>OW796106.1:6062662-7517101 GCA_941860345.1 Chrysodeixis includens | reverse complement strand
TTCAAATCATTCATTTCGTTCAATTCGGTCAAATCGTTCAAATCGTTCATTTCGTTCAAATCGGTCAAATCGTTCAAATCGTTCAAATCGGTCAAATCGGTCAAATTTGTCAAATCGTCCATTTCGTTTATTTCGTCAAAACTGTTCAAATCGGTCAAATCGTTCATTTCGTTCAAAGCGGTCAAATCGTTCAAATCGTTCATTTCGTTCAAATCGGTCAAATTGTTCAAGGCGGTCAAATCGGTCAAATCGGTCAAATCGGTCAAATCGGTCAAAACGTTCATTTCGTTCATTTCGTTCAAATCGTTCAAATCGGTCAAATTGTTCAAGGCGGTCAAATCGGTCAAATTGTTCAAAACGGTCAAATCGGTCAAATCGGTCAAATCGGTCAAATCGGTCAAATCGGTCAAATCGGTCAAATCGTTCATTTCATTCAAATCGGTCAAATCGTTCATTTCGTCCAAATCGGTCAAATCGGTCAAAATCGGTCAAATCGGTCAAATCGGTCAAATTGGTCAAATCGGTCAAATTGGTCAAAAACGTTTATAACGTTCATTTCGCTCATTTCGTTCATTTCGTTCATTTCGTTCATTTTGTTCATTTCGTTCATTTCGTTCATTTCTGATGGGTTAATGGTAAAATAATAGAGGATTGTATATTAAACTATTAATATATTAATCAACGTAATACAACTAATACATTATGCAGAACAAGTGAACAACTGACAGACAAAGTCAGTGTTGCCAAGTTAGAAGAAAACAACAGCACCACGTACTGGCCACTCGGACTATTAAAGTATAGCTAAGAAACTGTTTGGTTTATAACATATATCTTAACACCTGCCCTTAAACTAAACAGTTTTTAAACCAAGATTAGAAACACAGTAACAATGCTTGTCTTTACATAAAGACTTTGTTAAAACATCTGCAGGCATACATTCAGTTGGCATATACTCCAACTTAACAATTTTACAATTTGTGACTTCTCTTATGAAATGATGCCTAATATCAATGTGTTTGCTTCTACTATGATGCATTTGACTATTACACAATTTCTGGGCAGATTGACTATCATTATACAAAGTTACAGTTAGCCATTTACCTAAGCATTCATACAAAAAGCTACGAATAAATTTTGGCTTCTTTCGCTCCCTCTGATAAAGCCATGTATTCTGCTTCCGTGCTTGAAAGTGCGACTGTTTTTTGCTTTCTGCTTTCCCATGATACTGCTGAGTTATCAATCTTGAAACATAGCCTGTATATGAACGACGATCCAATTGATTAGATGCCCAATCTGCGTCTATATAACCAGAGACAGTGAACGTAGACTTCTCGTAAACAATATTGTAGTCTACAGTTCCTTTCAAATACCTAAGAACTCGCTTTTGCAGCTTTCCAGTGTGTTTCAGAATAGCAATTATTAAAACTGACTTAGTAGACTTGCTGCATAAGCAATATCAGGTCTGGTACATACTGCTATGTACATGATGCATCCTATAAGGCTTCGGTATCTCGACTGAGGTTCACATTCTTCTCCTTTTTCTAATTTTACACCATTTTCTAAAGGTGTACTTACTGGTTTGCATTCTGTCATATTGAACTGTTCTAAAACTCTCTGTATATAATTTTTTTGATCAAGAATAATTTTGTTTTGTTCTTGTCTTAAACGCATGCCCAATATATGTTTAGCTTTACCAAGATCTTTCATTTCAAACTTTTTCATCAAATCCTCTTTGAGTTTCCTTCTTTCAGGCGTATTTTTACTGAAAATTAAAATATCATCTACGTAGATCGCCAGTATAATTAGGTCTCCTGTTTTACCAGACTTCATGTAGACACAGGGCTCACTGAGTGATTTTCTGAACTGTAGATCAGTCAAAGCTTTATCTATCTTGTCATACCAAGCTTTTGAGGCTTGTTTCAAACCATATATTGCTTTGTTTAATTTAAATACATAATTTTCTTTTCCTTTGACTTTAAACCCATCTGGCTGCTCCATGTAGACAGTTTCTTTAAGGTCTCCATTTAAAAATGCAGTCTTGACATCCATATGTTCAACATCCATATCAAAATTCACTGCCAAGGCCAGAATGTACGTATTGTAGAATACCTCACTACTGGTGAGTATGTTTCCTTGTAATCTACTCCATATGTTTGGGTGAATCCCTTTGCAACAAGACGAGCTTTATAACGTAGTAATTCTCCTTCTGCACCATACTTTTTCTTAAGAACCCATTTACATTTTACAGCTTTCTTCCCCATTGGTAGCTCTGTTAAAGTCCATGCTTTGTTCTTTTCAAACGACATATATTATATTCATCCATGATAGCCGTCTTCCAGTGTTCCTTTTCAGAACCAGACAGCGCTTCTTGTATGGACTGTGGGTCCTCATTGTGATTTGTTGCAGTCATCGCTATTGCAGCAGCAATATCTTCACTGGATTCTTCATATTCCTCAGACGACGAACCACCATCTGAAGTCATATCAGGATTCCATGTAATATCAGTTGGATCATGATCACAAATATCAGTAGAATTTAAACTGGAGTCTGATATGTCTATAGTGGGAATCTCATCACTATCATTAGAATTTCCTCTCTCTACCTGCTCTACATTGCTAGATAGATCTAAGTTGCCATCAGTAGTATTATTATTCTGATTCAGCTTTGATTCTTTATTGAATCTTTCTTCAATAAATTGTACATCCCTTGATTTTATACATTTTGAAGGGTTCTCCTGGATCTACCAAACGATATCCTTTCGTTTCATTGCAATATCCAACAAAAATGTATTTCTTGCTTTTGGCATCTAATTTTTTCCGCCTTTCTTTAGGCACTAATGCATAAGCTGTACAGCCAAAAACTCTTAAGTTTGATAAATCAACTCTTTTACCTGTCCATTTTTCCTCTGGTGTGCTATCTCTGACTGCCTTGCTTGGTGACTTATTTTTAATAAAGATGGCCGTGTTCACTGCTTCTGCCCAGTATCTTCTCTCTATTCCAGCATCTTGTAGCATGCATCTTGCAGCTTCCATAATGGTGCGATTGGCCCCTCTCCGCTACTCCATTTTGCTGTGGAGAGTAGGGCACAGTCGTTTGGTGCTCGATCCCATGCTCTTTCAGGAATGTCTGAAATTGTTTATTGACATATTCACGCCCATTGTCAGACCTCAGCTTTTTAATTTTCAAATCAGTTTGATTTTCCACAAAGCTTTTAAATTCTTTGAATACTGGTAACACCTCATCTTTAGTTCTAATAAAATAGCCAAATGGTCATTCTCGTATAATCATCTATGAATTGTTAATAGATATTTAGCACCACTGAAAGAGGAAACTGACATTGGTCCACACAAATCTGAGTGTATAAGACCTAGCTTTTCATTTGCTCTGGTGTAAGACTTTTTTGGGAATGGTAATCTACTTTGCTTTCCTTCAATGCAAGCTATACAAGGAGTATAATTAGTATCAGTGTAGTTAATTCCACTGGCCATACCTCTCTTAAGTAACTCCATACTCCTTCGGTTCAAGTGTCCAAGTCGACGATGCCACATTTCTTGAGATGTGCTCGCTGCACACAGGTAACTGGCTTCAGCCTGTTGACCCTCAGCAGTCGACGGAGTCTCTATCATCCGCAGACCTTCAGCTGTTGATTGACAGGCCACTTCTCGTTCGCTTGTGACTGTCTCTTCCTTAGGGAAAGACTCTATCTTCTTTAATAGTTGACAATCACTCATTGGTTGAGTTATCGAAGCCAGCACGCTTCCATCCGAAGACTCGCTGTTAGTGTTTAACTGATAAACACCATTTATCTTCTTAGCACTTGCAATGACAGTCTCACCATAATATATACTGCATTCTTTTTCATTGAATTGCACTTGTAGTCCCTTCGCTGTCAACTTACTGACAGAAAGCAGGTTTGTTGCTAAACCTGGCACAAAAATAACCTCACTTATTGTTGTAGTCTGTTGCTGTCCTTTTAGCACCAACTCAACATCACCATGACCATTTGAACACATTTTTTGATTGTTCGCTGCTGTCACTAACCGTGGAGTGTCCACAACATAATTCTTCAACAAGTTCTTGTTGTTTGTCATATGACAAGTAGCACCAGAATCAACATACCAAGCATTACAGTTAATGTCCACTGCTAAAGCCGTAAGTAATGTCCCGTTCCAGGCTTTTTCACTGTTTTTGACACTTTTGTTAGTTTTCGTAAGACAGTTTTTAGCAATGTGTCCTGGCCTTTTACAAATAAAACACTTTACCTTTGTAAAATGTTTGTTTACACTTTTTGGAGGTTGTTTTGTTAGTAATACGCTTTCATCAGTTCTGTCATTGTCTCTGCGTAAATTTTCTTGTAATAATTTACTTCTTACGGTCTCACTGCACAGTTTAATGTTTGAATTCTCTAACGCCATGATGAGTGGGTCATAATTTGGTGGTAATCCACTCAACATCAACACTGATAGAAAATCATCATCTAATGGAGCGTTTATGTCTCGTAATTGTTGATCTAGATCGGTGATCTTCAAGAGGTACGCTTCCATATCACTGAATTGTTCTAATTTTAATCCGAACAACGAACGCAGCAGTCCAAGACGTCTGCACAATCCTCTGTCTTCGTAAGCCGTTTTTAGGTTGGTCCACGCTTCATACCCGGTAGTTGCATTCCGTACATGTGAAAATGACGCAGGCAGCACCATCAAACATATCTTTGCAAGAGCCTTTTGTTGTTTACGTGCGTCGTTGACCTTGGGTTGACCTGGCGTTGACTCCTCGATACAGTCCCATAAGTCCTCATGTATTAAATACATACGCATCAAAAACTTCCAATTTCCGTAGTTAGAAATCCCGCTGAGCTTCTCAAAATTGATGGAAATTCCAGAACTCGTTGCAGTAGATACGGCACTCGCGCCGGCTCGGCCGACGCCGACATCATCACCAACCGGCATGACGAATTTTGTGTATTTTATCGAAATAATTACGTATTCGATATCATTACGTATTCTGGGCCCATAACCTGATGGGTTAATGGTAAAATAATAGAGGATTGTATATTAAACTATTAATATATTAATCAACGTAATACAACTAATACATTATGCAGAACAAGTGAACAACTGACAGACAAAGTCAGTGTTGCCAAGTTAGAAGAAAACAACAGCACCACGTACTGGCCACTCGGACTATTAAAGTATAGCTAAGAAACTGTTTGGTTTATAACATATATCTTAACAATTTCGTTCATTTCGTTCAAATCGGTCAAATCGTTCATTTCGTTCAAATCGGTCAAATTTTTCAAGGCGGTCAAATCGGTCAAATCGGTCAAATCGGTCAAATCGGTCGAATTGGTCAAATTGGTCAAAACGTTCATTTCGTTCATTTCGTTCATTTCGTTCATTTCGTTCATTTCGTTCATTTCGTTCATTTCGTTCAATTCGTTCAAATCGTTCATTTCGTTCATTTCGTTCAAATCGTTCAAATCGGTCAAATCGGTCAAATCGGTCAAATCGTTCAAATCGGTCAAATCGGTCAAATCGGTCAAATCGTCAAATCGGTCAAATCGGTCAAATTGGTCAAACGTTCATTTCGTTCATTTCGTTCATTTCGTTCATTTCGTTCATTTCGTTCATTTCGTTCATTTCGTTCATTTCGTTCATTTCGTTCATTTCGTTCATTTCGTTCATTTCGTTCATTTCGTTCAAATCGTTCAAATCGTTCAAATCGGTCAAATCGGTCAAATCGGTCAAATCGGTCAAATCGGTCAAATCGGTCAAATCGGTCAAATCAATCAAATCGGTCAAATCGTTCATTTCGTCCAAATCGGTCAAATCGGTCAAATCGGTCAAATTGGTCAAAACGTTCATTTCGTTCATTTCGTTCATTACGTTCATTTCGTTCATTTCGTTCATTTCGTTCATTTCGTTCAAATCGTTCAATTTCGTTCAAATCGTTCATTTCGTTCAAATCGTTCATTTCGTTCATTTCGTTCAAATCGTTCAAATCGTTCAAATCGTTCATTTCGTTCATTTCGTTCATTTCGTTCATTTCGTTCATTTCGTTCATTTCGTTCATTTCGTTCATTTCGTTCATTTCGTTCATTTCGTTCATTTCGTTCAAATCGTTCAAATCGTTCAAATCGTTCAAATCGTTCAAATCGGTCAAATCGTTCAAATCGTTCATTTCGTCAAATCGGTCAAATCGGTCAAATCGTTCAAATCGTTCATATCGTTCAAATCAGTCATTTCGTCAAATCGGTCAAATCGGTCAAATCGTTCATTTCGTTCAAATCGGTCAAATCGCTCAAATCGCTCAAATCGTTCAAATCAGCCAAATCGGTCAAATCGTCCATTTCGTTCATTTCGTCAAAACTGTTCAAATCGGTCAAATCGGTCAAATCGGTCAAATCGGTCAAATCGTTCAAATCGTTCATTTCGTTCAAATCGGTCAAATTGTTCAAGGCGGTCAAATCGGTCAAATCGGTCAAATCGTTCAAATCGTTCAAATCGGTCAAATCGTTCATTTCGTTCAAATCGTTCAAATCGTTCAAATCGTTCAAATCGTTCATATCGTTCATTTCGTTCATTTCGTTCATTTCGTTCATTTCGTTCATTTCGTTCATTTCGTTCATTTCGTTCATTTCGTTCATTTCGTTCATTTCGTTCATTTCGTTCATTTCGTTCATTTCGTTCAAATCGTTCAAATCGTTCATTTCGTTCAAATCGGTCAAATCGTTCAAATCGGTCAAATCGGTCAAATCGGTCAAATCGGTCAAATCGGTCAAATCGGTCAAATCGGTCAAATCGTTCAAATCGGTCAAATCGTTCATTTCGTTCAAATCGGTCAAATCGTTCAAATCGTTCAAATCGGTCAAATGGTCAAATCGTCAAATCGTTCATTTCGTCAAATCGGTCAAATCGGTCAAATCGGTCAAATCGTTCAAATCGGTCAAATCGTTCAAATCGTTCATTTCGTTCAAATCGGTCAAATTGTTCAAGGCGGTCAAATCGGTCAAATCGGTCAAATCGTTCAAATCGGTCAAATCGGTCCAAATCGTTCAAAACGTTCATTTCGTTCATTTCGTTCATTTCGTTCAAATCGTTCATTTCGTTCATTTCGTTCAAATCGGTCAAATTCGTTCAAATCGGTCAAATCGTTCATTTCGTTCAAATCGTTCAAATCGTTCAAATCGTTCAAATCGGTCAAATCGGTCAAATCGGTCAAATCGGTCAAATTGGTCAAACGTTCATTTTGTTCATTTCGTTCATTTCGTTCAAATCGGTCAAATCGTTCATTTCATTCAAATCGGTCAAATCGTTCATTTCGTCCAAATCGGTCAAATCGGTCAAATCGGTCAAATCGGTCAAATCGGTCAAATCGGTCAAATCGGTCAAATCGGTCAAATCGGTCAAATTGGTCAAAACGTTCATTTCGTTCATTACGTTCAAATCATTCATTTCGTTCATTTCGTTCATTTCGTTCATTTCGTTCAAATCGGTCAAATCGTTCATTTCGTTCAAATCGGTCAAATTTTTCAAGGCGGTCAAATCGGTCAAATCGGTCAAATCGTTCAAATCGTTCAATTCGGTCAAATTGGTCAAGACGTTCAAATCGTTCATATCGTTCATTATCGTTCATTTCGTTCATTTCGTTCATTTCGTTCATTTCGTTCATTTCGTTCATTTCGTTCATTTCGTTCATTTCGTTCATTTCGTTCATTTCGTTCATTTCGTTCATTTCGTTCAAATCGTTCAAATCGTTCATATCGTTCAAATCGTGCATTTCGTTCAAATCGTTCAAATCGTGCATTTCGTTCAAATCGGTCAAATCGTCCATTTCGTTCATTTCGTTCATTTCGTTCATTTCGTTCATTTCGTTCATTTCGTTCATTTCGTTCATTTCGTTCAAATCGTTCAAATCGTTCAAATCGTTCAAATCGTCAAATCGTTCAAATCGGTCAAATCGTCCATTTCGTTCATTTCGTTCATTTCGTTCATTTCGTTCATTTCGTTCATTTCGTTCATTTCGTTCATATCGTTCATTTCGTTCATTTCGTTCATTTCGTTCATTTCGTTCATTTCGTTCAAATCGTTCAAATCGTTCAATTCGTTCAAATCGTTCATTTCGTTCAAATCGGTCAAATCGTTCAAATCGTTCAAATCGTTCAAATCGGTCAAATCGGTCAAATCGGTCAAATCGGTCAAATCGGTCAAATCGTTCATTTCGTTCAAATCGGTCAAATTGTTCAAGGCGGTCAAATCGGTCAAATCGGTCAAATCGGTCAAATCGTTCATTTCGTCAAATCGGTCTAATCGGTCAAATCGGTCAAATCGGTCAAATCGGTCAAATCGTTCATTTCGTTCAAATCGGTCAAATCGTTCATTTCGTTCAAATCGGTCAAATTGTTCAAGTCGGTCAAATCGGTCAAATCGTTCATTTCGGTCAAATCGTTCATTTCGTTCAAATCGGTCAAATCGGTCAAATCGGTCAAATCGGTCAAATCGGTCAAATCGGTCAAATCGTTCATTTCGTTCAAATCGGTCAAATCGTTCATTTCGTTCAAATCGGTTCAAATTGTTCAAGGCGGTCAAATCGGTCAAATCGGTCAAATCGTTCAAATCGGTCAAATTCGGTCAAATCGGTCAAATCGGTCAAATCGGTCAAATCGTCAAATTGGTCAAAACGTTCATTTCGTTCATTTCGTTCATTTCGTTCATTTCGTTCATTTCGTTCATTTCGTTCATTTCGTTCATTTCGTTCATTTCGTTCATTTCGTTCATTTCGTTCATTTCGTTCATTTCGTTCAATTCGTTCATTTCGTTCAAATCGTTCAAATCGTTCATTTCGTTCATTTCGTTCAAATCGGTCAAATCGGTCAAATCGTTCATTTCGTTCATTTCGGTCAAATCGTTCATTTCGTTCAAATCGGTCAAATTGTTCAAGGCGGTCAAATCGGTCAACTCGGTCAAATCGGTCAAATCGTTCAAATCGGTCAAATCGGTCAAATCGGTCAAATCGGTCAAATCGGTCAAATTGGTCAAAACGTTCATTTCGTTCATTTCGTTCATTTCGTTCATTTAGACGTTTCGTTCATTCGTTCATATCATTCATTTCGTTCATTTCGTTCATTTCGTTCATTTCGTTCAAATCGTTCAAATCGTTCAAATCGTTCAAATCGTTCATTTCGTTCAAATCGGTCAAATCGTTCATTTCGTTCATTTCGTTCATTTCGTTCATTTCGTTCATTTCGTTCATTTCGTTCATTTCGTTCATTTCGTTCATTTCGTTCATTTCGTTCATTTCGTTCATTTCGTTCATTTCGTTCAAATTTCGTTCATTTCGTTCAAATCGGTCAAATCGTTCAAATCGTTCAAATCGGTCAAATCGGTCAAATCGGTCAAATCGGTCAAATCGGTCAAATCGTTCAAATCGTTCATTTCGTTCAAATCGGTCAAATTGTTCAAGGCGGTCAAATCGGTCAAATCGTTCATTTCGGTCAAATCGTTCATTTCGTCAAATCGGTCAAATCGGTCAAATCGGTCAAATCGGTCAAATCGGTCAAATCGTTCATTTCGTTCAAATCGGTCAAATCGTTCATTTCGTTCAAATCGGTCAAATTGTTCAAGGCGGTCAAATCGGTCAAATCGTTCATTTCGGTCAAATCGTTCATTTCGTCAAATCGGTCAAATCGGTCAAATCGGTCAAATCGGTCAAATCAGTCAAATCGGTCAAATCGTTCATTTCGTTCAAATCGGTCAAATCGTTCATTTCGTTCAAATCGGTCAAATCGTTCAAGTCGGTCAAATCGGTCAAATCGGTCAAATTGGTCAAATCGGTCAAATCGGTCAAATCGGTCAAATCGGTCAAATCGGTCAAATCGGTCAAATTGGTCAAAACGTTCATTTCGTTCATTTCGTTCATTTCGTTCATTTCGTTCATTTCGTTCATTTCGTTCATTTCGTTCATTTCGTTCATTTCGTTCATTTCGTTCATTTCGTTCATTTCGTTCATTTCGTTAATTTCGTTCATTTCGTTCATTTCGTTCATTTCGTTCATTTCGTTCATTTCGTTCAAATCGTTCGAATCGGTCAAATCGTTCATTTCGTTCATTTCGGTCAAATCGTTCATTTCGTTCAAATCGGTCAAATTGTTCAAGGCGGTCAAATCGGTCAAATCGGTCAAATCGGTCAAATCGTTCAAATCGGTCAAATCGGTCAAATCGGTCAAATCGGTCAAATCGGTCAAATTGGTCAAAACGTTCATTTCGTTCATTTCGTTCATTTCGTTCATTTTAGACGTTTCGTTCATTCCATTCATATCATTCGTTTTGTTCGTTTCGTTTATTTTGTTCACCCACTCAGTTCAATCACTTAACTCACTTATCTATTCTACCTCTCACTCTCCGGTAAATTTGGATTCTATGAAAGGTCATTAGGTACTATTTACATAATTAATTGACGTGAATTACATAATAAACACGTGATCGGAACCATAGGGAATAGTATACTTCGGTATAACACTCTACCAAATGACAAAGATGGCAGACACTTTTATTTAAACGGTACATAGGCAAAGCTTCTTTTTGAATGCGTCAGCAAAGAAAATCTGTATATTATTAACAAATTGCTTTTCGTTCTAACGACTAGACTGTTCAAAGATTAAAAAATATTACGTTAAGTTGAAGAACCTAAGTTAATACATCCATTTATTTTCATCGATATTTTCTATTCAGACTTCGGTATTTTTCTGTTCTCACTCCATGCGATACGATCACGAGATTGGTTTTTAAAATGAATGGATGTTATGTATTACAGAGATGTTTTCTGAACTTATAATGTTGCTTTCACTTTAATTCAAACGGATAAGGAAAACATAATTTACTAAGAACCAATGACAGTTTTTTTGCAAGTCTTTTCTGATATTAGTTTTACGGATACATTAACAAAGTTTTCGATGTATTAAAGCTGAAAAAATAATTCGCACCCTAAATTCACTTTTGAAACCTCGAATTATTTTCAACCGAGCACGTGTTACAGGTATTCTACAAATTGTATGAAACTGACACAATTCAATTGACTTTGATAGGATATATTTTCTTGAAATTAGTACCTTTTCAAGAGCTATTCACTTTATCCGATCGGGAATCGGAGGAAGTGAAGGAACGTAATATATTATGTATCTGTCACTCGCATTGTCCGATCCAATATCAGCAATCGGTGCTTAACATTTTATGTATTTTCATTCTTCCTATAGCGAATCGGATAACGTGAAAGCGCTCCTACTTGTAAGTCAAAAACCAATGCTAAATTATGACATGAGCTAGACATAAATAAGCTAGACAGATTAAACACAATCATTAGCTATAGATCAATGTCATGTGTTATATTTTCCATCGTAACTACATTGAGAGCGCCGGAATCGTTTAAATAAAAAAAACTGTTTGAGAAACCTCCTTCTTTTTAATTCGGGTAATATTTTTAAAATAGTATTCGTACATATTATATGGAAAGAAAACCAAACAAATAATGTATGTTCTGATATAAGAATTAAGGTAACCACAAAAGTTGTTTCTAAGATGTACAATGTACATACATGATACACAAATTTTAATAATAGGGCACCAAACTCGTTCCTGCTGCGTTTAGGCGAATCATAATTTAAATTAACCAACTTTATAGATATATTATTAAATATAATAGATTAATTATAGATAAGGTATTATTAATTTATATATATTATGTAGGATGAGACGGACAGGATAGGTATTGGCGGAGCATTTAGATAGTCTTCGCCAGCCATATTGAATGTCTTGTTGAAATAAAGTCTTCGTTACATCGCTTGATTGTTTATTACGTTTTCATGAATAGTTTAACAAAATGTTATAACACGTGGAAGATGATAACAGATTCCTTTGTGAAACGCGGCGAATTCTGTACTTCTATCCGTTCGCCATCAGGGTTCATCTTCCAAGAATCCTCTGCACGGCGCTGTACAGACCACACCCAAGCAATCCAGTCGCCTGACTCAACTGTCATACTTGACGTTGCACAAACAATCTCATATTGTCGATGTCATTGGCGTTACACCACGCAGGTACGATATAGGTGTATGACCTCTCCGACATATATTATTGTAATGAAAAAGTATGAAACAAAAACAAAAAAATCAATATCTCTAATTTATTAGCAAAAAGCAAAACATTGTCAACCCCTACCTTCCCGTATCGGGAATCGAACCCGAGCCTCCTGGGTGAGAGCCAGGTATCCTAGCCACTAGACCATACGGGATGTGATAGCTAAGTGCAAATTTTGAGTCATATTCAGTTGTCACTGACCCGACATCGAGCTAGCTAGCTATTTTTCGTGATTTAAATAATTATAGGCTTAAAAAAATAATTATTATTATAGAATTAATTATTATAATGGAATGAATAATTAAATATTTAACACTGATTTCTCTGCTTTTAAATCAAAATTTTGTTTTTTTTTTTGAAAAGATCGTAGCCCAAAAAGATTATTTCCATTTTTTTTGACTTGCATAAGCTAAGTTATTTAACTTTCTGCTACTAAAACATCCCTTGACAACAGATTTCATTGATAATAATTTCAGATAACTTTGTAAGTGGAAAAACCCTGTGCTTTAGTAATTTCTGTACGTGTTATTCTGAGGCTCCGCGGGAATACTGCAGGCCATTGACCGTCTGCTATAATTAATAAATCGATTGACACAGCGGTGGACGTATAGCACCGATTTTGCACTGATTCTATATATTCATTGAATTATAATTGACTGGTGTTTATTCAAAAAGAAAGGTTGAAAACAGTGATAATTATATAAGAGAGTTTTGTATCGAAATAGTTAAGAAAAACAATTTAGGACTAAGACTCATACGTTAATTTGATTAGCTTTAGAAAGAATTTAATCTTAGATCTTATGACTCGTATAAGAGCAACAATGCATAATAAACAGCGTTAAATGTCTTGTCATTTCAAAACAAAGCCCAAATTGCCGAAATAAATTTTAGCCTACCACCTCAACTGATTTATGAGTGGCTCCCAAAATAGTGTTGTATTTCAACTGACCCATTTAGCTTTTGACCTAAATTATTCGCTCTTAGTAGACGTCCCAATTTGTCTCCAACTACTTTGACCAATTATTAAAACAGTCAAGATTTTTTTATTTAATGTAAGCATGATAATTAATAACATAAAAATGAGGTGTAACTTGGTACAAGGTATTAACATACACCTTGTACGAAAATCCCGCGTACCAAGTTACTTAGCGCCCACTTTAGCACTTTCTCAGAGCACTTACGTTTACATAATCGCTTGTTCGAGCGCGCTATAAATATTTGAATGTCATGCAAATATGAATTTTCTTGGACAGAAGAAGTTGTGTTGTGAGATCGTGCGACACTTGTCCCCGTTGCCGGCCACTTCAGAACACGAGTCGTTGCAGAACTCGATGTTAAAAATAAAAGAGTAGGGGAATATGGACAAGATATTCTTTAAAGGTTTTAATTAACTTGGATATTTTTAATAACAATGGCCTTTTGTTTTTGAGGGAATGATGGATTTTTTAATGGAAAATATCATATTTTAATATGGCTTTAAAATAAAAAAATCTTGCAGTAAAAGTGATACGTTGGGAAAAATTGCGTTGTAGCTAATTTTATTAATAACTCAAATGTTACACAAGACATTCCCACATGATACATCGTTTCCTGAGGCACTTCGAACTACCAAATGTTGTTTATGACAAAATAAATAGAAAAAGGCATTAAATGGTTTGTGAAATAAAATATACCTATAAGTACTTTTTAAATTTAAGGTTTAGTAGCATCAAGAATACAAGGCACAACAATATTCTTCAAATCTGACGTCACATCTCCAATTTGTCGATGCTTGTAGATCAAAATTATGATGTTTGGAAAGCACGTTTGTTTTCCCAGGGCCTTGTGTCAACAAGGATGATTCATTATGTACGCGCACGCTCATTAACGAGGTGACGTTTCGTGATGCTAACGTTTCATAGTCAGTCTCTCCAATAATGATGATTGATTTTATTCAAGGCAAGCAAAAACTCCAGCAATATTTGCTTTTCAAGTAGTTTGAATATGAAGTTTGTTTTGATCGATGAATAACAAACAGAATTGCAATTTTCAATATGCATTCGGTTTACAGTTTTGCTGATTAATACATTTAATTGATACGTTGTTAGTTGGATGAATATTGCAGTAATAATTTTACTTTTAATACCAATATTTGATAACGCTGTGAAATAAATTGTTGTGAGTCCAATTACGTGCAAATATACCACGAATACTGGAGTTTATTATCAATTTTGCCTGCTTTTCCGAATACCCTTCAGAGTAAAGGAAAAATCTAATAAAAAAGATATGTACCATTTTCCACCTTATCCCGATTTTACTACGTTTCCTGGTAGATCACACAATAACACATACTAAAGTACTGAACCTTCAAAGATTTACACACGGACCAAGTCTAAATTATTTGTCGTAAAACTTTTTACGGGATCATCAAACTCTTATGCCAATAACTTAAGAGAAAACGGGCAATAAAATGAGATTGGTCGGCAAGATTGTAACTATGAATCAGAAATACTTAACGAACCTTTTTTTAAGTTACTTGAAATATAAATTTAATGAAGAACAACTCTTGAACAAGATTGTAAACTGATTGAAATTGGTCTGATTCGAAACGAAGTTTTTATGAGAAAAACAACCTATGTTTTATAGCTTAGATAGCATTTTTTTTATAATTTATGAAGCAATCAGGTTTCTTTTAATTTATTTATAGTCTCTAGAAGGCCAGTATAATTTAATAGGTAAGATTTTTATTACGTAGGTTACTACTGTAACATTTATAATTACGTGGTTTTTGCATGTTACGCTATCACGGTTAAAATTCTTCATACCTTTGAATGAAACGTCCTATACTATAACAAAAAAATGTCTACTTTTCTATTGTGACCGTCGTCGATACTGAAAAATTTAGAAACAAAAGATAGTATGTAAAGTAAATACAATCGTGTAGTTAAGAATAGCAAATACTAAAGCATAAACAATCCTAAGTAAAATTGAAAGATTAAATTATTTACAACTATCAGTACTCGAGTCAATACACAAACAACTGACGATCGGAAAACAGCGCGTGGCATTTGTAAGGTACCTGAATAAATCAAACGTTGAATATTGGAGGGAATTGTTAGTACCGCAAATAGAAAAATAATATTGAAGGAGGCGACACGTGTTCGTAGGCCCGTTGTTCTTGTTCTACTTTCTCTTATCAGCCATTGTCTGCGGGCTTACGGTAATGGCGGCGTGAAATACGACCTGCTTTATTTCGAACACCTTTTTAAATAGGTGTGTTCGGTTCGGTGATAAAATGAAATTGTAAAAATTCGACGTTAGTGTTTTGTTTTACCGGTAGTTTTGAATGCAGAACGTAATTTTCGGGTTTGCTGTTTCGGGTTTAGGATGAGGAAAGTATGTAGTATAATTATGACATGTAATAATGCTTCAAAGACAAACTGATTGATACGGGATCTATTGAAGAAATTTGGGTTAATTGTTTATCTACGAATTGATATATTTTTGGTTCGGTAAGCTTAACAGTAACAATTTTTACGTCAATCTAATAATGAAATGTTAACCAATGTCGTTTATACCTACAACGCATTCGCGAAATGATAATACAAACATCTAAATTTCAGTATATAAGCAAAGCTGATTAAAGAAATTTTAATAAACAATACGAAACCGACGAAAGAATTATACAGACAGACAATACAATAGGTCTACATCAAAATTTCAAAGTAGGCCGAACATTAATTAGCTAATACACATAAATGTACAGACATCACATGGATGTGACAATAATATGTCGCCGGATGGTTGGAAAATTCAAAACTTTATTAGAATCGTCAAAATTCGACAATCGCGTAAACGATTGAATGAAAAAAGTACAATTATACGTATATTTTAAAAATAAACTAGCCAGCCCAAGATACCTCTTGTTTGTTACAAACTTCGCTTGAATCCCTTAGACCAGATAATGTAATTACATTTTAAAACAAAACTTACCAATATAAAAGCAAGACAGCGACATACAAAGCGCATAGCGATGTCTCGTTTCAACTATTGTAACGGTCGTGTATTGAAGCTTGTGTAAGCGCACTGTTATGATCCGTACATAAAACCTACCTCTTCTCTTTAAGCTTATTTAAGTCACATACACTTTGCCAGGAGTACTCGAAAATGATACTGTGACGTCTGATAGAGGAGAATGGAAAAAAAACGTGTTGCGCCAACCCCAAGTAAAATGAGATAAGGGCAGGAAGATGTTGACAATTTGTCAACAGTAAACAATATTCCTAGAATTATTACAAAATAACGATCCTTACAATCTTCCTGTAACATTATATTATTGTCATAATGTATAATGAATCCATTACAACGTGACAACAGAATGCTCTGTTAATGAAATTACTTTCGTTTTCACTCTTTGAGTAATTGAATGTTACGTGCTTCAACATGTCGTTGTTAATTAATTCAATTAAAATTTTCGTATTATTGTTTAAGGCACGCGATTTTAATTATCAATGTTAACAAATAATAAAATTATCTTTAAATAACTTTGACATAAAATATTTGCATTATAAATTATAGTTAGCTAAACGGAATTCGACAGCACGGTAAGACAAGTAGGTATTTGTGCGATTCACAGATGCTTGCTTCGAGTCTGGGTGTCTTTGTGTGTGTAAATTGAATGTCTGTAAAACCCCCCACAATACAAAGATTAAATTCCTTAGTGGGAATAAAAAAAAATTGGGTTGCTTCTCGTAAAAAAATCAGAAAGCTTAAAGATCATAAAAATATTTTGGTAACACGTTATAGCCTAAAACCATGCAATATACAGACTCTAAGAAAATTTAACTGATTTTTTATACAAAAAAAAAACACAAGTATCAAAACGTACTCCAAGATACCATATTCAATCACATCGCTTCATTCATCCGTGCCACCTCGCAACGATGGCAGACGACCGTCAATTTTTAATTGGAGACATTTCCTTTCACTTGGTTTTTAGGTCACGTATCACGGGGCCCTAAAATATGTATCGGGGAACTTTTACACGGCCCCGCGGCCCCACGCGGCCCTACGGAACGTTACTATTGGATACTGTTTTGAAAACTTACTCTTTATTGTGATTCGAAGTTCAAGGGTCATCCAAACTTTTTTTTGTTTGATTCTTGTTGTTCTTTGACGAGTGGAGTGGAATTGTTTTTTTTTACTGTCTGTTTTGTTTTAGAGGTTAGTTTCGTGCTGTGACCTTCGTGGTTAAATCCTTTGTGTAATAAGGTTACGTCGAGGTTTAGAACTTAGTACCTTGAATGTTCACAAGTTCATTGGTTTTATTACAAGTTTTAGATTTAAAGATTTGTTGCCGAGTTTTAATGTTGAGTCGTTTTTCGACTTCAAAAAGAAGGAAGTTCTCTATTCGGAATCTTTTATTTCATTATATGCAAAATTAACCATTGGTATCAAAAAATAAAGTCAAGTCATTTTATTGAAAAGTAGTTCCAATATTATCTTCATTATTATCTATCATCATTATTATCTTTATTACTTAAATTTGGAAAATAATAAAAAAAATACAATACGTATTTCAATTCAAAGGGCCATACATTATTTGGTCGTACATACCGTGTTCCCCTTAATTTTACATTTAGAACAATAAACTAACCACAGAATCACATTATGCGGTCTACAAATAACATTAAATGCATATAAAGTATTTATTTAACGACAATAAAACTGCATACTGTAAACCGAGGAATTTTCTAGTAATTTATAGTTTATCTTTTTATAACAATGAGAAAAAGGAATTAAACTCAAATACCTTTGTAGGAATTAGGTCAACAGTACAATGAAATGCAAATGTATTATTTTTATTTGTTGAATAATTTTATATTGTTAGGACACGCTATGGATTATAGGGTTTTTGTTCATTCTTAAATATGGTGACTGTTCTTTTGAGAATTCTTTGATTTTCTCGTTCTTATATTTATAGTAATATTGGTATTATGGTCCAGTAATTTAATTTTTGAACTATTTTAGTTTTAAAACCTAGATAAAATGCACCAAGTATTGTAGAATTATTTTTTTCAGAGGCAAAAAAAAAATACTCTACAATTATACTTGGTGCATTGTAGACTATTTTTTTTACACTGTTTACACTCACTTTACACGTTGCACATAAATTGGTTTTTCTTTTAAATGTGAGACAAATATTAGTAATTTATACATCACAGTGTCTTTTTTTTTAATTTCCACCCAAAATTAGTAACAATTTTCTACTGACTATTTTCTTTGAACCGTTTATCTTAAGTCTAAAGTTCTCACTATATTCCATTTGCAGTATCTCACATGCATTATAAAGTATCGGGTACAGTTACAGTACAATGGTAACGAACAGTGCTGCAGTGTAATACAATCGAATATTCAACTGGAGCTTGTGGGAACAATTCATTACAGGTACTTGTCTAGCAAGATGTTGTACTGGTATAATAGGAATAATGGAATAAAGTGTTTTATACACTTGAACATAATTATATTAAATCACCGATGGCGGAGGATAGAGAATCGTGGAAGGAATTGGGAGACGCAATTGTTCAGCAGGAGGCATATGTCAACAATGAATTTTACAATAGAAGTAAAGAGTATTGGCAGATAAACCGATAAATAGAATGATACAAAGTGATGTTAGAAGAGTTCCGATTTGTCCTTTTGAGCCCAAAAAAACTTCAATACATGCAAACGATACATGGTGGAACGATATTTTTTTTTCGGGTAAGAGTCCTATTCTGTCTCTATTACTTTGAGGAGTAAAGTAGCAACAGAACTTAAATACAATAAGGACCGACTCAAAGTTGTGTATTTCAATATTGGGACGTACGAGTATGCTTCGCAATCGCTTATCAATAGGTAGAACAGTAAAACTCGGTCAAAAATGGTCGCGTTTCTTTTGTTTTCACTTTAAATCATTATAACGAGCAGTGTCAACAGAAGTGTTTAAACTAGAGAATTTAAATAACAAACATAAAAGGTGTCGTGCGTGTCGTAGCACTATTGTAGCGCTACGCCGTAGGACATGATAACATTTATCATAAACATTATTCGTAGCACTTGTAGACACGCACGACTTTACTTGTGGTGAGGTGTCTTCAGATCCTGTCAAATTGAGTTATGTTACGACTGGAAATAATTTATTGTATATTTTTCTGTATAAACTAAAAGGTATAATTTACTATGAAGAACAAATCGTATAGTTTATTTACTGTAGCTAAAAAACCAAAAGACGCATGATAAAAGAAATATCTTACAAGTACATCTGCAGGTCACAAGCCAGTAGATAACATTAAAATAACTGAACTATTTGTATTACGTCATACAAATACTACAAGCAATAGTAACAACAAACCATTGACATTTTTCAATAACAAGGTCTACGCAGCCGTAGCGTTCGTAGCAGCGTAGCAGTCGTTAATGCCAACACACATATATAAATAAATACATATGTTATTTGAACTCACACACCTTTGGATAGGATGTTCGATGCTACGAAACAATATTGACACTTCAAAGAGCTTATACGTTATACAAGGCGTAAAGGCTTTAAAAGCAATGTTCGTTCGTGACGTGTTTTATTGAGTTTTTTTTTGTACGGTTTATGTCAATATTAATTATATTGTTTATCGTCTTTGTACTCCCTAAACATGTCACATGTTTTGTGATCGATGTTAAATACAATATAATGCAGTCATGATAAAATGTTGAGAAAGAAGAAACACGGTTTATGAAAAAAAAAGGAATTCTTGTCATTACTGGTATTAATATTTGTAGGTGAAATTCTAAACTTAAATATGCTAACAAACTATTTGATGCAATAAAAATATACAACGCAAATTTCGTTCTAGCCAATTTTCACGTTAGACTAGTTTCCAAAAAGAACCGAACCAAACATGTGCGGAAAACCAGGAAAATATAAAAAAGTTAATAACAAGAAGTTCATGAGTCTTTCGGCACATTTTCTCTATGTTACAGTGAATTCTATTCGTGCACGTTTCATTTTGTACACAATACTATTTTCGTACGTGAAAAGCCTGGTTTTCCGAGATTTTCTTTATATCCAGTTACATCTAGTTTGATTAAGGTCTTTTGTGACCGTGCCTCTACATTCTATGCGAAGTTTGTTTTTAAAGGATTCAGCGGAACTCTTTCTAGAGATGTTGTTTCGGAACTTTAATCTTTGAACTTTGTGTTCATGGATTTAGCATTAGTTTTAAAAAAGGTCTTACGTTCATTGTTCTTGTAGCATTTATTGTTAACTAGCTGTGCCCGCGACTTCGTTCGCGTGGTTGTCGAAAAAAAACAACGTCGTTTAGATAAGAGTAGGCTATATACATATACCTTGGCGTGAAAATATATGACGAACTAAGAATATTATTAAGTAAAAAATCTACTACCTAAGCTTCAAAGTTCCGCTTTTTGTTATGTCACAGCTATGCGTTAATATTCAAAACTCACTGAGATAAACTGGAAGCTCTTCAAAATGGATTTTTAAAACTACTTGTTATTACTAAAAATACAGAAGCACATGTAAAGGAGATTATAGTACCTAAATTATTTGAAACAGAAATAGCTGTTGCCCGCGACTTTGTCTGCGTGGTATTGAAGATAAGGTAAACTGAAGATGTGTAGTGCTGTATAAAAAGTAAAGCTAAATAAGGTTTAATGCAAGCTTCTTTAATCCAGTTCTGTTCCAATATTATTTCTTAACTTTCTACTCATAACCTTTAGTCTTACAAACATATTACTTGACTGTTAACACTGCTAGTTTTAAAGGTTAGTCCAACATTCATATGATGAAAGGTCGTATTTCTATTATATTGTTGCTGTGGCCACTATCTTATACTAATTTGACAATTTGGATTGAAGGACTTGAAAACGGGCAATGGGGAAGAAGTGTGCCGGATTCTGACTGGCTAAAACCACCTGAGTGCATCTCCCTTCCCTATTGTCGGGAGCCACGGGAACACTTTCGCAAACTACCGCGAACCCTGACGGGAGAGATCTTTTTAACGGGAGCTTCTTAATTGACGTGGAGGGAGTTTTCCCCAGCGCTCATTAAGAGGCGCGCGTAAGCACCGTGCATGCCGTCTTTGCCTTTATACAGTACAGTAGACTTCGCCTAGACTACTGGCGTAGGCTATTTATGGTGGTTTGAGGAGGGTAAATTTGGTCTTTCTTCTATTTGTTGCTCGCTGGGCACGGATCGAGTGGTCAGATGTGGCTTCCCGTGTTCTTTCGGCGGGTTTTTGTTGAGCGTCATCACTTCTTTGCAGAATTCGATGACGGCACACCAACTATCCTTGGTTACGGCAAACTAATACCCCTGGAAACACTAAAAATAATAATGTATTGAATTATGTTATGGAGTTTGATACGCCATTTCTTTTCTATTTTTAAGTTTAATTAGAAAAACCTTCTTTTTCTTTTCGTATCAATTGTACGTAGTATTTGATGAATATTAGATCCACTGAATTGCAAGTGTGCAGACATTTTCGTCACTGTAGGTAGTGTGACATCGTCTGTACGGAGATGACGCATTCTTACTGGATGTTAGAGAGGTCTGTATACCCAAATTTGCCAAATTTTGTTTGTAGCGACCTACTTGGATTCTCAGACGTTTAAACGCTTTCCAAACAGGCCACTGCAAAGAATTCCGGGCGGCAGACGTTCCTCAGGTAGGACATAAGTGGCAGGTGGTAGATGCTGATCTGCCCAGATCTTGCACCGAGTTCGAGTCGGAGTTTCGTTTGTAGCCAGTGTACATCGGAGGAAGCTCTTTTGGCTCTTAAGTTTAATCGGGTGTAAGCTTTGGTATTACATAGGGGATGTCCGATGTCGTGTGTCTGATTCCTCGACGTCTTTTTCGAGCGCTCATGCGACTTCTCTTCTAACGTCAGGTAGAGCAATGCTAACCAAAGGGAGAACTTATTGAGCAGGGTTGGTTTTAAACAGCCAGATATTATTCGACACGTTTTGTTGAGCGCTATTCACTGTGGTGCGGCGAACGTCCGACGCCGCTCCCAATCTGGTGGATGTATGTGGGCGCAGCAGATTATTCCGGGCACCGATCTTCTATTTCGTTTTCTTTTTACTCCTTGACGGACAAATTTTAAAAATCCCTTCTTAGTTATCAATGTTTCAAGTTTCTAATTATGGTAGTTTAAGCTAAGCCAACTGAGCTTGAAGAAGGGTAATGTTACGCACACGTAACAAAACATTTGCGGGAGTACGCGAACGGGGCATACTCGTACGCGAGATTAATGATATTAATAACAGTCTATCAACACACTTTTACCAATGCAACTACCCTATACCATCGCAATTGGTGCACAATTGTAGTAGTGTATAAGTACTATCAAATCTTCAAAACCATGCGTAACACACAACAAAATTGCAGTCAACAGCTAGATAATAAAATATAGTAAATCATTTAACGTTCAAACTATTTTTTTTTTGTTTTGGTTGTTAGTTTTCTATTACTTCAGTAAATATCCAAGCGCTTCTTACAATACTTTTGTACTACCAAAAACGATAAAAGAAAATAAATGTTATGCTTGACTGAGATTCGATTCTGACGGAGTTTCATACAATCTTACCCGCCCCTGTTTACCCCCTTTAAGAGCAAAATTCAAAAAAAAAGATAGCTTAAATGTTAGCGAGGACTAATAGCTACATAATAAAAAAAGTTTCATCAAAATCCGTCCAGTAGTTTTTGAGTGAAAAGCGGACAACAAACAGACAGACAGACAAAATTTTTTTTTTTCATACTTTTGGCTTCTATTGGTTGTATGAAGATCCCCCATCTAAGTTTTTCTTTAATATCTTTAATGTACAGACATGAGCTTGTTACAATTTTATTATATGTATAGATGAAATGAAAATGAAATCTCTACATTATTTTTTTGGGATTATCCCGGACATATGTTTACGGATAGTTTAACAATTTTTGACAATAGTTCTTTAAACAGGTAACCGTCACAAAACGATGGGCAGAAAAACTTAGTACTCACGTAAACAGCTTTAATTTTCATCGACTTAGCTTCAAAACAGTCGGAGTTTCATAAAAACGTACCTCCCCTTTTTTACCCCCGTCAAGGCAGAATTTTCAAAAATCCTTATTGCGTCATTCTTAACTTCTAACTAAATAGCCAAATATTAATTTTAAACGAATTAGCTTCAAAACTGACGGAGTTTCATACAATCTTACCCGCCCCTGTTTACCCCCTTTAAGAGCAAAATTCAAAAAAAAAGATAGCTTAAATGTTAGCGAGGACTAATAGCTACATAATAAAAAAGTTTCATCAAAATCCGTCCAGTAGTTTTTGAGTGAAAAGCGGACAACAAACAGACAGACAGACAAAAATTTTTTTTTTCATACTTTTGGCTTCTATTGGTTGTATGAAGATCCCCCATCTAAGTTTTTCTTTAATATCTTTAATGTACAGACATGAGCTTGTTACAATTTTATTATATGTATAGATGAAATGAAAATGAAATCTCTACATAATTTTTTTGGGATTATCCCGGACATATGTTTACGGATAGTTTAACAATTTTTGACAATAGTTCTTCAAACAGGTAACCGTCACAAAACGATGGGCAGAAAAACTTAGTACTCACGTAAACAGCTGTAATTTTCATCGACTTAGCTTCAAAACAGTTGGAGTTTCATAAAAACGTACCTCCCCTTTTTTACCCCCGTCAAGGCAGAATTTTCAAAAATCCTTATTGCGTCATTCTTAACTTCTAACTAAATAGCCAAATATTAATTTTAAACGAATTAGCTTCAAAACTGACGGAGTTTCATACAATCTTACCCGCCCCTGTTTACCCCCTTTAAGAGCAAAATTCAAAAAAAAAGATAGCTTAAATGTTAGCGAGGACTAATAGCTACATAATAAAAAAAGTTTCATCAAAATCCGTCCAGTAGTTTTTGAGTGAAAAGCGGACAACAAACAGACAGACAGACAAAAATTTTTTTTTTCATACTTTTGGCTTCTATTGGTTGTATGAAGATCCCCCATCTAAGTTTTTCTTTAATATCTTTAATGTACAGACATGAGCTTGTTACAATTTTATTATATGTATAGATGAAATGAAAATGAAATCTCTACATAATTTTTTTGGGATTATCCCGGACATATGTTTACGGATAGTTTAACAATTTTTGACAATAGTTCTTCAAACAGGTAACCGTCACAAAACGATGGGCAGAAAACCTTAGTACTCACGTAAACAGCTGTAATTTTCATCGACTTAGCTTCAAAACAGTTGGAGTTTCATAAAAACGTACCTCCCCTTTTTTACCCCCGTCAAGGCAGAATTTTCAAAAATCCTTATTGCGTCATTCTTAACTTCTAACTAAATAGCCAAATATTAATTTTAAACGAATTAGCTTCAAAACTGACGGAGTTTCATACAATCTTACCCGCCCCTGTTTACCCCCTTTAAGAGCAAAATTCAAAAAAAAAGATAGCTTAAATGTTAGCGAGGACTAATAGCTACATAATAAAAAAAGTTTCATCAAAATCCGTCCAGTAGTTTTTGAGTGAAAAGCGGACAACAAACAGACAGACAGACAAAAATTTTTTTTTTCATACTTTTGGCTTCTATTGGTTGTATGAAGATCCCCCATCTAAGTTTTTCTTTAATATCTTTAATGTACAGACATGAGCTTGTTACAATTTTATTATATGTATAGATTTAGAATTGTGTTATCTACATGGTATGAAAACACAATAAATAACTTTTATTCCAAAAAAATCATAGCTTGCTTAATTTAATAGTTACTATTATAAACAAAAGTATTTTCATCAATCTTATAATATTGATGTAAACAAAAACATAATTAACATCTATCAAGAGCATACAGACTTAAAACTAGCAACATCATTGAACTTTTACACTCATATAATAACAACACCAACAAATTAAGAAAAAAAACACTCAACAATAAAAAACAATTTCACGTTTTCATCAAGCACTTATTCCTAACGTTTCGGAGATCAAAATTCAAACAGTCATCATACTCAAGACGCTTTAAGTTCCAGGTCTGAGGGAGGGCAATTCAGCTGAACTACACATCAAAGGTACTATCGAGTTTTAAGCAAAACAACAAATAATTAATATCTGTTATTAAAAAAAATCATAGCCTACTTAATTTTCTAGTTATAAACAAAGATATTTTTATCACATACACAAATGTTTGAAGTAAACAAAAACATAATTTACATTTAAAATCTTTATCAAAGCCATACAGATACTACTTAAAACTAGCAACAACATTGAACTTTTACACTCGTATACACACAAAACCAACAAATTAAGAAAAAAAATCACTCAACAATAAAAAAACAATTTTACATTTTCATCTCAAAGCTCTTATTACTAACGTTTCGGAGATCAAAATTCAAACAGTCATCATACTCAAGACGCTTTAAGTTCCAGGTCTGAGGGAGGGCAATTCAGCTGAACTACACATCAAAGGTACTAACAAGCTTTAAGCAGAACAACTAATAAATATCTGTTATTAAAAAAAAAACATAGCATACTTAATTTTCTAGTTACTACATAAACAAAGATATATTTATCACATGCACAAATGTTTGAAGTAAATAAAAACATTATAGCTAAAATCTTTTTCAAAACCATACGGATACTCCTTAAAACTAGCAACATCATTAAACTTATACACTCGTATAGTAACAATACCAACAAATTAGAAAAATATTCAGTCAACAATAAAAAACACTCTCATTTTCATCTCAAAGCACTTATTCCTAACGTTTCGGAGATCAAAATTCAAACAGTCATCATACTCAAGACGCTTTAAGTTCCAGGTCTGAGAGAAGGCAATTCAGCTGAACTACACATCAAAGGTACTAACAAGCTTTACATGTCAAGAGTCGACCTCCATGCTCAAAGACTGGAGGCCACTTGTCTTTAGTATTACATCACCAATTTCTCAAATAAAATTATGTTTCGTGTAATTCGATTGTTTAAAAATGTTTCTTTGGGAGTTATTTTATTTGTCTAATAGCGTTAGAGAAAATTGCTCGATAATAAGGTGACTTCATGTTGATGTTCACTCTAGATAAATAATATGAAAAGGTGCACTTTTACCAATGTAAATTTTCATAAATAATACTAATATGATCATTTTCGAACTAGGCGCGAATGGAGTCTGATCTTATTTTAATTTTAACGTTAATACTCCACCTAAATATTATCCAATACATAATAATTGTAATTTATTTGCAATAAGCTCCTAGCTTTCCATTTCTGTGAAATTAATTTACATGTTTATAATACTAAGTAAACAAAATCGCTGCTAGTAAATATTTACTTTTGTAATCATTGCTTAATTAAGACCCTAGACATTGTTTTCTAAATTAATTACTTATATTATATACGTATATTTTGTGAATGATAATATTTTGAATACACAAAATCAATCTAAAACAAACCTAATAATAATGAGCACGTTCTATCTATCTTAATTAAAAGTAACAACATTCTATAAAAAAAACATTTCTCTACTTATAAATTTGTGCACAATCTGCACATTTCACATATATGCATTCTGCACAATAAAGGTTAACGACCGTGTGTCGTAGGCAGCTGTCTAGACGAACGAAGGGCCTACGTATGTTTGAATTTAAAGTATTTGTAGTAACATAACAGCGTGTTTGTGCCGAGACGGTAAATTAACCGGCTAGACACCACTATCTGCCGGATATCCGTTGTCTATAAATTAAGGAACGCTTGTACAATGTATCCTGGAGTTACGAATTTGCGTGTGCACGTTAAAGTTAGTTGAAAGTAATTGATGAATCAAGTATATTTTAATTATTTATGCTAGTTAACCTGTAGTACAACACACCTGTGATTGAATAAACAACTGTTTTTTTTTTAGCATGATGATGAACGGCTTACTTTTACTGCTGTAGTGCTAATAGAAAATTACTTTACCGTTTGTCAAAAGTCATATTAAGTGTTTCAATTTCCGTGATCTTGTAAAAATAACGAATAGTTAATAAGCTATTCAGGTATCGGAAATAAGTGTTATTTTTTAAATTATAATACAGAAATAATCGTATAATTAGAATATCTCCTTACAATAATCAAAAAATCTCACATACTCGGCAAAGAAAATCCCTTTCATCTCAATATCCGACAATCCCCAATAAATGTTTTTCCATTACAAACACGTTGAATGGGTAAAGTTTGAGGGATTTGGCGTACCGATGTCATGTTATGTCAATATGCCATGCTCACAATCTTGAAAAATGTTGAGTGAGGCAAACACCTTGTTTAACTCTCGTCTTTTCAGACGAATGAACCGTATACGCGGAGATTTCTGAGCTCTACGCAATTGTTAGGCATTTAAATAAAATTGGATTTTAATTTTTGCGTGAATTCAATTGAAAACTGCTTACATTTGATATTTTTTTTTCGTCCTTTGTACAGAAGCAGTCGATCCGGTTATCTGTATTACTCCTTTACCTTGCGAACCCATTTGAAAATAATTTTAATTGAAACTTACATCGCACTGCATGTATATCTGAAAGAAAAATAAAAGTAAAATAACATAATCGTCTAACAAAAATTAGAGATAACTTTATCAAAACTTCATCGGCTATAAACATTTCAATTTATTTTTCTTTTCAGAACTACGAATAGACGGTCAATGACTGCTCAAATAACGATATTGTCTGGAGGATGTGTTTGACACCCGTCTGAGGTTTGACGACGGGCGGGAACTTATCGTTCACAGTAATTGTTGAGACAAAGCTGAGGTCGTATTATTTACAAAGAAAATTCGAGAATCTGTCGATAACGTAATTGACGTTTATGTTGAATTTTGAAAAGACGCTTTAATACAGATTTTCTATTGTTGTGCGATTAGCTATATTGTCTTTTCACGATAAATAAATTTTGGCCTTATAATTCGGTATAACATTTTGTAATCCAACAAAAATAAATGTGAAAACTTTATTTTAGCTTTGTCAATACAATTACTCTACATTATTAATTTATTCAAAGAAAACTTTTTGATTTTTTACCATGTGGTGTTCTTATTGCGTCCGCACCTACACCTATTTTTGAAGTAACACATTTCTCCCAAACTCTTGCAAACCTCAGAAATAACTCACAAAGGACACCTCACGTCTCCTAACTCCATTGAATAATGTATTAGGCATTCACGTCCGAACAAACTACGTCACATACTAGTATCGTTCACTTAATTCACAGCACGTAGCACAAGGGATCGTAACTCGCAAACATTAGGTCTCGGCTAATCAGTGTTCATTAGATATGTGCCGTGTTCTATGCCTACATCTTATTCTTAATAGTGATTAGTCGTTCGAACGGACGAAATACCACTTTTTCCCCACGTAGGCTCCTGTGGCCCATTGTGCGTGTAGTGGTTTCAGGGGTAGTCAGTCCAGCCAGCCCAACACCCTCTAATCTAGAAGGTAGTTCTTCAGAAGAAATGAATATTGAAACCCCATGAGTCGAGGAGGTATTTATTAAAAAGGTGGCGGAAATATTAGCCGTATATAGAAGAAAAAGAGGAAGAAATAGTAGATCCTCAAAATAAATAAAGATTTTTTTTTGTTCCACAATAAAACCCAGTATTTTTTTTTTACAATTTTTACTTGGAATTGGAACAAACAATTTTTTTTTTTTCTATTACGTGGGCAAACTCATCAACACGTTTCATAATTACCTATAACGAGCATATTCATAATTATTTATCCTCTTAAAAAAATACCTCATTTGCGGTTCCTACACATGTTTCGCACATCCACGCCATTGCAGTCTGAGCGCAATACAGTCGATCACGCAAGAGTTCCTTCACCTTTGACCCGGACAAACAAATCCAATCTAAGTCATTATACTCTACCCCATTTAAGTAGGCTTTACTTAAATGCACTATGCGGTATATTACGGGTTTGCATGCAATTCAGTTACATGTTTAAAGGTTTATGAGTGAATCTAATTTTATTATCAGTTTGGAATAATTTATGAGTGGTAAAGATGGTAAAAAGTCACGACAGGCTTACTCAAAGCTTTAAATTTTCTTCTTTGTCTTTTTATTTCTTACAGATGACTGATAGTCAAATGTTTGAATTCATTTGTTTCCGAATTTTCATTTTGGAAACAATTGAAATCCTCATATTTCACTTTAAGATATGTATGTCCTTTTCTTGAAATTATTGTTTTACAATTCTCTAAACGCTGCAGGTGGGACGAATTTACACCATGTCATACACAGTTGATTTCGACAACTATCTTTGTTATGAGACGTCCCAAGTCTGTTCGTCAGAGTCAACCTCTGACTATCCGTCAACGCATTATTCCGTGACGTTTTTTAGCCACATTTTTGCTGTCATCCTTGTTGGCTGGCTTGTTAGGGCAATAATTGGATTCGCCCACTTTTTGCACTGAGGATTTGCCTACGTTATTATGAAAGACAAAATCATTCCCCTGCCATATCACAATAATTATTTGTGGTCGGTGCAGCATGTCTTCTTCTTCCACACGTTCCTATCTGATGTTATTTCGCAAGTAACACTCTTTGCAGCCATATAATCTTTCACATAATCCATCCATCGTTTCTTCGGTCGTCCTCTTCCCCTATATCCATCCACATTCATCAAAGACAAAAATGTACCCATAACTTAATGTAAATACAGAAAATATTAATTTCACAACTCGACGTTAAGTTGAAGTATAATGCCTTCATTTCCTTATCGCTAACATGTCAGATTAATATAAGTCACTCACCATGATTAGCATTTCAATAGAACTTGCCAAAATCAGGAAAAGTTTAACTCGTTGCGTGACCGGTAACCTGCATTTTGGCTACACCGATAAGCACTTGCCAACTTGTTATTTACAATTATATGATTATATACACAAGCATAAAAGCTAAACAACCTAGATCGAATTCGAGACTCGTGTGATAAGATGGGCCGCGCTGGAAGCCTACGTCCATGTCTAAAAGTAATATTATTGGGAATATAAAAGCGAGATGATGCTCTACAGGATGTAGAGCAGCGACTCTCTCCCACATTCGTACTAATATTACTTCAAGGCATGATAGTAGATCCACTGATCAATTTATCTATTCAGGCGTATTGGAGCATATGCCAGTGATGCCCGATTGCACTACAAAAGCCGTCATTAAACTTATCAGATGAAGTTGTGTTTTGTTTAATAACCTTGCCCGAGACAAGTCTTTGAAAACTTAGTCAATTGCTTTAACTTTCGAGCTTTCTACTTGCCTATTGTCTGACATTTGAAACTTGTTTCAGATTATCCTTTATCTGAATGCACGGGTTAATCTACGTTTATTTTGTTTATTAAACTTTTGAACTGTGAATGTTGTCTTGATATAAGCACTACATTTTGGTAGTTAGCTTTGTGCTCATAGCTAATTCATGAAGTAAAAAAATACACGGTTTTATACAATTGTTATCGACATCAGAAATTTTGGAACAAAAGAAAAAAAAATTCGTGTACAAAATAATAAAATCATTTTCTGTCAGAATACATAAAAGAGTCTTAGTTTTGTGTCTTTACGACAACTACTAAGGCTCCAGTTTAAATTACTAAAACATTTCAAATGAATGCTTGTTCTAAATCAACAAATTGTGCATAACCTTACCCATACATCTACTTTTCCATTAAACAATATTTCTCAAATGAATTAATACCTTTCAAATACAAGCAATGTATGGTTTAAACATTTCAATTTAATTCCATGAAACAAAGGGCCGGTAAGGGATCTTACCATTATGCTCCAGTTATTCCAAGGCAGAAGATTATGATGACATTAATTTGTTGCTTCGTTATAATTAAATTAATTTTGCATGGGTGGAATGTTTACCTCAATATTACATTTTATTGTGGACGTAATATTTTAACCCTTTTTGGGTTGAGTCCTCCATATTTTTGGGTAAGCATAGGGGTCATTTAACGGTTGCCTTGTTATACACCGTGAGTATCGTAAATGTTTTTTTCAAGTTTATATAAATTATAAGTACTTACCCACTTAATTTAATACCTTTTCTACATTTTCACCTGTTTTTTGGTCAAGTGAGGATAGTACCCTTATGGAAACCCTTATAGGCGAAGAAACGTCAATTTACTGAATAAACCCAAAGCGCCATATAAAGTCTCCCGGGTTTACAATTTATAGCAACGTGATTCAGGCAGCGGGGTATGAGTACCTATTTTTTATATCTGAATAATGCACTTTTAATTTCAAAAAAATATATTTTTGATATAAACGCCCGAAATATAAAAATATTTTTACCCAAAAAATATCCACAACAATCTTTTGTTTTGCTCCTAAAATGACAACGTAAACCGCTCATAAATACGTGAGATAATCTCGCCTTGTTCCCAACAAGATAATCTACCCAATATTTTTGTGTTGAGATTAAAATGAAAATCACATTTCGTGCAAGTTTGCAAAAATTATGCGAAGTCGTGGGTCGGATGATCCAAGCGTGTCTTTCCCGAGGCCTAAGGGATCGGGTACATGGGCTATGAATAATGCTTCGTCAAAGGTAACAAACAGTGTGTACTTAGGCTTATATGTGGCTATTGAACTTTATATGAAGTTAAGTTGATGTTTGATTTGTTGCTTGATAGATACTGATTGATTGTCTTCACTTAACTGTAACTTGTTGTTAGATAGACCACAAACCGCTTTATATGGGAGAAAACACGTGATCCATTGTATTGTGTTTTTTTTTAACGCTATGTTGGTTACATGTTTTATTTTCTTCGGCTTGGTTATTGATAGGGACAATTAATTTGTAAGCATTCGTAATGCCTTGATTTAATTTAGTATAGTTGTTCTTAGTCTTTAAAGAATCTTTGGAAACTTAAACCATTTAGCTTGCGTAAGTGTTACTTAATCGTAATTTTAAATTGCGCGGATCGAAATATAGCAATATATTTTAAACCTAATCTTATATCATTTAAGTCTAAAATCGAATGTACCAACATTAAAAATCTTCTAAACGACAAAAACCTTTCAACGAGAGTGTTCCCAGTATTTCCATGATACAGTAATATGGTTGTTTTCACACTTGCGCTCGGGTCGACGATAAATCCTTTCCTCGCAGTATTTTACGTCAAATATTCAAAACAAATTGTTACTAATCCTCAGCTTTCCTGTAAAAAGCGCGCAGATAGATTATTCATGTTTGACTCGTTATTTACAGACGTACAGGGACTTTGCAGGCTTTTTATTTCAAACCAACGTTTAAAAATTGTATTACCGTGAAATGAAATTTAAAAATCATATTTATGAATTAACCAGCTGTTGCTCGCGGCTTTGTTCTCGTGGTTTTTAATACAAAAAGTAGTCTGTGTAATTCCATAGAGTTTATTTTTTTTTGTCAAAATAGGTTGATTTGATAGTAGTCCTTTGGAGCAACAGGCACAAAGTTTTGGCTTTCAAACAAACATTTAAGACAAAATGGCCACAGTGAGAGCGAAAAGGGGCATTTTCTGTAGAACTAGAATCCGAAAAGTAAAAGAATGTTTTTATAATAAACTCTTGCGGTTAAGAGAGACATTCTTAAAATTGCTTTACAGATGTTATTTGCCAATAAACTTAACAAAAACGTAGGAACTACCGCTTTCTCAAATTCTTTCATTAAGACGACTGCAGTCCGCTGAAAGTTACCTCTAAAGTTTCACATTATATTTCAGAGTTTATTTCAGTTTTTGAAATTTCTAGACGTTTCTAGCATTCTGCACTTTTCGAGAATAGCCTTTTCCTTTACCTGTACATACAGTTTCTTACTTGTCCAGTGTAAGTTAATTTCGTTTTGTGGAACTTTATGCTCCACAGATTTTTTTGTTCTAAAAAAAGTTTGTTTGCCTGCTCTTTCTAGATTTGCATTAATTTGCTCTTCTCTTTATTTTGAATTGCTCAAGTAAAGGTAATTTTAACTATATTATTATTGCAACATAAGTCAAAATGGGAATATGTATAGTGTCGTTTCCGAGATTTACGACCGACAAAAGCCGACTACAAAGAGCTCTACATTTTTATCTACGGAAATTTAAAGGCCCAAAATAGTGTATAATATGTAAATGCAATAGGTTGACACATCATCCTTCATGCTCATAATTCATCATCATTCCCCTGCCCTTATCCCAATTTTTACTTGGGGTCGGCGCAACACGTCTTCTAGACATGTTGCTTAAAGTTTTGGCTATGGTTTTATAGTCGGCTGCCTGCCTGACACTAACCCTCTTTGGGAATGCGATTGTTGGTTGTTTACCCGCCACCATTCGGGTGACCCAAGGTGCTTGGTACAGTGCACTGGGTCTTAAGGTCCATTAGTCGCCATTTACGTCACCCAGTGGAGGATATGGGGTGGTGCTATTCTTTATATCCGGACACCACACGGACTTCATGCTCATAATTAAGGTTGAATAAGCAGTTTTTACACATTCGCTGCACAGAGAAGAGTTTATTCTTCCATTCTCATTTTTTTCCTCGAAACATAAATCAAGTACTAACCAAAGTTTTAAATAAAGTTCATAATCTGATTATCATCTAATTTGCAGCCATACAATACCGTTGTCGCTAATATAGATTCTTAATCAGGATTCTTGGAGTTTAATCCACTGTAACTACTTAATCCTACAAAGCGGAAGCTACTAATCCATTCTTAAGCCCGGCTTAACGTCGTTCATTTAACATTGCTGGGCCAGTTATGAAATTAATTGAATCATCACGAATGGAGTTTTGCTTTAGAACTTAAGTCTGTTGATTAACTTTTAGTATGATTGTAAGGTTAAATTCAATTTGGTTTAGAAATAATTTATTATGTGTTATTTTACTCAGAAATTTTTTACTCTACCGACAAATCTGATCAGGTCGGCTCACGACACCACCGCGCGTCGCCGTGCCCGCTTCCGATTAAAAAGTTAAAGGTCGGAACTAGTGTGGCTAAACTAAGAAATTATGTGAGTACCTAAACGGCTGTGATAAATAAAAAAAAGTAATATTGAAATACATTTTGCACCCAATGAATTGAACACGAGAAATCTTGATACGACCCTCAAAAAATTGTTTGAGTTTTGGAAGTAAGTCGTCACTTCAACGACCTTCATTCAATTGTTTCAGCAGTATGTCCAAACTAGGTTTTCCAGTTCACACGACAAAAAAGGGCAGACCGAGAAAAGGTCGACGCGATTTATGACAAATCCATCTATTTTACACCTCTTCTTCAAGTAATTTATCATAACAGTTTTTGTGTAAATCCATTACATAAACGCTCTCGTGACGTTTCTTTGCGGTTCTATTTAACTCGGTTTTGTCCTGTTAAGGTGGTAAGGAGGCAAAGTGGTAAGTGTGTGTTAGGAATTTCAATTTCGATGAAATAAATGACATTTGATTTCATTTGATATTTGTAGAGCTGGGTTAAGTGAAGGAAAGATGAACCGAAAGAAATAAATAAGGTTACAGAAATTCGTTGTAAAGCAAAATAATATTAAATCAATGTAGTTAGTTTTGATTTTCTCTAGATAATCGAAATTACTATTAATAATTTCATACAAAATCTAAAAGTGCTTTTGTTTTAAACTAGTTGTCTACTTAAGACAATAGCATTTTTATTTTCGGCAATTCAAAAATCAAACACAAAAAAATTAATAACCTCAAAATGAATGTAAATAACCACATTACATCAAATAAAAAACAAAACAGGGATATTAATCTCCTCGCATTCAAGCATTAACAATTTTCCCCTTCAACTTTTATGAATCATAAAAACAAGCTTATTAACTCTAACTTATCTTTGAGTACGACTGTAACATCCGTCTGTTGTACTAAGAGCGTTATAAAAATGAAACGTGTTCGTACCACAGCCGTTGTCACATTACATTTAGTAAAATGAAATCGCTTTGTGTTTACTTTTATTTTGCAGAGTATGTTATAAAGCGTTATTTTTATGCCACTAATGCTATATTTATTTTTGCTTATAGACAAGATGGTGAAAACAGAACAATGATGCTGATACCTAACACACTGACTCCATTTGGAGCAATATCTGGATTCATTGATGATTAAATGATGGGATTTGCAGAAGATTTTTTTACGCTATTTCTTCTTCATAGTCGACTATTTTATGACTAAAGGACGTTCGAGTTCGAGTTCTTATCACTTATTGCAGATACTTGATAACATCGACAGCTAGTAATTGGCCTAGGTGTAAAGTCTATTCATTAAGGTAGTAAGGTCATTCAATAAAAGAGCTAGAATCAAAAATTCCTTCCTTGAACTTTGCTCGTTCATTAAATGTTAGAATAATAATAATAGCCTATCTTCTGTGATACAATATAAGGATAAACAGCTTACGCAGTGCCTTTTCACCTTCATTTACTCGATCAAAAGCCAAAACGAAAGACTTAAATAAACCAGGCTTCATTACCTTTCTTTTCAACCAGCTCTCACTGTAAACACAGATTTAGTGAATACAAATGGCCAAAAGCCTCCATTCATCCTTGTTTAGAGAAACAAAAATAAATGTCAGAATAGGTCAGTTAAACATCGCAAAGGCGAGGCTGCAAGATAACGAACCTGAGATCTGAAGGTACGCTGGAGGCTGTAGCGAGTGGTCTTAGTTTACAAGAAGATACCGAGACGAGAATGAAACTAACTCATAATAATGTGTTGGATGAAGTTCTTATAATACTAAAGGTGACAAATTTTTAATCATTGACGGATTAACCACTATTTTTTTTTACTCGATGGAGCAACTCTGACAGTCTTTCGACCCAGACAGAGCAGAAGTTTTCGATATTAATAGTTCTCGACGTTTTTGTTTTTAGTGACTACTGTCCTCTAAACTACTTTTGTGCTGAAGTTGTCATATTTAGGAGACTTGTGCTGCCTCGTGTATAATGGGCATAAGAAATTTGTAAGACTTGTCTCAACATTTCATTTGACACGTAACAAGTTAGTCATAACTCCCACCAAATATTTCTTTTTTTTTCAGTTTAATTCTGTATACTTTAAAGCTGTGAGAACCATCTACTTATTTCCAAACCCATTTTTTTTTTGTGAGACTGCCAGTTATGGAAATAAACTCTTTTCATTCACAGATCGAATTATTGTGCTGACGAAACCAATTCGGGTAAATGTCAAATGCGATATGATTCTATATTTAGCTTTCTTTCACCTTACCTGTATCTTTAAAGTGAGATCTTGATAAAGTTGAAATAAATTTTTAGCTACTTTTAAAAACGACTGGAGATGCCAAGAAAACAAATGAATATCGTCTGACAGAGTTCAGCACAGGATAAATAACATTAAGGTAACGTCCAAGTGCATAATAATATAGTCTCTGACAGTAGACTGTAATTAGTGACAGTTAAAATAACTAACAAATCAATAATAAATAATAAATTAACTAATAAATCAATAACGTGGCAGTAAAATCACGCATCACCATTAAAATTTAAAACTGAGTTCACCACTCTGCTTTTACCATGAATGTCGTCCATAATTTATGTACCGCGCATGTGGGACTCTCGGAACTCCTTTTATACGTGTGGATTTGTATGAAGGATTTTTTTAACATATTTGTTTTCTTTTTTAATAACGTGATACAAATTAGGTAATTGACAAAAAAACTAATTAGTCCGTCAGATATTATATCCAAAATATTAGATAGTTGCGTATTTGTTATCTTGTCATATCAATAAAAAAATATATGAAGATAGTGACATAACAAAGATGGTGAATCGTAATATTAAAGTGGGTGACACTAAAGGTGCATTGAGACGTGCCGACTTTGCTGTATAGATTATATTTTCAATTTACGTGATAAAGGAACAAATACGTTTTCTATATTTAATTGGAAATTTATCTGATGAACTAATTAGTTTTTTAAAAACGCAAATCAAGTCAAGTACCCTATTACCCTATAAATCATCATTAACGTCTTTAAGTGCGGCAGTAATCGGATATGTACATTTCAAGAACTTTGTTATATTGCATTGGCTTGTATGGAACCATACCTGTTATTAATGCAATTATGAATATTTGTGGCATCTACAATCTACATCGCTACATAATATCGCAAAGGATAACACATCTGATATGTTGATGAATACGAGGAAATTACAATATTCAGATACTCATGAATAATTGCTAAATATAGGACCAAATGTGTTTGAAATCTATGCTGTATCTGCTATCGGGTATAATTTATTTGCCATCAATGCTATCTGCAAAGCGACCGCAATCCTTTGACAATTATTTATTTACCGCGCGTTTAAATGAAGTTCGGTAACATGACGCTGATTCAATTGTGCCCGTGACGTGGATTTCATTGCAGCGATTTTGTGCCGTTTACGTCGTGAATTTTATATTTTTTTATTGTAAATGACAAACACAAAAATGTAAGTACTCATTTTGTTTTTTTATTTTACGACAATTTTAAGTCCTTTAATTTAAAAATATTCTCTTCGTATATAAAAGTATGCTAATTGAAATTAAAATAGAATATTTAATCGCGCTATTTTGTTACATTTCCTTATCATATCCGTATCTTAATGCATTACAGTCTACCGTAAAATCTGCGATAAACTCAGCTATTATGTTTACCCACGAAAACTTTAGCGCATACTTTAGAAAGTTTAGACAGCTACACAAAATTAACCTGTTTCTATTTGGCACCGACAAAGAGTGTAGAACGAATAGCACGTGAACAAAGCCTCGCGAGTATTGTTTTGAAGATGAATGGTTCGCGAGATATACAGACGTATTCAACCTTCTGAAGAGACTGCAGCAGTTGTGGGAAAGAGATGCCGCTCTACCGTGATGTAGAGCGCTGTCTCGTTTCCTCAGCAAAAGATTGTTTGAGTGGATTTGATAAGTTCCATGCACTTCTTTCAGGTGCATGTCTTTATTTGTTATTCTAATGACCATTGGAGTGTTTAGGGGGTTAAGCTGGTTGCTTGACCACCGTAGGAAATTAACTTTGACAGTCGTAGCAGCGGGACTTTCGTATGTTCGTAGCACAACTGAGGGTCGTAGCAACTTAATGCAGTACAGTCGTCATTCGTTGTACCTTTGACATTCATAGTAAACTCGTCATTCGTGTTTTGATTCACTGAAGCTTTGCAGAATACTTGACATTCGTAAGATGGAATTATTGGTAATCATTATATGTCTTTGTTTATTAATAAATGTTTTCTATAAATCAGTTAGAAGTAACTATTGGCACACGACCAAAAAATTAAAGGGTAAAAAAGAAAAATCACGAACTACGTACTGTGCGGAAATTAAAAACTTTACTCGAAAGTTATTAACGTTTCTCGGTACAAGTGTTAATTTTGTTCCACAAAAGTTTAACACCGTTACCGCCGAGCGCATTATTACTGGAACTTTTAATTTTCCCTCAGACTAGTCAAGTTTCAATTATTCCACGACTGGTTGAGACGTGAAGAGTAAAGAAAGGGTTTTAAGAAGGGGTTTACTTAGAAGTAAATTAAAATATTTTCATTATTTTATTTTATTTTTTGCTTTTAATAAATACTACGTCTTTGTTATCATCATTTTCGACTATCTAAATTTAAATGACACTTCAACAAATTATAATCCACACGTTATGCCGTTGCAGCCTATTTACATGAAGCCTACATAGTTGGTTGTGTTCAGCAAAGAATCAGTAGGCATTTTCAACGTGATCACTTAAATAGAAGGTAGAATAGAGATTTTTCCGAGAAAACAAAAATATTAACAAAACTTATTAATTCTATGATTTTCATGAAAAGGGTAACAATAATTTAATAAATAGCCTAGCTTCTTTTTGTTCCATTACTATTATTTGTAGCTTATTCTCATGAGTACAAGTAATATTTATAGTTTGATCTTACCAGAGAAATCTTTTTTAATCATTTGGAAAAGATTTTCAAACCATATTTCATGTTTAACAGTTTATAACCAGACCGTCAGAAACACTTTCGAGCAATCTTAATCTCTATAAAAATATGAAACATGACGTCATAAAATATGTTTCAAAGTAGTTTTACAACAAACTAGCATTAGAAAATAGTACAAAGCTTTTAAAACTGTTTAACAGCTTTTAGCAAAGCTTTATTTATTAAATTATAAAGTTAATATATTATAATAAAAATTAAATTAGAAAAGATGTGTTAGGTATAAATAAATTCTAAAATCCGCTAACACTGTTCTTGTACATTTTTACTACGATTAAAAATATTTTTTGAAATATTTTCAAGTAACTGTTTTACCTATAAAAGACAAAACAAACTCAACATTGTTGAATGCTTAAATACGCAGCAAAGTCCAGGGTTTAACATTTAAATTTGTACGCAAATGTTCATAAATCAAGGCTATCTGGCGAATCTTTGGTAAAGGCTTAATTTCCGTAACGTCTCGACAGGCTCGTTGGTCGTCTTCACCGGTCTGTGGTGAATTGTGAGGCCTTCGTGCTGCCTACATTTAATATTTAGGCTATTTTAGACCTCAGAGTAACGCAATGCAACCTGGTGACTGAACTCTTACCTGATATACTACCTACCTAATTGTACTTAGTTGTGTAATACGTATAATTGATGGTATTAAAACAAGTCAAGACTTTGTTGTTCATGCTGGTAAAATAGGTTAATCATGCTGAAATTTTCTTATGTTGCGTAAAGTCAGCAACGAAAGTCTATAAATAAGCATTTTGAAAACAGCAAAATTAAAAAAAAAAAAAACTAAAATATTGGCGTTCAGTTGTTTTTTGGAAAAAATCTGGTTTCAAGTTTTGCTTTCCAGTCCCATTATTAAGGTTATTGTAGTCAGGAGCCTTGTCATAATATTTCTGCTGTTATCCTATTTTAATTGGGATCGGCGTAACACGTTTCTTTCTCCATTCTCTCCTATCAGACGTCACACTAAACACGCTAACACAGAAGCCTTGTAAACCTACATATTTTCATTGAAGTAGTAACTGGCTGCACTCGATGAGGTTAAATAATGCAATTTCTATGAAAATATTTAATAACAATAGAGTAGGAGCTTAACTTCATTAGTCTGCTTCTCTGCCTAGATTGTGGAATATTGTACCTGTCTAGATTTAATATTTCCAACCGAGCTACCTTAGAAATTTAATTTGGTGACAACAGACTTACCCTGGCTTTGGACACAAATGAAACTCGAGACATAAAAAGAGAAAGGAAAATAAGTTTCTTTAGCTAACTGAAAAAATGTGAGATAAAAGTATAAATATAATTTGTTTTTCAAACAAAACAAAACCACTGTATTTTATTTAGTAATATATTTCTTATTTATAAATGCCTTTCATAAACAAAAATACTTAAATATAGTAAGTACAAAAATGTGACAAAAGAGGTCGTGTAAACACGTCTTTAATATTTAATAATATTCCACTTAATTTTTCAATAAAAACATCTGTACAAGTTCCATTCATAATGCCACCACTTTCTGCTTGTCTTTGTATGAAAATCAAACAAAAACGTATGCTCTACATTCCATAATGTATAAAAAACCTTCACAACATCATTCTATTTCCATTCTCTATTCCGGGAGTTTCGCATTCACTCTGAGCTACAAATTGGACTCTAATTAACGTAATTGAGATCTCCACAGTGAGCTTCTAACCTCGGACGGCGCTTGAAACTATATTCCCAACAGAAAACAAATGGAAACTAGGTGAATCTCAATGGCAGAGATTCTACTGAAAAATTGTAATGAAAGAGGAAGAGTTGGGTGAAAACAAGTTTAGATATCAAGGTATTTCAATGATCTTGTTTATACTTTTATAAAGCCAAAATCATTTTTTATAAAAGTTTTGATTATTTTAGTTTCACTACTTAAACAACCTTTTCAATCGACTATTACTACCAAAAAGATGCAATATGCGAGGAAGTATTACAACGGATGAAAGCTAGCTTCTTCTAACCTCTTTTTTGTGTTAGTTCTACTATACTTCCTGTGGGCGTGTGACTAGACCTCCACTACGAGACACTACGTAAGTTTTAATGATAATGAAATTTTGCCCATAACTAAGCAACAGTCACGTCGATTTACTCTTTTCCTTTCATCCACTGTACAGTAGCGGACTTGCTTTTGTCAATTTTTACTCGCTCAGCACTTTCCGTTCCTTTCTTGGTGTCACTTCTTGTTCACTATTGCGAGTTAAACATACTATTTACAGTACCAACGTACAGTGTCCGTTTCCACTGGAAGTTTAGGGGCCTACCATCTCCTTTTATAATAAGTCTGATGCATTTGTGAAAGAGAAACGCAGCTCTATACATTGTAGAGCGCCATCTCGTTTTAGCAACTGTCAATGGTCTTACTTTAAGTGTAGTGGTATGTCCCTGGCTTGTGTATTCGTACTATACGACTCTAGGTCGTATTTTCTCTAGAGATTTGAAAATAGGAGGATTTAGATGTTGCACGTGGCTGTGTTTTCCCACCTTTAAAAACGTGTGGCGCATGTTTAAATAGCGAAAGATGTGATTCTGAGTTTTAGAAGTGAGAAGTGGTTTTAAAACTAAGAAAATATTTTTTTATTTTAGGAAATGATGACAAAGAAAGTCAAAAGTGTACTTTTTTACACTTTTCACTTAAACTAATAAAACACACGAAGTTTATTAGATGTTCAATCGACAACTTGTAATTTTAATTCTTTTGTAAACCAAACACAAGTTTGTTCTTCTCATCATTCATGTAAATATGATTTACACGTATGTCTTAATTTATGAAAATTTTCTTTCTTGTGCAGGTCTCTTCGATTAAATATCGGCCAGAAAAATATACTTTACCTATTGTTGTATGTCATAAGTATTACCGATACAATCAACTATTTTATTTTTGTTTTTTTATTTGAACTCTTCTTGTGTTCACAAATCATGAAAAATAAATACTTAGTATTTTGTTTTACTTTTTTAATATTCATGTTTATAAAAACCTCTTTTCTCTAAAACAACAAAACTGCTTTTCTTACCTCCTTGTTCCCGACCTACTGACCACAATACCGAGTTAGAATCACACAGCTAAGTAAACGTCAGAACATTTAACATGACATGCGTTGTAGAGTTAAAGCTGTTTCAGACGGTATATAAAACATCGTGAAGCTATAGTTTACCAGCGATACATTACCTAACCGGCAATGATTCATAACTTCCAAACCTCTTTACTTTCAAAACTAGTTTGGTTCCGTTTTTATTTTGATTTCGTTCTTGATTATAAACTGAAAGGTAGTATTCAAGCAAATCAAATCGAGCTAAACTTCAAACAGACTTCTCGATCTAGCGTAGTTCCAACTTATGCCACTGCACGAAATAGCGCTAGTGTCGAATTCTAGAGTACCCTATTCTAGAGTACACTTGATCTTAATTCGGTAAAAACAGAACTCAATTCTGTTGGAAGTAAACCTACTGATACAAAAACTACGCGTCGTGCCAAGGTATTGCAACTAACACAATATTCCTCGCATCGTCTGAAGGAACCTTTACACGTGTTCATCACAGTACATTAGATGTAAATGCTGAATTATATTTGAATATCTGAACAATAGTGTTCGTTATGGCTATGTAATTATTTAGATGGAACGTGTTACACGTGTAAGGCATAAATATGTTTGTTTATAAAATAGGCTTAAGATAATTTCGTCTAAAATCGAGTGTATCAATTTTAATTGAAGTATAAAATGAAATAGAAAGGACGTCTATTCAGCGGTAGTATTGTAAAAAAACATCTTCGAAATGACTACAGCTTTCATTGAATTGAAAACACAAAAATAACTCGATATTTTTGAAATGTCGTACTCGTGAAGTTGGTCTTTTCTACTTAATTACGAAATACTATAAAAAAATCAGAACCTAGATACACGTTTAACAATACACGCTACCAATTATTTTGTCCACTTTGTACAGTTAGCCTCCGAAATCGTTCGACATAAACAGAGTTCAAAACCTTCCAGTATTTTCCAGTGGCATGTTACTACTGGTGATATAGAAGCTATGATAGCTCAGTGACAAGACCGTAGGACTGCTAAGTCAGAGGTCTTAAGTTCGATCCCCACGGCGCGCACCGATTTTTCGAATTTGTGTGCGTTTTAGAAATAAATATCACAGTTTCCGTGTTTCGGAAGGCACAACATAATGTGGGTCCTGCGCCTAATCTCCCTCCGGTCGTGTCGGATTGCCGTCCCATCCGAGTATGAGAGTAAAGGAACAGAGAGTGCACCTGTGTTTGCGCACACGCTTGTGCACTATAATATGTCCTGCGTAGCTGGCTGGTGTCATAGTAACACTAGTCGCCGTGGCCGAAATCGGTCCGAACACACATTATTATTCGTGATAGATACATTAACTAATACTTTTTGTGTGAAACCTTATTTGTTACTCACTAGCACTTAGTAAAGCTCGTGTTCAGTTTAGAAACTCTGATCGTGTTCGACGTCTGTTACTAACTAATGATGGTCGGACCGATTTTGGCCACGGCGGCCAGTGTTATCTACTATGCCACTACGCGCGACATATAATATTGCACAAGCGTGTGCGCAAACATAAATTCACTCTCTACTCCTTTACTCACATAGCCCGATGGGACGGCAATCTGACACGACCGGTGAAAGATCAACACGGAAGCTGTGATATTTATTTGTAAATCGCACACAAGATTCGAAAAGTCAGTGCGCGTCGTGGGGATTGAACTCAAGACCATTGACTTGGCAGTCCTGCGGCCTTACCACTAGGCTATCACAGCTTCATGTTACATAGTTCAATCAAGTGATACTTTAGGAATACTAAACTCTGTAACTATACATAGTTCCATACAATCAAGTGGTACTTTAGGACCACCATATTGGTGTTCACGATTTAGTAGTTAGCTCTAGTAGTTACACTAATTGCTCTTTACTACATTATCTTGGCCTCGTTACAGTTATGCGGGTCTGGTTCACCTTATCTTTAACGTAATAATGTTGGTAGCAACTTAATAGTTTGTTAACTAAACAGCTATAGATGGAGTTAAGAAATTACTTGTAGGGAATAGTTTGACTAGGATAAATATCATTTTTAATGTCGTAAAGTATTTTACCTATTACATTTCGATATAATTTTTTATATTATTTTTTAGTTTGCTGCAGTCAAAATTTCCAAATTCCCTAAGTAGAAGACTCCAGCAAGCTTAAAAAATACTACATTATTATTACATATCTAGAATTTATGTCCTACTGCTGGACAAAGGTCTACTGTTCTTTTCTCGCTCAAAAGCCGCAAGGGATGAATTCGGAAAAAAAATACCACAGACTCGTAAGACAAGTAAAAGAAATACAATTTTTCTACTTACTTTTTTTTTCGTTTCAGAAACGTCGAAAGTAAAGGGTCATCGCCTCTTTTGAAGTCCAGACAATAATAGCGGTATCAAATTGTATAAACAGTTGGAGTGTCTTTAAAACAGATTAAAAGTACTAGGCAATTATACGAGCTAGAAGTTAAGCAAACGTTTTACTCACACAAACGCATTTCTTTACTTTGTGAATTTATTTATTTAAATTAAATTTCCAAACACAAATGAAAACGGTTACTACTGAAAAGACTAAGCTGTTTTCGTATGGATAAGATAACGTATAACATAGTTTCTTGTCTGTTCAATATTTAGTGGTAATAAAAACTCTATCAATTTAATCCCTAAACGAAATTTGTTTCATAAAATTCATGTTCCTGACATTGTTTTGCTCAATAACGTTCACAAAGCCAATATCCAAACTCGGAAAATCCATTTAAAATTCAAGAACAAGCCTTCAAATTGACATAAAACGCTAACGAAGAGAAAATCATTTTATAACAAGTAATATAATAGACAGACAAATTGGGAATTTACCAGTATACTTTTATATTTATTTTTTGGTGAAAAAGTTTATAGACATGTCGTAAAGAGATATTTTGGTCTACACGTAAAGAAATAGACTATAAAATATACGCTATATATTTACACGTTTTGTAAATATACTTTTTTGTAGAAATAAATATTAGTTGAGTTTTAAATGCAGATATTTTATTATTTAGTTTGTATCTCACATATCGATAAATAATGAAATTGTATACAATTGGGTATTGGAGACCAAAGCTTTAGAAAAATGTCTTACACTTGAAAATAAATTATAGGTATGGTAATAAGAGGGTCAATTGTCTTATCTAACATAGATAATTTAATTAAGAAAATTAAACAGTATTACATTTAAATTACAGCAAACTGGAAGAACACGTTGTATTCACAATATTTTGCTCACAAAGTCGTGTTTGAAACATGCGCAAACAAGTCATAGCTCTTAAGTACCTACCATATTACATTTTCATTATATGTAAAACAATTTCACAGTATAATACGAATTTGTAACAACATAAATACAAATTTGTAAACAGATCTCTTGAAACAATACATACTTTGACATTACAATACATTTTCGACACACAATAGAGTCTACACAATAGTAATTGGGAAACAGTTTACATTCTGAACATTTCAGTGCTATATTTATATAGAAACTTCGTAATAAGTAAGGATTAATTTGAGAGAAATAGGTATTAAGATTTTTTTTTTAATGTGTAATATCCTTTTTTTCCTTTTGCATAAATTATGCATTATTATAATAATTGTTAAACTTGTTATTGCAAGCATTGCCTTACTATTTTGTATACAATTAAAGGTTTATGTGATAAGTTTCTTCAATATTATGACCTATGGATATACAGAAACACTTTATGCTTGGGTTAGGACCTACTTATATCATTCATTTTCTGGGTACATGTCAGTTGGCCATAAGGGGCTGTGTAAGTCGTCTTAGGCTCGCTCTGGCCTGTGCAGTACGCTATCACGCTTTCACAACGCAATAATATAACGATATTCTTACTATATGGAATGCAAATAGACTTCCAGATAGTCGGATCTTTTATATATGGTAAGTTGTCTCACTTTGAACCAGGTAAATTTCAAAGTCCCATATTGGACTGGATTTTCAATCAATGCCTTCAATTTTTTGTGTATAGTTAGCATATTTATTTAGCTTCAATTTTGTAAAACATTAATTTCTCATATTCTTTTTAGTTTCGGCGTAAAACAGGTTTTTCTGAAAAAAATTTTTTGGTTCAATGAGTACTACCGGTGGTACACATTGAACCAGGGTATGGTCCACATTGAGCCACCTTATTAACTATGTCTTCTAGATCAATTTATAAGGCAAATACTTTGTAATAATAAAAATCAGTCTCATATTTATTAAAATCACTTAAAATCGTATGATCCTTTAATTGGATAATTAGCCAAATCGGGTTTCAAAAGCATCCGGAGTTTCATGGCACCTGATCTGTGCAGATTAACACTTAGGCTTGGCCTCAAGCATGTTGGCAGTCGAATGCCCCCTCTTTTTCTTATCGTCACTTTGTTTCGCACCATTCTATAGCAAATTAAAACAATTGTAGAAAAAAAAACTCATTTAACGACTTGGATGTACACAATAAACCATGGTTCAATGTGTAACACCCTCAGGTGGTTCACTGTGAGACACACCACGTTTGATGGCTAATCTCAAAAATTTACCGGCATACCAATCACTTAAAGACTTGAATTGTAGCGCTTTTAATTGCTAAATAACCGTAGAATACAGTGTACATATAAATAAATTGATATTATTTAAATAAAAAAAGCTAAAAAAGAATGAAATTAGAAAAAAATATTTACTTTTTGAGTCAATTTGCTTTCAAATGCTCCTCACACAACCACATGGTACACGATATCCACGCAAACTAGTGGGCAGTAAAGGATCGTAAATACCTCTCTTTCACTCATATTAGCGCGGTTTAGAAATGTGCCGTTTTCGAGATTCGGCGGTGGTTCAATGTAGCTGCCTGGTTCACTGTGAGACACCCGACCCTACATCTACTACCATCAGTAGTCACCATCAGTCACCAGAGTACTGTAATATAGCTTAATACGAAAATACTTAAAACCAACTCTAACACAATTTAAAAAAATGCGGAATAAAAGGAGTAGGTAGGTAAATTTTCGGACAAGACCGCTTTTCGCTGAGGGTTCTCCTTCCATCGGCCTTTTAGTAGATGTTTATAAGGATGCCTTTTAATCAAATTAAATGAAGCAATGTGATTTGTTTCCTTTAAGGTATTTGCTCATAAAAACACGTCCTGTAATTGCCTAAATTCCGGGATCCCTTGGCCTTCCGTCACATTTTAATCTAAGTTATTTCCTTAATTAAATACTTTCGTGTTACCTTTTAACCACACTTAGGGAACTACGACCTAGTCGGCCATTGCTAAGTAGATAAAGAATATGTTGAGGGCAAAAATAGTTGAAAATATCTTTAAGAATTTTTCACCGAAATTTATTCTAGGAAATGGAAAGCTGGAGGGTCAGCCCCCTTCCACAGCCGCTGCACACTCCTCACAAAGGACAGACCCAATCGCGGTGGCGCCCCCAAAGCACTCGCGGTAGGATGCGTCTCAGCCTGTTACGCGCCAAACATCCACCGATGCGGTGTTATATGTTATATTTTCATATATTTAGTGTCACTCTCATAGTAAATACAAATCTAACGACACCTATCAAGCTAAAATCCATCGAATCGTACAGGCCATATTCGAATTTGGCGTCAAAATTCCGCCATTTTGTTTTTTTTTATTATTTTGATATATCTAGTGTCACTCTGATGGTAAATACAAATTTAACGACACCTCTCAAGCCAAATCCATCGAGCCATTTAGGCTGCAGAGCGTGACAAACAATTTTACAAACATACATACTTTCGAAAAACATAACCCTCCTTCTAGCGCAGTCGGGTAAAAACACTCGCCGCATTAATTATCTAGTAGTCATCAAAAGGACTTCAAATAATATTTAACCTGACCTACATACCTTATCTGATCAATATTCAAGTATTTTCGTTCAAACAAAGGCGTATTATTTATTCATCCATTCTGTTTTAGTTTCCATCGTCTTCTGGCATTGATCTGAATAGATCGGATCTTCAATGAGACCTGTGCCTATTCAGTAAGCTCTTGAAGCAGAACTTTTGACATTGAGAAAGCGAGACAGCGCATTTGGGCATAGTGGCATCTCTCTCCCACAAGTCAACATTCTAGTTTTGACAGCGTATAGTGCAGGCTTTGAGTCTGAATTGAATTGTTTTCAATGGACGGAAACTGAGGTACCTTCATTGTCACACACAAATGGGAATTTAATTTGCCGAATCTGTGAAAATGGTGCACGGACTTTTGATTTTCGATTCAGTTTATTTTGAAATCACGCACTGTAAAACTAAATGCGATTTTATTTTTTACGTCGCAATAATAACTGAAATTGTATTTTAATATTATAGTACAGTTATTTTTAACACTTGCAGGACTTGTATTTCCAGCATTATAGTACCTACTTGTCGAATGGAAATTTTCAGATGAAATTATTATTTTCTTATAAACATTTTTCTTTATTTGAAATTTACAAATAAATTATATTTCCTATATGAAAATTTATTTCCTCCATAGATTACTATGGGACACCGTTACCCATTAAAATGCTAAGTTTAAATGGGTTGTGGTAATCAGATAAGAAGTCGCACCATAAATTACGATATTCGACTGATTTTGGGAAGGCTGCACCCTTATATAACTAAGGAAATAGGTACATAGAAAAGAGGTTTCAATAACCATCAAAAAGTAACGTTTCCAATCAACATTGTACGTGGACTATCTTTTGTTGCATTCCATTCTATTCAATTGTTGCGTTCGGGACAAAGCCCAACAGATTTACGACTGTCAAGGGTTCGTATTACACGACGATATCTCTTATCATTGGATATATTGAATGACTTGTAATCAAAACAATTGAATTGACTGAGGGTGATATCAATAAAGTATTTATTACGGATTTATTTGATAGCGATATTTTAAGACAAAATGGGTAGGTTTATTGACACAATGATACCATGCAAATGACCTATCTTTTGCATTGTATCACTGTATCAATAGAGATGGTAAAACCAAAAACAAAACAGTACTTTGACAATAGTAATTGTTGACATTACATTACAGTACATTTGGCACATTTACAGCATAACTTTACAAATAAAAACAAGTGACGGTCTAAAATACGTCCGTAGTATGGTAAACCTCCACCTAAACGAAATCTTGGCCAAACCACCAATTTAATATATTATACCTTTTTAAAGAAATAAAGGAAGATGTATTATCTCATATGGCTCATACCCGATCACATCTGTGCCGTTTCTCACACATAAATAAAAACAAATTTACCCGCAAGCTGTATCAAAGGTGGGAAATATCCATTCATTATATCAGAATATTTATTTCGATCTCTAGCGAGTTATACTTTAGAACTTCCACGTACTATCCTCTGGAGACGGCTACATCTTCCAACTAAGTTTTCTAAGTATTAGTTCAGCAGTTTAGTACCTTAGAGATTTTTAGTTATTACCGTTTGGAAACTCATTTTAAATTGAAAAGCTTTTTGCTAAGTTCCAGAAATTGTAATCTAGTTTTTCAAGGAATCGATTTCAAAACAAATCGGAATAAAAGTATGGTATGGTATGGAATGGTACACGTAATCCAATAACACGGTTGAGAAAAATCCAAGCAGAAATTGTAAAGTGAAGTTAAGCCGTGAAACTGAAACATATTTAACAACCCTAAATAATTATTTATATCAATAAAAAAATATGAATTTAAACTCGATTCAATAAATACTGGCCTAATAAATCTTCTAATAAATACTCCTCCCTTATAAGGCTTATTGAAGTAAACCTCCTAATGAAATCCAACACAGTTTTGTTACCATAACCTGACCTACTTAATATTATGTTTATAGACGCCACACAGCCAACCACAATGGTTGCTAACCAGTGACCACAGAGTGTAAACGTGGTCATGTTACGCTGTTGTTTTAGTGGAAACAATAGTGTGCGTCTAAATGAAGGAGTATTTAATTCTTGTGATAAATTTTATTGGTTTTAACTAGATTATAATAACTTATGTAATTATCAAAATAATAATCAATAATATTGTATATCTGTGTTATAACGAAGTATCTGACTTCATCATCATCAGCCTATCGTAGTCTACTGCTAGACATAGACCTCTCCAAGTGCACGCCACTGAGATCTGTTTTCAGCGACTCGCATCAAGCTCCTACCAATAAGTACCTGGTTTATAGACATTTCAAAATTTAGGTATGATCACTAAGATAAAAAAAACATCTCCGTCAAAGCCATAGTTTGGACTCAAATGATCAAATTACGTTAGCCACTGCTGAAGTCGCGCTGAGGGTCCCAAAACATTGACCACGGTAAAGATAGAGCGCTATAAAGGTCATGGCACACTGTAACGGCACGGTAACGGCACAGCTGCAGCACGGCGTTATTTCGAATTTTGGCTACCGCTAGCCGCCGGCGCGCTTTCCATGCGTCGCCGGCGAGGTGCAAGCTCGCAGCCCGCGCGCCAACCGCGAGTTGTAAGCTCGCGGTCCGCGCGCCGGCCGCAAGGTGGAATCTTCGTTTCACTGCGAGTATTGTAAGCTCGCGGTCCGCGCGCCGGCCGCAAGGTGGAATCTTCGTTTCACTGCGAGTAACACACTTCGTTTCGCTGCCGCCTGGCGGACAGGTCGCAGTTGGCGGGCTGTAAGCATGCGGTCCGCATGCTTCAAGCGCGCGGGCCGCCACTTAACAACTCGAAGTTGTTAAGTACCGGCAAGCGCGCTGACGATCCGCCGTCGGCTTTTTGTATTGCCGTTATGAAATATGTAATACGACATACGATTTAATGTTCAAATTCAAATGACAAGTTAATTGCTGGGTTGGAGCGGTGCCGTTACCGTGCTTGCATAATGTGCCATGACCTTTAGTCGGAGCAAGCCTAACATACACATTTTCACGTCGTTGAACCCTTGGAGTATGATACAGATTATGTTTTCACACAGCGAACAGTAGTATAAAAATGTATAAAAAATTTAATTTTGTCACTCTAGTTTTTCCTCTCTCTCTAGTTTTTAATTTTTTTTAACACTCTAGTTTTTAATTCCCAAGCAATCGTTGATACAGTATTCAAAAAACAGTTGTAAGACTGTCGGTAAGTATTTCGAATTATGGATTTTGTCGATCAAAACTTGATATTTTCACTTTTCCTCTGTATTTTGTCTTTCTTTTGTTTTATGATAGACGTCTAGTGATAGAATTATTTTATGTCAATATCAATCTAATGTGTTTAAGTTATTTTGTTTCTGTCACCTGCTCGTCGTGGGAATAAATAAAAAAGAAAATACTAACATAACAGACGTTTATTGGTTTCATATTCGTATGATGGATGATACCAATATGTTTAAGTAATCGTAGATATATAAAGAAAAATTTACAAATAAGAATCATAAAATATTTTTCATATAGTGAAAGACATTAAGAAATAAGTTCCGGAGACTATTTTGTCGCACTTACATATTTCGAACACAGTAATTTCAGAACTGTTAAATACTGCACGACAACGGACGAAACACTTGACCAGACAAATTACATATTGCTAGACCAGAACTGAACACCTTAATAGTCTATGACCGATGTGGAAGAGAGACGCCATTCCACTAGTTGTGGTGCGTCTTCTTGCTTTCGAAATTGCTAGTTTTTTAAAAGATCATGGTTGGCTCATAGTTGTGATAGATATAAGTACTAGTATTGCAGCTGTCGTAATATTTAGGGACCATTTTGTACTCCCTTTTAATTATATTCATATGCATAACAAACGGTTATTTCAATATGACAAACAGACACTCTGTTGATATGTATAAAGCTATGCAAAGATTAAGTGCCTATTCCTTTTCCTCTTTTAAAAGACCGCAACAATTTTATCATCTTATGAAAAATAGGACCATCTAAACAAAAAACACAATATGCATATTCCCATAATTTTCTTTACGTATGATAAAGTCTTAGATACTTTCAACTCCAATAAAAAAATTACATACAACATCCTACCAAAGATAATAGGAAGTTGTAGGAACAATCGAATAACATTATTCCAGTATCATACCTGTTATTTCATTACTATCACGAATCGATAGAGCCGCATCTGTCTGTTACCTACCTCACAGTAACCAGACAGGGAACATGCTAAGCTAATTTATGTCGAATGTCGACTGTGACGCAATTAAATTATCAAAGGTAATGTTTTAACGTTAGATGTGAGGTTATTATATGTTTATTGACGTTTGTGTAATAGAGTTAGGTTTAGGTTAGATTCCCCCAGCGAAAAAAAAACATTTTGGTTAGGTAAGCCTGAAGGATAGCTGGGAAAGTTCCCGCTATCTAGGAACTCTATCCCGGCTATCCCTAGAAAACTTTATCCAGGTTATCCCAGTTATCTCTAAGGAACTCAATCCTGCTATCTCTAGGAACTAACTCCCGACTATCCCTCAGGAACTCTGTCCAAGTTATCCCGGCTATCCCTAGAACACTCTGTCCCGGTTATCCCGGCTATCCCTAGGGAACTCACTTCTGGTTATCCATAGGGAATAACCTAGCTTACTAAAACCTTACCAAAACAGATAGGCAGACAGGACTCGAACCTGCGACTCCGGGCTATACGCGCCAGTATAAATATACCGTGTTATTTACATTGAATTATCCAATCCGCAGCCGCGATTTCGGTGTATTTTTACATGTAAAAAATGATACATAAAATCTAAGACATATCAAAGTACTAGAAAAAAGACAAGAAGTCACATAAAGGACCTTCCTAGAAGATTGATAGGGTGTCTTTGGTGTTTTATGTCCGATGGCAATAACCTTCCACAAAATGTCAAGTCGCGGTCAACCTGACCTTATCAGTCGTATCAATTTGTTTCTATGAGCTGTCGAAGATTGGACCCCGGACTAATGTCACCGTTCAGCGTTATAAGAATAAGATGAATGAGGTTTTTGACCAAAGAAAGGCCTTTATCGTCTAAAGTGGTACAAGTGTCTATCTGTCATTCAGAAAGGATTAGAAGAAAAACGAGAAAATTGGAATGATCTGTATGGATATCCATATTATACCTTATCAGGCATATAAATTCTGCACAATAAAGGTAGCATAAATAGATCTGACAAGATTTATATTGACACTACCATGAAAACGATGCTTCGCCAGTAACTCATAAGAGTTTGATGGCAAAGGATGTAAAGAACGAGAAAACAAAAAATCAGTTAAAGGTGACATTCAACGACAGACACTGAAAAACTATTACAACTTCATTCAAATCAAATTAAATAATTTAATTATTAATTATGCATCATCATTTTCCTGCCCTTATTTATGAATCATCATCATCGTTCGGCAATCATCCCATTTTACTTGGGGTCGGCGCAACACTTTTTTTTCTTTAATTTTCCCCTATCATTTCTAACTAATGCAAGTATGCAAAAATACATTATAATTTTATGAATGAGCAAACGAAACTTAATGCTTGATATAATTCAAAAAGTGCCGAGTCACCGTCTGCGACTGGCTTTAATGGCTGTAAGCAAACACCTTATTTCCATTACCTTGTATTTTCTTAGTTGGATGTACTTTTCTATATCAACAGCAAACTTTCTTATTTCTTTGCTGATAGTGCATTTTATTTAAGACCGTTTTGATGCTTTAAAATTTAATGCCCAACGAAACTACGTCACTATATGAGCAATACGAAACCGTTAACCTATAAAGAACGATGGACCATTCCCATTTATTAAATTCCGGTATATTTTATGTGGTTGTATTAAATATTTTAGTGTTAAACCTATTTTAAATTAGCTGTACCCGCAACTTCGTCCGCGTAGAATTCAATAAATGTGTTAATTCGTTTGTTTTCTGAAATCGCACACCCAGGGAAACAAAGGCGTAAGACGAAAACACTAACTTTACAGGAGAGTAAAAATAACTGTTTAACCAGGTATATCTGTTATATTTTTGATGCTATGATATTTTGTTATATTATGCCAAAAAAATCAAGCTTTTTGTTTATTACATTAGAAATATCTTAAATTATCTCAGTAATTAATAAATTGATAATTTAATTATTATTTATTATTAGATTATTTATGACTAATCCTTAATTGCAAATATATTTACCCCAATTATCGTTTTCTAAATAATGAATATACTTTAACTATTCATGGTTACGTCTTTTATGAAGTTCTATACTATGTTAAAATACAAAAGATAAGCACTACTTTCGGCCTTTTTTGCTTAATTATGTTTTACAGCATCAAAGTGTAAGACGTGTTTACAGCAATTTTTGTTAAAAATAAGAATAAAATGTAATGCTAAGCCTGAATGTTGACTTTTTAAATAGCATTTTCAGTAAAATCATAACTGTTACCAATGTTAAGCCCCTATGAAAATACATTTCATTGGTGTAATAAAACAGATGATTAGAAAATTGCACTTTATTATAATTTTACACATAACAGACCTTGTTACAATTATAAAACTAATAACATTGAATCATATTTATTCTAATAAATGTAACATAAAAATGACAACTTCTTAAAATTAATTAAAATCCTCGAAAAAGCTTTACAAACATAGCATTAACAAAAATCCTTAAACTATTTATAATTTCAGTTATTAAACATTTAAAAGAGTACCTAATTAATAATATTGCACTGAAACAAAAACATGAATTATCATTTATATTAATCACTAGCTGCTGCCCGCGACTTTGTCTGCGTGGTATTCAAGGTGTGTAGTGCTGTACAAAAAGTAAAGCTAAATAATGTTTCATGCTAGCTCCCTAATCCAGTTCCGTTCTAAACTAATTTCGTAACTTCCTAATCCTAACCTCTAGTCTTACAAACATATTTGACTGTTAGTTAATACTGCTAGTTTTTTGCTGTGGCCACTATCTTGCACTGATTTTACAATTGGGATTGAAGGACTTGAAAACGGGCGATAGCAAAGAAGTGTGCCGGACTCTTACTAGCTAAACCGCCGGAGTACTTCTCCGTATCCTATTGTCGGGGGCCACGGGAACGTTTTCGCAATCTAGCGCAATCCCCGACAGGAGAGCTCTTTTTAAAGGGAACTTCTTCGTTAACGTGGAGCCAGCTTGCGCCAGCCGCTTTATTAAGAGGCGCGCGGAAGCACCGCGCAAACCGTCTTTGCCTTTACCCAGTACAGTAGACTGCCCCGAGACTACTGCCGTAAGCCTGTTAGGTTAGGTTTGGTTTTTAGTTAGGTTAGGTTTGGTTTTTGGTTAGGTTAGGTTAGGTTTGATTTTTAGTTAGGTCAGGTTAGGTTTTATTTTTGGTGCATGAAGTAGTACTATGCGCTGCCATGCACCGACACAAAAACGCGGATGACGTAGCACAGCGGTTGAGGTTTAGTCAGTAAGAGGCTGACACTACCCGCGGCTCCCCCCGGGGTCGCGGGTGTCCATGAGGATTCCTCCGCTTTACCAAAAAAAAAAACAAAAAAGAAGGTCAGGTTAGGTTTGGTTTTTAGTTAGTTTAGGTTAGGTTTGGTTTTTAGTTAGGTTAGGTTAGGTTCGGTTTTTAGTTAGGTTTGGTTTTTAGTTAGGTTAGGTTAGGTTTGGTTTTTCATTAGATAAGGTTAGGTTTGGTTAGGTTCAGTTTTTAGTTAGGTTAGGTTAGGTTCGGTTTTTAGTTAGGTTAGGTTAGGTTTGGTTTTTCATTAGATAAGGTTAGGTTTGGTTAGGTTCAGTTTTTAGTTAGGTTAGGTTAGGTTCGGTTTTTAGTTAGGTTAGGTTAGATTTGGTTTTGAGTTAAATTAGGTTAGGTTTGGTTTTAAGTTAGGTTAGGTTAGGTTCGGTTTTTAGTTAGGTTAGGTTAGGTTTGGTTTTTAGTTAGGTTAGGTTAGGTTTGGTTTTTAGTTAGGTTAGGTTAGGTTTGGTTTTTAGTTAAGTTAGGTTAGGTTTGGTTTTTAGTTAGGTTAGGTTTGGTTTTTAGTTAGGTTAGGTTAGGTTCGGTTTTTAGTTAGGTTAGGTTAGGTTCGGTTTTTAGTTAGGTTAGGTTAGGTTTGGTTTTTAGTTAAGTTAGGTTAGGTTTGGTTTTTAGTTAGGTTAGGTTAGGTTCGGTTTTTAGTTAGGTTAGGTTAGGTTTGGTTTTTAGTTAGGTTAGGTTAGGTTTTCAGTCAGGTTAGGTTAGGATAGGTTTTTAGTTAGGTTAGGTTAGGTTTGGTTTTAAGTTAGGTTAGGTTAGGTTCGGTTTTTAGTTAGGTTAGGTTAGGTTTGGTTTTTAGTTAGGTTAGGTTAGGTTTGGTTTTTAGTTAGGTTAGGTTAGGTTCTGTTTTTAGTAAAGTTAGGTTAGGTTTGGTTTTTAGTTAGGTTAGGTTTTTAGTTAGGTTAGGTTAGCTTCGGTTTTTAGTTAGGTTAGGTTAGGTTTGGTTTTTAGTTAGGTTAGGTTAGGTTTGGTTTTTAGTTAGGTTAGGTTAGGTTAGGTTTGGTTTTTAGTTAGGTTAGGTTAGGTTTGGTTTTTAGTTAGGTTAGGTTAGGTTCGGTTTTTAGTTAGGTTTGGTTAGGTTCAGTTTTTAGTTAGGTTAGGTTAGGTTCGGTTTTTAGTTAGGTTAGGTTAGGTTTGGTTTTTCATTAGATAAGGTTAGGTTTGGTTAGGTTCAGTTTTTAGTTAGGTTAGGTTAGGTTCGGTTTTTAGTTAGGTTAGGTTATTTTTTTTTTTTTATTATTAATAGCTGTCGTCCTCCAACATTATTGGAGACGTTATTTGCCAATACACTTTCATACTAGTTCTCGCAATTATTCCTCTCGCACTTTTATTCTGCATAATGTATCTTTCTTACATCCTTCATATCTTGCATTCAAATGGGTGGGATGCCCATTTTTATGGTTGCCTACTCCTATCCTTTACTTTTATTTTTCGTTGTTTATGTATACACAGGGGAGTGACTACACATTGGGGTAAATGATTTTAATTACAGTGGTTTTTGACCTTATGTCTACTTAATATTAATTACCACTATACTTATTTCTATTTATTTCTACGTTCTTAGGTCTATACAATCTCTTATTTCTAAACTTATGATTACTTTCCTATTATTAACTTAATTTATTTGCCCTATTCCTATGGTTGCTTACAAATATATACAATATTTATGCAACCATAGTTGCATTTCCTTTATTAGATTTAATTACTATTTCTGCAATTTCTGTGCAGTATACCAGGAACAGCTTGCGTTTAGCTTTTTCCGACATTATCGTAGCCACAGCGGTTTCGTCAAGCTCCATATCAATACGTGCTTCCAGGTCTGTTCGCTTTGTCATGTGGACCGGACAGTCCATCAACAGGGTGTTGTATTGTTTGTGGTGTGTCTGGATCGCAGGAGCATGATGGGTTGTCCTTACACTTGAATCGATTCAAGTATGCAGAGAACCCACCATGCCCCGTCAGTATCTGAGTGATTACACCTGTGGGCTTCACCTGTTTTATAATACGGAGGTTTGGTTTTTAGTTAGGTTAGGTTTGGTTTTTGGTTAGGTTAGGTTAGGTTTGATTTTTAGTTAGGTCAGGTTAGGTTTTATTTTTGGTGCATGAAGTAGTACTATGCGCTGCCATGCACCGACACAAAAACGCGGATGACGTAGCACAGCGGTTGAGGTTTAGTCAGTAAGAGGCTGACACTACCCGCGGCTCCCCCCGGGGGTCGCGGGTGTCCATGAGGATTCCTCCGCTTTACCAAAAAAAAAAACAAAAAAGAAGGTCAGGTTAGGTTTGGTTTTTAGTTAGTTTAGGTTAGGTTTGGTTTTTAGTTAGGTTAGGTTAGGTTCGGTTTTTAGTTAGGTTTGGTTTTTAGTTAGGTTAGGTTAGGTTTGGTTTTTCATTAGATAAGGTTAGGTTTGGTTAGGTTCAGTTTTTAGTTAGGTTAGGTTAGGTTCGGTTTTTAGTTAGGTTAGGTTAGGTTTGGTTTTTCATTAGATAAGGTTAGGTTTGGTTAGGTTCAGTTTTTAGTTAGGTTAGGTTAGGTTCGGTTTTTAGTTAGGTTAGGTTAGATTTGGTTTTGAGTTAAATTAGGTTAGGTTTGGTTTTAAGTTAGGTTAGGTTAGGTTCGGTTTTTAGTTAGGTTAGGTTAGGTTTGGTTTTTAGTTAGGTTAGGTTAGGTTTGGTTTTTAGTTAGGTTAGGTTAGGTTTGGTTTTTTAGTTAAGTTAGGTTAGGTTTGGTTTTTAGTTAGGTTAGGTTTGGTTTTTAGTTAGGTTAGGTTAGGTTCGGTTTTTAGTTAGGTTAGGTTAGGTTCGGTTTTTAGTTAGGTTAGGTTAGGTTTGGTTTTTAGTTAAGTTAGGTTAGGTTTGGTTTTTAGTTAGGTTAGGTTAGGTTCGGTTTTTAGTTAGGTTAGGTTAGGTTTGGTTTTTAGTTAGGTTAGGTTAGGTTTTCAGTCAGGTTAGGTTAGGATAGGTTTTTAGTTAGGTTAGGTTAGGTTTGGTTTTAAGTTAGGTTAGGTTAGGTTCGGTTTTTAGTTAGGTTAGGTTAGGTTTGGTTTTTAGTTAGGTTAGGTTAGGTTTGGTTTTTAGTTAGGTTAGGTTAGGTTCTGTTTTTAGTAAAGTTAGGTTAGGTTTGGTTTTTAGTTAGGTTAGGTTTTTAGTTAGGTTAGGTTAGCTTCGGTTTTTAGTTAGGTTAGGTTAGGTTTGGTTTTTAGTTAGGTTAGGTTAGGTTTGGTTTTTAGTTAGGTTAGGTTAGGTTAGGTTTGGTTTTTAGTTAGGTTAGGTTAGGTTTGGTTTTTAGTTAGGTTAGGTTAGGTTCGGTTTTTAGTTAGGTTTGGTTAGGTTCAGTTTTTAGTTAGGTTAGGTTAGGTTCGGTTTTTAGTTAGGTTAGGTTAGGTTTGGTTTTTCATTAGATAAGGTTAGGTTTGGTTAGGTTCAGTTTTTAGTTAGGTTAGGTTAGGTTCGGTTTTCAGTCAGGTTAGGTTATTTTTTTTTTTTTATTATTAATAGCTGTCGTCCTCCAACATTATTGGAGACGTTATTTGCCAATACACTTTCATACTAGTTCTCGCAATTATTCCTCTCGCACTTTTATTCTGCATAATGTATCTTTCTTACATCCTTCATATCTTGCATTCAAATGGGTGGGATGCCCATTTTTATGGTTGCCTACTCCTATCCTTTACTTTTATTTTTCGTTGTTTATGTATACACAGGGGAGTGACTACACATTGGGGTAAATGATTTTAATTACAGTGGTTTTTGACCTTATGTCTACTTTAATATTAATTACCACTATACTTATTTCTATTTATTTCTACGTTCTTAGGTCTATACAATCTCTTATTTCTAAACTTATGATTACTTTCCTATTATTAACTTAATTTATTTGCCCTATTCCTATGGTTGCTTACAAATATATACAATATTTATGCAACCATAGTTGCATTTCCTTTATTAGATTTAATTACTATTTCTGCAATTTCTGTGCAGTATACCAGGAACAGCTTGCGTTTAGCTTTTTCCGACATTATCGTAGCCACAGCGGTTTCGTCAAGCTCCATATCAATACGTGCTTCCAGGTCTGTTCGCTTTGTCATGTGGACCGGACAGTCCATCAACAGGTGTTGTATTGTTTGTGGTGTGTCTGGATCGCAGGAGCATGATGGGTTGTCCTTACACTTGAATCGATTCAAGTATGCAGAGAACCCACCATGCCCCGTCAGTATCTGAGTGATTACACCTGTGGGCTTCACCTGTTTTATAATACGGAGGTTTGGTTTTTAGTTAGGTTAGGTTAGGTTCGGTTTTTAGTTAGGTTAGGTTTGGTTTTTAGTTAGGTTAGGTTAGGTTTTTAGTTAGGTTAGGTTAGGTTTGGTTTTTAGTTAGGTTAGGTTAGCCTAAACCTAACCTAACCTAACCTAACCTAACTAAAAACCAAAACCTAACCTAACCTAACTAAAAAACCAAAACCTAATCTTACCTAACTAAAAACCAAACCTAACCTAACCTAACTAAAAACCTATCCTAACCTAACCTGACTGAAAACCAAACCTAACCTAACCTAACTTAAAACCAAAACCTAATCTTACCTAACTAAAAAACCAAACCTAACCTAACCTAACTAAAAACCGAAGCTAACCTAACCTAACTAAAAACCAAACCGAACCTAACCTAACCTAACTAAAAACCAAAACCTAATCTTATCTAACTAAAAACCAAACCTAACCTAACCTAACTAAAAACCTATCTTAACCTAACCTGACTGAAAACCAAACCTAACCTAACCTAACTAAAAACTGAACCTAACCAAACCTAACCTTATCTAATGAAAAACCAAACCTAACCTAACCTAACTAAAAACCGAACCTAACCTAACCTAACTAAAAACTGAACCTAACCAAACCTAACCTTATCTAATGAAAAACCAAACCTAACCTAACCTAACTAAAAACCAAACCTAACCTAACCTAACTAAAAACAGAACCTAACCTAACCTAACTAAAAACCAAACCTAACCTAACCTAACTAAAAACAGAACCTAACCTAACCTAACTATAAACCGAACCTAACCTAACCTAACTAAAAACCTAACCTAACCTAACTAAAAACCAAACCTAACCTAACCTAACTAAAAACCAAACCTAACCTAACTAAAAACCGAACCTAACCTAACTAAAAACCGAACCTAACCTAACCTAACTAAAAACCTAACCTAACCTAACTAAAAACCAAACCTAACCTAACCTAACTAAAAACCGAACCTAACCTAACCTAACTAAAAACCTAACCTAACCTAACTAAAAACCAAACCTAACCTAACTAAAAACCAAACCTAACCTAACTTAACTAAAAACCAAACCTAACCTAACCTAACTAAAACCGAACCTAACCTAACCTAACTAAAAACCGAACCTAACCTAACCTAACTAAAAACTGAACCTCACCTAACCTAACTAAAAACCAAACCTAACCTAACCTAACTAAAAACCAAACCTAACCTAACCTAACTAAAAACCAAACCTAACCTAACTAAAAACCGAACCTAACCTAACCTAACTAAAAACCGAACCTAACCTAACCTAACTAAAAACCTAACCTAACCTAAATAAAAACCAAACCTAACCTAACCTAACTAAAAACCAAACCTAACCTAACTAAAACCGAACCTAACCTAACCTAACTAAAAACCAAACCTAACCTAACTAAAAACCGAACCTAACCTAACCTAACTAAAAACCGAAGCTAACCTAACCTAACTAAAAACCAAACCGAACCTAACCTAACCTAACTAAAAACCAAAACCTAATCTTATCTAACTAAAAACCAAACCTAACCTAACCTAACTAAAAACCTATCTTAACCTAACCTGACTGAAAACCAAACCTAACCTAACCTAACTAAAAACTAAACCTAACCAAACCTAACCTTATCTAATGAAAAACCAAACCTAACCTAACCTAACTAAAAACCGAACCTAACCTAACCTAACTAAAAACTGAACCTAACCAAACCTAACCTTATCTAATGAAAAACCAAACCTAACCTAACCTAACTAAAAACCAAACCTAACCTAACCTAACTAAAAACCGAACCTAACCTAACCTAACTAAAAACCAAACCTAACCTAACCTAACTAAAAACAGAACCTAACCTAACCTAACTAAAAACCGAACCTAACCTAACCTAACTAAAAACCTAACCTAACCTAACTAAAAACCAAACCTAACCTAACCTAACTAAAAACCAAACCTAACCTAACTAAAAACCGAACCTAACTAAAAACCGAACCTAACCTAACCTAACTAAAAACCTAACCTAACCTAACTAAAAACCGAACCTAACCTAACCTAACTAAAAACCGAACCTAACCTAACCTAACTAAAAACCTAACCTAACCTAACTAAAAACCAAACCTAACCTAACTAAAAACCAAACCTAACCTAACTTAACTAAAAACCAAAACCTAATCTTACCTAACTAAAAGCCAAACCTAACCTAACCTAACTAAAAACCTATCCTAACCTAACCTGACTGAAAACCAAACCTAACCTAACTAAAAACCAAACCTAACCTAACTTAACTAAAAACCAAAACCTAATCTTACCTAACTAAAAGCCAAACCTAACCTAACCTAACTAAAAACCTATCCTAACCTAACCTGACTGAAAACCAAACCTAACCTAACCTAACTTAAAACCAAAACCTAATCTTACCTAACTAAAAACCAAACCTAACCTAACCTAACTAAAAAACCGAAGCTAACCTAACCTAACTAAAAACCAAACCGAACCTAACCTAACCTAACTAAAAACCAAAACCTAATCTTATCTAACTAAAAACCAAACCTAACCTAACCTAACTAAAAACCTATCTTAACCTAACCTGACTGAAAACCAAACCTAACCTAACCTAACTAAAAACTAAACCTAACCAAACCTAACCTTATCTAATGAAAAACCAAACCTAACCTAACCTAACTAAAAACCGAACCTAACCTAACCTAACTAAAAACTGAACCTAACCAAACCTAACCTTATCTAATGAAAAACCAAACCTAACCTAACCTAACTAAAAACCAAACCTAACCTAACCTAACTAAAAACCGAACCTAACCTAACCTAACTAAAAACCAAACCTAACCTAACCTAACTAAAAACAGAACCTAACCTAACCTAACTAAAAACCGAACCTAACCTAACCTAACTAAAAACCTAACCTAACCTAACTAAAAACCAAACCTAACCTAACCTAACTAAAAACCAAACCTAACCTAACTAAAAACCGAACCTAACTAAAAACCGAACCTAACCTAACCTAACTAAAAACCTAACCTAACCTAACTAAAAACCGAACCTAACCTAACCTAACTAAAAACCGAACCTAACCTAACCTAACTAAAAACCTAACCTAACCTAACTAAAAACCAAACCTAACCTAACTAAAAACCAAACCTAACCTAACTTAACTAAAAACCAAACCTAACCTAACCTAACTAAAAACCTATCTTAACCTAACCTGACTGAAAACCAAACCTAACCTAACCTAACTAAAAACCTATCCTAACCTAACCTGACTGAAAACCTAACCTAACCTAACTAAAAACCAAACCTAACCTAACCTAACTAAAAACCAAACCTAACCTAACCTAACTAAAACCGAACCGAACCTAACCTAACCTAACTAAAAACCAAACCTAACCTAACCTAACTAAAAACCAAACCTAACCTAACCTAACTAAAAACCAAACCTAACCTAACTAAAAACCGAACCTAACCTAACCTAACTAAAAACCGAAGCTAACCTAACCGAACTAAAAACCAAACCGAACCTAACCTAACCTAACTAAAAACCAAACCGAACCTAACCTAACCTAACTAAAAACCAAAACCTTATCTTACCTAACTAAAAACCAAACCTAACCTAACCTAACTAAAAACCGAACCTAACCTAACCTAACTAAAAACCAAACCTAACCTAACTAAAAACCAAACCTAACCTAACTTAACTAAAAACCAAACCTAACCTAACCTAACTAAAAACCGAACCTAACCTAACCTAACTAAAAACCGAACCTAACCTAACCTAACTAAAAACCAAACCTAACCTAACTAAAAACCAAACCTAACCTAACTTAACTAAAAACCAAACCTAACCTAACCTAACTAAAAACCAAACCTAACCTAACCTAACCTAACCAAAAACCAAACCTAACCTAACCTAGCTAAAAACCAAACCTAACCTAACTAAAAACCAAACCTAACCTAACCTAACTAAAAACCAAACCTAACCTAACCTAACCAAAAACCAAACCTAACCTAACCTAACTAAAAACCAAACCTAACCTGACCTTACTAAAAATCAAACCTAACCTAACCTAACCTTATGAACGGAAAAAGGCGTAAGCATGATTATTTCGAAACTGTAATACGAATGTATTACTTAACAAGGAATACGGCACTTTTTGTTTAACTATTTCTAAGCGTGATAGGATGTAATCAGTATTATTTTAGGAAATTGCTTTTTTTAAGTATGAAATAGCATAATAAGGATTACATTTATTAAATATTTGTATTATCAAATGAAACAACAGCTTAAGTACGATTAGGTCTATTTTCTTATAATTTTACGTGCGTATGCTGGTTTATCGACTTCTTTAATTAATAAAATAATCTAATTTTGGAACGTCAAAAAATTTTTTTTGTTATAAAATCCTAATTTTACGTCAAAAATTCACGGAAAAAATTACTATATGTATTTTTACTTGTACTGTTCAAATATGCAATAAAAAAAAATTGATGTATCTGCACTTACGCCTTTGTGGTTCTGGGGGTGCGAAATGTAAGATTTTGTCTGAAATAAACGTAGTCAAATTTGCTTCTTATTACATCAGCTTCCTGCCAATAAAAGTTCGTTTCAAAACGGGTCCAGCCATCGATCCAAGTACCATGTATTTGAACTGGTTACTAAAATGACATCGTCAGACACATTCATCGATAACCACATAATTATGGAAATCTCTATATACGAGTTTATTACTTACAAAGTGTCAAAACAAATTCCAGAGTTTTGTAGCCTATCACTTTGTTTCAGTTTAGATTGTATGACTCGGTAATGTCTAAATAAGGTGACATTTATTGAAACATAAAAGTAAATAAATAATGCGTTTACATTACCCTAAAAGGTTTTTAGCCTAGGATAATGTTTTCTTGTGTTCTTAGACTCCTAATAGAGCTTTTAGGGTTTATTGAATGTATCCGTTCTCTAATTTTGATTCTGAATAGGTTAACTTAGAAAAGTTTATGCTTCATAATTGTGTCAAAAGATTCCAACGAACTGAGAACCTTCTCTTTTTTTAAGTAGGTTAAAAATGACTCCTTCATTTTTAACCTACTCGTATTCAAATATTTCTTTATTGTTTTTAGGTACTTATAAAGTCATATCAAATCAAAAAAAATAATTTACTACCACATACTTGAACTAAATCAAATTAACAAGGTGTCATTAATACAAGAAAAACAGACAATTCTTTAAAATTTTATGTATAGAACAACCAATTTTTTCATGTTTTTAGTATAACTGATACTGACTATTACATAAAAAAGCAAAGAGCTTTCCTGCTTACACATTTTTGCTAGCCTTCCGAAAAACACCTTCACTGAAAGAAAACGATACCAACAATTCCAATAAAACAGAAAAATATCAGACAACTTAAAACTTCAATAAGTTCCGTCACAATTTGTTGAAAAGCATCTCATAATAAAGACTAGCTGAACACAAATAGGCCGTAGCATTATCCGCTCCAAGCGGATATAGCCGGGGGGTTGAAATATCACTGGGGTAACTCAACACTCGTGAATGGGATCTGTTTACCGAAGTACTCGGAAACCTCTCATGCTGAGGGGTTCTCGTATAAGAAAATATGAACTTTTCATTTTAAGTGTAAAGGTATTTGATTGGATGGCTTGGGATGGACTGTACAATTTTTAAAATAACTATTTTATTGCGCAGTTTTTTGTTTTATTTTTGGGTGCAAGGAATAAACTTTTAAGAGCTTGTGCTTATCCTTCCAATTTTAAAGATTTCAGATTCTATGAAGCATGACAATTTTGGTCCTCCCAAATTCACGACCATAATCGATTGGGTAGGTGTAGATAAATAAGAAAAATATGCTGTTATTACATATATTGTTTTTAAAAAAAGTATAAAATCGATACTTACCAAAGTTTTCTGATGGCTAAGAGAGATTTCCAAGTAACTGACTTTTGTTTTTAAAACTTAAATTAGTAGTCTTCAAATTTTGAATAGATGTAGATATTTTTCAGCAGAATCCTGGTTAACCTTGTTTGCAATGAACTACAAAAACATTCCTATTCGTGTCTGCAACCGTAATATTACGCTCACATTTCGAAAGTCAGTGTATTTTCACAGTAGCAAAATGGCAATCTATTACTTAGTTAATGGCAGCAGTTTAAATACCTTTTTATTGGCAACAAAAAACGACATTAGCGAGAATGTATTGTAATTATCCATTATAAATTACAAAAATTAAAAGGACGATATATTATTATTTATTTATTCCTAAGACTGCATGGCGATGTTTTTGTTTAATTCCTGAAGTTTTTAGAAGTCATTAAGGCATAATTAATTGCACAAACCATCTTCTACGTGCTTACTCCATCCCAAACCACAATTTCGCTTCCGGACACGCGAGACCGTAATTTAAAGCCCGGTTATAACATAAATAGACGACTATAGTACAAATGTCTTCAATAAAAAATAGAGGAAATGTTTTAAGAGCTAGCCTTTAAAAACTGGGTAAATACGAGTGGTACTCATACATGAAAGGTTCTATTTAATCGTGGTTTTCAAACTGCAGTGAACTGTAGAGGTAAATAAACATGTAAGTTAATATAATATAGGCTACTCGCTAGACTCGCTAAAGCTTACAATTTTCTACCTGATGTTAATGAAAAAGTTTTTAGGCAATCAAATGAACAGATAGTGGTGGGTTTTACCACAGTATACATGCAGTAGTTTAACGCGGCCGTTTTCTAAAAAATAATGCCTACAGCCACATGGTAAGTAGTAGCGCGGGCTCCTTACATACAGGGTTTTAAATACATGAACAACACACCGTCAACACGCTCGCGACAGTAACATGCCACGATTATGCCACAATCCGACAGCCTAGGCATACGTCAAACAATTCAGCAGTAGGAAGACTTAAAACTGTGTACACTAATTATACCCACCTGGTAACTAACACCTTTCAGGTACTAAGCCTTAAATGGGCAAAATGCCTTTAATTCTAATGAAACCCATCATTTTTACCAAAACGATGATTGAGGTACCAGAGAGCGGCTGGTACAAACTGACACAGATCCTGATTAGCTCATGGCAGTTTGTAATTACGGGTTCCTTTTAGACAGGTCATTAGATATCGCACGCAATCACTCTAGCATTTTGTAGGCGTAATGGGAATTTTTATATAGATTAAAAGGTTGGAGAAATCGATCAATCTGAACTAAATGGTCCGTGTGAAGTTTCTGGAGGCGTGATAGATACTTCTCATCAGGATATTACACTACAGTGTAATGTGTTACAATTAGGCAATCAAACAAAAATCCAGTAATCAATACATACATATATATAATACATAGGATAAAAACAAACTAGAATCTCGAGTCTGGTTGACCCCATGTATGCTTAGATGTTTAAACTACTTTTGATGCGGTTTTAATAGATGGATATGAGGATGGTAAAATGTATAGTACGTCAGTAATACCCGTGCCATACTTAAGACGGTCGTTAGTAATACATACTTATCATTATTTTTTGTGGATAAATTTTAATGCTTTAGTCTTTGGTCACAATAGTATCAAAACCTTTTTCTCTCTAGAATTATTAAACCTGTGGCCAAGAGCATGACCATAGTTAGGTAAATAGGTAAATATTTTTCCATTTTCTTAACCCTATTTAAAAATGGAACGCGCTAGTTTAAAAGTAAAACATCAAAGACTGTCTCAAAGGCTTTGGATAGCGTCGACTTCTAAATAAACAATCATATACCAAGGCGGCCTAATAATATTTACAAAGGGTCATTCCTATGGGTATTGAATACTGCGAAAGTGCTTATTTCTCGGCACTAAAATAAACTTGGCCCCACAGGTCTGTTACAGAACTTTCGATAGCTTTGGAAGGCCAGGTGAACTTTGCTGAACTTTCATTTTACGAAGCTATAGTGGTATAAGCTTGTAACTTTCCTAATCTCGGCTTGAGATTAGTTACAAATTGAAAGTGTTGCGAGAAAGATAGGAGTTAGGTTTAAGTACTGCAGTTTAATTTGTTTGTTAATGAGCTTGATTTAATGCAATGTGATTATGGCAGGGTTTCGTTATTTAGGTGTAACTCATAGAGACCAACTATGACTGACTAATTCGCTTAAGACATCTGATGCTAGCTTTCTCTCAATATTGATTCAATTTAAATCGTTTTGCAAGAAGTTCATTTTAAAGTTAATTTTAAGTCGGTCGAGTACGTTTATCAGTCATAATTTTAGATGTCCTTTAATCTTAATGATCAAACGCTTGACTGCACGGATAGCCGAGTGGTCATAGTGGTATAGGTCACCACGCCTAATAGCACTGTACGCGACGTGTCGCAGGTTCGATCCTCGCGTAAGACATGAATTTGTGCAATCCACAAAGGGGAACCTACATTTCTTAGCGCGGGAGTCGTTTTTTTAAAAGAGAAAAAAAAACATCTGTTCCAAATGATTTGTTAATTTGTGGTCAAAACACATTAGAGAAAACTCGTCGAGGCCTTTTCCACATGAAAAAATAATCAGCTTCGAAATTATAAATGCTCGATTTGTTTAGAACGCAAGAGAGAGTTTGTAAATGTTTTAAAAACGGGAGAGCTTCCAGCGTATTTTGTGAACTGAATAATTAAAGAAAACTCATAATAGATGAACGACAGTGATTTCTCTGCTTTGTAAATATCTCTTGTGTAAGCTCCAGTCATAATATTAATACGCAAAACGTTTTTAAAACCTTTGGTTAAACATGACCAGTACTAAACAGCTCTGTTATAAGCTTAACTTAGTACCAAACGCAGACTTGTGTAATTTCTATATTTGCATTCAAACATATTTTCGAAAACGTTTACTCACATTATTCAGCTCTGCATAATAATAAGTTTTACTTCTGCCCCTGTTTTTGTTTCTCAGAATTTTCTGCTAATATTCCAAAATCAATATCAACCTATTTTGCTAAGCTGTAGATACTCTATAAGCAAGATACCTAAACGAAAACAATCGAAAGTTTGTATAAATCGACTGATCATGAAAACAATCTAAGGTATATACGTTAATCATTATTTATTGTTATAGCTATAGAAATGGCAAACCAACCGCGTGACCCAGCGGTATTGTGATGCGGTAAGGAGTTTACTCCGACAGCCACAAGTTTAGCTAACCTCCTTATAACGTGACCGCAGAGTTAGGTCGCCAATATAGGCCATGACAATGCTTAGGTGTAAACTATAACAAGCCTTCAAGGCAAGCCTTTTCCTAAGCTAAGATGGGGTCATATTTAAGAGATATGTAACTGTTTACTCAAGCGTATTTATCGGGATAGCCCGACTAGTTATGAGGATATGATGGGGTCAGCTTCCAGTTCAGATTTAGTTTTGAAAATAATGTTATTTTTTTTTCATTTATTTAACCTTCCCATTTTTTTCATAAATCTGATAATATCAGTTTAACTAGCTGTTGCTCGCGACAGACACAGTTGGTTGAAAAGTAGCTTATGTGTTAACTCGCGGTGTCAGTAAATTCCATTTTAAAATTGATTCAACCGTTTTAGCGTGAAAGAATAACAAACATTAATCCATCTATACTTACAAACTTTCACGTTTATAATATTTGTAAAATAAACCAAATTATTACTAGAAATCATTATCTCCGTTATCTTTAACCCTTCACTAGTTGCGTAATGAACTGGCCCGACGGTTATTCGCAGCAAGTTCATAATTATTCATTTTAAAATTACACGCTTTCAGAGGGTTAATGAAGCTGTGCTTTGTAATTACGCCGTCGCATCGTGTGGATACGGAATTTTAATGTTATTAAAATTAATGAACAATGCTATGTATCATTTTCTTGATAATGCTGTCAGTTTTGAAGTATTGACGTTAGAAATTAATAAGAGTTAAGACATCCTCGTTTAGTGTTTTGGAGTGGTTAGACAAATGTTAGACGAATTAATTGTTCAATGAATGAGCTACTTACCAGGATCATCATTCACATAACATGTATGGTAAGTTGTCTCACTTTGAACCAGGTAAATTTCAAAGTCCCATATTGGGCTGGAATTTCAATCAATGCCTTCAATTTTTTGTGTATAGTTAGCATATTTATTTAGCTTCAATTTTGTAAAACATTAGTTTCTCATATTCTTTTTTGTTTTGGCGTAAAACAGGTTTTTCTGAAAAAAAAATTTTGGTTCAATGAGTACCACCGGTGGTACACATTTAACCAGGGTGTGGTCCACATTGAGCCACCTTATTAACTATGTCTTATAGATCAATTTATAAGGCAAATACTTTGTAATAATAAAAATCAGTCTTATATTAATTAAAATCACTTAAAATCTTATTATCCTTTAATTGGATAATTAGCCAAATCGGGTTCCAAAGGCATCCGGAGTTTCATGGCACCTGATCTGCACAGCTTAACACTTAGGCTTGGCCTCAAGCATGTTGGTAGTCGAATGCCGCCCTCTTTTTTTATCGTTACTTTGTTTCGCACCATTTTATAACAAATTAAAACAATTGTAGAAAAAAAAACTCATTTAACGACTTGAATGTACACAATAAACCATGGTTCAATGTGTAACACCCCCAGGTGGTTCACTGTGAGACACACCAGGTTTTGATAACTAATCTTAAAAATTTACCGGCATACCAATCACTTAAAGACTCGAAATGTAGCGCTTTTAATTGCTAAATAACCGTAGAATACAGTGTACATATAAGTAAATTGATATTATTTAAATGAAAAAAGCTAAAAAAGAATGAAATTGGAAAAAAATATTTACTTTTTGAGTCAATTTGCTTTCAAATGCTCCTCACACAACCAATTGGCACGCGATCGCCACGCAAATTAGTGGGCAGTAAGGGATCGTAAATACCTCTCTTTCACTCATATTAGCGCGGTTTAGCAACGTGGCGTTTTCGAGATTCGGCGGTGGTTCAATGTAGCTGCCTGGTTCACTGTGAGACACCCGACCCTATATAACATGATGGTTTATAATGATGGATCGGCGAACACCTCTTGAAGAAATGTTGTTGTAAAAGCGTGGCAGCGCACTTCACGGCGTACAGCGATATCTCTCTTTCTCAAATATATTACGCACTATAAAGATGAAACTATGAAACAAATTTTAGAAATTTTGTATGCGATATATTTTTTCTGACTCTGACGATTCGAATCGGGAAACTGCGAGATTTCATGAGGTTTTGTTCGACGCGTTTGATTTTGATGTAAGGGCGTTCACTTTGAAACGTGGTTGTACACCCCCTGTAATTAAAAATACCGCCATCTTTCTTTACCCTGGTGCGTAAAGCGTCATATTTTTCTAGTGTCCGGTCACAAATATGAATAAATATAAATAAATATCTTGGGACAATATCCACACACGGCCATCTCATCCCAAGCTAAGCAGAGCTTGTGTTATGGTAATCAGACAGCTGATAAACATACTTAATATTATATATTTCTAAATATATACATATTATATATAAATAACACCCAGACACAGAACAAATGATCGTGCTCATCACTCAAACATTTGTCCTGGGTGGGAATCGAACCCACGACCTCCGGCTTAGCAGTCAGGGTCACTAACCATTAGACCAACAGGCCCGTCGCCTAAATAAATATAATAAATAAAAATAAATATAATGTTGCGCTAAAGTTGCGCAAAAAATAAGAAAACATAGTTAATAATTCACTAGAATTAAAAAAATGTGTCGAAACCACTTTTACCATGTTTAATTAGTTAGTTGTTGTTAGTAAAAATTAGTCCCTGGAGAGTTTCTGATGTTATTAACTTCCATACTTCATAGCCATAATTTTTCGTTTAATTTATGGCGGACAACAACAATTTGTCATAAAAAGTTTAGGTGAATCGTTCGTGACGGAATGAAAGTCATTTATATAAATGAAGCGAACTTTTATAGACACATTTAAGTACCTACTTATAAGAATTAATTATTTTTAAAAGTGTCAAGCTTTTTATTGAAATCAATGAAAAAAATAGTAGACAGAGTACCTACATTTTTAATTATTTTTGGTTGAAAATATTTTCATACATACCATGTATACATTAAAGTTATCTTATAAGCATAATCCCCAAAGATAGAATAAATGAAATGTGTTAAAAGAACGAATCTCACACCAATAAAACTTTCTAACGGTCCAATCGAAAGAAAGTTTGATATAAAAGTAAACAAATTAAAACTTACCTGATCTCGAATCATTACTTTTCGATATCTCACGAAATTATTTTTAGAAGCATAAATAACTAACACCTTGCCGGTGTCATATTATGACGATATTATTAGATATAATTTACTTGTTGGTATTTTGCGTGGTGTGTTCGAGTTCTGTAACAGCGCCATCTAGGATTTGTTATGTGACCTAAAGTAAGACGAGGTCAACTATCAACTCCACAAGTGTCTACAAGAAGTACTACTACCAAAACAACAGATGGTGTTAAAGTGCTTGCGCGGCGATGTTGAGTGCCATCTAGCAGAATTAACATAAACTAATTTCACTACTCATTGGTTACCAAGTTTTCACGCGATCTAATAGATGACGCTTTTTGTGAAGTTCAAGGTAAAAAATATATCCGAGTTCTAGACAAAAAAAAAATCGATTTAAAAAGGTGTTGTGTGTAATTCATAGCTATCATTTAAAATAACTCAATATTCATAAAATATGTTTTTAGATGAATATAAAGTAAAGTTTAGGTTTATTTGCTATGAATCAAAATAACAAATAAAAATAGGTACCTTTAATAAGCTGCAGATAAGTCTATCTCTGTACAATAATAAACAACCTTAGTGAGTGAATCACGAATGTTATCAAATCTTATTGTGCAAGATTATCGTGAAACAAATAGCAGGTGAGAGAAACTTTACTCTTGTATCAGATACAAGTACTTATCTGATGTGATAGTTACTGCATACTAAATATATCTGTTTATCTGTGGTTATGCCCAACATTGTGATAGGAAGGCAGGTGTATGTATTTTTGACCAAGTTTTCCTACTTGATCGTACTTTCTTAGCAATAATATAAAATTCAAATTATTGAATGTATTTTGTTTCTCTTTATGAAAGATAATGCATCAAAAAGTACTCATATAGTTTACTTATACTTGCTTAATATTATAGAACAAATCAGAACTTTGTGTGAATTCATGTGTAAGTGTTTTCTACATACTTTGGGTAAGGTAGGGAAGGGTAGATTGTAATAAAATCACGTAATATTTTTATGGAATTTATTTCATCGTCAATTTCAAACTACACCTTTCAAAATTACAGTTGATTATAACTACTATAAGCTATCATTTTCACCGAACCATATCGGGACCTACTTTGCTCATGAAAAAAATTTTTGACACGTTTTCAAAACTTCCAAATATAAGAATTTTATCCGTCATCATTAGCCTACCTTCCATTACGCGTTTACTACAAATACATACTCTGCACAAAGTACATGAGATGAGATGAATAAGAAATCATTTTTCTACAAAACGTAGATGTTAAAAATCGTCAAGGACGATGATACTGGACCCAAAATTATTCCCTTTCTCATGTAATAAGTAGCAATGCTTAATAATAAATCGGTATTAACCTCTACAGTAAAATTAGTTGCACGCTTGCATATTAAGCTGCTTTGCGGTGGTTAACTATTAATTATAAATGTCACATACTTTCGAAAAATTCGTTCATTCCCATACAAGTCTACATTAATATTATACTAATGATCACTAAATTAATTAACAAAATAAATCTGTTAAAAACATAATTTTTAAGTCTCAAACAACGTTACTTTCAAAAAATCAGGTACAAATCAATCAAAATTAAGTCTAAGGTAACTGAACCATCTAGAGGAGGTTAGCTGAGATCTTGTTGTACATTATTAGACAAATGAGAACATATAGTTAGCATGAATCATAATATGCGTTACACAATAAATACGATGAACTTAATATTATAATACACAACATTTTTTTGGCTTTTATTGTATTAAACACAAAATCACAGAAGAATCTATTAAATATATGTAGCTGCTACGCCATCATTCACTGATTACCACTGGCTGGCGAACAAATCGTTGTAAATACCAAGTGATACATGAAAGTGGTACTAAATCTATTTTACTGAGGGCCCCATAGTCCATCCCGTTACACTACTTAGTTTCTAATTAACAAAAAATATAAATAAGTCATCATGTGAGAATTACATAACATGTGCAATCTTCATCTATGATCTTACATTATTTTGTTATGTGCCATTATTTTCATGATTATCTTATTTAACTATAGTATGAAAGCTATATCAAAATTACTATGAATATCATTTAAGTTGGCCAATTGTTTGTGAGTGTGGGTTTCGTTTAAAAACGCGACATCAAACCGTCTGAGTATTTTTATCTCAAAGACAAGAAAGAATTTGTTTCACATTTTTAAATGAATCCCTACACTTTTGGTTTGATATAAATAAGTAGTACTAAATCCTAAGTTTGACATACTGATACAGTGTATAAAAGTTAAAACTGTCATCAAGTCTAGTCCGTACAAATTTGTACTAAATCGATATTATTTTCGTGTCAAACGACCCACGTGCGTATGACTCACAGTTAACACGATCTACAAAACTCAACCTTGTATGAATACAGTTAAGGTTGAATCCTAAACGTACTCGTCGATGTGACAACTATACCCACCTATTTCATGTTTGCTACATAAATATTCCACCATTTGCAATGTGATTTGTTTTTAACCTTGCTGAATACGTTTTATAGTTTGCGTAAGCAGTTTACGCGTTTTTAATATAAAGTTGAATGTTTATACAGTGAGTCACTGAGTGTTAAAACAAATTTATATGCAGGCATTATTTTTCACACCTGTATCTAAGCGATTTCTGAATCATGGCATATCAATCTAAATTATGACTGAAGCGTTACTCGATTACAATAACTAAATTAAGTATCATCGTGATAAGACAGTCATTGTTCTCAAAAACAAAGGAATATTCCTATATTTTCAAACTTATGTAATACGTTAAGTAGGTAATGTTCGATATGAGAACAATATTTCCTTTATGGCTATAGTGACGTCTTTATCCACACACAGTGGGTAAAGATTATGTCGTTAAGTATACTAAATAAGCTTAGGCCATGATATTGCAAATGAATACAGAGGTCACATAAGTGTGTTTGATGATTCATTGCAAATGTTTTCAAAACTTATTATCACGCATTATAACTACTTAATATCATCGTTTGCGTCAATATCAAACAAACGTACAATATACATATATTTAACACTGATTAATAAAAGATATACGGTATCAATGTATAAACAATGAATGAGTAATACGAAGCAAGACAAAATAAGTACCTATTTCGTTACACAAAGTAGATATACGTAGTTACATTTAGTTATGCGAAAAATGATTATATGCGAATAAATAATATTTATATATTATATTATTATGTGGCTGCGATACTGGACTAGCATAATTACATTGCTACCTGAGCGAATACGAAAAAAAAATATAAGCCAGTTTTTTTAGCAAAAACATTCCTAACTCTTTGGTATTAGTCACTGGGTTCCTAAATCTAACATCTCCTTCTCTTGTGCTTTCATCAGCAGTAAACAATAAATTAATCACACCTTGGTTTTCCGATGGCTGCATATTTACACCTTTCCGAACGTCGAGCCGTCGATTCTTGACGGTTCGTCCAAAATTCCAAATTAAAATCCCTTGGTTCAATCTGGGATGTTCATAGTAAGACGGCTGGCAGAGGCGTGGACAACGCCATGTGTTCTGCGCCTCGCACCGGGAGCCTCTGAGCTGTGACGTAGTGTCGCATCAGGGCCGGCACTGAGGGGAACGCTGTTGCTGCACCCCCCAAAGTATAGCCATCGGTACTACGGCAAATGCGCATATGCATAAAACCTCGTGTGGACCTGTAACAAAAGAAAGGGAAATTAATAAAATGTTCCAAAAACACAAAGCCAAAGGATATTATAAGTAAATGTTTTCTTTAGTACTGTGAGGTGTGAGGGAGAAAGTATTATACTCACTTCAAACTAAGTGAATAGTCGTGTTTGGCAGATTCACTGTTTCGAACCAAAAAGGCGCCCTCATCCGCATCCCTTAATAAACCTTCGGCTTCAACGCGAGACAAGGTCCCGTGGTACCACCTGGAAACGAATTAATCAATCTATTAGATCTCTTATACACAAAATATAATAATAAGATATTTATCACTTTATGAAGTAAAAATGCTATTTGCATAAATAATGAACTTACCCTTGTCGGTCAAGTGGGAGAGAAGCGTCAACGAGATCTCGAGGCGGAGCAATGGGTCCCAAATTTAAATGCAATCCCTTAGAACTGCCAGAACCAGCGCTGCCGCTATCAAAATTCAACTTCAGATTGGGTTTGTGTTTGTTTCCTGTAAAAAAAAAAAAATCTGTCAAGTTACACCATAAAACTTTCCTTTAGCATTGATTGAATCTAAGATGCCACTTCTTCTTATACGTCAAACGGCACGCAATCCTCTGCTACACTAAGCTCTAACTCAACTGAACGGTTACAAATTGCTCCGAACATGTACAGGAAAAAGTTCCCTCAAAAAGCACTCAAGTAAATTAAATATTGGGATGGGCGTTGGACCAAAGATTTTGTGTGGAGCAATCCAGAGTCATACGTCTTAATCGGCATAATGCGTTGGCGGTCGCTTTGAGTTAGAAGAATCGAACAATTTGAGTAGACAGGCCCTTCGTGTATACTTTATTTCCTCAAGATTGACATGTAAATTGAACTGACTCATTGAATAAAGATTATTAGGTATTTTCTCAAAAAAATGTGACGAAAAAACGAAATATAAAAAAATACTAACCTTGATTTAAATCTTGCACGCTTTGGCTAGAGGAGGCATTCGATATTGCCCCTCCAAAATCGTTATTCAACTGTAATGACTGCCCGCGTAGTTTCCGACGCAGTTTAGGCATGTCAAATGGCAAGGATCGTAGGTCGGCTTCGGCTTCAGCCTTTCGTCTCCTCAACTTGGGCATGTCGAAAGGAAGATCAGATAGATCAACATCTTCATCCTTACGTTCTTCTTCAGTATTACTGTTTTTGAAATTAATGAATGCATTTCGAGAGTCCACACCTTCCCTTGAATGAATCGATATACCGCTGTCAGAGCCCTGAATTTCCGCATCTCCAGTAGTTGAGTGTCTGAATGTTAGGTTCAACAGGTTCCTGTTCTGTAAAGCCCTTCGTTTTGGCTTGGCAACAATTTCAACTGTGGTCTGAATTGTTGTGTTTCCAGTTTCACCGTCCTCAGGGGACACTTTTTGCGAATTGTTATTTTTGTTGTTGTCAGATGTCTCTGATCCAGGCTCTTGAGATGATTTATCGGATATTGGGCTTAAAATGTGCAGCTTAGCTGGATGGTGCCCAAACCCCGACAGTTGCATGTGGTGATGTGACTTAGTGAATGGTACGTTTCCGGAATCGGAGCTATGTGAACTCAGCGAAGACGAGTGGCGGCTTTCAGAACTACTACTACTCCTGTCTCCTTCGCTATTACTACTCCTTAGTGATTCCATACTGCCCCCGCTGCTACTCGTAGCCATACTTTCTGTGCTAGAGTATTTACGCCGCGGGCGTACTGCTGTAGGCCTTCCCTTAAACTCCATTATAGGGCCGACCCCCTTTGGCCCCGTGTACCGATTCATTTCAGGTGTGTCAGAATCGGAAGTGGGCCGGCCCTTAATCTCTAAAAAAATACCGTTTTTTGATTGCCCCCCCTCATCATCACCGTCGCGAGATTCGCGACTCGAATCCCTAAGACGTTGTCCTAGGTCAAGTTCTGTTGAGACGGATCCTTTAACGTCAGCCATACTAGCATCACTACTCGTAGGCGTGTCCCGTGCACGCAATGATTTTACAGGAAGTCTTAAGTCCTTCAGGCGAGGGTGTGCAGGCTGTGACTGAGGCAAGTTTGGAGCACTCTTAATACTATTCATGGCGGAACCGTCTTTTTGTTGAAACTTAGTTGGCAAGGGCGCCGTTGATGGTGGCGACGGAGTGTAACCGCGAAGTGGCAGCTGAGAGGTTGACGCTGTACGGCCATCTTCTTCAATGTGAACCTTTTCCAATTCCTCTGACAAGGCACAGGCGTTAGTTTCATTTTCTCGCTTTTGACGGATTGTTGGAATTTTGGAGCGACGGACACTGTCAGTCTTCATAGTCACCTTACGACGACCTTTGTAATCTGGCTCGCTGCGTTCAACAGCTTCGAAAGCCGATGATGCAGATGAAATGACTTTACGATCTTCAGCCTGCAGCAGAGCAGGGTGGTTGCTGACTCTGTCAAAGTCATCCAAGTCATCATCTGACCGTGCAATTTTGCAGTCAAAGGCTGTTTCGTAGATCTGTCTGGTGGTCATCTCTTGCGGCCAGCGGGGCAGCGGCGCCGGCACGTAAAAGACGCTTCGAGAAGGACGATGCTCCTCTACATCTTCGGGCGCGGCGCACACGCAGCCGGCCGCGTCGCGCCCGCGACGCCTCGGCGGCATCCACGCGCTCTCACCGGACGAAGATGATGACCGCTCTAGCTCACGGAAACCATCTTCAGCGACCGAGAATCTTTTGGGTAGATTGGGTCGTGGGGCCACGTGTGGAGCGTCAAGACTAGCTGATTTGCGGTATCGAGGGCCCCGGGAAGACGACGTCGTAGAAATGGTGGGAGCCGATGGGGTTGCCTGTTGTTGCGGTGTTTTGAACAGATCACCGTAGTAGTACGGACTTGGGTTCCTGCGAGGAGCGTTAGCGTATCGCGGGTCGGAGCGTCCGCTGTCTGGGGAATGTAGAGAAGGTGCTGTAGCAAAAGGATCGAACTCGCCGAATTCGTCCTCGTCCTCCTCTGATGATGATGAACGATCTTCTGAAGATGATTCTAAAACAAAACGAAACAAATATGATTCAAGAATCTTCAAGGCAAAAATACATGCACCTACTGAGTGGAATTGAAGTATATTTAAAAAGAACTCAAAACCAGTAACGAGGTATACATGAGTTCAAGATATTTCGTCTATTTCAGACGTGGCTCAGCTTGTCTCAAGTGATGCCGTTTAAGCCCCAACGTCTGGTTCGTGAATCCACATATTGAGAGTACAAGTGATTGTTAAAAGAACGTAATTCTTTGAACAATTTTTTCAAAAGAGCAAAGGAAAGAACGTAAAAACATGAGTATTATTGAAATTGTAAAACGCAAACATTGAGTTTTATCAAGACCCCAAAATAGAATTATAAAATAAAATACAAAAAGACTTGTTTCGGTCGCTGGTTCCATACCTTGGTTTTATATTCATTACCATTTCAATCGAATTTGGAGTACCTCAGTAAATGAATACGTTAAACCCCTCATACACGTGCCTACACGCGGAGCTAATGTTATTTCAAAGGCACGACGAAATACCCTAATGAGAATTCCTTGCTTCGTGTAACAAAGGACTCCTTCTGAATGCATCATGCACATAAAAGTCTGGATTTTAAAAGCCACGACGATAGGAAAGAACTAACGAATCGTAGGCAGCCGGAGTATGCCATTTTATAATAAACTTTTTTTAATGCGCTCCCTAGAACAAGGTCCCCGTCTCTTTTGTTTTAATGCCGTATTTTGTTGTTTCATTTAGATTTATTCTGTTGGGTATTGTTCTTTGTAGTTCATAAAACTTTTATTGTAATATTTTTTCTATCATGTCTTTTAAATTGTTGTCATCCTTTAGATCTTTCACCGTTTCGCAAATGCGGACTAAATAAAAATAAAGCTTAGGCCCTATTATTTTTTATTGTAACATATTGTCATAAACACAATTGTGAGCAAAATTGCTGTCATCAAATATAAGAGAAGTCCCAATACTCTCAACACGTTGCCTCGATTGAACAAAATGACGTCAAAAACTGTGCAAATTGTCTATTAGCGACGTGAAGAGTGTAGATGGGAGGGTAAGTGACGTCATTAGGTGACGTAATTACTTTTCCGCGTGGATGACCAGGCGCGACTCGAAATTTGTTAAATTGCAGCGATTAACGTGTTGAATGTCTTTTCGAAACATGTTGGCAGTGAATAGGAATCGCTCGGTATGAAACGAATTGAAAATTTACATTTAAATTATTTATTATTCTAAAGCCGTTTTCGCAGACGATTTAGTCCTTAAATTGAATCCTTATATTCCAAATCATAACAGTCCAACCGTAGCATAAAGCATTAATCGAAAACGCCAGACCAACTTACAATAAAAGCTTCTGTTATTATAAAATCCCGGACATTTTTTCAGCCTAGTCTAGACGGACGGACAAACGACAAAAGGGCTGATTAAAACTTGCTATTGTTGCTTCAATACTAGCTGGTATTAGCGAATGGAAGCCCCTGGATGATAAAAAAACCACAATCGTGTAATTATTGCTGGGTACTTGTATTTCTCGATAACGTTGATGTACTTTGCTACCAAGACTTAGTAACACGCAAAGGTATTGTTTTATTAAGATAAAAGCCGTACTCTACAATGTTTGCACTCTCCTAGATACTACAGAACTGGAAAATAAATCTAATCTTTCGGCAACATTAAGAGTATTATGAGAAGTTTTATAACAATGCTGATGGCTCTGGTATTTTACCTATAAATTCTGGATAGCATCCAAGCCGTCATTTATTTACTATACTCAAGAATCACATACCAACATTCGTACAAGATTAAACTGACCTAATTACGAAGATTGTGGAACAAAGATCTTTTAAATCTGAGAAGTGAGGTTTTCTTTTTAATAAAGGCAGGACGTCTGGCTCTAACCACAGTGGGAACAATGGCCTAACTAGGCTCCACCACGATTGTTGCACCAGAAGAATGGACCCTTTGTCCTGACGTCCTAGATGAGGATGTTCTTAAAAAAGTAAGAGCTTGTATGTAAACCGAGGAAATGAAGCGCGAAATTTTGTTGTTTTTTCGGAAGACATTCAGCAGTTTTAAGTCATTGCTGCAAGTGTTTTTGAGGCATTTTCGTTCTTTTCATATTTGTTTTTTTTCTACCTCTGAGTTATGCAAAACACGTGTGTGTTTTAATACATATTGCATTATTGTTTGCGTTGATTATTGCTAGCTATATTCTATTGCATTTTTTCCAAGGATGTTTTGTCAATAAACTTGCACAAATTGTGAGTGAAGCAAATTGTTGCAATCTTAATTGCTAATCGGAAATTAAGATTCATATTACATGCTAATAATTGATTTTTTCGACGTTATTTAAATTGAGGTAATATTGTAATGTGACGCGGTTACTATGCTTCGGTTCACCAGATATTGAAATTCTAATACATTTGCCACAAAACCAATTTAGATAAATTCCAAGGTTACACATTAACCATGTGAAAGATTTTATGTAAATTTTAAGATAATAAGTAAACTTGCAATACGAAAAAAATACAATAAGAAGAATCAATACTAAATACACGAAATTTAACTTACCAGATTCGTAGTATGGTTGAGATCTGTGTCTGGACTGTTTCTCGTGCCTTAGCGGCGCTGCTGGGGCCGGCTCTGGCGGAGACTCGACTGAGCCCTCAGGGGCACTCTCAGGACTGCGCCTCGACACGCTCGGCGCCGACAAGTCAAAGTCGGTCCTCCTGGCGGACTCGTAATCCGCGCGTCGTCTCGCTGACCCCGCGTCAAACTCTGCTCGTCTCCCCGAATCCCCGTCGAACTCCCGGCCGTAATACCTTCGACTCTCGTATTCGTATGGTCGCCGACACGAGTCAAAGTCGTAGTTTGTGCGGCGGGAGTCGTAACGCCATCTGGTGGCTTCAGGGGAGCGACGTGGCTCTCGGGAGCGGCGGCTGCGTTGTGGGGAGCGGCGGGCTGTGTCGCGAGGTGTGCAGTATGCTTCTATGAATTCAACCTGAAACAACAGAGAATAGGAATTAATTTTGCAAATTGCTGAGACCCTTACACATAAGTTACAAAGGGGTATTCCTTTGTAATTTCGTAGATTAATGGGAATAGATCGAACAATTAACCCCCTTGTAACTGACAGCTTCAAATACGTCGGACAAGGGGCATCGCATACCAACCGGCTATTAGTCGGAAAGAAGCCCTTCATCATGAAGGTCGATTATGTGGCAGAGTAAAGTGGTAATAAAATGCAGCGGTCACATATTCAGCGACCGTAACGGCCGGTTAGACGTCCTCTCTCCCCTCAACGGGGCGTCATTACCACGACCCGTTTCTGTTTATGGGGACGGATATAAAGAATATTATGAGATATTGTGTGCATCGACGATACTATGAGGTGATAACATTTCGGGGGACGCTGCCAAATTTAGTTCAAGAGCGGAGACAAATTTTTATAGCGCATTTCTGAAATGTTTGTTGCTTTTATTTTATCCGGCTACGTCAAAAAGGGCACGAGTTTTTTTAAGATGGTTAAAAAACATTCATACACTCTGTGTTTCATAAATCATTAACACATACTTGCGTCATAAGACTTATACCGAATTCGCATCATTACACGACAATATTATACAATGATAAACTCATGAATAAGGAACACCAATTAAAAATTTTCACGTACCAATGGGCAAACAATTCAGACGGAATAGCATGTTTTTATTTTGGAATCTGTTTATAAGATGATATCTGTTTAACCCGGGGGTGGTTTCGAGCCATTAGAGACAGTGATGAGTTCCCGCTTCCGCGCCTCCGGACACGAGGGGTCTCTCGTACCGAGTTCTCATTAAGGGTTAAATTAGTAGCAGCTCAGATGGATTCCGATTCGAGAGTTGTTTACGTAAACATCTCACCGTACGCACTCGTACTTTATGTAATCGAAGTTTACGTAACAGTTTAATGGCAAAATTTGAGACGCTTTATTGCATGCAAATGTGTAACGAAACACAGTACTAGTAAAGTGTGTTAATAAAATGAAATGTTGTCCAAAAGTTCGGCGCAAGTACGTCAAAAAGAACAAAAGGGTGATCCGTTTTTGCCCGAGGGGCAGTTCTCTTTTAAACTTTGACTATAGAAGGGTAGGTTCGGCTCATCTGGCGCATTGTTTAACGATTCCTTGCTATGCATGAAAATTTATTTACATAATTAAACGTCGGCCGTGCCACCCTCGAGTTTTGATTTGCGATGTCTACACAGATTTCTACGCTCTTTATTTGCATATTTTGATGCTTAATTAAACTCTCCCATAAATTTTACTTAAATTTCTACGTAGGTACAGCGCCTTAACTATGAAAACTTCAATCTATAAAAGACCTTGAAAATTCAAAATCTTAATAAAATTTGACTTTACCAAGGTTATCTAATCTTCGCAGATATCAGATCAATAAGATTCAAGTTATCATATTTGAATAAAAACCCAGCTATCCTTAGCACTACATCAATACACCAATCGCAATTCTATCTAGAAATATTTTCAACCAGTGGCCAGTTTTATTTACAGATTCAAATCAATACCGGCATTCAGGCGAAAGGGTTAACTCTGAAAGGGATCAAATTGAATTCTGCTCAAGCACACATGTTCACATCTGGCTATTCATCAATTGTATCGCATAATGGGGGTAGAGTAGTCAACAGCTCACTTCCTGCACTCGTATTACGTATACATACTTACAATGGTAGCTTTGAATGTACTTTTGCCATTGTAATTACCTTCCTGCTACATTGTACGACATTTTCTGTAAGTGTGACCGTTTAAAACTCGAAAGTGATAGTTGTAGTTAGATAGACTTGCAGTCTAAAATAAGGAAAATAATTTGACATAACCTCACTTCGCTCAACATCTAGATCTATTTTTTGTTTCTCAACAGTAACATACTCTAACGTAAACTAAATTTTGTTACCATTATAATACGCTCTACATAAATACTTTTATAATTAACTGCACTTGGGCAACAAGTTTGCCAATTTCAAAAGCAAATTAGGGGAGCGGCAATGATTACTTCTTTAAGCTAATAGTAATCTAAGGAAGGAAGTTGAAATAAATAAACAAAACTGGCCTTCAATGGGATCAAGTTGCGACAAGAGCAAACGAGGAAATAAGTAAATGTACATTTTATATTTAATACCATCGATCACCAAGAGGATTATCATTAACATTTTATTACTAGAAATAATCGTATTTCTTGGAAACATTGGGTAAGCCTTTTGGAATTCAGGATCTAAAATAAATACGTATAAATTTTCGAAGCACGTGTGATCCTTCCTTAGTTCTGACTCATCGCGACCTTAAAAGTATTTTTTTGCAACGTTATAAAATCTCCTACAGACTTTTTTACACCCGGCCGAGATGTTTGGGAATGTGTTGGCACCGACGGGGATTCCTTCTTGTTTGGATATGCCCACGTAATTGTACCATTTGTCTTGGACAATTGCGTTAATAATAAACAAGCTCTAGATGCCGGCAAAGTCGTCCATATAAACGATTCCGGGTTCACCCAGTATGAGTAATACAAACAGTATGAAGGATGTGGGACAAGACGGAGCTTTCAGACGGCCAGATGACTCACCGGCCCGGCCCGATGTATTAATACCGGAGACACGCCTCCTGGGATCCCGAACTAAAATAGCGCGGTGTCGCGTGACTTCAATATGGTAATGCGTGCTCGTAGCTATATATTTTCGTGAAATTTTTCCGCACTCAAATATTTTTGGATTATGAATCAATTGTATCAGAATAAGGACAATATTGTTGGAATTAGTTACCTATTTAACTAAATGTAGATCGACAAAACCAAATATAACATTGTCAATATTGTAGAACTGAACTTAAAGTATTGATTTTACTTTTTCTACTCTACTACGATTAGGCTTAACTAACAATAACATAAGTAAGAACGCTCCAACTACAATAATAGTAATATTCTGTCCAGTATTGCAAACAATAGACGAACATTTATGGACAAAAAGACATTACGAAGTCAAAGAAGAAATAACTACTTACTCAAGGACTACAGAGATAGTTACTAATTAGTGAAGCTTCAAGCTACTGCGTCTGAAGACAAAACGTGAGTCACCGTCCAATTGCCGGTTTTGTTTACAATAACACACGATGACGAAAGGAATCTCACTATCGACGTAAGAACGTCAAACATAAATAATATTTATGTGACATTATCTTCAATTGATGAAACGCGCTGATATGGAGTATATAGACCTATTGAAAAGTCCATAGTCCTTCTTTGCACAGATGTGCAAACAGAAGACATTGCACTCAAACATAAAAAGGAACAACGTGAAAATTCGTTAGGCGGAATTGCATTTGTCGTCCGACAATTGGCACGGTCATGCCTAGCAGCCGTCAGCTACTGTCTGGTCACGTTCAGCAAACCAGAGACCGCAAACAGGTCCAATACAACTGAATTAAACAGAATGCCTTTTATTCTTTTCACTTTCATGGGCTTTGAGGACGCATTTCAATTTGATATTGGCGCAAAGCCCTGTGTCTGTGACATGTCTAGTCAACGAGTCATAATATTAATGTTTACTTTGGCACCGATAAAAATTGAGAAATGAGGTATCATGAAAAGGCTAAAATTATTCTCTTCAATATCATTTGATTCTGTTTATATTTTGGTATTCGTTAGCGAAGAAATTCAATTATTTTGGCAAGTGTTTTCGATGCTCATTTCGTTCTAAGCTTTGAGTCTAAGCAAACAATTGTTGAAAACGACAAAACAAGCCGAGGAAATAAGCTTAATTATTCAGTCGCAAGTCCGAGTCGTCAAAAGGGACGGGGGTGTCCTTAAGTAGACCCTTACGAATGTTTCACTGAAGGGAGCAATTATGGAAGAAATTTTCAACACCTTGAAAAGGTCATCGCACCCTGGAGTAGAGTATATCACTTGAACAAATAAATGGAATAATAGTACACATTCGAATTCTTATCAGACTTGAATGAATTCCAAAGTTTTATATTTCATTTAGCGATAGTTGCTTCGCCAGAATGTACACAATGAGCATGACAAGCTTTTCTTAAACTAAAAATGTTCGTTGAATAGTCCTTTATACTCGTTATTGTGTCACTGAAAAGGGACACATCAGATTTGGCTCTTTTGTAAACGGCGTTAATCTGTCACAGAAGCTTTTGTTGAGCAAAAAGTTTTATGCTCATAACAAAGTTTGACCAAACCGGACGGACCAGAGATTTGGTGATAAACCTTTTGTAATCGACAAAGCTGGGTACTCTTTAGAACAATAGGTTACTTTAAAACATAGCTGAGAAATTAATACTTGGGTAGTTGTTGAGATTTGTCACTTGGTAACAATGCTTCTATTCTTTATGTATAGTAGGTAGGCTTAATGTTGTTCCAACTTGATATTTAAGAGATCGTAAAAGTTGTATGGTATTTTTTCTCGTATTTTAGAAGTGGAAAGATTGCGCGTCCCGTATCGAGGAGTAAACTTTGCTCTTTGAACTTGTAACTAAGTTAAGTCAACCCCCGCGATCGCCCGAAGACATCTAATCAATATTTACTTACTACTGCTCGATTTTACTTTATTCTTTGGTTCCCAAACACTTGAGCAAACGGTATGTTTGCATTGATTGAAACAGTTCCCTCATTTGGTTCAGTTAAACTATGACATTTCATTCAAACCTGTTTAGCATATTTTTATGGTTCCTACTACATATTTGGAATGTCTTATACCTACGCACAAAGAATGGTAGGTATCTCGTTCATCTCATTACTAACATTAGATAACGCTATGTTAAAAGTGAATGAATTGAATGAGCGACTCACCACATGTACCACCAAGATCCACTGCGCGATCTGGCGCATTTTAGAAATCAGCTTCTTATTCGACGGCATTGTCAAATCATTAATCCAACTTATCACAAACAAATCCAACAGTAAGTATGTAAGGAATCCACAAATAGCACAGAACGATCACCAACTTTATCGACCGTTTCACTACCGACACGCACACACACAGGTTACAGAACTAGACCTACACTTTCACACAAACTCGTTCTTGTTCTTAGTACACGAAATGTTTGTTACAACTATAGCTTATCACGCCAATTATGTGTAAAGTCTAGGCGCTTGGCAGTAAACCCTGCGATATTAACGCCTAGGACGGTTCGGTTACTTGACGAGTCCAACTGTAGACTGACAACACTACTCAAACGCTATACGCGAATGTGTAAAACGGTGACTCATCGCCCCGCATACTGTTTACCGAGGCTTGAGTCATCGCGGTACAAAATGCCCCACCAGCGATGTAGCGCTGTAGTAAAACAACGATAGCTAACACGCTAGTAAACGGACCGGATTTCTAAAGCGCTGGAATGCTTTGTTGTAGATAGCCGACTCCATTAATACCTCCATTCCGCACGTGTCCCTGATTATAAAAGACGATTATGGACTTTATCATTATGGAAATAAAGTACAAAGTATTTCTGAAGGTGGTTGGGTAACGAAACGTAAACTTTCGCGTTTAGATTTCGATCCGACTTGAGTTATGTTAGATTACGCTCGACTAGGTCGAATGCCGTTTTGAGGTCGTTTACGCGTTAGACACGTAGAACAAACTATGTAACAATAACAATACAGAATACTATAGTGATCAATGTTGTCTTTGGAATGTCGGTTCTGGTACTCTGTGCGTAATTAAAATAGATACGAACTAGATTAGAAATAGTTGCAAGCGCTTTCGAAACAAATGTACTCCGGTACTGCTGGTACAGACACCGATGCCAACAATAAATCAAGTTTAGTGACCAATGGTTCTTTACGTCCGGCCGTTAGGCGACAGTGCAGTAGTTAGCGAGCAAGCGATAATAAAACAAGCGGAAAAATGGCTAGAGTTAGAGACCCCTTGAGCTATGTTTGGCGGTTTGGCATTTATGTGGCGACCTTTTATGGTCATCATGTTTTTGCGTAACTTGATGTGAGTTAAAACTGGGGATATCAGATTGTTGCTGAGTGTGATATTGCCTAAATACGGGTTACTATTCCAAACAATTGAACAATAGGGTATCTGTTAATTCTCAGTTTGTACGGCCATGAATAGTATTGTTTCTTGCACACCTTTCACAAAAATTCTTTATCTTAACTATCCGGTGTCAGAACTCCTTTGTTTTCAACAATAGTACTGGCTAATGTTACCTTTATGATTCCAAACCAGAATTTCCTGTTAATATGACTGGGTTTAAAACAAAGGAAGGATTATACAATTGCATAAACTTAATTTTGAGTTCCGCAAATGTTTTTAATGATTCAAGGTTAAGATTTTAGGTAATAAACGACAAGATAGACAAATTTAATATGCATTTATTAAAAACGCCGCCGCCCGCCGCGTCAGCTCATGATTAAGGACTCCGGTTGGGTCCGAAACTAGTCGGGCTATCCCGATAAATACGCGTGAGTAAACCGTTATATATCTCTTAAATATGAATCATCCTCACGAAAGTTATTATAAAAATAGAGTAAATTGTTGCCTAAATACTATACAAATTATTTCATTTTTTATCAAACATATTATAAGTACACTGAAATTACCCGTTCAACTTCTTAATGACACTTAAAGACTATTTAATTGCTATTCGTAAGTAGGGTAAAAATCGAAAGCATTTAGGAGAGAACTGCCCTACAATTGTTATATAAAGTTACATAACAATTTAAAAATAAAATAACAATTAAAATATAACTTTTATAACACAACAATAAATTTAAGTTCGTCATAATGTTATTCAACAAATTCTTATCGTGGGACAATTTAATCTTTGACTTACTTTAAGTACTTATTTAATGAAGATGACAGATAATGTTTTGTTTCTTACGTTAGCATCTTGATATGGAAATTCCATTGTTAGGTATATCCAAATATTGTCTGTAATTAGTCTTTACTTACACTTGAAGAAGAAATAAGGTTCGTGTAATTTGTTGCTTTAAATTTGTTTAGTAGTACGAAAAAAACATCCATGAATTTAATAATCATAACATTATATCAAATCGTTTGTATGCCCAAATGTTGGACCTTTGTGTTTTCCCAGTGATACAATTTTTAACAATCGTAGTACTTCCAGACTTTTGCAGTGGTTTAAGCGAGATCAGTTCCACACTATGAAATGCCGTCTTCAAAAAACCTTCTTTAAGAGGCGATGGTTTTGCGCTATTATCCTTAAAAAATGTGGGAGCGAGACACCGTACTACGCCATGCATTGCCGTCCTTTTAACAACAGCGATAGTCCTATTTTAAGAGATGATGGTTTGGCCTCTGTGATATAAAAAATGGGGAAGCTAGACACCACTCTACGCCATATATTACCGTCTCCCTTCGACAACAGCAAGCTCGGCTTTAATATTAAAAAAATGTGGGAGCGAGACACCGCACTGCCCCATGTTTGCCGTCTTGCTTTTACAACAGCAACAATTTTACTTTGAAAGCTGATAGTTTGGCTCTATCATATTAAAAAATGTGGGAGCTAGACTCCACTGTAGGCCGTGTAATGGCTTGCCCTAACAACTACAACAGTCCATCTTTGAGGGGTGATAGTCGTCAATCTATCTCTATTTAAAAGAAAATAATGACGCACATGGATACAGTACTTTCTCATTCCACAGTGTTTGTATTTTGCACCCACACAAGCTAAATATTATTTGATAATAAACATCCAATGGCGAGTCTTCTGATGTCATGCTCAATGAAGTTTTGTTGTACCGTTAGGGATGAGCAATGCTCAATGCGTGGGTATCGAAGATAAATAGTAATTCATAATAGGAGTTCCCATTTCTATTAATAATAGTATGGAACTGAGAATGTATTGTGAGAGTTTAGAGTGACAAGCATAGTGATGTTCTAATGTAATGAAAAGAACACGCTGTACAAATAGATGAATGAACAGAATTTATGTTACTCTACATTATTAAATGGTAAAAAATAACTGCAAAGTCTTCAAAACTACTACAAAATTAAACACCGGGTTTTTAAATTCATGTATTAAGATCTTTTAGATTGCATCGTTTCTTTATATTTACTGAACTTTTAAAATAACCAATAAATAGCATCACTTGGACAAAAGACCGGTACAAGAAAGGGAACATCTGCAATAAACCCATCTGCCCAAAAAATACAAAAGGAAGCAACGCTGAATTAATTCTATTCGCAACAAAATTGCAATTGGCGCCGGACAGAGCATGCGGTGATGATCTAAGCCTGAATAAGGTGAACGCACTCGTTTATTCGAAGTCGGGCGACCTCTTATCGATGACTTCACCCAACTGAATGACAGTTAAGTAACATTCAGTACCAATACTACCAATAGTTTGTTCGATTTTCATGGTAATCTGAGCTTGTTTGTCGAAACAGCTGTATATCATTCTTGTTAACCAAAGGAAATAGGTATGTGTGTAAGTATTTGCGAACTATGCAAATATACGTTCATAAATGTTTTTGTGTTTGGTTATTGTGAATTTTACTCTGGATTTTTTTGTAAAACCGATAAATGCATTTATACTACAAATTGCTTTATTAATCCATCTGCAATGTCGTCTGGTTTTGAAACCTTTAAGGCAAATGTGACTAGTTTTACACAAGTAGGAAGTCCATCTGAGGTACCTTGATCATATGCTTTGTCACTTTTAACTTCGACGGCCTTGAAAGTCTAGATGTTTTCCATTGTTTAAATCTATTTCAGTAAATTTTACTTCAACAATCTCATCAATAAACGTTCGAAATGCTTCCAGAAACGGAAATCTACGTCAAACATTTAGGTAAAGATATGTAATCTTGCGATTACCCGTTTCGGTAATCACAGCCTACTTACCAAAATTAGTCACACATACCTACATTACATTAAAACGTAGTTTATTTATGTTATCAGTGAGTCAACGGTGGTTCCCAACCTTTCGCCGGGTCACATATGGTACAGTAACTCACATGGATGTAATGAGTCATTTAGTCGCAGGTGTTCACTTTGAAGCTGTTGATGTCAACGATAAGAGGCAAGCGGGTTTAGATAGACGGGTTATTATCATTAAGTAAAAAGGTGTGTTGTTAATTCGTGTTTGATATAAATCAGTGAATGAAAATGTTTACTTATTTTTAACATTCAGAGAAACGGCACGAACGCATAACAACTATTGATATCTTGGAACCCAAATCGACTGATACTTTTGGATTTTGCTCCATAACTGACCTTAGCACAGTACACTCATTCGTCTATGAGTTCAGATAATATTATCATTCCTTCCTTGACAATGGACTTTACAATTAGAACAAAGTCAATTCAGTCATAAACATTACCTAAAATAAACACGTCATTTGTTTTTTAAAACTTCGTTGCATTATTTGCCACCTCATCTGTCGTTGTGAGTCATGCACTTGGGACACAATACCCAGCGATGCAGAACCGTAGCATACGTTAAGGGTAATGTGCCATATTGCGTCCCAAAAGCTGTGTTTAATTCTGTTGAATATTGTAAAGTAAATATTCCTTTATAACCGTTTTGTCTATTTAAACAGTTGACAATTGCTCTACCTTCATGTGTTTTACATTAAACATAATATCTCCAACTTATTGTTAGATATTGTTCGATATTCATTCTAAATATACTTGTAAATCATCTAATCTTCCATTTCAGTTTCGGTGATGCAAATCGGATAAGGTTTGATAAAAACCATTGCATTTCTAGGAGAGCTATCTTATCTGTTGTATCGACATCGATATTTTCCAATGGTGGATCGAAACCAAAAACATTTTCATTTTTGTCGCTTCTAACTTGAGTCTTGGAACACACAGGATGCCGTACCTAAAACATGACCAACTGAGGCAAAACGTGTTAGGGGCAGTGTGACTCTGCCCTTAAATTACAAGAACGCAGCTTTCTGTGAAATTATTGCGTCAATCGGGACAGATGGAGCTGTCAATGAGTAATAAGGATCATTATGAAAGAGGATGACTCAAATAATGGTATAGACATCATTATTCATCATTAGTAAGCCTAAATATTTTTCGAATAACACATCAATAAATTTGTTTTTCTAGGTATAATGCTTTCTGTTCTTTGTATCAGTATTTTATAATCTGTTATCAACCGAATTACTAATTACTGCTTTTAATTTAGACCGATTTTAGTAAACATTAGTCGGGTTTTCATTATCTATATATATAAAACTCTTCCGTTACTGACTGACTGACTGACTGACTGACTGACTGACTGACTGACAGACAACGCACAGCCGAAACTACTGGTCGTAGAAAGCTGAAATTTGGAATGTAGGTTCCTTGAGATATATAGGGGTGCACTAAGAAAGGATTTTTGAAAATTCGACCCCTAAGGGGGTAAAAAGGGGTCATAACGTTTCTATGAAAAATCTTATTCCTTGGGTTTATAAACTTGAAACTTAGCACAAACACGTTTATGGTTAAGTAAATAAGTTTGGCATTATATTTTTTTCCAAACTACCCTCCAATAGTGATTTAGGGGGCTGCGATAGGGTGACTGATTTACTTTCGCGCAGCCATAACCGCTCGGTGTAGGAGTCTAATATTTTGAACAAAGCTTCCTTTACTGACGGGAGTGAGCATTAAAAAAAGATTTTTGGAAATTGTACCCTCAAGGGGGCGAAAAGGGGCAAAAACGTTTCTATGAAAAATGTTATTCCTTAGGTTTATAAACTTAAAAATTGGCACGAACACGTACATAGGTAAGTAAATAAGTTTTTCCAAACTACCCTCCAATCGTGATTTCGCAGGTGCGATTTGGTGACTGATTGATTAACGCACAGACGAAACCTCTCGGTACAGAAGTCTGATATTTTGAACAAGGCTTCCTTTAGTAACACAATTGACCACTAAGAAGGAATTTTGGAGTAGCAAGCCCTTAGGTAGCGGGCGGGGGGGTGGGGGGAGGAGATCAACTGATACTTTTAATTTTTCTAGACGATGTTTTTGTCTCGCTTTACTTTCTGTTACATAACGTAATCGACAATCTCCAAAACTACTTATCGTTTTCAAATATTCACCATTAGAAAGCTACATCATCCCTGAGTAGCTCAAGCTGTATAATATAATTCAAATTGTAACAATTTTTTAGCCTATGAAAGAAAGTCCTGTCGAGATTATTAAAAATCGCCACAATCCCAAATTACACGTGGGTGAAGCCGCGAGCGTAAAGCTAGTTCAGTACAAAACAGCTTTCCTCATCAAAAATCATATAAAACAATTGAAGCTAAATTCCACTCTGCAAAACATATGGATACTAGTGTTACAAACTACAAATTCTTTAAAACAGTTACTCACACAATCGAAATACGTTCAATAGAAAAATAACTCATCAAATAAACAAACACTAACATTGTTAAAACAACGCTAACTGACGCTTACTCATTTGAACAAAAATGTTAATTTATCTTAGAGGAATCCCTGTTACTCATGACTCTACATTGCGTCAGAACAGTTCATTGTAAAGCGATGTGGAGAAAAAATGACGTAAATTCACGTCACACTGATGTAGAGTCAGGAAGATATTGCTAATACAGACTTCCACTTTATTAAGTCAAGGCAAGACGTAAGCTTAAGATTGTTGACGCACGTCAAAAAAAGGCTAAACGCTTTTTTAATATCAGGTTCTCTCGGTATTTTTGCTGAGGCAAATCTCGAATCGAGTAAAGCCGGATCAAATGCTCCAAGGTCGTTCTAATACAGTATTATAGCCTTTGAAATGATACTGTTGATAAATGTACGTAGTTTGAAATAAATTGAAGCATTTTGCTGGGAAATTGTGGATGCTTAGACAAGTGATGTTTCTAAAAGTGTTTACGTTGATAAAACCTCTAAAACCTCTTAATAAAAATGTAAGGAACTGACAGTTCCAGTCGACCGACTTCATTGAATGGTAATGACAGTTTTCTTAAACTATTTCTGTCATCATCAACCTTTCTAGAAATTCGTTTTGGCTACGATGGCTGCTGTTCTCTCTAAATGTAGTGTCCTCCAATGGCAAATTTACTTTTAATAAGACTCTTCCTTAGCCGGCTTGCATGAATGTAGTCGTATGATTAATCCACCAATTAATTCCCATTTTTATCAATCAAATTACGCCCGAGTAATCTTTGTTTACCAAAGTTTATTACAGCCGGTAGTAGATAAAACTAGAGCTTAATAATAGCATTATTATTTATATACCTAAAAATTCAAATCCAAACGCCTTTAAAGTATGATTAATTACTAACACTTACGTCAATCGAGTTCGCACATACATGAAATAATTCCTAAAATGTCTCTCATATCGTTTAATAATTAAATCATAATATTTTGCCTGTTCCGATGAGGAAAAAACAGTACTTACTAAAGCTTAAAGTAGAACTAAATCCAATACAAAAACGAGATGAAGCTAGATGCATTGTAGAGCGCCGTCTCATTTCCACACCGGGATCCGTTCTGCTTTATTAGCTCATAGGTCTCAAAGTACAGGAATCGGTCGTCATGAAAACCCATTCTACATTTGTATTAATCAAACATTACGTAACACGTTCCATAGTTAACTCTATTCAATAACAAATAATATTTTAATCATTATTGGTACCAAGTTTCTGTATCGAACATTTATGAGAACTATTCGTATTGATTATTGCTTATAAAGCGAATTATTCCCTCGGGACGAATTGTTTTAACGGTCTTTTGATCAGTTTTAGTACAATGGAACTGTTGAAATAATGTTAGCCGATATCCTTAGCTTTTGTTACAATATAATATGTAATACAAGCTGTTGAACGCGACTCTACTCACGATAATGTCGGTTATAACTGTAAAAACATTATCCCTCATCACACTCATGTCACCTAACTCCCTACCAAAGTTTATCCAAATTAATCCAGCCATTTGAGCTTGAAAGAGTAACAAACATCCATACTTACAAACATTGTAGTGTAACAACATTATTGAAACATTTTGTTTTGAGGAAAATATTTTAACATTTTTGTAAATTGATTATTGTAGATAATTATTTAATAGTTCATTAATATATTGTATAAACATTAGTCATGACAGGAAGGTACTTTACCAAGTAGTTTTTAAACGATGAGTTACCTACAAAGATATCTATTGATAATATAGTTCAATCATATCAACATTATCCCTCATCACACTCATGTCACCTAACTCCCTACCAAAGTTTATCCAAATTAATCCAGCCATTTGAGCTTGAAAGAGTAACAAACATCCATACTTACAAACATTGTAGTGTAACAACATTATTGAAACATTTTGTTTAGAATACTCCTTTCATTGACAAAAAACGGATCATGTTTTGAGGAAAATATTTTAACATTTTTGTAAATTGATTATTGTAGATAATTATTTAATAGTTCATTAATATATTGTATAAACATTAGTCATGACAGGAAGGTACTTTACCAAGTAGTTTTTAAACGATGAGTTACCTACAAAGATATCTATTGATAATATAGTTCAATCATATCGATATGTGTAAAATAAAACTGCCACTGTTAACAAAAGACCTAAATATCATTTCCTGTCAATGAGTCATTACTGACACGTGGAACTTTGATATTTTGGAGCGATATTGCCAAAAAGTACCTAAACTATCTATTCAATCTCTCTGTCCGCGAGATAAATACTTACAGAGATATGCACAAATTGAACCGCATTGTTTTGTCAAACGTTTTCCTTCTACGGCTATCATACGTAACGCGATGTTTCGCTTTTAGCCCGCCTTGATTAAATTTTGTCTGTACGATACAACACAATCATTTTCTGAATATCGAACCTGTAGTTAGATAAGTGCATTCAAGAAACAAACTCTTCAGTTTAATAATTTTTATGTATCGTTAGTTTAGTGTGACGTACGTTTAATTAGCAACACAAAATAATGTTTACATCGATGTCATATTATGCCGACAACCATGTCTCATTATTATTATACTGTGCTCATATTCATCAGCCTGCCATCGCATCTTAAAGTAATTCTGTTGCAGTTGTAAAAGCGGGACGATGCACTACACGGAGTAGAGCGGCTTCTCTCTTCCACAACACAATATCACACTGAAAGGTAGATCTTCTTGAGATTATTCCCACATGACAACCGTTACTTGATTCTGTCACTCTTTATTTATAAAACAATAGCTAAACCAAGATTGATTGAGACTGCATGTATAAGTATCACTATTGTTAGAGATGAAACAATTGAATTAATAGAATTTATTCAAATAAATAATGTCGTTGATGCATTGCCTACTTATGTAATGTGTATCATTGCGTCAGTAGTATTTGAAACATCGTTAGATATGTACGCAGTAGACTGCATTTCAATGACGCAGAAAACAACTGAAAAACGCAAATTTGAATTACTGAGATACCCCGTGAAGCCATTGACGTTATTCATTAGATTGTAATCTGTTGATGTATTTTCGATATTTATTCAAATCAAGATATACTAAAAATAATTTAATTATTATTATGAAAATTTTCTTAAAGCCAATAAAATGACTTCACACTACTAAAAATATACCCCACCATAACCTTAACATATCCTAATATATTAACATAGGTTAAGGAATGTTGTAACTAACACAATGAGTCATGTTACTTGTTAAATAAATATATTATTATTATTTTAAACGATATGGGTTCAAAAACATTAACAAATAAAGAGATAAAAGATTCATCAATTAAAACACTAAACGACGCACTTTATAGAAGGCTAATGGGAGATGATCTCACAATCAATATGGCCGGGCTTCCATCAATTATCACAGCTGCGTCGAACATTATTTTTACCCGGACCCTTTATACCATAAACGTCATAGCTATTAAACAGATACACGCTGTTCATAAAGATACTTATGGTTACATTGTCATGAGGTTTAAAACCTGGAACCTGTAATCAGAAACCAGGATTGATGCAGTTGTGAAGGTGAGACCAGTACATAACGTTCTCTTCGGATTGGTTGAAAGTTTACAATAAATAACTTACTTTCTATATTATTTACTTTAGTATAGTCAATTTATGATATGAATGAAAAAGGAGTAAATGACACTGTGACATCTGATAGAGGAGACTGGAAGAAACAAACGTGTTGCGCCGACCCAAAGTAAAATGGGATAAGGGCATGAAGATGATGATGAGTATAGTAAATTTTCTGGCATCATAATTATTATTATATTAAAATGTCTTATAGCAATAATAAAATTTAGCGTAAGCTCCTTACAATGGGGTAGAAAACTTTTTAAGAATGAAAACTGAATTTAAGCTTAATAAAAATATTGAATATGGAGTTACCTTGCGTTATGCTTTTGTTTAAAATCGTTACTCCTCCTCCAATTATTTTTGTAACAGTAAAGGTACCTAGACTAAAATACTTTATAATAATTCAAGAATTACAAACAAAGGTTACAATTGTACCTAATCTTTTTACCAAGCTTATTACCTGATTAGATATCAGATTGGCTAATTAACTCATGCTTCGTATAAATAATACAGATAGCCCTACAATCAAATCGTCCTTATAGGTATCTCTGATAAAAGTGTATTACTAGGAATTTGGGCCGTATATCATCAATGTGTCTTCATTTTGTTATTTATTTATATTTTAGTGTATATGCACTGAGCGGTTTAATTCTCAGTACATTTATTTTATACTTATAATAGTAGAAAAACAATACAATCTTTGACGACTAGTCTAAAAACAACAGAATCTTTTTTCAATATTATGTCTACGAAAAAATTTGGCTACTAGAGATAGAATTTTGTAGAAAAATCTATTCGAAATAATCCTACAAATATTATAAATGCGAAAGTTTGTAGCTATAACTGACATTCATAAGGGCGAAGCCGCAGGAAAATGCTAGCATGTACAGTAGTAGGTACAAGAGATAGACATAATTCTATCTTTTACAAGAAATCAACGAAAGAGAAAATATTGAAATCAATTGCAAGTTGCAATAGTATAAGAAGCAAAACAATTGAAGTTGAGTTCGAATCAAAGTGGAGTTTATTCAACTAATCATACATAAGTTCTTGAAAACCACTCAGAGCTACATACATATTATTGTAAGGAAGAGTACTCAGACATACTTCACCACATAGTATTTAATAAAACAAAGTCGTCTTCTCCTATCTGTCTATCTCTATGTATGCTTAGATCAGAGGTTCCCAATCGTTTCTTTTCTCATAGACCACTTTTAAGATTTAGGTAGGTCGTTTTGGTGGACTCTCCTTTTTTTCAAATAAAAAAATTAAATAAATCAATATTTTTGACGTTCGTCGAAGAAACTGTTCCCGTAACCACCTTGCCTATTAGGCCCGAGCCACGGGATCGCCTGCACTTGTTTTAGGCGGCTTCAGAGAGACAAAATGCCAAACCCTGCTTTCCCTCTCAGAAGCTAAGTCTAACTTGCTAAAATTTCAAGAGGTAAGTATATAAGTATAATGCTTCAGTATAACACCCGTGCGAAGCTGAGTCGGTTCATTAGCACACCTATAACGCATCGCAATTACACGATAAAGTCTTAGTCATCTATTAACCAGACGTGTTTAGAAATGTATGTTATGAAATATAAGTAGTAATTAGCCATGTAGGTACTCATAACAATGGGTAGTAGTCTAAACAATGACACACCCCCGGTGTGTGCACATGGTCGCATTGCTGTCATGTAATACTTAAGGAGATTGACTCATTACATCTAGACCATTGGACAGGATTATTCCCGTAGTTCCATTGCTTTTTTTACGGATTAAAGAGACAAAAGAAAAAAAAAACAAATGCAGTAAAACTGGTGACAAAAATAATTTCATTCGAATTTGTTTGAGTCAAAATGCCAACTACTGGATTTCTGGACTGCACAATTATAGACAAATGACAGCTGGTAACATGTGGTGGTCGAATCGTTTAAAATTTTCTGTATGAAAGTGACAAGAAAGTCACGCGACTAACAGAAATAAATATTGAACGGTTTCCGTCATCGTTAACGCTTAGAGCTGAATTTTGGCATCTTTTATTATAAATTACTAGCTGTTACCCACGACTTTGCCCTGGCGAATATCGGTTAGAGCTACAAAAACATTAAGTACCATCTTCTGATCCTTTCATCCATATTCACAAACTTTCACGTTTATAATATTAGTAGATTTAGAAGGATTAATCAATATTGTAAATAACTTTAGTTGTCAGCGTAAAACAAATATCAAAGAAGATAGCTCGCATATTATTTAGCTGTTAACACAGTGACCTCTAATTTAATTAGATTAATGTTTAACCTTGAACAGATTATTTAAATTCGTTGAGATATGAGTTCAGTTGGCGGCCTTGTGTATAAGAAAATTCTTGGCTTTAAAAACGTTGTGTAGCTTGTATTACTATTAGTTTAGATTCCTTTACAAAATAATCATTTTTTGTAAAAAGATGGTTAGGTACTCTAGATAAAAGTAAAGTTTTGAATTATTTTAACACAGATTTTCTTTTGTTTTATAGCTAGCCGCCTCAGTTTCGCACGTGTAATAGTAATGTATAAACGTGTATAAACCTACCTCTTGAAACATTCTATCTATCAAAAAAACCTCACCAAAATCCATTGCGTAGTTTTTAAGATCTATGCATACATAGGGACAGACAGTGAAAAACGACTTTGTTTTAGGTAGATTTACTATGCAGCGATGAGGACTTGAATACCCGATGTTTCCTTGTCTTTGTAGTTCCAGACTCAATGTCTAGTGTTCTTTTTAAACAAAACCATTTTAAGTTGTAGCAAAAAGATACTGTACTACACTTTTTAACCTGATATCGTGCTTTAACAATCACAAGATCGCGATACAATCCGTTTATACATATGTATTATTATAGGGTTTTTGTAGTACTTTTAGTGATATCATTTTTCAGTCGGCTGTTTTGTCATCACGTGTCACTTTGATATTGTCACGTACTCCAATCATGATTGATTCGTTTTCTTGTGTGAGATCATTGTAAGCTAGTAAATCTACAATAATCTACATGTTACTAATATTAGAAACGTGAAAGTTTGTATGTATGTATAGCATAGGATGGATGGATGGTTGTTTGTGACTCTTTCACGCTCAAACGGCTCTAGTTTTTGATGAAATTTGATCTGGAGTTATTTGACACCCTGTATTAACATATAGGCTACTTTTTACCCAATTGTGTTAAACATGGGTCATATTTTGGCAGTTACAATCGACTTCAACGCGACCAGTCGCGAGCAACAGCTAGTTGTATAAATCTTTACTTACTCTGGTAATACTAATGGCTAAGATTCTCAGTGTTATTTTACATTTATAATAAATCTACCGGTATGACGAGTTGAATTGTATTTCCACGTTGCAGAAACCTTGGGTTTTTACTCGATTAAATCTTGATTAAATTTTATTCTCGGTATGATCTGAATTAGGATTGTCCAAGTCATGACGAGGTGTTAAGAATTTTATTGACCTTATATGTTATTCGAAATATACATTCTTTTCGAAAAGAGGTTGGATACTGAGGTGCTTTGAAATAATATCATATACGAGTATAATTACCCAGGCTAAATATTTTAAAGAAAAAGTTTTTATTCAATGTTAAAAACTTCATTCTATGATTCTTAAAGCAAACAGTCTGACACAGCTGACACTAGACATACAGTATAGACTCGTTGTTCTTTTGTTCTAAACTTACAAATGTACGAGAATGACAGATGACAGAATTGTCAAAAGAATGGTAAAAAAAAACGTTGCGGTAAATAAAATAGCACACTGGACTACTGTCTAGTAATCACTTAGTGGAACTCTGAGTAAGTCACAAGTTCACCTGACTCATCAAGGAATCGAACCGGCCAAGTCAATAGCACAGTATAAATAAATACAGTAGTAAAACTCGGTTGTTTCAAAAAAAATAATGCATACAGCCAGGCAGTAAGTCAACAACGCTAGGGGTGCCCGTATAGATAAATACAGTTGTCCTAGAACTGTCGGCAGCGTCCAAATAATAAAGGCTGTCTACTTACGGTATTTTAATTACTTCGACAACACACCGTTAGTTAGTCATTGCAACACGCTCGCGAGTGTAGGATTTTGAGCAGATGCCACGATTCAAAGAAATAAGCATAACTTGCGGTGCACCTGATTGTATGAAGACATCATACTGTATACATTATTATACTGTGTCAACAGCATGTTTTATTAATTGGTCACTGAATCACTTAGAACGTTTGTAAGTTGTATGTAATTATGAATGAAGGAATGCGTGATTGTAATTCTATAGGCATCATTATAAAGTGAGTCAAGAAACGAGACGAACATACTAATTAAAGATATTACTAGATTATAATTCATTAGATAAGTTTAATTAGCTGTTGTGCCCTTGATGAAATTCGTGAAAAATTTTCGATATAAAAACTTCTGTCTAAACTTTATAGCTATGATATAAATAGTTGACATATTAAAATACATGTAGTTATATGACAATGAGGAAGAAATATATATTTAAATTAGAGATTTAACGATTAAAATTCTATTTTTGTGAAGCGTCGATCTTTGTAGCGCTGGACTCCTTACGGGCTGTTAAACACTCTTAAAAAGACAATATTTCATTCCTTCCACAATTTCAAATAAGGAATTAATCTAAGCAAATTAAAAGTAAAACACTCATACTAATTAGTCATTAATAAGACACACCTCAGCCAGCATTCTCCCATTCCTAATTAACTTCCAATTTCAAAAGTAGGTGATCATTGATCAGCCAGTATTAAAGGCAATTTATTTAAATTTGAACCTACCAATTACCGGCACACACATACCTCACTCATTACTTAAGTAAACATTCCTCGATTTAACTTAAACTGTTGAGTCACCAGCTTAATAAGGACTACGTTGAGTCGATCGACCAAGCAGACTGACCGACTAAAACTTGAGAACGCTACTTCGAGAACTTTAGATGTCGTCGGCGAGTTTTGTTTGCTTTACATTTCGTTTTTTGATACAGACGTCTCAATGAAGTGCTCAAGAGGATCAGTAGTGGATTGTTAATAAGAATAAGAGTCGTGTTTTCGTGTATGCTGGTAGAATACAACGGAGAGTTGAATGACTGACTGAGTCACTCTTTCACAACGCTGCGTTCTTGAAAAGGTCATCAAGAAGTTTGTTCATTGTATTTTTTTATTTCTTAGTTGTGTGAGTGTGTATCAGTTGTAGTAGGTGAAATTTATTTAAAGCTTATGACTAAGATGTTACACTTTCGTCGGTATTTTTTTATTTTCGTTTATTTTTTGATCGGATCGCTGACTAACTGTTAAGCTATGTGATTTTATTTATAAAGTTCGTGATACGTAATATTATGCCGTTGTAACTTCGTAATTGGCTTTAATAATAGGAAGTGGAGATTGAAGGAGCATAGATAATATGTTATAACTCTACTAGCTGTAACTAATTACTTTGTTTTTGTCTATGGTAGTTAAGAATAGAGACCAAAATCGATCTGTTTAACACAACAATTATAATTAACTTCAACGTATTGTCTTCTCAAAAAGTAATTTCATTTTCGTTAAATGAAGGAACTTTACTGTACGATTGTACCTGCTTTTTGATTACCAATCAGTAATTAAGCAGCTGAATGTTTCGAAAAGCTGACTTCGCAAGGTGATTAAAGCATTTTATATCGACTTTTTGCAAACAATTTCTTTGAAACGCAATCCTTTTCAACGAAAAGAATGAGTTTTTATTACCAATTTATTTACAGTCTATATGTATACTTTGGAAATGTTTTTAGTATGAAGTTTTGTTTTGTACTCCACTAACCGTAGATTATAGCATTAGCACTTTATCCACGTAATACACACAAACAAAACTATAGGTACATGAATAAATCGTGCCAACATTAATCACAAAACCAACAAAATATTTTTACGATACCTAAATTCGAAGGTGACCTAACAAGTTCAATGTCAAAAAATCTTCGTTTATTTTCGTGTTATAATATAAATAGCAGTGAAAGTATAAAGTATGAGTTTTATAAGATTTTTATGCGTTCCATTAACATTTTATTACTGTACACGAGTCGAATGAGATCATTCCAACAAGTGGGGTTGGGTTTGGTATACGCACCTTAACTGCTTTCGGAATTGGAGTAGAAGATTATGTCTTACGTATTTCAATGTAAAGTAAAGCTCTCTAATTGATATAGGCGATGATAAATTATTTAAGCCATTACTGCACGACACACTGATACTTTTACGGAAAAACGAGTACCTACCTGTATGATATGTATGCCTTTTTTTTTAATGGAAAATCATTATATGGTCTGCCGTGCCTGCCGCTGTGTGTGGAGCGGGAGGGAGAGTCAGTATTTTACTGACTAAAACCTTCCTCCTGGAGCCCTTTGAGTGCCGGGGTCACAGTAACTCTTACGAATATCCCGCAGTCCCGGCAGGATGTTTGGCTTACCAGAAACTTCTATATATTTGATTAAAGTTCGGTTCGGATGTAGTCGTTTAAAGATAAAACCTCTAGGTATCGAAACATTTCTGTCGGATACAAAGGACTATTCTCTCAAATCTTCAAAAAACATTTATGCATTATATTTTTTTTATTACAGACATTAGTCCATAACTCCATACCAATAAAATAACATTACCATTATTGTATTATTAGTTTAGTACATTATTATGTTATGACCTGTATTTCAATATTAAGTAGGTATGTATTGTTGTTAATTCAATTTAATTATTATGTCATCATCAAGTATTCAATTATTATAGTAACACTATGTAAAGGACTTAAACATATTTTTCACATTAGTAAGTTAGCTTATTCTAGTAACTTTCCATGAGTATGATCATAAGTGTATGACTTGCACTTATCAGTTACAGAATCACAGTGACGAAGCAAAAATCATTGAAAACAAGCCGCTAACCGGAGATCATCGTGTAGAGGTATCTCAGAGGAACTGAGAAGCGGCGTTTATTAAATTAGATAGCAGTTCCCTTAACTTTGTCCGCTTGCAATTAAACGAATCAGTTAATTATGTTTATTTTTCTTAAATGAATAGTTTTTTTTTCTGAAAAAAAAAAATGTTTTTTCTAAAATAAAAGTAGCCTAAGTTACTACCTATTACTTCAGCTACCTGCCAAAAAAGTCCTTTCAAAATTGGTCCAGACGTTTCTGAGATAAACGGGACCGGGAACAATCAGACTTACAGACAGGCAAAAATTGTATATGATATTATTTTGCTAAAAGTACCATGTATGTATTCATAAGCATTTAGTAAAAAACAGTCATTTCAATATTTAATTAAGCACTCAATACTATTAATACATATAGATAACTTTCATGTGATGCATTCATAATTATTTAGGGCCAGTTAACACACGCGTAATTAACGTCATTGCTCGGGAATTCACCACAAAACAGGTGCACTATTAAACCTTCCAAGCAAGCAATCAATAATAAGACCACCAAGCGCCAGAATTATAAAAAAATCCGGAAGCCTTTGGTCCAATTTAAAACGATAAAATTCTTAACACAATAATCTTACCTAAAGATTTGTCCAACGATTTAATATAGCGAATTAGTGATACACCAACAAAGTGACTGATGATTTAATCATGCACTTTCAACGTATACGATATGATTAATGTACGATAATCAGGTAAATTAGCGTACTCGATGATACGGGCGCCTGTAAAACTGATAATATCATAAAGTATGATTTAGTACCTAGTACCTATAGATTACATGGCCATATGTCTGATAGTTATATGAATCATGACACAATGAATGCTTGTTCAATATTTGTTAGCTGGCTTAAGATTTTTATGACCTAAATTTTTCTATCGTGATCTGATTTTGGAACTGGGACGGTGCACTGCAATGTGCGTGGTTGCTTAAATTACGGTAAAAGCATTTCTTTTGACATCTATAAATATCAATAAAATTGGAGTCTATTTGTAATATTGAAATAACCGTTTATATACGGTACATATGCCAAATTAACAGTTTTTTGTCTGTTTGTCTGTTCGCGCTAAAATCACTGAAATCTGAAATCGCTGGACCAGGATTTTTAGCGGTAAGTTTAGCTGACGTAATAAGGAGTAACTTAGGATATAAATGAGGTAGGTACGTACTTTTTTAATGTCAAAAACACGCCGTGTTGCAAGGATTGGTAATTTTTTTTTTTAAGTCCTAGAGTAAAGAGAGTTATATCCTTGTTCGTCTACTATTTTTAGAAATTCGTAAATTCTAATACCATTATATTTGATTTCCGCAAGCCATATCTCAGATATAATTTGCTATCGCTACAAAGTGAAGTCTAGATTAAGAAAAGATAAGCTACGGGTATTTCCAACACCTTTAAATTAGGTTTTTCATTCTATTTCTCACTTGTAATGTTCCAAATAGTAGATAATGATTTGACAGAAATATACTATAACAATACGTGGCACAAGCCGTTACCCGCGACTTCGTCCGCGCGAATGTCAGTTGGAGCTGCAAAACCATTACCCCCTCTAAAGCAGTCGGTAAAAAGTGGCCTGTGTTAATCTAGGGTATCAGCTAACTCCATATCAAAATTTATTTAAATTGATTCAGCTATTTGAACGTGAAAGAGTAACAAACATCTGTCCATCAATCCAGACAATCTTTCGCGTTCATAATATTAGTAAAATTTAAAACATTGTATTTTATGATATAGGTAACGTTATAAAAAGATTTTATTACGCAATTTTGTAGAAACCATAAAAAGCTTACATCTTAATACAAATTGGATTTCAAAATAATTGTGTAACGAGGTTCTTTTAAAAGGATCCAATATTCCAGTCTTTGAATTAAGGGGATATTAAGCTGGACATTGAGCCATCCTAAAATCTATTGTTTTTGCTGATTGTTCAGTTTATTTGACAAATCATTTTGAAGCCTGTATCCTGTAGATAAGTTACATTTAGTAGCTACATTGTTTGAGTTGCGTCACTTCTCGAAAAGGAATTTCATCTACATGAATATTACATTTTAAGTTCAATTTATTTTAATGGTGCTTGTTATTAATTAATCAATTCATTTATTCAATAGTTCGATCAATCACAAGCAAGTACCAATTTCAAAGTCATGTGTGCTTTCTTATTTTTTCTTAGACACTACCGACAAACGGTGAAGGAAAACATCTTGAGGAAACTTGGATTTGATATCTGAAATCGCCAATCCGCAGTGAGGCAGCTTAGTGATCAATGCTCAAACCTTCCCTCTATGAGAAGAGACCTGTGCCCAGCTATAGGACGTATATAGGTTGGTTTATCATTTTTATTATTATTACCGACTTCTTTTTAGTAGTTAAAATGTTCTCTACATCCCATACCGCAGCTTTTTACTTGTACTAAGAACTCAGGTAACATGTTCACTAAACACCTCTTCACAGTCTCCACAAATGCGGTAATTAGAGCGGTCCTGTTGTGTCCGTTTACGGAAGGTCATGTCTGAGGTGTCTTACCTTTGTCTAGTTTTTGTGAGTAGCTTAGAGTGAGTTAACTCGTCTATATAAGATACCGTAGTAGACGGGCCTGTTGGTCTAGTGGTTAGTGGCCCTGACTGCTAAGCCGGAGGTCGTGGGTTCGATTCCCACCCAGGACAAATGCTCGTATGATGAGCACGATCATTTGTTCTGTGTCTGGGTGTAATTTATCTACAATATGTATATATTTAAAAATATGTAAGTATGTTTATCACTTGTCTGATTACCATAACACAAGCTCTGCTTAGCTTGGGATCAGATGGCCGTGTGTGGATATTGTCCCAAGATATATCATACCAAGACATATCACCGTAGTTTTGGAATATTACCCAAAACCTACACGTGTATTGCATTTAATACGATTGCACGGCTGATAGAAAACTGATCTAGATTGAATCAACCTTATCGCTATGACTACGTACAAAGTTGGTTTGTACCATTGATTTTATAAAGGTAATTTACTTTTAAGTGCATGTGTACTTGTTTGTTTGTACGTATTTGTTTCTATGCGGACAGAGAAATGAGCTACGGGACTATAGTTCATTTATTTAAGGCCTAAATTTTTATGTTATCTTGACTATTGTTTTTACTGCACGGATAGCCGAGTGTTATAGGTCACTACGTCAATTAACATAATGCACGACGTGTCGCGGGATTGATCCCGACAAGAGAATAAGAATTTTTACAATCCACAAAATTAAATGCTTGTTCGGAGCCTGGTTGTCTTTCTGCATGTAGATTGAATGTCTGTAAAGCCCCGATACAAGGAAATACTTAGTGCGGGAGTCATTCAAAAATAATCTTTGACCTGCTCTTTAGTAAATATTTGTCTCTTCTATTTACATGGAAGCGATAGAGACGGCACGATACTTAATGGTTTTTGACAAACTGGATGCAGTTTCAATATTTATCTATGAGACCATTAAAAAAAAATGCAAAATAACCTAAAAAGCACTAAGATACGTCCCTTAAAAATATGAACTAAGACAAATGAACTTACTTTGGGAGCAGAAATCTCGTGAAAGGAGCTGGGTCTGGGAGCCGGGCCTGCCGCGACGCAATCCACGGGAACGCTGTAGTCAGCGCACAGAGCAGCCTGAAAAAAACGAATACAACCTTTAACAACTGAACAATAAAGACCATTTTCACTTAATTAAGGTTTAGAGGTCTTAGGTTTGACAAACGAATTCAACTTTTAAGGACATGAAAATAAAGTTGGTTTCCACCTAACATTAGTTGGTATGAGGAGTTCCTAGAATTGTAATGTGATGCAACTTGGGAAACTTATTTGCAATGTTGAGTGAGCTTTTGTTTAGTTTCTTTAAGATCGTATTTGTTTGTTTTATTTACATTATTTGAAACTCATTTAAATACAATTTTAATTGAGAAATATTATTTATTTGCTAGAAATGTGTGGATTTTTCCTTTTTCTTAAACGCATAAACAAAAGCATCCGAAACTAGCATACGTCCGACATTCGAGCCCAATTCATTGAATTTATTTATTGAATCTTTCAATACGACGATTTTAATTTAAATAAACTACTAATATCAAAAATACTATTATTAACTATTTTTTACTATAAGTCGATTTACACATAAATTGTAAAAGAATTAAACAACTCAATACATACGACAATGTCTAAGTTATCACTACAGACACGAATGTTTACACTTAACTTGCACTGAGTCACCGTTATCTACAAGAATGATTATGAGGTACTTTACATTTAATTTTAACACAAATATATACGAGTAAATACTGGTTCAAAGAATGTACTTGAGTACATTTTTTCACGCGTTTTTCTTAGATAACGGAATAATTACGTGATCATGGCATTTGAACGTGTTGTTAATTGACTTTATTATGTTTAATTAATTTTAGTATATGTCTAGTCTGTACTCGTAAATAATTCATCGCAAACCAGTTTAATATTAAAAAGTAAACGTTTTAATAGCATATTGCATTATTTTGCTAATATTCTGTAATAATTTCGTATTTCTTTCGGTTTACATACAGAGTTTACACATAAAACTATTAAAAAGTTACAAATTAAGTTTCGTAGTAACATTTTATAACAGATCTAAGTAGTAAGCCTAAACATAGACTTTAATTATTTTTACGGACTATAAACACCCACTGTAACCAGTGTAAACAAAGCATTACCTTCCTAAATACTCATAAACCTAACAAGCGAATTCCACAATACATGTAAACCAATAAAAGAATCCTTAAATTTGTTAAAGCGTCATTAAGATTAATGCTCATTGTAACGGCCGGCCAGAGAGCGTCTAAAGAAAAGTTCATTACAAAGTGAAAACGTAAAACAAACAAATCGGTCGAACTAAATATCGCTGGGAACCAATAAAAGCGTAGAGGGGACATAAAGGACTCACCCTCATTTGCAAGGAGCCAAAATTAATTGGGCACAATTATCTTTTTGTTTTGGCTTTGGCCCGAAATGAAACCGTCTGTGGCAATTCATTATAACGCTGCAAAACTCTTGCAGCAAAATTTCTTTGAAACATAATACATAAAGCTTCTAGCGAAAGTTTTAAACAAACCCGATTTAACACTTTCGAATATTCGAGTAGTTTCCAGATACTCATTTGTTATTAATGTACCGCACGAAATTGAATTGTTATTAAGAATAATTTATAGAACTGACTTTATGATAATGAATGCTATGAACAGCAATGTTATTCCATGCAAATACTCGTAACATTCTAAAATTCTAATTTATGTTAAAGATTTTAAAATAACATTTGTTGAACATTAAATGGAATTCGATGTTATAGTTCGGTTTGAAGATAAATTGCTTGATCATGCAAATTTCAATTTATAAATTCTTGTTAAATACTTGCGGGATAATGACATATCGTTAGGTCTTCGCCGACATGGTAGACAAGCGCATAGTTATGTTATTGAGTTATGCAGACAGCGGGTGACGGAGATATTGAACGTCTGGCTATTTCGCATGATATGTCGATACTTCAATAACATTGTTTATACACGATACGAAATACCTCAGATCGTAACAAGAAAAAACAAATGGAATTTTAATTAGATTATCTAAATAACTTTTGGTTAAAGATTACTTTTGGTGTATGGACAAAAAAAAACTGTTCAAACATTTTATAAATAACTATGTCATTAGTTTAAGAATTTGAATTAAAAACAACGTGTACTAACTTGTTTGATAAAACACCTGAATCATCAAATAAAACAGCGTGATATAATGTTGCCCTATCTAAAAGTAAACTGTGAGTAATGAAACTTTCGTATTTTCCTTAATACTTGACGGGGACGTTTAGAAAGTTGAAGCAGAAATCAGTGAGAGTCCCCCTCAAATCAGATTATTATGAGTCACAGCCCAGTAGAGCGGATAGATAAAATTATCAACGACAAAGGGAGGAACATTGCCCCGGCTAATAGCTAATTATTTTATCAACTGTCCACAGTTCCGTGACGCGTTCAATTGAAAGGGAAGTTACTTTAAATTGAGGAGCAGAATTTAAATGAACTTAAAGTACTTAGACAAAGAAATTATGATTCATGCTGAATGGTTAAGAAGATATTTTTTTCTACAGTAGTACCTTCAATATTGTATAGTGAAACAGATGTTTTGTATAACAAAGTTACTCGTATCGAATTCGCCAATCCTCTTTTGATAAATAAGACCCAAATTAACTTAAATATCACCAAGTATGCGAAAGTCTGATTTTTGACTAATAAGTGTAGTACTAAATATTGCTAAAACAATAAGCATCTAACAACCGAAACCATCCCCAAAGCCAATTTGTGGCAAAGTCGAAAAGCAGACAGAACTCGTGCACAAATAATGTCTAAGCCAGCTTGGTCAACAGTCAGACGTCTCGACGCAAAGCCTAAATAATCGCCATAATCGTGAAGGAAGGAACTGGTCATGCGTTTGATAGCGCATGGCCAGTATCAAAGGTAATAACGGTCCTTGGCAAAATGCCGAAGGAAGCTTGGTTAACGGAAAATACTGGTATATGCCTATAAGTGATTTAGTCGATTCCAAAAATGGTTCTTACGGAAGCCTTTGATACGGTAAGTAATTCGATTTTTTGTGTACTCAAAATATTTATTTTTAGAACAATCTTTTTCTTTTATAAATCTAATTGTGTATGAGAATATGTATGTATTATAATGTTCTCCGTACAGTCGGCATGGGTTGCGTGGTCGATGTCGGCGGTTTCAAAACCTGTGGTTAGGGGTGTCTGACAGGGCCCGATTTCTAACCCCGATCTGTTTTTGAAGCATGTACGCATAATGTAGATACCTACTACGTTGTAAATATTTCACTGCAGTAAGAAGTATTTATTGAAACAATTTATAATATCCTTAGGCCTTTGGAGTGTGCATTATAAATTCCTTACATTCATAAATATTTTGCAGCGAAGGTTATTTTGCATGACGGTGAAAGTCATCGAACCTGTCCTACAGTTTTTAGTAATGATTAAAAATGTATTCGTAATTCATTAAAAGGCATTAAACCGGTGAAGGATATAACCATGATGATTTCTCAATTGCACGAAGAAACTTCGGAATGAAAACATTTTAAGCTTATAAACATAGTAGTTCCGTTATCTAGGTACAGTCGCCAAAAACTCTTTACCCCCAAAGACTTTAAGATTTCATTCACAGAGTTCTATCTAATATCTAAGCGTCTGTCACTGTGAAATACTTATTCTTTTAAATCTGCGTAGCGAAATTTCTCATTTCTGATAAATGATAGAGTTTATAATTTTTCATTTTCTAGTATACGCGGCTGAACGCTTGCTTCATTGTTAACCACAATATTTACGCTGATACAACTACAGAATCCGCCCACAAGCTTTTATCCCCATTATCATAATGTGGGGAACAATGGACCTTCAAGCTAAGTCAATCGGCTGACCAAGCCATCAGAATCATAAGCGCTTTGATTTATTAACCTCTGAATTCATAGGTTAATGGTGCGAAATGAACGATAAAGATTAGCCCTTATGAATATTAATGGCGTCAAGTTTCTGATCCGAACCAAATCTACATTGATAATGGAGGGTCATCGTATAAACTTGAAACAGTCGAATTCAAATTCAGGATGAATTTCAATGATAAAAGCTTCAAAGCGTATTGAATGAACCAACTGAAGCAGATATTGTTCTAAACTTTGCCGACGAAAAGACATGAAAACGCATGTTTGGTTAAATAAATTAAAACGAGTTTAATATAACAGGCGACTAAACTGTTAAAATTCTGCAATCATTAAATAGAAATATACCTTCTGCATAGCGCATACTATAGACGGATTAAGGCAGTACTGCAAACACACTCACATAAATACACGAATAGTACCGGCTCGCATAGTTCAGGTGTAGAATGGCCACAAGTGCTTATAATAGCATACACAAACCCAGCCACTGTAATCCGAGATACGTTGTAAGTCATGCTCATACACGTAACAAAGGATTTGTCTCGGGGACCAACGCACGTACAGCGACATTAATCAATACTCAGGTACGTCAAATTGATGGGATCTATCACCTCAACGTATCCTGTTGTATCCGCGATGGACGTCAATCTAATCGGGACAGGCGATTCAATTATTATTATTGAGTTGTGCGGCTTGGTAGGGTTTAAGCTTAATTAACAATAGATTGTAGATGCATTCGATCTTAAGGGACTTGAACTACGTACATTTAAGGCGATTAGTTTTTCCGTGATCAACAATTCCATAAATCTAAAACCAAAAAGTTTCAATAACACCTGACGCAAAAAAAATATCGTTATCCAACGTCTTTATTAATAAAGTTTATGTCTGTAAAATGCTTTTAAGATAAGTAGATTGTAAAACTGATACTAAAACATCCTTCCATCGTCGTTTGTTATATAAAGAAGATTACCCACAACATGTTTAGGGTATCGCCTAAATAAGCACACGACGCCAACACATCTGTACCAGTTTGGTCTCGGACATAGCTGAAATACTAGACGGTCTGAAATTTAATTAACTACCCCTAGCGAAACCCCTTCGGTTAACTGTGATGGTTTAGATAACAATAGAGACGAATTTTAACTGCACGTAGATTATCGTAATTTAATCGGTCGACCCTTTGATGTATTGATGAAACAACTTAATATGTTATCGAACAAGCAAATCAAATTGGGTATTCCCTTGAAACTGAATATTAAACTACATAAATATGTTGTTCTGTTTCGTGAAGAATAAAGATGTTTGGAAAAGATATTCTGAAGAAGTAGGTATTATTTAGGAAACATTAGGTGCAATACTTCTATAAATAAAATATGGTTGTAACAAAGTTTTTAATATATAGATTTGAATAAAACCTACACAAAAAACCTTAACAAAAGCATTTGATACTGTCTAAGTTAACAACGAAGTATAAAATGCAGTTAACGAACATAGGGAGAAGGTTATAGTCAGACTAACAGCAGACAGGATGTCGATTAACTATCCTACGTATATTGGAAACTGTGAATCAATTAATAGCACATGTTACGTGCAGCCTGTACGTAGTTTGTACGAACTCTGAAAGGGAGGTCCCACAAGGAGCTATATTAGCTCCAGTTGCTGTAGCAAAACCAAATTTATTCTAGAGAAATTTCGACTTGGAAGCGACAGGAATAGAAACAGTTTGCAGTGCAATGCCTTCCAAAAATGAGGAAACTATAACTAGAATTCTACAAACGACCAAATCAACGAACCAGAGCGACTTCGTTAGAAAAACAAACACGACATGACATATCAAAACAATATATTGCGAAAAGGATTTCGTTCTGCTGAACCAATATCCATATAATTTTTATGACAGTTATCAAACGAAATGGCCCATAAAATATTAAGGTACATCCATGTTCAATTCAAGGCCTTTAAATTACCTTGTTTAGTGCAAAAAGTTCGATTGTACCACCAAGAATGAACTGAACATACTTATCAATGTCATGTGATAACAATTATTATATAGAAAGATAAACTTTCATAAATAGTACTTACCAGATAGTTTATCTGTGTCGTGAGAACGCGACGTTTGGACATGTTGAAATTGTGATAAAAATGTATGATATTTAACCTAAATGTTTGACTTATTCTGACTCATTCTTAGCTATCTCGGTTACTTCAGTCATTGTACTTACATTTTTAGTTATGTAGAACAAGCTTAGCCGATTAGCACTAATTAAGAACGAAAGAGAAAACAACTCCATATGTATATTAGAAGGTAGTGAAGTGGGAATAGAACCAAATTATACGGTATACAAAGACGGCCACTTATGGCTTTTGGACCACTAACTAATAATTAAGTAGACGAGGCCACGGACTGAAGCTTGATCCAAAATTGATGACAAGCGGAGATCTTGTTAACTTTCTACCATACATATTTTGATGTAGATAGCTCGTAATTAATACAACTAACTCTTGCTGGGCTAGCAATGAATAATGTTTTTTTTGGCTTGGGTTATTTTGAACAGTTTTTTGTTAAAGGCAGATTTTTCAAATTTTACATTGTGGTTCTTAGCTTTCTATATTTTCGATACATTTATAATATATTTTGGTTCATCACTTTTAAAACTTATTACTGTGTAACTAATAATCGAACAATCAGCCATAGTGCAACAAAATTAATGCATTACACCATTTTAAGGGTTTAACAACATGCCATTAAACATTTCACATATAAGCACTATTAGCTTTTAGTACCAAACAACGGTCAAATGAACAGCCCACTAAACAATGAACAATACGAGGGCCCTTCAAAACTAATTACATACGAACATAATGTACTGTCTGAACTAAATCATCGGACAATACAGGCATTCGCAACTATTGTGAATTGCTCATCCGATAAGATAATGGCTGACACATCAACTATCTAGCCATGGGTCACATCAATCGGATTATTGATGAACATATCTACTGATAAATGATAAACTCTAATAAGAGAGACGCCATTTTGGATTTAGTGACGTCAATTGCCTCAGAACTAAATCTTTTTGAGATAGGATGGATAACTTGGTTTTAGTACTGGTTGTTGTTTGTTAAACTAAGTTATGTAAAATACAAATATAAACGCATTGTGCGATTCTGAAAATCATATACCTAATAACAGTATTAAGGAATGCGAAGCGAAAAACATATTAATCATACGGTTTGAAAACATAATGCTTACAGCTTAAATAACCATTTTACGTAAACATGATTTTACCACAGCCCCATATAAAGGTAATGTTAGTTACATATCTTTACATACAATACTCACGTAATTACAATTAAGGGAGCATATGTGGTCGGTATAAAACAATTGCTCTTCATAAACACCATTAGGCTTGAGCGACACAAAACAGCACTCCCCCTAGCCAGTGGCTACACGTATGAAACCACACAAATCTGGACCAAAATTATCTATAGAGCAGTTTCCACCGCAAAACAAGGATATCTCATTTAATTACACGTTTTGTGCAACCAATACCTTCGCAGTAGTTCACAGCCCTGATTTAATAATGGCACAAATGGATTAAACCAGTATACCGTACGGCCGTTGACCAAATGAGTATTAATAATGAAATTTCCTATCGATCTCTGTTTTGTTTGCGATTGTAAATAGTCGTTAGTGAAATTAGCATCGTATTGTATGAGACAATCCTACTGTTTAGGCGATCGTGTTTTGTTTTTGAATGTGTTGATAGGTATTATGTAATTATTCGGTTGGTATGGATTTTTTATTATGTTTGTAGCACTGTATTATTTTATTATGACGAGACAATTTAGTTCGGATTTTTGTTTTTTTTAATATTAGTTTTACTGAAGTACGTGTAAGTTTGTGACAGTGTGAGTGCTTAATTGTAAAAGTACTCTCCAAGATTGTATTGAAAAAAAGACTCGACATGGTGTGTAAAACAAAATGCCTTGTATTTTACAAATTACAATATTTGTATTACAAAGTGTTTGTAATAAAAATATTATAATTTACAGAATAAGTACGTGTTTTTGTTTTCTTTTATCGTTTTTATCCATACTTGACAATTTCGATAAACTATCGTAATATTGTCATACGGTTTGGTCATTCAGTTTAGTTGGCCTAAAAGTAATGACAGTCATGTTTATTAGGTAAATCGTAATTTAAAAAATTACGTCAGCCATTGATTATGTCAACATGATAAGATCATAAAAAAGAAAGTAAACATATTATTCTAGAACTTATTAAAAATAAATTTATAATTTGACATGACACGATTCTTAACAAGCTTGACATTCTGATTTCGTTGTTTTACAAAAACGTCATAAACCACAAAAATTTTCAGTTAATATTTTTTGTGATGACTCATTTCAAAATTTCATTCTAGAAACTCCAAAAGAAATATAAGAATATTTTATAACTAAAAGTACTTTAATTCTTAACGCTTACTATGCCAAACAAACATAAAATTAAACACGCATCTTCCAACCAAAAAAAAACCAAAAACAATTTTACAAGAAAAAAAAATTGTTTTATTCATCGCACATAAATAGCAAAAGAGTCAAGTCCAAAGGGTAACAAGTTGAAACAACTTTAATTTCCGGTAAATTAACATTTCGACAGTGTACGAAGACAGGAAGAGAGACGTGCCCTTTGAATTAATGCGAGCCCTTTCTATGGCCCTTCGCTATGAGCTGAACCCTTTTTTGGCTGATGTTGATTTTGCATGTTATGTGGATGCTGTCCGTTTGCAATCCGTTTAGAGGTAATATTTGAATTAAGTTGTTTTGTAGTTACGTTTTGATGTTTTGTTGCTGAAGGATTTATTTGTTGATGTAATCTTCTTTTAGTGAATTTTGTAGCTTTGATAGCCTCGTGGTAAGGCCGTAGGGCTGAGAACTCAAAGGTCTCAAATACGATCGTGTTTTGCGTTAAAAAAAATCGCAGCTTGCGTGTTTCGGAAAGTACGTAAAATTGTGGGACTTGCGCCTGATCTCTCTCCAGTCGTGTCAAAATGCCGTCCTATCGGGCTATGAGAATAAAGGAATAGAGAGTGCACCTGTGTTAGCGCACACGCTCGTGCATTTGTCCCGCGTTGCTGGGTCATAGCAACACTAGCCGCCATGAACGAAATCGGTCCGGACATAATAATTGTGAGTAAATTAATTACCAGTCTTTCAATTCAAATATATTGTTACATCTTGATACATTGACTTTGCGTTTCCTAAATACCAATAATGCCAACTTAACCTCTTCAAATACTCACTTAGCTACAACGACTGCTAAATTAAATAACCTTAGAATATTATTTATCCAAAACCTGGCTCAATTTAACCAACCTCATCCATACTAAATAACACTGCAGACATTTTTAATCAAAGCGCCACAGTAACTCAATAAGCATAGAACCTACAAACAACTGAAAATCGAAACAAAAGTATCTGTTGCTTCAATCCGTAATTAATCCACAGTCGGGTGATAATTGCGAACCATTCCAGTGAATCTGTGACTGAAACAAAGGAATCCACTACGACTATCAATCTCCGTCAGTCTTTTCATTTGTAGGATGTCTAAACAGTAGATAGGAAATACCTAGTAATTTGCCGCAGCTCCCAGCAATGTCCAGTCCCCTTCGCCGCATTAACCACATTCAATCGGCAGCGCCCTTTACCCTTACCTCGGACATTGAGAACCCTTCAGGGAATCCGAAGCATTCAACGATGGATTTTTAATTCCGCCTCAGTATTGCAGATGCACAATGTACTGAGGAGATAAGAATGAACTCTTTTGTTGCATTCCCTTGCTAGTTACTGCTTAGAAGGTAGGGGTGTGTTGGTACGTGATAGTATTTTGTTAGTTATTTGAAAATACGAGAAGGGTTGACTATAGACGTTCGTAATCGAATAGAACAGGATTTTTGACACTTGACACTCGGTATAGTTTAAAGTTATTCAGTTGGAATGAGTATGACAAATATAATTTCGATTAATACTAATTTTGTACTGCTTAAGTTACTTTGAAAGCCTGAATTTTGTCTTCATAAATATGATTGAATAGACAAATCGCAAGCAGTGGAAATTCCAGTAAAATAATCCACGTTCATTGTTCAAAAGTTATACCTAACTTTGAGTCAGACTCGGTGAATTTCAAGCTAATTCCGGATGGAAATCTTCGGACCTTGCCGGACTTCGAATAGTTTGGATTCCCAAAAGATTTGCCCCGGGATTGAGCGGAATATTGGAATGAATACCGAATAACGAGTACTTTTGAAATCATTCCGTTTTCCTATAAGAAGTATTTGAGTAAAATATGTTTGGGAATGAAATGCGATATAGACGGCGAGCAATAGAACTTTTGGAAGATTGTAGTCCATTATTTCCGTTCGAAATCCATTTTGGAATACATATAGATCCATTATGCCATAATTTTGATATTATAAATAAAAGTAATAATCAAATAAAAACTTTTTGTCGGTTACTATTTACGTAATTTATTCAAATAGACTTTTATATCATGAATTAAGTCATAATCGTTTAAAGCAGCGCTTATCAACGGAACTCTGAAAGTCATTGTAGATAATATTGGAGCAGTCAATCATTACTTGCGGTTTTTATTCAAGATACCAATAGATAATAATATGGTGTGTATAATATATTTCATCATATTTAACTTTAATCTTGAAACAAAACCAGATGGTGTGATAAGGGAATATACCACTAACTTATACATAACGGATTAAGAAATTTAGATTATGTATAATTTTGACGATAAGTATTGCATAACGATTGTAAACACTAACGAAAGACACATGAACAAAGCTAAAAAAGTAAAGCAAAGATAAATATGTTTTTTTTTTTAAATTGGATGTTATGTTTTGGCTTAACAAAGTACGAAAGTGGCTTATTTTGTAGTTGACGTGTAACATAAAAAATAAACAAATGTTAATTGACAACTTGCCCAATACACTTGTACCATTCCATAAACCATTTTAAAAAGGTCATTCAATGTAAATTAATAAGTGAGAGTTCCGACCAAGGAGGTAATATAACTTCCGTTGTGTATTCAATCACTGGCTTTATGCATAAATCATTAAGCTTGTTTTTATAAGGTAGTATTTAAAGTTGCAATCTTGGTTGCGGACTTGCAGCTTCCGGCTGATCATAAATAACGTCTCGTTTTTGTTTCTCTTAACGATTATTCTTTTTTTAATTCCTCGTCTTCATTTATTTTAATAAAGAGGTTTTATTGCTTACTTGTCATGCTTTGAATGTGGAATATTTTATCTGTTTTTTGTTTCCTTGTTCAGTGCATACGAATATAATTTGCATTTGAATACAATTTGCGCTTCTGAAAATAATGCAAACAAAATCAACAAACACTTGAAAAAAATTAATGGACCTAATGCAAAATATTAGATGCGGATCAAAATATGGGAATTTCTTTACCTTGTCTATAAGTAAACAGGAAAGGAAGCCCATCATCATTATATCAATAGCAGAAAACATCCTTCATATTGCCATCAACATAAAAGATTGCTAAGTATGTCGGTAGGTACGTATATGTTGGTATGAAGGCATAATATATCACTACCACTTACGGCCATTTTCTCAACACTTAGTCAAGGGGAAAAATCTTCAGATAAAACTGTGATAAATTATATCTATGATAGCATCGACTTAAAATATGGTAGCTTTATGTTTTCCGTAACTGCGGATTGCGAGGGGAGCTAAGCGTTTGGGCTATACTTTTTGTGAGAAGTAGGTTATATGAGTAAAATACTGGGTATATCTAATTCCCTTTTTATGTATCAAATCATCGTAACGTAAATATTGCTTGGTGTCATGAAGTTCGCATAAACTAGAGGACTAAACAGATCGAAAGTGGTCACTCGAACGCTATTGTGTTAATTACTTAATTTATACTCTTTTGGTTTAAAAAACCTTATTACTCATTCGATTGATTTTTATAGGTTAGAAGAATATTTAGGCACAATTTTAGTACAATTAGCATTGATTCGACAGTTTGGTTTGAACTTTTAAAAACGATTCACACAGTTGCAACTTACAATCAAGTAATTTTTGAATCAATATGATTTATCATCTTTATGGCCTTTTCTAGAGTATGACATATAGGTAAACAATCATCAGTAAATGTTGAGAAATTTTCACACGAACCTATTACGTCACCTACACGTGTCAAAACCCAAATCTTTACATTTCTTATCGTAATTCTTTCAGCGTTATTGATAACTCAAAAATATAGTACAATAACCCTTATTAACTTACGTCAAGTTAGATAAGAATAGAAATTAGGATGGTATGACAATGCAAAATATATGATATAAATAAAAAGCATAATAGATAGAATAAAAGCGTATTAAAGGTATACTCAAGCTTATTTATCAGGAAATCCCGACTAGTTTCATACCCAACCGAAAACCTTAATCAGAAAGAAGAAGAAAAGTGCGGCAAAAGATACTTTGAAACTAAGAGTAATTTTTATTTAAATAAAATTACTGTTCCAGTAACAAACTTAGTTACATCACTAAACTAAAAAGCCGTAAAACTAGATAAAATCAACTTGAGACATAATCTTTTAAATCCTTTCTTTGGCTTTCTTCCAAAAACTCATTTTTCTACGAAAACTAGGGCAGACCACATGAGACAATTGTAAAAGCATACAAAAAGTAGGTGACGCTTATGACTAAGACACACATTTTCATAATTTTGTAGTTCTTACATAAATACACTAGTTAAAAATTTTTAGTTTAAAAGTCCAGAGTACGCAAGAGTTGTAAACTTGTCAAAACTTTTGTTTCTTTAGTAAGTGTTAGCTGTAGTAGTTACTTGAACTTTTAATTCAATTAAATATTATCAATACTCATTTCTTTCTCTCTTTATTAAGAGGTTAGGCTACTCGTTTTCTTCTCTCTTTAAAGTCTAGGCCAGTAGTATTATTGTACTAATCAAAATTTTCTTTAATGACCATTTCAGACCAAAGATCTTTTCCATGGTTATTATATTGTACAGATTTATTCTCTTAGCCCTAATCTACCAAACCTTATTCCGACTGTTGTCTATTAAAATACTAAGTCCTAATCTACATAACAGCTCTACCAACATTTTAACTTCAACCTTCAACTGTCTACCATCAAAGTACTCGACTGCATACATTTATCAACACGCAGGGCACACAAACTGATTTATTCTGTGTCAGAAAAACCCTAGGCCATTTGTATGGAGTTATAAATAGAGGTAAATACGGTCAGTGTGGGGCTGATAACGCGTGATGAGGACTCGTTGATGGTCGTAAATAAAATGCAAAAGTCGTTGAGAAAGAGGTCGAATATTTTTTTTGGAATAAAACATAAGAAAATGCCTCTAATTTTGCGGTAAAAAAGGATTTTTTACTGACATTTTTGGTTGAGGTGATCATAAACTTTTAAGAGTATAATTACTTTTTATTTTTTCTACAATCAAGACGTTTATTTCGATAATGATTTAGTATACTTATTTTCATTTATTTGCAGAAATATATCAAATTTTTATAAAACATTTTCTATGCTGCAAAACATTGCTATCAATTTCATTCCTATTCTCAGCTACAGACGAATTCTCGAAGTAATTAGTCTTAAACTGTCAGTGTCATTACCGCTTGCCTCAGTCACTGTGATTATAGTGACAACATTTACTGAAAAGGCTTAATTGTATTCCACTGGGGTTAAATACTGGACATAAATAATCTAGTAGAGTCTATGTAAATAGGTATATTGAGTCTAAAATTTTCTATTGACAATTTTTTTTTTTGCAAACTTGTTGAAATTTTATTTTTAACAAAGTGAGTTAAAAAACTCATAACATCGAATCCAATATTCGGCAATTTTGTTGAGCATTTCGCTTTGTATCGATATTAAATTCATATTCGTAACAAAAGCATAGGTTGAAGGGATTTATGAGCATAGCTTGTGTTTATACCTTCAGCCACTCAAATAACCCAGCTCACCCACCAAATCATATTACCATCTACCTTACCAATATCAACAATACTTCAAACCTAAACTCGACAAATTCAATTTACAAGCGTACAAGCTTTCATTCAATACGCAATAAAGAGAGGAACAACAAAAATAAAAAAAGTATAACTTCCCTACTCGCTTTAGAAAACATCACCTGCGTTCGTTTACTTTTTTTTATTAACCCTGCGTATGATGTACCTTTTGCTAACCCCCTGTTACGCAGCAGACTGTTAACCCTTCGGTGTTTGTCAGCGTACGATGTAGGTGCTTAAAATTAGGGATGTTCGAACTCTCTTATTGTAAAGGGCTAAACATTTTAAAAGAGTTTTTTCGGTGCATAGATCGGAGATATGACATGTGTTTTTTTTTATTTCGGTTATCGTTTGTTTTTTTTTTGGAATGGGTGGCAGTTGGGTATTTTTGTGAATGTTACGGTGTTAAATGCACTCTACAATTTGTTTCGCTTCTATTTCTGTATCATTAGCTTTTTCCCGCAGTTTCACCAGCGTGGATGTCGGCTGTAGCTGCAAAACATTAACCTCTTTTTACACAGTCGGGTAAAAAGTAATCTATGTGTACCAAACCATACCAAACTTAAGCCAAAGTGGTTTTTCGGTTTAAGCCTGAAATAGTAACAAACGTTGCACATTTACAAAATTTCGTGTTTATAATATTAATAGGATATTCTCATTATAAACATTCTGTTTAACAACTTTTGTATAATAATTACTGACCTACAAAATTCCGCATCAAAAGCTCTACTTTACGATCTTAAACCAAATTAATCCTTGTCAAAAATTACCGCAGCGCTTACCAAAATGTTTAACCTAAACCCAATGTTAAGGATTATGATTAATATCTGTGATTTATGATCTACGTGACCCGTTTACGTTCATTTGTTTTATATTAAAGTATTGATTTCTGCTTTCAAATTAAGACCAGAGATATAACAAACGACAATCTACAAAACTGTCATTTGTCAACGGCTCTGTGATTTTCGGAAAAAGTTTACGTAGAAAGAGTTCGCAATACGTATTTACAGTCGAAGAAAAAATATAAAAAACAGTAAGTCAACATTGTAACCAGCCAAGTTTGTATGCGTTAGATTGTGACACAAAAACATCGCGGCAACAAAGAACCGGGGTGTTTAAGCACTCTTTGACAAACCGCCATCACGAACAGACGCGTCTGTGGTACTTGTTCTTTGACAATGTTTTTTGATGACGTCACTCAAGTATCTTGTGTCATATCCACGGATACACAAAACTCATTTCATCAAAACGTTGTTTTAACTTGAGAAGTGTTTGTTTTGTTTTTGATTCTTGAACAATAAACGTTGATGTTTAGATTGTTCTATTCAAATTGAATTGACGCTGTAATTTGGAACGCCTGAAGAATATTTGTTTCGTTATGTAAAAACAGATGTATTTTAATGTAAAGACATAAATCACAATAAGTAGGCTACGTATAAAGAAAGTCTTGGTTTAAACATAAATGTTTAAGACAATATTTTCCTTTAAAAATAAACAGGTATTTATTGCCACACCTGCAGTTTTGTACATACTATTTAAATATAAAATACTATCTACTACTAAATTCTTTTTTGAAAAAAGAAAATCTCAATTGGAATTTAAATTATTAATCAAAAGAATAAAACAAATGAATACTCATACAGCTTTATTTTCAAACAAGAACATGGCAACCTTTAATCAAATTAATTAAAATTTGAATTTTTGGAATCGAAAATAGAGTTTCAATTACAAGTTAAATCAAATACTATGTTCCAAGTAACAGTTCTTTATACCTAATATCAGAAATACAAACCAACTGTTCAACCGAATGAAGTTTCCTTGCATCTGTTCCGCCTGTAACAGTTGAGCTCCTGACTGAGTTACCTACATAATAGGTTACTTGCTAATTGAGTCTGTCTAGACGGTACTCAACTGTTAATCGCATTACATCTGCCAGTCCTAGTGTCGTTTTCATTTAGACAATAATTTAAAGTTCGTGCTGTTGAAATAGGTAGGTAACCAGGTAATCCTTTTAAATTTTCAGAGGGCAAGTTTGAATAAAAAAAATAGTTACCAAATAATATTTGACATTATTGAAACTTGTTTCCTCCCAATTAAAATGTAATATTCGTATTAATGAAAACTGCATTTTGTACTAAAAAACTTATACTTCTAGCCAAACTATGACAGCTGACGAATGACGACATAGTTGAAAATAAAAGATTTTTCGTTTTCGCTTCAAATGAAAAGCCCGGGTCTCGTAGTCAGTATTTTGTATGTAACCCGATTTCATGTTTTCCAACTACGAACTCCTAACAACTAAAACCATTCCAACTACATCCTGTAGTTAAGCCCTTTGTTAGAAAATAACAGTGCCCAGTAAAAATACTAGTCCTATATAATACTAGATATTTTATTTTGTAACAAAATGTAGAGAAGGACGAGTATGTAGTAATTTTACAATAATTTAAGTAATTGGAAAAAAGATTTATTGTTACGCTCTAATATTGAATGAGGACTAATGGCCTTTTTTTTAGAATTCATCGAAAGGTGCAAAAAATTTGAACTATTTTTAAATGTGTCTTGCGTTATTTAGACCTTACAAAAGATCAATGATTTTCGATTTTTTCCAGACCGAAGGTTCAGAGAAAACAAGTAGGTTTTATAAAAGAAAATCAAGTTCATAATTTATAACAATACAACTCAAAACGCTCCGTTACCAATTTCCAAACCTTCCATACAAAATTTGAGAGGAATGATTATTAATAAAGTTTCTTAAACTCTTGAAAACACGTACACCTATCCCAAAAATATTAAACCTTCTCTACAAAAATGAACTTTATTGTCTTGACATAAGGACGTTATCAATTGTTACTGTGTACCGTGTGGTTGGCTGTATGAGTTTAACTCATCGTCGAATTATTCGAGTGAACGATTTTGTTAGTGCTAATAAAATGTTTGAGTGGATTCAAGAGCTGTTGAGTTTGGCATAGGGAGGAAATAGTAAGAGACTTTATGAACACGAAATGATAATTTTATACCTATACAACGCAACTGTTACTAAGTAAAAACATCTGTCTTTAATATGTTTTGTTTAGATATTATGAAAGTTGTATGTAATAACTGACTTGTTATAATGTGTAAGCAGTGTTTGATATTAAATAAAATATTTAATAATCCAAAAAGATAACAATGATAGGCCTCTTGACTTGGTCTAGTGATTAGTGGCCTTGACTGCTATACCGGAGGTCGGGGGTTCAATTCCCACCGAGGACCAATGTTTGTGTGATGATCACAATTATTTGTTCTGTGTCTGGGTGTAATTTATCTGTACCTAATATGCATGTATTTAATAAATATACACCGTGACTTTTAGGTCGTTTTAAAAAAGCAGCCCAGTTCATGTATCCAATGACTAGTAAACGTTTATAATAAAAAAATATGTTTTTTTTAAGATTTGAATGAATAAAAATATTATTCATTATTATGACACAAGGCAGTTTTACGAACACTCTGTAGTGAGCGCGGTCCGAACCTTGTGCCAAAGGGGCCGCGCGGGCGGCGCGGCGGCGTCTTATCACAGGTCATTCACCTTAGCGTAAAACAGCTGTCTTACTATTGCAATCATAATGTTCGCAGTAAGTATGTAGCTTGTATCTTCAACAGTTTGATACGTAAACATTTTTAACAGGATGTTTCATATTTCCAATGTATTATTTATTTTTTTCATGCATATTATTTTAATTAATGATAAAAAAATTATATTCGCGCCTAGAGGTATTTTATGACGGATACATTGTGTGGACGACTTTTTTAAAACGACCTAAAAATCACGGTGTATAAGTATGTTTATCAGTTGCCTAGAACACATAACACAAATTAATTACCCTCGTGTACTTAGTTTATGTGTGAATGATAAGGAAAGATGAGAAATTACTAAAACGTGAAAGTAACAACTGATCCTAAATAAGTAAAAAGTTTTCTACATCTCATCCTGTAGTTTTTACTCGTAGAGAGTGGAACTTATTTCTTGTACTAAGAACAGGTAACATGCTCACTAAACATCGTCCCGTCAAACCGTCTCCACAGATGCGGTAATTAGAGCGGTCCTGTTGTCTTCGTTTACGGAAGGTCATGTCTGAGGTGTCTTACCTTTGTCTAGTTCTTGTCATCTGTCTGTCATGAACGTTATTGTACTACCGTTTACCTAAAAAGGCGGGACTTTTTTGTACGAGTATTTGTAAGCAGAAGATATGTGGATAACGTATTATTGTACCTACAAAAAACGCTCTAAATGTAAGTAGAATGATAACCTTAAACTATTTTTATTTGCTTCCTCAGTCTAAGACGATTTACTGTAAAAGTAAGAGTAAACCTAATGGTGAGGTAAAAATCATCAATAAGTTTTGTTTTAACATGATTAGATTTTTTTTGATTCTAAAATCAAGAATGTTCGTGGTTCCAATAGCTTTCAAATGATTGAAGCGATTAAAACTTCCCAATAGCATTTAAACCATTGAAGTATACAAAACTTTTGTTCAAAATCAATCAAGACGAAACAACAGACTACAACAAAATAATCAATCGATTCCAATTACCTCGCACTATGTATTAAGATCTGCCGACCCGATTAAACGGAACCCGGATTAGGTGTGAAAAATACCATTTTCAATTAACACTTGCTTGTAAGCCCAACATAGGAGGGAATTGGTGAAATTGCCCAGCACACGACGGTGACACGATCGCTAAATTACTGGGAACAGTTTTCACGGAAAATATATTTTATTTTCGTGTCGTAATCCTGGTACCGTGTTAACTAGTGCGGAGTGCGGACACTTCCTTTTTGGTACATAGCGTTGAGTCGGCTTAATTTTGAAACTTTTTTTTGTTTTGTGCAACGGTTGGTTTTTGCGTAATAATGTTTTGCTGTGTTGCTCCTGTTTCGGAATTTTTAATATTTGGATTTAAACCATTTAGTTTATTTCTGGTTTACGTCGATAAATATAAATAAGTCCATTAATATTATACTATATTCACATGGGGGTTATTCCATTCCTATCAATGGTGTTTTCAAAATAATATGTATACAGGCCCAGACTTGAATTCAAAATAATTATATTTTCTTTCTAAAAAGAAGGCTAACATCATAAAATTGTCACAAATAAAATTTATATCAACTTTTTATCTTCAAAAACTATTAAAAACCTATAACATTTCACGAACTATTTTTACGATCCAACTTCAGTGTAAAAAAGGACATAGAAAGAGCATTATCTCCATTTGAGTTTAGTAAAAACCTCTCGTATCGAAATCGTCCGGGAACCGCCACGTGGAGGATTGGCTCTATGAGTACTCCCTTGCCTTGCTAGGGCTGGGAAAGTACGATAAAAGTTATCGATATATCGATTAAACGTGTCTAGTGTAAATAGTCTTTTGTGTGTAAATGTTCAATGTTTTAAGAGGCTTGTGTTTATTTTATGTGTGTCGATATGATTATATCCTTATAATATATGAACTTAGTTCTTATCGTTTAAAAATGTTAAGAGGTACTTTTTTTAATAGATTACCTGTACCTGCTTTTAGAAGTGCTGACGTAGTTTAGTTAAAGGTGTACTTACGCCTTTAAACGCTTAAACCCTTATGCAGCTTCAAATCACCATTATATCAAAACACCTTACATATACTTATACAACTTATAAGAATCACCTTTTATTGCAGTTCCTAAAATTTATTAGCACTCTACTTCAGAGCTTCGTAGAAAAACCACATGCCGTCTAAAAAGGTATTTAACATTGTGCCAGTGATATCATAGTTATTTTGAACCTGTCATAAAGTTCCTATAACTTGCATGGTGTTAAACAAATGACTAATAGCTAATGTGTTGTGTTCTAAGAACTTAAACTTTGCATATTTCTTATCGGTATCTTTTGGCTATATGAGAATTCCTATTAATTTTGAGTACCTAATTTGAATAGGAATTTAGATTTTGCAATTTTAGAAGGATTTGTTTACATTGTAAGAATATATTTTTATGTCAAAACTCATCCTGAATATCTTCTCATCCTATCTCTATCCATAAAATAACTGTAAGTAGGCGTTTACAAAGTTGAGCATATCCTACATTTCACACATACAAATTAACAGTTCCGGACACTTACACCGGACACAACACATCGCTTTCATTTACGAAATTATAGATAGAAAAAAAACAATAAAACTTTAAAACGCTAAAAACGAATGCCTCTTATAAAATTATCTGATAAAACAAAACAAAGAAATAAATAAGCCTTCCTTCAATTCATGTTCCCATAATAGCCTATAGTCCTATACATCCGTCGGATATCCACTCTCGAACTAAAAACTGTAATCCCAAAGCTACCAGCCCTAAAGGAAGGCAGTATAATCGTTTTCCTGCATACCACTTTTGTACACGGTATTTTTAAATATGGCTGCTGCAGACGCAAAAAGTTTCAATTGCTTTAACGGCCACTTGCGTATAATTGTCGGTGTAACGACACTTTACAATGGCGAAGCACGAATCTATTGTAAAAGCAAACATACCAGTATTTATGGAGGTTTGCTGAACGATTAAAATTAAATTTTGTGTTTGAATACTGGTTATACGAGTATGAGTCCCTAGTACCTATGCGTTAAAAAAAATGCTGGTTGCGTTGAAGCATGTAGTAAAGCTGCCAGCTATATCCAAAAAGGTTTTACATCTTAAATTTCATTATTTAAAGACAGAGGTTATTTAGTTGCAGCAGATCAAGATAATTTCTTTCTTTAGCCAAAAAAAAGGTAATCTTCTACTAATTTCTAATCATTTAAAATTAGCAAGCTTCTTACATATTCATTATTCTCAAGAATATTTGGAGTATGTTTTCAATGTAGGTACTTAAAAAATCTTGTTTGTGTACATTAAAAAACTAATAATAAAATTAAATTCACGGAACCCTAATAGTCTTCCAGTCAATGATAATTTAGATGCGCCGGGAGGTAAACGCCAAGTATTTAAAGTGTTTTAGCGTTGAAAAGTTTTATATAACAGGTACTGAGGACACAATTATAGGTGATAAAATGCATAACGGAGAAGTTTTATTTGTATACAGGTTTTATTGAAGACAAATTTACGCAATTTTGAGGAAATAAGTCATTAAAATGAAGTCGTGGTGGTTCATAATTACTTCTTTAGTATTGGGTTAAACTTGATCCTGTTTATACATTGGTAATCATCAAACTCACAGGCCTGTTACACTATTTTAAAAGTAAACGCTATCTCTTAAATCAATCAAAATCTTTTGGCAAAAAAAAACAAGACAACAATAATCAAGTGACATTTTGAGCTGTATTTTTTTTGTAACTTCATGTTTTGGCAATCAAGCAACTACAATCTCAAACATTTCTAAAAATCCCTCTCTAATCCTATAAAAAAATAGGCTAAGACACAGAACCAACAAATACTCTATACATTTAAATGTCTCAATAACAATACAATGGTTTCGTAAGTCGTCATTAAAATGCGACCTCACGCACAAATCCTTAGATTGTTGACATAACAAACATGAAAAAAATATTCTCAGAGGATTTTCATCCAAGCCCCAATCAAGGCCAACTTGTTTGTAAGCAAACAAAATATCCCTTTCGACGGGTATACTTAGTATGAGTACAGTCAGCAACAAAAATCCAACACTATAATAAATAATGTAACACTAGACTCCAAAGTCCAATTGTCGAAGCGTGATAGCGCATTACTGGGTGTGTGGAGCGACGACTCTCTTTTACAACTGCAACAATATCTATTACTTTAAGACTCACATCGGAAATCACAACCCATTAATCACAATTAAATGCAATAACTTAGTACCTATTAGTACAAGAAAACAAAATAGCATCACTCCAGAATTTTAAAAACTTGAAAGACACCAATTTCACATATTATGTTTTGTAACATTTTCCTCAGTTAAATCTACGTTTGTTCGTCGACCTTCGTTGCTGACCGTACCTACCTATACCGCTCTTACGTAGGGCATATGACGCACATAACCTCGTAAACTTGAGTGCCATATGTATTCAGGCCATTTAGGATAGAGATTTTCTTAATATACATACATACATGCTCGCTTAGGTATAGTAATGTGCGCTTATTTGGCTGAGTACCTACCTAAAGAATATTATGACAATTTGTAAGTAGGTAAATATAGCACATGAAAAGAACCACTATATTCGTAACTCTCTCACTCATTGTGAACATTTGTCAAAATGTGGAGTGAAAATTATAGCTGAAGAATTCTGACAAAAGTGGAGTATGTTTTTTTCTACTTCTTTCTAGTTTTTTCTTATTAATTTCATCGCGGGCTACAAGACAGTTAATCATTTTCCTGGGGCACACCGAGCTTATGTGTTAGATGGTATTCGATCTGCCGGAGCTTCAACTTTGTTGAACAACGAAGTAGTTGTCGTAGATTAATCGTAAACCTGCTTATTTCAAGTGCCTTTACTTCATACCCAAAGAGATAAGTACCAAAATAACAACCAATTACTACCCAATACATTCTACCAATACCAAGGACAATACACCAAAAATATGATAGATCATAATTACTACTCTTCGACCCTTTCCCTACCTTCAAGATAATCCTATAAATAAACAAAAGAAGGCTTTCTTTACTGATGTAATAAGGAATGCGTGTGTTTACAAGACTCTTGCCAAAACGTTTACTTTAGCAAATTGGTTTATGTATAACACCGAATCCAATCAATGTGAGCAAGTAACATTGTGTTTTGTTACGTAGTATATTTTTCATGATTTTTACCTTGTAAACAGAATATGAAAGAGAAAGTGGTCTATGAAGCTTAATCTGCAAATGTAAATAAAATTAGAGTGTTTGTTTGAAATATTAAAATATCCGTTATTCACTACATGTGAATATTGTACACAACACGATACACCAAATAACGTCTTTTACAATGTTTGTCGGACTTTTTGTCTGTTAGTTCCCGCTAATCTCTGAAATGGCGTAGTTCACTGCAAAGTTATAAATTGAAAGAAATTCAAATCAAGTGTAGAAATCAACATATTTCTTCAAGTAAATATATTTTTTATTCCGTCCCACCAAACAGATGAAACCACGGAAAGTCTCCCGTTTAATATCGCAAACACATTTTAAATAAGCTCCTATTCATAAAATCTCATTCAGAATGTTGATTTGTCTGCGAAGCAATAATAAAAGCCTCATAAAACATCAGACGAAAATAAAAATATTTTTCACTTTCCACGTCTCTTTACTCGTATTTTTTTAATTTACCTCCTCAAAGTAAGAAGGAATAAAACAGCTTTATTCTAAAAAGAGCATAAAGGTTCACATCCACTGTTAAGTGTTTTCCACCAGACGCACTCGGTAGAAAATTGATATAAACTTGTTGTGGGGCCCCGCTACGTTAGCTCAGGTGACGACGACTGTGACTTATTTGTTTTACCCTCAACAAAGAAAACACAACCCAAAAACATAACCTCTAAGATCCATTTTCCATTGTGCAGGTGAGAATAGAAGCCAGAAAAATGCACCCTGCACACGGTACGCATAAGTCTTGAGTATAAATGTTGTTCGCGAGAAAACAAGTAGTGTGAAATAGTCCGTGCGAGACGGCGTACATGTTTTAAATATTTGAGTATGTTATGCTTTCAGAATATTTATTTGCTATGACGCCACTATAAATTGTACCCACTTGGCATATAAAACAAGTTTAGATGGTTTAACTGACCAATTTATGTGATAACAAATGAGATTCTTGTGTTTTTTATTCGATACATTTTTGTCTCACAGCATGTACCTATAGCTTTATAGAAATTTTGTTTCAAAAAGGTCTGTATGCTATTCTAAGAATCGTTGTAAATCAGTGCCTATATACGTCTTATTGCTTAAATTGGTACGCTTCAACACAATTCACGGCCACTCGCGCTTTATAACTTCAAACGCAACAAGTGTAGAAGTGACAATTTCCTCGTCCATTTTCTCCGTGTGCCTCTAAACGTCCAATTTCCTACACTAGATTATAACGAGTGATGCGCAAAATCTAGCGAATAATTCCCTCAATATTTTAGCACAAACAACGGGGGCTCACTATAATGGCTACCGTTGACAAATCGTTCTCATTCAATTAGTGAATGAAACCGCAGTGTTTCGCTCGATAAATTGAATTTGGAGATCAAAATTCTGTTCGCGCCGGCAAGCATGTCGGAATAACGAAGACAAATCAAAGTAGCGCTGACCTGACTCGACTCGGATGGACACCCCTTCTAAGACAAGGCGGAAACCTATTAAGTCGAGATAGTGGTATTTATCTTTTCTGTCCCCCGTCTACCTTCTGAAGTGACGGAGACACTTCGATTAAGGCTGTAAATAACGTGTTTGTAACGAAAACTGCCAGTTTTAGGAAGCGAAATTAAAAGGAGATAGGATTTTAAAAAGCGTAGACCGTCAGTTGTTTGGTTCTGTCAATAACAGCTGAGCAAATGTTACGAAGATTTTACTCGACTGACGTCATATTCACACATTAGTTTGCTTCCCAAGCCAGTATACATTTAATTTACATTTTATTATTTAAGTATTTAATGACTCATGCTAGTACTTGAAATTCTTGAGCACTAACAATGCTCGCACGCGTTAGTCAAACACGCAAATCGTTTAGCTTGCAAAATCTTTTTTCAAATTCACTACATCGCGAATTTTGTAGTACCTATACCTACATTTCATCCACATTGCTGTACAGGCTCATTAACATGCAAATTATTCCGATTCTGCGCACGCAATGAATAAACCTTAGCCGTTTTGAACGAAAAAAATATTCTTTGTTTTATTTCTTAGTTTAGGTCTAAAAACTTCAAGAGCGGAATTCTAAATAAAAAAACAGACTATATGGGTCGTGGTTACATTAACGAAAACAATACTATTTATGCGCAATAAATAATTTATACAAATATATATTAGAAAATGTCCCATAATTAGATAAGACTTTTCTCATATGGCAAGATTAAGTTGTTGATTATTTACTTGGAGCAAATTGTTACTTAGCATAAAAAAGTACTAACAGATAACCGGGCTTTACCGAAACACGTCGCACAATAAATAATATTTATATTACCATGTACAATTACAAGCAAAAGCATGTATACTCGATTAAACAATTGAAGTTCAAATACCAATCAAATGATTTATGAAGTCGTTAAATTTTCTTTCAAATTAATCATTTTTTATTTAGCTTACAATAACAGGAATATTCCATAACAGCTTCAGAAATACCGCATAAGGCAGTCATCTACTGAAACAGTTTGGTCGAGACTGCTCAAAGGGATTCTTAAAATAGGCTTAACAATATATTTATCAACTTAAGCCGCATTTTTCGGTACTGTATCTGGCAAAGAACCCTCCATTCGCCCCTTAAGGGTCGTAAAGGCACTAAGAGATTCAGACAAGAGAACAACGTTTACCTCCTATGTGCTAATGACGACTGACGATTTTCATATCTAAGGCAAGCTTTTGATAATTAATTATTATAATTCCGTAATGATTGATGTGTAACTTCTTAATTAGTATTTCGATGATGATTGAGGAAAATTAACATAATTTAGTTGTGTTGTAAGATAGGGCTTATCTATCTTAAATCAAATTATTAAAAGATACGATAAAAATATGGGTGTATTACATTTTAAATGTTGACGATGTTTGAGAATGTACGCTGTCAGAGCAAAACTCTTTAATATGTGAACCTATTTCATTTACTTTTTGTCTTATTTTTTTTTAATTCAATAAAACACAGGAATGAGTGAGTAGCATTTAAAAGTAAAACACCCAAAAATGAAACAGACGATATAGATTTTTGCGTCTTTTTTTCGTAAAAAAGTATAGGTACAGCGAAAGATCATTTATTTTAGCCGTGCGTGCTTGTATTGCGTGCCAGTATAAACCACCTAATATATGTAAATAGTGAGGCTATTTATTGAAATAAATTAGCGTATGTATAAATGGCGATTTTGCAGCAAATATAATTTTTACGAGGCCTTAATTTCTAGGTAAGCTTTAATTGTCGTGTTGTGTATTTACTACCTATGTTTACTACCTAATACATAATTCTATTATAAAACAATTATTGAGGTATATTTATGGGACACAGTAAAAAAAAAATACAATATTTAGCACTCAGCATTTAAAGTTGTTATTACCTAATATTTGCTTTCTTTGAGTATACCGAAAACCTAATAAGAATTCAGAAAGTAAATAAATCGTTTTAAAAAGTCCTTACATAGGTATCTGTTTACAAGGTACAAGAAAGATGAATCAGAAAATGAAGATTGCAGTTATTATAAGGTAAAAGTATATAATTTTTAAATCAGTGACTAATCTTTTCTCGGATAACATTAAAACTAAACTTCGACTTAAAAATAAAATACTAGGCTTCATAAATCAAGTGAAGTGCTATAAAAGTAGGAGTCATATAATTTTTATAGCCGAGAGCAGGAAAATAAATCTATAGTCGGATAACTATAGATCTACCTAGATACCTTCCTATTATATTTTTTACAAGCCATAGCCTACGACTTCATCTGCGCAAAATTCGGTTCAGCTGCAAAATCATTATCCATCTGACACAGTCTATAATACAGTAACCTACGTATTACTCTAGCGGTCAGCTAACTCTATTCTAAATTTGTTCAAAATTGCTACCGCCGTTTGAGTGTGAAAGAGTAAAAAAATAAACAATTATAAAAATCCTAGATTGAGACAAATAAATATTTTCTATCTTCAACTTGTACCTATAAGGTATGAAAAGGTCCTACTTCCAATACCCAATGTTTGTTAGCGAAACCCAATCTCCTAAACAGATTTATGTTATCAATAACTCACTGCATTATTAATACGGCAGCTGATACTGAGTGAGATAAAAAACGGATATCCACCAAACATGGTCGGACAGGCTAAGCCTCATTTAGACGATGCTTAAAATATCACGCGTGCAATACATTGCGTAGCCGTGCAGCTATAGTATTAAAAGCGATATAACATCGCCCGCAATGGAACGAAACCTAAACGTTTTTGTCGCATCGTCTAAAGATCCTTCTAGATCAAACGATGAATCAATCAAGGTGTTTCAAAACTGGGCAATCGATGACATATAATCTTTAGTCATAAAAAGTGACTGGATAAAGAAGTATTTCCTGAGATGACTAATTTAAGATCCTTTTTGTCCGGTGGGATATTCTCATAGACTTCCTCTGTGTCGAAGGCCAAGAGAAATGTTTGACTCATAAAGAATTATTAAGGTTATAGCTACTGCGGTACTTCAAAAGGGTTACGTTATTCATGGCAAAATAAGCGATGACTAACACAGTCCTACCCCAATCGAGGGTAAATATAAATACGAACGTGATTACTTAACTGTATCTCAAATATACATCATGAGTCACACAAAAAGTTCAAGGATACACACAAAAACTACTATAAGCAACAATAGCTGTAAATTTAGTACATTTTCTAATATTAGTCACGAGCAATTACCCCGCCTAGTACGTGAACAGCGAAATGCCCCAATTTCAGTGTGACTCACCGACCAACGGCCTTCAGTGCTTATAAATGATGCCTTTTATTTTGCATATTATCGATCGTTCTTGGAAACGGTTAATATTACCTCTACGGTTTATTTATACTAATGTTTGTTTTTTTCCTTAATCGAGTGAGGCTGAGGGTTAATGTTCGGGAAAGGCGTAGAAACAAGTGACAAACAAATGCGTTGACGGTAAGCCTTGCGTCAGATCATAATGATCCTACTAATATAAATATGAATGTGAAAGAGTTTTTAAGTATGTATGGAGGATTGATTGATGGACGGATGGATGTTTGTTACCTTTTCACACTTAAAATCAATTCAGGTGGAATTTGGTAAGGAGTTAGCTGACACCCTGGATTGAGGACATAGGTTATGTTTTACCCGACTACGTAAAAGGTTAATGTTTCGCAGCTATAACCGAGATCCACGCAGGTAAGACCAAAAATCCAGTGTAATTCCAAATTTTCTGTCAAATTAAAAACAAAACACGATCAGTGTACTTGATGCACGGCGTTGATGCTTCTGTTCTTTGAATCTAGGATTATAAGTTTTTGCTGAACCGACACAGCTGTAAATCACATCACGCATAATAGGCTTTACAAAGGTGTACAAAGGTACAGCTACGTGTGTAGAGGATTAGGTCGACCTCGTTTGAATGGTCCAGTTTGACCAGAAAGCTGAAAGAAAAGGGAATCTGTTGAACTTATGTTTCGTTATATCACTATGAAAGTTACAAATAATATATAGTAAATAATCGTTAAGTTAATAAAATAATAAATAAAATCGAATTAAATAGTATAAATCAAATTAAGTGAAGATTTAGTTCCACTTATAAACCACAAAGGCCAAACAGCTTTAGATAAAACGATTTTAAGTAATAATCCGAAATTGACTCAACTGAAAAGTGAAAAGTCATGTTGTGATATCAACAAGGAGATCTTTTACAACACATGTTCATGTTCACCTTTCACATTTGATCAGTCATTTCATAAATCGATAGCCTTGGGATTCAAGGCCCGTGAGTGAAAGTACATCATAATATTACCTATCGGTAAGTTGTTAAATGATATCGCTTCCTGTTTTAATGGATTCATCGACCTTGTAATGTATGTTTTAATTGTATTTAAACTGTCTGTAGTAGAGGAAATGGAGGGAACTTCGAGGTTAAGGAAACAATATGTTTTACTTTTTCTATGTGCCTGAATTGTTAAATATGATACTTGCTTTGCCTAAATTGAGTGATTTTTTTTGCAATGATTTGATCTACTTACAAGTAAAAGAATACACATAGGTATATGAAGTTATCTGTGATTGAAATAGTTGCAATATGCGATGCTACAATAAACGTAATATTAAACCAAACATAAAACCTGTCGAACAATTTTTCAAGTGCATACGAAATTGAAATTTCAATCAAAATAAATTTTGTCCAACAAAAATATGAAGCGCAGTTTTATTAAACTCCCACTTCAATTTATCCACCTGATTGTATGAAACCTTTCATTTCATTCAAAGTTTGGAACAAAAGAAAAAAAATGAACGGCCACTCATATTTCATTTGAAAACTACAATCAAAGGTTTGTCTTGTCTGGTAGTATAAATAGCCAAGTTTAGCACTTCTGAAAACTAATTTTGCTCATTCAATTTTCTTGGTAAAGTGATTTTAGAAGCCCTTTGATTTTGATGTCGGTAAAGTTAGCAAAACAAATATTAATGTTTGAGGACTTCAGTTGTAAGGTAAGTATTTATTGTTATTCTCAGTTTAATATACGTTTTCGTATAGCAAACATAGTTGTTGAAATACGTGCATTACTTTCTTCTTAGATTCAAGTCTTTATATTTACTGAAGGACAAAGGCATTTTGCATTTTTAGGCTCCTCAGTAAATTCTTTTTTATTATTATGGTTTTAAATGACGACTCCCGCACTAAGAAATGTAATTCTTGTATCGCGGGGGGTTTCACAGACATTAAATTCACATGCACAAAGACACCTAGAACAAGCCACACGTCCCGTACGGTGGTAATTGGCGTGGTAACCTGTACCGCTATCCAGGCACTCGAATTCTTACAAAGGTAATAAATACAGTACCATAACTATCAGTGAGAAAATAACCAAAAATTTGCCACTTTCTAGACGAAGTACAGAAAGTGTAGTGTGTAGAAAATATTTAAAAAAAAAAACAAATTTACCTTCAGTTTCATTTCGCGCCTATTCGCTACTGACCATACATTACGCAATTGACAAAATTCCCACGGCAACAGTCATCGTTCTAAGATTCACACATTAGAATCACTGCAGAAAAATCTCCGGCCGCCTGCGTCATTACAATTCTTAGTACCAATCGTACTTCGAAATGGTCTTCGACCACGTGACGCCACGCATGATTAATATATACCATGGAATTCTTTAACATTGCTATTTTAACCTATGTTACTTGAGATTGTATAATATGGTAAGTGGTGATTTGGTCATTGAAACTTATATTTCAGAGGAAGGACTTCGTCGTTGAGGTAATCCGCGGCGAAGATGGTGTGACGATCTTGTCAGATATCGATACGTGGTCAGAACTCGCAAAAGATAAAGGGCTGGAAGGAAAAGGGGAGGCCCTTGCCTAGCAGTAGGATCGTATAAAGACTAGGAAAAAAAAGACTGTATGTTAGGCTTTAAAGAGAAAACAAATGAATCAAGTTTTAATTCTCTAACGAATTCTGCAGTGATTATCGGTTTTAACAGCGTAAATATATGGTATCGAAGCTGGTACAATGCTGGTTATATACAACATATAATACGAAAATATATTATAGATTTCCATTCATAAATGCATTCACCAATATTTTCCGACTCATTGTTATTGAATTCGGTAAATCTCTTGAGAATTAATTTAATGGACTTATATGGACTGGGAATAGCATGCAATGAACATAAATACGCAGTTACATGCATGAAATACGGAAAAGCTAAAGGAATATGATTGTCAGAGTATGTTGCCCTACATTTTTGACCCAAATCCAAGCAAAAAGGAAAAATAAATGTATTTTTTATATAAAATCATACATGTTCTTGTATTACGGACAGTTGGGCATTTAAGAGCTTAAAGAGGGAGTATTTAAAAAGCTACAGGAACTTTACAAGTAAACTATTTTCGTTGTATTTAAAAAAATACAACGAAAATAGTACGTTTCTGTAAAGACTGGTTTTTTACCCAACCAGATTCCATCTATTCGAAGAAGAAACTAAAATTGATTACTTGTGAATTTGCAATTTCTTGTCTAGTCCTAATTAAACCCCATAGTGTGAGAAATATCTTATAATTAATTAAATGTTTACGTAAAAATACAAGAAAATCAAGCACCAAGTACCAAACAATTCCTTCGTTGAAAATTCATTTTTTTCCATTTCAAAATTCTCGCTTATCCTGCATACTGCGATGCGAGGGAAATAAATTTCGTAAAAAATATACATTCATCATCCGTGGTATGGGGTTGATCTCTACGCGGATCAGTTAGATTTATGACAAGAAATGACGGTCTTGATCAAAGTGGGATGTTTACGTACGCTTTGTCTAGTTTTTACGTGTATATGATATCATATGTTATATAGAACAATAGATGTAATACAATTCGTAGATGGTAGTGATTCGTAGAGATGTGTAAAACAGTGTATAGGTAACTTGTGATGTGTAAGGAAGTTTTATAATTATACTTGGAAATATAATCTCGTTTTCTTTGGGTTAAAAAAAATGTTGTTATTATCATTATCAGTAACCTAAAATGCGCCACTGTTGGGCACAGACCGTTTTATGAGTTCAATAAAAAAATATGTAATAATGTGAATAAAAAATACAGTTTATGTATTCATGTTTAAATTATTCTGTTTCTATTGTTTTTGAATATTATTGTTGTTGATCGTAATTAAAAAAAAAAACTGTTTGCTTGACACACGGAAAGAGTCATGTTGTATTTAATTAAATTAACAATCAAAAGAATTAGCACTAATTTATAAACATCAAGATATTTGGTTGTGTACCTTAAGCTTGTAAATCTATGCGCATTCCTTCCGTCATACATATTGTATGGTAATTCGATCAGATGATATTTAAATGTTGGTTTGTGACATTCATTTTGATGTTTTCTGGCTACTGGTTGGAAAACTTCCGTTATAGAGTTCTACATACATATTCTAGTATTGTTTTATTGTCTATCAATTTTGGAAGGAGGTTTTTTCCAGTTCTGGTAAACGGTTGTTTCCGCCAACCCCAAATAATAATTGGGATAAGGACAGGGGAATGATGATGGTATAGGGTTTTTATGACACCTTTTTAGTAGTAGTAAAAGCCCTAAACAGATGTAGTCTGAAAGTTCTGGAATAATATCACCCCTGGATACAGAGATGAAAGGACAGTGAAGGACAGTCCTTACCCTGAATAAGATTATTATAAACGATATAAACTAAAGCGACGATTTCTTTATACATTTTTCTGAAAATAAAGTTTCCTTTTACTATAAATGCCAGTACGTTTAATACGGATACGACGTCAACTATTAATACCTACGCACTATTTAAATCACACTTACTCATATACATTTTAAATAAAGAAACAAAGGAACGCAGAAATTCGAGATCACTGTTTAAATTAAGCCCAGTAGTCATAGCTTGACCTTACCATCACCACATAAATTAATAATATAGTTGTGGAAACGTGACAGCGCATTACACGGTGGCGTGTCGTCTCTTTTCCACAACTGCAGTAATATTACTTTGAGATGTGATGGTTGGAGAACAGGGCATTTAATATGACCCTGGCATATGACAATCTTGTTCTGCGAATGTAAGGCTTCTCTCCTTTGTATCCACGTTGCAATAAGTATGTTGTACTTAGGGATTCAATGTTGTTCAGATTTGTTGCGTAAAATGGAAGTTTGTTGGTGTTTATGTATTGTTTTGCTAGGCTTTTGTTTATCTCACGCTATGTGGAAGCTCTTGGGTTTGTGAACTCATTTCATGCTGTAAATATTAGGAGGATTTTTGGCCTAATATTTACAGAGCATCTGAAGACTTATTTCAAAGGCAGATTTAAAAGTTAACATAATACTTTCTTGCGGGATAAAGGAATGTGGAATAAAGGTTTCCTTTCGATAAATCGATCTTCCCTTAAGAATCATACTTTATACAAAAAAAAACTTACTTATAATGTCTGTTACGACAAGAAAATGGACAAGAACTAGCTGAAAATAAAATATCTCAAGCTTCATCATTTTCTTATTAATTTAAATAATCCTCACAAACAATAAAACAACGTCATTGCCTAACAAGTGTCAAGGCGTCAAACTTTTCATAAAAACAGCTACTACTGTCTCTACCCAGTTGTAAAAAAATATGCAAATCACGTACATAAAGTTATTCAAGTGGAAAACCTTTTTAGGTCACCAATCTCTGGAGATTATAAAAACTTTATCTTTTTACTGGCAAATGTCAAGGTTCAATTTTAATATGGGTTGAGACGACTTAAGCTTAATTTAGTTTAAAAAGTCTTGCATATTAATCTGCTCGAGACTGAATGGCTAAGTTGATAAATGGAATGGAAAATGATTGAAATTTAATTTGGATTTGATAGAATGGGAGAAATTGAGGAATGCCATTGGCTAGCAGTAAGGCAGCATACGCTAATAAAAGTATTACCTAATTTATTATCTTTTTTGTTTTTATAATTTAATAGTTTGAATCGTGACATCATATTTATTTTAATTACTTATTTTCATATTACCTTTTACTAATAACGTGATTAGTCTGTAAGCTTTAGGCACTTGACGATGTATCAACTTCCATTTTCCTTTAACAATTCCTTACTCTACCACTCATATGAATATTTTTTCATTTTACTTCAACATTATCATCTTCCAATACACGTAAACATCACCTTTAAAAAAAAAAAACAACATCTCAGAGATATATCTACGGCATCTAAACTAAGTACGTATATATATTTTTCAGTGTACCCTACACCCTTAGGGAGCTTTCACCTTAATGACCCTCGGATCAATCTGCCGCCATCTGCACGAGAGCTAGCGTGATAGCGTGACGTCACACGACTCATCCAAGAAGCCAGTTCATCTGAATAATAGCTTAGAGGACACGCAATCTAGAGTGCTGCTAAGTAACTGGCTTGATTAGATTTATTTCAATTGGTAATATATTTTTAAATAAGTAAAAAATACAGAATCTCCGTCTTCGTCTTAAATAATAACGGTTTTGAGTTATTATTATCGTAATGAATAATAATTCAAACACAAAAGAGTTATTATTTAAATAGTAATATTAAATATCAAATTCTGAGGTATAGTGCGTAGATAGTCTTATTCTTCCCGTGCAGTCAATAGTTATATATTTTTTAATTTGGTAACTTACGTGCCTATTTTAAGTTTTCGTCTCGTAAAGAAGTAAAGACGTGTTGTTGGTTCATGGTTTTTCAGGCGTAAAATTGTCTTATAAACAAATAGATAAAGACACGTATCTAATGTTTTGAAAAAGCTGTAGACTAGCTTGGGGCTCACTATTACTAACTTAATTTACTCTTTACTTAAGTTCGGAATCATTGATCATCGTTTACCTAGAATATATTTCTGTTTTAAATTATTAAGTCGTTGAAAGCCGTGAAAAACAATACACATTTTGTTGCTCGGCAGTCAAAGTGTTAAGGGCAAATGACACAAATAATAAATACAATAACCAAACAAGGACCAAGTAATTGACACATTTTCAATAAACAATAACAATATGTTTATCGAACTTAACCAAAACAACGTAATATTCGAATACATTTCAACCGCTTTCGCAACACATGTACATATATTGGTTATACAATGCAATAGGAATTTGTCCTCATTGAATTCCCGTGGTTTGTGGGGGATATTATATGTACAACATTATAATATAAGTATGTTTACATATATAAATAATACAAGGATATGTTATATGCTTTTGTATATGAATGATTTGAATGTCTGTGAATCTTCAAGTTGCAAGAATTGAAATTAGCATCCTCCTCTCATCTACATTTCCGTGCCTTACAGAGTCCAGCTGTACAATAAATATTATAATAATAATGTAACACCTTTTAAACATAATTATGTAGTGCAATAAAAGTATTGAGTTTTAAAATCCATTAAGGTCGATCAAAAAACTAAAGACTACGCCATAAACAGACTCCGATTACATATTAAATATCATTTCTGTATGTAAAAAGAGACAAATGTTACTAAATAAATGATAGCACAAAATAATGATGGTTCTCCTCAGCAAATTATGATCACCTGAAGGCAATAAGCTACATGCAATTTATTTTAAAAGTTCTCAACCAAATAACTTTATGTTGAATGTATTAAAGTTTAATAATTTCCTTACAACATGTTGTTCATATTTCGTGTATGACCAGTATGGACTTTAACACGTGTCATAATGAGTAATATTTGTTTTCCAATCATCACATCACAAGCCTAAATCAATAAGAGTTAATTATGACCGATTGACATTGATCTTGAGTATTTTAAGGTTACTGGAAGGACGTCTTAATATAATATGATACTAAGTTTTGTAATGCTGACAAATGATATATTTTTTTAAATATGTTAGTTCAGAAATTTATACACAACTTTGCAATATTATTTAATGATCTCTGGCAGGCAAGAAGGTCGATTTTATAATATTAATAATTCTATATTGCTTTCTTTATAAATTGAAAATAAAACAAAAAACAATCTTGATTTAATTTCCATAAAGGTAAATACAAAAGCATTTACACAAATATTATATTCAGCCAGTATTCAAGTTTATAGACCTATCAAAATGATTGTACTTATTAAGTCATGCCATTTGAGTAAACACTAACATAGCATATATTTGTTTAAGGGCTTCGAATGACGTCAATCATACATTGTTTGTATCCGTATATAGCTTTGTTTTAAATCATTAATGATGGATTCAATGCATTTCAAATAATATTCTAGAACAAAGATTTAAAAACAATATCGTATTCTAAACTACACACGAGATTAAAAATAAACTCTTTAAAAAACAAAAGACACCATTTATTCATTAAAAGAATAACGGTACGAACACCTTTGAATACGGAACAAATTGATTCCAAAATTCAAACAATCGAACGTTCTTTTTCATTTTTAAAAACTCGTTCGGCGTTTCAATATTGCATACAAATAGCGCATCGGCTAAGTAATCACAATTAAAAAAAATGGCGGACAAGATGAGTTCTACGTGGAATATTACCAGAAACGTTCATGTACAGTCAGCAACAGAAATTTACACAGTTTGATTGACAAAGTGCCTGCATTTTTCAGCGATATTATTGTGTAGGAATTGCTGATTAGCAGATATTAGCCATGCTACATGTCAAGTCTATTTTATTACCTACTAATACAACAATATATTATTCAATTTTAATGATTACAGTGGTTTTAAAATTCTGGTTGCTAACGGGCTTCTGTAGCTGACCGTACTGGCTGAATTGAAACCGTTTATGGGTGGAAGAATTAAAATGAGATTTGAATTTCGTATTCCGACTACGTGTGTCTGGGTCGTAAATGCTAATACCTTTGGTAACCTAGACTAGGAGATTTGATCGCAATTATATTTTAAGCTCCCATATCTAAATGCATGAGAAAACGTATTTGCAGTGCAGACTAATTTTAAAGCAATGTCCGAACTGAAATTAGTAAACTTTCATAGAACACTAACGGGATTAAAATATTTTAAACCTAGACCAAAGAATTCAAAAACACAGAAAAAAAATGTTCCATTGCGTTTGTATAGAATTTCACCGAATCACAATTTCCACACCTGAATTCACCCAAAAATTCCCGAAAACGTTTCCGAACCATACTGTATTCCAATCATAACGAACGTTTTCAATTAAATTTCTAACTCTGCAACCAAAAAGGTAATTTCAATACGCGGCCTAGGAAAAAAGTCAAGAGGTTTTTGCGCTCCATTACAGCCGGTTCGGATTACACTCGACGACGTGGAAAATCTCTATATCGTTAATTGAAAACAGAGCGGCCCGTGTTCAGTGACAATGGAAAAGAAAAACAAACGCCTGTCAAGGGTATTGCTTAGTTCTGTCAGGATTTTGAACGCCGAACATTCGAAAATGAACTGTGTTTTGTCTTTGAATGTTTTCTTTTTAAATTCATGATGTTATTTTTCTTAATGCTCAATGTAATAGACTGTGTTCTGTTTTCAAACGTTATTATCTTATAATTTACGATAGGAGATCGATAGACAGACGTATACGTGTTCTCTTTTTGAATACTCATATTTTTATAATATAGCATAAATAGTATTTGTATTGCTCAACTTTTTAACTGCAGTAGTAGGTACAGTATGTTAAAATTTTTAGCAATGCGTGTTGAGTAAAATAGCTACAAAGTTAAACTGTACCTGCACTGAAAATAAGTTGCAAGCAAAATACCCAGCTATTAACACTAACCACCACCTGCAGCACAATAATTACAAGAAATCTATCAGAAAACAACCACTTAATCCCTCCTGAAATACGATCGCGTGTGAAACCAACATTCGTTCCACCCATATCCTTGCACTTGCACCATGAGGGGCCAGCAAGAAACTGCAAGTTAATCGCCATATATTACGGTAATACATCATTGAAGGGCCCTTAAGTAAGTTGTAAGAGGAAATAAATAAAGCACCCTGTCGGTAAATTAGGCACAATATTGCTAAGGAATCTGTCGGCGTTAATCATTTTTGGCAGGAGCAAAATATATGGGTTGTTTTTATTTTTGTGGTGTTCAAGAAATACGATTGTTGTTTTTGTAAAGTGAGAAGCGGTGATGTGACAAATTGGAAATATTTTTGTAATAAGTGTATTTTTTATTTTATTCGGGGTCAAGTCAATTGGTTTTTATTTAACAAAATCTGTCAGACAGGGCTGGTTTCTGTTTTAATGACAGCTTAGAGACTTTTTGATCAAAATAAATGTTCCACAACATTATTTAAGGTCTGAACTAATTCTGTTGTCAAATCAATGAATACGACTGTGATTGGCAGACTCATCACTCATCTATCATACAGAAGATGTAGATGATGGTCATAGAGAAGTTGTATGTAGGGGAAGAATGTACAACAGAAGGCGACTTTTTTTATATAGATCAGCTCGAGCAACCAGAGATTAAAATAATTGAGCCATATGCCTTAAAAAAGTTGAAATAACAAAATCTAGAGAATGACGTTATCTACTATCGTCATTTAACTAGAAAGCGAGCTATCTACATACAACACAGTGATGCGTACTAGCTGACTAAAACATTTACATAATGAATACTGCGCATAATCACGTTCCGTGTCAATAGCGTTCGCACGACGCGCACACGGTGACGTCACGAGGCCGTCACGTGACCGCCTGAAGAGTTTTCCAGGCGACTATGAGTCATGGGTTGTGGTACAAGTCACTGACAAAAGTAGGAATTGGTAAGACAATGCGGTATTTATTTCTAACACAATTTTGGATATTTTTGCCTCTGCATTTAATTTGTTACTTTAAAGGTGATATGGAAGTGGTAGATAAAAGCAGCCATTTGTTAATTCTAACATCTATAAATTAAATTTTCGTGGTGGCTTTGCGGTTATATTTATGGATTTGTGTGCACCAAGTGCAAGTTCGATCCCCAGTGCAGGTGTGGCTTTTTCAAACCTAAGTACTTTTTTAATTTTTTGAAAAAACCTAGATACCCATTTTTGGAATCTGAATTCGCCAATCCGCTGTGAGCTGACGCACTGATCAATGCTTGAACTTTATGTATCTGGGAAAAGACTTGTGCCCAGCAGTGGGACGTGTATAGACTGATTTATTCAATACCATTTTTTTACTTATAAAAAGGTGATAATATGGAATTGGTAAAGTAAGGCAGCCATTTCTTAATGATTCAATATACAAAATTGTCAAAAATAATTCTAATATCATTTCCTTTGTACGCCTATGTCTTAATACCTAGACCTAAAACCTAGGCCTTGAACTCTAGGTATGGAAATTTATACTGACGTCGCACCTAGAGCATTGTTGTCTAAAATAGACACGACACTAGCTTTTGACGAATGAGTTTACTTACCTACGTCTGTTTTACCGTCTCTTTGTATTCTAGGTGAGAGATTTCTAGATTAGAGTTCAGACAGATTTTATCTTGTCCACGTGGATGTTTTAAATAGATATACTGGATGTTCAGGCGTTGGGTTAAGGTATTGTCTCTTTTTAGTTTTTTTTTTTTTTTCTAAAATGTACCTAAGATTTTTTGTGAGTATTTTTTTTAAAGTTATCCTTGAATATGGTGTTTAATGGTTTTAGGTGAGTTCGTTTTGAAGAAGGTTAATTTTTTTTTTTAATGAATTAGTCTATGTAGCGTTACTAAATAAAAAACATATATGCTACTATTCGACACTTAATCCCTAATGCACATAATATGAATAAATAATTTTGTAAACAAACATTTCAATTAAACTATAATCTAATCCTAGTCGTTACTAGCATAACAAGTAATAAAATACAACCCGCCGAGTATGCCAGTATCACATAAGTATAATATAATAACTATAATTAACACTAACGTCGTTATTCAAATTGCGTAATATTCACACCACATTAATTGTACATTGAGGCAAAGGACATAACTCACAGCCGAGACAAGGCCACTACAAAAGGAGGCTCGAACATTTTAATCTATCTCTATCCACAACGCACAGCTCGTAATGTCTATATGTACTTAACTAAATTACTTGCATAAATCATATTTAAACGTGACGAGCGCTGGCGCCTAAAACCCCGCAAAATAACACACGCAATTACCCACTCTAATACCACGAGATTAGTCCCAAAATCGGTCGACGGACGCGAAATCTGTCGGGAATTTCGCAGTGTTATTAAAAAATGTGATTTATGACTTGCGATATAGAGATCAGTTTCGTGTTTTCTTATTTGGTAGGAAAACGTTATCTGAGCGAGGATTTTTTCTAGAATTATTTCCTTCTCGTGACCGAACTGGGAACGTTTGGTGTGTTTTGATCGTTATTTTACAGTTTTTTGCAGAATTCGTATGGGACGTAAACACACTAGTTTATTTAAAACTAGCTATTTCTTGACAGTGTAATTTTATATTGAATTCTTACTACAACTTAGTACAACACAACTACGCTATAATTTTGCTGACGTCATAAATTGCGCTCAATTTCTTCCTTCAACAATATTTATTAAACGTGTTCTGGGAAGTAGCAACAAATTTCTAAACTTCTTTTTTAAGTAAAATATTTTTAACTCAGCAGAATCTATGCACTATTTTTGCACACAAGTATGGATGGATACATGGATGTTTGTTTCTCTTTCACGATTAAACGACTGCATCAAAATTGTAATGATTTGCAACTGATACCCTGGATGGAGGAGGTTAATGTTTTATAGCTATAGCCGACATCGCGGGAAATAGGTATCTTCTTACTTACATAGATCATCTTCTACTGTTCTGTACATCTGTTTTGCTGTTAACTGATCATACATTTTCACACCAAGAAGGTTCAACTTGATAATTGTTACAACACCATTCAGTATTAAAGTCTTAAAGCAAGAAGAACCAAAAAGGTTGGTAAGCTAAAACATTTGGGTTGATATTAAGTGTGGAAACAGGAATGTGTATCGTATTGTCGTTATCAGACAGAGCCGAAGGTTCGTATCCCAATGGACCTCCTTACAGAAACAGGTGCGATTCACTGTGCACACACTTTAGAGGTTTTATGTGAATAGAATATTCTTTTTTTTTTGTACACCATAAGAGTAAATGCGTGTAGTGTAGGTATTTTTAGTAGGGTTTCAAAAGTCGAACTGTGAACTGCTGTCAAGTGTACAAAGGATTTTTGTTTTGTTTATTTCTTTAGAAATCACAACAATTGTAGAAAAATAATTCCCTTCCCGTACATTGGAAATTCTCTCAAAATTTAAGTCCTCTTGTATACTTGGTCTCATCAAGAAACAAAAAACCCCCGAAAACAATTTCAAAAAACCTCTTACTTCAAATTCACATTCAAACATTTAAGTCGGTAAAATCGCGATAAAACAGTTTTATTTTACAAGTCTTGCAATCTGTTCCTTCCCACAGGGAACTTGGCGAAACATTCAGTCGATGATTTATTCCTTCCCTTATCTGTGGTACATACTCCATTAAGATTAGGTATTCATGTTGCACACCTGATACTTTGAAAGCCTCTGACAATGTGTTAATATTATCTTTGTGTGCGTTTGCAAGAGTTCGAATTTCGTCTGTGAATTGGGAGGGTTTTATGGAGTTATAATTTTGTCGCTGTATTGTGTTCTATGTCATAATTAGGGTTCCATTATGTAAAGATCCCTTTGTACTTTTTTATGAAGTTCATCTTTTTTGTCAAGGACTGTATTATTGTTAACAAAACATGATTTGTCAATTGATTAGTCAGATCGGTGTATCAGCTCAGTAACTAGAATTGTTGCAATTATAGAAGGAACACGGAGCAATGTGTGACTGCGTCTCTTTTATTCAAGAGCAAATTTTTATTGGAATTTCTTTAGTTTTTTTACTATAGTGGAGCTCCTCTCAAGGTTAAAAACATAGCAGAGAATAGTACTCTACTTTATAGAGTCTAGAGATCCTAAGTCTAGAGCTATAGTAATCGTAGTATACCTCCAGAAAATATTCCATTTCATTTCACAGTTCGTAATAAACACTTCAAAAAAAAATACAACATACTTAATATCTACAAGTAAAACAAGATAACAGAACACGAAAGGTATCAAATAAAGTGATCTCGAATGCGACACACGTATCGCGAAAGTACTCGATACTGCGGAATAATTAACAGTGACTCGTATAAAGTTCCACAACTTGTGTAATGGGGTATATCGTATAGAGATGGATCGACAGGTGAGTATTGGGAACCTGAGCTCCTGTAGTATGTATTAAAAAGTTTTAGTGATATTTAATGTGGTTGCATTTTATGGCTCTAGTCTAGAAAAATCACATGTGAAGAATTTTTTTCGACATTTTCGTATATTTTTTAAACATAAATAACCATAGGCACATATTTAATATTTTTATATTTTTTTCTAATCAATTTGGGTGGATTATGCTAGGTAAATCAAGCTTTTAATCTTGCTCTTTCGCGTTGTGCCTTAAATTCCGGGGATTCTGCCTCCAACGGTATTCTAAGCAGATAACTTGAACATATTGTCCAGTCTTAATTTTGACAGAAAGTATAATAAAATCATTCCCTCAAACACTATATCACCTATTTTTTTTTAGCTTATGTAAATTGAAGACACAAAGAAAAAAAATAGTCAAATACAAGTATGTACGAAATAATTAAATAGACTTTAATATGATCATTGCAAACCATGTATATGTTACAGCCAAAGTGATTAATCTAGATATTATACATAATGACTAGTCATTATGAATAATATCTACTCAATTTGGATAAAGTGATAATTCACACAAAATTAATCACATTAACTAGTTATTATACATAATATCTTCAAAGAATTAGATAAAGTGATAAAACAAGTAGATATTCGTTTAAGAATAAATTTGTATTTTAATTTTCCTTAAGCATACATATCAGAAAGATTATTTTAACAATTAAAATAACATAAGATAATATTTTCACCTCAATAAACATAGATATTATAAAAAAAAAAAAACCTAACCTCACCTAAAGGTTTTTTTTTTGGCAGGAGTGTGAATATCAAATGAACATTATACCTTTTGATCATTAGCACAAATGTTGATATAGCAAATAAATATTCGACGAACTGAAAATTATGTCAAACGACATTATACAAAGTGATGATTTTCTTAAACGTTGTTCGATTGAGTAATATTATATCAAACGTTGTTCGATCAAACATGGGTGAACCTAAGATAAAGACCGTATTATTACTTTGGCTAACTTTGACACGATATTATGAATAATAACTAGATAATGTGATTAATTTATTACACTGTCTAGTGAATTTAGCTATTATCCATAATGACTAGTCATTATGTATAATCGCTCATTAATCACTATGACTGTAACATATACAGATGTCTGTCACTACTTTTATCTCTTTGATTTGGTATTCATCATTTAATTAATCTGTTAAATAATGAAGGCATATCATTTTATTTTGCAGCTGCCATATCAATATCGGCTTTCACGCCAATACTTGGACAGAGTCCAAAGGATTATTGTTTTCTCTGTAAGCTCATGATTTTTGTTAATGAAGTGGTCGATTGAAATAATTTTATACAAATATTTAATTTATCGATGACGACCACAAACGTGGATTAATTTAAAATAATAAATACAAATGAAAACATAGTATTTTTCTTTCTTTATAAATTTAATATAATTCTCGTGTCGCAACTCACAAATACTCCTCCGAAACGGTTTGACCATTTTTTATGAAATTTTGTGTGAATATCGAGTTGGTCTGAGAATCGGCCAACATCTCTAATGTCGCGGCAATAGCTAGTAACAATATAAAATGTCATCCTCAGCTACAAATTTTAAACACCTAGAAATCGAAACTATCATAAAAGGTTTGAAAGGAGAAAAAGAAGGTCTTTGCCAAGCAGTGGGGACCTCATGTAGGCTAGAAACAAAATAAAAAACGAATGAAAAACTCAATTGTTTTTTTTTCTAGAGTTGTTTTTTTGGAGTATATTTTGTTTATTTGTGTTTTGTTTATTTCTTTGCATATTAATTATATCCAAACAAAAACCATATTGATAATACGGTTGGAGTCAATATAACACGTTATTCCTTCATCTAACAGACATGTCTTAATACCTTCATTAAGCTAAATAAAAGCTTGACAAATGCAACAACTGTATCTTCTCAATCCGATAGCAAACTTTGTGAACTTCGGACGAGACCTATCCGTTTCTAAGTTACTCCCTAAATAAGGGACATCAGGGCCCCCTTCCCTTCGTGACATCTGTAAAGGGTTTTCGATGTCGACAAAGTTGAACAGCCCTTAGAATAAATAACTAGAATTAGAGGATAGTAATAGAGATGTTTCTACCTTATTAAAGAGATGGGTTTGTTTTTCGGTAATTGTATGTTGACATAGGTAAAGAATTATTTTTTTTTGCTCTTAATTTTTGTTTGAAACGATAATTCTGTCTTAAAAATGTGTTTGATGTTACAAAATATTTTTTGAATAGGTTAGGTAAATCATCAGCTCCAAATTCAGATAGCATTCTTCATAATACATTATTGCCTACTTGCAAGAAAGGAATGCTAAGAATAAATGACTTAATAGTACTTCCAATTAATATTATAAACACGAAAGTTTGTGAGTATGTATGAAATGAATGGTTGTTTGTTACTCTTTCACGCTCGAACGGTTTGATAATTAAATGCAACTTGGTATGAAGTTAGCTGACACCCTGTATTAACAAAGAGGTTACTTTTTAACTAACTGCATCTTAAGGGGGTAATGCTTTTACAACTGTAACCAACATTTGCGCAGGCAAAGTCGCGAACAACAGCTAGTAAATAAATAAAGTACAACATAGTAGTTCACAATCAATAAACACTAGAAAGTGTCTTATAAATTTCCGAGAAACATTAAATAACCAGTCCTGAAATATTATTCCTAAAATAGATTTTCTTTAGCAACTTATCATTCCTATCTCACTGAAAGAATAATATACCTACTATAGATTCACGAACGTGTAGCAGCTACGTGCTACGAGCCGCTACGAGCGGTCGTCGAGCTCTGCGGTGTGACGTCACCCGCTGATTTACAGCCTACGATGCTACGAGAGTTTATCGACCTCGCGTTTTATATGAAATATTTACTTGAACTATGAATCTTATGTTCACGTTGTTTGTGTATTTAACAGCGATTTGCTTTAAGTGTGGTTATGACTAATGTTTTATGCAATCTGCATTCTGTCTTTGCGTTTGTTCGTTATGAAGTAATATGAGTAAGTTTTCCCTGCATATTTTATTTTGTCATGTATGGTGGTTTAATATTCATATTTTATATAATTTAAATTTTCTTTATTGATTGTTTGTAATAATATATTATTCTAAAAAATAATTATGTCAAAACTATTTTGCTAAACGACTTTATATTTCAATTACATAGAATGTATTGTTGTCATTGCGCCTATCTCCACAATACGCTCGTCAATATATTAGACCAAACTATATTCAGCCTGCAGTACTTTGATTTACAAAATTCAATCCTATTGCTTTTGCCATAAAGGCACTTTCAATATACACTTTGTCGTACAATATCAACATGAAATGAAAGCTGTCATTAACATTGCCGTAAAACGAACTCGTGTGATACGTTTTTTGATTAACTATCCGTTACTTTGTGAAAACGTAGTTTTTTTACCTATTGAGTAAAGCAACCTTACTTGACTTAGGTAATTTTTATAAAAAAATCAATTTAATTGGAAACGTAAGTCATACTTTTTTTTGTGTGTACACTTAAATTTGCAAACTAATATTATCGTGAACTTACATGATTAAAATGTGTATAAAAACAATTATGCCTTCGACGCGCCGCTAAAATAGAATTTCAATAATAATATAAAACTCTCATTAGATATACATTCAAAAATATTTTATTTTTTAAGACAAAACAATACACTTAAAACCTCTTTTCTAAACCTCTTCATAATCAAACTGCCAACTAAGCTGCATACTACGTTAACCAGTATAAACCAGTACCGGAGTTTAATCAATTTGTTACATAACAGCATTTAATAATCTGTCAACAGCTAAAATGCTTCGTGAAAATTTAAGCGCAATTTACAGCAAGAATATAACAACAGGCGACGGTACAAAACTGCTTTGCGAAGGCTGGAAAGCAAGCGAGTTTTTTGCTAAGTTTGTAAGTGGTGGAAAATGAAATATTATTACATCATGTAGTTTTACCAAGTACATTCGATACTTGCAATCACTGTAGAATTAATTTATTGAGTTGTTTGATCAACTTATGTATAGCATGTTGTTTTTTTTTTGCAGTTTTGCATGATTTATTTGTCTCTCAAACTTACGTTCGATTATCCAATTATATTGGAGTATCTATAGCCAGTATTGTAAGCAATACTTATTAAAAAAATCTAATTAATATCTTTGAAGTACCGCTTTTAAATAAATTTCAATTTGTAAAGACTATATTTTAAGTACTTTGTCATCATAATGCATTTAATATATCTGACATGAGAGAATGGAATTTTTATGTGAAGAGTTCAGCCCAAAAATTGAACCCAAAACGATAAAACCGAAAATTAAAAATCTCCGAACAATAAAAACACGTAAAACTTTATATTATGGTGTAATAAATAATTCTTTACATTTACCGACGAGATTACAACGTTATACGTACAATAAATTTTATTTATGAACACAATATTAGGGCGTGAATCCACTGGGCTGATAGTAAGGACGTTTTAGTACAATACGCCCGACGTCCAACGACGTCCAACGTCCATACCTACTTAACCTCTCGTGTCCTCTAATAAATATGTCGTTACAACGTTTGAGCACAACCTAACAAAAAATTACCGAACATTTTTGCGGGAAACGATCCGTAAAAGTTTCGCAATCAAGGGTGAAAAAACAAGCGTTCGATGGTAGTTTCGGCAGTCAAGTTATTGGGAATAACGGGTGTCTGGATATTTTTTTGCTCCTGAATTTTGTACCAGTGAAATTAAAATGAGAGACGAGAATTTGGAAATGTAAAATATTCGAGGTATTAAAATGTACTTCATTTACATACTTGCATTATCTATTTCAAATTGACAAACAGGGCAGTCAAATTTCAATTCCTGAAAGTAGTAAAGTGATGGCAGGTCAGTTTACATTGCTCAACCCTCTAAAAACAAAACTAAATCTACAAAAATACAGGTAGCAACAAAATCACAGCGTCATCGACAAAGGCCGTCCATCTTAAGACAGCATTAAACAAAGAGTGGGGGAGTAATGTGATTTAGGCCCGAGGACAGACGCGCCACGTTAATCTTTACGTCCAGTCCCTTGGGCGTCATTCTTACAGCCGCAGAACGTGACTTCACGTCCTAAAATATTGGTGAATTGATTTCTTTCGTGTAGGTTAATGTGTGTATTGTGGAGTCAAGGAGGTTTTTATAAAGCCATTTTGTTTATTCATTTATTGGGTACACCAACGGCAGTTCATATAAAGAAGAGATTTTCTAGTGAAGGAGTGTTACCGACGCCATTTTTTTGTAACGATAATTTTAGAGTGTTACTATCAATTGGAATGGATTTTATGTAGTCATTTTGTGGTCAAAGGTTGTCTAATAGGTGGTTTTGTAATCTTTTGTAAAGATGTAAGGTAAATGACAAGAATTAAGGAGAACTAAAAGTTTTCTTTTTCTACTGTATATTGTCATAAATCATTGTCCAACCAAGGGACGTAAAACAAAAAAGATCACGCCTTGAAAATGTTCGCTATTAGTTTAACTGAAAGACAGTAGACTTCTTTTATAAAACCTTGAAATAATATATTAAAGTTGACCTTCAATTTTATTTAAGACTATATTTAAAAAAAATACTACTTCTCTCTTTAGGGCATTGTTTCACAGACCCATTCATTTCGAATTAGGCATGACACTTCAAACAATTCACGTCAAAATTCAAACGTAGTAAACCACACAAACCAACACAATTAAGTTTGATACATATCCTTTTTAAAATAACCTTCGTAATATTCCTCAAATAAATTAAACTACCAAATTGCCGATTTAACTTGATAACATCAAAAAGCATAAATTAGATAAAACACTCCGAAATTACTTAGCCTGCGTGTGATATATATTCTCGATCCATTATCATAATCCTTGTAACCTTTGAACTCATTATTAAAACACAATGATGGACCTAACGACACTCGAAACTCTAATGTCTCATTTATAATTTAGGCCCGTCCCTTCTAAATTAATTACAGTGACAAGACTTATCGATACCCATCTCTCTCTGTCTTCTCCCTAAAATTCGTATTTAATAAAATATACGCGTAACGAAGGTTATTAGGGTAAAGGTCTCCCAGGTAATATCATCTCTTATAACACACGCGACACTGTGTAACACTGTGTCACAAAATTATTATCTTACACGAGAAATTTCGTAACGATCCCTTTACATTGTCTCAGCTGGAAAACGTTTACATTGTAGTAAATTATTTATGACTCGTTCTAAAGTTTCGCTCGCTTTGTTTAATAAGAGGTTTATGGTTAAGCTGCGGTCATAGTACTGTTGTAAACGGATAACCGTCATTTGTTAACTGCTTTGAGAAGGGCGATTTTCATAAAATGCTTAACTTTTATATTTATGTCACAGAAGCCTTTAAGGATATCGTAGGTAATCTTTTTTAATGCAAACTTCGTTTACGTTCAAATTCTTCACGAATTTTCAAAATTTTAATCAATTTACTTTGATATATTCCTTCGAATAGTGAGGACTGTACAAGCCTAATTCAATTAGAAAACTTATAATCACAGTGTGCAATGAAAACTAAAACTAAACGAAGTGCAAAACTTCTATCTTAACTAAGTTTCACCTGACTGGCGACTTCGGAAAAAGGAACGACTTCGAAAAAAGGAATAATTACTCACCGCAGAGAGCCAATTGAATACACCCACCTGGAAAGAACAGACATCTTCATGAATATTCTGAAAAGCTCTTAGTGAAAGTTTATTGAAAAGAAACGGGGGAGACATTAAAAGATTGTAAAGGTAAGGCTACATTTTAGCTTCGTACTGGTGTGAGACATATTTATTGATGGCCATTTTGGAATAGAGATAAGATTTTTGAGGACATTGAACTTGTTATTTGCAATGATAGTAGATTTTTTATAAAAATAAATATGATTAGGAAGAACATTTTTTTTACTTCTTTCGTATTTTAATTTCATGTATCTGTAAAAAAGAAAATTAATATCATAATTACGTCTTTCCATATTTGCTTCCATTACTTTACTTGTAGGTATTTTATTTAAATACCAAACGTCACGAGTTGCCTCTAACTAGCAAAATTGATTTAAAAGCCATTATTTTAGAAAATATTTTATATAAACGTATAATTAGATTACAAAATTACTTAAATATAGTTAAAATATTTTTTTTTTCTATTCTACACTTTTTAGTTTGTACCTTTAAAAAAAACGAACTTTAATAAAAATGTTTTCGATCATTCAAACGCGCCCTTACGCCGCTATCGAAACCCGGTGACTCGAATTAAAGTCGGTTCCTATTAAATAAATATCGAGTTAAGTATGCAAATGCTGTGGAAGTAATTTAAAAGTATTTTAAACTGGTACCTGTATTGTTCTTAGCTAAATAAGGGCCCAAACTCAAACTTTATTTAAGTTGTCTTGAGATTTGCATAGAATGAATCGTAAAACGCAAAAAAAATTAGAGAAACATAGAGGCCTGTTTCCTCAAGTAAACGCAATGCGACAGTTTCAAATATCAATAACAAAAAAACGTGACATTTTGTCCAATCACTTAAAAGGTTTGTGATCAGCTGTGTTGAGTTTTTAATAAAAAATATATCGTTTTTTGTTTCTGTATTTCAAAAAGCTAAACATGATTTATATTGATTTCTGATTCATGAAACATACATTATCGTACTTAATACAGTATTATAAATATTGTATTATCTCATCATTAGACTACATGTAGACACTTTTGTAGGCAAAACTTCTCGATCGACCAACTCAGTACTTAGTGAAAACCTATCTATAATACAATCCTTTTACATTTCATGGACACTTAGATTTTCATATATTTTTGTCATACTCACAAACAAACGACAACCATATACGTAATGAAACCTAATCCTTGATCACAACATAACAATTTCTCTCATCCAACCAACAAGGGCGTTTATTAATTAACGCTGACAAGATTATCACGTCAATTAATACAGGCATAACAATATCAACGGGATTATGTAGCTATATCTCTATTCCCTTTATCTTTCTACTTCACCGCCTCTTGCTCAATATTTGACGCTCTCATAATAGAATTTACCGATTAATTATTTTTGTCCAAGATAAAATGACTTGCAAGAATTGAGTTGCAAGACTGAAGGAAGATAATAAAGTCTTGCAACCTTGGCTCTTGGCTTTCATAGTTGGGTTAACCCGAATAGTTGCTGACGGTTCAAAGGGGCATTCTTGATGAAGTTTTTGGTTGTGAATACTGTACACAGTTGTGTAACTTTGTGACAGATTATACGACCTACATTGAAGGGTTGTAAGTCAGAGAATTATACGTCTAGTCGAATGTTATGTGGTTATCAGATAGATGGTGTTTCTACTGTATATTATTGATATTTTTGACTGCACGAATAGCCATTGCAAATGACATGGCACGGGTTTCATCGCTACGATACACAAAATACGCCTGTTCAGAGTCTGGGAGTCTTAGTGCATGTGATATAAATATTGTAAAACATGCCACAAAGATTTAATTTCTTAGTATGAAGGTCGTGTGAAGTCTGCTTAGTTATTTCTAAAACAAAAGAATAAACAAGACCACTAAGCTTTTATTGACACAAACACACGCAAATTACACATAATATCCTTGAACGAAGTCATTTCACCTAAAAGCAATACTTAACCTAACAAAAAGGTTTTACTCACAAAAGGCCGAGAAAGAGTGAAACTTCCCATGTAAGGGATCATTCACATCTGTTAAGGGCTGTTCATACAAATGTCTGTTGAATCCCGGAGTATTTTCTGATGTATGTGTTATTGATACGTGTGGAGATTAAAATATCTGAGAGTCATGGTTATGTCTGGTAGTTTGTATTGTGAGATTGATTGCTTCTGTACTTGTATAGGTGTATTGTATTTAATATAGCGAGAAGATTACTACTTTATATATTTACTGACTGGCCTGTTGGTCTAGAGGTTAGTGGCATTGACTGCTATACGAGAGGTCGTGGGTTCAATTCCCAGCCAGAACAAATGTTTATGTGATGAACACAATCATTTTGTCTGTGCCTGGGTGTAATATATCTACAATTATGCATGTATTTAGAAGAAAATAAGTATGTAAATCTCTGCTTAGATTGAAGCTAGATGGCGTTGTGTGAAAGTCGTAGAATATATTATAATTTTGAAACATAAAAAATTGACCCTTTAATTTGTTCCTGATATTTGTAATTAAATCATCATCACAAAACCTTCCATCAACGAGAACGTTACTCATAATTTACATAAAAAAATAATCTAGCAAAAAAAGCTGCATCATAAAATCTCCAATAGTTTTTCCCGCATGAATGACTAATACACCGCTACACCGCCCTAACGAGCAACGCCATCTGCCGGTAATTACCGAGATACGTGCTTTGAGAAAAAATTACGCCTCTAATTGTTTTTATAGCAATTTCATCCAATATTAGGGGACCCGATGTAAAGCGGAGGTTGTTCGTATAATGATAATTTAAGTAGCGGTTTCACACATACAAATTGTGTATAAATGTACATACATTTTGTGTTGTTGTATAATTTATGTATAAACGTGAGTGTTTAGTTTTATGGGACGCGACAACAAATCCTTTCGGTTGATTTATGTTTCTGTTGTGTAACAGATGCCTCTACATCGATTGCTCTCTTTAAATTACAATTGTGATAAATTAAAGCGAACAGACAGTATTGTAAATTTGAATACTGCTTTTTAATGTAATAAGAAATTATAATTAATTATTAATTTGCACAGGATGGCATGACAAGAACTGGATTTGTGAAACCGAAAATAGATCAAAGAGGCAGGCAATTGGAAAAGTTTATGTCCAACATTGAACTTCAATGGACTGTTGATGAAGAAATTATTTTTATCGACATTATCTAAAACTTAATAGAAAATGCGACTAAAACGTAACGAAGCAATCAAAAATACAGAATAATTCAATTTATCACAACTATAACTCATTCATAACAACACCGACACGACGCTAAATTAAAACCCGTACAAAGAAGTCCACAATTCCATACACTACATTAATATCAAAAAGAAGAATAATCCCGCTGTGTTCATACAGTTTTATATCCTTATGACGGCCACAAAGGATGACGTCACTAGTTCCCAACAAAGAGGGAGATTTACCCAAAACTGTCCTTTTTCTGTAGTATGTTATGTTATGCGCATTTTTATAACCATTGTCGTTGTCTCACTAACAGCGGTTAAAGGATTTCTAGAGATTTCACTGAGAAAAGTCTTTGTCGGGAAAGGAAAAGAGGAAAATATTTTTTTTTTTAATAAAATTGCATTAAAACTTAAAGGTGTTTCCACAAAACGTCGTCTAATGGATACAAATTTTCTGTGATGAAGAAAGATTATTAAACACCATCTCATACCTAGCCTAAATATTCGATTGAAGAAGAACAGTAAAAACTCTGATGATGCCAAAAATTACTTTCAAAACACCCACAAATATCACGACTATTCCAATACCAATACTACCTAATACTATACCATACTCGAAGTAATATTCAAAAGTATCCAAACAGATGAATCGCGTATCTTCAGGCTCCATTCACAACCCTACTTCAAAAACGTCGGCCGGAGAAAAACGGGTTTTTTTCTAAATCCGGATTATGTTCTCATCTCGGACGAAATGTATTCTATATTTATCTTGACCGGACGTTTTTAACAATGACCGCTGTTTTATTCATGGAGTTTTTAGAGAATGGTTTCAACCGTTACAGGAATGTCTGTTCTAATAGTGAACGACTTACATACATTTACGTTTAAGTTTAAATGCACACTTGAATTAGAAAGTTAGTTGTTAGATAACTTAATAGTTCGAGATATTTGACTGTTATTCATTTTATGAATGATATTTTATATATAACTCGCGAACCGCCCCAGCTTCGCTTGAGTGCAATTCTGATGTATAAATTCTAATATAAAAAAAAAACTGCACCAAAATCCATTGCGTAGTTTTAAAGGTCCATGCGTACAGTATGAACTTAAGACCCCTACTGTACATAGGGACGTAGAGACACGGGAAGCGACTTTTTTATACTATGAATCGATAGCATTGCAATTAAATCGTTTTTTTTATCAAGCAGTTTATACACAATAAAAATGATGAAATCGTAATCAATAGTTAAAGAGTGTTTACGATTTATTTCTGAACCACAGTGAAAATGAAGTGTAAAGATAAACGATGTAACGATATTAGTCTTGGAAATGAGGTTGTAAGAGAGAGGCAGAATAAAGAAAGTCCTTAACCCTGCAGGATCAGCGAATAAATAATTAACACCAAAGGTCAAGTAAGCAATTTATGGGAATGAATAGACGTTGAGGCGTTTTGTTTAATCAGCACTTTTACCACGAACTCTTACAGGAAAGCAGCTCTCGTTGTGTGAGCGAGACACAGCACCACACTGCGTATAACAGCATCTCGCTTTCACAATATACAGTGTACAGTACAGTACAGGGACAAGAACGTTTTATGAAGAGCGCTCTAAACACGGAGCTGATTTAACAAAACACCGTCGTATACTTTATAGAATAGTCATTTGTTTTATTGAATCGTACTTCAATTTTGTTTTGGGATCACGAAAGAGAGATACCTATACAGGGTGCTAAAGAATTAAGTTATGTATTACATATTACGGCCTTTATGATAAGATGAAGAAACATGTCCTGAATGTGTGTCGGCAAAATTATTATTATCGTCTGATGGTTTCATCTACATAAAAAAAATGTTCGCCTAATTACTGTACAAACCTAACACGAAACAAACCCTTGTCAAATGCCGAATTTGATTTCCACTACCCACAAAATAACGTTTGATTACAAATTAAATAAACAATGGAGGTAGAAACGAATCGTTCGCCGGAAACGCACAGCGCCACCGGAAGCGACGGCCGTCGCGCTATCAGGTGTCGTTCATGCGGCTTTATATTTCCGGTTAGCCGTCTATACAGCCTTTCGAATGTTGTCAATGAATCGATAACCTTACTCGATTAATTTGTTTATTGTGAGTTGTTTATACAATGATCGTATATTATTATGATAAAAGTGATATAATATATTTTTTTATTATCAAATGAGGCATAATAGAAAAAGATCATAAAAGCAAAAAAAAAACAACTTTGAAAAAGTTGACTGTTAGAAAAACTATCTAAAATAAGTACTTATTAATATAACATCAATGTAGCTTCATTTATCTTACTATAATGTAAAGTATTTAAAGCTAACACTAAAATTAAAAATTAAATTGCATTCATCAAGAGTCTCAAGACTAATAGGTACTCACCACCCAAAGTCAAATCAAAAGAAATAAGAACACACATAAAACATTCACGAAATGAAAACCCTTCAAACCTTCAACTCTCAACACCAAGCCAACTTCAAAAATTAATAAAAACTTCATGGAGAAAATTAAAACAATGACAGTCTACTTTACACGACGCAACATTAGAACAGACAAGGGCCACAAACAGCGGGGAATATAATAAATAAAAAATAATAAGAAAAGTTTCCCCATCACGGCGAAACCACGTCGAGAGATGGCAATTCACCAATTTCATGCATCTGATACTAACAATCAAAACCCAACCTTGTTTTTAAGGCTATAGAGTTCATTTTAGAAGGAAAACTTGTGTTTTTGTCACGATTTCATGCATAGAGCAATGATAGACACAAATGAACCTTACTCTTCAAGTTATAGAGGCTAGTTTTGAGGCGAGTGGTGTATTTTTGTCGCGCCAAAGGTAAATCATTGAATGTATTAGTGATGTAGCTACATATGGTGGTGTTCGAAGCTTGTCTCGAAGGTATATTAGTGCAGTTGTTGCCATCTGGTTCGGACATGGGCAATACATGTTTAAAAAGTTTTGGGCTAAGATTCGAGTATTTTATGTAGATTTATTCTATAAGAAGTTTTAGCTAAAGAAGTACATAGTTGTACCCAACTATTTTTTATCAAATTGTAAAAACACAAGACAGTTTAAGCCATTGGATACAGCCTCGGTAACTAAAAGGACGACACTTTAAAGTAAAATTTTTTTCTTCCAAACCACTGTCTAAAAAAATTTTTCTTTCAACAAATCTATCATTTCCTTCAGAATCAAAACATCGTAAATCAAACAAAACACTATTCCGAAAAATTTTAAAAGCGAATACGCAGACACCTGCATAATTCGACTATCATCATAAAACTTAACTGTGTTGAGCTCAGACGCATCTTTAACATTCACTTTTAAAGAACATTGCCACAAGAGTTTAGGAACAGCAATCACTCAGTACGTAATCTCTCAGGATTTTCACACCCTTGCAATAGTGTGCTCTGCCCTTTTTTGTTTTTTAAAAAAGTCTGCATCTTCCCGATAAGGGATGCTCCCCTTTTGACGTCAGTCGCATTAAAATCTATCAATGGTGACGCGATACCACAACAGAGGAAACGCATTTGTCTTGGATGGAGTTCGATGGATTTATTTTGGCAATGCCAGCTTTAGTGACGTAATGATACCGAGGACAAATTTGTGTTACAGGAAAAGTGTCAATAACAGCTTTAGTGAAACGGATTCATTTTATTATGTGAAAGAGTCGGATTTAAGGTGGATACACGGTATCCTTTAGGATAAGAAATCTTGTCCACAGCAGAGATCGAAATCAGGAGAGGTATCCACTGTTCATAGCAGAAATCGAAGACAGGAGAGATATGTGAATAAATAATAATTATAAATTATAATACTATAGACACTTCGTCTACTGTACCTACTAGGCTCACAGGAAAGGGTGAGATCTATGGGTATATATACACGTATACACGAGTATCGGGCTGGGGACAATAACAATTGACGATCGTGCATCACGTTTAATTATCACTACGCTGAGTAAACAGAACGGAGACCGAAATAACTTGTCATTTGCACACCTGAATGTTGTCCCCTCATATTAATTGCGTAAATAAATGCACTTTTATTTAATCAACGAAAATTGTTTAAATTTTTATTACCATTTAATATTTGAAAATAATAGCATAGTTTTTATTTCTCTTGTGCAAATTTTATAAGCAAAAAGTACCCACACAAAGTCTGAAGGAAAAAAGAAAACTATTTTGCAGCCAAAGCTATAATTACATGCAACATTTAAACGGTTTGCACAAAGAACAGAAAACAAACAGTGACAAGCAAACAACTCGAAAATTACTCGCAATTATATACTTTTTAAAGAGTGAGGGGGGTTAAAATGACGCAAAAACCGCTAGAACAAAGAAAATTATAGTCGTCAACGTTTACCACTATCGACGCTGTCAAAGCCATAACCCCAATGGTTTTCAGCTGGAATGATGTCCCGCGTCTCCCCTCAAACAGTCGCGATGGCATTTTGTTTTTGACACTTCACTTTAATCACTGTGTGAAAACATAAACAGTGGTTCTCATTTCGAAAAGAGCAGTGTTCCCCGCGCAGCCGAAGTGCGTACAAAACTACAAATATGCAAGCCTTTGTGTGTATGAACGGGGAAAATTGCTTTCCTTGCTTTTGAGCGTCTTATCGCGTTGTAGAAAAACAATACGCTTTTACTGCAAAAGATTATAATGTTTGTGGCTGTTAGAAGTTCTGATAGTTTTTATTTTTGCTTACAGTTGGTTGTTTCTGTTATTGTGTAAAATGACCAGAACAAACTAACCTACAACAAAAACCCGTATTCTGTTATATTACATGAACGATTTAAATTAACCATTTATAGCTTAACTTTCACCCCTACAAAATTAATAACATGCAGCAATTTTAAAACAAAATCTATGCAACATTTGCTAGATATTTAATTCACCAACCGAAAAACACTGTTAGTTTTATATTCACAATCTGTTTTCAAGCGCAATCCGTCATTCACATGCAAATTTCAACGAAACCAACATGTTGCCATCAATTATTTTTCGAACATAGAGCGAGATCTGCTAAATTGATAAATCAAGCTTCGACCAACCGGATAACATATGTTATACAGTTGACAAAAACAAATCGTCTGTCCGTATATCCTACCAAAATATTAAAGGATTGCTATTCGATTTTCACAAAACAATACTAGCAGTTCAGACGTCATGAATCACTAAAAACGACAACACAGCATCGATTTATTAGCGATTTCCGAATATCAAGTGCGAGCATTAAACGGACGCATTCGATTATCAGTATTCGAATGAAATAATCGATGCCGTGATTCAATAACGTAAATGAGCGAGATTAATACGAGCAGCGAGCCTTTGTTGGGCTCGTACTGTGATTGTGTTGTTTTAACATTGCCGAGCGTCAAGGGCGCTGATTGGCGCTTTAACGAGGTGCATATATTTAACGGATAAATGCGTCAAATTTGCTTCATTCGTATTAGGGGAGGTATTTGATGAGCTTGACGTTACTAATTTAGTAACTTCGATGTTAAAAATGTTTTTTTTTTGTTTTATTCTTTGTTGAACATAATTTTAGATTCATTCATTGTAAAATGAAATTCATTAATTACATCATATAAAATTTTTGTAAAAATATTCTTTAACTTAAACCAAAGTTAATATTTTCGTCGATCAAAGGTACACAGAGTAGGTACATGCCGCTTTTAACACTTTTTATCGAATATAGAAAACCTTAAAGCCCATTTATAAAGGGTAACACAAGAACTATCACAATGTCACACTATCACAGCACTATCCCTCATACTACATCAATCCAAACAATATCCCTTGTCAGCTCAAAGAAAGTGCAAAGAAAAGTTGACAGTTACAAATAACCCTGAAAAGCTCAACTTAAACTGGTTATCGATAAAATCGACTTACAAGCAATCTAACTTGTCTGAGCCCTAAGAGAAGACCCAAGTACCGGAAAATGATCCTCTTTATACAGAACTCTTTTATTTCTTCTTGTAGTTTTTTAAGCTGATGTTTTTAAGGTAAAACTTAGGACAAACTTTCAAGTAGGCCAAGCAAACAGCTCGTTTTCATCCTGCTACTGAAACTGGCACTTGCAACGCCGCAAGCCTATTGGCTTTGCAAGAGACCAAGTATTTACTTAGTATATTGGACAGTGGAACTGTTGGAATAGAGCACCTTTCTTTGTTAAAGCTGGCTTTAGTGCATTTCATTTTATTGCTAGATTTTTAGCACCTTTTTGTCAAAGCGTTGAAATTGATATAATTATGTAATAAATATAGTAATGATTTCAATCGTAATTAAAACTGAATCATTGTTCAGAATCTCATAGCTCATTACCTACATAAAAAAATCGGCATAAGTCCAATTTCTGTGCCTCGAACTGTTTAACATAGATTTAGTATTCTTTAATAGATCAACGATAAAATTTGATGATATACCTAAAAGCTAACAAGTCAAACCAACATCTACACTTATCCATCTTAACTAACAAGTCATCTTATACCGCTCAAATTAATAATTCCGACACATAGTAGAGGTATACAGAAGGGATCTTTACAAGATAAACAGCCATTAGTTAATCCAGGGGCGGTACCGCAGTAACTCAGCCGGGCAATATAGCTTATAGACCAACCGCTTTAATGAAATAAAATTTGCATATTATCAAGATTTATGTTCGCCCAAGGAGGTCATTGGAAAACAATGATGCTTCACGTCATTTTGTAGGTGGTTGTTGTTTGTTGTTGAATTAGCTGAAAGACTTTTTGTTGGAAACTTTTTGCATTATGTTTAATATATTATTATGTGGTTGGGATTTTAACACATGTTCTTTTGTTTCGAGAGACGCTACGAATAAAAATGCACCTTAATTGCGTGTATTTAAAACTTAATTTCATTTAATTGGGAGGACATTTAGTAAAAAAAATGCAACAATGTTGCAAACCAGGGTTGCAATTTCTTTGCAACAAATTTACAATTAATTAAAGAGAAGTCATAAAAAACTAAATTACTAACAAAGTGAATTTAGTACAATCATCTTATATTACAATCTTGTACAAAAAAGAAACCTGAGTTCAAGAGCGCAAGTTGCACTCTGCTTAAGTCATGCTAAAGTAAATTTCATCTCACAATAAAATGAACCAATTTAGCTCGGAGATAAGAAAAGGATTAACAATTAAATCTCTGAAGCGGACTTTCTAAACAAATGGACAGGAATAAGGGAATCAAGGCTCCGTCGTATCTATTTGTTTCGTTTAGAGTAAGAATAATCCATAATCTAACAAGGAGTGTTAGATTATGGACTTATTGTTTCACTTACGGGTTTTGATTTTAATTCTAATTTTGTAAGGTAAATAGATAAGGTAGTTATTTTGTTGATAAAATGATCCAATTATTATAATCTTTTGTTAATACGCTCTATGTATTTCAGTGTAACAGACTAAAATGTGTTTTTAGAACATTTTCTTAGTTAAGTTAAAGGTTGCTTGTCTTCTTTAGAAAAATTCTAAATAGTCTTTCCTTTGAACTCGTTTAAAAATCCTAACGTAATCGAAGACAATGAAATATAAACAATTCATGAACGAGTCGAAATTTTGCAAGATTACGCAATCTGGAACTGTCAAGTTTTACATTAAATCTGTGACTTATGAAGAACTAAACTTTGGACATCACTTTCAATATTCCTATCTGGCTAAAAAGTAGTTTCTTAGTTTCGACCTAGATATTCACAAAACTTGCATTTCTTCAATCAAATTAAAGAAAATGAAATCTCGTATTACTCAAGACTTCAAACAAAGTGGTTGGAACTGAATCAATTTGCATTTCAGTTGACATCGACTGAGGCCCAGCGCAGACTACTCAAAAACAGACTTTAAAACTATCGGCATAAAGTGCAAAATTGATTGAAAAACAATTAGTATTGAGAATGCACAAGTATTTTAGTTGGCATTTTTTGTCAAACACTTATGGACTCTAACAAAATAGCTATAAAGACTTTTTTCGAGTATCATAAAGAAATGCTCCGCGGTCTAGTCCACTAACTGAACATTGGTCCTTATTGTCGATCTGAGCGCAGTCTTTATAGAATGGAATTAAGCCAATCTTAATCTTAGGGCCTAAAGAGAAGGGGCGAAGGAAACTCAAGTCTAAAGGGTCTTAATGTCACATGAAAGATAGGAGTGTTGCATTTAATTATTTTACCCTCCATGCATTGTATAATATTATAATATAATGCTGTTGAGGTGTTAGAGACAATTAATGAAGACGTTTACTATGCATTGGGAATTAAACTTTAGTTGTTGTAGTAATATCAAGAATTCAAGAGATATTCTCATTAATGATTTGACAAAAGAATTTTGTAAATGCAGAAAAGATTTGACAAAAAATTACTGTAAATGCAGCTCTACTATATCAAACTTACACTTAGCAATAACGATTGGACAACCGAGAAAACTGTCAATATATTTTAAAAGTCAAATATAAATTGATCAAAAAGCACAGTCCATTATTTCTTTAAAAGCGTAATATCTTTATTGCTTTCAAATCAAAGAAAAGATCTTTTATGCTTTAAAAACCTAACAAAGATATTCTTAAAAAGTATTACCTTTAAAACCACTTTTCCTAATTTTTATCTTCGAGAAAGCTTCAAAGACGGCAGCCATTTTGTATTTTGAGCCTTAATATTAATTCTTACGAGGTTAAAGGCCTTCATAATTCATTAAGTTAATGCTAAACTGGGAAACAAAGCCTAATCGCGTTAAAGTGCGTGGCCGGCACGAATTTAAATATATAGAGACAGCTTAAGTTGATACAATTTATTACTGTTAACTAGGACTTTGGAATTTATTATTATTTGATTTACCTGAGCTTGGAGCCTTTGTTGAATTCTCTGTGAGCTGATTGGTGGAATACGCTGAGCATAGACTCAGCGTATTCCAGCAATCAGCTAGCATAAGGGTTTGTGTAAGCGTTTTTGACAGCTCTAAGTAGCCTATAGTGACACTTCAAAGCACAGTGAAAGTGTAGGTAATTAATATGGGATTACGATTTCGGGACCTATATCCCTAAATCAATTCGCATTTTGTTTTAAACTGTTTTTTTTTTATCTTTCGCATTTTATAACAAGTTGTGATTTGAATCATAACTTGTTATAAAAATGTGACATTGAAATTTATGAACTGTCAAAACCATAGCAACATTATGAACAAGCTTGAAATAAAAATATTTAAACGCTCTAGACCACGCCGACGTTGGCAAAACACAATACATTCGTACAATTATAAGCCCCTAAAGCGTAAAGTTAACGTCTAAAAGGTGCCGATCTGGTTCAATTGTGCGGAAAATCGAAAATTATGAGCGATTTCGAACAGGGACCGTCCGAAACAGCGCTGACAACGAATTTACGGTTGCACGGGCCCGACCAGATATGAATATGAATGACAGTTAGACAATTAATTCATTGAACTGATCGGATTTTGAAATTGAACAGAATGTAGTAAAAAGTAACAGATTTCTAATGTGGTTAGAAGTTACGCTCTTCTTTTGTTTTTGTAGCGTTAACTCTCGTTAAGTATAGAGTTCTGTGGATTTTTAAATTGTCAACTGTAAGTATAAAAACACTAGAATTACAGTGAATAAATTTAATGTTCGTTTAAAATTTCTCTAGAATCTGGAGAGAAACTATAAAGTTTTTACCTTGCATACCCTTTCATTTGCATAAAGTCTTGTCAAACTACCTCTTATTAATCATCATAATTGCATCCTTAATTACATTAATTTACAAGATCCTCGTATTCCGTGTTTAAAGACAACATTTTGGCGCGTCGAGGAATATCTCACCTCCACACAGTTTAGACGCCTTTGAACTCATACAAATACTTAATTGGGCGATTACACTATTGTTCTTCCTCCCTTCTTGTAGGGGATATTACTCATAGAATATCCCCCTTTATCTCACGTTGAGATCGGCTTTCATTGAGAATTTAATTTCATTTTCACCCTCTCTGTACCTTTTAGAGAAGAATGACCGGCTGACGTAAGTCTTGAGCCCTTGGATGTGATATTAAGAGGGTTAAAAAGTCTTTCTCGAGATTTTTTTTGGCAGATTCACTTGAGAAGCGGATTATGATAATTCGGTATAAAGACGCTGGCTTTTTTTGGATTTTCGGCCTACTTCTTTTGTTAGATTATTAAGTTTCTAAATATTGTTGATGAAAACCAATTTCGAGGTTTAATTGACTACTTTTCGGTGATTCATATAAATGGTGTACGTGCAACTTAAACAAAACTCTATCACGTTTTATGTAAAGTGATATGTTTCAATTTTATTACGACTTATTAAATATAACTTATTTATACACCTGTTTTACTGTAAGCAAATATTTAAGACATCTACTACGTATCGTTAATATTATCAAGATCACAGATGCTGAATATAATTATCTTGATCAACATACATATTATATTATAATTGGTAAATTAATTTGTCTTAACAGTGATCAGATCCACAAGCAACATTTTGTTAGTGCTCATAACTTAGATACAAATGTTTATAGGTACTGCTAGAATAAACTAGGTAACTGAATGCTACAGAAGGAGAGTATCTCTATTCACTTAATCTTTTCTTAATAAAATATGTTCTAAGCTTGCGGCTGACAGCTCATCGCTTAAAAATTGTTTACGTGCGGATAAGTTTGTACATTCAAAATAGCTCTGAGCTTATGCCTACAAAATATACATATACGATGTTTTGTTGTTGACTTAAATACAGGCACATTTTATATAATATAGTTTCATAAATTGTTGCCCGCAAGAATATCGGTTATAGTTGGATAAAAATTAGTTTATGTGTTAATCCAGGGTGGCAACTAACTTCATAATTACTTTACTTAGTATTCAACTACTTTGGTTAAAATATAAATCCAGAAGAAACTAATAATTTGTTTCTTATCCTACCTCATCCGCAAACCCAATTACTATTTTACCGAACTCACCATTCAAGCGAACCATTCCCAACCATTTCCTCAGACCAAAAATTAAAAACATCCTTCCCACTTGAGAAAATTAAACTCTCGACCTTTTTCAACTTTCAACAGCTCCGAACAAAGCACAAATATTACAAGCGGTAAAGAAAAAAAACAAATTCACAAACAAACAAAATTTATCCAAAGTAATTACGAATTAGGTGCACGAGTAATTAAAACTGTTTTCTAAGCGCCTGAAATTATTAAATTTAAAGAGACTTACGTTTCACGGTCTCATGGTTAATGTATGAAAACGTCGGTCGGGTAAATTGAACTCAGTTCATGGTAAATTCATCTGGAATTCATACCTTTCTGGCATAATAACATTACAACGGTACAATGTTTTATTCTGAATGACATTCTGGAATTGTTTCGTACGGCTTTTAGTTTTTATAGTGGTCAGTAATGTTTTGTTGTAGGCTTTTCTTAAAGTAATTGTTTATATTTTGAAATAAAATTATGGGATTGTTAATATAGAATATCTCTCGCATTAAATGAAAACAATATTTTTTTTATACCATAAGAAGATTTTGGGAATTAAATCTTACTTATTTTCGAATCCTATCGAAATTAGGTACAGCAAGAAAGAAAATGATCGGATTTTTCCGAAAATCCGATCTTTTGCATCACTTGTTGATTGTAAAATTAAGGAAACGCCAGATGTTATGGCCACTGTTTATGTCAACTTCTGTCATAAAACTTCATCGATCTTTAAAACATCACAAGAAACAACGAATCATTCTTTAAACCATAACTTTAACCGAAAATCATACTTCGCATTCAAAGGATTTTACATTCTTAAATATTCCGCAACTCTGGCTGAATAGCACCAAAGATGGAATTTAAAAGAAGAAAATGACCTTTATTTAAATTTTATCGTCGAATCTTCCATTTTTGCGGTTGAAATGAAAAAGGGAAGACTATACTAGCGAGTGTGGTCCCTTTATTAAAGTCTGTGCTTGAAATTGTTGAACGTAAAAATATAATGAGCCTATTATGTTTTCTTTTATTTTCTTAACAATCGTCTTCCTTGATACGATAGGCGGGAGAATTGAGGGTAGTAGATAGAAAAGTGTTTGCCTATAAATGAAAAGGGTCAAAGGTATTTCCTAAACAAGATATATTTGCATATTGTGTTTGCTTCCATTGTATGCTGAACTTGGTCAAAGGCTTTTTCTATTCGAACGATTTTGGCCCTGAACTTTTTGGATTGAAAATTTAGGTTTACGTGCCTGTGAGCTGAGAGCAAACACTTTAGTTTAGCGAATCATTTACCAGAACACGTAGAGAAAATCTTAGGCCCTCGATTGAGAGCGAGTGTTACTCAGTGTGCCTTTTAAATTACTACACTTTTTCAATCAAATCTAACTAACATAGATACTATAGGTACATATATTGGAACGCAGGCTAAAAAAAAATTAAAAAGACAAAGTACAAAACCAATGGCATGACATCATTTATTATAATGTCACTTTAACATGTCTCTTAAATGTATTTTTTTAAGCTGTATTCAGCTACCCTGACAAAATATTATGTCGAAACCAACTCAACCAAATAATCTTAAACCTACGGTAACAACAAAAAAAGTAAAACAAAAGCAAATCACTCTGAATGGGCATTGTTCATTTTTTTTAATATGTTGTAATTGAAAAACCATTTCTAGTAATAGCGTTGCTGATCATTATGGACTAATTAAAAATGAAAAATATTCTCATTTGATTGATATTTTTGATAAAATATGATTGACCTTCCTTGCCCTTCAAATGACGTCAGCTTTGGCCGTACAGTTTTATATCGTTGCCTCGGAAAATAAAAAGTAAGTGGAAGTATTTTCCACAATCTGTCAAGTGTCAAAATTGTAAATGTCAAAAATATAAACAAATAAGATTTTATAATTATTATCATATACCTACTTAAATCTGGTAAAATCGGCAATATTACATAAACTGCAAATAAGATGGAATACAGGAAGTGCTTTGTCCCAACTTGCAGCAATAATAATAATCCGAACAAAATTTTTGTTCGTATTAGAGAAGATTTGCGAGAAAAGTGGTGTCGCGATGTAGGTGTGGACTATTACAAAATTTATACAATGTATTGTTGCGAAGATCACTTTGATGTAAGTATTTCAGAATACTTAGATTCCTTTGTATGTTCATTATGAAAATTAAGTCCGTTTATATTCAAATAGAATGCGATGTACTACAATATGTGTGACACTGACAGACATTTGAGAAAAATTACGTTGTGTTGACAGATTTATTTTTTTTATTTTGCACTAGTGAGGCAACGGCACAACCTATTGTGCCAATGATGACGTCATTACACTCAAAAATTAAAATTTATAAAATAAAAAAACTATTGAGCCAATCGTCAAAATATTCAAATTAGTTTCTCAAAATGCTCTAAATTTGCAAAAAATGAAATAAAATCGAATGTTTAAAAAATTAAGACAATCCCCATTCAACATCGACCACTAATACACGTAACTTACCTGCAAACAGTTCTTAACTACGCAAGAAGTTTCAACCTCTTGCAACCTAATCCAGGGATCAGTTCTGCTGAAGTCAATTACTTAGTACCGTCCTAGGCAAATTCTGTTGGTGCGTGACTTGCATCCCCTGTTTATCCTTATTAGGTTTGGGATCACCCTTGCAAATGATCCCGAGTCGAATAGTTCGGAAAGTTCGTTTTATTTTAAAGGTCCGGGGTTTTTTTTATTTAAATTCTTTATGTCTAGTTTTCGGAATGTTTTTTGACGTCTGGATTGCTTTTGATGTTTGTTTCGATGATTTTGTTTAATCATGAACTTGTAAGCATATTTTTTTTAGACATTATCGGTTGTTACATGAGAAAGGCGGATCTTTTAGTAATATAAATGAACTGTTCCTTAAATTAAGTCTTTCATATGAAAGAGATGAATTGATTTTATTTCCTTCTGACATGTATACGAAAATTAAATTCCATTTCAATTTATGAAAGACTGTTGTACCAAAAAACCCCACGTTATTATTTCTCTATTATATTTTTACACAAAAATAACGCTTTCATTGCACACAATATTTTAAAAGCGGCTTCTGTAGGTGACAAACAACATTATACAAAAAGCACCAGCTGACTGCGCGCCATTTTTCATAGCCTAAAAGCCTACAAAGAGTGCACGTTTTTCGCATACAAATAGAAATAAAGTCTACCCCTTTAATAGTTACCTTTCAAATATTTATACACACTCTAATAAATGTAAAATAGGCGAGTTAATTTGTATAAAATATATTTTATTTAGAATTTGGTTTCGGCTTAAAAAAAGGTCTCGTATGACATTGATGTCAGTTTCACGATTTGAATGACGAATGACGAATAACGCTTACATAAAATTATGGCATTAAGCACTAAGATATAAGACGCACAAAGGTCGAGTCTGATTGATAAAACCACTACATTAAAGCTATAAATCTTAACCACAGATCAACAGACACATTTGCACTGTATCGTTGATTACATCGAGTCCCAATACCCGACTGAGCTGCGACCAATCTTCGCGATACTAATCCGATCGAACGAACAATGAGATCGTATTGCTCGAAGCGAACATCGCACGTTATTGCCTCTAAATCTTTCAGTCACCGGGACACATAGGGCCCGAGGACGAATCGCTAGTGATGAGAAAAATTGGTTTCGGCCGATGTAAAGGTTGTGGTCAAGGCCGAATTTAGGAAAAGATTTTTCTTTGAATAACCACTTTTTTTTGTTATTAAAGGAACGAAATGAACGTGTAATTTATTCAAATTTTTATTTTTTTTTTGGACACATTGCACATTACTAAGTCGATTAATTTCAGGTAAGCAGATATTAGGTAATTCATTGAAGAATAAACATTCTGTTCAAATTTTTTTTCATGTTAACTTCCAATTTAACATGCATCGTTACACATTTCCATTCCGCACTCAAATCAATTTCATAACAAGAAATTTTCGGCCCATACGAAGCCGTAACCAAGATATTCGAATTTTGGTTTCGGCGAAGCTGTTTCCCACCCCTATCGCCCGCGGCTATTGCACTAGGCCTTTAGTGTTACTTTTAGCAATCGATGGGGGTTACCTTTTCTGGTTGTACGGCTCGCTTCGTTCTGTAAATATTTACCGAATCCCAGCTCTAACGGATACTTTTATTGCGTGTTAACAAATAGAGGTTTGTTTGTTTTTGATACGTGCTGTAATGTTCGTAAAAGGTTTTTGAACATAACATAAAGGATAATATGAAAATTTGGCTGTTATTGCGTAACGTGATATTCTGTGAACAAAAAAAGTCAAATTGCACTTGATTTTTCTACTTTCAAGTATGAAATACTGTCATAAATTGCCGCTCTAAAGTTACTTTTATCTTTATGGTTTAAGGATGCTTTAAAGGCGTCGACAAATCGTATAGCATCGTAAAAACTTTTCCTTAGACTATAAACCTCCTTACTAACATATTTAGAAACTGCAAGTCATTCAACGGTTTTTATAGGATACTCTTAGGCTTGGCGCAAACGGGCCACCGACCACGACCACCGTCAGCTGTCGCGCGCTTCCGCCACTTTTGTAACAGTGTCAGAAGCGAGCGACAGCCACTGGTGTTCGGAAGCCGCCACATTTTATAACCCGCTCTCTGCTGCGCAGTCTTACGATATGAATGTATCAATATCCATTGAGGCGTCAGCGTCGTGCATCATGGTGACGCGTGCGATGCATAGAATGTCTAATGGTTAACTGCGCGGGGGGTGGAGCAATGCGACAGTGGTGAGTGTCGGCGTCTTGTGTGGCCGGTAGCGACCACAAGTAGCGAGTCGCGGACACTTCAGTAGCGAGTGGCCGCCACCGGCTACACGTGTGCGGCGTGTCTATACAAAATATATGAAAAAGCGTGTTAAGTGGCTGTCGCTGGCCACCGGTGGCGGTGGTTGGTGGCCCGTTTGCGCCTAGCCGTAAAGTCTCATTGGAATTGATGAACGATACAGAATTGAATACTCGATAAGGGCTCATGCACACGCAATATATTTTGCATTCATACAATTGTGTTCGGTCGATTCGCGACTCTTTTTTAGGTTTTATCAACAAAAATGTGCGTATTCGTTTTTGTATTTACTTTTTTGCTATAACAAAACATTTCAATCCATATTTGATAGGGTTTAGGAAATGTAAGTACTAAATGAATAGTTTACTTACGTATACGGCAAAACTATATGATTACAATTGCATAATTACCTATGTATGTTAACGGTTTACTCACGCATATTTATCAGGGTAGCCCGACTAGTTCGACCCAAACGGAGTTCTTAATCATGAACTGACGCGGGTCGCGACTCAAACAAACAATATTCTAACAATAAAACGTAAATTATAATTACAAATAAGTTTTTCAAACTCCCAAATAAAATTATAGACTACACACACATGCAACTTTTAATACTTGTTAAGATATTCCTAATCTTAACAAAACTGTCTACAATTTTCTTTAACCAACGTTTTCATATTAACTTCATTTCTAAAACATTTCAAAGGTAACACTTAAATACGGACAAATTTAACCGCAGATATTACTTGGATATGAGGCTATGAAAATTTGATTACGACGGAGCATAGAACCTCCACCTTTGACCTACTTCCCTATATAACAATTATAAAGCCAGGTAGAACGTAATTTTATTAAGTCTGTCAATATACGTCACTTAAGAAATGTGTTTTACTTGACCTGAAAAGTAAGACGGTAAAACAATAGAAGGTTACATTTTCTGTGCATAGACGACTAGCTTGTTTCCGCGGATTCGCTCACGTTAGAGTTGGCTATGGCTGTAAAAGATTAAACTCCTTTTTTACTAAAACGTAAGCCTTTATGTTAAGCTACGGTGGAAAGAATCTTCCTATACTTACAAATTTAAGCGTTTGCAATATTAGTTGGATTAAAACGACTGTAGATTTTCTATTGAACATAAGTTAGTTTAAGCCAAACACGTATCTAAATCGTACCAAAATCTCTTATATTTTTGTGTTGTGGGGTCTTAACTTGCGAAAAAAAAACGACGATTCAAATAGGATTAGCCATATAAGTATAAGAAATAAAGTTCACATATTCGCACTTATTTCCGCAATCCCAAATGATGTACTGTATACCACAATTATGTCATATCAAAAGAAACGCAACATCTCAATATCTATTGAACACTCCCCTTGAATCCATTCTAATATATTCTCAATTTTGATAATTCTCATCAGAAAGTCATCGGTTTGTCCAACCGTAGTAACGACGCAGGTGCCCCCGTTCCTCGTCATCTGCCGGTGCGGTCCAAAAATAAAATTCTCCTACCCGCACTCATTCCAATCACGTACTCCCGAATTTGTCATATTGGATTTTGTAGGCGGACCCGTCATACGTCTCCCCTTCCTGTCACAACGCGAAAATGAAAACATGTATCACTTTTACAACATTCAGCCCAAATCCAACCTTATTAACAAGCTTACAGAGATTAAATTACAACTGTCGCAATGCTAACAGAGGATTGTCAAAATTTTCTTAAAAAAAATATCTGTCTCGTAATGAAATTTGTTCTTGTACGACTTACAAACTTTGTAGACACTTTTTAGGATTTTTGTGTCGAATAAACTGATTTATTTAATTTGGATTTTGAAACAGTAAGCCTGTGTAATTTCATTTCAGCAATTTATTGGAAAAACAAAACGAAAACCTCTGATGACAGTTTAGGAAACTTTCATCGCGTTTTAAGGTCAAGAAAAATAAGAAATAATTTAATCATTTCCTGGAGCACGTTCCTCTTACCGTATGGTTCATACAAAACCTTGTATCAGACTTTAAACCGTAAACCTCTGGCTTAAAATCTAAATTCCTCTAAAACACTTTATTCTTGACATTTTCTAAATCATCAGTCCCGACTATTGATAGTTGTGAAACTCTGCTGTCAAATTAAGCACATGATACAACCCTAAAGCTGACGTAAGCAACATGCCACAAAGCCTCCGAAACGATGACACCAACAAATTCACCCCAAAGTAAAACACCCGTGTTTCTTTTTTCAATAGGAACGACCTTCAAATATTCGATAAGGGGAGGTTTTTGTAAGCTTTTTAAAACATCTACGGGTTATAGATGAAAATAAATTGAGTAGTGGAATATGCATTAGGTACACATATCCCATAATGCAATATAGGTACCACACAATATTATTCAATAAAGGGGAATTTGGAAAAAAATACTTTTGTAATACTTCTGTAACCCCATAATAAGGTTTCATACGGTTTATGTGTTTAAGTTAAAGGAGATCGAACACCTAATGAGAACCATATTTGTAGAGCATTTCTGTTACGTCTAACTCTAATATATTAACTAATATATAACGATAGTTATTGGGAATGTAATTATTATTGCATTTGATATAGAAAAATTGAGTATTGGGTCAGAAGTTGGTAATAATTTTAGGGCTATAATCGACATTCGTTCGGGCAAAGTTGCGGGCTACAGCTAGTGAAAAATAAACGCACAAAACAGCCCATTTGTTATTCCTACGTCGTCATCAACAAATGTTACTGATACCTCCACAAAAACGATGGCCAGTAAAAATAAAACGGATTTTATACTTTTTACGCCAACCTTTTTATACTTTGTGTTATAAGCGTTCCAGTGTTACAATATGTTTTAACTTTCTTTTTAGTAGCATGATGTGAAATTTTTGCGGCATTTTTTTGTTCCCTAAAAAACTTAGGCCCTTTTTTCTGGAGACGTTTTTTTTTTTGAATTACGTTTACCTCCTTTCTGCATTATAAGTGACTGTAGGTATACTAGTAATTTCTTCATTACGACTCCGTACTGAATTGTATTTAATAAATCATTCTTACTCTTCACATTTATATTATACGATGTCTGCCCGGCAAAAATGTAATTGTCTTTCATTGACGTACTCAAAAAACTTAGCAGGCAGAACCTTGGCCTTTTTTACTACTACATCTACGTCCCAAATCTAGAATCATTATTCAAAACGTCCGTCTAAAAAACGACCAAGTTTGGATCTAACGAATATATTACCAGCTTTACCTGACAGGGAACTATATATCCAGGTCATTCGTCTAAAGCGACAGCTCGTTCACAAATCGCTATCAATCAATGAATCTGCGTTCTACTACTGATTTTGGCAGTGTTTTTGATGGGCCTCCAAATGATCATTACCTTACGTTAGCGACTTTTTTACTGAAATCCGAATTTGTTTTTTAAGTCGAGGTGTATAGTCAGTTGTTTTAAAGTAAGCTGTAGCATTTATACATATATTTTTAAAGTGATGTGTTTTCAAATAGCCTGTACCACTTTTTCTGGTATTGTGAAATCTATTCTGAATTTCGTAAAATTGTTTTGTTATAATAGATACGTAAATTAATAACCAATTTTATTCAATAAATGTCAAATGTTCTGTTCAAATCTGTTCAATACAGCTAAATCCTATCAAGGAGTGCCCATGGCATGCGATTAACGGCAAACATTCAGTCAGACCTAAAAATTAAACAGTTAAATATCTTTTTTTATTAAATCTAATTTCTTATCTTAGATAGAATAATGCCGAGCTTACATTACTTGTAGAAAAAAACTATGAGTTTTCCATTAAATTTTCCTGTAAAACTCTAAGACAGCGCAATTTAATCAAACTAGTTACTATGAAATAACATTATAAGCCAGTGACAAGTTAGTAGTCGGAGCATCCCACTAAATAATTAATTTTCATCCAGAATCCAAGCTCTTGTATAAGGTGAGATTATGAAACAAAATACCTTGTTCTTTCCAAGTAGGTCAGTCAGGAAATGAACTTTGGAAAGTTATGTTATTTTATTTTTAATTCAAAGAAGGTTTACAGCTACATGCATAAGATGTCATGATATGAAATGTTTACCTTTGTAATACATTTTTTTGGATCTAGGTGATAGGAACTTTTTTAGGTTTTCCTTGGAAATTGTATGATTGTTTTATTTTAGTGCACTAACAAAGTGATGCTTAACTAAAGTCGATGTGTATTTTTTTTAAGAATTTTCTCAGAGGTGAATTTAAATAACGAGTAATACATTTAGGTATTCATTGGCTCCGATTTAAGCGCTGTTTCTTTTTATTAGATCACTCCATGTCAACTTATAAAAGGATATATAAAAAGTAATTTATTTTACAGCAATGCCCATTACAGGAACGCAAAGCTAATATTAACAAATCAAAAGCCTTTGCTCTCCCTAATAAACGATTCAAAATTGATACTTATTGCTATTAATGTAGTTCCATGCATCGAAAGGGTCCGAATGATCCAAAATTTTGTTGTGGGCTTTATCAAAATAGCGGGAGGCCATTTTAAACCCAATCAACGGAAAATCAAAACGCGGAAAATGGGAGGGGACTCTAACGGAGGGTTAAATTCATGTTATCGATTTGTTTTTATGACTTCTGCTGACATTCCGATTCTATAATCGAGTAACCGAGAAATCGTTTCAACCTGTTTGGTTATCGATTCCCATCTTAAGTAGGTGAGAGACGTTTGAGGACATTTTTCTGCGTTTAGCGAGAAATCATGTTTCGTTTAAGACCGGTAGATGGATAATAAAGTTAACGTGGAAAATCAGATCATATAAGGTGAAGTACCACGAGACGAATTTATGCTTAATAGCTTAGTTTAGAAGCTAAAGCTGACTAAGGTAATGCAAACTCTGGTCAATCATGCGTCCCAAAGGTGGACCGGACTTCGTACCCTTAAACAGACAAGTACACTTCGAACGTCTTGAAACAAGTAAGAAAGTGTCCCCTATACTCATTATTACGGTATTTTTTCGCATGCTCACCCCAGATAAATTCCTTTCACGAGGGGAGATATAGGAGATAACAGAAGCATTATCGAAATACCAATGTCCTTGTATTAAAACGGGAGAACTGAGAGTTAAATGGCGATTTATTATCCTAAGGGTAAATAAGAAGAATGTTTGGAAAATTTTCAATTACGCACATTGAAGACAAGTACCAACAAAAAATACGCACAATTTATTACTAACCATATGTTTTCTTTTGTATCCTTAATACAAAGAGTTCTCAAATGTGTATCCAAGTTAATCCTGATCGAAAAACAATTGAACATCAACTTTCCAACAGCAATTTCACTTCAACATCTCACTTAAGCACTTTCGTCTTTGAGATACCAAAATACCCAAGGTCTATACCAGGATCTTTATACTAAGTACCAAATGTCTTACCAAATGTTTACGCTAAAAGCAATCCATTATAGTTCCACAGCCATATGGGACAGATTACGTGGGCGTCGCTTCTACTTAGAACATGGTAAGTAGGACACGCTAATGATATCTCTACCATCTCCCGCAGTTGCAGTAAGCTTAAAAGGAGTTAAAAACGGATATTACTGACTACTGTGACTTATTTCTTTTCCTCTGGTGTATGAACCAGTGATATAATTTTTTCCTGGATTTTATGTCTTCTGAAACAGCTTATGTATGCTTCCTTACCAAGTTTACTTCCAATACCACTTCGAAGTTTCCGGAGACTATATAAAAAGAGGCATCATTTATTTATTTTTTACAATATAAAATGGTTTTTCATCAATGTCAGTAATTTAATCACAAAAAAATACATTCATAAATCAACATAAATAATACAAAATTACACTCACCGTATTATTATTCGTTGACTATATCGCATAAATCACTATCTATCATGCAAAACTGCAAATCAAATTAAATCAAACACTAGTCAACTGAGCTAATTACCTAATGTTATAACACAGCTAATTGAGCCGTCATTCTGTGACCTATTTTCAAGTAAACCTATCGATGTCAAACAAATACCTCAAACACGTAATCAGCCATTACTCAATCATATCCAATCAGATCCAGTGGACGCACGATTTTATAATCCCGCAAATTACAACAGCTATAGCGAAAACTATGCTCATCACATTACTACAGTTCATTGCGTAATTAATCTCCTTTTATTGATCATTATGCCATTACAAGTTTTAATAGCTCAGTCCTTAATCACTAAAGTGAGTTGTTAGCCCAAAATCACGTTCCAAAAGTTACTACCATCGCGCAAATATTTTGCGAATCCCTCAAAAAAGCCGAAGTATCGGGGTTTAGTTAAACGTGACCATTACTCGTTTTTCCTTGTCACAATATTTCTTCTTGTTTCTTTATTGAAATTCTATAGGGTTGCGGAGTTTCCGATCAAACAGAAAGTACGAGGAAAACAATTCCAGACTGTGTCAATCTTATTACTACAGCAAAAAGTTCGTATGTGTTCAGCTAAATGTAAATACTAAACGTTTTGGGAACGTCTTCGGTTCGATTTCGATTGGCTATTTTATTCTAGGTTTTATTTATTCAAAGCACACACCTCGAATACATTTTTACAAAATAAGTTTCAACCTGAATTTGTAACGAAGCATAAAGGTTTTAAAACTGGACAAAAGAAGTTAGAAACAAAAGTTTGAAAACAAATGAATTCGTTGTTTCTAAACTTAACAGTGGAACAAATGTAACTGATCATTATGAGATACAAAAATGACCCAAATTTCATAAACAACACAACTAGGTAAGTATCAACAAAGGTTGACAAGTAAGTACAACAATCCCAAGATGTTCCCAAGGGGTATGTCCCACCCTTTATGGTCCAATATTGAAATTCTGTGGCAAGATGTGAGTTACATCGGTAGGAGAAAGGGGTCTGTTTCATTGTACCCGGAAAATGGAAAGTATAAAACGTTTAGCTGCTAAAATATGGGACGATCGTGGTAGTCGTAAGTTTAAAACCTTTACTCTTCAAACTGGGATGTTTTCTTATTTGTCCTAGGATGTGACAGTTTTCAAGATATTGTCACGTAATGTGTCCCATCCTTTCAATATAAGGTCTAAAATGGATGCGAAAAAAAAGTCATAGCTTGTTACCTCTATTGTAAACATGAGTAGGTAAGATTAAATAATATGGGTTGTTACATTTTTGTAATAAGCTTACATAAAGAGAACAATATTGAAAAACTATAAACTCTACCCAAACTTTCCCAAAAACAGTCTGATCTATTTTGAACTGTTACGAAAACTTACAAAGCTTTCATTTGAGAAAATCTTTCGCTGAATATTGAAACTCAGTGCCATACAGTCGCTTGACGCAAGAATTCTATCGAAGGATAAAGTATTTCATTGGAAAACTTCGTGGAAATGCCAACCAAAGTCATTTGTGACAACAAAGTTTGCTCAAGCGAAAATGATCCTTATGAGCTTGAGATAAAGTTTATACGAGGAACTTATTGGTTTTTAAAAGGAGTTATGAAATATACCTATGGATGGAGAGTCTAGATTACAGCAAAACATGAGGACTTTTATGACGTAATACGTTAGAGGCATATTGAACCTACGCGATAACGAGTATATAAACTTTTTGCTGCTTGTTAACAATTTACTATCAACATTTATGTGGCGATTAAGCTAAAATAGCTATACAAAGAAGATGTTTTCATTTAGCCATTGTTTTTCTAAAACTAAGGCTCGCTAATGATGAGAAAAAAGGTAAGGTCCTAAGCCTTTTACCACATTAAGTAATTAGGGTTTCAGTTGAAATAAATGTTTTAGATCCAACTTTAACAGTGTTTTTTTGCCTCGAATTATCCATCACGGATCGTTTGGGACAAAATAGCTTATTTATTCAAAACCAACCTAAATACATGATAAGGGGTCAAAGTCAACAAAATAATAAATTATGCATGTAAAGGAAAATATTACAAAGATCTAATTTTATTTGGTGTTACATGAATATATAATAAAATTCTCTTTGAATCGAAATGGATATTTTCAAGCGAAGTCAGCAGTCCTCAATTGATTGGAAGGCAAAGGTGATTCAAATAAATGGGTCATCTTGATATAATTTTTTATTTCCCTCAAGAAATTAAATTTCTTCCAAAAATTTACTATCTCGTTTATAAGAAAACCTGTAAAGGGATTCAAGAAGAAATATTCCCTGGAGCAATTATGCTAACGAATCTTGTCAGAGAAAATTTACGGTTTCCAAAATAATTAAAGTATTTTGAACTTGTCCAGTGTATACTGACTTTGTACCATTTTTAATGTCACTACTATTTACTACACCCTATTAAATGCTCAATGGGTCCTTAAAACTACATTGTAATGTGTTTCACACCATTAGTTTTTAGATTCTCGAAAAAAAATGAGGAATAACAAAAGAAGACAATACACTTGTACCAAATTTCGTAAGATTTATAATCGAATTAAAAATCTCAACGAAATAATCGATTTTCAAATCGAATAATCACGAAACAAAAGACAATCGATTACAATTATAAATAGCAACTCATAATGATTTCTATCGATTAGGTTCGTTGACCTATCGAGAAAGGTTGTGCGGCGCGGCTAGGCTTTGTCGAGAGCCCACCTAGACTAGAGTAGCCGTGTAAGTGTTCTCTGAGACTCTTGGCTTGTCACGTTACGAGCTCAAACGATAGACTGCGTCATTATTATGTTAATGTTGGTTGCGTGTGGTCTAGAGTAGGAACACCTGTTTATTTTTCGGAGAATGTAAGGAAAAAATGATTCAAAAATAAGATATGTCTGCGACAACCTTTGTCTTGTCACTTTTCTGCCTTACATGGGCCAAAACTTTTTTTTTAGAATGAATTCATTTTATGTAAACGTGTATTAGCCAATTATAATTATAATTCATGTGGCATTAGCCATAAAAAAAAAACTAAAAAAATATGAAACCTCATCTGCCCCAATTAACAACCAAAATAATTTTAACGACGATATCTATTCTTTATCATCCTAATACTCAAAAGCTAACATTGTCTTCGTAAAGATTTTCTCACTTAATACAAAAGTAATTCTTTTCAAACACACACAACATCAATACGGCTACCGGCAAATACCGAAATAATAGACTACCGGTGGACCCAAACACGAGCTCTGAACGGGTTGAGATAATTCCATACACACGAATGTTTTCCGCCGGGAGGGAACCGTGCATTACACACATTTCCCGCCATACTTAACATATTTCCTCATGGGATGCAATCTTAGATTTGTCACCCTTTATTTTTATGCTACATGTTTGCTTTTTCACGTTTCTGGGCTTAAATACAGAAAAAAATGGTTTTCAAAGTTAAACAAATATTGGCAATGGTGTGAAAAACCATTTAAGAATTATTTGTTTTTTTTACCTAAATTCGTTATTTAATACTTTGGTAACAAACAATACAAACTTTAACCTATATTTGACATTCAATGCTTTATAGTGCAACCAAAGTAAAAATATATAGTGAATACAAACTTTGAATACGGTGTAATTTTAGTAAGGACATCTGAAGGCTTCATTTGTACTTCAATAAGGAAACGTGCACAAACCAAATAGGTTTCTATTCATTTCTAAGTCTTGATAAGAAAATGAATTACAGCAATGAAAACATAACTTTCCCCATCTCAGTTCCACAACAACAACTGCCTTCTAACAGTAAGCACTAACAAACTTCTAGGCTAAACTAATACCTATATTCAATGTTTCATAATTGAATTAGAATCTCCATAAAGCACAGAACATATTGTACTACGTATGAATTAAAGTTCGATACGTACCAGCAAACTGTAACACCGTGATCGAGTAACAAACGCAATCCAACTTTCGCGTTCAAATGGCTCGCCTACAATGTTAGGTTTTTGAAAACTGAACCTGTTTGTGGAAATTGATCTTGTTTGACTATGATTGGATTTGTATGCACATGGGTTATCAACAAAACCGGGCAAATGAGAGAGAAATAATTTTTTTGACACTTTTTAACAAAATATCGTAAAACGTGGATTCAAAACGTGGCCATATAAAATCGTGAACCCAAAAGTCAAGCGTTTTGATCAGTGCTCGCTCTTTCTCTGAATGGAAAGTCAATGGGCTGTAAGTGACTTATCAGTGGACCAAGCAGTAATTTACAGACTTGTAGAATGAATGCATGTATGCAAAAATGACTGATGTAACAATAGTGACTTCTCATTAAAAATTGTCGAAAAATAAAAAAATTGCTCACAAGATTGCAGTTCAATTTTTTTGTCGTACAAATGTTAGCATATTTCATAGATTCAACCTAAGATTTTACATGTATGTCTTCGGGAAAACTCGGTAATCTCCGTACGTCACCCCACATCTCCAATCGTTAATATTCTCGACAAGGCATGTTTAATGAAAGCTGACGATCTTCCCGAAGTTTGGTTGTAAATAAAACTTTTGAAAGCCATAAAGTAAGTTCGTATGCCGTCATAAAAACAATCTTAGGAGACCGCTAATGTAGGATAATAATTATTATGGAACGCCTTCCTACACGTTATATGGATACACACACACAAACACATAAATAGAAGTGGGAATAAATAGATTACAAACACATGTGTATTTCTCATAATTATCATCTTACACAAACAACTTTCCGCTAGACGCCTGAAGGCAGTACTAATGAGTATGATATCACAAACAAAGATTTCTTACTATAAGCTTTTAAAACAGGGCTTGTTTCATCGTGTAAGCGAGACGCCGCTATTGTAGTATAGCCCTCCGTCTCACAATGTTTTCACAATGGAATGTCTTACTAAAATTATAGTGCTTGTACACGTTGACTCGCGGGCGCGGTGGCGGGCGATGTCACGAAATATCAAACATATGAGGTGCTTCCGAGTGTTCACGTTCAAAACGCACGTGCGGTCCAACTAGCGGGCTAACTAGCGACTGGCGCGCGCGGCGAGCTCGCGACAATTTCAAACGCTTGAGACCTGTGTGTGTGTTCACGTCGAACTAGCGGCGGCGCGCGCGTTTCACTCGCGACGTCAGGTCAGTTCAACCAGTTTGAATTTGTCGCTATATGCGATAGCGCGTTTTTATCATGTCATTCAGTACAGAAGAGAAATCTTGAAGGATGTTCCCTCAAAATACCATATAAAGTATGAAATTCACCATACCGTTCTCTTTCTTTATTAATTTCGTGCACACCAATTCTAATTTTTAGCATCTCCCACTTTAGGTATGAATTTTCGGTTAAAAATAAAAGATCGTCGTCCATGTTTACAACCTCTGAAATACGTCACGATCGCGCGAACGCCTGGCGTTTAATGTGAACACGAGCCCGCCACGTCTCCCGCGCCCGCGCACGCGCCCGCGCCCGCGCGTAGCAACGTGTACAAGCACATACACCTATAAATATAAATGGTAACAAAAGACGGTTGCTATGTAGAATTGTCATAAACCTCTAAGTTGAACCTAGAACTGTGCCTTTCAACAATAGTACTCAGGCAAGAAGGTTGACATACCTTTAAATCAGGAAGTATTTATATACGGCCTTTTTTACGAATCTTAGAAGTTTTTGAGTGTCAGTTGTTTTGCCTAAACATGATAAATGTTTTTTCCTGAACCTTTATATCAACATGCTTTGTGTTATATTGTTTCAATGTCATCGTCGCGGAACAAGAAATAATTACATAAAAATGGAAGAGTTATGAAATTACGCTTTTGAAAACTCTTTTTGACGGAATAATTGTATGATTTCTTCGATGTAATTAAAGTAAACTATCATCCCAATAAATAAAACATCTCATACTCAGCTACTTTTATATACAATTCTATCTCTTTACACAACAATGAAACCTTTCTATTTTATGAGAATCTCGTAAAAGTTGTCCTTTGCTTTCAGATATAAAAAAAAGTTTTGATCTAAACTGTGATTGGCGGGCACGTGTAGAGTGACGTGTTAGGATGATGTGTTCTATATTCAAATAGGATCGTTCTTTTAAACGAGGTTTTATGTGTTGAGATGACGTCACTTGGTGTAAGTTGAAGGAATAATGCCCTACTGTTTTATGGGAGTTTCATGATAGAACTAGAATTATTGATTGAGATATTTTTAAGTGTTTTTAATAGGGGAAGAGATACTTTTCCTTATGTTTTGTTCCAATTAATTGTGCAAAATAATATAGTTTAGCTCGACTTAACACCGAAAACAATAAAATAAATATAGAACCTAAAATATACTACAAGCATTTTGAATAACAAAACACTCAAAAACCATTTACTTAAAACTATACCAACACATTAAAAAAAATACGAAATGAAAAATAAATTTAATCAAGTTTCAAGCACTAAAATCCACGCTTTAAATCCAGTTAACTAGGTGTTCCAATTTTAAAATTCAATTAATTTACGACCTGTCACAATTTACTCGTAAAATTCGAAATTATATCTAACGTTTTAGTGCACCTATCCGTAATGAGGTATGGGAGGTTTTAAAACTAATTGGTCTATTCAAATTTTGTGCATATTTGTTCGGAATTAATTTATAGGGTTCTATATAATTATACCTACATAGGAAAGTACTACACAATTGATTAGTCACACAAATAAACGAATGTTCTATGCGAGATTTCGATTGATAGTATACTAGCTAAGTATTTCTCGCGCATTTCACCATCTGAAAGTCGATTATAGCTGCAAAACCTTAACCTTCTTTTACGCAGTCCGCTAAAAAATATGTAGTATTCCAGTAATCCTGGGTGCCCAACCCAACTTTACCATACCAAATTTTATCAAAATTGGTTTAGCTGTTTAAGCATCAAAGAGTAAGAAACACCCATCGGCACTCACAAACTTTCGTATTTTTAATATTAGTAGGATACGTTTACCTACACATATAAGCCACTAAAGTGAGACCATTTAATAAGGTAGTCTGACAGTAACTACTTACTTATAAATAAATTTTGTCATTTAGATATTGATCGCACGGTTAACCGAATCATCACGTTTCTCGTTCGACCGTTTGCGGTATCACATAGTGGTCATTCCACAGTGTGACACCGCAACCGGTCTCGGTCTCGGTCCCCGCATAGAGTAAGCATATAGCAGAAATTCTTGAAAATTGTCTAACTCTGTCACTGTGTAAGGGTTATTAAAGATGGTATTATTGAAGTTTATAAAAGGGTTATTCCTTCAAATCGAAATTAAAATCAAAAGGTTCGATTAGCTTTTTCAGGCAGTTTCAAAACGTTACTGACTCTAGATGCGCGGTTCCAAAATGTCATTCTTTTAGAGAAGACCCGGCAAAAAACTCCATAGAAAAACTCCTTAGAAAGTAAATAAAAAATATTTTAATGAGTCATCATTTTTAAACACTTAAAATATTTGGTAATTACTGTGACTGGCCTTACAATCTAGCTTCTATAATTCTATATACTCCGAAATCTTTCATTCATTTGCTTAGAACCTCGAAATAGCGGCACGTTTTAATTAAAGTGCTAAATTGTTAAATGCAGTTTCTAATTATATGTGTATGAATTAAGCTGGCGCTACCAAATATTTGGCTGGTGTATTGCAATTACTGTTGAATTGCTTTTTAGAGTCAAAAACCTGTGTCACATTATTTTATACCTTAATACTGTATTATACGTTCTAATTTACGTTGTCAACGTGCTGGCTTTAGATGTTCATTTGTTTGTTCAGTAAAACATACCTATAAAAACTTTTAGAGTTCCATTTTTGTTATAAATTGTTCGGTCTAAATGTAACAGAATATCATATATCCTCAATACAAAACTTCTAAATCAATAAAATACAGATGAAGAATGTCTAGAGAAAGTAAACAGGCCACAAAATACTAGAAAAAAATACCCCAAAAAGATTTTCTTGCTGAAATAAATGATTTGAACCGTATATATTTTGATGGACAGGTAAAAGTGATCGCTTGACATCGACGGATCCCGGCGGCGACGTTTCATACGCCTATTTGCAGAATCTACGAAAGGCCTCGCATGAGTTGGTGCTTATACTTCCAATTTATGATTTTAGGAAGTGTATATTGATGGTAAGGTTGCTTGTTTATTGACGGGATTAACGGGTATATGTATAAACTAATATTGCCTATAGTACAATTGTGTAGCGTCTACATTTGGAATTAACTTTTCCCGCGAAGTCATCCGCGTGAAATTGAACTAAAAAGCTAATTTTCAAAAAAACAAGACTTTAAAATAAAAGAAGCCTAAGATACTCCTTATTAGATCAACTACCTATTTATTTTTCCTATTATTTTCTGTACTTCTCTATAAAACTGAACAGGAACAGGACTATTCTTTCTTAATTTATAACATTTCCTAAAATCATCTTTATAACAAATTTAGAAATCATCAAAAAGGCATGCTACTCCAAATTAAACCTAACAAAATTCCAATTCTCTCAATCTTTCTTTGCGAAACGTCATCAATAACGAAAATAAACATTTCATTCTTCCTAAACAAATCGTAAGTGCTTGAAAACACTTACAAACTTTTTGATTCCGAAAAACTGTCCAAAAATTCATTAGCTATGTCCCAAGTTAAGTAATTAAAAGGCAATGGAATTCTCCATCCCCCTGCAACGTCCCCAAGTATCCATCAAGTTTGATTTGATAAAAGGGAAGTTATTAATCCAAGTTTTAAATCGCTCCCGATGATAAAACGGGTCAATGCATTTCACAGTTCGATGGGCCTTCTAACAAATTAATTATAAACGTTAATTATGAGCCTCCTTGGTCGTGTATCTTCAAACTATGGGATATTTTGTGTCGGTTTGATGTTTTGAAAGGAGTCTTTAATATCAAGGTAATCCAGCTTTCAGCCTTCTGAGAGTATAAATTCTTGAGAAAAATTAACAAAAGACGAAAGTTCGAAATATTATATCGTAGTAGGTGAAGGTTAGGTCAAACAGATAGGAAATTTGATATCGATATCTCAATATTACGATGAAATCAAAGCATTGATGCTCAAGCAACCAAATATCCGTATATTTATTAATAGACTACTGACCAACCCAGATCAATATACTTCCCACGCAAATAAGACCTATAATTCTATGGCAAAATCATAGTTACACCTTTGAATTAGTCTAAAATGACATACTACTAGATTCTATAGTATAAAATCAAGCTTTCCAACAAACGTTTTTGATACGAAGACAAATTTTCAAAAGAGTCCTAAAAAGACTTTATAAAACTGAATGTTATAGTGATGAACGATTCTGTTGTTATTCGCAAAACTTTTGGTATACCAAGATGTTTACATATATACAATTTGAGGTTTACAGAATTCTATTCTTGAAAACTTGTACACAATTTAACATACGAAGAAAAGAAAACTTGTACCATGTCAGCTTAACAAACTCTTAACTCGGTAGCCGTACAATCGTCGGGCAACCATTACAGAAAACTGTATAACATTACACTAAGTAAACGTTCGGAGGACCTCCTACTACAATTGAAGTTGAGGAAGCGAGACGGCGATATATATGTAGAGCGGCATCTCTTTCACACTAGTATGAGTCTTGCTTTAAGTGTTGGTTGGGAGGGCTAGTGGTTGGTCACGACTAGCGAAGTTGGGTCTTCTAAAATTTCCATCGGGAGCCGACAAAGTTTGGCGTCTGCAACGAACCTTCACCAACCGGAGTCACAGTATAATGGGCAACAGCGGGAAATCAAGTTATTGTTTATACATAGAATTAATAGCAGAGAATACGACCTTTTTGGTTTAGGATTAAGTTCGTCCGTTTAAGTAATACGTGTCTAAATCGCTATCAAATGCCAACTTTTCCAGGCCTAAATGAATTGGAAAATGTTTATGGTTTACGCTCTATTTCTTTTTAGCATACAACAAAAAAAAATACGAAAGAAAGGAAAATATATTCGATAGAATATAGTAGAAATTCTGTGGTGTTATAATACAATTTGTCGTGCTAAGCATTCAAAATGATTTTTCACTTAAAAATTGATTGCCAAAAATGCTCACCTAGTGTTTACGGTGAATGAAAAGTCAAAATTCTTAGTAGTTGTGTTAAAAAGCCAATCATCAATGGTGGACCCTTGTGTTCCTTTTCCATCGCCTTACACCTATTCCCTTCTAAGAATTCACCATAATACATTTTTACTATTAATCTTTATCGGCTGTCAACTCTCACTTTATTATTATGTTCAAAATAGTTGCTTGAATTATCGTTATATTGCGAATCAGGATCGATATTTTTCTGTTTACTAGCTCCCGAACTTATAGCTAGTGTTAATGCTATGTATGTGTTATATTAATGTATATTCACTGGATAAGACCGATTATTTTATGTTTACTAGACTTCACAATCGTAGCTGATTTTAGCTATATCTTTTTTACTTGCATAGTAAGTATAAGCTTGAAAATAAAATGAAATTTGGCAATTAACGACATCAGAGAATATTCAACACTACGATCTCGTTCTTAGCCCAAAGGGCCTTGGACCAGCAGATCAATTACTATTTGATATTTCTAATATCAACAACACAAAAACTAGCCCAAACTATAACTATAGCTCTTTTACCCAAATAACCACAAATTCCTAATGATCACGACATTTGTTCTTAACTAAAACCATAATTAGTTCCTAACTGTATAAGTTTTGTTTGTTTATGCAAAATCCGGGCCCTGATCTTTGAAACCGCAAGTCGTGAAGTTTGTTACGAATTTTTGTAACTTCAACTATAACTACGGAGATATAATAATATGATGATATTTTGGACAGTTATTGTTCACCAAATATTTGATTAAACAAAGAGGTTGGGTATTTGAGAAGTAATTAATAAAATATAATAAAAAAAAACATTTGTTTCTAGATCTTCCATAACACTCAGAAGAAAAATAATGTCTTTTATTTGTATTGACTTCCTATACAAGTATATTAAGCTGTCATAATTATACAAGAAAAACCTATTTTGTCTACACGAGACTTAAGCTGCAGTTTCAGTTTATAAACCCTACAATTTAAGACCGTATTTCGTAGGTACATTGTGTATGTTACCCTGGGTCCAAACATTTGTAAAACTTGTGCATACAAACGAAGCAAACGAGGCGAGAATCGTGACTCTATAGAAGTTTAAAACCTACGCTGCATAGTATCCACTGTTTGGAGGAATAAAATGTAAAACCACATGTTTGTTGCTGCGCTTACCAAAACGCTGTGTCGAGGGTTTTGTTTTACCTGTAACAGAGATAAAGTTTATTAGTAAAAAATTCTTAAGCTGCAATAGTGTTGTATGCGGAGTAAATCAAAACATAATTATTGTTAATTTATGAAATCTTGATTTAGGGCTTAAAGAGTACCTAGTGACAAACGTATTTTTTACTAGAATTTAAAATAAAACAAGTTAATTACAGTGAAAATATTGTATATGTATATGAATTTCATCACAATTTTCTGCAATGTTACAACAAAATAAAATATAATTATTCATAAGTCCCTCACAAATATACAACAGCAAACACTTAACATAAACGCTGACTCATTGCCTTTCTAAGATTTCAGGGTCAAAATAAATTTAAACAATGCCTTTAAAACAAATGGGAAGACGACCGGTTGCAGAAATTAGAACTGCCATTCATGAAAACCCTTAAACGGGTCGCGGGATTGTTCCCCGGGGAAATTATGGACTTAGCACCTGACAAGGCTCAAATTTTAATGCTAGCCCCCGTAGCCCCTTGCAGCCGCGAATAAATTAACGAGTTTTTGTTGATTTGCTCTGTAATTTTTAACAGGCGCTGCGCGTAAACAACATGTGACGGTGACTCAAATAAAAACTCAACACTTTTCTGTACCTCGTTTAACCTACCTGTCTTTTACCTGCTACTTTCAATTTACATTTGTAGGTAAATGTAATTTTCATATAGTAATATTATGTTTCTATTAACTACAAGTTTCTATTGCCTACGAGCTGAACGCAATCATCAACTAAGAACTAAGTACGGACAAACTTTAATCAAGCGGGCGCAGTTCAGAACTCAAATTGTTTAATTTCGCCAGACTAGGCCAAAATGATACTTAGAACTTCCAATTCTCAGAATACCTAACAAGATAGGGTCTACGATATATAAACTCTATGCAAAACATTTTGATGAACAAGTAAATAAGGTTGTAAGGTCTACGTCGGCCTCCTTGGCCTTATATTTATTATGATAGAGCTTAGTAGTGGGAGAGAAAAAAGAGACGTCAATCTACTCTGTGTAGAGCGCTGTCACGCTTCCACGACTGCTATAGTGTTATTTTAAGACGTGGCAAGGCCCAGACCTCTTACAAGATTTACTACACCTTACACTCGTACGACCCCAGCTTAACCTCAGTGGTTCTCAAAAGGAGTGAATGTGGCAATATTAAAGTTTCGCCGCAAACGGACCCTTATCTCATCCGGCGGCGACTAACGTTGTTACTAATTATGTTTGGACGTGCTCCCAAGACTATCTGGATAAGTGGTTGTTTAGCTTGTTACTGTACAGTTTAAAGTTAGTAACTTCTTTTCAACAAGTCTTGGGATACAATCCGAAATTCGGTTTGGAAAACTTGATTTTGTAATATTATTAGTTCTTCAAATAACAATAACTGCAATTTTATAAAGCACGATTTTATAGAGAAAGACTCTTTGTACAAAACAGGACAGGATTTGGTTATATTTACCGTGCGTTGGATTATTTTTGTCATCATTAACAACCGTAATCTCAGACTAATGAAATGATTTCAGTTCACAACTTAATGATAATTTATCGGTAGACGTTTTAAAACGCTATTTATTTTACGACCTACTCTATAGCAGAGACATTAAAAGCTTGTTACAAAGCGCCTGCGGCATAATGTATAGCAACAACACTTATTTGCCACTGTTTTAAATTTCCATCAGGCACTTTGTAATTAAACGTTTCACAGTTCAATGTGACTGTGCTGTGCTTCTATTTTAATTATGTCATTCCATCCCGTCTAAGCTTAACAAATATTTAAAATGTGAAAAACAAACTGTACCAAAAAAAACAAATGAATCAAGTTATATTGAAACAACGATTGTCACTGGATACGGTCCTTTCTATTCAACAAACTCAAATCTAAAATACAAATGAGCTCTCAGCTACAGTTGACATAAGGACCTAACTACCTGACACTCTACCACAACTACATAAAGTTGTACTAGACTGTGGAAGCGAGAAAACACGATAGAATGTAGAGCGGCGTCTCTCTTTCACAACTGCAACAGTTTTACTCTAAGACGTGGTAGTAGAAGCTTCAATATATTCAGCTACATATGCTCGTTAGGCAGCTTGTTGCAGAACTGTAAGTAACTTCGTTTATACTGCTTCAAGTCTTTCGTTAAACTCGAATGGATTTATAAACTTTGGGTATGATACAGATTGGTTTGATAGGTTGTATCTGTAAGACTGTCTAGCCACTTATGTGTCGATAAGTACTCGTATACTGACAAATGTGTATTAGTTTTTGCATGAGACTATGTTTTAATGAAATGTTTATCTTTCCCTACATATTTAAGAGTGGCAGTATTGTTGGCTATTTAAACACGGTTAAGTATATTTCGGACTTAGTTATGCTTACTAATTAAGGCGGAGAAATAAAATTGCTATTGCTTTTTATCAGCTAAGTCAGTTTGTTTATGTAGATCCTACTGCTGGACAAAGGGTCTTCCTTTTCCCCTTTTAAAGCTCGTGTCTATTGCGATTTCTGGCCTCGTGCGACCTGCATATCTGACAAGATCTTCACACCACCTTCGCCGTGGACGACCTCGACGACGATGTTCTTCCTCCGGCTTCCAGTGGGTGACGATTTTACTCCGTTTATTGAATAATATTACCTTTAAACTACAATATTTGCCTTTCTACACATGGTAATGTAAATAAATGGCCGGCTATGCTTCGCCGATGATCAGATGGGTCATATTAATACACTTTTTAAATATCTGTATCTGTATTTTAAAAGCAAGTATATCTTGGAACACTTATATGTAATTTTTAATGACCTTACTTTATCTTAACGAGTTATATAACATGAAAGAGACATTAAAAATGTGTAAAACATTTTTAATTATGTTCTTTTAGGCTTGCACTAAGTTACGTGTGCCTTTTTGGTGAAATTTTGATACAAGTAAGGAAAAACAAGGATTTAAATAAATATATAATTATAATAAATCCTTCTTGCTAAAGTTTGTGACTTGATTAAATAACATTTAAAATTGGAAAAAGGAATCTAGATCTATGATTACATAATTAAGGAATACGTGGGCTCCTCTCTTAATTATATCCAAATACAACAAATTTTAAAAGCTTTGACTAATAAATCAGTGTTACAAAAACATCAAACATCAAAAATCACTTGAAAATCACCTACTTAAGGGACTACTTAATCATTATAAGAAAACCGTATTCATAAAATCATGGCCTACCGAAAAAGATAAATGAAGTCTATAATAAACTTATACAAAAAGATTAAGAAGTTCCTTATGTATCTAAATTGGTTTATGGTAGAGCTTATAATAGAATTTTGATTGAATATATTTATGGTGAAACTAACGTAGGATTCAAGCATTTGCATTAATAGGCAATTTAACAATATTTTAACTTTACACTAGCATTCATCAAGTTAACATAATATATTCAGGTTACATACATACATATGTTTAGTGTATGACATACATTTCGTATTGCTAACCGATGTAAATTTTTATCTTAGCCTAAAATCTTTTTGATTCATAGTTTTGTTTTATTTAGATAGGAATTTAAAGTAGCTTCTAGAATCTGAGCGGAATAATAAAGCCATTAGAATTTCTTGATGCTATATTCAAAACAAAATACTTGAAACTGCTGAGTTAGGTACTCACCTATGCTTTAAAAACGTACTGGTTGTTAGACTTTGCATTGACTTTACATTCCATAGAAGAAAACCTTACGCTCAGAGGGCATACCTACTACCGTCCCTTCAAGTTATGTAAGCTGCTAGAACTCTCTTCTACAACTGCAATAATAATATGTCTGGACCGAGTTCGGCCACAGCTCATAGTAGATATGAATATCTTGCAGTTAGACAGTTTGTATTGTTTGTGAGACACTGTCTTACCTCATAAATATGTACATATTATACCTTAAACGTAAATAAATAAAAAATAGTAAAACTCAAGATCGGTTCTGTATTTTAACTGTCTAGTCCACTACACCAAAATCCAAAAACATTTCCTATATAACATCGAAAACACTTTTAAATGACGCATTAGCTATAAATTAATGGTTTCTAGGTAAAACATTCAATAAGATGGACACAAAACAACATTTTACTGTAGTTATAACGGGCTCTGCATGTTTTTAGAAAGGAACATAGAATTTCTAACCGTATACTACTTATCTTAATCGATACTTTGATAAATGACAATATTTATACGAATTTTTGTAGTAGGTATGTTTCTAGGTTAATTTTACATTGAGGAAAATTACTAACGAAATTCTGCTGTTCATAAAATATGTTTAAAAAGATGATTTTATTTGTAATCATCATTATGAAGCTTTGAGTGTAAGGTTCGACCTTTTTTTATGTCAACGCTTATTCAGCTCATTTCCCTTTAAATTTTAGCTGACATGTATGTTTAGAAATCATATTTGCCAGGCCTAGATAGTATTTTGACCCAAACACGTAATGAAAAGACAATAAGGGTAGGCCCGTTATAAAGACAATGATATTAGGACTCTCCCCTCTTACGAAGGTGGATAAGTGTACAGACACACTTATACCAAATAAACTGATGTACCATTAAACGAACGATTCAAAAATACACCAGTTATGTATTTTATACTAATGTAAGACTAAGTTGTTCTACTACTAACAATACATAAAATAAAATAATTACATTTGAATTTTGCATTAATACAGAATGGGGCTAAAACAAATGAAGGTGGAACCGTTTTAATAAAACTACAATTATTCTACACCACACTATAAAGTAATGAAGCTGCTATTGCTCTAATAAAACTACTATACTAATGTCCTATACCACCAAACATAATTATGTAGTCAGAATAAATTCAACTTAAAACACAGCGCAGTCTAATTTGTAAGTTAGTACCTACGTCCGTCCTTTTAAGTCGTCCTATAGGTCCAAATGTCTTCATAAAGCACTCGCAAACTCGTTGGGTTTGCTTCAATTATAATTTGAGTCATAAAACTACATTGTCTAGAGCTAGGGCCAGACACTAAACAGAAGTCTGTACTAAATTAGAAGAGAGGTCATTAACCTAAATTAACATTTTCAGTAAGTTTTGAGAACCCAAAGTTCATTTTAATTATGGGTTTTATATTTTCTGGCCTTAACGATTCACAGTTTAATGATTCAGAAATATTTGCTTCAATAAACGACGAATGCTCACAAATATCTCGTCCGCAATGTAATAACACGATTCAAAATAAAATCAAACGTCACTCACTCATCAACTCCATTTTCGTCCATACACGAAAAAAAAACCGCAGCAACAAAAAAAAAAAACGACTTCGTTCAACAAGAACGCATATGGCGCAGCCTATACAGCCAAACATTAGCCCGACACCCCATTTCAATCACACATCCAAAGGGCACAAAGCCACCCTACGAAATCTGTGGGTGTTGCACAAAACGCAATCTGCATAGCCCTGTGCGCATGAATAAAATATATTGACACGTGTCGCAGAACTCTAGATTTGTATTATAAAGCCTGCTACAGGCGGAGTGCCAAGAACCAGAATGAATTTTCATAACACGACGGCACTGAAAGGAATGAGATGTGGAAAATGTAATTTAAATATACATAGTTTTTTTATTGAATTTGAGGGTCAGTATTCGAATCGTCAAAGGAAAGGCAATGAAGGATGTATTTTGATAAGATTATAAACAGAAACAAACATTGAAGACACGTACAATATTTTTTTTCGTAAGTCCTATCTTCTTAATAAGAGGTATTTATCTATCGACGACTGATGCGTCGGAAATGTAATCCGTATCGCTATGAGTGTACTTGCAATTTATCCCAATTCCACCAATTAATATAAAATCAACACGAAAAATCACACTATTTCGCAGCCTACAGTCACAATCAAAAAATAAATTCTGTTAAAATTGCCGACACAACCAAACGACAGAATAAAAGTGAATGTATGCCTAAATTTTCTGAACAAAATCCTGATCTAACGCTCTCAAAGCAAACAATAGTCGTAAATTGCACCCTCAGGACATAACAGAAAAGTACTAACGACCCATCCATCCCTCACTCGTTTCAGAGCTTAAACGGTCATAAAAACTAAAGCATTGTCCGATGCCGAGTGTAATCCACTTAAACCGACTACCTATCGTACATTTAATGCTATGTATCATGAAAACAGTGCAACGACACTCCAAACAAACAATGCGCGATGGTTGGATGAAGGATCCGTTGGAAAATACAGGCGAGGACCGTTTCATACTGAATAGTGATGAGATGCCATCGCGTAGATGTGGCTGTGCTCGCAAATTGTGCTTTGAAGTATTCATTTGGCTAACAGATGCTAATGAGTCTTGTAGTGATAGTACAATCACTATCACACAATTGTGAGTGGCTTGGAGAGGGCACATTCAGGCGTACACAAGTAAATTACGTGATTAGGTTATTACGGCTGACAGAGATCGTGAAGACTAGCGAACCATCTGCATGATTACACGGATCACTAGATGAAAACGAGAAGCTACTTTAAATCAGGAGAGCTGTTCAAAGCGGATTTCAAGCAGGATATTTCACCGGCCGTCTAAATTACTGCCCCAGTTTCAACGAACTAGGTTTCAATCGATTTCTTTTGGTAGCACGCGTTCATTTACAGTAGCATTACTTTGGTAAGTTTAGAAATCAGCTCACAGGATTACTAGTCGAGTTTTCCGAGATAATATATAAACCAAGACTAAATTTAACACACATGATTCTCCGTATAAGCGAATACAACCAGAATACGTACTTCCAGCATTCCAGAAACTGTATTTTATGCTCTAATACCGAGAAATACAATTTCGCGAAAGGAACAATGAGGATTTCCGTAGTTGTTAAACGAAATTCTCGGAACCTAATTAAAAGCGAAGCTTCCGAAACTCGTTTTTATTAACAACAATTAGTTACAAAATCTTTGCTGTTTATCTAATAAAAGACGAATATAATGTAAAACGATTTCGGTAACCATTGCGTACCAAAATAGCAAACATTCGTTCCGAAAACTGTCACAGTCAGCAATGGGTTTCAAATATATCAAATCTTGTTTCCAGACATGCTTATTTGCATATATTTAGTTTCCTCCTGTCGATTAATAAATTTAATTAATCCCCAGCCAGTAAAGAGATCTGCCGCTAATACTGGTGATGTATTTAGAGTAGGTAGGTTTCATCCCTCCGTAGGGGTGCGACTGCATTCCTATTAATATTGCATGCAAGTTACGTGTACTGTTTAAACTAGACGAGCCAACATGGGGTAGAGTGGAGTTTCGGATAAGTCGGGATCGCGAAATGATTTTGCTTTAGTATTTTAGTGGAATCCTGTTTTGGTTCATTGCTTTAAGGAGATTCGTTTAAGTTTAGTTTAAAGTTTATTCATATTAGATACAGTTGAGTTAGCTATTTGGATATTTTAGACACAGTTTATATTTTGATTAGTAGAAATTCGTTTTTGATATTATATTTGTATTAGAAAAACGTTAGCATTAATCTTCTATCTACTTTTGTCAAACAAAGCACCTCTAGCAGAAAACTAAAAAAGAGGCTTTTTAGTTAATATTTCAATAAGTACAGTACATTCACAATTCGTCAAGGAAAACAATAGTTAACATACCCATAAATATTCTTGTTGTACTAAAAACAGTGCCTTCTTACGTATAATACTCCTCATTAGAATGTCTGAGAGGTTGGCCAAAACATTTCTTTGGCAAGCCCCTTTGAGTTGTGTTAATGTATAAATATATAAAATGTGTGCTTTGCCGCGATCTCCCGGGAGACCACGTGGTCTGTCTCTGTTATTTGAAAACAGATGTTGGACATTCTTTTATGTTTTCTTTTAAGAACTTTCCTTAAAGATCACAGTTTGGAGGTTGTTTTATTCCAAAGATCACTTTCTGTAAAAAAGTTTTCCGAATTCGACAGTGATCAATGAAAGTGGTATAAAATTGCCGATGTCGAAAAAAGTTCGAAACCTCATAAATTTTGCTGAGTCGACCCTCAGTTTCAATGAACTTGTGAATGAGAAAAGCAATTAACAATTCTATTTTAGGAAAATTAATTTTCTAATTTTAGCCGCTTTCATCAAGCTTTGTTCGCTGTTCATTCATGAACACCTAAGCTTAGCACTAAGGTCCAATAGAATAAAACATTCGCAGCTCACAAAACTGGAAATAATACAGAAATGTAATTATGCAAATGGCCAGATATTTTGGGCTGGCTGTACAGTGGCTCTCGAAATAACTCGCAGTCAGGTGAAAGGGTGGTCTGTGTGTACAATAAAAGCAAATCCGTCACGGTATCGCCGTACACTCGACCGACACTGGCCCACAGTTAATCCGATTCTAATCCCCTTTATTAGTACCAAACGCGATGAATCAGGGTGCCTGCGTATTGAAACTTTAAAAGAGAATAGCCAATTTTGTGGAAGGTATTTGTCAATTAACTAGCTATGTATAATGTGTAAGTGATTAGGGTTGTGTAGTAAAAAACATCTGCACTACTCGCTTTAGTACGATTCTACACCTAAAAGAATTACTTTTCAAATTGTTATAAAGAACTTTCTAGAAAGACAATGTAAACCGGCTAAAACTTAAGGATTTTTTTTTTAAATCTAAACGAATAAATGGCAAATACAGCCAGTAAAAGTATTTTTAGTCACTGGCCACAAGCTTGTTTTTCTTTTTGTATTTTCTCGTGCACCAGTCTCTCCAGAGACGTCTATGCGAATGCATTCGGAATCGCACATCGACAGGCCACCAGACACAACAAAGTTCATACAGTATTTTCTTGTTTATCGGACTCTTTGGAAGGGGAAAAGGCCATATGCGTTATATTTTATGTTTTAAAATACGAGTAATAATAAACAAATCCTTGTATTAATTACTATACCAGATAGATAACTCTTGTAGTATTTGTATGACCTTAGCTGTTAAAAAGCCACCTTAAAAAAAAAAACATCAAAGTAATCTAAAAAAATATTACTCAAAATATTCTAAAACGCATCACATTTTTAGTGTATTTCGGGTAATCGTGAACGTCAAATACGAGTATAAAAGCCATAACAACTAAACGTACTCGCTCTCTTCTCTTACCATTTCTAGCCCAACTTTCTCTACTACCTTTTTATCTATTACACTATCTATGAGACAACAGAAAACGTTATTTATATCCACTAAGAAACGATTAAGATACCGTGAGAAGTGCAGTGTATCACCTGTTACTATTCTGCGCCAGTTTAGTTAAGTCGCGAAGACAAATTTCATTGCTGACGTCATGTGCACTACATTGCTTTAGAAAGACTATTAGCTAGGTTTTAGACTTAATTAATGTACAAACAATGTTATTTACGTACTTAGTTTACATTAAATTTAAGACAGTTTAATAGAACTTAAGCGTAAATGGTGTTTGTCGTATTTGGTAAGGTTCAAAGTGAACATAGGCACGAATAAAATTGTTTGAAACTAAATCGACCTACTACTGACATACCATCAATTTTGGAACTTTTACTTCTAGTTCCACAGCTTACTTTAAGTTTTAAATAAAAAATAAATATAAAATAACAAATGAATTTAATAAACAAAACCCATCAATCTCTACTCATCTGTACATAGACACTTAATCCTTCCGCAATGTCATTTGCAAGTAATTCAGTAACACCAAGCGTGTAGCCATCACCCCTCGTATAGCCATCACCCCGAGGCTTTCCGCTCCTCTCCGTTCCTCTCCGCTCCTCTCCGCTTTCCGCCAGCCTCCGCAAACCTCCGCCCGTATCAAACCTCACAGGCACTACCAAATTACGTAAGTCTTCGCTACAATTTTTCAATCGCATATCGCCCGTGGCTAAAACGCTTCGCCCACTAAATTGTGGATGTTTAGTCATAATTCCGGAGTTCGATGAGGTGTCTTTTATGCTTTTAGTCAGTGAGTCGAGGTATTAATGTTTAATGGGTTGAAAGGCCTTTAATTAAACTTTTTGCTCAATCACTCATACCTTAAAATGTGACGCATTGATGTTTACGGTGTTAGTATAATACATTTCTTTGTTTCTTTTGTACATGTTTTTAACCACGACAGAGAGCAGACGGTTTATGCCTGTAGAGAAGGATGTTTATATAAAATGGCGAACTTCTTATTATCGTACGGCTGATGTACAATTTGGTGTTAGAGTTTAAATCGCCCATAGTACGCATACAATAAAATTATGAACCTTATTTTAAAGGAACCAAGATCGATGTTCGTAATACGTTTTCATTTCTTACATGTTTGGCTGGATAAGCGGAAATCTGGGATTGATGTTGATGAAAATGGTCACATACTGAAAGCATTGCGTCATAGAGAAGACTTTCTCTAATGGCTGGAATCGTTTAATCCCGTAAAAGCAGAGTTTCATCTCCAAAGCTTCCCCACAGCTTCAAAACTTTATATGAAAGCTGGACTTGAAATGTTTTCACACGAAAAAAACAGGTTAGCTTTAAAACTAACCCACAACTCCAAAAAATGTAAGTTACGAGAAATATAAAAATTGATTAGTATATTTGGAGAAATAAGATTTCTAAAAAAAACTGTCAAAAAAATAAATAGTTTTAGCTCCAAAATTAATTACATGATTAAAGTTAGATTTCAAAACAATTTCCCACGAAAAAAGTCGAAAATACTTTTTACCTTTTTACACTTTACTATTTGATTGCCACCAAAAACTTTTAGCTGCATTGAAACAGTATACACATCTAGTGGCCTAGATGTTTATACAGTTTCAGTTTCACAGTGCGCTGTTAATTTTCCAAAGGTTTATCGTTGGTACAAAATACCGGGCTCTACTGAAACGGAAATTTCCTCGTGTACATCAACACAATTACTGTGTAACAGTAATTAAGGGCTATTCAAACGAACCTCCCTGAAGTTTATCAAACTGTTTGGTCGACTGACACTTTGTTTAGGTATTTCTTTTGTGTTTAGGACTTGAAAAGTTTGGTTTAGTTTCTAAGATACTTCATGCAAATAAGTATTCAAGAGGCACTAGTAAAACTGGTAACCGAGCACAGTATAGATTTAGTATAAAGCTAAGTGTAGTTTAGAAGTCACTTTATACCCAGATAAAGGTCATAATATATTTTTTTGTTACATTAAGTTATATCTCTGTCATATTATGTAAACTTGGTGATATGAGGTGCAGCTGCAAACTAACAAAAATATTAATTAGACAACAAATTTTAATTAGATTAAATAATTAGCTAATGGCAAAGACAACTTAGTTAAGTTTCAAAATTATATAATAACCTTTAAAATCTAAACCATAGAAAAACGTCACTTAATTGACACTAGTAAAGAATCGCGGAAAACGGTGACACAAAATAATCTCGTCTCAAGAAAAATCTAAACAAATGACTACGAAAGCAACTTAAAGACAGCTATTCCCATCTTTTTAATTCCGCAAAGTGAACATATTACCTGCCTTAATTCATTATTTAAATGCACCATTTTATTTAGAAACAAATAATAATTTCCATAATGGGTAGGCCATTTTTCAGAGACTTAATTCCCCTACTGTACAGTCTTGAGACAAAAGATTGATATATTCTCTCTTTTCATTAAGTTAAAAATGATTTATACTTTGTCACCCCTCTCGCGTTAACGCAAACGTTTGCGTTTAAGTTTTGTTTGCAGACTTCTGAGTTAAGAGTTCATTAATGTCACCCTTAACTTAGTTAGTAATATTAAAAAAAAAATTTTTTTTTTTCGATATGAATTAAGAGATTAAAAGAGAAGTATTATCTGAAAATACTTTGATGTATGTTCTAAATCATTTATTGTTTAGATGATGCATTTTCATTATCAATATTTAATGATGTGTGTAGCATTTTTTTTAAACAAATGTATTTAGTGAAAATCTGGACAAAAGCAAAGAACACAAACTTCAATTCAAACTTTCTCATTTTACATTAACAAATGCATCATATTCCTACTTCTTTTGGAACTAGACCGCCCAAAAGAGTCCCGTACCCTAAGCAGACTAGATAATAAACTCATTAAACACGAGCACTATAGTTATACCATAAAATTAATATCGGATGACCTAACCACCCCCTGTTCAAACGGTAATTGTGATTTACATAGGGGACCGGACACTAGACAGAGTACGTGTGTCCTCTGTCACTCCCCTGATTGTAGACTGTATAACTGGTTGTATACACTTAACTCGTAGAGGTTCATTGTGATGACTATTAAAAGAGATAGTGAAAAACAAAAGAAATTTAAAAATAATAAGAAGCAAAAGATAGAATGGTTTTAAAAAAAATGGAAGTGGCCTTTACCCGGCCTCATATCTATGTAACCTATAAAAAATATTAAGGATGTTTATGTGGATATTATATTAGATTTAGCAATACTTTTGTGAGATGTAACGGTTAGTTTTTTTTGTATTTTTAGTTTTGTAATGTTATATAATTATCAGTTTCAATATTTGTTTACTGAACCAGAACCAATATTTATTACATACCTTACGTTTATAGTATGGATGTTTAGCTATAACACTATTTAGAATAGTGTTTCAAATAGTATTTAATTATTTAGGCTTGTAATCACGAAAACATTCGACACAAATTTCACAAACGTTACTTCGTAATTATCTAAAGTAGAACAACCCATAACATATTTACCAAAACATTAACATATTGAAAACGTATTTACTCTAAAATAGAGCAAACATTTGAAGGAATATCGATTAATTTAATACGAGTAATCGAGTAATCGTGAATCGGTATAAACAAATACAAAGCTTGGAAGCGAATGTTTGTGGAATGTATAAGTCAATTAACAAAATCAGTGAAAAGGAAACAATAGTTCCCCTTTTAGTTAACACGAAAAACCACTTCCAATGTTTACTTGGCGATGTCTCGATGCTTAATTAGCTAGTTAGCTCTGTTCGTTGAAGCTCTTGAACGATTTAAAGGTTCAAAAAGATCTCTTTAAGTTTGTGCTTTAGGAATTTGTGTTTTCGTGGAAGGTTTTGGAGATTCTGTCATGTTTGTATAAGCTGGCAGTGTGTTAAAGAAATTGTTGTAGGTCTTATTATAAAAATTACGTTTAAAGATCTGCAGAAATATTGTTGTTAAACCATAATTTTTTAAAGACCTTACTATAAGTAAGTTATTCAAAACCGAACATATTAAAATGTCTAAAATGGTAGGTAGGTATAAATTAATTAAGTCCTTAGTATGAATGTATCAGAATTGCCACTTAGTTAATAACAATGTTTATTGATATGATACCTATTTATATAAAAGGTAAAATTTTGCTAATTTGTTACTTTTTTGATACGCTAATTACATCTATCTACATAATATACTAAAGGTATAGTATCAATCTTTGCCGTTATCGAACATGTCATATTTAATATACACATGTTGGAGATGTATTCTACGAAGGCGAACTTTCAGCGCCAAACTTCCAAGAACCGATCTAGACCCCTGCCATAAACAGGTAACAAACTAACACTACAACTAAACCAATCGTAAATAGGCCAATCAATATACTAAATTCCCTTTGATGGTCCGTAAAACCCTACAAAGTTGGAGAGTAATAGAGTTTTCACGTCGTTCCCAGCTGCCGGGTGCCAATCAAATTAAGACCGATTATCGAACGATGCCGATTAGGACCTGCTTTGAACGATCGCTACTGGAGCTAATCTAAGGATTAAATTCTTTTAGTCAATCGCCACAGGGATTTTGTGTAATCTCCTCTCATAATTTGTAAAGGACACCTTTGTGTGATATCGGAAATTGATTTTTCGGAGCTTTGTAAAAGATGGATTTGATCCGGTGTGATTTCGGAATATGACATTTTTATGTAGCGATATTTTATCGATACTTTTTCTGTAATCCTCTAACCAATTTGTTTTCGTTCTTTGAAACAGATTTTTTTGGTTATTCACAAAGAATACAAATAAAATTATATCTCTTTATTCGCTCCAGTTATTTATTTTAAGCGCTAAGCTTCTGCAGTTTCAATGTTTGCGGTTCGTGATATAGTTTCCCAAATAAGCAAACCGACTCCCGCTGGACTAATTATGAAAACAAATACTAGTTGTTGATACAATTTATTACAAACTCTTTAGTTAGGTTCCTAGCAATTTTTTCCACTAAATCCAATAGCTTTCGAGTCCGTATTGGTGATTAGTTCCAATTATTGGCATTCAACGCACATGCGGCCAGCCATCGCCCAGCCATTTCAGTAATTGCCTTTCTTTCTCCAGTAGATCTTAGCAAGCGTTCTGCAGAATTGTTGTCTCTTTGTTTCGAAGAATATTGGATTGTGGTTTCGCAAATTAAGTTTAAAATAGCTTATTGATGTTTGTTTTACAGTTAAGTGTATTGGTCTTCAGTACAGATAAAATCTAATGCAATAGAGCGTAGAGAAGCGGAAGCTACAAAAGAATAAAGAAATCTTTTTACATTCGGAAAGGAAACGCAAAGTCTCACTTATTTTAAGAAAAGAAATCTGGTTAAACAAAATTCAAGTCTTGTAATAAGAGGAAAACTTGAGAAATTCACATTATTATCACCTCATCGTTTAAAGCGACTACTTGAGAACTCCCGACTCGAATGTTCCCTTGATAAGTCGTAGCCTGGTCGGTATCGTAAAGCGTACGCGACAACGAGGGAAGAACATCTATAAGGACTTCTTCCAGTTTATATTTAGACTTAGGAGAGTGTCTACGAGAGTTTAGTTTTCATATAAAACGTGTAGTCTAAAGTTTGCTTACACGTTTCAAGGATGAAACGAGAACATCTTGAGTTGATTCTCGGAGTAATAAATCGCAAGCCCTTGTGCTACAGACAACGCTTAACTTATTTCTTTAAGATTTCTTTTCACAAGTTTCGAGTTTTATGAAATAAAAACTGTTTTAAGTAGCCTTTATGTTGTTCATACTTACTTTTTATTGGAGGTTTCATCTTGCTTTTGTACGGTGTGGTTTATGAGTCTTTTTTAGATGTTATCTATAAGTTTGTATTGAAATTATCTTTATGGTTAAAAGACGACGGGCAGTACTAATTTCAATAGTGATATTTACCTATTTCCGAAAATATTTACACATTTCTTGAGTTCTTAGTTATGCAAGAAGACAAGAGAGAAATTAACGATATAGAAGTAAATAGCGTAATAAATTAAGATTTTCTCATCTAGATGGCGGTGCCAAGTAGTAAAGAACTAAACCCAGCATGGGTCATGGTCAGAACTTCGAGGTCCTTTTAAATCAGGTCAAGAAAATCTGTCGTTACGGTAATAAAGGAAAATTTTACAACAGCGTAATTATGAGGGTCAAAATGCCTTGGAAAAATATTTTTCCAAATGATACCTTGTCAAAAGACAGTATGATCAGTAAAATTCCTTTAAGATACTGCCACTGCTAATTTCATTTTATAATGTTGTTTTTTTATCCTATGATACTTTAGTTATCACCGACCTTATTTTAAACACCTTTTTAAAAATAAAAGTTCTATCACATAAAATATATCATTTCGCCAAATCAGTAGCTACTTAATTTGTAATGTCTCTTGTATTACCACATAACAAATTAACTTCGGCGTCGTATTATCCCCACGGCCCAAGAGTTATTCAAATGACGTCCCCATTGCAAACCGCCATGTCTATCGAACAAAAAACAATTTTGACGCGCCAAGTTTTACATCGCACGTTTTGTTCCATCTAAATATTCAAATAAGATATGAAAGCCGGTAATGGTTGGTTAGATCGGAGATGTATCCGCTTGCAGGGACATTAATTTATGTAAAGTATTAGATTACTTGGTAGGAGTCTACTCGATATCCAAAACGTGATCCCAATGTTGATTCAAATTGGTAACGACGTTGTTGTATGTAACTTGAGTAAATAAACGGCTTGCTCGTTATGAATTGAAAATAAATACTTCACATTTGTGGGGATAATTAAAATTTCCATGCGTATTTTAAAATAAAAGTTTACATACTTTTTTATTCGTTTAGGGCTACTTCATTACGATATTTTACGTTTTCAATACGATTAATAACCCAACAAAATCATCTGATGGTAAGTAAATTCCGTTTACAAAGAGGTTTTATTTAGATTCATCCTACAACACTAAAATAGAGCATCGTTAGCCGTTAAACCCGCAGTTTCCCTTCTGCGTTATCCCAAAAATAAATTATTAATCCTTAATACTACACTTCGGAGTCCACAGCTGGACAGAGTCCTATTTAACGCCGCCATAATACTTACTGTAAATTTCATGACTTTTAGTTCAAGTGGACCCTTATTATGAAATCAACTTTTGGCAGAAGGAGGTTTGTTGTCTCAACTGTTAGCAGATGGTTATGATTCGGCAACATTCATTTAAAATTTATGTACACAAGAGAATTATGGTTTAGCGTAGGACGGTAGTGCAAAAGTGCTGGTTACTTCTTGGTAAGTATTTATGAAGGCTTTTCTCTTTTAGAAGTGATGATGCTTTTAGGAAAGATGATTTGTGAGCACGTTAATAGAGAGATGTAAGCAAGTTACATTTTCATTGAGAAGAGATACGCAGCAACAACAAGCACGTTCTTTTCAGAAAATACGGTATACTTACTTAGTTTCCGATTTCAATGTGAAACCGGCAATATATAACACATAACAACATTTTGTTCATATCTTCTCAGACGAGCAAACATATTTCGATTTCGAGACCTCGTGCAGGTTGAATCGGTCTTCTACGTATATTTGCCTTATGACGAATAGAAATACTTGAATACTTGTCCCAATCTTTATCAAACAAACTCAGGAACATAAATAACAATGTAGAAACATCCCATCATACTAACAGCGGTTAAGACGAAAACTTTGCACGAACGATCTTTTATCTCCACCCAAATAGTTTCCTTGTCCTTTCCTATTACTGTACCACTTGAAACTTGAGCAATCTAATTTATTTATACGCGCGAAATATTACTCAACCGGAGATAAACAAAATATCTCTGAACAAAAACCACATTATGATTGAATACAAATTGCTGGCTGAACAAAATGTTTCTGGAACGTTGCCTTCACTCAACGGGCTTTTCGTGAATTTACAAAATATGATAAAACACGTCGCACAAAGTCATGCATGAACTAGCATCATTGAGCACACTGACACGGCCTGAAACTGTAAACAACAGGAGATAACGTTACCTTTTTAACGAAGAACTCGCTTTCCCAGCAAAATACTCTTCAAGGATTCAGAAAACACTAAAGCCAATATCACTGTCAACACAATTTAATGTACGAAAACACTGTCTTTAACGATTTGTCCATACAACGTTTGTTTTTGTATCACCACTGGGGACGCGAGGTTTCCCTGCGATCGCTCGGGGGTGACTGTTAGTGTCACTCAGACCTGCGGGTTCACCCCGATGACGTCATCGTAGACCAATGGGGTGGGATTTCTCACGCATGCGCGCCGCACCAGCCGCCGCGGCGCCTCTACCTCGGCGGCGAGCGACACCGAAAGCTTCGCCGGCATATGATGTATACATTGCTGGTTTAGTTATTTACGCTCGTGGCGCTCGTGGAACGTTAGCCGTAGTGGATGTTCGAGCGCGCGTTTTTGCCGATTTCGATGTTTACGATCGTAGTGAAGTGTGCTTCTGAGGGTGACAGCTTTGAGAGCACCCCCCGATGGGCTTTTCAAAGGACCAGCGCCTCCATTCTTTTTGTAACTGCCTGTGGCGTACACCGCGCGTTTGGAATAATTGAGACGACCGGTATATGATTTAATTTGCCCTTTCGCGGAGTCAAATGTTTAACTGTAAGGGGCGAAATATTTTTTACTGTAGAAAAAATGTAAACAGTAAAGGGGTACGTCCCTAGCGAGGCCCTTACGAAAATATTAATTAATATATCTCATTTTAGATGTGCACCATTAGTCAGGTACTTTATTACTGTTTTTGTGGGTGACATAAGATTGTACGACGTTCATGAATAAAAGGATGTAAAAAACATAAAATTAATACGGATAATTTATTAAAAAGAGTTCGTTGTACAAGGACACATGAGCATGATATGATGTAACGTGTCCATTACTTTTAACTGAGAAAAAATATGATTTATTAGATCTTACTTCTCTTTCGAAGGATTACCTTTTAAAATTACATTGATTCATACTGCAGGTCTCCCAATAATGATAAAATCATCACCCAAACACCAACAAAAATTCAAAAATCGATTCTAAATAACACCTTAATTCGCAATCTAATTCTAATCGTCATACATTGATCGATAACAAGCAATCGAATAGCGATCTGAAGTGATTTTTCATACTCGATCACCGGTACAGGCCGTGTTTAATTCGCCATCCGTCTTAGCAACAGATTTCCCTTCAGCCTAGCGATCGTAATCGCATTGTAATTGGCTAGAGTGAGAATTCGTTCATGTTTTGTACCTTTGTTGATTTTTTTTAGTGTAGAGTTGAGAGTAGACTTTTGACAGTATATATTTGTAAACTAAATTACTAATTTATAAATATTGATAAATATTGATTAATTAAATTAAAGATTTATGAAGTAATTAGTATGGAAACATAGAATTCGGGGTCTAATTTGATGTTTAATACTTTTAAACACAATCGAAAAAGTTTGTCATGAACTTTTTCGATTGTGTTTAAAAGTGTCATTCATGTTAGGGACTAAGACATTATTTTGCATTATAGCACTTAAGTTATGGGTTTTCTGATTTCTGTTGGTACCACAAAGTGTAAGATAGATAACAATTGAAATAATCACTGATTATAAAAAAATCAGACTTTGTACTATGATAGTAAACTTAAAATGTAGAGCCACAAGACATAAATTCAAATGCAATGTTTCCCCACATTACAGCAGCTACTATGCAATGCTACTACGATGACTCACACACGCTAACGTAAACAGTTCTCTTACATAACGTAGCAACACTAACAAGTTACACACAAACCAAAATGTACGTAGAATACTTTAAAACTAACTTCATGCTTGTTGCAGGAGCAAATTTTAGCTGCGGACCTAACTTTTGTTCCAAAATTAGATTACGTATTCTCTGGTATACGAATTAGAACTTTATGCGTTAGGACATAAGGTTGTAGAGAATAAGCTAGATTATAAATAGCAGTAGGAAGTTTTTGTTGTTTTTAAGCTAACAATTGAAGTGCGGAAAAATGTAGAGACACTTTTGCAGTCTTTTTCTTAGGCTATTTTATTCTGCGGCTTCCGTTTTACCATATTTTATGTAGAGCAAGTGTCTTTTCGGTTTCCAAAGTATATTTCCGCGAAATATATCAGTTACACTTGGTAAAATATGTTTGGCAGATATTTTATATTCTGTAAATAACACTAATGAGTTCAATTGAGTATAAGTCACAATCACCATTAAAAACAGAAATTACACTAATATATAATTATAATATTTTTTTATAAATTATAATAAATTATTTTTTGATGGATTATCTAAGAATCGGCCAACATCTACATATTTTTCAAACCCCATTCTTTTTATCTTTTTTTCGCGGGAGTCTTACTAATACGTACTAAGTCACGGGCAACAGCTAGTAGGTACTTAATAAAAACTAGTTTCTATCTAGTCTATATTTCATACCAGACAGTACAACGTACGGAATATAATTCTCCATAATTATGAGATGGTTATCATTTTCAATACATTGGCGTTAATTTATTGACTACCACATTCCTGTACTGCACGCGATTGTCGTTACACTGACGTTTATTGACATTTATTGGTAGATAGGAACGTAATTAGATTTCAATAAATACTTTTTCAACAGTTTTCCAATATCTCTTAATTATCTTTTTGTTCTTTTGTTATCTATTCTTTTGTATTTACGTTTCGCAAAATGGCATTAGGTTAGTAGGTACCTATTTGCAACAATCGTCACCGGCAACACAATTCCTTTGTAACTTTTGCGAACGACGTTGTCGTTCCCGTATAGACCTTGTTAGCCACCAGCGCAAGTGCCAAAAGCAAATAAATTAACACGGCTGCTAGCAGCAGCCGTGTCATCTGCCATAGATGTTAGACGCCATTGACGATGATTTGTAATACGTCACAATGACGCCGAAAGTTTATATTTTTTCATATTATGTTCTGAAAGTTCATTAAACTGTAGAAGCGAAACCGATTGCATGTTGCTCACCTAGGTATACTTTAATACTGGACAAAAGAGCTACGTAATACAGTACTAGTGAATATCTTAGCTTACCAGTGTTATAGAGAAAGTAAAGATTAGGATTCTTCCGAATGAATCCTTAGCCAATCAAAACCTTTGGCCCAAACACAATTTGGTTTGAGGCAAATAAAACTCTACTTATTTTGTGCTTAACTCAAATCATCTCTACATATTTGAGTTTACCATGGTCTGACCATCACAAGGATTTTAAACGTACTCGTAAGATACGTATTAACAACTAAACTATCATTAAAACTCTCCGTAAAATATGTACATCAAAAACCTAAGAACAGCTCTTACTTTCACAGTTCTAAAGTTCCAAAGGTAAGAAGCTCGTTACCAGTAACGTTGGCTCGAGATGGCTCGAGCTGGCTCGACCTGTGATTTATAGGAGATAGCTGACGTCATAACTCACACGAGCCGAGCACTCGAGCACTTGGCAAAAACTCGACGAGACACGCCGATAAGTGAGACGTAATTGTAGTGACTTTAATATTTTCGCGTTCCTTCGTGTTAACGTTAAAGGAATTAGATTTTGTTTTTTGATTTTTTAATGAAATTGTTTTGGTTGACGTTCCAGTGAGTGGAAAGATTAAATGATTTATGTTTATGTGACGATTTTTGCTTTGGATTTAAGTACAGAAAATCTACTCTACATTCTTAACTGTACAATTTCTTATGTACCTATATGAAGATTGTCTGTTCAAGAAATAGAAAGAGTCTTTATTCTACTGGTGTGAATACTAAACGGTACTCAATTATTATTATCTCTGATTATACAAAACTGCACGCAAAGTTTTTCCACTATGTCAATATATGACAGAACGACATGTTAATTGAATATTATCGGAATGCGAGGTAAAAAATTCAACGGCCGTAATACCTACTCGAACACATTCCCAAGTGAACTACAATAATTAAGCGTGTAAAAACGTCCATTCACGACAGAACAATGATCGATACAACCTCTATAATCCACCTGTAGGACCCATCCATCCATTGTTTGTACACAGATTAATCAACAATAAAAACGTAAACGCAAATAAAAAACCGGCCAAGTGCGAGTCGGACTCGTGGACGAAGGGTTCCGTACTAACATCTATAAAATAAAATCACGTTTGTTGTAGGCATACTCATTTTTAGTCTGTTAATGTAGGTACCTGATAATTAAGATCGAGTACAAATTGCTTAAAAATTACGTCTCCTGGACCCCCTTAATATTAATATGCCGCTATTACAACAAATTCTAAAAAGTTATTTTTAGTACCTATTTCTTGGAATAGCGGCAACGGAAACACATAATTTGTGTAAATTTCAGCTATCACGGTTTATGAGATGCAGTCAGACAGACAGACTGATAAACAGACAGGGTCCCGTTTCACCCTTTGGGTACGGAACCCTAAAAACATAAACGCAAATAAAAACGTACAAACGACATCTACATATTCTAGGGGTGTCGATTAAGTCCGCGAGGGTGCTAATCCCCGTCAGGTAAGCTCGGCTAATTTATCATCCCTGAACAATAGGGAGGAACACATAACGTCTATGTATCGGTACTTCGGTAGGGTTCAATAAACAAAGCGTTAATTATTACCCTGTTATACTCGGCGCGAGGTGTGTTGGGCTAGGAAAAACGTGGTAGCAGATTAAATATAATAATTGTAGTGATCTTCATGGTAGGTTGAAGGTTATTTAGTCAACTCATCACGTTCGAACTTATCCCGCGGGATGATTTGACCTAACATACTTTTTTAATCGGACGACTGATCCCACTTAAAAAAAAGTGTAACATTTTAGGTTTTTTTATGCATATGTACAGTAGGGGTCTTAAGTCCATAACCGATTTCACAAATTTATGGCATCAAAACAAGTGGCGCTTACGACCTCTTGACATAACAAATACACATTACATTTTGCACACATACACGGTTCCCGCACTCTTTCATCATTACCTAGTCAGAAAGAGCGCGATATAACGATAATGCTTTAGTGACAAACCTGTTTTGTCGTAACCGTGACCGCGACTGTCTGGTGGGGCGCATAGATATTGGTATTCATTTGTTCGTAAACTTTGTTCAGAGAGTTTGTGTTATTATTGCGATTAGTGTGTTGTTCGATTATCTTTAATCAAGATGCAAGCAAATATTGCTATTGATGCCAGGGCAAATATTGTCTATCAAAATATAAATATTTAAATATTTCTACTTTACAGTTTACTGTAAACATTTCTCAAATTTCAAATCAAACCGGCTGTGTAAGTATTTTTTTATTAATTTAATTATGATTGTTGTGGTCTATATTTTTATATTTATTCACATGTTGCAAGATAATAATAAAATTTTCGTTTTTTACAGAAATGCAGTGAGCCGTTGGGTTCGAGAGAAAAGGTAGTTAGCCGCCGCTTATTAACCCGACTCAGTGACGTGTCATGATCGAAGAATATGAAACAGTAGAATAATATTGTGAACGTTTGGCGGTGGATTTGTGCTCAAGGGCCGAGTGAATTGGAATTTATACCAACACGTGCGAACAGCTCTAATTACGTCGAAGTTTTTAGTGACATAATGCTACCGACTGTGCGTATCTAATGTTTACCCCATAGAAGACTGTAGTGAACTAACTTTTGTTCAAGATAATTGTCCGATACATCGTGCCAGTGTTGTAAAAGAGTGGTTTAGCAAGCATACTGACATTAAAGTTATTCCGTGGCCAGCACGTTCCCCTGATCTAAGCCCCATTGAAAATGTAAGAGGTTTATTGGTTCAAAAATGGAAAGCACGAGATGAGAGATATCCTGAGCATAGCCTTAAATATATATATGTAAATATTGTGGCCTCCATGCGGCGACGTCTGCTTAGCTGCATTGAAAACAATGGAGGCTATATTAAATATTGAATAATACGCCGTGTTTTTTACAGTGGGCGTGCTGGTCATAATAAAGTCTTACGTTAGTTAGTTTATGATTGTAAAATTGGGATTACGCTTCAATCTTCTTTTCTCTTTGAGAATATCTTTGAGAAAATGAATATATTAAGCTATAATCTCATATAGTTAAAAGTATAATAACACTTATTTTTTTATTTAAATATAAAACAAACTTAATATATATATTTTTTAACTTAAGTAATAATAATATAAATAAATGTTTATTCAAATTACCTATTATTGTTTTATTTGAACCTAAAGTTATGATTTATTATATATTTATGTTATAATATTAATTTAAGTATATATTTATATAATATATAAATAAATATGATACATAACTTATTATAAAATCATTAATTCAAAAATATATAATAATGTTGCTTATAAGTAATAAAAAGTCAAAGAAAAATAAAAGCGATCTGACAAATCACTTGAGATTCGAACCGACTGCCACTCATTTCTAAGTCACACATTGTTACACGTGATCAAATTTATATAATAGTTCATTAAGACACCGCAGATATTATGAGGTAGTTTTAGTTAAATTATAAAATTGTGAATATGTTGTAGGTAGATTTGAAAATTAACTTGTTGACTAAGGTTCATTACACACTAATAGGAAAGAAAACAGATATTTTGTTATCTTTGTCTAGGATTACCCACACACTGTCATCTTCTTGTAGTTATACTGTATGACGGGTAAATGTTTGCGTTGACGTCACGCACACATGTATACGCAGTAGCATGCAAGCGAATATGATCCTTGTTGTGCTACTGGAATTATGGCTCCAGACTGTACATAAGTGTTTGGGTGAAGAAATTACATCATCTCTTGGTTATATTAAATAATATATCTCCATTTCCAACGTTGTGACTGTGTTCGTATAATTTTCGTGTATTATATCGCGATATAAATAATTCTTAGGATTATTAAAAAGAAACGAACGGATATGACGACCCTTGTACACACAAATGTACACACCGACTATTGTCCTGTTTTCAGATAAAAAAAAACCTAAAGGTTATCAAAAAAAGGCAAGGATATAACGATCCTGTGTAGTCCGATTTATCCACAGCGTACTTCATCAAACAGCTAGCTATCATAGGACTAATTATTAATTAATCCCTTTTCATACCGGATTTTAGTTTTTAAAACAAAAAAAGGCTTTTCATAATTTTCCAACATGTCCATATCGTGGATCAGTACGTTGATCACAACGTTATACTTAATTATTATCCGTGATGCGTCAACTTTAATTAATTTTATCCGTCAATTAGTTAAGCGCGGCAGAAAATATTGGAAATGTTTATAGTGTAAACACTGAACATATTGCTTAACAGATTAAGTATTAAAATTGTGTTGTAGCCTACATTTATGTATCTCTACGTTTATTAAGTGGCTGGTTGTTTTTAATTATGAATAAGTGTTTGAGGTTTGGAAGAAGAAAGGCGAGGCCTTTGCCCAGCAGTGGGATCTTATCGACGGGTCCTACGTAGACTGGTGTAACCCGCAAAACACCAAAATACGTTTTTTTGCACCAAAAGCCTTAAAATTACCTTAACTTTATACCCTGTAAAATTTATATTATTTTATTCAGTAATTTCAGAGATACAAACTTGTAAACTAATATAAGTGACATGATTTTTGGCCACACTACCATCAACACTGATGTAAGTCACTTGCATCAGTGTAGGTAGTCGCGTGCGTCGCGTCACGTACGCGCAAGTGCCATTTACTCCAGTATGCGCGCTGCGACGGAGTCGGGAGCACGTTAACACTGGTATAACTGCGTTAACTGCTAATGTATTCTTCTGTATCAAAACTATTTCGTGGCTTGTTTTTAGGGGTTGTGCTACTTTTTTTACATATTTAACTAGTTTTGTTTGCTTTGAGTAAGTAGTGGTGAGAATTCAGAACAATTAAGGGCTCACGAGGTCAATTATTAATAAATTTATGCGATAAAAATTGACAAACAAATTACTTAGTTGACAGTACTAATATTTCTACAAAAGGGTTTAATTAATGTTCACCTAATGCAAGATACAGATTGTACTGCTTGTAGATTTGTTTGTGCCGCCTGCATTATTTTTTTACGTATAAATTATATAATGTAGACGCACGGTGTACTGCATACTCTTCACACTAAATTATAGAGTTTGTTTTTCCCTTTTTAGTTAGTGGTTGTTTTTTTACAGTCGGGTTTTTTTGTTTTTTTTTATTATTATTTTATTATTTCAATAATTTTTACACTTATATCAGTATGAATACAAAGTAATAGTATACAAAGTCACATGTGACTTTGTTTTATTTTCTTGATATTGTTATCTCACGTAACCTACATTATTTTAATAATAATATTTATTTACTAATAAAATAAATAGCGATACTACTTTTAATACATTTTTTGCAGCAATTAACGTAAGAAGTTACCAAATTTTGCTACTTGGGAACTGACGAGACAATTTTTTTTTATGTAACCAAGTACATCATTTTTAAAGGTGTAGAAATATTCCAGAGGTGAACAATATAACAATATTCGCAACCTCAGTTTATTTTGGTAAAGTTGTGGTATTGAAAAAACAATTAGGTTCAATCAAAACTTAAGTATAATGACACAAAAGACATTCAAATTAAACTTATAAAGGACTTAGTGGTCGCCAGCAACTTCGACCGCACGAGTGTCGGTTATAACTGGAAAACATTGCCCTCCTCTGACGCAGTCGGTTAAAAAGTCTATGTTTTAATCCAGGTTGTCAGCTAACTCCATACGAAATTTCTTCAAAATTGGTTAAGTCGTTTGAGCGTCAAAGAGTAACAAACATCCAATCGATACTTATGCAACTTTCGCGTTAACTATATTAGTAGGATATTTTCAAATGGATAAAATGCATATTTAAACAAGTATGACGAGTGGTAATGTGATGAGGCATTCGTATGAAGGGTTACTCAAATCACCACTTAATACAAGTTGTAAAAATGTAATGAATTTTCCATCATCTGATTTAGACTCTAAGGTCTCATTGCTCTGTTTTTAGGGGTTGTGTTACTTTTTTATACATTTAACAAGTTATGTACACAACTATACACTTGATAGAAGCACATAGTTCGAAAAGAGTTGCACAAAGGTTATACTAATTTCTTTAAAATACCTTTTCTAGCGGATCTGCAAAGGGAGAAATAAATTAGAAACATCAACGTACAAAAACTAGTGGACGTAACTGAACAGACGTAACGTACGTAACTGACGTAACGTAACTGAAAAAAAATAGTGGAAATGCTATTTATAAGAAAAATGACATGAAATTCAAGACAAGCTAGTCTTAAAAATAAAAAAAAACAATTAGGTATTATCGTAAGAAAACCTCTTTAAAAATCAAACCTTTTTTTACTTAAAATAAGAAGATTACATTTTTGTTTTATTATTTTTAGGATTGCAAGGCCAATGATTTTATTTTTCATTATTAAGAATGCTACTATCTAATAATAAAGTGTTATTTTGTATTTTAAATGTTTTTATTTAACTTCTTACTACACTAATTTAAATATACACAGTTAATTATAATACAGCAAACTGTTGCAAGTAGCTTTCCAGTACTGAGTAAACTGTTGTAAGTGTTAAAAAGTCGATAAAAGTAGGTATTACTTTTAATATTATAACCTCATATTGGTCAATAACACGGAAATACTATGTTTATAGAGTAAAATCCTTCAGATTTCCTTTATTATAAGTATAAGCAAGTACACTAAATACTGGTATAAGTGGCCACTTGTATCAGTTTACAGGTTCTACCGTAGTAAAAAAAACAGGCTACATGAATGCAAGTTAACCTATTTTCCAAAGTATAAAAAAAGAAGAAAAACCAATAATGCAGTCTTATTTCTTAAATATCAAAATATAACATACTAAAATTTCAAGTGTTTTTATTGATTTACGACAAAGTTACAAGCGTTTGAACCTTTAAACCGCTCTCTTGAAAAGTTGCATTTTTGCACTTGTACTAGTCTACGTAGGACCCGTCGTTATATGTATAGGTTACATAAAATTTATTAATTCAAAATTTAGTTCTTTAAAATTACCGTTTACTTAGGTATTTTCTATTAGGTTGCTTGCTTTTTTAAAGTTTTAACGCCGTGGGGGTCACCGGTGACCGATAAACAATACACATTTTATTGTTCGGCAGTCAACGTGTTAACAGACGCTTTCTTGACAAATGATGCATAAGCTAATTTGAGACTACACATTTCTATTATATAAGAACTAATAACAATACATTAAACTGACTTCAGATTTGTAAAAGTAACGAAACAATCTAAATACTTTGGCATTAATCTGACGTGAACCTTTTACTATACTTACTTAATCCAGCATTACAATCATAAGAACAAATCGAAGTCAAAACATTGTTAAAATTTTCTCAGAACTTGATGCAGGAGACTACAGTTAACATCTTGATTTCATCCTGTTTCTTAGACCCACCACAATAAACAAAGAAACACGAGTAAACATCTAACATCAACATCCATTGCCACTTACATAACGTTATATGACACTCAATGTTCATATAAAATACGTTATGGATATGTAAAATAAGCTTGTATCGTTTGGTAAGCAAAAAAGGGATTACTAACCTCTCCCAAATATTTCGAACCGGTCTAAAATCCGGGACGAGTTCTCGAAGGTAAACGGTTTTATTCGTTGTAATAAAATCGATTCGGGACATGAAAATTATGTAGTTAAAGTACCGTATGACATACTGAGTGAGTTTTTGATACATCACGAGCGAATCGAAAAGGCGAGCAAAGTAACAATTTGAAACAATAAAAGTTTTTAAAAAACCCCATATTTTTCTTTTAATTTACTTTCAACAACGCAAAGACAACGAAATAAATGTGCCTTTGCGAAAAGCCCTAAATTTAGCCTATTTTTATCAAGATTTGCTAGTAGTATCTTATAATAATTAAGAAAATCCGTGTATCTTTAATGTCACTTTAGTATTTGTCTGCATCGTGATAAATGTATCAATGTATTTTTGGCAAAAAGAGAAAATCCTATTAAAAAAAAAATGTTTATGAATGTATAAAGTTTTGGCACAAAAAAGAATCCTAATTAAAAAGTCTAGTAGTAACAACTATTTTAACATTTAATTTAACTGTTAACTTAATTAAACATTTCTCAATATATTTGCAAGAAAACAAACGAAGTTATAGAATTCCATTCAAACTCTTTCCGATTTAATCGATAAGCAAACGTAATACTTGTTGCCGCATCACTATTCAGGTGAATCGAATCGCACGGGACTATAACAAAAGGATTGATCGCCAAAAGAAAATAAATGAGACTGAAAGCATTCCTTATTATTGCAAGTTCACTGATTGATAATAACTGTTGCGGTAAAGTGTATGAAATTGTGCATTCTAAAATGTTACCGGTTCTTTTTTTACGGAATCACTTTTTTAAGTCGCGGTGGCCTTGCAGTTCTATGTATGGATTTGTTTGCACGAGGTGCAGGTTCGATCCCCAGCACAGGCAAGTACTGCTGTGACTTTTCAAAGTTATACGTACTTTCTTAATTATTCTAAGACAGTAGTCTGGATTTCAAATATTAGACTCTGAAATGGCCAATCCGCAGTGAGCTAACGTGGTAGTCAAGGCTCTAACCTTTCCTATATAGGAAGAGTCATGTGAACAACAGGGCAACGTGTATATGCTTGATTATTATTTTCTTTACTTTGTTTTGATACAAATAAATGCGAAATAAAAAGCAGACAACATCGTCAATTGTTTTTTTTTCTTTTTTAACTATGCGCAAACTATAAAACATTTCACACGTGCATAATTCAAAATCTAGCTGATTAAAAGAGACGATATAAACACAAATTTAACCTGTGGACTAATTTATAGCGATTCTTTATTTATAATCAAAATACAGTTACTTCGCTACAAAACAAAACCACGTATAATTTTAATTTCAGTAAATAACCCACAGTATTGCTGCCATCAATTCACGTCACTGCAATTTGGTTGTAACTCGTTCATAATATCCCATTAATTTATCCCGCAATGCGAACTTCAGATTCCAACGGAAATCATTAGGAGGCAAGTAAAAATGTTGCGGCTTCGGGAACCGAAATTACAAATATGAGCAGTGAGTTTTGTATGATTATTTAGTAGTATATTAGGTATTTCTTTATACAAAAACGACTTTTCTTTTATGTAACTCTTACTATTTAATAAAGTTTGTGTTTTATTCGGAAAAATATGATTGAAACCTAAGAATAGTGAACTATGCTACCGTAAGCTTGTAGTAGTGGTTTATTTTCACAAAAGCACACGGAGTAGGTATACTTCGAAAAGACATAAAATCGAAAGCGTACTTTGTTTGATGTAGTTTTTTTTTATAATTAGGTATAAAAACTCTGAGTGCAATATTGCGGACGCACACAGATATTGATAAAGCAATAAAATGTAAAATTAATTAATTTAGTTACCTTCTTGACAAAAACGCAAACTAAAAGGATATGACACATTTATTAATTCAATTAATATCCTTTACTTTAGGTTTGGGAGGATATCTCAAACAAAAAAGTTAAAGGTTAGATATCCATGCCACTGATCATTAATTTACTTTACTGGAATGAAACAAATAAATTACCAAATGCCACAAAATTTAATACAACTTGACAATTTTATAATTTTCGGATTTTCGCTATTGACTGCAACATAAAAACCAGTTCAGCGATGACACGTGGATATTATTCATCGCCTAAGAACTATACATTTAAAAGCTATCTGTCTAGTGCAGACATGTCAGTCTTCTACAGCCAATATTATGAGGGAAGATGATATTCACATATCGTGCTAAAGCTAAAATACTTAGAAGAGTAAGAAACAACTTTAATGGAAATACGAAACTAGCTAGCTTATTCTGGAATTTTGAGTCGTTTTGAAACGAAATATTTGTTCCACTGAATCAAATATTTCGTTTAAAAATATGTAAAGTGTACTAATATTTATAAAAGCTAGTCTCTTCACTATTTCTACCTCTACCGCATTTATTTTTAACATTTTACTAGATCCTATAAGAAGCGGAACTTTATTAAACAATGCTATTTTTAGCACATGTTACGTGCAATTTATGCTCATAGTAGTATAAGACCACTACTTTTCAAATCAAAATGTTTTTATTTCACGTAATACTTTTGAAATATTAAAATTAAAGTCTCCAATTCCATCCACTATCAAGTCATGATAACAATTTTCTGCAAACACTATGTACCATTCAAAAACTCTATCCTACCAATATTTATAAACGCAAAAGTTGGTAGGATGTTCGCTACTCTTTCACGCTCAAACGGCTGGATCAATTTTGATGAAATTTAGTTACGAGTCAGCTGACATCCTGATTAACTGAGACTGCGTCAGAGAAGGTCAATGTTTTTGCAATAATTACCGACATTCGCGCAAGTGAAGTCGCAGGCAACAGCTAGTTAATAACAAACATTTAAGTAAGTATGTATTTCTGCGGCTGTTTACGACTAACAGCTATATAAAATGTATCATCTGTTTGTTATTCCAAACACGTTATGAATGTCAAATAAGGGAGATAAATCTAAGCTATGCCGAGCTTTGCATGACCCTACAGTGAAATAAAAATATAAACATTATTGTGAAAGGGTATTAACCTACATCTAACCGAAATAGAACTATTTAAACAGTAGTGAAATGACGTCATTTTTAACCGACTTAAAAAAGAGGAGGTTTTTGATTCTGTCGCTATACTTGTCTTAGTACTAAAACTTTGAAGTATGCTGTAACTGTTCTAACCTTTTTATTTTCTAAACAATTCGTTCGTCGTAACCAAGAAATCTAATATTTGAAACTACCAAACTTTGAAATCAAATACCTACCTAACCCTTTATTGCACAAAATAGGTAAACAATGTAGTTTTTAAACGCAATACAACTTTGTTTTTATACGTATTCATCATCACATTAATTAATATTAAAAAATCTGTTCTTTAACGATTCAATTAATAAAAATTCCGTAATATCTTTAAACACCTATTTATAATTAATTTACCGTTTAAAGTTGTTCTACCAGGCATTAAACTAGACAATAACTCAGAATATCATCGCGACATCACTTCGAAGATGTTTAATGTGTACATTTAAAATAAACCGTTACTTCTTAATTTTAAAGAGTGTTGATAACTCATATCTTTAAAGCAATAAATCAAGCAGTCGTCAAATGTAACACAATATTTCTAAGGTCAAAGAGCGATGTATACTAAAACCTCTTTATTCAGTACTCTCGCTGCTGTGGAAAAGAGATGCCGCTATGCAATGTATAACGCTGTCTCGCTCCCACAATGGACTAGTCCTCCTTTAATCTGTTTTAGAATTTCGGAGTAGAGGTACAGATCTTATCAACACCAAATATTTTAACACTCAAATGATGTATGTAGTACCTAAGAAGAAATACAGTTTTTAATGCAAACCGAAATAGGCGTCGTATATTATTTTTATTGCCATAAAAGTTTACGTTGGTGTCAAATTACAAAGGCATAGTTTATTGAATCGTCCTATAGTCTGTAGATTCGCCATAATTGTCAACTTGTATGGGCGTATCCAATGAATAGATCATACTTAATAACATGTAAATGTTTAATATTTAATTTATTCATTAACTGACCAGGATTTTAAAAGATTACATTTAAAATAGAGGTCTGGGTTAAAGAAAACAGTTTCTAAATATTAAAATTGTATTCCAAATTAAAATCCGACGGTCAATTTAATTATAGAAACTCTTTGTTACACAAGTCTGACTCACAAGAAATGATTGACAAAAGTAAATTACAATTCACAGACACAATAGCAAAAATAAAACAAATGAACAAACCTAGTTCGAAAACCATTTCGAGATAAATCAAAGCACTCTTATCTGTGACAGGAGGCTTAAACAAACCAAACGTAAGCTCGAACAAGTGAGTGATAACGATCGGTAAAATTACAACGTCATGGGAATATGAATAAAAAATATTCGAGAACTTTATAAAGATGGAGGACTACCACCGACACCATTGATTCAATGGAAACTGTTGGTCTAGTGGTTAGTGGCCCTGACTGCTATGCCAGAGGTCGTGGGTTCGATTCCCACCCAGGACAAATATTTGTGTGATGAGCACAATCATTTGTACTGTGTCTGGGTGTAATTTATCTATAATATGTATGTATTTATAAGTATGTTTATCAATTGTCTAGTACTCATAATACAAGCACTGCATAGTTTGAGACTAGATGGTTTTGAGTGAAAGTCGTAGAATATTTATTAATGGAAGCGAGACAGCACTCTATAATGCATAAAGCGGCATCTCCCTCGCTCTACAACAGTCTTACTTAAAGATGTGATAATAGCCCCCTTAGTAACGCCAAGGTACTAGGTTAGCAGACAATGGTGTCTGACAACAAGAAACTCGAAAAAAATGTATTCTGTGCCAAATATCTGACCAAGAAAGTATTATTCATAAACTGTAAGTCCCAAATTCCTTGATATTATGATTCATAAATCCTATCGTTGTACAAGGTTACAGGGTCAAGATAAAAACAGGTCCAATAAAAACGGTTTCCTAAATATAATGAAATATGTATTTCTGTGTCAGATAAGAGGCAAAATATATTTTCAGAAGAAGTAAAAATGTCATTCAAAGTACGGTATAAAGAAACAAGCGAGTATCGTTTAAACTCGATTTCATTACAACCATCGAAATGATCTGAGATTATTACAAAAAAAATCGTCCAATGTTTAGGATTAACCCTCAAAATCGCCATTCAATCGAGAAAATAATCGATTCTTCAAAATAAGTCGGGCATTATTCCTCTTTTGTCAGGTTTATTGGTTCATAAGACTTGTATGGATGATCAGGCCACGGACCGTTGACAATAGCGCCATCATTACGTAGCATTGTGTTAAGGCAAGGTCAATCCACTTTGCGTCATGAACTTGGAAGACTAAGATCTGTCACTTTAAGGGTTCAATTTTTCATATTTTATTTTCCTCTTCACAATGTATAAAGATTTATAAACAAATTTGATGCGGCTCAGTATGTAAGTATTTATCAATATACTGAAGTTAAAATGGAATATTGCCCGAAGCAATGAATTATATTATATTAGGTGAATGAATAATGTGATCTTTAACACCTCGTAAAATATTTATTAGCTCCATATAGTAAGTTATAAATTAAGTTTTTCCTGCGTTACCTTTTAAGGAACCGTGCACAAAAAATACAATTAGTCTTTGATTCTTTACACTGAATTTATCAAGGCGTATGCCGTAATAATTTGACCCAAAATAAACCTTTACTTGATTCCAAAAATGTACTTTAGGAAACGCGACGTTGTAAATTCGCCTAATAAAAACGTTTATTACAAATCAAAGTGGAATTCGGATACTGAACATAATCATAAGGAAAATTTGCTCCATCATACTTACCTTAAAGCAAGATAACAGTATACTAATGAGGTAGGGGAAACAGTAAAGTATCTCAATACAAATCCATACAAAAGCCTTGAACACGATTCAAATATGCATGACCGTTCAAAATTTAATTCAGCGATAAAATTTGGTACAGATGTTTCATGCCTACGCTTCGTATGAGCTTATAAAACTGTATTACATCGAGACAAGTGTCAGGAGAGGCATAACGTGGTATCATGCCGTGCCAACGCGTTAACGTGCTATGTACCTTGAGGTTTTGCCAATTTGAGACTTGAAATAGCCAAGAGACTTTGAAACTGGCGTTTCCTTGAAGATGTTTTCGAACTTAGTTTTAACAAGAAAGTAAGCTGTCTTAGTGCAACACGGTCTTCGAAACCTCTAACTCTACATTAAGATCATGACATGAGTGTACCAGAAAAGTACTACAGTACTGTTATGCCATAAAAACATAAACAAGAATCTTATGAAATCACGCATTCTCTACATGTGCATCCAATAAAGATAGTCCATATTGTAGGAGTGCCTCGAATCCTCAAGGGCATCTATTATCCTGTAGAAGCCCACGCAAAGGTTGTATATTATGAGAACATCTTACAAGCACATAACACCGATGACAATCTAGAATTCTTACGTGTCTAGAAATATTAAGAAAGTGAGATAGGATGGTAATCTCGTCACGTCAGCTCGAAGCATTTTAATCTGGTACTTTGACATGACAAAGTAAATTGCTTTTGGGTGGATAATTACGACGGAGATGATATTCATGTCATTGATGGTGTAATTTAAATAATCGATGTGGATGGGAATTTGACACGATTGTCATTTGTCGCATACCCGATAAATGACAATCGTGCCTTTCTATGGTGATTCATTGAATACCTTTTCAATGTCAAGAACAAGCCTTACATGGAATAAAACAGAGATGATTGTGTTTCATTATTTTGCTTTTGAAGAATGTTATTTATTAGTCACAAAAATACCGAGACTTTCAACGAAAATTCTATTCAGCAACTTGATATTGTACAAAGCGATACGATAAATTCTTGCCAATTGCCAAGTTTTAGTTTGACAATGGAGTCTACACCAAAAGCTTTTTTGAGACCTATTTCATATAATATAAATGGTAGATGATATCATAGTTATGCCACCTACTAACTGTACCTAGACTTATTTCTACTTCTAAGAGTCTTCCTACACAACGCAAGTTTTCCAATAACAGACGACTTCAATCTTCAACAAAGCTTGCCATTGTACATCTATGAGTTTGTAATTCTACTTCTAAGAACCTTTACACATTAGGTAATGGAAGACTTTAGCTGTCAACTTTACGAGCCATATAAGTAACTATCCTACTAATAATATAAACGTGGAAGTTTTCAAGTGTGGAAAGATCGATTTTAATAAAATTTTGTATACTTACTTGAGCCCCTGGATTATCACATAGGCTACTTTTTAATACTAAAATCGTCGGATATTAACTTGACTTACTTAATCAAGATGACTTACCTTGCCTCAACGAAAAGCCTAATTTTCTAGGAACTATCTTTTCATGATTCCCACCGTCTGAAGTTATCAGCATAACTTTAAGTCTAGCTTTCTTCTATAGTATAAAACCTCTTTCATTTTCTCGTATTATGTTCGAAGCGTATTGTGTGGAATAAGAATTCATTCGTTCGCGAATTGGTATGGATTACAATGGGTCGAGTTTCATAACATATAAGATGATATTTTTTTGTGTTTTAGCTGCTTTATATATAGAAACTTAATACGTATATGGGTGTATCGTTGATTTAAATAAATAATTTTGACCCTAAAGATAGAAATGTAGAGAGAAATGCTACGTTCTAAAATAATTAATGTTGTAGTATTTAATTTGAGTAATGTGGTTTGTATCATATTTAAAAAAAAATAATTCCAAGAATTTGTCTAATAAATTAAATACCTAAAAATCCTTAGGTATTTTGCTTTTACTATCAACTCCGCATACTACATTTTTGATGTTTTCTTTCGGCAGGTTTCCAAAAAGGTAATTTTACCACAAGCATCGTAAATAAAATTTCTAAGCTTAATATAGGAAATAAGTTAAAATAAATTCCATGTCGTTTTATCTTAACTTCAATCTGAGACATCGATTTATTACGACAAACAAAAATGCAGCGATGCAGTTTTAAATTTTGTTTAAGGAAAAACTTGGAAATCATTAAAGAAAAAAGAAAAGAATTTAAAGAGGTCGATAAACGGTATATTATATTTCCGTAAAATAACTAGTTAGAATTTAGACTTTTACTCTTAACAGTCGGCCGTAGTAAAGACATAAAATTAATAAAACAACAGGCGGTCTTGTATATAATAACTTTTACTTTTATTTTCTACACTAGTTTGATATTTGCCAAAAAAGAAGCAGCATACCTGTTTCACTAATATAATAAAGTCGAAAGTTCTTGTGCGTATGTTGTACAGCCTTTACGGTCAAACAGCTCTACCATTTTTCAATACAAGTTAAAAAACGGTATGTGTATGTAGTAAGCACTTTGAACTAACTTAAACGGTACTTTTTATCCCTAGAATAACCACGGTGGCGTACTTTTAGTACTTACCAGATAAAATTGATAATATCTTGAGGTCTCTTTTCAGATATATCTACAATAATCTACATCTCTTTTCATTCACGGGCTAACTTCAAGGGAAGAAACCCGGTCCTTTTAAAGGCTCACACGGGGACACAGGTCCAACATGCAGAGGCCTAGTTGAGAACTGTAATCTGAAATGTAATGGGGCATCTACCAAGGGCCATCCACCCCTGCTCTATGAAAGAACAGACATGGACGGTCCAAAGTAGCTACAAGACTGCTAAATTATGGAAATTGAACTAATTTGGACTATTGGTAGGATTTCATTTTGATTTGATACTATGAAATACTATGGTATCTGCCTTTGAAGACCTACATTATTATTAGTAAAGTTATCCATAAAGTGATCAACTAACCTACAAATACTAACAGATTCATGGTTGAAGGCATTCGTAACGCTGGCCTACATTTAGCCTATGCTAATGTACAGGAAACCGTCAGGGCTGGAAGCGGTAAACTATGCGGTTACGAAGTAAACCATGGTTTTTACTATTAACAATACCGTGGACATACGACGATAAGTTTGAGACGAGAGTGACATTATCGGTGAGGTGAAAAAGTTTGAGGACCATACAAGCCTTACATACATACATATGTGCAGTCAGCAATGAAAGTAGATGAAAATGATGGAAGTCGATGAGAGAACTGGCTTAAATATTCAGTGCCCTATGCAATATTGGGTAATTCGTTTAATTAAGGGTAAACTAAACCATGGTTTTTACTATTAACAATACTGTAGAGTGGACATAGGACGATAAGTTTGAGACGAGAGTGACATTATTGGGAGGAGAACAACTTATGTGCGAATCTGTACAGTCAGCAAAAAAATCCATGAGCGGAGACAAATTTACTAAATAATGTAAATATTTACCATAAAGACTCGATAACGATTTATATATTCAGCAAGTTTTAAACAGATTTTTGGGATTTTTATTTGTTTTTGCTTCTTTGCGTCAATACTAATTTTAGTATTTCATTCTTTGCGCTAATTCGTTTTGTAAATCTGACAAGGTTTTTTTTCAATTAAAATTCTGGACTTTTGCTAACACTACATTTAAGCGTAGGAAATGCAGTAATATCGGACAACAATTAACATAGCAGCGTGGTTTGTTAAATGCTAGAGGTGAAGGTTAGCACGATCGGATAAAATCAATTAAAACTGGTTGATGAATGGGTACAATAATATAGATGAACTATATTACGTATATTGTATTAAAGAACGAACTTTTTTTGTAATCTTAACTACAGATTGTTCTATAGAAAACTCGATGAATGAAACAACTTTATGACCTTACATACGTACTAAGAACGCCGTTTCAAAGTTTATTTATTTATTTAGGATTACTGAGGATCAGAATATGCTTCCATATTCTTTGTAGGGAAATCTATGGCATGTTTTAATATCTTATGGAAGTAGTACACAGGTCATAACATTTACAATTAATCACCTTAGGTTAAAACCAACATCTTGCATAAATATTTCTAATATTAATAAGTATGTTAAAAATATATGTTTTTTTTTTCTTGGTTGATTTTAAAATAAACTAAGTCATCACACTCACCACCATTAATTTATATCCTGCAGTGATTCAGTCCAAACCTAATCAAATATATACAAAAAATGGTTGAAAATACGTGACACGTTTCAAATAAACTTATAAATCAATTTTCAAAACCAGACCAAATGGAACAAATAAAACAAAAAACGATTCAAAGTTTTGACACACCTTGTCATTAGCGCATCAAAAATCGAATTAGTATCATGCTAAAACAATCTAGCAATAAATCGATTAAGTTATATAATCGATATGATATTTTTAATCGATTCGCTGCGTTTGTCATGCCTAAATAAAATGTTTACAAAAACTACATAAAATGTCAAAACCATTAAATTCAAAGTAAATTTTGATGAACCAGGAAATAGTTAAAATAATAGATCGTTTTGTTAAACTGGAATGCAATAATATGACTCAGTTACTAGTTAGTAAACTGGAGAAACATTAATTCGAATGACTATGTGTATTTCTTTAAGTAATCTATGAAAATATGAGACATTTATATAATAATCATAAACTTTTATGTAAGTAAGCAATATTCAAGAGAATTCGTGAAAAACGCAACGTAGGCCTTACCGAGTCGCTAACCAATTTTATAAGGGATAACGTATCTCATTATAAGAAGCCTAATCTTAATTTAAAACATTCTTATCTCTACCTTTTTGTTTAAACAAACTTTATGATATTTGGGTAAAAATAATTATGGAAAAGGATGGTGATGACTGCACGGATAGCTGAGTGGTATAGGTCACCACGCCAATTACCACTTTGCGCGACGTGTCGCGTTGGATCCCCGCGTAGGACAAGAATTTGTGCGTTCCACAAATTTTTGATCTGAGTCTGGGTGTCTCTGTGCATGTGAATTGAATGTCTGTGAAACCCCACGCGATACAAGAAATATTTTTTTATTGCGGAAATCGTCTTTTTTAAAGAAAAGGTAATGTATATTGAGTAAGGCGTAGGGTGAGATCTCTCTTTCACGACTGCAATAATATTACTTTAAGAGGTGCTAGTAGAATCTCAGACTTCAATTCGCGTGCTTTGGCAGATAAAATTATACACATTTTTACTTTTAATGCAAAGTTCAATGACATCAAATGACCTTGGTTGGGACTTTTTCGAAAGGTCCATTTCGTATGTCAATTTGCTTTCCTTTTTTATTTCATTTCAACTTTTCCTTTTACTTATTTGAACATTCCCTGATTTTGGTACTTTCAAGTAGGTATTATTTAATCCTTATATCGATATTATTTGATATTTTTATTCTTTGAGTTTACTTTCGAAGATATAAAAGGTCTGAGTGATTTTTTACATTGCATTACTTCTTATCTTTATGATCATTTTTAATTCTAATTAAGTGAATGTTATTATACCTGAATTTACAAACGGTAAGCAGAATTATCTTATTATTTGAGAACTGAGCGGTCATTTTAAACCTAAGAGTTAAAAGGATTTATTATAAGACGGATCAAATGTAACAAATATGTTAACATGGACAGTTTTTGCCCCAAACCCATAATTTTGTTTTGCAAAGCCTTTAATCTTAAAAACAAGATATGTTTTTAATGTAGGTAGAGACATCAAGTCGAAATGAAGACCATAGTTCTAAGAAATGTTTCCTCCAACAAATGTTGCCTTTAGCGCAAGTATATGAACCTATAAATTAAAAAGTAGTTAGTTAAAATACTACAATAACGTCTATATAAAGCTTAATTACAGACAACATTGAAACGAACTAGGTAATTCGTAACATAACAGACGACCAGAAAAAAAATGCAGTATTTTTTCGTTGAATTAAACTAAAAGTTCATTGAACTCTTATAACAGGAGATTTACCCAATTAACACTTAAAATTTTAAAATGGTTCTTATCTATAAGAAATTAATCAGGCGTAATCTCATCTTAACCCTGAATTCTCCGAGGTAAGGTAAACACTCACCGTGATTCACCAGGGGTCACTAACACAAGAAACCAGTTACAAAAACACCATAATTTTAAAACGTGAGGATGTTTTTTCGGTTGTTAGTCAAAAATATGACATTATTCCTGGAATTTTTTGGCAGGTTTCGAAATTACATGTGGAAAAAAAATAGGTCAATGACTCAATGTTTTGAGTGACATATCACTCATCTTGACAACCCTTGATGTAATAATGCCGCAGGACCGAAGAAATTGAGGAACATATCCTGAGAAAAGGAACAGGTTGGAATGTGAACACCAAGCGGTATAATTTGTAATAATTTATAACAGATTTAATTTTAATGTGAGTTGTGACTGCTGTAAGTAGATATACTGAAAATTAATTAAGGTAAAATTATAAATGAAACGGGTAAGTAAAAACATTTTTACTCTGTAAAAAATACAATATCATTTTAAATAACTCACTTAAACGTAATCTAAATACAATTAATATCCAATATTTCAATTCAGACTGTTACAAACCGCAAAACGAAACCACAATTAAAAGAAATTATCCCGGACCGAAGCGGGACCAAAAATAAATCACGGATCGATTCCGTCGCATATTTTCGGTATCGTAAGTACGTTTCGAATCGGAAACTTAATTACGAAATAATCCGTAGGGATTTACGAGGTGCCAGTTCCGTTACGTTCCGTTCCGCTCCGCCCTAATAATGTAAGTCGGGATTGTATATGTTGGATTAATTATGTGCAAAGTCTGCACTAGCTTTTCTAGGGTTAAGTTTGGTTGTTAGGGAATTTAGTGAAATGTATTTGTAGGAAACTCTTTGTCTAAAAGGTATACTCTCGGAAATTGTATTTACAGGTAATGTTGAGTGCTGAAATTTCGAATTTAGGTATTCCTATTTGGGAAATATAGTTTGAAGCCGTGTCGATAAATATGAGCATATAAAAATAGTAAGTGTTAAATAAACTGCAGAATTTTGATACAATGGCAGTTTACATTATTAAAACAGCTATTAAGTATATGTATAAAACCAATCTATATCTTGTTTTAACAAAAACAATTTTAATTACTCAACAATATAGTTAAGTTTGAGGTCAAGGTCTTATATAAGCTTAGAACATCAACTTACAGATCAAAACAACTTTAGCTACGTAATACAAATACATAGACTTAAAGCAAACATTCAGAATATCCAAGATAGACTTCAACAGGAGACAAAAACAGGAAAACCTACCACATGAATCATATTGTTATGGAACTATAAAACATTGCTAATCAATCAATTCGGAAGTCCAAACATACTAAGTCAAGGACAGAAAGAAGTAAATATTTGAATGAAAGTAGGTGCAGTATGGTTAGCAACGGAAGACGATGAACAAGCTAAGAACTGGCAAAATTGCTCAATAAGATCTACATAGTATATTATTTTTTTGGCTATTTTCAAGAGAATTCTTTACTTCCCAGTCTCTACTTCAGACTCTTCTTACACCTGATTTCTCAAACGTGAATCATAATGAAAATTTATTAATCATCAGTCGAATCTCATGTTAAGCTCTGTGATTGGGTAAAAATTTTATCGTCACAGTCATCAGATGATTTGACAGCAGATTCAATTGTTCCATCTAATTATCCAATTAACTATAATATATTTGATTTCTTTTAATTCACGAACTAACAAGGGAAGAAACCCGGTCCTTTTTAAAGGCTCATACGGGGACACATGTTCAACATGCAGATGTATATTTGATTTTATGATTACACTTAGAAATCTTAATGTTCAGTTGTCTATAAGCATCTATTGTGATAATAACTAAGTTACGATTATAACAATTGATTTTATTCTTACACTTGTTAAGATTGAGTTCATGTACGTTCGTTGCTAACTCTACTAGTTTACATAGCAACAAAACCCAGACAAACTTCGATATGAAATCTCAATAACCACAGTCTATTTGAATAATATTCACATAGATTATGCGAAAGTAATTCAATATTCCATAGTATGACTGGGTCAAGAAGTAACGGTGTTTTGATGGAAGAAGTTTTTTACTCTGTGGTCGCTGTTTCGGCTAATGTCATCTCAGTATGTGGTCTACAAGGTTAGAAGTTTGTTGGTAAATGATATTACATGTATAGAGGTTAATGTGTACGTTTTCAGGCTTTTTTTTGTTCTAGAATTAATGTATATTAGTAAGTTGGTTAATTAGTCAGTTTGTATTATTATAGTTATTAAATTTCTCATTTTTAATATTTATTTCTTACCAGTAGCAATGTTGACAAAGACTGTAATCGTTTTTTTTAATCTTTATCTTACGTTATTTAGTTAACATAAAGCTTAACTTAAAAAAATACAATAAGAATAAAGGCATAAAATAGAGATACGAGTAGGATGATAAAAAATTAAAACAAATAAAAAAATGCTCTTCAATACACCACATAATAATTGTACAAAACTATATTTATACGTACACACTTCGGAAGATAAATCGTAAGGCCAACATTTTTTTACAGCGATATTACTAATTGAATTTGTATCGACCAGACGACAAGTTTGCAAGATGCAAAAATTTACGAACTGTTACTTATTTATCGGAACGAATTCATCATTCACTCTGAGCGATATGGCTAATGAATGCACTATAAATCATTTAAGTAACAAACGAAAAAAAACTCCGTTGACAAAATGATTTAAAGTATACTTGATATAAAATTATATCCAACAAACTCAATGCAATTCAGATTAATGTTGCAATTAATTTTAAAACTGACGTCACTGTGTAACGTCAGTATAAGTGACGTCAGTATAAATGTAACTACGTTAGTATAAATGTAGAGATTTTTTTTTTGGTATAGTGCTACAAGGATCTTTTGGCAAATGGATTACATTACACATGAGTGCGTTGGTGTGTATTTTCGTAACAAGAATCAACTCAACTGTCTGTCAAAGATGACGTTTATTTGTAGTTATATGGCGGCATTATTTTAGATTTCGGCTACGTGACAAAAGATCCTTGTAGCACTATACATTAATTTCCTTAATTGACATATTCTTACTTTGTTAAAAAGCATGTTAACACAAGGTATAAATAAATCTATATGTATAGTAGGTTAATTACCTACCGGAACATAACTACACAACTTTCTTAAACATTCGCATTTTTAACCAGACCTTTGATTTATTTGTTTTCGTTCATCTATTCTATAATTTATAATTGACGGACCTGTTGGTCTAGTGGTTAGATCTCACTGCTATACCGGAAGTCGTGGATTCGATTCATACCCAGGACAAACGTTTGTGTGTCTATCATTTTTTCGATGTCTAGGTGTAATTTATCTGCATGAATTCAGAAATGTTTTTTTATCAGTTGTCTAGTACTTATAACACAAGTTACTCACGTTTACTTAATTTGAGACTACATAACGTATTGTGAATTTATATAGATAAATATATAATCCTCATCATCTTCCTGTCCTTATCCTATTTTACTTAGAGTCGGCAAAACACGTGTGTTTTTCTACCATTCTACCCTATCAGACGTCACCGTATCATTTACTCCTTTTTCATTTATATCATTCCTTATACAATCCATCCGTCTAATTTATATACATATGAGGAATACAATATATCAAAGTTTGGCGACTTGTTAGTTATCTTCGAAGACGTGGGCGCACTTTATTACATATCTCTTTAGGAAAGGGACTCATTATTTATGGATTTGGAAAAGAATTTACTCTGCATTCTCACTGAGAATGACGTCAACGCTTAGGAATTGAAATTAGTAAGACTTGTCTTCGACACACCTACTTCAGTTTTTAAGGAACGTTTTAGCATGTTGAACGCTGATTTTAATTACTGCTTAAATTATATTTTTTATTAAAACAAACTTGGTACGGAGTTAGTTGACATTCTGGACATATAGGTAGGCTTTTTAACCGGCAAAGTCAGACAGGGGATTACTTTACAGCTATAACTAACACAATCGTAGTCACCTGCAATATCTAGTACATCTCAATTAAATACGTATCTTTATTATTCTTTAGTAAGAGTAAACTGGTATTTACGCATACATTTTTCCACCGCATTAACGCTACACTAAAAGTAATTTTCCGACTGCCATTTTTATTAGGAACAGTAGCCGGCCAGTAGACACCAAAGTGCCGCGACCTTTATCCAAGGAACCCAAAATTACGGTACTGTGGAAACAAAAGAAAATAAGTAGGTAAGCATCCAAAAAGGTTTTATTTGCCAAAAACGGGAGCTCGCGAAGTATTATGAAGTTTATGCTAACATGCCTGGGTTTTCTTACCTTTTGCAAATACTTTTATGAGCTGTAAAATGTTATTGTCTTAAGGATATTTTTATTGGAATTTAACGGAATGATAATGATAAATAGGTCGATAACGGTGTCGATAATTTATGATATAAGAAACAAGGTGGAAAACAAAGTCACATGTGTTCAAACACGTCATAGTAAGGAATGAATTTTACTCTATTTTGCAAGATTTTTGATACAGTATTGTCTAAAGTAACGTGTTCGGGTCTTTTAAAGCTTTTGGAATCAAACACAAAGCATTTAAAAGTCAAGTGCAAGCTCAATAACCAGCCTGTTTCGACAAAGTTGTAACAAAATATCCATATTACACAAAAAAGGTTTTAATTCAAACATTATCATAATAATATTTATGGGCGAAACACGGGAATCCCACAAAAACAATAAAACCAACAAATTAAAAAGGCTTATCCTTATGAGCGTGGATATACAAAATTCAATCATAATTCGGGACCCCACACGTTTCTAATAAACCAAAACTCACAAAATGTTTTAATATTTATGTAACAGCCTTTCTTTTATATGTATGAAACTCAATTATACTGAAACGGAGAAATTATGTCCGCTTGAGAAATTACATTACGTTCCAATAAGGTTTTCTCTCTATTGAGTATCTAATCAAGTGATACAACCTCTTTGCAGGGTATGACGTAAATTCAGGAGCCTTACTACTATCGCTTAAATAATTACTGTTACAGTTTCGGAAGCGAGATAACGCTACATAGTGTAGAGTGCCGTCTCACTCCTACAACACTTAGTTAAATGATGTTATAAAGTGAATATTTGCCTCTACATTAAGCTTAATAATGACAAAGACAGCACGATAGATAAGGGCGATAATTTGTATAGTATAATATAATATTCCACGCCATTCACACAACGCCATCTAGTCCTAAACTAAGCAAAGCTTGTCTTTTGAGTACTAGACTCATACTACAACTTATATATTTCTAAATACTTACATATTATAGATAAGTTACACCCAGGCACAGAACAAATGTTCGTGCTCATCACACAAACATTTATCCTAGGTAGGAATTGAACCCACGACCTCTGGTTTAGCAGTCAGGGCCACTAACCACTAGACCAACAGGCCAGTCAAATTATGCATCATAATTGAGTGTTACGCTGTTATTTTCTCTAATTAGGCCACAGATATATTGTGACACATTGAACTAAATATCATAGTGAGGTTTATAATTTAGGTCGTAATAAAGAAATTACATGAAATAAGTTGTGTCATGAAAACCTTGAATATTGAATCACAGATCCTTTACATACTGAATCATACAGACCCGATGCAATCCCTTAGTAGACCATTTCGGTTCTGAGAACTCGTTCAAAATTCCCGGTCGCGGTTAAACTACCTAACTGGACAAGTAGATCCTGCTAATATTATAAATGTGAAAGTTTGTAAGGATGTATGTATGTTTGTTAGTCTTTCACGCTCAAACGGCTGGAGGAATTTGGATGAAATTTGGAATGAAGTTAGCTGACACCCTGGATTAACACATAGGCTTTATAACCGACTACGTCAGAGGAGGGTTATGTGTTTGCAGCTATAACCGACATTCGCGCGGGCGAAGTCGCGGGTAGCAGCTAGTAGGTAAATAAAATATTAAAATTACTCTTTCCTGCATCTCAACATACGAGTATCAACAGTCATGAGTAGTTCACATTTTTTTCTTTTTTCTTTTTGTAAACAGTTGTGGCTATTCCACACATTTTTATTATATGTTTCGGTGAACGATCGTAGGTGGTTCATGGTCAGTAGGTAATGTTTTCCTCATTCATAAAAATAAACCTTTCTTCTTTAGTTATTAGACTAAGAACTCCCTTCTATTACGCATGCAGCCTTTTTTTGTCAAGCCGAGGGAATCCTTATGGACAGCCACATCTTCGGGGGAGGAAGAGGATAATGTCAAACTCTTGCTGATTGCTTGCTCTTGCTGTCAGATTCATCACTTACATACAGCTTGCTTAGCTTCATGAAAATAACTACGTAGCTATTCATTCGTTACAATAAAAGAAATACAAGTTTTGTATGACTTGTCCTATATCAACAATACCTATAACTTTAATAAAGTTATAATGTTCATCATTCATCCACAACCACAGGAAAACGATGGAAGTTACAGTATGTGGGTGTTATGCGTGAAAACAAATGATCAGAAACTTTACACACTAAACAAAAATTGATCGATAAGGACAAAAGGATTAATTCAAAATGTATACCAACAGACATCAATAAACAATCATTTGTTTATAAATAAAAATTGCCAAGAAGGGTAAGCTTTTGTTATATTTTTTATAGGCATTTGTATTTTCTCCAAACACGAGAATCTTTTAAGTTTTATCTCAAAATATTTTGTAGGTGATATAAATAACTGTCTTCTCTTTTCATTTAGTTTGGAATCGCGAATGTTAGCGATAAATCGTATTTCAAAGGACTGGTAAATAGGTCTATCTCAGTCTGAAGCTTTATCAACACCCTCGAAAGAAAAAAAAGAGATGACACTCTACGCAGTATAGTGTATCGCCTCTCTTCCACAAATGCAACAAACTAACTATAAAAATTTTAAGTGGTAGAGTGCTGCTTTTATATACACCCATGATATTGCAACGCTTGCAGAATATGACTTTCCTACGAAGCTATTCTATGAGTTTATTTATCAAAATTTCAGTTAATATAATATTTTGACTGTAAGTTAAATCATGACTTCATCAAAAGCTAAAATTCTCTTTCAAATGTCATTAATCTGCATTGTTCTGACGAATCAACTCGTATCACTCGCTAAAAGTACTTTTACAACTCAAATATCAAATATTACCTCAATTAGAACCACTATAAACTAACAAACTTAACAAAGAACACTTAAACTGAAGGAAATAAGTACTTAATATGAGACATAAACCATTGATTTTAACTTAAGTATCAAATATGACTCACGCGCCGAATACTGTTCGCATTTTCAAAGGTCAATAATCTTCTAAATCGCAATATTTATTAGCATGTATTCATTTAAATAAAAATATGTCTAACTTAGATGCAGATGTAAATTGTTTATTTAAGTTATTGCTAATACCTTAAATGAAAAGGTGTCTTCTGAGTTCTACCTAGACTTTTTACATGCTGTTCGGATCGACTACCGTAATTACCTGTTTTACATAATAAATGATATATTTTTAACGAAAAAATAGACTGTTTTTCTTTCTATTTTAATTGTATAAATCTTCGATAAAATGTACGGTGCAAATTTCTACCCGTTCACACTTCCCGTAACAAGTCCGCGACGATGTTACGGAGATATGTTCACGAAGTGTAGACGCACCTTTAGAAGCAACTTATTGTTCTTGACAGATAATATCTCTACATAGTGGAGGAGTTTGTTAAAAATAATCGATAATTGGATTCTGTAGTAGTGTTTTTCGATAGAACATGTCAAAACAAATATGTACAAACAACACACAACAAAGCCAAGCAAAACAGCAATTAGATAAAACATAAATCACGAGTTTTATATTATTGATTTCACTTCATCACTAAAAGTGAATTCCTCTCGCGTATAAAACAATGAGTTTTAACCAATAAATCCGATTTATTGACGTTTTAATTCTTGATATGAGCATTTTTATTGAATACATAAAATCCATTTAAGTTCAAGATAAAAACAATCGAATTATGTGTTTCATTAGTAAAGGTACGTGACTTAACTTTAAACTTAAGTGAAAACACATCGTAAAACATTAGTTAAGATTGGATGACAAATTGTATGAAGGGTCAATAAGAAATGGCATTAGATTAATCAAAGAACTTTTGGTAATGCTAAATTTCAATTTTATTTTGTTTTGTGGTCAACTTGTTTGCTTTTAATTTTGAATTAATAAAATTTTGTTTTGTTTTTAAGTATAGAATAGAATGGAATAAAATATTTATTAATTTGGAAGAATATTGTTACAATAGGAGTTACATTAAATAAATTCCATAATATTTTGCTGCTTCCAGCGTCAAAATATTTTAAATTTTGCAATTGTATAGGTAAGCTGAATTAATAAGGATTTAATTCAAATAAATTATACCTACCGAAGCCAAATCGATAATTTGATACATGTAGCTTAAGGGTATTTTGACTTTTGTTTTCAATATTGAAATGGCAAGCTTTGGTTCGGCCGATTAGCCAATTATACGCTTTTAAATTTAAGTTTTTTATGTTTCTAGTTTCGTTAAAAAAGTGGATTTCCATAACAACTTTGATTGAATACTTAGGAAGCTTTTTAAACATCAAAAATATTGCGAAGGTCACACGTGTTTGGACAAAATTTTCGTCCCACGCCATGCAGCCAAAATTTATAAGAGTAAGTTAAAAGCCTTGTTTTTTCTATAAAAGGGCACAATTAAATAAGTAATCGATTTTAATTACACGCCTATTCTATCAAAAAGCCCGAAAATGCTTAGAACGTAAACGTTTAAGAAGTAATCCTGTTTTTCTAAGGGTTTCAAGTTTCTTTGAAATCCCACTACGCGCTTCACTGAATTTCTTAATAAAATATTTTCCCTTACGGCAGTATATCTGTTAGGAAAACACATTTTTACGCTTTATTTTTGCGTGTCAGCATCAGTATGTTTCTCATAAAATATTTCATATTACGTCATATTATGTCGAATAGGGAAAATGTTACCTGCTACTATAAATACACAAAATTATCTAATAATTCCTACAAACTTACTAGCTTTAAGTCACACGATAATTTAAACAAGTTGAGCACGTACCTGAAACAAAATAGAAATATTATTGAATATGTTATAATTAAACCCACAAATACCAGTTTGACTGTTTCAAATAAATTTCAAATCACAAAAAACAAATGCACATCTCCCATTATATCGAGAACCATGTGAAATTGATATTCATTAGCAGTATTAATTACGATTTATCAATTTACACAATATTACAAAAAAAAAAATATTATTTAAAAATTTAAACAAAATCTCTTTAAAATTTTAATAAAAGCTTCTTAAAACCAAAACCGTTAAATTCGGTACTTTAACACCAAAATAAATATTTGATAATACTGCCCTTAATTGCATAAGCAAACTCTTTGCCTAACACTTAGCACAGGAATCCAACCCCATTGTTTTACTTTACTCGAGTTTATACACATTTCGAACCGTTATAAAAGGTATTTTGTGATTCATACTTCTTGGTATAACCTCACAACAATCTTCTACATTAAATCTGTTGCAGTTGTGGAAAAGAGACACCGCTCCACACCGTGTGGTGCTATCTCGCTTCAACAAATACAAGTCTTACTTTAAGAGGTCGTCACAACTACGAGTCTTACTTTGAGAGTTTGTGGTAGGTGTCTCGGGCCATGTAAGGTAATAAACCCAGAATTTTCAACCTACATGTCAGTAAGAATTGGTTTGAGCATTTACGCGATCGAAAACGTTTTTCTTGCTCTCAGTAATTTGTAGAGATGTTAAGGTTACAGGTTCGGATAAATAAATACAAATATTTTGGTTCCGGTCACAGTTAAGGATATTAAAATATTTCAGATTATATGTTTCATCAGATAATCTTAGTTGAGAATATTAAATATTTAGGGAATTAAGGACATATTAAGAAACAGGCATTTTCAGCGAACCTGTCATAACGTGTTTGATTTAACCTCGTTCCTTTTCCAAAAAATATTTGAATCCTTTACATTACTTTCAGTTGCAGTTACAAAAAGAGTTCCTTTTATCCGATATCCGAAAGTTTTGGCTACATTCAAGTATCGCCATCACATCCCTCGCGCGTGCGCAAGAGTTGGTTTTAGGCCCTCTAATAATTCGTACATGTTAGGTACTGGATTTTGGGAATCCCGGTATCGTTGCATACCTATACTTATACTTACTAACATTATAACCTTATACTTATAAATATTGGTTGGTATCAAGATTAGTAAGCGTCCCATGGTTTTGTCAATTTATTATATTCGCAAAATACTTTGGTGGCTCGGGACTTTCCGGGCCGCAAATTAAAGGAAATATACCTACTTTTGTTTGGAAGAAATTTAATTAATACCTTTTAATTTATCCTGTATCCTTATAAGATATTGTTTAAGATCCTATTATTATAATAAACGCAAAAGTTTGTAAATATCGATGGATAGATGTTTGGTACTCTTTCACGCTCAAAGGGTTAGATTAATTTTGATGAAACTAAACTAGATTAACACATAGGCTATTTTTTAACCGACTGCGTCAAACGGTGGTAATGTTTTTGCAGCTATAGCCTATATTCTCGCAAATGAAATCGCAGGTAATAGTTAGAATCTAAATAAAGGCACGAGCGAGTTTAACGATATGTGCGATGCTAAAGCGGATGATTTTTTGTTTCGGCAGTTTTACAATAGGATTTATTACCAAAAACCCAATTAATATTTACATAATAAACTATATTAATTTTCCGCAACAATTAACTATATTATATGTCTAGACTTAGTTTTTTTACAGTTTTTGTATCGTGGTGGCCTTGCGGTTCCATGTATGGATTTAAGTGCACGTGGTGCGAGTTCGATCCCCAGCGCAGGCAAGTAGGTACCAATGTAACTTTTTCAAAGGTTTATGTCCTCTTTATTTACTTTAAGACACTACGATACTCACTGGATTCTAAATATTGGAATTGGAAATCGCCAATCCGTATATGCTAACGTGGTGATCAATGCTCAAACCTTTTCCATATGGGAAGCGGCCTGTGCTCAATGGGAAGGGTATAAGCTGGAGTATATACTGTTTGTACCTAAAACTTAATACCTTTTCATAGTTTAACCATCTCTGACTCGTTCAACATTTGTAAAATGACCTTGAGGTCTACCAACTCTTAAAGTAAGGCTGTTGCAGTTGTGGAAAAGAGTCACCACTCTACAACGTATACAGCATCATCTCGCTCTCACAGCTGCAATTTAATATAATAAGGAATGTTATGAATGAAAAAGGAGTAAATAATAGTGTGACGTCTGATAGGGGAGAATGTAAAAAAAAAACGAATTGCGCCGACCCCAAGTAAAATGAGATAAGGGCAGGAAGATGATGATGACTCTGGCTATTTATTGGAATTGCAATCTTTAAATACTTATAACTCCTTATCAAGGTATTAGAATTATTTGTTTAGTTAGCTCTGGTCATAATGATACAGAAAACAGTCAAACTTATGCTAACATACTTTGAGTGTAGTATTTCCCCAGCTGATTCAGACTCGTGAATAGACAAGCAACAGTTATGTTAAAAAAGGCTTTAAAATTTTATTCTCACCTGAGTAATAAACATATTTTTTATGACGTCATTTCATCATAATAATAAATAATAAACATTTTTCCGTTATTTTATATGTTAATGTCAGATTAGCTTACCTCTCCTCATAATATAGGGAATTAAGGATACAAATGTTCAGGGAATTTTAATCTAAATTATTCGCCGTTTTTGAGCATTTTGTTCAAAATTATAAAGATAATGACAATGTATGACATGCTTGTATGATCTCATACAATTCTGATCACGTTCCATTGTTTTGTATTAAGTCAAAAATGCATAAATGATGTAGATAGTACAATAGGGCATAAAGTCGGTTGCTTTGATCATTTGCTTAAAGATGCAATTATGAGTATGGCCTTGCCTTATACCATGTATATGACACTAATGTTATAAATACGAAAATATACGAGTATGTGTTTTGTCTTTATGTCTTCACGCTTAAACGGCTAAACCAATTTGTTATCGAGTTAGCTGACACCCTGGATTAACACATAGGCTTTTACCCGACTGCTAAAAAGGAGGTTAATGTTCTACAGCTATAACTAACATCCAGAAACCACGGGAAAAGCTGGCGTAAATATATGACACATTTTAGCAGAGGTATACGACATAAATGTCCATAAATAGGGAAGATTCTCATAAACGAGTAAGTAGAAAACCATTATCATAAAAATAAGGCATGATTCTAAATCAACAGTAGGAGCTAGTTAATTAATACATAATGAGGTAAATAGCTTTGTATAAATTATATTACAGATAAAACTATCCGATCCATACAAATAGGTTAAAAATGTTATGTAAATTGGCATGTTAAAAAAAATAAAACGTTAAATAATATTAATATTTTATACCTCGGTAAATTACGCATATGTTTGTGTAAACTGATTCGTAGTTATTTATCTATCTAGTATGTATCTACTATTTACCTATACCACTATTTACAATTTTTTCGTTTTCGGCCACGGCGGCTAGTGTTACAATGACACCAGCCAGCTGCACGGGATATATTACAGTGCACAAGCGTGTGCGCAAAGTGCACTTACTCTTACTTAGGTATTTTGACTTGGCAGTCTAGTATAGTCTTACCACTAGGCTATCACAGCTTCAAAAATAGATATGCGTAGGTACCTACTTAGTAAGTAAACTAAATAAGTTTACTGACTTGTAAAATAAACCGTGAGAATTTATTTTTTTTATTCATCATACAATTCTAAATTTTAAATTTATAGGTTTTTGACCTACACCAATTATCTTTGTTAGTTTATTTCAGAACGAGTCTTCTTTTTGCTTAGAAGATCTACATTAAAACACACTCAATTCTGTTATTAGTCGATAAGAATTGAACGTCAATCTTTCATTTAACGTTCTTACTTAGATGAAATGATTACAGTTTGCAAGGATCCTTATTCCAGTATAAAATATAAATAACTATATAATTCATAATAATATATAGGAGAGTTGAGAGTTTAGTTCATAAGTTTTTTGCCCAGCAGTAGAACTGATATAAGCTAATACGAGTACCTAATTTACTTATTTAGAAACATTGAAGGAAAACATTGTTGGGAAACCTGGATTCTAAATATTGGAATATATAATCGCCAATCCGCAATGAGCTAGCGTGATGACCAATGCTCAAACCTTCCCTATGTGGGAAGAGGCCTGTGCCCAGCAGTGGGACGTATATAGGCTGATTTATTATTTTATTTTATAGAATTAGATAAAGAATAATATATGTTTTAAAAATATATGAATTTTACATAACCCATGGTCAAAAAATCACGTAACAATACATGAATCATGTATTTAGAACAATTATCACTATTTACATCACTCTGTTTCGGTCTTGTTAAAGATTTATCTAAACTTACGCCCACTACAAGTTATGAATGAAACGCTGCCTTCAAGTTCATTGATAGATAAATCATAAAAAAGAAAATAACCATTAAGTACTATTTAAAATTTCGTTGCACTTTAAGTTAAGTATAATGTGAGTCAAGTTCAAAGAATGTAACCTACTTATTAAATAAATATACGTCATAGTCTGTAGTACTAAGAATTGTTTTATATTTTTTTTATGAATTTGAATAATATAGGAAAATAAACTGTATGCTTGCAGTATACAATAGTTAGTTTTCTATGTACACTGTCTTTCTCTTCTATTTTTTTTTTTGATGATATGTGGATAATAGTGTGGGTTACATAGGTTTGTTAGTAAGTTTAGTAATTTCTTGTATTTTTATCTATCATATAACTGTTTTTTGTCCCTAATAAATAAATAAATCTAAAAAAATACAAATAAATCTTAATAGTAATCCAAAAAATCGTATTACTAATAATTTTAACGTATGATCTAAGAGCGAGGTCATTGTGCGCGGGAGATGCGAACGCATGACGTCGCATGAGGACGCAGGACATTTTGCTATAAAAATGTCCGGCGACCCCCTTCCGACACAGTATCGATCGGGGATCTGACTCGAAAGGACACAGACATGAAGCTGGTGAGTCCTTGAAATTATATACAGTGCCAGTGCGTGTGAAAAACGAAATTTAAAAAAAAAATATTTTAATATTTTTTGGATTTTTAAAAGTGTAGTTCGAATTCTAAAGTTAAAAAAAATAAATAACATATTATTTCTTTTTCTTAAATCAAAAGCCATATTGTGTTAAATTCTTATTTTAAGTTAAACGTTCTTGATTTAAAATTTGACATTATAGGTAAAATTAAATAAATCATATAAAATTTGAGTTTACCATTTTTCGTTTTAAATATTATGCAAGCTCAAAATTAAAAACAAGCGAATTTAAAATTGCAAGTGAAAAAGCGTTTATTTGAAAGCTGATCTCATTTGAAGTAACTCATTACAAGTTCAAACAGTTTTAATTAACCTTTATATTATTCACAAAAATTAAATGAGCGTTCATTTTAATTAAAACAATACAAAACCAATTTATTTCAATACATTATGGGATGTAAAAGTTTTAAAATGATTGTAAGATAAATTATAACAACCGTTCTGAGTATCGTCAATTTATTAAATTCGCTCTCAAACAAAATTATGAACCCACTATATTAGTAAGCTTGAAATTGAATGTTGGTATGTACTCTTTTTGTTGAATAAGAAACATCTTTTGAACTACGAACCAAGTAGTCTGAACTGTCTGATGCCTACTTATTTCAGTTAACCTCTTAGCTATCAAAAATTATACGGATTTTCAAAACGGATCTGAATATAATTCACTCCTAAAGTGTTCATAACAATGTAAACATAACAATTAAGAATTTCCTATCTCAGTCTGAAATCTAAGACAAAAAATTGTTCGTTATAAGGCAATTATTTAATTCAAGTCTCCTTAAGTTAACCGATCTCTTTTCCAACAGCTCATCATTTTCGCTGCCATCTTGGCCATCTCTTTCGCTAAGGAGAAGAGAGAGATCTTCGAAGACTCACAGGCTGAGGCCTCAGCTTCCGTAGAGCTCTTAAAAGAAGACGCTGACCTGAATCCCGCGGCCAGTAGCTACAACACCTACGTACCACCAAGCCAAAGGCCACCAAAATGGAACCAGAACTACGTACCTCCCCAGAATAACTGGATCCCTCCTAAGGAAGAAAAGCCAGTTCAACCGGAGGTCCAAAGCGATGAGTACCATCACCATCATTACTACCCAGCGCCGGTACAGCAGTGGCCTACGAAGCCTACCCAGCAGTGGACTCAGGCCCCCCAGTGGACTACGCCCGCGCCGCAGTGGACGACCCAGGCCCCGCAGTGGACGACCCAGCCCCCGCAGTGGACCCACCCACCCACCACCACCACGCCAGTAGCGGTCATCAAGAATGAGCAGTACTACGGGGATAATGGAGACTACAAATACGAGTGAGTTGAACTTTTTTGCATTTCTTTCTTCGCGAACTATTCTAATAATATTGTGGAGATAATATATCCTTTTACATTACATTTAAAAGCGTAAAAGCATTCACCACAAAATTTTCAAAGTTATATGAGAAACATTCCAATATGGAGGTAAGATAAAAGTACCCCACGCAATTGGTGCATAAAATTTGAAAAGACGCTTAAAAGAACATTGCTCTCATAATATAATCAAAGGCTTTTTGTGAACCAATTAAAATCTCAACGTCGCACGTCGGTGAAAAAGAATGTGTTCTGTTCTAAATTCAACAAAACAAATGACACAATTAAAAAGTTTTGTTTCTTAAAAAAAAAACCTCTCGCACCTTTAGCTGCAACCGTTATTGTCAATCATTTTACAATCGACTGCAGAAATAAAAAAATGAGTACATTGTCCTTGACAACGATAACTCGGTGCGAAATGCAAATATTATGTAAAGTATTCTGTTATATGACACGGACCCTAACGGTCGCTAAAAACCACCGTCAGCCGTCAATTTAAAACTGTTCAGGCGATTATACCCCAAAAAGGTCCAATAACAACCTTTAGGTCACAAAAACTCGAACACTTCGATACTCAAACACCAGGTAAAAGAATCCAAATTTAAAATTTACCGTTAAACTATCCGCGAAATTTATTGAGTCATAATTTTTATGATGACTTTATTTGAATTTTATTAATTTAAACACATCCGCCACAAATAAACGAATGCAGAATTGTGTATAACGGAATAACCTATTGATCTAAAACCCTTCATTGTTATTTAAATGCTCGTTTTGTTAAAAAATAGGTTGTTAAAGTCTAAGTAACGGAAGATATAAGTAGGGTTGATAAAAAACGTAAGCACATCCCGCGTGATGCCAATCTTTATAGTGTGGCAGGCCTTGAAAAAAACTAGCACACGGAACATAATAATATCAGTGTACTGAACTGTACATCAACTTTATGTGCACGTGTTGTACAGAATCTGTTTTGTGATAAGTTTTCTGAGGGTTTGTGGGAACGAACTACAGATTAGCCATCTCCGTAATTTTTATTTTTGCTAAATATTTCGCTACACTTTTGTAAATACATGGAGCTGAACGTGGGATATTGGATTTAACTTAGAATAGCACTAATATAGCGCATACTCTTTGCGAAAATCATCGAAATAACGACATATCAACCGTTGATCTGTCATAGTTAACCGTCCATGAAACATTTTAGCGAAACGTGACGTTCAGGCATAGCCTTTTTTGTGTCCCCGTAAAAATTGCATCTTAAGGGATTGGCTAGGGAATGTGCCGGTCTTTTACCGACTAATACCACTGCAGCGTCCTCATCTGCCTATAGCCGGGGGTACGGGGTTCGCTTTCGCATTCACCTCGCACGTTCAGGCATAGCTTACAAATAACAAAAAAATGCAAATCACTTGACAAAATACTAATCATCTCTTTCTCCCCCAGATACCAGATCGCCGACGGCACCCACGTCGGAGAGCAGGGCTACTACACCGACCCCAAGCAGTCTGACGAGAGCATAGTCAAGAAGGGCTTCTACTCCTTCGTAGGAGCTGACGGCAAGACCTACACTGTCCACTACTGGGCTGACAAGACCGGCTTCCATGCCTACGGAGACCATCTGCCCACACCGCCTACTCCTCACCCTGCTATCCAAGCGTGAGTATACATTTTGGAATTGTTGAAAAGATCCACCCTAGACCGCGGTCGGTGCAACTCAGCCGAAACGTCGGGAGAAAAGAAAAAGACCTGATAGTGGTCTAAAATATGTTTACAAGTCGCGATTGTTTAAAAAAGCAGAGACAATTGTTAAAAACAATGATCTAAAAACATTTCGAAACACTTCAGTGAATTGGAGGAATTTGGAGGAGAATACTTTCTGAATTACTCCTAGTCAACAGTTGAAATCTGGAATGACAGACAGTGAAAGAACAAATTTGATGATCAATCAACTCAATGTGGGAAGTGGCCTTAATCCAACAATTATTTATTATACCTAATTATAAATGCCTGCTAATTACAAGCCGATCACAGGTCGACAAAGGTTTTCCTACCCACATATTACATCCAAAACGTTTCGACCATCAATTTCCCTTTTAAAAAACCAAACTCATTTTCAATGTACCAAAATTGTTCTCAACAACAGAGTTCGTTAAACTTTCAAGGTCTAGGCAACTTCAATATTAATTGGAGGCTAACAAACAAGGATAACAAAAGCGGTATTAAAACCATTATTTTCTCACAAATCAATTTATTGTTAAGGACTTCGTGGTGTGGGTTAGCCCTTATTTTGCCCTTATTTTTAAGGGTCCCTTTGAGTTATGGGTCTTAGTTGTTACTACGTAGTAACAAATGGCGTCAAATAATAACAACATAAAACAAACAAGTTAAAGAAAATACGAATAAAATGTTTTCTTAAGTTAAGAATCGAGTTTTTACGATGGGTTTATGAAGTGTAGATTCTATGTATTTTATTTATTAGGAAACTTGCCTTTATAATCGGTACCTTTTCCACAAGAAATAATAGCTTTCTCAAAAGAAGTATCCTTTATTAAAATCATTCTTTTTAGATATATTTTATTTGAATAAGAGTCTTCTTTCAAAATAAAACTACAAGCTGAAACGACAGCAAAATCTTCAATACTATCAACCACATAAAACCAAACTTATAAAAAGTCCAGTTTACAGATAAACAGTTAACTTAAATAAAAACTTAAAGCCGAGCAAAAATATCATTTAGATTAGTCATCATTCATCAACTACCAAAGCTCTTAATGCGCTTCGGACATAACTTACTATTTAAATTAAAAAGTATAACAGTTTTAATTAAAAAAAGAACATAACTTTCCTTTAAAGTCATAGAGTAGGTTCTCTTGTTTATATTATATTATGTTAATGTGACCATATATTACTACTGTACCTGTTTGGTCTAAAAGTAGAATAAAAATCCAGTTCATAGAGCATTGTAGAACATTATGTTGGCCCAAAAACACAAATATTAGCACCGTTATGTTTTATTTGTGTATTTTTAAAATTGTCAAGGATTATAAAAACATCCCACGATGGAATAGAATATAATATTGAAATTTATTTAACATCGAGCGATTCTGACAGTTAGGTAAATATGCATATATTTACCTAATCAAATAAAAAAAACTAGCATGAATCTTATATTTTTCAGTCACATATCGAATAAATAAACTGCGAACGCATGTCCAAATAACTCTACATACAATTTCTTTCACCATATATTATTGAACAATAGAACATAGTCTCCAAAAGTCTAGACAAGCTGATATTTAATGAATCTAGAAATCTATCGCCATTTGCATAAAGAAACAAAAATGGCTGAACAAAAGAACAGTTACACAGAATAACAAATGACTTGTCGAATAAAGATAGCAATAAAAACAACGCGACATCTGTCCGCCCGTTTTAATCCATCAATTCAAATTCGGAATTAACATAACATAATGGTTAGGTCAACAATGTTAAGTGACTGTAAAATGTCTCATTAATAAGCTTACAAGAATCAAGTTTCCATTTTTGAATTTATTTTCTGTGATTGATACTCCTTTTCATAAATGGAATAAGCGAAAATTGAGATCTATTTAATTTCGGCCAGTTTTAATAAATGGTAAATGATTTAAAAAGTTAAGGAACGTCCTTTTTTAATTTTAGTGACAGATCGCTAACATGCCAAATATAATTATTTTTTAACGCTATTAAATTAGTAAATAATAGTATGTATTTACACTTAGAAATAACTGTTTTTACTAATACCTAGCGAGACAAGTTTTTATGGTACATTAGCTTTATCTTGACAATAAAAATGGTGTTTCCGTCGTTTTATAAAAGGCAGTACCGGTGACATAATTGTTTAACCTTAAGATCTCCGATTTGGGACTTCGTAAAAAGTTTGTTAGTTATTGCTAAGGTCAATGCTATATTAACCATTTTTATTATTATTTTAGCCTGGCAATGTTACTGGGATATTTGTAACTGTGTGGTCAATATCTCATCAACAGAAAAAAATATAGACGAAAAACGTATCGATGTTTTTTATATTATTTCAGTGAACTTCTAAGTAGAAAAAAGTATCGGTATTTATAAACCTTTTTTTATTATTTCAGTGCCATCGACAAGCAGAAGGAAGCTGAGAAGAACAAGCCCCAGAACGACTATCCTACCCAGACTCCCGCGCCAGTCTACTATCCCACTCAGGCCCCCGTTTACAACCCACCCCAGCCCACTTACCCCCAGCAGAATTACAACCCCCAACAGAACTACAACCCCCAACAGAACTACAACCCCCAGCAGACTTACTACCCCCCTCAACAGACTTACTACCCTCAACAAAACTACTCTTAAGTTAAATTAAGTAGAAAGTCTACTTAAAATTTAATTTGAACAACGATCATAGAATTATTTATATATTTAAATGACAATCTTGTATATTAAATTTTAATATCAGAGATATTCCTTGTTTCCAGAGTTATTCGATTCTAATCGATTCTTATTCGATATAATACCATCTATTTATAAAAAGGAAGAAGAAAACCTACTAATGAAGAGGCGATCGAATACTTACTAGAATCGACAAATAATCTAAATAATTCGGGATGACAATGAATTAATCTCTCGATAAATTTAATGTACATAGACACTTAGCTTCATAGGTATACGATTATTACCTCTCGATTTAATGTAAATCGATTCGATTAAGTCAGTGATCTTAGTCACGATTATGAATTGTGAATTCGATCACTGATTGGGGTACGACAGGTCTGATAGTATTGTATGTTCAAAGTATGATTATGTGATGTATTGGTAATCAATAAATAAGTTTTGTATATATTCGCTTGTTTTTTTTTCTATTTGTTCGTTCCCTTTGTGATTTTTCTGGTCTGCCTTTGTTTCATTTGTTCGGATTAACTGGCATACGTATTCCCTTTAAGATTTCTGGTTTGGCAAAGATAAATTATAGGTAAACACCTTTGTTTTTTAATCATCTCACAGCTACCTTTTAAAATGAAAAACGAACTAAATTTAAATTAAAGTTAAACCAAGAACCTTAACTATAAATAAAAGGCACACATAACTTATGAGACAATGAACGAAACGGGTTTTATTAACATTAGCATAATCTCAACGTAAAATTCATATTTTAGTTAATCTTGCAATACAAAGAAACCTTTTGTAAGCTTTGTGTTGTTAAATGAGATCATATACCGATCTCACTTAAATAAACCAGACTACATTACTGTGTAATTAAATTCTTCAAAAAATCACCAAAGGGAAAGGAAGCTGAAAAGTATTCTAAATTTCATACAAAATGTTAAAACAGGAGGAAATGACCAAAATTATTGTCAACTGAGAAAGGTTAAATTTCGTATACAGTCTAATGAGCTGAGTGTGTAATCCAACGCGGCAAGCTTTAACCAACATTTTTGGACCATTTCAAAAACCGGTTATTTGGGCCGTTGACTCGACTTTGACCATTACCAAACTTGCATCATTTTACGATACGGATTCGGGATGGCTGCATAAAAAGCCTTCAATTTATCGTCCCATTTATCGAACGCTGCCCCTTTGCATCCGCCTTGGGTTTGGCGGTTTTCGATCCTTTTAATTAATTAAAGCCCATGATTCACTTGTTCCTTTTGTATTTCTTCAGTTCCGTTTGAAACATGTTTTGTATCAACCGTACCGTGTGATGTAATATCGCAAATTGTATTTAGGGGTAAAACAAAAGTTGGTTCGCCAACCTAAACATGATAATACGGTCTGAATAAAACAAGTGTCATCGCTTCATGTATCCATATTCAGCAATATGCAATTTTCAAGGCAATGGACTTAAAATTAATGTCAGGAAAACGATTCGAATACGACAGGTGAATAACTTAACATGCATCTATAAAAAAAATACAAAAACAGTTGTGTCAAACCTACCAATCAAACGTCGTTCAATGAAGATTTTACTTCGAAACAGTAATTACAATCCGAGCCGAACGAGTATCGGATACGTGATAAAAACAACAACGAAGCAAAAAGCGTGCATCAAAGAAGAGAAACGTTGGCCAAACGATCTCTTTCACGAATGCCTGGACACATCTCGCGTGCGTATAAATATATGCGGAATTCATTTTCATTACCAGTCTATTTTCCACAAGTGCTGTAGTGTGACGTGAAAATTGTTATCAAAAACATTAACAGCTTCAAGAAAAATGAAGCTGGTAAGTGGAAAGTGTTTGTGATGTTACAGTGAAAATGGATTTTTACATGGATGGTAACGAAACGTAAGTCGGTGTTAATATTAACTTTCAATATTTTTTTCAGATACCACTAATAATTTTGACGATAAGTTTCGCAGTGGATGGTAAAGCTCATGAACATTTTACTTTTCCACCGCAATTTCAAACGCCTCATTCTGGAATGTTCACATCTGAGAAAAATCCTTACCTGCCGCCACAATCTCATACGCCACACCCATATTTTCCTATGAGCAGTATGAATAAACTACCTTTTCCATATCTCCCTGCGTCTGCTACGACTGCTCCAATGGGGTATCCATCTCCATTTCCCATGATGATGTCATCAACAATGAGGCCACAACAACATGACGATGATGATGACGACGAAGATGAAAAGCCAACAACACCACTACCACCTTTTTTACGCAACAAATTAATGAATAACAATCGCACTGAAATTATGCAGAACCAACGAGCAGAGAGAAGGGAAATGCGACCTATACCAAAGAGTTTTCAGCATGCCTTAGATAGAATAGATACAAAAATGCCGTATCAATTTAATACTAGTCCGGAACCCTCTACTCAGAGTGGGACTTCTCGGAGTATCATGATATCGGATTTCCAAAGAGATATTAATGCCGATCCGATGAAGGCATCTGGTAGTTACCCGGGATTACAGTACGTGCCCCAACCTGGTGTCTTCGTATCTTCTACGACCGAAACAGCAATACCCATCCTTCGCTTATCGAACGAAATGGATTTAGATGGAAGCTTTAGTTACGAGTAAGTAGATACAACTGCTGAATATTTACGTTAATTTTGCATCATATCTGATTTGATATAAATATTAATTTATTGTTATTTTATAGGGCTTTAGGAGCAGATCAAACCCATTATGTACAACATAGTCGTATGGAGAATGCTGGTGCTGGCAAAGATGAGCAAGTGGTAGAAGGATCTTATTCTTATGTCGGAGATAATGGAAAGACGTATACAGTCCACTACATTGCAGACGCCAATGGTTTTAGAGCGAGTGGTGACCATTTACCCGTTGCCCCACCTATTCCAGAAATTATACAGAGGTTTGTAGAAACAACTTATTTAATAGTCAAAAATCTAAGCTACTTATCAATTGATCGTTTTTTTTTAATGGTGTATTTTTTAATTTTACAGAGCCGTTCAGTACAACTTAGCTGAGGAATCAAAAAAACCGCCCCATCTTCAATCATGGAATGAGCAAGAAAAAGAAAACGAAGTAAGTGAGAGTGAGAAACGACATCAGTTTGCCGTCCAACCACCAAGACTCAGCAGTTTATTCACCGGTAAAACCCCATCATCATTCTCACATAGTTTTTCACAAGCATCCAATTCACAAAATAATTTAGTAGCCGCAGCTAGTTCGCAAACTCCGATACAAACCGCTATCGATTTCGGAGATCAAATGCAAACTAAACAACAAAACAGTGGAACAATTTCCCCACAAATAACTTTTCTGGCTTCACAAGGCGCTCACGTTCCCTCTGTGAACACACCACAACAAACAATATCCAGAATATTCACAACTGAGAAATCAACAATGCCTCAGTTGGTGAATTATGAGGCGAACATAAAAGAAGCCGACCAAGAGGGTAACAAAGCTTTATGGAGGTGGCAATATGGTTTAAATGCGAATGCTAATCAAAATATGGAGAAAAATTCTATCTCAAGGTCGTTTGGCGCTGACGATATAGTTATTAATTTTAATGATATGACGCCAGAACAGTACACACAAATGATACAACAACAGCTAGAACCTAATACGAAAGAAAGTGAAAAACCAAGAACACAAGAAGTCTCATACAACAAAGAAAACAGTTACAATACTTATAACTCGAATGTAGGAAATAATTACCAAATTAACAACGACAATTTGAAAGGAAGTTTGGAAGTAAGTGGACATAACCAGTACTCTACTGAAAGGATTTCTAGCCCAGATGATTGGTACAGAAATCAAAATGATGTTAACAAAAATTATGTCGAAAATTCTAGTGAACATTCTAGGCAGTTATACAATGAAGGTGTAACTTCCCGACCGAAACTTATCACTCAACAAGATTTCTATCCTCACAGCCAAACTGTTACTCAATCATACAATTATGATGACGAAAATTTCGAATCTAGGAGAACGAAAATATTAAACTCTGATAGCTCGAGTCTACATGACAATATGCAATTGAGCGTTCTGCCCTTAAATTACGAAAAGAGTCAACAATACAACAACAAGCCCAAATTTAACGAAGCAAAGAGTGAATCTAAAATAACTGTAACTCAAGAACCGTTCACAACAAGTACAATTAAATTTATCGACTCTACTACCGCTAGAAACAACAATAAGGCTTTAGATTCATCCAGTAGTATATTCAAATTTACTGATTTTATAGTACCTGAAAGTAAAAATGATTTTAAACCACTATTTAAATTCACTGAACCACCTCAAGAAACCACTACAACTACAACAGAAGCGAGTATGGAAAACGCATTCGAAGAAAATGTATTCTTAAAGAATTTATTCGTCCACACAAAACCCAGTCAAGATGCAGGCAACAAAATCATGGAAGATACTAAACCAATGCCAGTTAAACCACTAGATACAAGAACTGATAAACATCCAAAATTCATACAATATCCATCAAAACCTCAGAATGAAATCAAACTAGCGAAGAAAAAGCCAATAGACATGTCTGAACTATTAAACTACATAACCAGGAACCAGTTTGAATCGAACAAAGTGAAATCAAAACCGAAACAGGCGCCAAATACTTACAAGCAGACAAAGAACGAAGTACATTATTATGCTCCTGAGGAAGAAATAGACGTGATACAGGAGAATAACAATAGGAACCATCGTACTATGCAACAAGAACAAGAATTAAGAGGTGTTATTAAAAACTATAAAGTTTTGCACAGAAATAATAACTATGCGAATCCTGAACGTGATGAGACTGATGGTCTTAGACGAAATTTGAGTCCCCCACCTATGAAAACTGTTAATTTGCCACCTCTAGGTCGCGCTGGGCCGTCAATGAAAAGCTACCTACCCCCCATATATGTGTAACAAAACCCTGTGATTAATTTAGATGCTTTTAATTTTAATATTTATGTTGTAAATATCTTTTTTCGTGCATTTATTAGGTTTAGTGTCTAAAATAAAAGTTACATGGAAAATATTGATGAATTCATTTTAGGTTTCATAAGATTACGCTTGCACTTTACCGGAATAAATCTTTAGCATAACATCCACGTACTTGGCACGCATGAAGAATTAATTGGTAAGTACTATCAGTACTTACACTTAATACATAAATAATGTTTATCCAACGAAAATTTTTAACCTTTCAGTGGGATCATACAAAATAATTAACCTATTATTATTAGCAGTTAGTTTAGACTCGGATATTTTTGCATTAAAAACGTAAAATATAAGTTTGTTAAACTAACATTTAACTTACTAAACTATCCAATCAAATTAACCAATTACAGAGCAACATTGAAAGCATAAGTAAAGATCGCGTGCGCATCTCAGATGCATCATCTCACCGTCCGCACTGAAAGCGTAACGAGAAAACTTTCTAAGAATAATTCCTTCTAATTGACGATTACAATGAGGATTAATCTTACGATGCGTCGAAAGAAGTTGTAGTATATGATATACTGCGCTATGGATTGACGGCTATTTTCTTTTTACTTCTACTTATGGGCAATATTGGTGAAGCATCGAGGTGGATCCGTCATATCGTAAAGGAGATGACATGAGCAGTTAATGAGTTATTTATTATTCTTGAAGGTTTGAAAGAAGTGGTATAGAGAACTATGTCAGAAAGGAAGGATGACCTTTACCCATATGTGGGATAGAAAGGGATTTTATGTCTTGATTATAATGGACAATGATTGTAAATACGAAGGAGAGTAATAAGGTAAGTTATGATGCTGATGAAACAGACTGCAATGGAATGTTTTGTTTTAATTTGATTGTAAGTTAATTTGCTTAAACTAAATATTCAGATCATTTGATGACAGATTAAATTTTTGAAAGGCATCATGAAGCATTTCTTAGATATAAAATCGTTCCTAATCAAGTAATACTTTTAATTTGAATCGTTATTACAGTGACTCGTGACTGTGAAGTATTAAGGCATATTTTGCAATTAAAACACTTTGTGACTGTTATTTGTTCGAAGTACGTTGATTATTATGACTAATAAAAATTAGTATCTTTTCGTAATGTTTTTAAAACAAACAGGATGACATTCTTATATTAAGAATTATGTTATCTGATCACCGTAAATTAATTACTTGGGAATACCAACCCACAAATGCCAATGGTTTTATTTTTTACGTATTAATTTATGTTTTAAGAAAATTTATGTATTTAGAGTTGGCTGAAAACAGATCTCAGTGGCGTGCACTTGAAGAGGCCTATACCCAGCAGTGGACTGCGATAGGCTGATGATGATGATGAAGAGTTATAGTAAGGTAAAGATGACAAAGTCTTGCTGAATATTTCAAAATAAACGGTTATTTAAATATTACAAACAGAACATCAATTTTTTTATCATGTATAGATGGAAAAACAGATTCTTCCTAAGTAGTGAAATAAGAAAAAAAAAATTATGTTGTATCAAATGGACTTCACCGGACAATAGAAGTCTATGTTGTGGCAGAAACCTATTAAAAACCCTTATTAAGTTGTCTTTCAAACGATTCTGTCTCATTGTAGCTGTAAGCTTTGAAGCACGAGTCGTATATTAACTGTACCTACTACAATGTCTAAGTTAACAAGTTCATTTATTTAGTCATGAATTGGTCCTGTGGGTCTATGTATGGATTTGTATGCACGAAGTGCAGGTTCGATCTCAAGCGCAGGCCAATACCAATGCGACTTTTTCAAAGTTATATGTACTTTCTAAATTATTCTAAGACTCTAATGATAAACGGTGAAAGAAAAAATCGTGAGGAAACCTAGATTCAAATAAAGATACTTAAAGTTAAGAAAACTGAATCAACATTAACGTACACAAATGTCTGTTGCCCAAAACACAAAATAAATCATAACAATTGCTATGTAAATAAACAAAAGCCAGCCGCTAATCAGTAGAACGGAATAAACAAGCGACCGAAAATTCTTATTGTAATGCAAATTCCTTGCTTTGCTTTTATTTCAAACTTAATTAAACAAAAATCTACCTCCTCATTAAACATTCGACTTCGCATAAAACCTCTTCGAAACTTTACATAATTTTGTTTTAATAAGCTCATTTCTTAATAATGCACTTTAAGTTCTAAGTATTAAAGTACATTTTAAAATATTTTTAACGGTTTGAGAACTTTTCGACGGTTAACAAAAGGTATGGAGTATTCATACGGACATTTGATTCATTTAAATTAATCTGTAAGGTCTTGAACTGAACATTTGTTATGCTTTAATGAGCTTGTTCATTTTTATTTAGAAGAAAGTTACAAATATAAAGGATATTTCCATTTTTTTCCTTAACTGGATGATAATTTAGAACCACAGAGTTTTTAATATACTATTTCATTCAAAACAACTCCTCTTAGATTGACGTTTAATAACGAAGAAGGACAATTTTTTAGGTATACCTACAATACCGATAACGAGAGGTAAGTTCCATGTTTTATCTCTGGACTGCTAGGATAAGAAAAGTAAAATATCTCTCTTCATAGTTATCATTTTATTAAACACTAGCTTTTGCCCGCGGCTTCGCACGCGTTAAGAAGTATTATTGTTTAGCAAGTTAGTGTAAAAAATTAGGGCCTACAAAACTTCCTTGTACACAATATTCTTAACTAATTTGTCATTTGGCGCTAAACCTATCAAGCTACTGGGAGAACTTTCTCGTGAGCAAGCAACATAGAACTGCCCATGAGAGAAGCAATGTTCTCTCAAGTCAATACCCGCAAATTTGAGAGTTTGCCCCTGAGACTTGTTTATAGTCATGGCTAGTCAAAAATTTAAGAAGATTTCTACAAACATCCCCTATTTCACCCCCTTATGTGTGGAATTTATCAAAATCTTTCTTAGTGGATGCCTACGTTATAGTACCTATGTGCATGTAAAGTCTCAGCCCGATCGGTTTAATTTTGACAAAGTTTCATAAAAAAAATCATCCCCTATTTTATCCCCTTGGGGGTATAATTTATCAAAATCTTTTCTTAGCGGATACCTACGTCATAACATCTACCTGCATGCCAAATTTCAGCCCGATCCGTCCAGTAGTTTGGGCTGTGCGTTGATGCATTAATTTCGATCGAATTTGATTACCATAAAAACGGTTCGAGTGAGTTAATCTTAAAAGATAGATATATACTGTCGCGGACATTTTTTTAGATCATTTCAATAGGAATAATTCTTACATACATATATTGTGTGTATCTTGAACCGTTTTCGCAGCGCGCGCAACGGAAGCCCTCAAGGATGAACAATTTTCCCCGTATTTTTTCACATTTTCCATTATTTCTTCGCTCCTAATAGTTGCAACGTGATATTATATAGCCTAAAGCCTTCCTCAATAAATGGTCTATTCAACACAAAAAGAATTTTTCGATTCGAACCAGTAGTTCCTGAGATTAGCGCGTTCAAACAAACAAACAAACAAACAAACAAACTCTTCAGCTTTATAATATTATAGTATAGATAATATACGTCTTAATAAGTCAGGTTAGCAGTAAATTATGCACCAAATATGCAAGTAGCTAGGTCCGCATAATATTCAGGGCGATGATAATACAGAGTTAATATCAAAGCTAACTAAAGAAACAGCTGTTTTAATAAACCGTGAACTTTATCACACCATAGTCTAACTGTAGGTATGTACGTACTACGTAATATACGTAGGGTACTATCACAAGCAAGCACATGTATACACGATTAAACAATTAAAGTCCTAGAACCTAACTACCTAGAAACAACCTACCTAACTAGAAACAATTTAAGTTTAGCTTACAATATCAGGCATATTTCATAATAGCTTTAGTCATTTCACATAAGAAATCTACTGCAACAGTTTGGTCGAGTACACACGTTTTTGCTCGTGACTGTACCCTACGTATTTTACGTACAGTTAGACTAGAGTTTACGTTCGTGAGTGTACGTAGCGTACGGCAGATATTTAATAACATCAGCGCATCGCTTGCATCTGGTGTAACAGAGTCAGGTGGCATTTTAATCCGTGTCGGGAACGTACCAATTAGCTGAATCGAACGGACGAACCTTTTAGGATTATTACACCATCAATAAATAAACAAAGTGACATGATCAGGAGCACGCTCGTTATGAAATCGAGTGATTATGAAACAAAGTTGAGAGAAAAGTTGAGTGGAAATTGATTTTATGAATTTCTGTGAGTATAAAAACAAATGACCAGTTCATTTGTTTTTTTGTATAAAGATAAGGAAGACATTTTAACAATAGAAACAGCGACAAACCTAAGCAGTATCACGAATAAAAGTTCTATGAAAAGTGGCCGAAAACTTAATCGAGATTAAATTAAAATAAATGAAGACTAGTATAAGTCACGTGATATTCTAGATAAGAGAATAATCTAAAACCGATGAGTTATCAAAATGTAATCCACGCTCAACCAATCAAATTAATCGAGTTATGCTAAAACCAAGCTGAGTTTCCACTCAAAATAATGTTATTCATTGTTTCCATAACCTACTTCTAAAGAACCAAAATCTGATTCTGTAAGTTCTGTTTACTACGAGTATAAGATTTAGTTAGAACCTATAATTAATCTCTACAAGTATTTATTTAATCATAATACAGTACAATGTGTGACAGAAACTATACAAAACAAAAATAACTATATTTAAAACTATAAAAAGCCATTTTCACAAAGCGTCAAAAAATATGTCGCCATCTCCATCAATAGCGGAAAACTGGCCCTCGTCATCTCCGTCAAAGGCCACAAACGTGCCCAGGAGACCAAAAAAAAAACTTTCTAAAAATTAAAAACCTTCACAAAATAATTTTTTGAGCAAAGTGTATCTTTCCATTTTCAGAGTCAAATATCCCCATACAAAAATCACATCACATAAGGACAGACAAATTCAGTTTGCTCACAATATTAGTACAGATAAATAAAGCCTTGGAAAACGTGCAGACATCGGTGCACAATACGCGCGCCTGATTGCGTCGCCTACAACGCAAATTACACTGTATGTATGGAAAACCTTGTTTGTATGAGACTGTCTTCTAATCATGGACGCAGACGGTAATGTAAGGCTGGATGGAAAAGTGTATGGAGTTAGGTTTGTATTGAGAATTGGTTTATTGAAGTCTGGAGGTTTGTTGTAGAAGGATATTGATACAGTCATGTCATATTAAAGTAGGTTTTAAATTGTAAAATAAAAAGTCGTTGCCAGTAAACATTTTGGAGTTAACCTTAAATATAAATAGGTGGAAAAATTATGAAATAGCTTAACAATCGACTCAAATAAGATGTTCTTTGCCTAACACAAAAAAGAAAATGTCCTAACTTCCAAATTCAACACCTATCTACTCAAAACAAAACCCAATCTACAATAAACCGTCAAAGAATTCCTAACACGAGATCACATAAAAGCGAACAACAAAAAAAAACAAAGGACTATAAACTTAGTTGTCCCGACATCGCATAAACAACATTTTATCAAACCTACATCGATTCTACGAACGACGAACGTATTCCAAAGGACATCAAAGTGCTAACGCAAATATACACATGGAAAATATGTAAATTTTAATGCCATACCGTGAGAGATCAAAGTGTTCAGAAGCCACGGAAACCGACTGATTTTCACTGAACACAGGAATTTCCTCGCGTTTTTTTGTCCCGATTGTAAAAGCCCTCTTTATTTCCTACGCTTTTAAAGTTGCTCTTGTTGTTGGCACTAGCGTCTTAGTTTGTCTTTGTGGTTAGTTCGATGAAGTTTTACTTTTTTATCGGGACATGGTATCAAATTCAGTGTAAAGGGTTCATCAATTCAGATACCGTTTAGGCTGCGATGAATGGCAAAGAATGTTTCTTAAGATCCAGTACAATCCCTTGATTTAGCTACCCATATCAACAGTTTGTTTTCAGTGGATAAAGTGAATCTATAAATACATTCCATGCATAAACATCCCTAACGAAAAACCCGGCCTTAAAACGATTAAAAATGCTTACACGCAAAGACAAAGATCTTGCAAAGTAAGGGACTTATAAGCCAACAATAATGACGTAACAAAATTGTCAACAATTCAGCTTAACCCGTTTAATCCTTGCATCAGCTAAACGTTTTCATCTATTCCAAACATAATTACAGCAATGAGTTTGTTAAACACCCAAAAACGTGAAATGGCGTATTAAAATGTATCCGCAATAACACTTAGCCGTACTTTAAGCTCTCGTAAAGCCTTATCTATAGGAGTGGAAGGCTCATAATAGTTTTAGGGATCGTTATCTGTTATAACAAGAATCTATTCTGGGTTATTGACTGTTCATCATTTAACCCATTAAGGGTAGAAGCGCGAAAACTTCACCTATAACAGTTATGGCGAACAAAGGTGCGTAATGTGGTTTTGTCGTGTCGACAGATATTTCCCGTGATTTAACACATAATTTTCGGTAAAGAGTTTTTGCTGAAGAAATAAATAAGGTTGAGATATTGGGTGATGTTTCTGGTAATTATAAAAGACGGAACAAGCTTTGTCTGGGCTCGATTTAAAAAAGGTCATTTATTAAAAGTAATTAAACATTCTCTTGTTTTTATTTTTAGAAACAATCGCTCTGGCACAAGCGTTTAAATTAAATTCGGAATGGAAAACATTTCGTTCATCTAAAAAAATATGAAGTTAATGCATCTTCTTGATCTCAACTGCAGCCTTGCAGGCTTCAATAATACCTACTACACAATGTACATGTAATATGTATCACCTTACCAATACTATGGGGAGAATACCAATAAAAAAAACAACTGTAGCTACAGATCTCCGTGAAATAAACTCACCTATTACTACACATCAGCCAAATTATTCGTAACAAGTAACAAACGGGGAACAATACTGACAAATACCGTAGGACATGTCAGCCTTGTCGTGACTTCTCCCTTTTGCCCCCTTTCTTACAGCCAGATTTACGCGGGCCCCGGGATTTACGGGGCACAAACTTTACCAATATCGGCCGAATCAATTTACACGCGTTGTTTAAACAAATACGAAGCGATTTACTTGATGCTGTTCGGAAATGTGAAATGTATGGCTTTTGGTGATTTCTTCGATAGGTTTATTGAATTTCGTTGAAATTGATGTGTATGCTCTTTAGGTCTACATTCATGTCATAAGATAGACGATATTGTTTGTATTGATCGCTTTTTTAGACAGAACAAAGTTCGGTAACTATTAGTAGTTTATCAATTTAAAAAAATAGGCAGAATTGAAGACACTAGAATTAGGCCTAGTATTGCAATAAAAAACTTTCAGAATTGACTTCTCATTTTATTTCCTCTCAGTACGTGAAGGCTTTGATGTGTTGAAAGCCTGAAGATCTGTCACACAGGTTCTGAACGCACTATAGACTCCAGCACTCAATAGTATGTCATAAACTAATGTCTGTACTTATTTAAATGAAATAAATTAGTTACAATTATTTTTTAAGCAATTCGTCAGCGTTTGGGCCCGCAGTTTCTATTCAAAGATAAACCAAACGCTAGCTATAGCCAATTTTTTATGACATACATACAAGGTCATACCATTAAATCTTTATCACTCGATCAGCACTGACATAAACACATCAAACATAATCGATGGGCAAGCATAACTTAATTCAGTAACCAATATCGATCGTAACATCTCAGCTACTGTCAAAATACTTAATGATTTAAACACGATTGTGATTCCCACGAGGATTACTCTGATCGTAATAAGATCTCGCCTAGGTGAAGCTGTTTATAATTTAGCGTATATTGCTGTAGAAATGTAGACTGGAGGTATATGAACGGTTGAACATAATTTAGAAGAGAGATGGGATGGATTGAATTCTAGGGAAGCACGGTTAAGATTGGTCTAATTCTGAAAAAGTTTTGAGTAGGCTAAAGGTTTTGTGGAATCGTTAATGATAATATAGTTGTGATAGAGAGTCCAACAGAGGCCTTGTTAATTCTCAACAACGCCTCTGCATGTTGGAGCTGTGTCTCAGTGTGAGTCTTTAGAAAAGGACCGAATTTCTAATCCCAAGAACTTAAAGAGACGTAGTTGTTATTATTGTAGGAGAACAGAATAAAAAAAAGGCAGAAAGATCTTTGTACTGCGGTAGGACTCATGTTGCTGAATTATAAGAAAATAAACTGTTGGAGGATACATCGAGCTATCTAATTTGGTAGTTGACTGTATTTAGGTACTTATTCGGAAAATTTACTTTAATTAAAGTCTCATAAGAAACATTTATCACAATGGTCTCACAAATACTTGATCAAAACAAAAACTTATATCATCTAAGCATAATGCGGTATCACAGATCGTGACCCGTTTCGAAGCATTTTGATAACAACAGAAAAAATGTAACGAAAATAAATATATCGGTTGTTGATTGTTATCACTGTCATTGTTCGTTATATTTTATTAGTCTTAGCAGTTTTTTGTTTGGCTACTGAATCACGCATTAGTTATATAATATACCTTCATACATACATAGTGCCTAAAAAAATCGATTCCCGCACTAAGGAATCCTTGTAACTCCGAGGTTTCACAGTCATTCAATTCACATGCTCAGAGACACCCAGACTCAGAAGAAGCATTTGTGGAACGCTCAAATTCTTGTCCTACGCTGGGATCGAACCCGCGACAGTCGCGACGACTGCTTACATCAAGGCGTAAAACAACGACAATCTCTCCTTATTGAGCATTATTGACAAAAATAATATCATTTAAAATACGAAATAGCACCAAAGACTCATTATAAAAAAAAAACAAAACAGGGTTACGTACCCTACTACTTTATTATTCTTTATTTATTTACATTCTGGAAGCCGAAGAGCCGAGAAGAATCGATTCTACAGCCAGAAATAACTTACACATAAAACGGAAATGTCTGTGGCTCTTTTAATCCCGATTTAAAACATCATGGACTTTGGTACCACAGAACTCAAAAGTCCCAAAAAGTTTAACCACCACTTAGCTTAACCAACCAAAGCTATAGATATACTGTATATAGGTTTAAACAGGTCTGTTCACAAAAACGTTAAGATAAAATCTTTGTAGTCAAGACAAAAGTAAATTAGAATAATGTATCGTGAACTTGAACTCAAGCGGTTTCGTGTGAAACCTCATGTATTTGTTCGGTTAAGTGGTTTCTTACATGAACGGGTATTTATTATTCTGTCACGTTCCTAACACCTTCAAATGTAATTTAATTTATGGAACAAATGCAATACGTTTGTTAATAAAAATGTCAAGTTGAAGCTCGGAAACAATGAAAGAGGGTCTTAACGCTTTTTTTTGTTTAGAAATAATAATCTCAATAATATTTTCTTTTTGGCCTAGTACCTAATAGTGTCTAGGTCGATTATGATTTGCATTTTAACAATAATAAATAATTGACCACCTATGTAACATTATAGTATTCAAAAACGAATTGAATTGAATAATAAAACACCTACATTAGGTTTGTAGAAACTTCTCTAAAAATATTCATCAAATGATATTAATTTACACATCAATAACACAAATTTCAAACCATACACCTACATCTATACCTAAGCTTGCAAATGCCGGGCCCTTGCAACACATAAACTCGATCACACCGAATCTATCTAAAATTGCCGATCCCCCAAACTCGATGCACGCAACAATACGTAGTTACCTAGGGACGTAGCGGAGTAGGGGAAGAGGGGAGGGGGGATGCAATGTCATCACACCGATTAATTACTGGAAAATGAACATCGTACGACTCAACATTTTCAATTAAAAGCCGCAGCCAAAACTGAACTTGATTACAGATCACACTAGCCGAAGGGAATACTCGAGCGATTTTAATACGCATTTGTAATCGAGTTAAAAACTACCCAGTCGAATGATTAACGGATTTTAAAGAGCTTGGAATGCTTAAACTGTGTTTTTGGTTGGTTAGTGTTTATTGTGTTAGGTGTTTTGTTTAATTTTGAAATTGTTGAGGAATTTTTGATGTTTAAATTGCATACTGCGAAGATTTTTTAAGGAGATTTGTTGTTAACTTCGTGTTTAGAGTAAAACATTTTCTGATAAAATAGTAAACATAGTGCTCATGGAGAATTTGACTTTAGGACGGATTTACGAGGTTTCTTGCCGGTTCTTTTCAATTGGCATACAATTTTGGAACTGAGCAACTAGAGTCAATTTTACCATAACTAAAGTTTTGAAAGAGCCTTGGAAGGCCTAATTAAAACAAAAAACCTTTTGATTTCAAACCTTCTGATTACCTGAATTTAAAACAAACAAAATTGTGTAATGTAAAAATTGTGTTTGTAAACAAAGATAATTGTTTTTATAATAACTTTCGTGAGGTTCGGTTTCGGACTCCGGTTGGGTCCGAAACTAGTCGGGCTATGATAAATACGCGTGAGTAAACCGTTATAACGTGTAAGTAAAGATAATTGTGTAGAGCTTTTACATAAAGTAAACAAATATGTAAAAAATATGAAATATCTTTTTTATGAGGCGAAGTATTATTTTAGGTTTAGTAAAATAACTGTAGGATAACAGCTCCGAACCTAATAAATGTTGAAGAGAAAATTAGTACTATAAAACACAATACAAGCTTTATTATTCACTGAATAAGTCGTAGATTATCGAAGTAATCACTACTATTCATAACAAGAAAGAAAATGCTACAAACAACAAATTTTACTCCTTTTATTATTACGAGAAATACAAATTTATCTTAGAAACTTGATTGAAGTATTCACCAGTAAGAGTATTAACTAATCCTTTTCATTTACAGCTAAATCAACAATTTTAACTCTTAAAATAACCTTCCAATATGTTTACAATCAACTCGTCCCATTAGTAGAATAATGTTTTATCATCACATATAACAAAAATGATATTATGATAAATTCGTAATCGTAATGACGTAAGCTATCCAATGATATATTTTTTTTTAATTTTCATTCATTATTTTAAGAGTTATTCAGTTCGAATAAAGTTTTTGCAACGCGGCATACCTAAAATAACGTCGTACGAACACATGAAGCGATAATCTCCGTCCCGCTCTGGCGGTCCTCTGGCGTTCCTTCTCAACAACGCACATTATTCTACAGTACACAGACACAGTAGACAGTATTTAAGATCACATAAAAAATTATTCTACCAAGTTGCCGCGTCGTATTAAACTTAAGTGTAATCCACTATAATACTTTACTGATAAGTTTCTTAACATGTTAATATACGATAGAACATACTTAGTTTTTTCCCTAATTTTGTAGTTTCTTATGCACATATTATATTTTACTACGCATAATTCGCATCTTCTTTTCGTCAGTATGTACACATGAAACATTATTCGACCAAATTATTTTTTAAAGTGTGCGTCGTAAGCGCTTATGCTACTTTTTTCTATTAATTAGTTTTTCGTAAAACATTATTCGAAATCTAAAAGGGTTATAAAATTGTTAAATACACTTTTAATCGTACACAGCTTTTCTTAATAACTAATTTTCACCTAAATGTACATAAATAACAATAAATTTTAAAATTCTAATGTCCTTTAAAAAAAACTATGTCTAACTTTATAGTACACACAGCCGTGTGTGCTAAACATAATCAGTCTAGTTGTTACTAAGTTGTATACGTAAGCATACAATTTTTTGATGCCATCACCACCCCCGTATCACACAAATTGTTATAATGATTTTTATCCAATATATTCAGAACAGTCAATTGAATCTGACACAAGTTGTGATGAAATCATTTTCCCCAGCAGTCGGCTAAAAAAACGCCACCTGCCAGTGAAACATTCAAGACAAAGGTATTTGAATACTATTGGCAAAAAGTATTGGAAGAAACTGCAAACTATTGAAGAATATTCTTCAGAGGTAGATCATGATCCATCTAATTCAGTGACGCAACAGAATGCACCCGTCGTTGAATCTTGCTCAAGTCAGTTCAACACTGTGAGTACTGTGAAGGCATTACACGCTCTTTCTGATCATAGTCAATCGCTTCATTGTAAAGATCGCTCCGTTTCTAATACTGCCATACCACTCCAATCACAAGTGCAAGCTATCGAAGAACCTTCTTCAGAAGGTTAATCCGTCTAATTCTATGAAGCCTCAAGATGCTCGCATATCCCCCATTGCTCAATCTTGCCTAACTCGGTCCAACACTGAGAGTACTGTGATGGCATATCCCGCTCTATCAGCTCAAAGTCAATCGTTTTATGGTTCATGTAGCTCTGTTTCTGAACTTGTGATACCACGCCAATACAAAAAACACTCTCGCGATAATTGTGGATGTGTATCATGTTGTTCTTGTCACGTGTGGCGAGCTGTTTGTGAGTGGCGACACAACGGAACCTGGATGCCCCAGGGGGTCACTCTTTATGAGGACTTCCAGCTCTTTCTTACCTTAACTGGCTGGCTAGAGAGGGGTCGCTAGAGCTATACGCTCGGGGATGGAAGTGTCTAAAGACGTAATAACAAGGAAACCAGCTCCGGGTGTATGGTCTATGACGCGCGATGGCAAAATCGTTGTCGCACCTCTCTACACCCCAAGCCTTTATTCTCTGGTGTTGCCCACCTGATGCCTATCGTGGCGGTATAATAGGGGGCCCATCTTTGAGCCGGCGAGTCACTGCCTGCCAATTTTATTGCATTACCATGTATTGAAAGGCTAGTGCCATAGTTTTTCATAGAGAAGGAAACATTTACGTTTAACAAATCCTATCAATAGCCAAAATTAGTTTTATTTCTATAATTTACAATAGTCTTGTAGCTACCTTGGGCCGTCCATGCCTGTTCTTCCATAGAGGTGGATGACACTTGGTAGATGCCCCATCACATTTTAAATTAAAGTTCTCAACAAGGCCTCTACGTGTTGGACCTGTGTCCCCGTGTAAGCCTTTAAAAAGGACCGGGTTTCTTCCCCTGAAGTTAGCCCGTGAATTAAAAGAGATATAATAATATTATGTTTAGGAAAATAAATGTGATATTATGCTAACTGAAACACGCTGAACTGAAGCTAGATTTTATAGTGATTTTAGATTTTTTTAAATTAGTACCTACATTTCTCAATGTTAACTTTTTATTTTACAGCTTAATTTGTTAAATTTTATACAGATTATATTAAAGAAAAACTTGCCAACTCGTTGTTTTCAATTTGTTTAAAGATACCTGTACAAATAAATTGGTAAGTACGACTAACAAGGCAAGTGTGTAGAAAATTCATTACTTGTAAAATTCACGTCATTACTTACGTTTATACCTACTTAACACGAGCGGAGTCACTCCGAGAAGCTAGTATTATATAAAACATCTTCACGTAAGACATTGACATAATTTTAGAATTCCGTAAAATATTGTTTCATATGCAGATATAACATGATTAATTTGGTCAAATAACGTTCCATGTGCTCAAGAGACAGCTCTTGAACGGTTTTTGTTGGCAGTATAATGTTATGTATGCACATGCGACACACTATCTACGCACAGGAGTAGTTTTAAGAATAAATAATTATAACAATAAAAGCTGTATTTATGTCTAAGTACATTGTAAAAATATGAAATGGCTAACGTCTTCCATAAAAGAGTTAAGCCAAATAATGCACGCGCAAAACTTCAAATCGCTCTACTGAAAAGTAGACATTTTGCAGATAAAACATTGTTCTACTAATGGGACGAACTTATTGGTTAAAGGTCGACAAATGTAAAACCACCAAATCTATTTCAGCCCATACCAACCTCGCATAAAGAGCGTCATACATGGTTAAACTAATTTTTTTTTTTTTTTTTTTTTTTCCTAGCCTATTGTGTCCCACTGCTGAGCAAAGGCTAAACTAATTACCACTAAAAAAACTATCAGCTACTCAAAAGCCTTTATTCTAAAGCCTATTTAAAACTAACGTTTATTAATTAAAGTACTTGTAGAAACAGCTTCGTATGACGTGAAAATCGCAATGACTCAAGTTGCAAACTATGAAAGCCCACAGTTACTTGTGTGAGCCGCACAGAATGTCCCAAGTTTTCTCATAACGTAAGTGGAGAGGTTTCAACTCACAGTATAGCTGTGGTTTTGTTGACTTTACTTTTTATGTGTGAGTACAGACAGCAGAAAAGTCTATGAAAACTATAAAAATATATGGTTGACGCAATCAAATACAATACTAATCTGGACTTTAAAAGTGGCGATGACCTAAGTTTGTTTCGACGTTTCTACTCAGAGTAGTCAGTTAGGATATGTCGATTTCAGCGAGCTTATATTTTTAAACAATGACCTGTAAAAGAGATAAAATTCATCCTATTTGCAGAATAAACCGGATAAGATTGATCCTATTTGCAGAATAAACCATTTCATTTCAGAAACTAACGACCGTATTCTAGAATGAAACATTGTGACGTTCTAAAATATGTATTTACCACTACATTTCACTTAGCAATGATAAAGACATTTTTATCAGTTCTTGAGTTCTTGAATGCCGTAGTAGTTATTAGTACTGAGAAACAATATAGCCTAAACAGTAAAATTATACTGAAACTTATCGAGCAACAATTGTTGGGAGTTCGTTTACAGGTTTTTTTCATAGACTTTCGTTGCTCACCGTACTTACTTATGTTAGTGTAACATAAATAAAAGCTGGCTTCGCAAATGGTTGCTGAATTTATAAAGCAATTACTAGGTTGGCCACTAATTATGGAAGGTAATGATTGATCAACAAATTGTGTGACTAAAATTTTCTACAGACTATTTTATTACTACCTATAGTAAGTATAGGTAATAATAATTCTAGCGAAAAGCTACTTCATATTTTATTTTCATGAAGGTGTTTTTTTTTCTAAATGTTATAATAAAAACGTAGATCACAAATAAGTGTGTGTTTTAAACAATAAATGATAAAGACATTAACTACCACAATCTCTTTAAAAGAAAACAACCTTTAAATGACGTTACAAGACTCGCAAGCTTTACAATTCAACGCACCAAACTCTACAGAAACTTGAATCTACACTATCCATAAACAAACTTCTAATATCCATAATACTTCGAAACTGTATGTTAAATGCGACCATATAAAACGTGGACCAAGACATAAGATGAGGAAATCTATTTTCCGACATTTTCCAACATTTACGAAGTCGGCTAGACTTTTATAAGTCTGGCGCGCATCTGGTGTTCGCATTAGTATGTTGATGAGGCAATCGCGATCGTGGCGGGGATAACGTGATTTATATCGTCGATAGGGTTGTCTCTTGTCATAATATACACTTATAGGTTATATTTTTGTTTGAGTGGCTGTGACAAGTTACTGAGCTAAGTTGTGTGCGTTAGTTGGAAAAGTGTCGCGCACTGTGTGTCGTTTGTTTCTAATAGCTAAGTAAACCTAGAATTTGGTTAATAGGTACATGTTTAAAGTAGAAATGAAAAATTTCATCTTACATTTTAAAGTCTTATTGCGAACATTTTGATGTACCTAACTGTCCACGATACATTTTCTAGAGTAGGTGGTACCTACATTAAGCAAATAAAGGTACAAACCGATAAAAAATGATGTTTACACAACAAATAATTGTAGAGAGTTAATATCAAGTAATCTGCAATGGTAACTCGCTGAATGCTCTTGTTAAAAATATAAAAAAGATTTAAGAATTAAGTGAAAACGTTTAAACGACGTATTGCTTTCGTCTCTCAAATATGCCTCCAATAGTTCTAAAATATCAAAAACTTCACAGAGACAACCCTACAATCATATTCCAAGGATAAATTAGGGTCGTGTGTCAAATTTTTCACGTATTTTCCTTCGATTGGCTGTCGGCGCGTCGGTGACCGCGCGACTGTAATTGATATGACAGATGATATTAATGTCCCGCCCCCACACACAACGTGTGCACACAATTTATGTTGCAATACCGCACTAACTACAGCCACCCCTGTACACGAATATTCAGCAGTAATTTGATGCAAAAACGAGGTGTGAGCGAATCTGAATGATTTTAATACCAATTTAAATTTCAATTTTATGGCTGTAATAAAATCTTTTCGCTAGCATCGTTCAATGAATTTTGATGAGATTCAAAGAGATTGCAAATACTAAAGTGATCTTCAAGGTATATTATAGAAGCAAATAAAAACCTTTCATATAATGAAGGTAACTATTGTTATTTCACATCCTTCTCTCCTTTATGATGTTAAGAACTAACGCTACTGGGTGGGTAAAGCGACATCTATGCAGGGAGGAGGAAACTTTATCGCGTCGTCACAACAGCGCCATCTATTAGATTTAAATAGAACTGCTTGCCTTTGACATTAAATTCACTTATTGAAGTTTAGCACTGTGCGGTAGATGGCGCTAGTAGTACTCTCTCATTGAAGACTTGCATGAAACATTTTGTTTTTCTTACAAAATTTATTAGTCATCGCTATTGTTGAATCATCACTGTTTTTATCCACTGCCTGTATTTACAGTATTTACAAAACGTGCCAATAGCACAACAGTTTCCATTCACGTGATAAATAGTTCATTGGACAGAAAAATAATGCGTTACACAATATAAGGTTGTTATGCTTACCGGGAGATAGTGTAAAAGTGTTTTTACTAGATATTCTATTAGAAGTTACCTACAGTAACATTTTTATCTTAGATATTTAATTTGTTATATTTTTTTGTTATTTTTTATAGAGTCGCCAGAAAGTTGTTATTGTTTGCCTTATAGGTATTCCGTACCTGAAAGAACAAAACTAGCTCTGATTTTGTACGACAATGGGGGCTCACGCTTAGTCCATAGATTCAGAGCAATCTATCAAAAAAGATGTTCGTATGATACAAAAAATACACAAGCGACAACTAAATGTGAATATTTTTGTACTTAAAAATCATAAAAAGTTGTTTTAGGCAAGTGGGTTTATTTCACGTTTTCTCGTCCGTTTCCACGAAAACATAAGGAAAACACAAGCATTAATTATGTTGGTGCCTTCATGTATTACGTGCATAACATCATATTATTACGTAGTATTGAAGTCCATGAAATATTGACAAGCTTTAATAAAGATAAAACGTACAAACTCTAATACAATTTCTTCAAAACATTGTTGTTGATATTCAATGGAGTTCTTTTACTGGGAATCTTTTCTGACAGACTTCGTAAAGTGGGTCCTTTGTGGCAAAGATGGTTCATCTAGATAAGTGGGTAACGCTTTCACGGCGAGTGGAGGCCGTATCATACGAGGCTTGACACTTCAGACGGCTTTTCTAAGGAACTCGATTTAACAACGATAGGAAAACGCTTCGGCACCAAAATTAATTTTCCCGCCGTTTTGGAGACGACGCCGACGCGCCAACACCGTAAAAGTTTATATTATTATACTTAGATACCTACTGTATGTACTTTTTAAATATTCTCGTATTTGCATTTTATAACAATGGATTTGACAGAAGCAAGTATTTGATTAATTAAGAATTGTGATAACTGGTTTTTCAGCGACAGTTATTTTGATAAGTTTGTTACCCTTTCAAATTCCAACTGCAGATACGTAAGTATGATGTAATTCAATGTGTGATAGGTATTCCATGCTTTCTTTTAGTGCCTGAGTCATTTATGATAGGCTAGAATCTAGATTGTATCCCTGTCGGTACAAAATGTTCTCTCAACCGTTCGCAAGGTTCCATAATACTTATTTCAAGAATTATTGCAAGTCATCCGTGCATGAACATTGTTATCTCTTGATAAGCAGGTGGACATTTTAATTAGATAAAATATAAAGAAGTACTTACTGATTGTTATGGCGTTATATACTTTTTAAACGTTTTGAAACGAGTTGTTTGGATAGAGTAATGGCTCATGCTGCCTCTCTGAGTTTACAGTATAGAGTAGCGACAGAAAGACGTTCAAACTCGTAAATTTCATTGATAAAATATTCTTAGGTTTGTTAAGGTGCTGATAAACTGATCTTACACCAAACTGATAAGCGCTTATGAACGTAAACGATATCCAAACACTTTATTTTACCTAAAAGTCTAAACAAGTGGTAGATTCTTATCGAACGTAGAATCGGTTTCTCTCTAAGTTACTTTGATGCGTAAGACTGTGATAGATAGAAAATAAATGTTCATTTTATCATACGGTGGTTTGGCTTTTTTATCGTTACTATTTCGTCAATTTTGTAGGTTTTTTTTTTCTTTACAAGTACTTAGATGCAGTTACTAGCGTTAAAATACCTAAGCGATTTATTCATTAGAATATTTGGCGATACTTGAAGCGTAAAGCCAAGCAAGATAATAATTTATTAATAGCATTATCAACGTTCACTAGGGGCACCCCCATGAGGTTTGGGTCTCAAGTTAGTGATTTGCAAATAATATAATTAAGGACCAGTTGACCTGTGCCCCCTTTATTGGACAGTAAATATTTTTACCTAAATCTAATATTATTTTCACAAATAATGTTTCTTTCAATTAGTAAAAACATTTTCACCCTCTAAAATATTTACTTCAAGACGACTATATGTATATCAATAGTAGTTTTAGAAGTCTTATCAAGTTAATCTCACTATGTTAGTTACCGTACTTACTCCTCCGAAACGGCTTTACCGATTTTTACCAAATTTTATTTGCGTTTTCTGCGTCTGAGAATCGGCCACTATGTATTGTTCATCCCTATTTTTTCGCAAACGAAGTTTCGGGAAAGCTAGTAGGTATATAATATAATGTATGTACCTGTGATCCTGAAGCGAACTCATCAGCCGGCGGTTCCCGTGCGAACCTTTCGAACTTGAAGCTGTTGGAGCGGTAGAGCTCGTTGTCCTCGCGCGAGCGCCTCCCGCGGCAGAACCGACGAGTTATTGATGTGTGCCTGAGGATATAAAGCATATATGTAGAGTTTATAACAAGAATGTGAACGTGATTTTTATTTATTTACAGAAAATTTAATCTATCCTTACAGGTTACATAACCTAATGCAAAAGGCAAGATAACAACTAAATACTAATTAATAGTTGGACGTGTGTCCCCATGTGAGCATTTCAAAGAACTGGCTAAGCTCATCATTGATGATTGCACGTGAAATCAGGCCTGTTGGTAACGTCATAAAGCTGCATCGTTCACCGTGATTTCTATAGGATATTTTGTAGTTGAGATTCCAAAAAAAAAACGCGTCTTTAGTATAACTAGTTCATCTATAATTATAATGGCTGGCCTGTTGGTCTAGTGGTTAGTGGCCCTGACTGCTATACTAGAGATCGTGGGTTCGATTCCTACTAAGGATAAATGTTTGTGTGATGAGCACAATAATTTGTTCTGTGTCTGGTTGTAATTTATCTATTGTATGGGTGTATTTAGAATGATATAAGTAAGTTTATCAGTTATGTAATACTCATAACACAAGCTTAGCTTAGTTTGAAAGTAGATGGTGCTGTGTGAAATTTGTAGGATATAAAAATTTATAGGTACTTGGGGACTAAAACGTTCTATTGCGTGTACCGCGATTGACTACGCATCACATCTGTTCGGTTTGAACGAGTCTAGAGATTCTTGCAGCTGTAAGCATGACAGCGCACTATAGTTCAATGAGCGGCGTTTCTCTACCTACACTACTACAATATTACTTCAAGAAGTAGCAGTAGACCCTCAGATCATCCTAACATCTTCGCCTAGGTCTACCATGACACCCCGTTGGTTACCGGATATTAAAACTGGAACAAAAAATATTTTAAACTACCGACCCTCCCCAGATTCGCACGGATGCAATACTGACATAATATCAACCTTGCCTTCTTTTTTAAACATTCTATCTTTAAAAATTACTTCAGAATCCGTTGTGTAGAAGATTTAAGCATACATAGGGACGGACAGACAGCGACAACGACTTTGTTTTTTACTATGTAGTGATTAATACTCGTAACACAGGAGATATTAATCAACATTATCTCAAAAAGGTGTCTTGTAAGTAGCTATCTACTTTTAGTATTTTCTAGGAGATTTTTAGTTCCGGGGCTGACAAAGCAGGTGCTAAAGGCGTTAAAGAAAATAAACAACTTCAAAAAAGGAAATACTCTGTTTCAAATTGATTTGAGTCCTTTCGTTCGTACAATTGTTTAAAAATGTAGAGACCGTAGATAGAGTCTCTCTTTTACTGCATAGTTTTTTAAATATTTGCGGTACCTCTAGCGCAATTAGAGTCAGTAACGTTTTGAAAGTCCCTGAGAAGGCCTACTCCTACTGCTAAATGTGAGTATGTAAGGAAGCTAGTTACAACCTAGCTAACTACACGTACAAACATCAGATTCAAATAAGTCTGTACATAACAAACCTACAAAATATAAATTCGTTACATTTTTCTACAAATTTCCTTGACCTTGTACAACAATACGTTTTTGTTACTTTTTTCAATTCACATGCGTATCTCAAACAGGATTACGATTTCGTGTAAATAAAGCCCGTATTAATGAACTATGAATGAACGGTTTTCTAGCTCTACTCTTTATTTGTATCTTGTTGCTTTCTTTGAATGAGCACATATTAGTTTATACAACAGGATTATCCTACTAATAACAACTAGTTAACTTTGATGAAATTTCGTCTGGAGTTCGTTGACACCCGGAATTAACACACAGGCTACTTTTTCATCAACAGCTTCATGTGATGTTTTTCAGAACCAGTAGAATAGCATCGTTTTAATGATTATGGACCTCAGCCAGTCACAAACTGTGGCATAAACAAGATTTCTCACTCCTCTAGGTAATTATTTTCACAGCTCTAACTATGTAGTTACAATGGAGTATTCTATTCTAAGGAGCTTCATGGAGAAAAGCAGTGCAATGGCGAAAGACCCGGTCAAGACATGACCACTACCTACTTCTCCGGCAAGAGTTCACGACAAAGAAAACAGAATTACATTATTTTCTAGAGTTCTGTTGATAAAACAATTGAATGATCGAAGTCAGGTTTTTCCTCTAATATTGGAAAAACCTAACATTTTTCCTTTACTTAAATCAAAGATTAATTAATTTGACTTCTAACAACAGTTGGAACTAATTCTAATGCTTTATCGTATCGTGTGTTAATCTGTTATCATAATTACTTATTATAAACTCTATCAATAATATAATGTAACCTTATCTCTAACGGGATAAGAGTACTCGTGAGACAGCACGTGAATCTTTTCTGTTTCATTGTATATTTATAAAACAACTAGCTATTAAATACCCGCGACTACGCCCGCGTGAATGTCGGTTATAGCTGCAAAAAACATTACCCCTCTCTCAAAAAAAAGTTGGTAAAAAGTATTGTACGTGTTAATCCAGGGTAACTCCATACCAAATTTCATTAAAATTAGTCTAGCGGTTTATGCGTGAAAGAGTAAAAAAAAATATTCATCCATCCATACTCACAAACTTTCGCGTTTATAATATTAGTAGGATATGTTTAACTTAACATAACAAGTAAAGTATGTTTCGATATGAATACTTTATCGATGTTTTTCGTATTGGGCCCTCAGACATACATATACATATTCTAATCAGCGTATAAAAACAAAAATATATCGGCAAACCTCTTTATTCATATCATTTTACATAAGCTATAGATACAATATGTTTATTTATGAATAGGTAGAGTGTATACGAAATTATAAGTAAAAACAAAACACGATCTACAAGATTTAGAGAAGGCAGATGTTTAGTAAGACCCTAAATATCCAAATAAGTAGGAAGCTGTTTTGAATAAAAGGCCCTAACACAAAGCGTTATTAAAATTATAATATAGTCCCCCGTACGACACCCGAAGAAAGAGCGGAAATGTTTTGTTATGTTTATGTACTGATTCAAGTAGTAGTTACATAGGTACTTGATACCCATTAAAATTGTATTTTATTCTCAAATATAACTGCAGAACATATTATCTACGTAAGAAACAAAGATCTGCATCATTGGAGAGTTTAATTTACATTTAATCATTCATTGGCTAGGCCTACAATTATTTTTTTATGCACAAACTATAAATTATATCGCTTCGAACGCTTGTTGCTTTGTTGCATCGGCTGTGAGTAACTGCAAGTTTACATAAGTCAGGCTGTAATCATGTCGTGCAATCTACCGTATTGCAGTATAATGAACCTAGCTGATAAAGTAACCAGCATGTTTCTAATGTAAATGATGGAGGCTTACCTAGAGTCGCTGGAGTGTAGTGGCCATTGTATGCCAAAGATCTTCAGTCGGGCTGGAGGGCGACGCTTCTGTTCAGCGCGGGCGTTTTCCTCCACAGGTGGAGTGTGATGCCTACTTCCAGAAGACGCTCTCGTACCACTACGACGTCGCCGACGACGTCTCCTTTCGACCAGTATAAAATTATCCCCGTTCCTTATAATGTAGGAAGAGCGTAGGGTCGATTTCTCCTCGCCCTGCCTTTGTCTTATCAAGTCAGCTGTTCTCAGAGTATGTATGTTCTGGTACTCGGCTTCCTGTGGGGCGGATGGCGGCGGCGCTTCCCGGCTAGTTCCGCTTCCATCCCTCTTCTTGCGAGAGGAATGGAGACCAACCCGACGCCAAACCTTTTCCATCTGTATTTAATGTCATCCCATTATTATTCTTACTTACCGCCGCAATTTAGATGTATATAGTCACTTGTCACAATTGTCATTTATCGCACATACACAATGTTTACTAAAATATAGTCGTTATAACACTGAAAATCGTTCACTGGTTATTCCCGAAAGATGTCCGATGTTCCCACATAAATATTAACACCAATGAATCACTGTCCAATCAGCCGTTCCCTGTCATTGTTGGGGCTGATAAATATTTCAAGAGTTCTTCGCGAATCCTCGATGCCGGTCGGAGATAACGTGTTGATGTACAAATCACGGAAATCAGGGCGTATGTAATTAATTTTACTTATTAAGACGTACTAGGTTAGTAGAATTAGGGGAGAGAATAACGTGTTTTTTGACATCGCACTTGCAGAAGTCCCGGCCCTAACAGGGTGCGGGTGCGAGTTGTACGCATGCGCGGTCCCCCTTCGCCCGTAGCCCCGTCTGACCGAAGCTCCAAAATGGCGGACCTCCGACCCCTTCCCGTTATTGAATATCTAATTTTATCGCCATACATTTATTGTATTCAACTGCGATGCATACATTAATGGCCTAGTTTTGTTATTATCCTCTCACCAACGGCTCGAAATAACTTTTGTTGAGTTTTAAGAAGAGATCAACTTAAAATTCAATTCTCAGATGTATTTAATTAAAAAGAAAAGTCTGAAAAGTAAACAAATAAATTATCTGATCTACTATCCTACAATTTCGTCTAAATGTTGTAGAAATATAAAACTACTATATAAACATTAGAATGCAATATAAGTGTCTACCTTTTATTGTTTACAACTCTGATGTTCAAATATTACGCTTCCTACTACGTACCTATATTTGTATGTAGGTGCAATACACAAACTTTTTATATATCGTGTACTTCAGTTTCTGTAAATTTTACATAAAATCATCTATGTAAATGAAGCCTGAAGATAACGGAAATTCTATTCGTTTTCATTTTTTTATAATATGCGTGATAAGTGCATGGTAGCCTGATACTTACGTGATCATTTGATTGATTCGAATATCTAATAGATACCAATATCTACGAACACACCCACCAAGAAAAGACCTGCCCATATAACAAATACAAAATATAACACCTTAATTGTTTATCAAAAAAAATAAATGATTTTCTTTTTTTTTTTATACTATATTATTGAAGCTGAAACATCGTGTTTTTTTTTATAGACAGGTATTTAAAATAGTTTACGTGCAACTATACAACGAGTTGTGATGATCCTACCTGTAAAACACATTCTCGAATACGACTTGAAAGACGCAATTTTTAGAAGTAGGTAGGTAGTTAAATTAAGTTTTAATATAATTTGCTTACGCTTCTCTCTCTTGATATAAGTATTTTGCGCTAAATGAGACAATATTGTACTCTATTCTATCTCTTCTTACAAATATATTAAGTATTCAAAATCTAAAATAAACAAAATCGAGATCAAAGAGAGAATCAAAATCTTTTTGGAAGAAATGAAACATGAGGCTTAGCTAGATGACTAAATCCTAACCTTTTTTTTCTTATCAGAAACATTTCTAAATCGCATGTAATATTTATATTTTCCGCTCTTATCACAATGTAAAAACATTTAGTTTTCTCGTTGAACTAACAGATGGCGTTACTAGTCTCCAAACGGTTGAAAGTAGAGTCGTAATAAACAGTTTGTGATAATGAGATAAGTTTTATGGTTTGATGCTGTTATATTATGTGCAGCGAACATTGTGTACCTGATAGCATTGATATTGAACTTACTGTGTGAAGTACCTTCGATACTTTAGATTGCACGTTATAAAGAGCTCTTGTGTTACCTACTACAACCTACATTTGTATTTTGTAGGTATATTGTGACAAGCGCGTTATAATGTTAATGTTGATTTATTTGTAGGCAAATTGGCGTAACTATTCTTTTGATAATAAATATTTCGATTCATAAGTTTGTTATGGAGAGAGACCGAACACTTTAAGCACTTTTGGTGTGCGTGTGCATGCATCGGGATAGTGGGTCTAAGCTTAATTAAGCATAGCAACAGTTTGAACAGAACTAGCTCTGACCGTTTCCCGTACTATTTATTTAAAAACTTAGTCGCGGTCCTACTAAAAGGTAGAGTTCATTCAGCTCTTCATTAAAAAATGATGGCCCACAAGTACCACGTCTACCTCTTCATAAAAGACTTGCCGTTGTGAAAGCGAGATAGCACAATACACAACATAGAACGGCGACACTTCATAACGTGAACAGTCTCATTTTTAAAGGGTGATGTTAGCAACCCAGGAACCGTGTTAGCTTAACCGTTACGCATGTTGATAATTACACGTTTATTTCCAGTTCCGTTCATTATGATAGATTGAGAAGACCACAATATAAAGTAAACAATCTTAAACTATGGAAGATGATCTTTAAAATCACCTTTAAGCTATGTTTACTAGGTATTATAAAATCTACTATCTAATAGCAATTATGTTGTTAGTTTTCATTTTTTTTTGTCTACGATATAAAATGAACTTCTCTATATTTTTTGACTACCTGATTACAACATATTTTTTATTCATCAGTTATGTAGATATGTAGAAACTTAATTAAAAATATACCCTACTTTGAATCAAAATACTGCAGATATTTAAATCTTAAAGTAGGTAGTAATTTTCGGATTCGAAAACGCATGTAACATTTTTAAAGTGTAAATTTTTGCCCAAATTGAATACCATAACGGAATCAACTATAAATAATTACTTTATACCAGAATAATATTTGTGCCACACGTGATTCTATTACTGATTCGATGCAAATAATAATTAAGTAGGTATGGCAGCTGTGCCTAACCCGTTAGGAATCATAAGCGTGATATTTTTTGCGCGTAAACCATACGTCATAAGTATCTACTCCTTGTACATAAATGATCAGTACAATGTCAGTTGTAAATTATGGTGATACCTTAGCTACACAAAAAATAATTAAAAAAGTAGGGAAGTATTAGGTATAAACTATAATATTTTTATTCTGTTTGCCTAGAAGTACCACCTAATTATCTTTAAATTAATTCTTAATGGCGAGTAACATTGAACGGCAACATTCATGTAGAATACATGATAGGTAGAGACTAAATGTAGGTGAGACTAATTAGTAACGCAAGTGCGTAATACGAAAATCATGTTTTATCTTAGTTTTCCTATTAAATATTGTACCTTACTGAACACTTCTATTTTATTACAGAAAAAAAAACTTTTCTATAAGTAGCTAGAATTATCTAGACCTAAAATCATTATTTATGTACTCTCTTAATTAATAGAGTTCGTTTTTAATCTCTGGAACCCTGAAAGCTACAGGTGTCATAAACAAAATATTATTCATCTAGGATTATTAAGTAATCTGTATAAGTGCGTGTTGCCTGAAAATTATGTACCTATAGATAGGTATATAAGAATTGACTACCTACAGTGAAATTAGTTGTACCTTCATTGACTTTGAGAAGAAATGATGCTATCTATTTTTACAGTATGCAACCCAACGTTATGCTCGTAATAGCGACATCTTATGACAGCAAATTGAATTGAAAAGTTGGTCAAAGGTTTTCAAAAAGATGGCGATACTGATCTACTTTTACTTGGCTTTAGCCACATAGCATCTATATTTATTCACTAGGACATTGACTCTTTCAAACAAGTAAAATAAAAACAAATTTGAGTAAAAATATATATTTTATTAACGTTTAATTCATAAATTAAGCAGTTGTGTTGGAAGAATATTACTGATACATTAGAAGTAAAAATGCAAAGACAATGCAATAAAGTGTCCCGAAAACATTTAAAAATAAATATGGCTACCTATTTTATAGGCGCATTTTTCATAGACTTAGTTGTAACAGGATTACCATTTACTTTACTAATGAGTTTATTGCCCTGCCAAACTGCGACTAGGCCATCATTCGTTTTTAAGTCAACTTGCAGTTTTTCCCATACCTTTTTCTTGGGATTCAATACATCATCAGGTTCGCTAGTTTCATAACCTTCAATAACAACCCTGTCTCCAGGCTTGCTGCCCTCTGGGGCTAAAAGAGGCTCAACCTGCTTAGGTTCATCAACCGAAGCACAAAGCACCATGCCTTTAGATTCAACGCCTCGCATTTTAGCTGGTTTCAAGTTGCACAAAACCACTACATCTCGGTTTTGCATCTCCTCTTCAGGTACAAAGTTAACTAACCCAGAAACTACAGTCCTTGGTTCTTCTTCACCTAAATCTATCTTTTCAACATAGAGAGCATCTGCATCAGGATGTCTAGAGACTTCAACTATCCTTCCAACTCTAATATCCAGTTTTGCAGGAGTAATTTCATCGGCTGCAGAAGCATTACCTTTAGCTTTAGTAGGTGGAGGGTAAGCTTTCTTAGCTAATTCTTGAAGCTTAGGCTCTTTAAATATTTCCTGAACAGGGGCTAGAAGCTTGTTGATAGCTTGCTCTACACTAGCCTTTAAATCGCCTGGATGAATATCCTGTTTAGCATAAGCAGCTTCCAGGTCTTCAAAGTTAGTGTATTCAGCATTGCCTCCATGCTCTGGTGCTCTACAAATTTTAAATGTTTCACCACTCTTCATCAGAGGAAAAACTACAAACTTGGTGAATGACAACACGCCATTCTCAGCAATGTTGCCAGGCTCACAGAAAGCTTTTTTCAACTTCTTCTTGACATTTGCTGGATTATCTAACAGATCAATTTTGCTATCCTCTTCAGATGCAGACATTTTACCACCTGTGAGACCAGGCACCATAGGGTTCATTAAGTGTACTCGCTTGGCATATCCGAGTTGAGGCAAGTACTTCTCAGCCATGGTAAATATTTTTCTCTGATCAACACCACCAAATTGAGCATCTACTTTTAAATATTCCTCATCTAGAGCTTGAAGGCCAGGGTACAGGAGGCCACTAAGTAGAGGATGATCAACCTGTTTTACTACCTCAGCTCCAGCCTTCTTAGCATCATGCTCTGTTATCACAGAAGACATTCTGTAGACATCCAGAGTATATTCCTTGCTAAGCTGGTACTCAGTACCTCTAACAAATTTCAACTTCTCTAATGGCACATCAATTGACTGTAGCATAGCTTTGATTGCTGCTTCATAGTATTGAGTACGGAGGGCTAATAACTCCCATGGAGCTTTCATGTTGTCTAAGTAAGCATGTAGGTCAGCAAACAGTATGGTTACCTCACATCCAGCTTTTAGGAAGTCTGCGATTTTCGACATAGGGACAAAATAGGCAACATGGGGCCGTCCTGTAGTAGCTGTGCCCCAGTAAATTTTAAGATCTCTTTGCTTCAAGATTTCAGTAAGCTTTTCATCTCCTAACACTTCTTGTAAGTTACGTGTTATAAGATGTTTCTTTTCTTCCAAGGTACCCATGGTTGTTAACGAGTGTAACTCTGAAATTAATCAAAATTTAATCTAGGTTAGAATCTTGAAAAATCTGGAACATTGCAGAAAACAGAAAAGATAAACACAAAAGATGGGGATCTCTATCTAAAGACTTACCGTATTTGGCAGTGTTTTGTGTATATTATTGATATATTAGGCTTACAACCATAAATCTTTTGTAATTACATGTATGAAACGGACAGATATGAGAGGCAATAACACCGACACGTATGTGAGGTGTCTCAGTCTTACGAAACTAGATGAAACATAACCTCCAAAGTTAAGTTCGGCAAGAAAGTACTTAAAACAAATGCTTACATGTTCAAATGCAGTTTAACGAACAAAGTAAACTATTTGCTTACGTTTATTACTGTTAATTAGCAGATTTTCATTTGTTATTTCGCAAAAATTAAAAAAATATTGTAAATTTTGACATGTCTGAAGTTAGCAATAATCCAAAATACTTGTTACCAACTGCTTATTGGCGCTAGTGTCGCAGTGAATGCTCGCGTTTCCTGTCAAAAGCGCCATTGCGCATGACAGTCAGTGCGGCCTTGCAGACTGAGAGCGCTGCCAACAAAGGCCGAGTCGATGGGGTTACAAAAAGATTGTTAATTTGGACTTCTAAAACCCTTTTGTTGTTGTAATTATAATTTTATATAGGTTGTGAATTTGTGATTACGGTTAAGAAAATGTGTGAATGATATGAATCGTGACGACTAGCAAAGGAGTCAGCTGGTCCACAGTGCGAATAGTGAATAAGAAATGGCGGCCTTGCCAGCAGGTGTTCAGTATGGGTTATCATCGGAGTCTAGTTATAAAGAAAACAAGGAACTAGTGTTTGTGAAATTAACGGATTCAGCGCTGAAAGCAATCGAAGACTTCCTTAGAAATAATAGGGTAAGTCCAATCGCCATATTGTTAGACCAAAATAAAGATAAGCCAACAATGTCAGGCGCCATACTTATATTACAGTAATTGAAATGAAACTGCAAATTTAGAAGTTTTAATCCAACAAATCAGTTTTCTAATTATGATAATTGGCTTCAAAACAAGTTTATGTAGGTAGCATTGCGATATATACTCCTCTCCAATGTCACGCCACGTCAACATGTAGAAAATTTGCTCTGTTATTTTCACAGATTTACATTTCATACGGCTATAATTAGAGAATTCGGACTTATTGTTGCGGAATTGGACGTTTACTGTGGAGTTATGTTACAATTCGTACATTTTTACTCGCTATCATTTCTCGTAAGGAGATATTGCTCCCGTCTGAGAGATTTCAATTGAATTCTGAATAAAAACATTCAAGACGATCAAGTCTTACTTATCTGGTTTACCTACTGGAAAAACACCACGCAATACTTGTCGATGTAATTGATTCTAATAGTATTATTCGATATAAAATTTGTATATTGTATTTTGAGAAATCAGTTATGCATTATCATTTCCACAGGTCATAGCACAACAAGTTGTTTGTAAGGGAATATTTACTATATTTCACGTTGCAATTTAGATTGATTTATCAAACATTATATATTTTTTCAATAAAGAATTTATGACCTGGAAATTATGTGGAACATATCATATTTCATGCCACTAATTCAAAAAGTGTTTATGTTATGTATTATAACTTTACATTATTTTATAGTAACACAATTTACTTAACATGAAAACTGTACAAAGTTTTAACTTCTTGAAGGATGTGTATTCCAAAAAGTTATCAGTTTCAAATATTGTGTAATATTGATGATAACTGAAAAAGTAAATGTATTGACTATAGAAACCCAATATCAGAGTCATGCAATGCTTGAAAATATTGCTATACTTCATGTTATTCTGATAATACCAACTTTATTTAAACTTCTAATTTGTTGCATCATTGCAAAGTAATACTTTTACTTCTAACTTTTTATTACATGTCAAATTTTCAGGGAATTGGTTTTTATTACCAGAAAACAACAAACATCAACTATTCAGTAAAGATTATATTTCAAGGCAACATTTTTTCTTACTACTAATCAACATCACTTTATGTAGTGCTTTGTTATTACAAAAGATGGCGCTGTATGTTTGATTAATGATAATGTTACAACTGAGTAATTATTATTTATGTGATGTAGATACAATTGATTTTAACTTGCTGGTGGTACGGGTAACAAATGTTATAAGTAATTATTTAATTTTTGACAATTTATGAAATACTTACATATTATTCAATTCATACATCCTGTGAGGTGTGCATTTGTTTTTACGCCTAATAATCATGATATATTAATTACTTATGATATTATTATGTAAAGTAATGATTAGTGTACTAAAAATTTTAATGGCTCACTAAAGCAACATGTTTAGTTTTATTGCAGTTACCTATTTAATAAAAGATATTTACGGCAATACTTAGCAATTTGAAATGATTGGAAATGGTTCTTGCTAAATACTAAAGGTCATAAAATAGGAAGCATTAGTTAATCACTGCTAGCGATACAAACTGTAGTTGCAGTTGTTTTTATTCTTTATGTTGTAATCAAGTTTAAAAAAGGAGGTTTTAAGTATTATAGTTTACATAACTATGCCTCAGCTAACTTTCTTTTGATGCAAAGGTTTGTTATGTCCAGCCAGCTCACATTAATAATTCTATACTTCATCCTTAATAGTACCTGTCCTAAATAACTTCATTTTTATTTCAACCTGCATGCATGTTATTAAAGTCTATCTAGGTCATCAAGTAAGGTGATTACAAACAGTAGAACTGCTTAGAATATACATATTGATCAATGTTAAATATATGCTGTGTTACTCTATGCCATATTGTAACCACTACAGGCTAAGGTTGTATTTTATCTTTCACTTTGAATATTTGAAAGACAGTAAATGCATTATACATGCATTTTAAATGGCAAATATTTTCTCATGTACACATAAATGATGTAAACAAGGTAATGCTGCTTATTTATTAAATGAGTGGCTTGATGGTAACTTAAAACCACATTGAATATTGAGAATTGACTGATATCATAAAAACTTATTTATAAATTATAGTTGTTGGATGTAAAATAGCAGTATTGTGCCATGTTTAATATGTAATACCACACACAAGACCTTTAATTAATTAGCAACTAGTCAGAAATTACTTTAAAATGTGAAATGTCTGAGTAATTTGGTTAATACTAATATTTTTCTTGATAAGATAATGTAGTAAAATGTATTTTTTTGTTATCTTGTTATAAAGAAAAACATTTCAAAGGAAAATATTTGAAACATTGTTTTTGTTGTTCTATGTGGTATATTTATGAAAGAATTTAAGTTTTTGTAAGTTATGCTGTGTATTTGACAATGCTCAGCATACAATGACAAGTTTGTAAGAAGTGTGGGAAACAAAATACAGGCACATTTAGCATAGACCCACCAGGAAGTAGAAAAGTTGAGAAATAAACATACAGCCTACTTAGCAGCTGGTGAAAGTTATTTACTTAAAACCAAAAAGAATATAAACATTCTATTAACTGAATTGCATCAATATTATAATAAAATTGTTAATTCTGAATAAAATTTGTGAATCCATGAAGTTGTTAGGTAGATCTCAATCATAAATTAAAACTTCTTTATAATTTGATTTCTTAATAATACTTTTTTAACCATTCACAAATGCGAAAGTGTTACCACATTGAATAGTGCTGCAAAATATCAGTGTTATTCAAAGTCTAACAACTAAATTATACACTTAAATTGTAACCTCATTTGCCATAGTTAAAAGAACATTGTTATTCTCTGTGAGCCTAAGACATAATAACAGTACTAATATATTTTTAATTCAAGACTTTATTGTCTGCAAGAATTAGCTATTAAGCAACATTGAAGTTGATTTGCAAGGTAATCAGTGATTGTAATTGAAGCCATTAATCACATGATATAAGTTGCTAACTAATTGTTTTTGTCAAGAAATATAATAGTAACTGTTAATTAGGTTTAATATTATTAGGCTACATTACTTAATGGAATAACTATATCATCACAATTACGTATTGGACACTAATATGTTTAATTAGATAAGAGAAGAAAATTCACTTAATTAGTTTGAAAACAATTAGTGTTTTTTAAAGTTGAGTTCTAGCAACAGGTTCTTAAAATTTGGCTATTGTAAAACAACAGCAACTGTTGATTAAATTCTCTTAATGAATTAAAAAGCCTTAAATTGCGACTTACTAAAACAATTCCGAAAAAGTTTGAACTTAATCAGATTGCTCCTATTTCTAAATCGTAGACACTCGGCGCGTGTCTAGCCGTTTGGGCCCAGTTTCGCAAACTTCGTATATTAGGTAAGCGAATCGGGTGCATAGCCGCATTGACAATGTTGGGGCGGCGGCGCCCGCGCAGGTGAAAGTACCAACAGCTGCCGGATTAGGTACTTATCGATACAAAAAATCTTTACTCTAAAACTCTTGATCTCAGATGCCATGGACCACTTGGTCATCAAATGAAGTATGAATTAATAGATAAGTGTCGTAACGAAGTCGTAAAATTCGTTTATTAATATGTAGTTAATTTCGTACGCTAGTATTTAACTAAATATTTCGTAATTTTCACGTTTCTCAACTTTAAACCATTGTTGACAGTTGTAAACATAATCTAGTTTTCATAGATATAACATGACCTCGTTTATGAGATATAGGACAACTCATTAACATGCATCTGTTACATTACCATTGATGGTACATCATTATCAAAATCGCTGTGATTAGTGAAATGACGTCAGGATTTAAATTTTAATTAACGCTAATCCTAGAACTATTAATTAATGACGTGTCTATCGTATATGTAACTAATGAGCATGTTGTGCTTATGGCTATTGCAATCTCTCCGTCTGTAAAATCCTTTCCTTTAATAGGATATAGGTAATCGCAGAAGTGTAAATCAAATCAATTGATGAAGCGAAATTATCGCACGGAGAAGAATTTTCCGTTCCTTATGATTTTGTAGAACGTGATAACGTTTGTTATGCTTTCCATTAGCGTTGATAATATAATTAGCGGCCTATTGCTCTTAAACAGCTTCACCGTTCTAAATCATTAAGAATTATGATGGCAGTGACGTTCGATCCTTGATAGATACACTGCCCATAACATATCATTGTATTGCATAATATTTATATTTAATTTAGTATGTTATCAAGTTAAGATAGCACATAAGTCTGACTTCAAGAATGACAAAGCGTTTTTACATATTTAACAAAGTTAACAGTTGAATGTACAGTGTTGTCTCATATTGTTGAGAACAATAGGATACCAGCAATATCTATTTATTAATAATCAATAACGATAAGTCGTCATCGACGCATTTAAACTTAATATCAATAGTACAAGCTTAACCATAAAGTAAATGTAACAAAGGCATTTTTATTCTATTTCAAAATGATGAATGCATTTAAACATTGAAATTTACTCAACACGGTATAATCTAAAATTATGCATAGGTATTAATTTAGTGTTCAATATACACATTTTCCTCGTCTAAGTAAACTAATTAGATTTGTTTGTTACTTAATTATTAATTAACAGTTTATTTCAAATATAACATAACACGTCTTGTAATGCATTATAATATTTGACAAAATATTGTCAACCTCAGGATTACCTTATTTGGATACGTGTGACGACAAACAAATAACGATATTGTTTAATGCTGTAAAATGTGTAACAGTATTAAAAGCAGCAAATTACGTTTGAATGATGAATACGTTCGAACGTTGCCAATATAAACAATTTTGTAACGTCGCTCAAAGCCAGTCGCCCACCTGATTATGGCTCCCCAGTCCCATGCACGTGTTTAACAACGATACATTTATTTTGTCGGCCTAAGATCACCGGCACCTAACAATTATTTAACCTTGCTGGACGATTATCAACACTCTCTTTATAAAGGCAAAACTGAAAGTCCCACAAACTCTCCCGTGATATGCGGCAGGTTTGGTGGCCGTTTTTTTTGTTGCTGCTTTGTAAGCGTGCCACCTGGCCTTTTTTCCTGGGCATAGAATACATTCAAAGCCATGAATCACTTTTGTGACGCTGCCGAATGAGTGTCCAGCGTATCGCTTCTAAAGGAGGCCCTTCGCTTGATGAAATGAATCATAGTTTTAAAAGAAACTGCATATTAGTTTCAGTTTAATTACAATTGATTGAACTGAGTCGTCGACACTCGACTCTAAAAGAAGCACTTATATGTCACGTGCTTACAAAGTAGGTATCTGTACCGGATATCCACCATGTTCAAAGTATGCCATATTTGCACTGACGATACCGGAATTTGATGGAAAATTATCGGTTATTTCATGATTTGTTGCAACCTTCAGACATGATTGCATCGTTTTGTATACTATAAAATACGTATTCACAATAATCATTTTGTGATGGGTAATGACGAACTAAACAATCAGAGGTATAGAATCTTAATCTTGTACAATATATAAAATTCTGCACATTATTTGCAGCGCACCTATTGGCAACACACAATGTAGATAATTTTATCATCTCGCTTTGACATCAGGGTCATCTGAGTAGTAAAATAAAAACGGTCTGATGCTATTATGAAAGTAACTGCTAGAAAATATCAAGATAAAATAGTTTTCTTTTAAAATTGCATCAATAAATATAAGATGTTCGATTTTTGCTAATCCGGAGAGATTAGAGATGTTTGAATGTGATCTTTAAACTGATTAGAAGAGAGTAAAATTTTGCGTGATAGATGCGACGTGACGTATGCGTGACGGTGAACACGAGCGATAGGGCCCGAGGTCGTCGCACCCTCGATCCCCCCGAGCCTTGGCACCTGGTTGTCCCTTGCTAAGCAGTACTCGCGAACAGATGTTAGACTCTCCTCGAGAAATCCCTCCGCCCTTCGTTTCTATTTATATCTTTATATTTTTCAATATTGGTCCTGTTAGGTTTAGTGTTTAAGCGTCGTATAATCAATCCTGTAATTTTCATTATTTTACTGCAGGATAGATTTTATATAAAATACATTTAAAATTGTTATTATGCATGTTCTATCTTTATTGTTAAATCAGGCTTGCCTGATGTAACATTAAAAACTAACGAGGAGGACGTAGATTAATAACAACGTAAAGGCTAAACAGTTATCCTCGACGTTTTAATGAAGCATTGTTTATTTCATGTAATCCAATAAGTAATAACGCTTTTAACAACAATTTGTTTACTAACGTTACTTGTGTTGAACAAACCAGTTTGCAAAATGTCAGCCAATCGACGCTGCAAGCGCTGCGAAGTATACGTGATGCAATTTCATGTATATAGGGTTTATTTAATTGTTTAGGCAGGCATAAAGCGTTGATGGACTGTGGTGCCCCATAAAGACATAAAACGGTAGTAAAATTGAGAAAATGAAACGTACGAATCATGGGATGTTTTATGAAGGTTCGTATCGTTTACGACAGGGAATGCCGCCCTCCGGTAAGGCGACGTGTTTTAGAAAAGGACAGACGATTAGAAATGGGGCGGTTAAGGGACGCCAACCTTCTGGAGTCAACGTACAATAGATTTGTGTTTGTGTGTGTAGTTAGTTCGTTAATATTGAAATAGAATAGCTTGCCTTACTATAAGGTCAAAATGAATAACTAGTTGTAAGGACAGTAATCGTTTGTCAAACTTAATGTCCATACGTTGCGACAGCTTTGTTTATAAATGAGATGTAATTACTTATTTTTATGACGTATGTTTATGTATTATTGGCGACATTAGATGCATTGACTTTTATTTCCTTGTTTAAACAGTTATTCTAGTAAACGTTACATGGCAAATGTAATAGAATGTGTGAAACGAGGAGAGGAAAGTTACTTGTGTTGTATCACAAGAATTGATTTAAACAAGTATAAGTCGCAATGTGCATCATCATATTCGACGTAACGGTAAAGAGATAATCAATTCAGATTTAAAGAAATGAGGGATCACACCTAAACAGGAATTGGATAAGCTATTATAGTGTACATAAAAAATGTATTTCTCACCACACTTTCAACGAGAAATCATCAACCAGGTGATCTATTTACCATAGTTCTGTGAAATAAACAGTCGACACAGACGAAGGCCATGCATTTCCTGCAATGTATCTTGAAGAGCCATTTAAAAGAAATCAACATTCTAATATTGACACTACCGTTTCAATGTTACACAACATTCAAATTATATGTGATTTCACTTTCCTAAGTTTAATATTTAACGTACGTACGTAAGTTACGTGTGAGCGACCGGCAAGCAGACTTGCGGGCAACCAATGTGCTTCCAATTATAACTATTAACTATACTAATCAGAATGTAAACGAGATTCTCGTGAAGTTCAATTCCAGCGGGACATGTTGGATTGGAACACCTGAAATTACACAACCTTGCACTAAATAATGCATGGTAATGTAGACTTAACTGTTACGCTCGGCTGCTGCCAAAATGTCTTGTTAAAATCTTAAAATATTGAGAAATTTTCCAGGATACAACGGTTTTTATGACGATGCCAATAATAGATTATTGACGGGTTTTAAAGTTTAAACGGGATTGTTGTAGAGTAAAAGATGTTGTCCCACTTTAAATTATAATTATATTCTTTAAATACATATCCAAATTACGATTGAGATAGTTTCAATGTCTGAATTTACAGAAGACTGTCATTATAGTGAAATCATTCGATACTACTCAATAATTACAAGGTTTTGTAAATGTAAAAAGAAACTTGAGAGTCTTAAGTACCACTATTCTATGTAACCAATGACTATTAGTTTTAGTAAGGCTTCTTCGTAATGAGGTTATGTTCAATAAAATGAAATTCTAGCTCTTTTTGTTAAGTGAACATATCGCTTAGAGTTTTACTTTAAATTCAACTTTGTTGATTTTTGTTTCACATTCGATTGTTTGAGCCGATATTTATTCTAATGCTAAAATTATGCTATCGATTTAATACACTTCAAATAATGTTTTAATTTATCATATGCGTGCAAACAAATGCAAGAAACTGTTAAACTACAGTTAATTACAGGTTTAAGGAAAAAGTTTTAAGTATTAAACAACGTAATACAAAACTAGGCAAGAACAACTTTCATTTTATAGTTCTCGGATTCCGCGTCTCAGGTGCGAGCCCAGACACTTGTGATTATTATTAAATTCTTCACAAAGAACCATTCACGGGCAATAAATTTGAATGTTTCAGAGGCTGTTACATTAACATCACCTAACACTTATATTTCTTTACATAACTAAGATCTAATGGGTTGTTAAAGTCGATCATTGCTGAAAACGCTAAATGTTCATAAGTGAATTGGTAGAAAACGTCAAATCAACCGAATAAATTTGCTTTCCTTCTTTCTAATCTATAGACACGCAAATGCATTTAATTCAGGATTGGCTTGCACCTTAAAACCACCACTGTACTTACGTTAATGTTATTAAAATTTTGTTTCCTTGTACATATTGATCTGTCAAGTTCTTAAACGGCTCATTTCATGTTACCCCTAAAAGGGGATTTCTTTTTCTACAAAACAATAGATTAGAGGAATCCCCTTATTGATTACAATATTGATTGCTGTAACAATTAGAGTGCCCCTGTTTTACAAGTGACGTTTCCGTGCTGATAAGAATATTGTCATAGAAATAAAGTAAAGAAAATACTCGAATGTCGAGTGTCGAGGCTGATTTTATTGCATTTGTTTACATGCATGGTATTTCTGCAAGGCAAAATGTATTCTACAATTTATTATTAACAGGTTCTATTTAATACCTTTAGTCATATATTAAAAGTATTTATGCGATGGTTTAAATCCACTTTATATTATAGAAATCTTAAGTGTAGCTGGGTTAGAATTATTGCACTTATTTAATTAATTGCTATGCCACTTAAAATTTGTGGACAATTTTTCGGTATCGTAAACTGGGTATGCGTTAATTTGCAAACGATAATGTTAAAATTAAATAAATATGTTTGTTTGTGGTAATTAATTATAAGATTAATTACATTCTAATGGGTATAAAATTCCCTGTAAATAATCATAATCTTATTATTGATTATAATTATTCCGCTACTGCGTCTACCTGTCTGTTGAAATACTTGAGCAATTGTTTTTTATCTAATCTATCCTTGTGGCGTATAATAGCATGCACAATAACTTTGCCCATAAAAGTTCCAATGTTCGTTTAAACAGTTTATACTCCATGATATCGAAGTTTAATTTCAGTTTTCACCAATCTAAAATCGTAAACTTATAAAAGATTTTACTTAGCTAAAGGTCACCAGCATATTCCGCTAAGGTCACTTTGTGCAGGTATTTTATTGCCTCACTCCGTACAACGCAGCAATTCAACGCAAGGCCAAAATTGCTTTTGTATTTTTTATTCGACAAAATTATACTTATTTACTACATGTAGTTTAGGTATACTTATCTCTTTATCTACTACAAATGTTCTATTCAGTTGAATTTACTGGACGGAACACCTGCATTATAGCTTGCTGTATGTACGCGAGTGCGATATCAATAATTGTTCTTTGCTTATCGTTACAAGTGATTTCTCAAATCTAATCACTTAATTTTAATTAATATAGTAGCCTCCAACACAACAGCGATGGTAAACATATTAAGAAAACAAATAACTAGATTAAATTATATAACAACCAACTTTACTAGTTTATTACTCACCCTCAATAGTAAAGGATGTAATGATACTAAACTTCAAGGAATTAAACATATAAGTCTGAGTAGGAAAATTAATAAAACTTATATGACCTTGCCAGTAGAAACTGGTTTGACATTCGCGACTGATTTCAATCTTAATCAAAGTAGACGATTTTCTTATCGCACATTTAAAGCATTCCTATGTTTAATTTTTTCTTATACATAGAAATGTATAACCATATCGAATGTAAAAGTACATGAGTAGTTAATTGCCTTCGTAATCATTTGACCCTGACGGATAGATCACGGCCATGGGTGCTCACCATGGCATATTCCAGGTCATCCCTTTCCGGAGCTTAGTCTAGACGGTATTGCATCTATTTGAATTTCACATTAAGTTTAGCGGTTAAGTAAGCAAGTAAAGCAATTTTTAAGTTTACATCATCAGCACTGCCGCCCAGCCTAGTTATGTTTCTCGCGTTCGACCATCGCCGGTTGTGCAACGCTACGACTTGCCGACACTTGCTTATTGTGGCAAACCCGACTCGTTGCCCAACTAGTTTGGCTTCTTGTCGTCTAATTACGACGTTTCATTAGGTTATGCAGTGTAATTATGTGGAAATTTTCTACTTGAGCATAAATCCAAAATAGGTTACTTATTAATATAAATTTTCAGTCATTAGGGTGACGTATGTTCCTATGCGGCAACTTCAAAGCTTACTACATTGGTTACACATTAGATGCTGGCTTATATCCATCAACAATCGAAGCGGATTGTTGACAATGTTATTATATTAATGCGTTGCATTAAATATTACTTTATAGTATGTATTGTCTTATAACCTAGTTACTGTGAACCTACAACAAAGTTGTGACTCACAATTCAGTATTATGTTAGTTTATTTTACCCTATTAACCTGAGCCATGATTCGTCATGACGTATTTTCTACGTAAATTGTGTTTTGCTATTCCCTTACGTCAATACATTCGCATCATGTCTAATATTTTACAGTAAACACATGTACCATATACTGATTGTTTACTTAACGCCTGAATAAGATTTTTGTTCGCCTATCACAACAGGATTTGAAAAAGGATGTAAAAATATCAACGCTTAACGTTTTTCCTAATAATGCCGATAGACTCTCCACAGATGTCGCTACATGTAAGCTAGATAAACAACGTAATTTTATAAATAGAATTGAGTAAATTTCAATTACCTACGTCCTCCGTTCAAAGTGTTTTTAGATGACTGGTCGTTCTTAAACTGTTCTCAATAACATAGAATGTAGAATTTTCGGACATTTTAAAAAGTGTTCTAATTTTTATTTTTTCTTTTTTCCAGGACAGATTGGCAAAACCTAAAATACAGTTCCTACCCGGAAATGAAGGGGTAAGTCTCAACTCCATTACCTAATTCAAGTAATATCTTTAACGGAAGTTTAGATATCAGTGTTACAACGGTACTGTGTTTATCCATCTACTTAGCATATCCTAGTAGTATCATAAAATTTACATTACTCGAATAATTGCTCTGCCTTAGTTAAATATAGGCGCGGTGCCATGTTACTTTATACGGCTTTTTATTCGAAAAAATATTGTGTATTACCCAGAATTTGCCAGTTCCTTAAAACGCGATTGTTTCTTTGTTCTTCGAATATTTTCCTTCTTCATACAATCGCTTTGTAAAAAGTCAAGTTCAGTGTAAGGTTTCAAATTACCCTCCTCTCAATTTATATTTTCTTTTTTCGCAATAAGCGGTATCTGACGTTTATTTTGCTGATGTCACAGTATTTTGTTTTGCTTTATAAAACGTATTTCGATAAGTTTCCAATAGATTTAATCATTTTATTCTTTTTAGTTTCTCAATACAAAAAGTGATATAACAATTGTCTGTTTTGCACGTACATCTGTATACATTTTACATAATTCGATGACCTTATCACTAATGACGTTTCAAGCGTACATTAAGAAATATTTTATTAATAACAACATGCGTATCTTGCTATGGTTGTCACGGGTAAATATGCGATTGACATATTACGAAAAATCTTTGTATTTTCTAAAGACAGGTGTAACAAAACACTTAAATTAACTTCGCTCTACCATGTACGCTCTTGTTCTAGTGCCTTTGTAAAGGTTTATTAAAGGACCATTTTACCAAGTCAATATGGGTCCTAGTGAAGATGCCTGGTGTATAATGATGGAGTCAGGATCTGGGCCTCATCGTCGCACAGGCCTTGACTCGGCTCGAGCGTACCAGTTAACGCTTGCGGCACTCGATACGCTTGCGAAATTATATGATGACCTACTTAGCCGATTTCGATTTGCTGCTTGACGCTGCGGTCGGTGGTCTATTACACTTTTTTTACTTTAAATTATTTTCGTAAACAAATTCTTATCGGGTTATGTGTCCATGTTCTCAAAGAACTGTCAATTTATGCTAAGCACGAACTCTAAGCCTTTAAAGCAATTAACAACTACTGACATTGTATAAGTACACAATCCATAGACGCCGCTATTTATTTACTTTTCCTTAAATCGGTTGCGTCTTGTTCGTAAACTCGGCGCGTGGGGCTCATCGATAAATTACGTCATATTTACCGTGAAGAAGGGATAGAAAATTTGTGCAAAGCCGTGTAAAATTAAAGTAGAGAACGTTGATAACCATGTTTGGTTCGATTATCCGCAGTAAATATAAGACTTATAGCCTAAACCGTTCTCTCATTGCAAAAAACGTGGCTAATGCAATTTTGTTTACAAGGTGTTAATCCCCGGTCGATCCCCGCGCCCGACGCCTGGCGCCTTCGACCGGTTTGCTTGTTGCCACCACTCGACTCGCCTGCCGGTTTGACGTGATCTCTTCTCTTGTTGCTCGTCGAGAGTCACTTGCTCGTATCGAATGTAAACGACCCCGACAACCTTATTCGAAATCTAAAATGTCACGCTTCAAAACAATTCCCTTCATAATAAGCAATTAAACTAAAAATATTAGAGACATTTAACATAGCTATATCGTTTATCATTTTTGGTAAAATATTGCCAAGATTATGTAAATTGTTTAACTGTTAAACCTAATAACGGGTCAACCTTGGCTTTGCATTTTTTTGTTTGTTCCCAAGAATATGTTCGGGATAAATGCTTTTCTTTGAAAACGCTTCGCCATCATTCCTTGAATATCTCTGTATCGGTGTGTTAAGTCGGAGACTTGCTGGCACATATCCAACTTGCACATAATAACCACAATTCAATGAGTCGCAGACCAGAATAGTAAATAAGATAGAGTGGAGTGTATAAAAATAGCAACAGTTCCAGTCGCTAGTGGGCACATGTGGATTGCACCTCACAGGTGCGACGGCCGTTGTCCCCCTTTGCGATTATCTTTAACGCGCATTAAACACTTAGCTTTTTGCTTTACGTAATTCTTGTGTTAAAATCTAGAAATTTGCTAAAATAATTTTCTATGTCCTGCAAAACTCCAAAATTTGTGGATTCTGTGGCTTGAAACATAAATTTATAATACAAATCGATTGAAAATAACTAACTCTAGTATCGATGTTATCATTGCATCTAATGAATCATCCTCACTGTGTACGTTGAACCCAATTCTGCATTGTAAAATTGAATGTTCCTCACATTGTAAGTTGGTATACGTCTTGACTCGGTCAGGTCGTTGTCCTCTCAACACTTTACTACCTTCACCAACGGTTTACGGAACATTATTGCAGTCCTTGAAAACAGGATCCAATATTGTGTTGTGTCCAAAATGTTTTGATATTTAAAAGATAACTCTCACGTGTCGAATATATTCTTTAAAATGAACTGGACGGGGATTCAAAAAATATACCGTTGTTCAACAGTGATACAACATCAGATACGTTCGCCACGTACTTCAACTAGTTACATGGAATTAATATAGCATAACCAATGTATAGCCACTAGCACCATAGCAACACGACAGTGACGTAATAATGTGGGGGCTAAATTCTAGGCTAAAGTTACTGACTGACTTTACTATCTTCCATCGTCTCTCCTCATCTCAACTTGCCTGTCACATTTTATTCAACTTGTAATGCGTGACTGGCTTACTGAAGGTTAGCTACCAATTGGCGATTTCTTCGCTTACTCATTATAGATTTTGTTCATATAACCTTCCCTAGGACCTTGTTTGACTTGAAACGTGACACTGACTTAATTTATTTACATATATTCAATATAAAATCAAAAACCTATAATTAGGCCGAGTATGTTTTTTAAACTCTGCGTTGTAAATGAGTATTATTGGAAATAATGCAAATTCAGTAAGTACGATAGGTGTTTCTATGATAGACATTGTTACCAAAGTAACTATAGAACAAAGGTGTGTTGGCGTGAACCCCTTTATCAGATCATAATGGGTGCAGCCACGTGATCAAACAATAGTGTTTACACTCGCTACAAGGACGACCTGTTGTACCTACGTCCAGTTCATAAAGATCTCGAATACGGGCCTATTGTTTTTAAACTCTTATGTCTTGCGATAAACTTGGCCCACTCTGTGGAGGCCTTGTCCGAAAAATACGCTAAATTGCAATATTATAATTGCTTATACTTTTAAAACATGCGATTGCATATGTCCAGCTGTATTCAGATTATCTGCATGTGCACATTTCAGTCTTCTAGATATGCGTCAACGTATGTTGTACCTATTTAATCAATAGTTTTTGCAAAACTTAGTTTAAGTATCCTTTACTTATTTCAGTTTAGCTAACTTATGACGCGCAATTTGCGTATTTTTATGATCAATTGACATGCTTGACGTCATTTGACTGTTCACTAATCACAGCCTTTTGTTTTTTTGCTTATAATAAAATTTTACTATTGGAAAATACGCGCGTAAATAAATCTTGATACTTTCCATTTTCTTTAAGACATGCACACGCAACTCGTTTTAGTACAATAAAAGTAACCATCAAATCGACTGGACTGTGGTCAATGTTTAACAACGTTACTAATCGTCACGTAACACTCAGACCGACGATCAATTGCGAACCGGAACTAAACAAATGTAGAAGAGCCTTAGAATCAATAGTAGAGGCCGGTACGTAGAATGTTCGGTAGAACCTTGGGGTCAGGGTTGGAAGAACATGAATTTGATATCCCGTGTAGATAATATAGAGTATTGTCTAGGTCAACTCGTCTGGAAGTAGGTGTGTTGTTTATAAGATCAATGAATCAAACCTCCATACAATCAAGTCAAATTTTATGACGTGGGAAATCACTGATACGATAGAGGTTGAATTCAACGCAAATAATCCTTTTTATCGTAAAATCTTCCATTGCTTACTCATATTTGTAAAGTTGTGCAATTTCGTAATTCTTGTAACACAAAATGGTAGACAGGCGGTCAGACGTATTTGTGCAAGGTATTGCTAGCGTTTCGGCGTCTTCAACGGCGTCTTAGCCAGGGTTCTGGGAGCGTCTTGGCGGAACGGTGCTGATTTCCTCGTGGTAATTGCTGAAGTATGCGGACGGCGCGGTGTCGTCTTATTGGGGCAGCGCGCCGGCCGTACGTGCGCGCTATTCACTTTCACTTCGCAGCGCGTGCTTTTGCTATTGGACCCGAGCACACGCCGATGTGGATTTGGGCGTATCTTGGATCGTAATTGGGGCCGCCACGATTTGAATCCATAAAAGTCAACTACTGCGCAAAAGCATTGAACACACTTTTTCCTTCCCTAGGAAAACCCTTTCCGCGCATTCGTCATGATGACAATGAAACCGCGTAACAATATTACAATAATCATAGCTTAAGGTAACAATACAGGTGCATTATATTTGGTTCTTCATCCAAACATTTGTAATAAATTTGCTGATATATTCACATTATCGCCTTGCGTTTAAGTTAAACGATGGCAGCTAAATCATTAACCGACAGAAAAGCATAAAGATTTACTTTTCTCTGTAATAATAAAATTATGGATCATCATTCTCAAGCTTTCACTTTTGTATTGAAAAGTGTTCAATCGACTTCATAGTTTCCGATGACTATCATTATTACTACGTACTTGGATTTTAAGGCAATCTTTATTAACGACCTTTGCGCAAATGCCACTCGAGCATTAAGGACGCTGCAATAGTAGTTATGCTAAAACAGCACAGCGCTCTGCTGTTGATCAGATACCAGTTTTTTTTGCATCGATATCCGTTGATGCTGTATTTTGTTATCTTAAGCGCTTTATCTTTGCTTTAAACATTTGATTCGTCGAAATGATTGTCAGGTAAGGCTTAGCGTGATCCGCGCTATAGCAATTATGTAAATGTATACGAAAAGTCGTGATGGATTGGCTCACTTCAATAAACCAAACGTTCTTTGTAAAAACTTTGCTTTATATTCTTTAGAATTATTTGAAAACCCCTGGATAAACATCTTGAAAAATGGGGCAGTCTTTGAACTTGTTGTTTTAGAAAAGACTGTTTTTTTAAACATTTACAACACCTTGAATAAGTAGAGCTTGTGGTCAAGCCGGTATCCCACGCGTAACGCGCGTGCCTTTCGAGTTTTATCCGTAAGGCCGTCACTTTAATGTCGTTTTTCCATTAAAGAAGGGAAAGTTGTCGTGTGCGCCGACGCCGCGTGTCCATCATACATAGCTAATACCGCTTTCGATGCCCAACGAGGAAGTGGACTTCAAATGCACTGACTTGTGTGTGTCTTCTACGCTAAAGTCAACAAATGCGTAAATTACACACGGAGTCTTATATACTGCATTTTTTATACAAGTGAAAATAATATTCTTTTATACACTTTAACAAGTGGCTACAGCACGTTTTCAGTTAACGTCTTCGTTGGTAATCGTTTGTTTACTCATAAAGTGTCCGGTTTATTTTTAATACATGTGGCGTTATAGTCACGCATCTTTGTGCTAAATATCGCGGCCGAAGTTACTAATATAGAAGTCGTAAACATTTACCACTAAGAACATCCAGATGTCGCCGTGTTTATGTCCAGTGATGGGTGGCGCCTCTGTCGCTATACATTGGCCACTTATAATAAACGCGGTGAATTTCTCCTCAGTAATGCCGGTTTCCTCGAGATGTTTTCCGTCAACGACTAGTGATGAATGCGTACATTTAAGTACATAGGGACCTACTATGAAAGAATCACAGCTTTCCCGTTCATTTTATCTTTAAACAAACAATATTTACTTCCATCTAAAAACCAATCTACATCTCAGATTTTTGTAATTGAGTGACACCATTAAAATTGATGCTAACAAATACATTTATTAGCCTTAAAATAGAGGAAAAGATTAATAGTGACTGTGATATGAATCGTTAAGATGCTAAACATGATAAATTCATAGACACGCCCTTTTGGCAAGACCCGAAACACATTAACATATTTTTTGTTCACTAACTGTATAATATTAATTGCCTCTATCATGTAAACAGAATATATTCTTTGAATAAAAACCTATAAAATTGTATAACACTGAGTCTACAATATTTGTTGCATTTACTTAATTTGGCTTTGAATGAGATCACTATATGCAATGATGCGTGCAATGTGACATTGCAGCTAACTTACCGTCGCTCTAAGTTCTTGCCAATATCGACCGTATTCCAACGAAATAAGATACATGACTACGAATCAGTTCACAGGCCATTCGTACTTATAACCCACTGATAATGGCTGCACTGTTATTGTTGAATAACAAATAGGTAATTACGCACATGTATGATCTTTGTCTTTGTAAGAATTGCAATTTGTAGTTTTATTAAGATCTGCATAAAGTACTTACTAAGCTGAATTTAAACAATATTAGTAACTTGATAGTTTTTATAGTCCTCTTTGTATTTAGTAGGTATACCGTTGAATGTTTGCTTTTCAATTGTTGAGCTAAAAGGTCAAAGATCATGCTTGCGCTTGTTAGTCTTCGGCCTATGTCCGTCACATATTACCAACTTCACTAACTTCATTAGCATATATTTATTTAATTCTACTTATTGTCCTATTCCACATAGAATATGTAACAGCACGATCGTATCGGTCGTTTTAAATTTCTGTAGGCCGTTGTAGCTACTTTAAATCCCTTATTCAATATAAGACTTCAAGTTTGTATTATAAATTTACCTTTTATAGCTTAAGCGAATCCAAATCGACGTATTTGCATGACAATATGTGTAATTAATATAGAAACGGTAAAAGGATGTAGTTTAATATGCATTGTAAGTATTAACGTTTGAATGTTTAGTTCCAGAATACTTGAAAACTAATAACGATATTACACATTGATCACGATCTAATGGCCTAAGGATATGTAACCGAAACAAAAAAATGAAATTGTCTTCAAAGCAAATAAACTGTAACCATAAAATTTTGAAGGAACACAGTTTTAGCTTTCAGTCTAGTTCAGTAAATATGTTTTAAGCGTGACCATTTATTTTGTATCAATACTGTTTAAGTAATTTGTTAATGATTTATAATGTATAACAAACTTTGAAATCCTTCAGTCAATCGCGTTTCCAGTCTTTCTGAAGTCCAAAACGTCCGGGTGCATGAAAAGAGGACAAGTAGACATAAAGTGAGCTGTGCTGGCTTACATTACGAAAGCTCGCAATGGAGCCGATAATAAATTGTGCCTGGCAGTATTACGTAACCCAGGTAAAAGTTACCGCTCGTTTGCAGCACTATTCCAAACTTCATCCGAGTAGGCGGCAGTCACCAGACAATTGGATTTTTTGTAACCATCACGCGTATTATTAACGATGAAAAAAAAGAACAGGTGCTACCTTGCTAACAGTTAACCGATGACGTTGATGCTTAGGTATACTGATTTTAATTCACTCAAATATTCTAAGATATACGTCAAAAACTATTAGTAAAATTATAGATTTATTAGGTATTCAATCTCCGTCTGCGATAACAATCAAGCATTGATTGGACTAACAATTTAAGCAAACAATAGGAAACCTATTAGTGACCTGTAAAACTGATTTGTGTTCCAAAAAAAGCCAGTGTTAGAGAGACGTGCGGCCTTCACCTCAAAACCTATTTTAATGAATGTATGACACGTAACAATTCTGACTAAACCTGCGTTGCTTAAGTCCTCATTAATGATAGCCCCAATATTAGAAATAACTACTTTAATGCCACGTGCTGTATCTGTTGGTAACTCTACACGTACTGGGCTATTTCATTTTACAGTTTTGTGATCAAATCCAATATTTTAAACAATAAAACTAAGTACAATATCAAGAGTTCTGAATACGTTTGCAGTTCATAGAAAATATTAACCCAGTACTATAGACAAGCTTCAATCGTCATACAATCGATTTGAATGTAAAATATGGGGTATTGAACCGATATCTACATTTACAATTCGCTATGACGTTTGAACAAACAGCTGGGACAATTCTACTTCAGAACTGTTTTACATTAAAAATATTCTATTCTTAAAGAATCATCTATAAGAAGTGCCAATGTTTGATCACCTTGTAACTATTATTTGTTATTTACTATTTTATTGTGAATTTTCTATAAGTAAAGTTTTATAATGTATTTCATTTATTTTTATAAATCAGAGAACTGTTTAAGCTTTCTCTTTTCTCGAGCTCATTCCCTTCGGTTGACAAAGTTCTTTTTTGTAGATTTACGTCACCATCCTTTCTCGGATTGAATTTCTTAATGTTGACTTACTTCTTTTGCGAACCTACTTCAGAGTTTATCAAATCGTATAACATGACTTTGCATATAACATTCTAAGAGTCTATCTTTAATTTGACACCATACGGCATTAGTGAGAAACCGGTCTTGGCCACGATTGTTTTCGCCCTGTTGGCCGCTCGAGTCGTAATGCCCGTTATACAACAAATCTTATTAGCTAAACTAGAGGCCAACAGTTAGCCGTGCCCCGTGGACTTCCTGTTCAACATGATTTCATTGAAAATTCAATTTTTGAACGAGTACACATTTGAACAATTCCATTCACTCATTTTCTCGCATACTTACAGCTACCATAAATTAGCACCTAAGTGTCCGGTTGTGTTTACTGAGAGTGAAAATTTTACAACTTAACGCAAATTAGGCTGACTAGCAACCACATTTACTTAAGATCGATTCGAAGCCATTCAAACAGATAGGTATCTTTTAACACAGTCTTTCCCAAAGTGGGCGATAACGCCCCCTTGTGGGCGCTGCAGGTCTCAAGGGGGGCGGTAAGAGACCCAGAAAGAAAATGGGGGCGTTGTGTAGAGGCAGGGGGGAGTGATTTGTTATTTTATTTAGCTAGGAGGCCTCTTAAACAACGACTGCAAGAGCTCTCGACTCACAACAACTTGTGGAAATCAACTAATATGTAATTTGAAGTTATGGTGGTTTTTAAATAGGTGAAAAAAGGGGGGCGCGAAAAAAAAATTATTCTCTAAGTGGGCAGTAGACAAAATAAGTTTGGGAACCACTGTTTTAACAGATTTTTTTGCATCAATTGTAATGAAAAATATTTTATCAGAAGCGCACGCAAATACTGAACAAACAATAAAGATAATTTAGAGAAAGAACAATTATCAAACTTATTGTAAAGCTTTATGCAAAGGCATGTCAAGATTTGATAAATTTATTCACTGGGTCTGACCCCTTTGCTCCCGTCTTAGGTAAAATAAATAATACGGTTGGGAACATATCCGCCTGGAAACAATAAAGCCGCACCTACTCGACTTGGTAGCATATTGAATTCGGCTATCGACCGTGGTTTCGCAGTCAATTTGTCTGCTTTATTGTGTGTGTTGTATACTGACGCCATTTGACTTTCAGGCTTCTACTGTTATTGACATCTGGTCAAGTTTTTACGAATTATTATCTTCTGTAAATATTACACGCTTGACAAGGAGAGTATTTTGTATCATCATTCTAGAGCCAATTAGTTCCAATTATTACTTCTCTCTTTAATCAAGAAGAGATTACAATTTTCCTCTTCGATAAGGATCAAACCTATAATTTTTAAAGTGACAACAAGAAACCATTTTTCAAATTTAGTTTCAACCAAGACTAATTTCTCAGTGCACCTTTGTTTTAGTTCTACTTGGCCAATTCCCATAATATACCTACCTTAGCTATTACCATTTAGCTCAACCTATTGTTGAGTTCGGAATCGACCATAATTTTAAAGCACGTAATATTATGGGTATATTTACGAATGTCTCAGTCTGTGAATTCCTTGTGATCCTTAATCTAATGTAAATGTCAGTAGGGCTTGACTATGGATTTCGTTCCCTCCACATCAATATTGCGTCGCTACCAGACGTAATATAAACCCAGAGCGTCGGAGGCGTGGCCGGCGTCACGTCGCGTCGGCGCCACTGGATTGTTCTGGATCCAACGTTAGTACACAACTCATTCTCCAACAAATTGAACTGAGATTTTTTTATATCCGTATTCTCGTAGGTATCGACAAGAACTTGTTGGATCGCACTTCTTGAATCCACTTATATTCGGATAACAGAACAGATTTTTAAGGATACAGATCGGTTTTCCAGATGTTTATGGTCCTGTCTGCTCTGAAGGTTATACTATTATACGGCCTTCGTCAGAGCTGACGTACTGAATAAGTTTTAAAGGGTTTAAAATACTTTGTCCTCTTGGAAAATATACATTCTACAATTTAAACTCGTCCCGGTGAGCGTTTCCTATTTGATTGTATGTAAAATGAATTTCCGTTCATTATTCAATTGACGCGAATGTGGATTTCTTGTATTTAACATTAATTTCTACTGGTGTATATTGCTTTGGTTTTTATAATGAATTTATGCGCTTCAACATGAGCGCGAGCGTGATCTTCAACAAAAATTCCTCGGATCCGATCTCGACTCTCGAACGCGTGTTTCGCACCTTGATCTAAATACTTGCGACATTATCTGGTCTCGTCGTTATATTGTGCGTCAGATACTGCATCGACAGTTTCGACTGCCTTGAAGTAAGTACTGTTTAATAGTTAAAATTAAATTACACATAAAAATAATAATGTCATGTTCGACAAGTCTATCCTTGTAATTAAGGTAACGAAACCTCGAGCTTAAAACTATTAATGAGATGTGATCTAACTTTTGGCGATTAGCTCATTTTTCCGGTTAACCTCTTTCTTGGCGTCGTGTCCTGGGGAAAATAACCTCGGTCAGTACCCTTTCGCATCAGTATGCTACATTTTGAAGCGTTGAATCTCATAAATATGATGCTTTACTCTCTGTTGCCTTTTATGAATATATTTTTCTTATAATAACCTAAACTATTGCTAATCTCAGTAGAGTCGTTTAAATATAATACTTCTTCCTCTATCTACTAAATTATAATTACCTATAGTTTTGGAACATTTTTTTCTTGTACTGTAACATTTTAGTCTGTAGTTGTGGCCTACATTATTTATTACTTTTGGTCTAAGTTTGGTATGACAAGAAATAGTTCTACAAGTTTAAATCATACGTTGTATGGGCGTTCTTCTGTTCCTAACAATGTATTTTGGGTTTTGACCTGCTCCTTAGACAAGTTGACGACTACGCTTGCCAAGAAATTGTATCGTCAATCAAATGAACAGGATTGACATAAACTATTGAATGGTCAATTGTCTCGTAAAGATACTCTTTATGATCCTTAGTGACTTTATTAAGGGAAGTTAATAATTTAGGTACTCATTAACTTTTTTTTCCATTTTCATCAAACGTAACGAAATTTACTTTCCTTATTTTATCTATTTTTGTTATTGTCTGCGAAACGTCAAAACAATTACTGTGAATAACATTGTGACAAAGCTTAATGACCCTAATGTGTTGTTTAATTCAATCATTGATTTTTACTGATAGCATCGTTGACGAATGTTGGTTAATGTGTTTTGTAAAATGTAACAATATGTTATTATTAAGTAAAATAGTAAAAGTAACTCTACTTTTATACAATAGGTTGGTCTTACTTGCAGTGGGAACATTCATTCGCCTTTTACTTACCATTGTTTTGGATGAAACGATCTCTAGAATCATGTTTTCATTCTTACCACTTAACCAGCGTCATACTAATTACCATCGACATTCATTTTGTTTTCAAACCTCCACATATAAGCCGTTATATTATTTTTGTTATAAATACTGATGTGAGTGCATAAAGCACCAGAAAGTATGATAATGTAATTCTGATTTCGTAATTGCAGTAATAGTTTCGCCATTATAATGTGTCTCAATAATGAAAGATTTCTATGTATTTCACGTTGTATCAACAGGTGTGCCGGCAATATTTCGTTACGCAAGGTAATCACGTGATCTGTTGGTGGTTTATACGGCAAGGCGTATGTAGGTATGTATCGACGGAACTATCGGGCGTTGAGTAACCGCCGCTGGAAAGAGCTTCGTTACGTAGAGGTTTCGATACAGCCTCGCGACGTAAGGCCGTGGTTGCAGTCACGTCGCCGGTGAGAGGTGCCCCTCCTCTGACGGAAGGTCGCGAGCGGCCGCCGCGAAGGAGAACGGCACCAGAATGAATCCTTGCAAAGACCCACCCGTCAACCGCAACGCTCGTGATATTTATGTACAATGCAACTCACATTTTATAGCAATCTTTAATAGACTTTATTGTTTTATCCTATCTAACATTGAAAATATATATTTTGTCACTTTAACACACATTAATCTCAGACTTTGACGTAATCAACGGTATCTTTAGTGTAGGAAGTTGCGATAACAAAAATACACGTTCAAGTGGCCTGGGTCGGGTGTACTAATCTAATCATTTACCACGAGCAAATAATTAACATAGTTCATTCACCGCAATGGAAGCTTTACGTAAAATAGAATTTACCTATTTATCTACAACCTTTGATTTAGTATGACCGCAAAGTTTTCGTAACCGTATCAGTGGTTAAAGGTATTTATTTACTTGTTGAGACAGAAAATTGCAAAGCTGTTAATTATTTGTTTCGATGTTGCCAGTAAGTTTCCGCAGTCGCTTTGCTTAAATCGTAATCGATCGAATAAACGTAAAGACAAGGTATTCTGGTTCTCGAACGCGACTTTTTAATAAGTCCGCCGCGGCCAATGAGCGTGCGCCGAGCGAGCGAAAAAACCCAAGCTAGACTGGCACACACAACACTGTTCAATGGCAACAATGCGCGAGACTCGAACACTGTTTTTTCAACATAAGTATATAATTAAATGAATCGGTGTTACCTCACCGCTGCCGACGATTGCGACAAGAACGGCCGCATCGTCCATTAGAAAGTCGGCGAATATGCAAATAGTATCGTAGAAACCTCACGAATAACTGGCCACTCACTTCGCCTTTAAATGTGTCTGCTGCGATGAAAGTGACTATTACCGTTAGTAAATTGTGTTAGAACAATTTCTTCCGCAGACGCATTGCCAAATTCTGTTCTCCATACGCAAATTAAAATTTTCCTGTCTCAAAAGACACGGTTCTTGTTTGTAACATTATGACGGAAAACATCTTGTTTAAACAGAACAATGTTTATCAACATGTCAACTTCTTTAACGTTTAAATTCATTTGTTTATTTATAAATAGCCCTAGATTTCTCACGATTCCTGATTTTTTTGATAGCTTCATCGTTTATTGGTATATTTCAAGTCGCCTCATAATTGATACGCATTTATCATTTGGTCTGTTAACGGTTGTTTTAGTAGATGGCTTAGAAACAACACGGAAATTGCCACTGGTAATTATTTGCCGGAATGTATTCATATTAAATTGTATGCAACATAACCAAATTCTAACAAAACAACTTTAGAAGTATTTTTGATTTTCCTTTGTTTTTCATCAAAAATATATATGTATTCTTGTTATACAATCCAATCCAGTCCAGAAATTTCCCGGTTCAAGGTTAAACTGTAAACAACATAGTAATTATTATTGCTAATACGCATTATCATAAATCATGAAGTAAAGAAAATAACAAGTCGGTAAGCAATTAACGTGGTGGCGATCACAAGCCAGTCGCGTGGATTTCCCGCTACGATTCGTGTTGAAGTGAACCATTTATTATCGTACACTGCTGACGTATGCCGACATCAGTAGAACTAATATTGTACCAACAGCGAGCTATATTTAAAGTTCAATTTGCATCGAACGCACGGTGCCACCTCTGCGATGTTACGTCAATAAGATACAACACGTTAACTCGAGGCTGGGGCACACGACCGCTGGCTTTGCGTCCGGGTTTGTCCCGTGGAATTGTAATACATAATGTATTTATATTGCAGCGTTTTCTGAGTGATTTTCCTAAATACGAGCGAACTATTATGTCTATTCATGACTACATAAATGCGTCAATATAAACCAATTCAGTCGAGAACACAATCTGCGACGTAGCTGTGTATATCTTTGATCGAGCAAGCCGAACGGACCGGTTGTGACGGCCTCTCACTTCGCAAGTCTGTGCACCGCTCACCGCTTGCTGTGAAATTAGGTAACCAACAGCCGTTGCGCACGATGGCCAAGCAATACACAATAAAGAAATCCTCTACAACAAACGAAAATATGAAAAGAATCCAGCTGAAAACTGCCGTTACGCATTCAGAATGACGTAATTGAAAGATTTACAACTGCAGCTGTCTTGCAAAGTCTGATAAAGCACCTACAAACTTATCGAAAAGGCGACATTTCAATAATGCCTTGAAAAACTGACGACGGACTTCCTTGTGTACACCTATTTTCCGGTCTAAACGAGGCGCACTGTCCGACCTTCGTCAGAAGACACAATGAAACCAACGACCTTGACATGATACAATTTGCAGATGGTTAAACCATTTACCTATAAATAACTATCTAATCATGTATGTTATTGTATTAGTGACAATCACAAAAATCGGTCAATAAAAGCAGCAAGCCAAAACAATACAGGGAACCATGGAAGGAACAGGCGTTGCGGGCGAGACGGCTGTTCACCGAATGCCGAAGTGTTCCATCGCGAGGCGCTCTTTATATCGGTCGACTGTGCCGCAGAGAAAGCCGCGCCCCGCACTCCCCCGCAGTGTCTGCTGCCCGCACCGCTCGTAGCGGGTTTTTTCCTCATTAGCTCCATAATTCCACATTATACTCTATGTCTTACCTTGTGTTTATCAGACTTGAATCGCGTGATGGACGTCGCCGCTTTGTGCATTATTGACTTAGTTTTTATAGAACGCTCTTGAAGATTCTATGACTGCACGTAAGAACCTAACGTGCTGGAATATTCCTTATTAAAACTACTTTTATACAAAAAAGAGGCCCCTTATTTCGCGTGAAATAACATCTTAATATCACTGTTTGTATCCATGAAGTACATAAATACCGATGAATCATGTGAAGAACTTTCTGCATTTACATTTTCGGAAGAAAATGTCCAAAAAGAAAACTAGGAAAGGTGTATATAATCAAAGTATCAGTTAACGCGTTAGCGGCGGGACTTGTCGGGTTATTGCTCCATCGGTGTCCGCTTCGCAGAGCACTCTTTAATAGGTTAATTGTCTGGCATTGTGGTGCTGGCACACATCGCCAGCCGCGACCTTACGGCGGCTCGCGGCCACGCATGTAGGTGTGCGCGTCATCAAATGAGGCACGCCTGGACACTAGTCGTTATATTGTACACTATTTTGTAATAGAACAGATTTTTGGCAATAAACTGCCAACAACAAAAAGGGTCATCTTCCTAAAATAAAACTCATTCGTATATCTTTGGAAGGGAAGTGAAAAATCTTGACAAAATAAATCGAGTTCATTTGGTTTTTCTGGCACTGGCGTAGCGAACCATGATAAACTCGTAGTGACCTCAATAAACAGATTCCGAAAGTTGGGATTGTAAGTAATCTGCGGTTGGGTGTTATTGGATGACATCGGTCGTTACTTTTGCTAGTGTAAATATTGTTATAGAAACAAAATGTTGGTTTGTAATATTTTGATTTATTTACAAACACATATTTATTAGTGAAACGCTATGATACGCTCATCGAATGCGTAGCTGCGACGTTGCCATACCAGACGATGAAAGTCATTACTCACTTAAGTTGTGTGCGTCTGTGGATGCATACGTGAGTACGCGGTTGCAATTGCGTTGAGCCTACTGGCCCAGGTCAGCCTTATTTGGATATGTAACAAGAAACAACCTATTTCTCATGCGATTCATAGCTCTTTTATTAGCGTCACACACTGACAAGTGGCTCAGTATGTAACACAATAAACTCCTATTTTTCATTAAGTATGATACTGGATTTCGCCAACAGTCCCCATAGTAATTTGGCATTTTATTTGTGTGATTCACACAGTGATCTCGTGCCAGATTTCCCACGTTGAAACTCCTAACATCTTAGACACGCGATAATACAGATTCTCTTCATATTATTCACGTGCTGCAAGATGTTTTAAACTGTTTTCGACTGGAAAAACTTTATCCGTCCTAAATAATTTTGTTTATCATTTACTTACGTCATACTTTACACTTTTTTGTAGTATTTCCTCGTAACTCTATTTACCTTGCTCTATAAACGAAAACATTAAACACATATTTATTACGACGCTTAAGTAAGGTAATGTTCAAGGGCATTAAAAAAACTTAAAATGCCTTTATCATACCTACTGGTAACGGTCTAGTGCGATGGTCTTGTTCTGAATAATTATATGTAGATTTAGAAATCCAAGAAGAAGTTTTGTTGGAACAATTGCTGATATTAAAAACGGCATTCAAGTGTATTTACTGATATTTTAATGTCTTCATAAACAGTCACGTGCATAAACTAAATGACTCTGTTTTTATTTGTTTGTCGATAAGGACTGAAAGCACTTCGTGAGTTCATGTAACTCATAAAGAGTACTAAGAAATTCTATTCATTAGCTTACTGACTTTGTCTTTTTAATAACAAACAGGTAAAGGTGTTGATAAATTATCACCTTCTTAAGAACATCTGCTAAGTCCGCTCTACCTCAGTTATTAAAATAAGAAACGTATTAATTAGATAATTATCTGTTTCAGAAAATCTCCATTCCGGCGCCAGCCAGTGGAAATGGCCCATCAGGCGAGGCTACGTTTCACTTCAGCATTAATAGTAATGCAGAAATGGAGGGACCACAGGTAACAAACAACCCAATACTTGTGATTATACTCTTTAGAGCATTACAGTCACTTAGATAAGGTTGACTGGTGGCTTATAGCTGCTATCAATATTGCAAGCAACTACTGTATTGATAAAATCTGCAATGCCACGTGCCTAGCATAAGTATACCTTCATATTCTCAAGAACTACAATCTTTGCTGGATGCCTACGTTTACTAGTTCATGATTACACACTGCGTATGTAGGACGCAGCTTTTGACACCCATAGGTGACCAACATTCCGAATGAAAGTGAACCTCGGACCTTAAATGAAGAGTTGTTGCATACTTTGCACGTTAACTTTGAAACCTAATGATCACTACATATTTACTCGTAAAAGCCGAATAATATCAGTAAAGACCTAAGAAATGTAATCTAGTGTAAAATTGTAACATTATTTTAAAATATCCCAGATCACCTTGATTAGAACTGGTTTTCGCTTTATGCGGGCTCTATCAAACAAGCATAGCCAATACTCGTGTTTACTTCAGTTTTTATCTCAACAATAAATTCTACATTTTTTTTGCACTTAATCGTCATAAAACAATGCTTATGTTTTGTATAAAATATGATATCTAGATACGAGACGTTCACCATATTTGACAACCTAAAAATAGATTCTGTATGACAACCTTTTCGACCAAATATACATTTTGCGACTTTACTGAACAGTACATAATATTTTCAACGTTACTGCAAACAAAGTACTTCAATCATCTTAAGATATATCAAGGTTAAAACAACATCAGGCGACAAATTATTTATTCAAAACCTGATTTATAAATTGCAGTGTATTGGATATTTTTATAAGGCCTCTATTTATGATAATGTTTCGAGCTTACTAGAAATATATAAAATGAAGAGAATACTTAACAATATGTTTTATCCTTTAGTCCTATAAAATTACAAGTACTAAATTACCGGTTCTAAAAATTTTTGATCTCAACTGTTTATTATTGTAACTGTTGTTTAAACATGTTTTCCAATCAATTTATATGTCTAACGTTCAATAAGCCCATAGGGTTTTAATTGCCTCTGCTTGAATGTAATAAATTATTGCGACGTTTTATCAGACTCTTGACATACATAAAACGTATACATTAAGTTAACATCACGCTTTCGTCTTTCACACATCTCGGTCAATTTTTACGACCTGGCCAAGATAAGCGTGTAACCTACAATGTTTGTAACGCAGATCATAATTGAAGTACGTATATTTTACAATGTGATGATCAGCTGATCAGTGTGGCGGTTGATTATTATTAACCATGGTTCTCCCATGCAGTTACGCGCGATCGCGGGTTTGTAGGTCGCAGAACAGTTGGAACCGATAATAAATTGCGTGACCGACAAATTCGTAAGAGTAAACTTACGTGTGGCGCCTCTGCCGACTATGCCCTGAATATTTTCGTGGGACCATGTCAAAAGCTTTATATTTAATCTTTTATAGGAGTAGGAGTGACAGTTTAAAGTTATATAATATGTTGTTTACGTCTGCGAGGAGTAAATTTAACGACATCACATCAAATGACGATAAAATACGGTAGTGTCTCATATTTCTTTCATTTTCATGTACTCTCTAAATTAAAAGACGATCATCCTTTATATGCTTGTAGGCTCCAATAAGTTTTTCAATCATACATACTATACTCGGAATCGACTCAAATATGGCATTAATATTCTTTAATTGTGACGCGAAAAAACATTCACGTGGACTCGGAATGCGGTTATCCAATAGCTGTTAGAAAGTGCGAATCCACTTGCAGAATGCACACATTGTAATAAACAGTTTTTGTTTAATTTCAACAAAAATACTGAAGACTATATATTTCTTTCGCTGCGCATTACTTAGAATATTTAAAATAGCCGAAACCATCGTCTATCGAAGCAATTTGCGCGTAGGTGTAATGATTTCATCCTCCCACAAGACGTGTTTAATAAAGCATCAATTAAGGAAATGCAGTTTGCCAAATGGTGTTTATTTTGGTGCACGACTAAAAAGAAACTTCTTAGATTGAATTAATTGAAGGACATCATTCTTGTATGCAACATAGATTTCTAAAAGAAAATAGCGATGTTATAATAAACACTGATTAAAACGAACCTTTGTTAAGGATGTAATAAGGTTAAGGTGCTAATCTTCAGCACAAATTAACTGCTGAACCAATGTTGTTTATGGAGTTTGTATTAAGAAACGGTGGGGTAAGACTCTCTTCATATTTAGCAGAGTTACCATACATCAGATTCTGATCAATCATACAAACACTGATAGATTGGAATGGCTATAGATGGGTCAGGGTTTCAATACTCATGTGTCTTGTTCGTGTTCCAGGGTTCGTTCGAGTGCGTCAGGAGTGGCGGAGCTCGGCGTTTGGAGTCGTGCGGGCCGCTGCCGCGTAGGATGCGCGTGCAGGCCAACGACGACTCGTATGAGGCCACAAAGGACCGCATGGCGAGAACGGTCGCCGCGGAACAGAGTAAATGGTCAGTAAGCAGTAGTAGCACAGTATTTTCCAACTCCAACTGACACAGGAAAACTCCACACAAAATATTTCCCATTGAAACAAAACAAAATATTCTTCGAAACCTTTACAATTCACGGAAAAAGTTTACATTTAACAAAATAAGCCGATTTTCTGTGAATGAGCTCCACCAAAGGCGAACTTATTAAAAGTATAATCGACACTTCGTCAACAGTTTTTTACCTTTTAACTTGCGAAGTTCATTATAAACCGAGTTTCGTAATAGCTTTCTTTTTACTTTGAAGTCTGTTCAGATATTTTTTTATTTGAGCGCAACAAATTCTGTTCGCTTTTACCTTGGGATTGTATTTTTAGATATCATAAAATTAAAACACCAATCCTGCGATACAAACACATTTGATAAAACTTTTAAGCTTATCACGTGATAGAATTCAATGACGTACTCACGTATTGAACACAAATATGTTTGATCAATTCTCCCGAGTGTAGACTTTGCAGTATGAATGCGTATTATGCTTTTTGTATTCACTTATGTATTAAACGCTTAGATTTGGTATCCGCTTTGAATTCAGTCGATTGGTCCTATTCCAGCACGCGCGTGATTAAACCTAATCAGACGGACATCGGACGTCGCGTCAAAGTGCGTTCAGCACACCCTTACTCGGGTGTGGGAGCGACTCAGCCGGCCGAGAGGCCCGAGCGGCCCGAGAGGCCAGAGAGGCCAGAGAGGCCAGAGAGGCCCGAGCGACCTGAACGGTCGGAGAGGCCGGAGCGGGCGGAGCGGCCTGAGCGGGCGGAGCGGCCCGAGCGGGTGGAGCGCGTGGAGAGGGTCGACAGGCCCGCGCCCCCCGCGCCGCGCCCGCAGCCCCCGCCCGCCGCGCCGCCGCACGCGCAGCACCCCCAGCATCAGCAGCACCCGCAGCACCCGCCCAACCCTCACCAGCAGCACCCGCAGCGGCTACCCCCTAACCCGGATCTCACTAGGCGGTCCTTGAAGTAAGTTCCCCTTTCACCTACCAAACAGTCGATGCATAGCAAAATATCTCCCTTATCTATGTCCCTGTCTTAGTAGCGACAAATAGACGTTTTAAAACATCACTTACTTTAGTATCGTTCTTGCATACGGCTGTTAGAATTTTACAGAAGACGCACCCGTTTAGTTTTCATATGATCCCTTCATTATACCTAGTCTATAAGCATGGAAAAGTATAGCGGTACATTTGTACCACTTTTTCCTGTTCTACAATGTTTTCCGCTTTAGTGATTACCTAATATTTATTAGACAATACCTAGATGTATCTGGGGTTTGCCAACTATGGCGTCATACTGATACAGAAAGCTTACTCATGGGCTATTCAGTTTTCAATATATTGCGCAAATTACAAAGTCTTTCACAATTTCGGAACATCATCAATTACACAAGTCATGAAAATAACATTTTAATACAGTAAAATCTCTTTGTATTTAGAATATAAGTTTTTTTTACAATACGAACATTTACGTAAGGGTCATATTTTATTTCAACTTAATGATATTTAGAATTATTGCGACTGGAAGTCTTATGATAATAATTCTGTCATATCGTTATCATAATAAAACCAACGCGATAATTTGCGGCTGATATACAAAGGAATGGCGGTTTACGTTACATTATGTACATAAATAATTTTGGGTATACATTTTTTACACTATAATAATCGTGATACAAAACAAAATTAGTCAAGTATACGAAATATTTTGACCTTGTTATCTTGTTGTTAGTTAAAAAATGATGTTCAAATCCGCCATTGCTAGTTGAACGAAACGTCTTTAAATTCTGGTGTATATCATTTGTTCTTGCTCAAAAGAAACACCTGAATGCTGTTTTGTGTAAAGTAAAATGATAGACATATTGACGTCTGCTTTACTTCTTGTTATTTCCTTGTAGTTGAACAAATATGTATTCAATATAATTGCAAAGTGACTCAGAGTCAAGGACGAGCGTATATGGTCGTCGTACAATGAAAATATCTCGTTAGTTTATTTCTATAAGTCCATGTTCAAGAGAATGGTTCTTTACCTATTACGTATTTGTTACATAATGCTTTCTGTACATACCTATAATATGTATAATGCAACTATAGAATACTCTGAAAACAGAATCGTGACTTGACCTTTAAGATTTCCTTAAATGTCTTTTCTGTCACAACTGAACATTTAAATATTGGGTCTTGTAATTATTAATCGCTGAGGGAGATACCCTTTTCCGAAGTGGGAAAACCCAAACACATTTTTTTTGAAAATCACAACCCATCATAATTATACCTACTACTGATCTTTATAGGTAACGCTTATTACGTTTCCGTGAATTTATCACGTAAAATGATATAATAGTTATATTGTGCATTTTTTACATTATACATACTAAAACACTACTAATACATCGATATCACAGATGTAAAAATAATGTTCTTGTAACTAAACATAAAACGTTTATTTCTATTTCAGAGAAAGACTTATACAGTTATTAGCGTTGAAACCCTTCAAGAAGCCCGAATTGTACGCGAGGCTTCATAGTGGTAAGTCGAGATTTTCAAGCACACTGTGCATACGCGCAAACTCCACTTGATTAATACTCGGCATACAATTACAGAGGGTATCAAAGAAAAGGAGCGCAGTTTGGTGAACAAGATTTTGCCTCATATCAGTACGCTCAAGGATAACTGTTACCACTTACGTAGAAACATGTGGAACGATGTCAACGAGGACTGGCCCTTTTATACCGAGGAGGAAAAACGTATGCTCAAGAGGTATGTGCCAAACACTCAAATCAACCTTATAAACAATAACATACAAAGTCATGCTGATTAACATTTTGACGATTTGTCATTTTGTCGCACCGAGTGACTCATTTTAACTAATGATAGGTATGTCGAGTCCTAAAAAGGCTTTTAAATGGTTAACAATAACTAATAATAAATTGCAGGTTAGCTATCAACTGAAACGAACAAAACAAAGTGGTTCTCGAATGTTCGTGATTAAAACCACAATCGTGTCAAATGGAACTTGTAAATAATAGCTCAGTTGGATCTTTGTATATTGATGTTAATTAATTATAATGTAAAACAATTTTAAATGTATTATGTTCTCAATTGTTTATTATACATTTGAGTATGAAAAGCAATAAACTTCAAAAGATATAACCAAGCTTGATTATACATAGATAATAATCTGTTTACCAAAAAATGACACTATCTATAAAACTGGAAATCACGTAACACGCTGATATTATGTATAATATTGTATAGATCTCCGGTTTTATCTAAGGCTACCTGTAAACTATTTAAGTGATAATAACGCATACAAACTTGGAACACCTCACTTGCGACCTGCGGCGTATGCAACTTGTTTGGGCTTTCAATATTTTGAGTATGAAAGAATAAATTGTAGTTCTCCTTTTCGTCCTTTTCTATACCTCTTCTAGTACAGAAAAGAATTGATAATAGAATTTTAAAGTTTCAGCATATCAGGTTTTAAACATTTAAAGTAACTTTCACATTATAATGTAAAATACACCCTTTCTGACTCTGTAAGCGGGGTCGAAACATTATACCATTACTTTTCTGTTATCCAGGCGGAAACCTCAAAACCTAACTCCACCGCTAAGCAGTGACTCAGCAAACTCTCTATCACCGCGAGCGTCGCCAAGCGCCAGCAAGAGACCGAGCAGTGCGAGCGGGCTTAGCTCTAGCAGTACGGCAGCAGCAACCGCGGGGAGCGTAGCATCCGTAGCGGGGGCCGCAGCCGTAGCCGGCGTAGCTGGTGTGGCCGGCGTAGCGGGCGCGGTGGCCGCGGTGGCCGGGGAGGAGGGCCCGGCCGTCAAGAAGCAGCGCATCTCGCACTACCGCCGCGCCTCCCCGCCCTCCTCCGGCTACGCCACCACCTCCTCGGGGGAGCGACAGGCCTCCGATACCGAGGATGATCGGACCACCGGTATGACACACCTACTGTTATTACTTCATACATAACATCAATTGGATAATGTTTTTGTAGAGCCGATAAGCTTAGTGCGTAGTAAACGTCACGTCATAAAGGCCCTAATCAAATGATGAAAAAAAAAATGGTTAACCAGCTAACTAGTTGAAAAAACACTCACAGAAAAAAAATCAACACCCTGTAAACTTGTTTGAGTTTTTAACAGATTGTTTTCTGCACAATCTATATGTATTGTACAAGATATGATCTCTGTTTCAAAGATACACTTACCACCTAAAGTTTCATTGAAATTCTCGATTAATAGAATTATCTGAATGAATTTGAAAGTGGTGCCAGATATAAAATAGTAGTAATTTCCTATTTTGTGTTACGTAATCAAAAATATAATCTTAAATATACTTATTTGCAAAACACATTTAACATAATGCTATCTTATCGTTAATATTTATCATAATTCCAATATCCGTTGTGCTCAAAACATACAAGTGGCTTTCCCTAATTAAATATGAATATGCTGGGTTTTCCTGTACCCCTCAATATAATTATCCTGGCGTATAAGTTGTTAATCCTGACCTTTGTCGAGTCCGTTTTCAATTTTCACGACAGTCGTTCAATTTACTTTAGACATCTGTAAAATCTTAAATTAACATGTAAAGTATAATAAACAACATTAAAACAGTCGTACGAACATGCCAAGTTTTGAGAACCTTGTGTTCTTCGTTTAACATAAATCACCGGCGCACCTCGACGCTAAACGACGGAATAATGAATTATTATTAAAAGTCACTCTTAACCTTAAATTAGAATACTGGTAAATCAACTTCACAGTGAACGGACGATACTTAGCCCTAATGTCAAAGATCCTGTTTGCTAATACAGACCTGTATTTCGGTACTTTGCACAGTATCGATGCTAAAGATCAATAAACTCTGTGTAAAAGTCACTGATCCCTAGACCTAGTCGTGTACTCAGAATAGTAAATATTACCAAGGTTTTAACGCGTCGTGAACTAACGTTAAACTTAAGATCAAGGTCTTTTAAAGGTGAGATAACGCGACTTCAGAGAAAGGACAACGATACGATTCTTTGTACCTACGTCACAATAAATGAATTTATATCGAATATCTAAAGGTATTGAAGAATGATCAGCGCGTAAATAAACAATCATGTTTGTGTTACCGAATATTTTTTCTTGCGAAAACATTTGTATCGGTTTGCATACGGTAATAGAATCCGCAGCAATTAAACTGTAACATAAAATGCGAAGATTCGTTACACGTTAATTACGGTACTGTTCACCCCTGGTATCGAACTGTAGGAAGTGACGTCAGAAACAAGTGAATTAAGGAAATAGGTCTTAACGTAATAACACGCTTTCGTGGCTCTTATACCAACCTATTTGGTAGAATGGGTATGAACAGTAGTTACCGACATCATATCATTAAAAAACTATTAATCGAATCTAGAACGAGTGCCAAATGCTGATTACAATGATTAGTCAAAATGTATACCAGCCTTTCACTTTTCGTCGTCGTTTTATTAGCCCAGAACTTTAACTGTTACTATTTAACTTGATAAAAATGTTAATTAATCTAAATTAACTAGAAAACATTCCATTTCTACAATGTTATTTACATCAACTGCAAAATATTACAACGATTTATGGAAACTATCATGAAAACTTAATGACAATTTGTTTTATATTTACAGTTAATAAAAAGGACAACGGCTACACCCTCAATTATAATACTGTAAAGGATCTCTGCCCCAGTCCTGTGAAAACGAACGGTTTTAGAAATAGTCCCCCAGTAGAGCAAACTAATATCACAGGTATGTATTATCAAAATATTCAGCTACAAGTTATATTAACTCTATAAAAGAAGGTTTTATATTTGTTACACAACTGCCTGAGTATCTTGTTGCACCAATGGTAGTACTTGTAACACTATTCTTGTTTATAAACAGTTACGAGTATTGCACAAATAGTGTGATTATGTTATCCAAGTTTACAAACATGATTTTGTTTTGTATTATTTTATGCAAACTGTAATGTCAAATACAGGTTACTGACACCTGATTGTTTTATCACCAATGCTGGAAATTGTCCAATGTTTGATACATTTCATTCAAATGTTTTGCAGCGGTTTTGATTGTCATTTTTATTTTACAGAAAAAGACATCACAAATAATGAACCCTTAGAAAATACAGAATTAGCGCCTGTCCCTGATGAGAATATGACTGATTTGGAAGAGATTGAAAGGTAATTAGTAAATTGATAATATCATTAAAATTCATATTGGTCCCAAACAAAATAACTCGTACTAATAAACCTATTTATCGCAATCACGTGTCATAGGCATGTTGTGGTTAGCGTTTGTCTGTTAAATAACACATTGAAAGTGTCCCTGTGTGAATCTGAACCACGCAATCAACATGACAGATGATAAGTCATGCGTTGTATGCATTTGCTACATTCTTTGTTTTTCTTTATCCCCAGATCATCAAGGATTTCAAGGTAACAAAATTTGAACTAACTATAAACTAAGTTCTCATATCTTTGCGATATCTTTCACACGATACGATGCGTATCGAGAATTTTAATAAGTTCCGACATTGATTCTAAACGAGATCGCTTCACTTTACTGTCAGTATTCGACGCTGTATGAAAATTAAACTGAGATTTGCGTCAAATTTGCGTGGGAAAGTCAAACGTGTGATGTGTTTGGTCTGTTGTGAATACAAGACTATGTTTCCTTGATTAGCATTTTGTAAACACCTGCTATGGTGGGGCTCTCTTCGTATCGATAAATAGTTATGCAGTTGGTGTCTTCTGAATATACATATTTGATTTATTCACACATTGAAGCTTTAGTATATCTTGTTGGTATTCAATATCGTAATTTGTTTTCTTTCTTAATGCTTACATATATTTCCTATTTTACATTTTTATTTCGTTTTCTTTGGGTTTTGGATGATGTGTATTTTTTCCTGTGTAGAAGGAAGTTTCCCAGTACCCAAATACTCCTCTTGTCATTACTTTAGAGATCCTTTTTAATGGTTTAGAATTAGGTTAAAAAGTTTTACGAACTGATGACTGTAAATTGCATATTTTCTATTTAAAAACAGAAACTGGTAATTTAAATTAGAATGAACATCAAAATTCAGTTTCATTGCCGTAAATGTTTAAATTAAATAACTAATAAATAAAAGACCTATGATGGATTCGAAAAATATTTGATCGAACTTCATGTCGCCTAATACTTATTAACTAAACTATTGTCTGTCATCCTGAAACTGTATCATTTATTTATTTAAACATTTTATACAAATAAAGTACACTGCCGATCTTAATGCCTTGTGCTATCTCTACCAGTCAAACTCAAATTGGTGGTCAAACTCATTTGACCACCAATTCGAGCGCCCAATAATTTGAAATTCGACCAAATGCTTTTCAGTTCCCGTCAGATTAGTAGGTAGGGGGTTATATAGTAACATGATGTTCTGTTGCAGGCAATACCCGCCGATCACGAGCTCGAACATCCGGCGCGCGTACAAGAACGAGTTCGCGGAGCTATACACGGAGTACCGGTCGCTGTACGCGCGCGTGGCGCAGGTGGCGGCGCTGTTCACGCGCCTCGAGCACGAGCTGCAGCGCGCGCAGCCGCTGTCGCCGCACCACCAGGTACCTACTCGCACTATAATAATATAAAACCATCATCATCTTCCTGCCCTTACCCCATTTTACTTGGGGTCGGCGCAACACGTCTTCTAGACATGTTGCTTAAAGTTTTGGCTATGGTTTTTTGTCGGCCGCCTGCCTGACACTTACCCTCTTTGGGAATGCGATTGTTGGTTGTTTACCCGCCACCACTCGGGTGACCCAAGGTGCTTGGTACAGTGCACCGGGTCTTAGGTCCATTAGTCGCCTTTTACGACACCCAGTGGAGGATATGGGGTGGTGCTATTCTTTATATCCGGACACCACACGGAATAATAAAACCACTAACCCATAATCCTTTACAGTAACTTTAAATTATGCTGTTCGAAATATTGCTATAATGAATTAATAATAAAAATAGATGATGGGGCGCATCTATTTTTTTCCAATAATAGTTGACAACACTGTCTCAACAAGGCCTGCATGGACCTGTGTCCCCGTATAAACCATTAAACGAACCGGGCTTCTTCCTTTGCAGTTGTTCCGCGAATTAAAAGAAATACAAATAGTTATAAAAAACAAAACTTGAATATAATAACATAATATACCCTAAGCTTATTTTAAACAAAATAGTATAAGGCTTTGTGTGAGACTAGAGACTTAAGGCTAAAGTCCCAAAATGTCATGGACAAGCTAAATCCGTTATAACTGGTTTATGCTTGTTCATAATCAGTCACTTGTTGCACGATCAGTGATATAAGGAACTGCTCACGGGCAGAAAATTCCATTTAATACTTTCTTTCTAATGACTATGGACAATGAGATTTAAAGCCCTAAAATTAAGTCGCGTTTTTTCAGCCTTAAATTATTTATTCATTTAGTCTCCAACAATAGAGTAGTCAACTTATTTTGTACAAAAGCATAAGTCAAATATTGATAACTGTTTTAATATTAACATTCTTGACTATAATAATTATCTTTAATTTGTGAATGGCATTGAAAGCTACCGACGATGCAATTTGTTTGCAAGCGCAGCGATGACCTTATGGTTTTGTACAATATTGTTCAGTGTTTGAAACAAAATTCAGAACAATATGTAACAATGTATTATATGAATTTCTGCGTTTGTATCAAAGCTTTTCAGATTATTTTGGTTTTTCAAGTCGTATATGCATCGAGATATATGCATAGCCTAAATTGACTTCAATACTTTGTTGAATGCCTGTTATACCTTTAAGTAGCAATGGTCGCGTGATACTTAACGTTAACTTAAAACAGCTTAGTCACAACAAATTAATTACCTTTTAATCAGCGTAATCTGTCATATTTACAACGGTTTTCCCTTGACTGACGATAAATCTTTAATACCAGTAGTCATTAGTACAAACAAATATTAAAATTGAATGATTACTCTTTTGTATTCATCAGCCTATCAGCTTACGAAATACGTCTATGATTAGAAACTAGACAATATAGTTATATAAAGCTATTGATGTAATGTAAATCAATATTACACGGAAAACGTAAGTTAAAATATATCACGTGCTAGCAATGATATTGCAATGATGATTTATCAATAGCTTTAGATAAGAAGTTAAACCTAATTAAGTGAAGGTTACTATTACACATGTATACGTACAAAAAGTTCTAGAAAGATTTTATTCGAGAATCTTCCATAAGTGTTTCACTTTTTATCACGCTTACAAGAATGTTCTCGAAGTTGTCCATGCTAATGTGACTAAGATAATAAATAATTACATATTTATGATATTTTTCCGTATATTGTATAACTAATTGTTTCTTTTTTGACATATATGTCTTGCAATAAGGTCTGTATATGAACATTGAATACTGAAACTTAATTCTTAGTTTAATTTATCTTTGTAATTTGTATTGGATTCACTGACTTATGATTAAATCAATAAGAAAACTGAAAGTTTGTGCCCAGTAGTTTAGCTTTGTATAATAAGAAATTCAACTGTAAACATAATAATATTTACTAGGCTACTCATAATAATAAATGCTAATAATCCATTACACGTTATTTTAACCATGCTTGTATGTTACACAGAGTATAGAACAACGCATCGTGGATGAATATCGACGCGTGAACAACGATCCTGCGTACAAACAGGAGAGGCGGCGCGTCAACTACCTGCATCGCAAACTCACTCACATCAAGCGTATGGTTTATCAGTATGATCAACTAGTAAGTATCAAGCAACTACCTAATATAATTTCATATTTAACCGAAATTTGTCAATTTTGCAGTCGGTTTACATAAAATATAGAGGTTGCGACTTGAAGCTGACGGGGGGTCAGCTTCAAGTCGCAACCTCTATATTTTATGTATAAAGATTATTATATATATAGATTGGGGGAACGATTAGGTAGAAATAATAGTCAAGAATCCAGACAGTTACATTATTGTTGTGATTTAATAACTCTTGTAGTTAAGTTAATGAATTCGCCCACTTTTTGTTAAAAAGAACTGGGTAAATTTGTAAAAGAATTCAGGGTTCATACAGAGTTTATTGTGACTTTCTCTATTGGATTTTTTTATCGTTTCCGTCGGTTTCTTTTTTTTTTCTTCAATTTTATTTATTTATTTCAAGTCTGTAACGCATTTAAAGGACTACGGGGACCGGCCAGTAAGTTATTGTAATGTCACCGTAGATTACATGTGTACGCAAAATGTGTTGTTCAGTAGATTAAAAGTATATTTTTAGATCTATGTGTGACTTGTCATTAAGTGACAGATATCCGAAATCAATGACAAAGTAATCGCGATGTTTATCTAAAGCTTATTTCCTACGTATTTTACTCACAATACGAGGTGATAAGCAAACATAATTTGAATTTTAACATTGAACTAGATTTTTTTTAAAGTTTTGTTTCCTTTTGGCCTTAATTTTAGATTTTTAATTGATTGTTATTGATACCGGATACAAATCAACATACAATGACTAAGTGGCATGGTAAATGATTCTAAACGGTAACTTAGTTTGCATGTTTCAAAGTATTTTTAGAAAGAGTTCTTGTTTATATCCGTATTTTACCTGTAACCTTCTCGAAGTTTCTTTCATCAAAGCAACAATAAGCACAATAGAACATTATTTCAAGTGTAATTTGAAATTCCGCTCGAAATAAATGTATTGTGTAAGATTAATTAAACTTTGTCTCCATTCAAACTTTCTATTGTTCAGCTTCAGTCAACAAATTCGCAGCCGAGGACAATGTTTCTTTAATTATACCTGTTTGAGTAGAGAAATATAAACAAAAAAGTAATGGGTTTACTTTCAGTTTAACAAAAAAAAAGTATTACGAGAAACAAAGAAAAACATTTTGTGTCGACCTCGAATAATATAGGGCAAGGGCAGGATAAAGAAAATACTTTCGCATTGAATGTAATAATAATAAACTTTGTCGTCTTTATTGATTACGACAAATTCACTTGGCGCGTGAAACCTCAAACATTAAAACTGACTCCTGATGCCGTGTGCAGTAAAATTAAGTGTGTATGAGTGAATTCCCTAATGTAACAAGTGTTATTTTGTTTACAGCGAAACTTGAAACCGGAACGAGTTTCTACCGCGAGCACGACGCAAGCGTACTGACACTCGAGTTTCTCGCCGCCCGCCGCTCGCTGCCTTTAGTACTGATATATAACTAACACGCCTACACAGAGCATCTCAACAGGTCATAGACATTTGTATTATAAGATCTATAGTTTTTATACGAGTCAGTGTCTCCCGTTTAGTGACAGAGTTAAGCTTTATATATATATAACGATAGGCCTTCGATGTACTCTCAACGGTCCTGGTAAAGTCGTGCTGACTGTAATACGTTTTATCACAAGGATTTTGGAACGCGACGTATTCTTATGACGTTGGCTGAGACGGCGATCTGTGATCGACATGTGGGTACCTATATTTTTCTGTAACACTGCAGTTTTGTAAATATCATCCAATATTATAGTGTATAGTGGAACTGATAGTTCCTACATTTGGTGGCACATGTTGATCACATTCCTTAGCAAGGAATTTCGATTACCGTCTCTGAAAACGGTCTAGGACTGTAATCGCAGATTTGTATGTAGTTCTTGTCAATTGGCAGGTTTTAAGTGTGAGTGCTGCATTAATTGAATAAGAATCTTGTGTTAAATTTTTTGGGGATCTATTAAGGGGTAAAATGTTCTTTATAATCAATTTTAAATGTTTAATTAAAATTGATTACAAAGTTTAATTTCAATTGTTCATCTTCGTGTCAGTTATTAGAACGTTTATTCAACGAGTTATAATGCGAATCAATATTTTTGTTCGAACACTTTATTTACAAGGAAAAGACCTTAATAAATATGTATGATTCATGCTAATCAACAATTTATTGTCATTGGAATACTATACGTATACCAATGACCTCTAAGCGCTACGAAAATGAAAGTTCGCTGCACGTTGCTTAGTTGAATAAACGCTCGAATAATGATCTTGAAATGAGCGTTGTATTTGAAATATGCATCGATGGTACACGCACCGGCCACTTGCCAAGTTGGCAAGATGAACACTAGTTGTGACTACACATGGTTAAGGTAATTATTGTTCTGTTTTTAGTCATTCTCATTGTAGTTAATAAATACAAAATATTAAGTTACATAATAGTATATTAAGTTTCATTGTTCTTCCATTAATTTTAACAGAGCGATACCTTGACCATCTGATTAAACAGAGCGATATTCGCTGTAACTGATGTGAGTTTTCATACTGAAATCAAATCTTGTTCGATACTTTGTAATACATTTATATTTAATCTTCTTTTCGGACCTAACTTTTGTTTCTTGCTTTTGTAGTTATTTGATAAGAAACAAACAAGGTTTGCTATAACTGTCTTTATTAGCCATTGTCATTATTCTCTTTTGACAATCGCAACTTTACTCCGTCGTCAATCGATTGGCGTGAATCTATTCCCCATATCGAAGACTTGCTGGTTGATTTTTATATTGTAAATAGTATATTATGTATAAAGAAATTAAATTATCAAGTATATAATAGTCCAATATTAGATATATGTTCGTCCACATTTTATTCCAGTCGAAAATTATTGCCGTCTAATGTTATTGTTGTCCAAATGTTCGCTTATACTGTATGCTGAATTATTTTTTATTATTCTCTTACAACGTGATCAAAGAGTAAACAATTTAATATTAGACTTTGACACTTCTTAAGTCAATTGAAAGCCCAACAATCAATTAATGATAACAATTGTATTGCCCTTTTATCTATACGATTTCGCCCAATGTCGTCCCTTTCGCTTTTAAACAATCCATCCATATTTTAATGTTGGACGTACATTTTATTTTATTTGTCTTGCCCGGCTTGCATGTTGTACATAGTAGTATCTTATAAAAGAAATTTATTCACGTTCTTGTTAAATTTTGTTATGACTAGTGTAATAATTCAGGTTTATTTTCAATATTATATAACATATTTATTAAGGTTTGGCTGTGTCGTGTTATTGCCGTGTAAAGATCTTGTAAATAGTGTAATGGCTTTAAACTAACTCATCGTATGTCACAAAGTAAACTCCTCCAAGAGTGATGGCTAATGTTGTAGTTTTAGAAGGGGTTCGGGGATCACACGACAGAGTTACAAATGCATAATGAGGTTATAGTGTTTGCCAAAATCGCGGAGTAAATGTTAATTTTCTATTGTCAAATATAACGTCTTGAAAGATAGCAACAACCGGCCAGTGTCTAACATCCACTAGAAATAAGGAAACTATCTGGTCCTTTTTGGAAATACCCTCCAGATCACAATAAATTCTTAGTAAATTTAGTATACATTCGGGCCAGACTATCGCTGTCGCCCTAACTTGAGTACTTACAAGATGTAATGGAGACTTATAACATGCAACTGAACTGCAGACCTTAGTTCACAGTCCCTGGTCCAATGTATGGAAAGCCGTCTTGCATATTATGTCCTGAAAGTAACGTCCATATTTGAAAATGATTTAGCGTTAAGTGATTCTGATTTTTATCTTTGAAAGCAAAGTCAGTTTGTGCAAGTCCATTACATAATTCCAAATGCAATTTGTTAAAGTCAACTTAAATCGGCATATGCGTCCTTTAATTCGATGATGTAATTGTAAAGTTAATTTTCACCTATTGTATACTTCTTTGTTGTTATATGCGTATTATATAGTATAACTCGGAACATTTTTCGTAGATTTACGAAACCTTGTTAAAGGATAACGTTACTTCTGTTAGTTTTTTGTCAATTATTGTGTCGAAATGGCATAGGTATTTCATTTTTCATTATAATCGTCAATTGTTTTATGTATATACAGAAACAGTAGATTTTCATTAGTGATGTGAAGTTATTTGGTCAATTCAAACGTAAGTGCCCTTTTGTTGCTCACGATAATAGTTTGTGGTTTATTATCGCTTTTTTACTCATTATAATGCTCAATATTATGGTCATGATATTAGATGATTAAATTTCGCTTTGGGTTTTAATTTATTTCCGTTATTTATTTGTTCAAAATCATTCGCTCATTATTATTCCAACGTAGCAGTCACCACAACAGTTAATTTGTTACGAAACGTTATTACAATAAAATGGCCTTCAATGTACATAAATATAGTATTTATTAGTATTTACAATTCAATGAATAACGTATTATATATTTAGTTATCAAATGAAACATATATTATGATGAGTCCAATTGTTAATAGGAATCTGCTAAACAATGAATTATAGAAAGGAGTATAGTGTTTTAGTGTTGTGTTATTGTTGTAATAAAGGTTTTCAACAAACGCACTGTTCGTGACTGTGTCAAGTTTTCGGTGAGACAATTTGTTCGGGAGTTTACTTATCTCGCGTTTGTGCAGTGACCTTTACAGCTCACTGCCAACCTGGCACAGATAACAGCTTGTCAGACGTCAAACACGATTATAAGTGGACTCCCGCGTAAGCAAATCCTAATCTTGAAACATTTTGCTTGCCCTTACTTGCATCGCGCGGTGTTAAATGTCATTTATACAATTTTAGTAATAAAATAAACTCAATTGAAATCGATAGGAACAAACAGTTAAAAATGTTATTGTTACCACTAGTTTAAGCACTATCGATTGTTTTATTGTAATTCGTAACAACTATTGAATATAACTTGCATATTATTTGAATCATTCGTTTATTAATAGTAGGTAACTTCTTCTGTTAATATTATTCGGGGAGGTTGTTGATTATTGAAGTGGATATTGTGAAAAATGCATTCCATTTGTCAAAACCGTTGATTTAGCACTGTTCATCGGCGCACCTAGTACATGGATAGCGTTAAAAGAATGTGAATACTATATTTTTACAGGCAATGAAAATGCATAGGAGATACGCGGTTTAACTCCGTTCCGGATTCAATATGACACTACTGACTAAATCCTCTAATACTACTTGTCGTGTCATATTGATGTCTGCAAAACGTAGATTAGACCTATATTTACAAATCACAGACCATTTAAAAATAAGATATCCCTTTCTAACGTATTACAATATAATATCTAATTATACTGTCACAAAGGGAGTAATAAAATGTCAAATGTTGCTCGATTGTTACCGATTAAGTTAATATAAAGTTGGACAGAAATATTTGTATTTTGTCATGTTTATACAAAGGAAAAAAATATCTCAATAAAATATCATAGTCCATTGTACAGAGTAGAAGATATTTAGTATCTAGTGACGTCATCTTCTTCTTAAATCCTAGTTAGTGATATATTAGGAGTACTAATTTCCAAATATGTATCATTTTTTGCCGCATGACAAATGCGCCACAATATTTGTCTCGAGCGTTAATTACTTCCGCCATGTTTTGATTGTAAAAAAAATATTACTTAAACCCATAAAATGTAAATCAGGTTGTGTTGACACCTTATTTGAACCGTTACAATGAATGTGGCCTATTTTATTTAATTCAATAATGTTATGTATGTTATCGAGTGGCATTTTTGTCATGTGCAAACTTAATATGTTATATTACTTAACATAGCTGATATTATAGCGGCTTAAGGCGGGCGTTACATACATGATGATCCTTACCTTACTTTAATTTTTAGATATAGATCTTTGAGTTTGCGTATTCTGATCAAATGTTATTGTAAATTTGCTGTACAGTAATCAGAGGTCGGCCGCCGCCGCGAGCCCGGGCTCGACATCGATCTCGCAAGACTGTCGATTCACCGAACAATTTGAATATTATGTGTTATGTCAAATGTAAATAGAGTACGAATTAGACATTTAGACATGTTAAGGGATGTAATCTTAGTGTTTTATTTTTTATTAATTGCTATGAAATGTATATGACGGGGAAATTATATGAATATAGAATGATGGTTATGGTCGGTGTAGACCGACCGCGCGGCGGCGGCCTTAGCGCTCAGCGCGCAATGAAACAATGCTGCGATATTCCTTGTGCCCCTCGAAATATCAGTGCATTATATATGAGTCAAGATGTAGAGACGATGCGGTAGTGTTAATGTGTATAGATACGTTTATACAAGCTCGAGTCGGGCGGAGAGATACAGACTTGCCAGCCGGTTCGAGCGAACGACGACTAGCTATGAATCCTGACATCGGCTCACGTTAATTAGCTTATAAATATTTCATCAAAATATAAAATACACAAAAAAAAATGGATATAAATTTCTCGACCAAGTACTGGTTGTTTTTAAATTATTAAAATGTAAAAAAAAATTAGAATATAAACAAAGTATAGGTACAATTTATGAATTATACTTTTCTTTTCGGCATTTCATGTAACAGTGGACGAGACCTAGCTTATTTGCTACACCGAAATATTTTGTGTAAGTTCACAACCCATGTTCACTTAGAACATCAAAGCACTCTTGTTGACGCAACCTTACACAATGTCGAATGTTTCTATATATTTTGTGATTTCTTTTGCTCATTGTCCTCTTCCATTGCTTTTTTTTGTTTGTCAACTGTCTAAGTGTATAATATGATTTTGTTAAGGCAGGGTAATGCAGAAATGTGAAGAGGTACTTTTTTTGAATTGATTGATGATTTGTTTGAATGTTTTAAATTGAGTTACTTTTATCCATTCAATGGAATTTGTATTGTTATGAAAGGAGCCAGAGTTTGTTGTTTTTTTTAATTAAGTCAATTTGAATTTCGATTTAATGAGGCAGCAGATTAGTTTATTATAACTGTCAAGTTACCACAGAAACAATAGTCAGATGTAGGCTCTCTTTGGCGTTGCCCTTTATAGTTTTGAAAACTTTGGCAGTGCGCGGACGCTAGTCGTCCGCAGTGCTTTATGAACGTTAAATAGGTAGTCAGTATTAGATCATGCAATACATGAGCTGAAGAGAGGTTGTGAAGAGTATCGTTATAAAAGGTACCTATTCAAAATCTGGACAAACAGACTAACTTATCTTGTACGACAGATAGGCTGAGCTAAATAAATGTTACTTAGTGCGTGCTTTGTCCCCTCAGTAGTCCAACAGTGACAGGAGTAAAGTACACACTAAGAACTCTTATTTAACTCTGTCATAGTGTTGCTGCAATGTGCATTTATGCCATCTTCACTTTAATTTGAATAATGGGATCAGTGCCAAACTTTCTCCTTCTTATTTAGCTCAAAACGATGCAATTGTTAGCATGCTTGATGAAACAGCTAAGTAATTGTTTAGTTAGTCTGCCATTTTGTGAATATTTTGTTTTGATAGTAATATGTAAATCTTTTATAATATATTTGTTTACAATAAATAAATGACAACATTATAAATAAAAGAAAATGTATTTTCCATTTAAACTGATGAAAAAAAATATAAAAAGAATAATATGCAATGATATTTGATGTTTCATTTGTTTCCATTGGCCTAAGTATTTTAAGTGAATTATTTGCTTTTATGTTCTTTTTTTAGTTGCTTTAAAATGGGGTAAACAAATAGTTTATAAGGCCTTGGAACCCTTAGCTAATAAAACGTAGTTCATTTTTTTATTACAATCAATTCCAAATTTGGTCATACCTCCAATTATCGTGTAACAGGTCCATATTTATACGAGAGCTATTTTAGTTACATGGACAAAAATGTCTGAAATGTAGTACTTACTTGACTACGATAATTATATCAGATAACGAAAAGAAATTAACAAACATATCTCAAATATACAAAACCACATGCCAGAAACTATAAGCAGAGAAAGCAGTGTATCTACTTCTACGGGCAGTTTCCGCTTAGTACGTAAGTATGGTGAACATTTTTTTAATAAAACCACAATTTTACCTACAACACTAAAATAGCAGTGGCTTGTGTCGCCTGTAAATGTATGAACTACAAAGTACAAACTTACCTGTGTAATGATTAAGTTTTTTTCATTTTGGTTCAAGTTTCTAGCAGGTATCGCAAATAAGCGACAGTTAAGTTAATTTTGTGTTCAGAATATTTTTATTTTTCGGGATACAGTCTCGTTTTTTTTAACGAAATGCTCAAACGCACAACTTAATGTTTTAAACAATTTTTTTTTTAATTATCATTAAAATAAAAAACTGGCCAAGTGCGAGTCAGACTCGCGCACAAAGGTTTCCGTACTACTTATATCTAACTAGCGTCTTCCTGTTACCCTTTTTATATTGAGCAAAAACTACGAAAATTCACGCTTATTGTATAGGGACACCCCTTAACACTTTTTTTTTTTTAAGTTTTTGTTATAGCGGCAACGGAAATACATCATTTGTGAAAATTTCAGCGTTCTATCACGGTTTATGAGATACAGCCTGGAGACAGACACACAGCGGAGTCTTAGTAATAGCACAGTCTAAATTATATTATTGTCATAAATAGGGTTCCGTTTTACCCTTTGGGTACGGAACCCTAAAAACAACTAAAATACTGGGAAACTACATGTAGCTTAGATCGTGTACACGTTAGGCGTTTTGAAAACCATTAGTTCATATTGAGGTGTACACATTTAAAAGTGCGGTTTGAAATTTTTCTTTAATCTCGTTGGGAGGTCACCAGTCGAGCGCTTCAAGATGTAATGCACTGCCATTGAATTGTACATAATGTACATTTGAAGTGATTTGAAATTGCGCTTTCTTGTAGAGTGGACGCAATAATTTCTTCGAGTAATTAAGTATCATAACTAACAAACTAATTAACAAAAACAAAGTGCGATACACATTTAATTATTACTCCAATTAAAAAAGGTACTAATTGTGATATACTTGATTACTCAATATTAGTTAAATCTGAATGTAGGGATATTATAACATATTCTATGTTTCAAATATATAATTTTCTGTGTTTCTTGGATATACATTTCTGATTTCTCGCCTTGTAATCCTTGTCTTTTCGTCATAAAGATATTTATTTTGCAAATAGGAACCTAAATTTTTGTTGAAAATCAGATAATCGATTTTATAGGCCTCCGCCGAGTTTAGTTTGTGTCACTATGCTATTTAGTAACTTAAGTAATACAACACTATTGGTGTGAAGTTCGTACAAATTCGTTTACGTACGAGTCAAGCGGAACGAAATAATTTTTAATATTTTTTCCACTTTCTGATTCTAAAAGCATGTTAATACAATGATTCACTTTAAAGACAGTAAGAATAAATCAGCCCTAAGTACAAGATGGGCTCAGATGTCGAAACAAGAACAAATAATAGAAAGAAAGAAAATGGAGATACAGGCCAAATTGGAGGCTCAAAAGCAGGCTGCAGCGCTTGCCGCTCAAGCCAAACTATCTAAGTAAGTATTTAAGGCATCCCACTTATTTATATTTTCACAACACTTAATGTTACCCATCCATGCCATAAAATACTCAGTAAGTGTAGAAATCAATAAAAAAAAGTCGTAAAAAATGTTATGAACAGCTTGTTAATTGCTTCATAGATTGTTAAATATCTTTTGATTTGTTACTTATAAGTACAACGAACCTTTAAATGTAATTAAGACTTAATCTTGAATCTGTATTCAGTAAATTTGATCTTAATTTGTAAAAGGTTTCAGTCCAGTCTGCTTCTTTCTAAGTTAGAATGTAATAGAGCCTAATTTTTTAAACTATTGTTCTGCCTCTTGTGTTCGATAAACATATGAGAAACTTATACTATATCAATAAATCACAAGCCAGATAATACTTCAGTTAATCAGTTTCCATCTGTTCAGTCAGGCATACAACAATATGAGAAAAGAAAAACATTATCATTATTACCAAGCTAAGTGCAATATAAAAGTTTACTATTTCCAGCCCTAGCCCAAAAGATGATAAAGGTTCCGTCAACATATTCTCCAATGACGGCAGCTTCATGAACCAGTTCAAAGCATTGCTTGAAAAACAAAAACAAGACAAACAGGACAAAGAAGAACAAGACAAACAACAGAGTGATGATGAGAAATCAATAAAAACTGAGTATAAAGAGTCATCTCCTGTTGATGATGAGTTTGATAGAGATTTTGTTAATAATAATGATGATAGAAGGAAATCGGGAGATCGGAACCAAAGGTAAATGAAAATAGCTCCAGTTGGAGTCAAATATGCTACTACAAACATTTCTTTTCAAAGTATAGATGTAAAGTGTGTAGTTTGATTGACTATACATTGTTCTGGTTATATTGGTTAACAAATAAAGTGATGGACACTGAATACAAATCATGGTCAATATGCTAATGTTGTATTGTTGCGAATGTTAGCTGTTATGGTATACTATTATGCCTAATGGATGACTTAATGATGTCAGTGTACAGTAAATGCCACTGTTACATACTCATACTTTTATGCCATAGTTCCCATAATAGATGCATCACTACATAGTATAAAACAAAGTTCATTCGAGAGTTAGTCTTTAAAACTACTCAACAGATCTTGAAGATTCTTTTTTAATACAGAGTAATTCAAGATGCAGGTTTATATGTACAATACATCAGTATTTCACCCATGCGAAGCTAGGGCGGATCGCTAGTTAATTTATATTTGTTAATTGCTTTTTTCTTTACTTCCAGAGATAAGCATCGCCGATGGAATGAAAGGGTGCGAAATAGGCCCCATAGTCCAATGACTCCAGTTGTAGAAGATAGAAAGAAACTTGTGGACATTAAAAATCCTCTCAGTATCCCACCTTTAATGCAAATTCCTGTAATGCCACCTACCAATCAATCTTCCGATCCTGATCGTAACCAATGGCTTCTTTCAGCTAAGTCTGATGAAGATCCCGATTCTAGTTTAGAGCAATGCCCAGGCCCTATGGGACCTGGACCAGGACCATTACCTCCTGGCCCCATGCCTCCTGGTATTATGGGTCCTAGCCTGATGGGACCTGGCCCGAACATGGGTCCTGGACCTAAGATGGCTCCCAATATGAACTTAGTCCCCATTCCTGGCATGTCTGGACCCAATATAGGCCCTGGATCCAATTTAGTACCTGGTAACAATATGGGTCCAGGATCAGGTCCTAATATGGGACCTGGTCCAGGCCCCAATATGGGTCCAGGACCTAATATGGGTCCAGGACATAATATGGGACCAGGACCAAATATGGGTCCGGGGCCAAATATGGGTCCAGGGCCAAATATGGGTCCAGGACCTAATATGGGTCCTAGGCCAAATATGGGTCCTAGACCAAATATGGGTCCAGGACCAGGCATGGGACCCGGACCTATGATGGGACCTAGAGGCCCTATGCCACCAATGCCTCCTGGTGGCCCAATGCCCTTCATGGGAGGACCTCCTAATTTTCCTATGCCACCCAACTTTATGGGTCCAAATGGCCCCGGTGGGCCATGTGGCCCTATGCCGCCTAACATGTGCGGTCCTAATATGGGACCCGGAGGTCCTGGGCCGAATGGTCCTATGCCTCCTTTCTTTGGCCCTCCTTTCCCTAATCCTATGATGGGACCAAATGGGCCACCTAATTCCATGATGCCGCCTAATCCGATGAACAATTCAAACATGCCGTTTATGGGCGGTAGACCACCATTCGGGCCTAATGGTCCTCCAAACTTCGGTAATAATAACGGTCCTCCTATGCCTCCGTTTATGCCACCAAACTCTATGCCCATGCTTCCAAACCCTGATTCTAAACCAATGGATGGTAATCCCATAAAATCAGAAGGAATGCCTCTACCACCCCCATTGTCGCTAATGAACCAGCAAGAATTGGATACAACGGTGCCTTTCAAACCAGCGCAAGGTAATAATCATCAATACTCATGTATATGTATATGCCTTTACGTTATTATATCAATTGCGATAATAATGTAAAGGATAATGTGGCAAGTCTGTTTATATCTATGAAGAGTAGTGGTTATTGACAAATTCTATGCAATTATGTTCATTGAGTTAAAAAAAATGTTGTTGTTGATAAAAAATACGTTCGATAGTTTATTACTGCAATATAGCCGTCAAATATAAACGAATTAATTGGCATATTGTAAAATTAAACAATCATTTGATTAAAATGCCAAAACAAATTGAGATTTACGATTAAGTATAAAGAAAATTATTTTCTGTATTGATTTAATCGGCATTACGACAACAACTACAGAACAAACTAATACTTAGTGTTAGTTACTTTAATATTTTATTTCTATTAGATGTAATTAGACTAGAGTTTTTAAGCATGGTCACAATTCTGACTAAGGATGACAAACTTGTCATAAAATAACTAAATTCTATGAAATTCTAACCCGTGAATATTTAAATGTAACTTATATTTAAGACGTTTTTATATACTTGCCTGTCACTACACTACTTTGACAGCATAAGATATTATGGCGACTTAAAACTAAGTTTCATTCTGAATTCGGTCATTGAGTTAGACGGTGCGAGAAATATACAAGTTGTAATACCTTGCCGGCGATGATATATCACTTTTGATAACAGAACTGCACGATGCCGCAATGTACTTAAACTTGCTTGATATTTCACGTTCCGCCTGAATGAGCCTTAAGTTATTACTGCAAAGATGTGACAAATTTGTCGTCTGAAGTCATCTAGTAGTCCAACGTTAATCAGAACCGTGTTGGTATGTTGGCCCGGTTCCCCGTCGACGTGTCTCCCAGACAATATGTTGACTCGTGGTGTGCAGTTCTCTCTGCAGATTCGTTGCCGCCGTCAGTCCAGCGCGCTGCCAGCGAAGTCGCCTGCAACGGTGACCACTGGGAAAATGTGCTGAAAGCAATACACTCACAAGATCAAAATTTGTGGTAATGCCACTGTAGCCACTTTGATCCCCAACAGGAGGATACGTGCTGTATTCTTTTTTATACTTATATACATTTTTTGTCGCAATCGCTATGATGGAACATTTCACACAATTTAACAACATCTATTAATAATTAATCACAAAAATCTACCGTTATAAATGTATTAAAAGCAATGTTCGATCATAGTATTTTCAGGTTAAATAAAACCTAACACAAAAGCATCCTTTGTTGTTGTTTACTCTCGACATTAGATAATTGTATGTAGCGACTCCTTGCAGGTTCCTACACAGCACAAATTCGAACGAGTATAAGGCGTTTAGGGAGCTAGTTTGTAAGATCAGAGGAGACAAGTGTGACAAGATTGAAGTCAAACCTGAGGACAAATATGAACCGGAGTTCAGTTTGGAGGACGATGACAGCAACGATGATTGCAAATATAACATGAGGGATGATAGTAGAGACAGGTACGTCGAAACTTTTTGATATCAGGTTCTTTGCATCGCGAAGAGTATACTTTAGCGATACCACGTTTCTGGCATGGACCGAAATGGTCACCCCTCGGATTATATTGCAAAAATTCCTCACTTTTCTTCAAAAAATTAAATGTATGACTTTTAATATCAATATCTATATCGTATAGTCCAGTTAGGTAGTCTCAATACCCAAAAAACTGGAAACTATAGAAATTATTATTTTCAACCACAGGGACTATGGGCAACATCGTGGATTCGGTAAACGCGAACCAACGAGCTCACAAAGCGATGAGGAGTCTGACAGTAAGCGAGAGAGACGCAAGAAGAAGAAGTCACGATGGAGTGATGACCCACCTCCAGCTGATATCAAACCTCCCGGGGTGGTTGCACCTATGCCTACTTTGTTACCAGGTAAATAATTTTAATTCCGATGAGCTTTTATTATAGTTATATTCCACAAGACAAAACAGCCTAATTCTCTGTTTTATACTACGCAGTTTTGTCTATTGATACTTATGAACCAGTGTGTACTCCACCCCAAAATAATTGTGTAATTATGAGAGTATTATATAGGACCATTAAAGGTCCTTATAGACTATATAACTAAAATTCTGCTATAAGTAATATTTGTCTTAGATTTAGTATTTAAGTGTATGTAATGTAACAAATTTCTACCTTTTACTATGGACCACTGGAAACCACATATTTCTTACATTTTTTTTCATCTGCCCTAGGTGCTAAGCTGTCTAAAATAGACGAAGATGGTATAAAGCTGTGTACAGTGAACCGCAACAACCAGGCACTGATGCAGTATGCAATGACAAATTATGGAACTACCAACCTGAGCCCTGAAGATTGGAAAAAGTGTGAGGATAACTTCAAACTTAACCTTTTGTATCAGGTATGTATAAGATTTACTAAGACTTGAATATACTTTATAAAAAAACTGTTCTTTTTTTACAATATATGTTTAGCCAGCATGAGATATGTGAGGTAAATAATTAAAGTGTAATAGATATTGCTTCATTCATTTTTTTAAGATCTTGTTTGTGACAAACAACTTCCTAATGATAGAAATTCTTGCAAAGAAATAAAATGAATGTGTGTTTTATTACTGGATTTCCCGAAAATCTTAGTCATATGAAAAGCAACTTTCTATTTTTTATATGAAAAACAGATTCTTTGTAACAAACAAACATGTTTTTCAATCCACACAACAATTTTCCAAATATCTTTGTGATTTTTATATCTTTGTGAAACCATAACTGCTTTGTTTATACAGGACATGTTAAAGAAGAGACAAGAAGTGGAGCGATTGGCGGCTGCTGGCAAATACAAATATGAATATGACAGTGATGAAGACACAATGGAAGGCACATGGGAACACAAGTATGTATAACTTTATTACCCTTTGATACTCTACCCTTTATTACTCTTATTAACATAATATCCCTTTTGACACCATTAGTTTCCAAAATAAGTGCTTAGTACACCGAGTGTCAAGTCAATGACTGATGAAGCAATACAAAAAAAAAAACTTAATCACTAAACTAACGTAGTTCAGTGTTACTACAAAAATCTTCGACATATTTTCCTTGATTTAATAATAATTTTAAAAACCACATGAAAATATACGTTGTTTGTAGACAGCTTAAAATATTGTTTATCACGTCTTGTACATGTTCCATTAAGAGATAAGGGATCACATTTTTGGCAAGCAAAACGATATATTGCGCTTTAGTTTAACGTGAGAGCAACAGGTGGCGCCACGTGCAACCTGTTTTTATCACAATAATAATGTACGCCGTCTGCTTTTGATTCATATTTTAAAGATTCTTACTGGTATGGTAGACATAACAGTCTATGTCATATGAAATGTTTGTTCCCTATGTCTTTCCAAACCAGTGAGTGGTCATTATAGTAAAGAAATTATAGAATAATGTGAGATTTTCTGGCCTAGACATCACAATATGCATCAACAGTTTCTTACGTAGAAAACATGTCGACCATATTTACGATTGTTAGCCTACATCAAACCAAGTGCTTCCAATTCTTCTGAATTCAACCATTTATTACTAAATGTTTACCTAATCTATTCTTCGTTATCTATATTCCATTATGCATTGCTTGTATTAATTCTATTTCGTGTTAATAGGTTACGAGCTAAAGAAATGAATGCAACTGAGAAGTGGGCGAATGAATTAACGAAACAGGCGGCTGGGAAACATCACATTGGCGATTTCTTACCGCCCGAAGAATTAAGAAAGTAAGTTTATGAGAACAACACACATTTAAATGTTGTTCCAGTGTTGTTAGAATCCCGTATTTTGTTCCCAGTCAAAATATATACAGTGATTAATAGTAAAACGTTTGCAGACGTAACGTCTGTTTGTTTTTGCTTCAAATAAATAACGCTATTGGTCCAGAATTTGTTTCAATATTTAGTTATTTAGTGTTTGGGCTAGATCTATGGTAGCCATAAATTAGAATGTTGTCTTAATACGATTTTGTGTTTTTGTGGAGCATGTTATGTACACATTACTATAGACTTGCATAACTATATTCCAGATATATTCTTGAACCTTCCGTAATAACATGTAATTTGTTGTGTCTGCATCATATAAACGTTTACTGGTAGACAATCAGATGTGCATATGCTCAAATCGTTGTAAGCACAAATAAATTAACCTTATTAGCTCGCAACTACAGCATATCTTAAATGTTTGTTTAAATAATATTTTCCCTCTGAGATACTCGTTTAAACGACGAATAATCTAATATTTTATAGTTACAAACTTTCATGCACTCAATAGAGTGGTCGCCGGGTACCTATCCTTAATACATTACCAATGATCTAAAATAAATTTGTTACAGGTTTATGGAGAAGTATTCGGCGGTGAAAAGTGGCAAAGAGCCAGACTTGAGTGATTACAAGGAGTTTAAACTGAAAGAAGATAACGTCGGTAAGTGCGCAACAATGTTTCAGTCATGAATCACTTTACATCTTTTCATATTTTAAATACATATCACACATATTTTGTGTATGAAAACCTCGTATTTACTGATATAAGGTCAATTGTATGAATTTCCGGTAATTAAACTCTTTCTCTCTCATGAGTTCATGTAATGGAATGTAAATTCTACGAAATACGTTTAATACTTGGATGAGATCCAGATAACATGAACGCTACATACTGATTGATGACACTTATTGCAGTAATTTCTGAGTAATTCATGCATGACCAATTCACGTTAACTGAGTTACTGCTGCAATTTGTAATGTTCTTTGTACCAGAATACTAAAGACCAAAATCGGATCAGTCTAATTTTTGTAGGTAGCAACATTATTTATCGCACATAAAATTTGATATTAGCATCTGAGCCCCACCCTGCAAGTTAGCAAACATGAGAATAGTCGGGCACTTACATGTTGATATGAATTTTATAAGATAAATAATAGTCGGATATTACGCATATAGCTTTCAACCATGTTTACAATAACTTCTCACATGACTAGTCTCTTTAGTAAAGTGATGATCAACAGCTAAAGACATTGATATATTACTGTCATTACTCTTAACATTGAAGAATTTTTGCTTCTGTTGTGTAGCATAAATAAAAGTAAACTATATTTTCTGTACCTTAGGGTTCAAAATGCTACAAAAGTTGGGCTGGAGTGAGGGACAGGGACTTGGAGCAGAAGGCTCTGGTATTGTGGAACCAATTAACAAGTAAGTTAAGAATATATGTAATTATGATTGTAGAGATAGTATTATATGAGATTTATAGAAACGACATATGGAGTAAATTGCACTATAGGACAATCAATTGCATAATAATTGTTTGCAGGCCGTAACGGAATAAATAATCAATTTTAGGGAATTAGCGAGGGCGCTGTTCGGTTTATCAAAGACGTGTTTTGTAGTCAATAAATTTGTTCGCAATTGGATTTAGTTTCAGTACAATCAAAATAATTATTCTGATATTGTATTGCGATTACGTGCTATATGTAAACTTGTATTGAGTCAATATGTGCTGTATGTAAACTTGAGTCAAAACGACACGCAAATTGACAAAGAATCTTACGCAAAACGATTAAAAACAAAGACCTGCTAGTTCGCAAGTTCAGTAATGAACGTCAAACTTAGAAAAAAGTTAATTAATGATACCAATAAATAATATATTCACGGCGCCATAGTACATTGAATAGCTATTCTAAGACTATTTATAACTGCCTCGGGGCCTCGGTTTATTTGACAAACGAGTTTAACTACTTTTTGCGGAGTACTTAAAATATTTTTTCTTCGAACTTTGGTAACCAGATCTATGTTTATCACCCAAATACCTGTGATGTTTACATTATACTGGTCTAGGTATTAAACAGTAGGTGCACTTCTTATTTCTAGGTCAACTTATTTTTAAATCAATCGGAATTGTTTCGTTGTAATATCGAATGTTAGATTATCTTATTCAAATTTAAATAGCTTCCTATTTGCATTAATTTGATTTAATTGCGTCAACTCGGCTCTGGCCTTGCTCTAGGGCATAATAAATTAGTAAAATTTTACAGGTAGCTTATAAACTAGTATTACTTGAAATTACTAAGTAAGTATATAAAACACAAACTTAGTTATACAAGTCAAGTAAATATATAAGTCAAATTTTACAAACTTAGGTATACCTCGTTTTTATTAAGTTATTGACCACATAAACTAAGTTATGCGAAGTAAAGAACTTAGACAATTCAAATACCATTTTTAATGTCTTATTTTTAGGGTTGTTAGCTATTTTTATTTGCATTTTTTTAGTATAATTAAGTCAAACATTTCGTAGATTTTGAAAGAATAATTTATAGTCATTAAATATATTTGAAATTGTTACTAATAGGCTTAATTAATAGTTTATAATACACATTTATATTTTATGGCTAGGGCTAATCAGCCGGTAGCTAACTTAGGGCTGGGCGCGTCCACGTCAGACGTTGTATCGCCAGAGGACGACGAGTTCGACGCGTACAGGAAAAGGATGATGCTCGCTTACCGCTTTAGACCAAATCCTTTGGTAAGTAGTACCTAATACGTATAGTACGTGATTAGTTAAACCTATTAGTAATCCCAGTATCAGTAGTTAGGCTACGCTTTGTTAACTTTAATACTTACTAACTAAAACCTTTTTATCTCTTGATACATTCCCACATACTGCCCCAGCTTTGCACGGGTGCAATACTGATGTTTTATTAATCTTGAAACCTTTATTAAAAAAAGTCGCATCAAAATCCATTGCGTAGTTTTAAAGATGTAAGCATACTTATGGACGGTGACAAGCGACTTTGTTTGATACTATGTAGTGCTTTACAAATAGTATATTATTAGGTAAATGTTAGCAGGAAAACAAAAAAAAATACTTTACTATCTCTAAAGTGTATTTGCAATTATATGTATATTAAAACAGTCAAAGTCAATATCGTGGAAACTTATAGGATTCAATACTGTATTATTTTTCTAGTAATTAATTTTAAAGCGCAATATTTTTAATTATATGCGTCACATTACTAATTATTCATCAATTAACATCCGATAATTCTAATCTGTACAATTAATAGAATCTTTAATGAGTCATTACAATCAATCGCATTACTTTTTGCTTTGAATAATTAATCTTTCTCAAGTATCCTTAAATGTGGAACATTTTGAAAGTTGATGACTAACTACCACTTAATAAGTTAATGACTGGCTACTGAGAGCTACAAGTTACAATTTTCCATTTCTAATATTTTTTAGATAGACGTATTCAATTATTAGGTTAAATAAATGTATAATAACTTGAAAAGAAAAAATCCCGACGGTATACAACTAATATTGAGTAAACTTAAACAAAATAAGCTAGGTGTTGTAACATTTGTAAGCAGGTATTTTTAAAGCGTCGCATATCATTCAACATAATATCTCCCTTCATATTTACACACGAATTTCCTTATTATTCCATAATACTTTAGATTATAATTATCCTGATAAAGTTTTACCGACCAGCTTCCTCCTATTGTTTTACTTGTTAACCCTAAAACCCTCGTCATTCACGTGTCACATCCTAATTGTTGTCACGTCCCACGCGAAAACGTGAATCTTCATACACAAAATACACACAAATAAACTAACATGTATGTTTGCCAAAACAACAATGAGATTTGTACTTTGAACTTAGTTGCTAATTAGTTAACGTCCTGTGTGTTATTGGAAGTAAACTATACTTATGTGTATTAATTATCTGACAAGAATATTTTTATTTTTGTAATACGTACGCAAATCTGTTTTACGTGCAAGCAAAGCGAGTTTGACCAAAAAACATCTAATTATTTCGTCCCGATAGATTTACAAAAAATATTGGACCCGTATTTTTTTTTCTTTTATCGCGTGGTTAACAAAATGAGAACGATAGTCTGTTGAAATCTCGTGTAAGGTCGCGTTTAGGTACACTGTTTACCGACAAGTGATTTTACTAGCTCCTTTCTCCATACTATTTACCATCTTCGATGCTTTATATCTTCGTATTTTATTGATTAAAAATCAAAATTCAATGTTTTTTGGAAATCTATCTAACGGACTAAATAGATTTTTTAGTCAAAGACTCCCAGACTCCCAATGATATTAACGTAAATTGATAGCCCAATAACCAACTTAGGTCAGTATGTTAACTATTAGAGTAGTGTCTCTTTGAAAAAGCCAGATCTTCGCTTATAATAGGCTTTGCTTATAGGGAGCATAATATAAAAAAAACGGTATCTATCTAACCAAACTAGTCTGCTCTATTTATTTTTTACTCGTATTGAACTAGAACTAAAAAGATAACAGTATATAAATATAATCATCTAAAGATTTGATTTTTTAGATGTTTATATTTATAATCTATATCTAATCACATTTACAACTGATGTGCTACGCTAAGTGTTTCGACTAATATAACGGATTATTATCACGTTGGAAATGTCTTAGTGATAATTGTTTTTTTTTGTCTTTTTCAGAATAATCCAAGACGACCCTACTACTAAGAAGAATTCGTAAAAAATATTCCCTTAGAGTTTAGTTAAGCGAAGTTGGCTATGGTCCAATTTGGGTTCAGCAGAGTTTATAAAGTTATTATTTACCTTAAGTATGGTTGCGAATAATTAATTTTACTACCAAAATGTTTGTACATTACAAGTTTAATGAACTATACCTAGTACTTAAGTATATACTTAAAGTACAGTACAAATTATGAAAACCCTATACGTTATGTACACTAGAATACCGCTGTACATTTTAAGATAAAATATTGTAAAAGTAAGATACAAGAACTGCTTGTTATTAGGAAACGAAAACTGCCATTCTAGCCTTTTCCAAAATTGTTCGGGTTAGCTTCCAGTTTTACAAGATATGGTCTAAATGTTTATAGGATTAAATCAAGTCGTATTTGTAAAAAAATACTTGCGCAAAAGTTGGTTTTACAAGTATAATGAATTACATTAATTGATTTGTCATTCAAGGTAAAGCTTTAAATTCATGAACGTTAAGGTGATTTTGTAATGACAAATTATTTTCTGATTTTTAATTCTCCAATTTTTGTGTAAGATTAATAAACTTCCATAAATAGGTATTTAGATATAAATGAACTGTGAACGTAAACCAGGTCCTTTGTGTTTGATACAGCGATTATAAGACTAATAAAATGATTTATTAATTATATAAATTGTGTGTTTTTCTTAAGTTTGTTCTAGCTAGATGTCAATAAAGGATATTATAATGGTTAAGGCATTTTAAAGTTTCATTGTCATTTACCTGTGTTAATTTTGAATAAGATTTTAATCTTGCAGTGAATTTGTTTTATTGTAGACTAGCTGACCTGGCAGACTTCGTACTGCCCCAACGATAAATAAAAAAAAAGTTGCACCTTTTAAACCTTCCCTAGGCCTCCACGAACAATTCAAGACCAAGATGAGATAAATCCGTTCAGCCGTTCTCGAGCTTTAGCGAGACTAACACAAACAGCAATTGATTTTTATATATAAGATTCAAAGTCCCAAAAACATGCAAAATATTTTCATATCACTAAAGAATTTTCCTTCTAATTTTGGCTACATTGTGGAAATCACCGAAGTTGATAACAATCAACCAATAGTGTAAATTTATTGTCAGGTGTTTCGTATCTCGTATCGTATCATAATTCGGTAAAACACATTCTAGTAGGTATAGGTATATTCCATACACTACACATAAACAGACTGCAAATACCGTACCATCAATTCCATATCACAGACACCGGTTGAGACATGGCGGAAAAACGACTTAAGAAACACAAAAGAAGTTTAATTGGAGACCCTCGGAGCAACTGCTGCGAATTATCATTTGACAGATTTGTTGAAGAAGCATTCAAGTGAGTAAAAGAAGAACAGTTTCTATTGCCAATTAATTCGGTGAAACGTTATCATAATCACAATGCAGAGAAGCGCTTGTAGATTATTTACGAGTTCAACGTGTAAATATTTACAAATGGGTGTTATGTGCCGTAATAAACATGAGTTGGGCGTATTTCGTCCATCTTATTGTGGATGAGTCAAGTCGATCGGTAAGCGCCGCAGCCGCCGAGCGCCGACGCCGACACATCTCCGTTTAAATTTAGACGCGAGTGACAAAATTTTCTCGCGCTCGTAATCCATTGAGATAGTCAACAAAATCTTAGTTTTATAACAGACTTCAAAGTGTAAGCATAGTGATTATTAACTGGACGTCACACAAAATAGTTTTAATTACGTAGTGTTAAGGTATAAAGTGCGATGGCAGGGCTGAGAAAGGGAACAATTCGGAAAAGTGCAAGTTGTCAAGTGTATAGCTATGACACGCACTTGAGTTCAAGTAGTAGTGATACATCGACTGCTACTAGCAGTGCGTCGACTAACTCTGACACTGCACTCAGAAGGTAAGACACATACTGCGAATAGTTCTTGTAAACGTGCGCTCTATGAGTCAGCTTGGTTATCTTTATTGGTATATTTATTGATGCTGTTAAAAGACGAGACAATCTTACACCTGCTTTGTGGGTGTTAGATTATTTTATAAGGTGTCATGCACACTGTAAATTATTTATGGATATTTTATAAGACACACGTGACTTTGAATTTAATGTTTTGATTAGACAGCACTGATTAGGACTCAACGCTTAACTAGGTATACCTAATACTACCTAGGCAAATGTATAGTCTAACATTAACCTCATTTGCCGGTATTATCCAGGCATAGGCAGGTCACTTATACCTAGAACTTTATATAAAAACATTCACAATATGTTTTATATTAAATTCACAAGACAAGACCTGCCAACTTCTCTGATAAATGGAATCACTTAACTCTAAAAACATGGCGATAGAGTAAATGCTTTTCATACATACCTATATCTAATGCCGGAAGAATTTAGAAATAGATTTCCGATCCCGTGACTTCTATACGTACCTAGTTTGTTTACAACGTGTAAACAACTAGCAACGGTTAGCACCGAAAGTCGATAAACAAACGCGGGTTTAAGAACGGTTTTTTTAAAGACATGCATAGATTCCACGTTTTCAGAGCAAATTAGCATGATTTGTTAGAATTCTTACTATTTGTAGAGTCATAAGAATCCCTTATGATTTCAGCAACAATATCGTAAATACCTAACCAAAACTAAAGGCGATACGGTTGTACCATGATTGCGTTTACGCAAAACTGACAGCGCATTTATTTAAAGGCCGTTTTGGAACATGTTACAATAATGGTGAGATTTTTGTAGGTGGATATTGTAGTAGAACTTAGCAGGAATGCCATCGAAAAGAAGATTGGAATAAAATCGACATTATAAAATTAGTAGTGGAAGAACTATTACGAATACTCAAACCGATAATTACCTACAGTTTATTATTTGTTACATACCATTGGATTGATCAAACAAACGTTTGTAGGTAGTACACACCTACAGCCTACTTATCTATTTAAATTTAGAAGAATTTGGTGAATGACTCGATAAGATTAGTTTGGAGATCTATTCTTACGAAAAACACTTGCTTTCTAGAATAGTATGGCTTTATACGTAATCCTTGCTATCAAATTTAATACTTATTTAAGATAATAAAGACCTACATATAACTTTCAAAAAGTCACACGTATTTGCATGGTTTCGAGCATGCAACCGTTTAAATTCGTTCGTTTAACGTCTAAGCCATCAAGAAAATATTATTGAATACAAAGTTAAGTACCTACTACATACACAGATTCCAGATATGAAAGTATCATATTTCAGGCTTAGAGTCAACATACTTACACTCTTATTAAGAGCTCTGAAAGGAGGACTGTTGGTCTTTGTGGAAGCAGGACGGTGATACAGGCAGTGTATTGCGCCATCTCACTTTCACAATACCAAGAACACTGGTTCAAATGTGTAGTACAGGTCTTTTAAGGTTAAGGAACTACGTAAAATGATTTGGAGTAACTCAAATACAGGCGACCTTTCCAAAAGGATGTTGACACAAGGCTCTGCGAAGGTCGATATTAAAGAAGTTCAATACCAGACGGCTTATTTAGAAAGGTATTTAAATAAACCGTTTATTACTTGGCTAAGTAGGTTACTTACCTGTTCATTTCTTGAAACAGTTTTTTAAACCATTAAGTATCTTTCAAAGGATGCCTCTAAAGTTTCTTGATCTTCTTTCCCTAAGCACCTAACCTTATAGGATGTAAGCAGGTACTATCTACCTATATACTGAGAGTTTTTGGAGATCTTCCTAATACGAATAATTAATTTATTGGAACGTGCAATTAGAGCTAGAGTATCTGTCTAATCTAAACGCATATTAATAGTCAAGTGGTACCTAACTACTGAAAAAAACGTAATAATCATACCAGCATGTAAGTATCCCATTACTATGCAAAAAAATCCTTCCGTATAAACAAGAAAATAATGTACATCATTATTTTGTAGTTGACAATGAGTCTATATACTTAGCGATTAGTTCCAACATGCTAATCTCACGAGATCGGATGAACAAGCAAAGGTTCGCTTTGTGATATCAATCTTAACTGAAATTATAAACAGATAGTCACGTAGGTATGATTAGACTGTAATAGTATAAAAGGATGATTGTCCAATTAGCAAGAATCATAATTCCCCTTTTTTCCGTGGTGAAACGCTAATGACTTCAACCCACGCCGAGGGCACAGCGGGCCCCTTCTACTACCTAAGCCAACGTCAAGGGATCGCTCGCGCATGCACTACGTGACCCTGGTTGGCTCATCATTCCCCTGCTTTTATTCCAATTATTATTTGGGGTCTGCGTAGTATGTCTTCTTTTGTCCAATGAGCAAGAACTAAATATGAAAAGGGCAAGAGACATAAAGAAACCGAGGCCTATGCCTAACAGTGGGTTATTCAGGGCTGATAATTATGGTGACGATACGGAAGGCGAAGGGCCAAATGTTAAGTAATTTGGTTTAGGCTGAATCAATCGACTTTCATTAATTTGTAATTTAATATATCTGGACATTTAATTATTTAGTTTGAAAGTCAGAAAACCTACTGCCACTTATAACAATAATATTAATGCAGTTGTGGAAATATAACAGTGCTCTACACTGGGTAGAGCGACGTTTCTCTTTGGTAGGCTCTTTGAAATCTAAAAACCTTTTATAGAACTTTATAATTTATGGAGTTGGAAGTTAAAACGATGATATAGAAGGTTTATAGGTGTCTGGATCATGTAGCATGGTATCATATTTTTTAGTTATCTTAATTCACTTTTTCTTATATTTTGTTAAGTAAGCCTCCCTAAATGCGATTTAATTAAATCTATGACATTATGGCAACTTAATTAAGAAAATCAAAAAGCAAAATAAATGTACTTTGTGAGGTTTTCAAAGATAATATTTTGTAAGAGTCGATTAGGTACAAACCTTATGAGTCAGGAAAACGCCCTTGATAACATTGAAATACAATAATACCTAAAACTAATATTTTTGTTATACGGTACAAACGGGAGACGTACCTACACACGACAGCAGCAAGAGTAACCGCTATGTTTTGTTTGTATGTCAATAGACTCAATAGTAGTCAATACTGTCAATAGTATGACTTCATTTTATTTTCATTGAAGTATTTGTTTAATAAGGCACCTGCCAGATACAATCAGTATTCACTGACGTAATTTTGCCCTCTTGGACTGAGAGTAAAAGAGTACAATGATACAGGTTAAAAATATTTTATGAATTGCGTGATAAATTGCTATGCATTGCCACGCACTGACCAAACACGGGAGACATTGAACGGCGATTCTGGTTTAGTTAGTAAGAGTCTGAGACTTCCCACTTCCAATCCGGAGGTGGTGGAGGTCCGAGAGGATTCCCCCACATCAACAAAAAAATGGTACTAATAACTGCGCGAATAGCCGAGTCGTATAAGTCACCACGCCAATTACCACTGTGTTCGACGTGTCGCGGGTTCGATTCCCGCGTAGGACAAGAATTTGTGTGTTTCACAAATGCTTGTTCTGAGTCTGGTGTCTCTGTGCATGTGAATTGAATGTCTGTAAAACCCCCCGCAATACAAGGACTAAATTCCTTAGTGCAGGAGTCGTAAAACAGGGAAATAATAAAAACTACTTTCTGCGTGAAGTATTCATTCCTACTTATAGAGTTTTTCTTCGGACTCAACATTTTATTCTCTGGTCTTTCGGTACAGGTTCAATCGTCTTCTCCGCACTTCGGTGGCAAGACATTGGTCCTACTTCAGGAAAGACAGGTCGACACTCAGGTCTAGAGGTCGGTCCGTGTCTGACACAGGATTGTGCAGCATCATTGATAATGGTAAGTCTTCTTATAAACTCTTAAGTAAAAACAAAATAAGTTGGTAAAGTTGGTAAGTTAGTAAACATGTAGGGTAAGTGCTCCAGTGCTCGAACACACCCCAGTAAATGAACAAAACTGAGTTTTTTCCAAAAAATAAAAAATTGAGATATTTCTACCCAACATAGTATTTTTTTTCATAATTACAACTCCTTTTGCCATTATAGGGACAACATTCATTTCATATATCACTGTTCGTTTTTAAATGTCGAGCGTTTAAACTTGCAGTGTGGTTTGAACTGCGTATTTGTTCGGACAAGAATTTAGGACTCGGGTAAGACGCAACTTCTTTGTTAACACATTGTAGCCGTAATTGAATTATGTAACATAAGTTTTTTATTATTTCGAATAAAGAATCGTTATGTTTTATGTCTCGAATCAAATAAATTGCAATTTTAGCCTTTTTTAATTAAATTATTAGGTGTCCCAGCATTGGAACTAAAAATCGTTTGAAATCCAGTATATGAACGACCGTTCATTCACTGGAAAAACGTCTATTTCATGTTTTTATTCAAATATGTTATTTAGGGTAAGTGCTCCAGTGCTCGAACACACCCCAGTAAATGAACAAAACTGAGTTTTTTCCAAAAAATAAGAAATTGAGATATTTCTACCCAACATAGTATTTTTTTTCATTATTACAACTCCTTTTGCCATTATAGGGACAACATTCATTTCATATATCACTGTTCGTTTTTAAATGTCGAGCGTTTAAACTTGCAGTGTGGTTTGAACTGCGTATTTGTTCGGACAAGAATTTAGGACTCGGGTAAGACGCAACTTCTTTGTTAACACATTGTAGCCGTAATTGAATTATGTAACATAAGTTTTTTATTATTTCGAATAAAGAATCGTTATGTTTTATGTCTCGAATCAAATAAACTGCAATTTTAGCCTTTTTTAATTAAATTATTAGGTGTCCCAGCATTGGAACTAAAAATCGTTTGAAATCCAGTATATGAACGATCGTTCATTCACTGGAAAAACGTCTATTTCATGTTTTTATTCAAATATGTTATTTATTTTTATGCCATAAGATTCAGGTATTGAGAGTTGTTTTAAAAATAGATTTCTGATACTAAGGCCAGTATTGGGACAAGTATGTTCATTCATTGGTTCATAATATCTAGTGTATGAACTAACATTTTTCATCATGAACACAATTACTTGAGCTAGATTTTCTGTTTGTAAGACCTAGATTCTATTATTTTATTAATTTTTCTTTTCTTCTATTATTGTCCCTTTAGATTAACATGGATTACAATAAAAAAAAACACGAAGTTTCGATATACCCAAGAAACATTGGAAAGAGCTCTTAGGTTCACTCGTAGGTTATAGCAAAATCCACCCTACATAATAAATTCACTAATAAAGTTAAAAATTGATTGTTTTTTTTTATGTTTTGATTTAAATATATTTTATATTTTCCTAAATTAAAAGATAAACGTTCCTAAGTCCTTTATAGGTTTACTAGCGACCCGCCCCGGCTCCGCACGGGTGCTATGCTGATACTAAATAGTAAATATACTATATAAAAACTGTGAACGTTGTTTATAAAAACATAGCGGCCCGTTCCAGCTTGACCGCAAACACTACGTCCCGCAACTTTTAAATCTGTATTATCTTCAAAAATATTCATTTAAATAAAATGAAATGGCTGTAAATTGCCATATAAATCTATATTAATTGAACAATGTATTTAAGGTATTTAATCGCATAAGGATTCATGCTGTATTGGTTTAAATCGCTTTGAAAATTAGCCATTATTTGTCGTAAAAAGTAAATGACAAAAAATTATATTGTGGGATATCCATAAGGGATAGACATATACCATCGCGGATTTTTCTGTAGACCTTTGCAATGTGTACAAATAATTAGTACATTATTTTGATGAATCTCTTAGGGTTCAGCCTGCGTTTGCAAAGTAAGCGCGAAAAAATGTAATTAATTTACGACTTTGCATTAGAAATCTTGAAATTATCAATGGTTCTCTAATTTATTAAGCATGTAATTGTACATATAAACCTTCCTCTTGAATCACTCTATGTATTAAAAAAACCGCATCCAAATCCGTTGTGTAGTTTTAAAGATCTAAGCAAACATACATACAGACAGACGCGGGAAGCGACTTTATACTATGTACTGATAATGATTAGGTGTGAATTTTAAAGCTTTTTCTTTGTTATTTTTTATGTTTCTGACAGATTTAGAGGCAAAGAATTATTTTCTTTTTATTTAGTTGATTATTAAATAATATTTATTGAAATATTTTGAATTTTCCTATATGTTAATTAAACAAAAAATGTGTTCATTTACTGGTTTTACTTAGTTCATTTACTAGAAATTTTCGTTCATTCACTGGGGTTTTAGGGTATTTTTCATTTTATTGTTAAATATCTCAGAAAGTATTCATATTATTTCGTAAAATCTACTCAAAATATATTTTTAATACAATCCTGATACCAAAATATAGCTTTGGACTATGGTCCCTTATGAGCAACACACTGTAATTATTTTTTGAAGTTGGAAGATTGCTTAAGTGTTCATTCATTGGAGCACTTACCCTATTTTTATGCCATAAGATTCAGGTATTGAGAGTTGTTTTAAAAATAGATTTCTGATGCTAAGGCCAGTATTGGGACAAGTATGTTCATTCATTGGTTCATAATATCTAGTGTATGAACTAACATTTTTCATCATGAACACAATTACTTGAGCTAGATTTTCTGTTTGTAAGACCTAGATTCTATTATTTTATTAATTTTTCTTTTTACCCGACTGCCAAGGAAGGGTTATGTTTTTCGCGTGTATCTTGTATGTATGTATGAGCATAATATTCTTTATTACCTCATTTCTTCGAAACGGCTTGATGGATTTCGACAATCAGGGCATCGTTGGATTCGTCTTAATTACCCAAGTGTTCTTAGATATGTGACGTCAAACAAAAACCAACATGGCGGCCGTGAGGCGCCGTAGATAGAAGTAAAAAAAAAAAAAGAAAATATTTGCTACAATATGGGTATCAAATTAAAGAGCTCATCATGAGGATTCCAAAATGGTATATCACTGACATATAGAAAAAAAATACTATGTGCAATTGTTTCTTTATTATCCAAACTAAATACTCGTATATTATGCGACGCGGTTGACTAGCGGTTTCTGAACTTAAAAGTGAAAAGTGATAATAAAAGTACGTCTAAACTAAATTACTTAATTAAATACTATTAAATTACTTAATTTTACTGCCCTTAATCCTTCTTCTTTTTCTAATTCCTTTACTCTCTTTGTGTTACGCAATCAATCTAAAATAACTGGATCGACGTGTGTTACTTTTTTATTATCTTGGTATTGGAAGTAGTTTTCTCGTGTCGCGGGTGAAATCTTGAGAAACACATAGCCGTATTATAACTAACTAAAAAGTGTTAAATAAAAATAAATAAATTAAAAAAAATAAAAAACCCGACTGCATAAAAAACACTTTAAATAAAAACTGAAAAGTAAAAAACAAGCTTAGTCTAAAAGTGTAGATAGCAATGCTATTACCACAAAATTAAATAATTTCATAATCAATACACAAAAAATAATAATCTTATGCGAAACATAATTGAGTGTAACAGTCGGGACCCATTAAATAAACTAGACTAAAATCATTCAATATGGGTCCCGACTGTGACACTCAATTATGTTTCGCATAAGATTATTATTTTTTGTGTATTGATTATGAAATTATTTAATTTTGTGGTAATAGCATTGCTATCTACACTTTTAGACTAAGCTTGTTTTTTACTTTTCAGTTTTTATTTAAAGTGTTTTTTATGCAGTCGGGTTTTTTAATTTTTTTAATTTATTTATTTTTATCTTCTATTATTGTCCCTTTAGATTAACATGGATTACAATAAAAAAAAAACACGAAAAGTTTCGATATACCCAAGAAACATTGGAAAGAGCTCTTAGGTTCACTCGTAGGTTATAGCAAAATCCACCCTACATAATAAATTCACTAATAAAGTTAAAAATTGATTGTTTTTTTTTATGTTTTGATTTAAATATATTTTATATTTTCCTAAATTAAAAGATAAACGTTCCTAAGTCCTTTATAGGTTCACTAGCGACCCGCCCCGGCTCCGCACGGGTGCTATGCTGATACTAAATAGTAAATATACTATATAAAAACTGTGAACGTTGTTTATAAAAACATAGCGGCCCGTTCCAGCTTGACAAGACCGCAAACACTACGTCCCGCAACTTTTAAATCTGTATTATCTTCAAAAATATTCATTTAAATAAAATGAAATGGCTGTAAATTGCCATATAAATCTATATTAATTGAACAATGTATTTAAGGTTTTTAATCGCATAAGGATTCATGCTGTATTGGTTTAAATCGCTTTGAAAATTAGCCATTATTTGTCGTAAAAAGTAAATGACAAAAAAATATATTGTGGGATATCCATAAGAGATAGACATATACCATCGCGGATTTTTCTGTAGACCTTTGCAATGTGTACAAATAATTAGTACATTATTTTGATGAATCTCTTAGGGTTCAGCCTGCGTTTGCAAAGTAAGCGCGAAAAAATGTAATTAATTTACGACTTTGCATTAGAAATCTTGAAATTATCAATGGTTCTCTAATTTATTAAGCATGTAATTGTACATATAAACCTTCCTCTTGAATCACTCTATGTATTAAAAAAACCGCATCCAAATCCGTTGTGTAGTTTTAAAGATCTAAGCAAACATACATACAGACAGACGCGGGAAGCGACTTTATACTATGTACTGATAATGATTATGTGTGAATTTTAAAGCTTTTTCTTTGTTATTTTTTATGTTTCTGACAGATTTAGAGGCAAAGAATTATTTTCTTTTTATTTAGTTGATTATTGAATAATATTTATTGAAATATTTTGAATTTTCCTATATGTTAATTAAATAAAAAATGTGTTCATTTACTGGTTTTACTTAGTTCATTTACTAGAAATTTTCGTTCATTCACTGGGGTTTTAGGGTATTTTTCATTTTATTGTTAAATATCTCAGAAAGTATTCATATTATTTCGTAAAATCTACTCAAAATATATTTTTAATACAATCCTGATACCAAAATATAGCTTTGGACTATGGTCCCTTATGAACAACACACTGTAATTATTTTTTGAAGTTGGAAGATTGCTTAAGTGTTCATTCATTGGAGCACTTACCCTAACTGGATAGCTAAAAGCTACCGACTCGGTTTTAATTCGCCGTTGGATCTCAATACTCAACACTTTCATTTCCAGTTGTTTTTGTCGCTCGACGGTATAATAGAGTGACAAGAATAGAAAACGTTAGATTTACTAACATGATTGATGAACATCTTTTTTATTTATTTTACTACGATGTCCCAAGATTACGTCACGTTATTATCATAAATGTCATATCATTATTATCATTATTATCATAAATGATTCGTCTAAATAACAACAGATGTCTTTTTTAACTAAACAAGCAACTAAACCAAATAAACCCAGGACATAGGAACTCTACCCTTGGTAAAAGTACGTGGGAGTAACTATATTTCATGATCCTTTGACTTAACAACTCAAATAAATACACGCTTATTTTATCTTTCAAATATAAGTATCTTGTGTTCTTTGTTGGAGGCGTTTAAATAAATAATTCTAAGATAGTTGCGAAATTCTCATATTACATAAAAAATATTTTTATCGACGTTACCGGAAGAGATATTCACAATTAATCTTATAAAATCGCAATCGGATTAACTCCATAAATTGTATAGTAAGCAGCTGGGTAGCCATTCACATAATATTCTCATTAGGCAATCGTCCAAACCTGAACTTTCTTGCGAGAGTGTTTTCTCCTTGAAAAGTTAGGAAGTTTTCTGCCTTGCCTTATCTCAAGTCGTGTTGGGATCGGCTTCAAGTTTTTCCGGATTGTACCGAATACCGAAGGTAGTTTCCGTCAAGCACTACTGCTATACGCTTTCCTATATGCCATCTAAACAGCTTAATATAAATGGGTATCACAGTATCACACAGTAAGATTTGACTAATGGACTTATTCCAGTCTTATTACAACTGTTGAACTAAAATAGACATTCCTTACATTTTATTATATGCCTTGATCGATTTCAACCACGGTGGCTAATGTTGCTATGACACCGGCCAGCTTTGTGGAATATAGTAACTTATAGTGTACAAGCGGGTGCGCAAATACAGGTAGGTACACTCTCTGTTCCCTTGCTCTCATAGCCCGATGGGACAACAATCCGTCCGACGGGAGAAAGATCAGGCTCAGATCGCTTTGTCTTGTAGACCTGGTAAATAAATGCCTACGTGGCTTCAATCAAGTACACACTACATTACATAAGCCTTTGTTATGACTCATGGAGAGTCGTAGATCAAATATTTGTAAAAGCTATAGAAGTGTATTTAGTAATAGATAGGAAGTGGTATTTAGTTTTATCACGAAAGTCTATGAAACGAAAGTTAAAGATTAATATAAATATCACGCAATTCTTTCGTGACTGATGGCATGAAACTGTTTTAGTCATGATAAAAGTGAATTGGAAACGAGGTTGTATGTAATTGCCACATGCTTGTGTATTGTGTATGCTTCTTTGTAGACTACTTCCATAAACCGTTCCGCATGCTCAGAAGAGAATAGGTCTAACAAATAGGAGTCGCAGGGTGAAGGGAGACAAATTTTATAATAGCTTTGAAATTATTTTCAGAATCAATCATTAGATTATTGTAATTTTCAATTGTTCAATCAGTTCAATACATGGTAAATACCCTGTCATGTAAAAACAAATGTATGCGTCACTAGGGAAAGGCAAGAATACTCTACAAAAATGGAATTTATTTACTCCGCGAATTCTATTCACCCCGTATATCCTGACTTCTAGTTTTGCGCAAAAATAAATAAATACTCGTTTCTGCTGAGACTGAAAGCCAACTTTTCTAGATATAAAGAAATTTTAGCTGAAATCACGTTCTGAAAATAGTGGCTGTAACTGGAGACACAGGTTTATTTGACACTCGCTTAGTAAGTTGCCTTGCCTTCTCGGGTATCACTTCGAGCAAAGAAAATAATATATGATGCTATGTTGAGCAGAAAACTAAGAGAAATTACTTTTCCAAGATAAGTTTTTTCGTTATTTTTCGTGGATTTTTTTCGTATAGCCCTAATCAGTTTTACGTGAATTTATGACATCATTCTCGTTCAATTACAAGCATCTTCATCATATCCAAAGGAGGCAACGCGTGAAAAGAAATCAACTCTCATAGAGTTACGACACGTCGACACTAGTGTACATTACCTACTTAGAATACAATTACATGGTAAACCCTCCAAAATTGGTACCAAAGGTACAGGCTTGCCTAGTTTGGGGCCAATGGGAAAGTTCTTGTAATGTGATTTCTTATAAGTAATTAAAATGGTTTTTGTCTCCTCGACTTGACACACTCGCTGTTGGTTAAGCAAGAGGCCGCTATGCGCCTTGAAGTGCACCGTCTTACATCCATCAACAGTCTTTTACACGTAGATGATAATGCCCCTAGATCTTGACATAACCAGTCAGTAACATTCACCATCTTTGATAGCGGATAATAAGAACTATCATTTACCGTAGACTAAACAATAAGCTCATTCCACGTGTTATGTTTAGATCCAGACTTGGCGTACCTGGACATCGACGCGGTGTGTCCGCGCCGGTCACTGCAGGCGATTGGCAGCGACTCAAGCCCAGTTCCCGAACTTTACATCACGTGAGTATGTGTGTGTGTGTGACCTTGGCTAGTGCAACCTGGCCGAAACGTTAAGCCATTAAAGGTAAATCATCTTACGCATAAGGAAAGGCATGTTACGCGTTAATTCCCGTTTACTATTACCATAATATAAAATGTGACGCGTTAGTTTATATGTTACTTGTCTTTGCTGTAAACTTTGATTACATTTTGCATATTTAGTCACAATTTCACGTATTAGATGTAATACGACCTCTTTTTTCCCGGAGTTGTCTTTCTAGACCTTCTCGCCTTTTGTGTTTACTGGTCTTATTCTCTATATGAAAAGACTTTGGGACTGCTTAACGTGGTTTTCTTCCATTCAATCTTTCCACTTTCCATCTCAGTTAGTTAGTACTTTCAGGGTGCTTTTCCTTTCTATTTTACTACATATTTATGTTTCGGAAAAGATTAGTTCCAAACTAACCAGTCATCATTGCAAAAGGATTAGATACGTTAGTTTTACATGGTGGCATATAGGTAGAAGCATGATTTTAATGTTCTTTGTGTATATGCTTAACACTAAGCTAGATCTAATCGTATTGGCCTTGCTATGTTACTCGATTACAAGAATTTATATTTTAGAGGCGAAAGTTTGTAAGTATGGATAGATGGATGTTTGTTAGGTACTCTTTCACGCTCAAACGGTTCGACCAATTTTCATTAAATTTGGTATGGAGTTAGCTGACATCCTGTGTTAATACATAGGTTACTTTTAAGGGATTGCTTCAAAGCGGGGTAAGGTTCTTGCAGCTATAACTGACATTTGCGCGGGTCAAGTTGCGTAGATCAGCTAGTTTCACGATTTTAGCGGCGTTTATAAGACATTGCTCATCCCAAAAGATTACTAACTTTATCAATATAGGCTGTTTTAATCCATGATCTCAGTGACCTCATCAATTTTTTTTTTATAAAACTGTTTCAGCCAAGTAAAAAAAACACAGAAGCAATCGATGTCTGATGTAGCGTGATCAATGAAGCAGAACAAAACTAAATTGCATTTATTATTTAGATATTACGTAAACAAACCTATTTAATATTACATTTCAAAAACTGGCTGGTTTGGATAACATTTTCTTTCAGAATAATAAAGTAGAGCAACTTTTATACCTTTTCTGGGAACAATTTACTTGAAATATTAGGTTTACTCTCACATAAGTAAAATCGCTCGAATGCAGACTTTTTTCTCCATATCATGAAAATAAAACTCTTTGAATGAATATATTATCACAAGACGGTTGAGCATTTGTCGGTATATCACTGCAGACAGAAAGAATAACAGCGTTGAATAAATGTTTGAAATTAGCAAAGAGATATGAAAGACAAATGTATCTGTTTGAAACAATAGTGAAATAATGTATTGAATGCGCTATTAGGCAAGTTAACCGCCTTTGTCGACATTCTTGCATAATAAATAGTCACGAAAACTGGGCTTAAGGGGCCTTCCACCACTTCTACTACCTTTGAAAGTAAAATTGTTGTAGTTGTGGGAACGAGACAGCGCATTATACGGCGTAGAGCGGCGTCTCTCTTCCACAACTGCAAGATTTACATTGAAAAGTGGTGGCCAGCGAAATGTCTGTTTTAAACTGTACTTAAAGAAAATTATGCATCTGATTTAATATTAAGATTAAGACACTTCCTTTTGATAATACAATTTTGTTACCTAGAGTTTCGTATTCATTCCAAAATTTGGTATTTCTTACTGAATATTGAATTTCTTTGCTTATAAAAGTATTGAAACGTCAATTTTTAAATGAAAAACAGTAAAATTACGTTCTAATTAAAAATCTCCAAACTTATAGTCAATGACGTGTAAAGATTTTGAAATTAGAACGCCAACCAAATTTCTCTTGCAAATAATTTCTCGATAGTGCTTTGTTTTAGAAGACAGAATTTTGTAATCAATCCCCTAGTATTCGATTCGAAATTCAAACAAACTTCAAGTAATTCGAATAAAACAAATGACACGTTTAAAATATAAAGTCATTTACGAACACCATAAATCAAGCATTCACATTGTCCTGCATACATAACATACATATTTACCTCTATATTTTACCTCTGAGATAACATACCATACATGTCATATTGTCATTCAAACCTACTTATACCTTGACCTTACTTCGAATGTGGGTTATTGAGATCACGTTTTTTCCATACATGTTATACAAGTTCTGTTCTTGTTATGTCATAGTTACACGTTGAAGGATTTCGTATGGAATTTAGTGTAATAAAATTAGCTATTGAATTGCTTCTGGTTTCACTAACCCTTGCGGAAAAAATGTGTAAGTATCTATCTAAATTGTTTAAAAAATGAATTATAAGCAATTTTAATTAGTATATTTCTGTTTTCCCTGTCTGCAGATTCCTATATACAACGTTGATAAAAGCGAGAGGCATTAAATGAAACCACATATTCTGTATATCATTATAAGGCTACACAACAAAAATCAAATCAATGTAAGCAATATTTTTATAATAACTTTCGTGAGGATGATTCATACTTAAAACGTTATAACGGTTTACTCACGCGTATTTATCGGGATAGCCCGACTAGTTTCGGACCCAACCGGAGCCAACTAGATAACTATGCCTATAAAACTTAGTCACCTAATCAGGAAGATACAGCATGTTCAAACTAAAAAAAAACTAAAAAAATATCCTGTGACTAAACTATTGCTTACATTGATTTGATTTTTGTTGTGTAGCCTTATAATGATATACAGAATATGTGGTTTCATTTAATGCCTCTCGCTTTTATCAACGTTGTATACCTACACACAATTATAATAATGAGTTATTATTTATTTAGATTTGATAGTTTCAAATGGCTGATTACGTTATTGTTTCTATTTTCTAAAACGCGTCCATGGCAGGTTTATTTATCAATCAATCAACTTATCCTATTACGTCCCACTACTGGACATAGACCTAAAAGTATATACTTAACTTATTTATACAATGGACAGATATAAAATAAGATTCTAAAGAATTACTTGGCAGTTAGTCGCTCAGAGCAGAACTACAGAACCTAATCACGGTACTAATTAGTTCGTTAGTTTAGAAACACTTGCTAACGATGTCACTGACTTAGTACAAGATGGCGTAATACATTCAGATGTGGGTGAAGGCAAAATAATTATGGAAAATGGAGATGAATACAGTTAAATGTATTATGCAATTGTTATACCACGTGTTAAAACATATATTTTGTATTTATAACACGGCTTCTGTGAGTAGTTATGAAAAGCTTTCTTCATGAGAAAAAAATATGAAAAGATTTGCTTTCCATAGTAATTATCTTCGATCAAAATTACCTTTTTTTCCCTGAAAGAGAGAAAAGACTTTGGCTATCCGTCCCTATGTATGCTTCGATATGTATGATCGGTCTTCAAATAAACACACTGTATGTCTTTATAAACAAGTTTCCAGCAAATTCTAAAATGATAAACTGTCATGAGGGTTACTATCTACCGTTCAAGGTTTATCGACGTTTTGCGTTTTAACGCTAAATCAATAATCTTCGATTTCATTAAGTCAAATTAAGAAAATAAAATGTAGAGTTCTTGGTAGAGTCGATGTTTTCTTTAGGTTTTTTCATTAATTTGAGTACTTTTTTTTCTTATTTGTTTTTGGTCTATTTATATCGACTCTCTTTGCCTCAATATCAAAAGTATATAAAGTGTTTATGTAGATATAGTAAGTGTTTTTCTTAAATAAAAAAAAAATCTATTTTTAGTATTTTTTATCCTATTCAGATTAGTAAAGAACGTAGCAGTCTATATTTACCTATATTTTAAAACAGTGGGCACGCCTTTTTTACCAACACCATAATTAAGAAATGAACTAATCACAATACATAAATTAAACTCATTCAAAAAGCAATCTTCATTAGATTCTCATTGTTACAACTCAATGTAGTAGCAACTCAATATCCTATCAAGCATAAAAGGCATAGTTAAACAGAACAACCAAATACGGGACTCTCGTGACTGTTTATTATACCGCGTTAATTAACTACCACGTATTCAAATAGGTCGCCAAAGCGGTAATATCTTCGCCTATACTAATGTCAAAGACAACCCTTGAACCGCGATAAATATTAAACAAAAATGAAGAGGGAGGATTAGTTTTAATGCGCGTTTTTAGGTCAAAAAGTATGCTAGCATTATCACAATAAAAAATCAAAACTAAATCAAATTTTCCGCCATATTTTGTATCATACATGTGATTGCAATCAATATTGTGCGCAATGCACCACTGCGCATGTTTCCCTAGGACCGAACTTCCTTCATGCTAAATTATTCTCTACTTACACAAGTTTAAAGTTCAAAGTTGTTTGTGTGGCCCCAACCCCAGATGACAGCCAGTGGTTCGGTTGGACTGGACAGTGTGCATAAAGTGTATTGTGTAGTCTGTACAAACGACAAAATACGTAATATTAACATAATATCAGTGATAGTACGGGCTCTGTTATCACATAAAACTGTATTATTGAATACAAACAACGTGTTTAAGTGAATCGGTGTGGTGAATACTATATTATAAAATGCATTAATTTTACTTCGATAATTTTGAGGTTTTAAGTGTAAAATAGGGTTAGGCGTGATTATGTGTGTTACGGCATTTAATTGGATTTGCTCGTAGTAAAGTTATTAGGGTTGTGATGAAATCAGCTTTAAAATTGATGTGTTTAAGGACATAAAGAAAAGCGTCAGGGTTATAAAAATAGATTTTACCGATAATTTCCAATCGAATGGGTATTGCTAAAGTGATAATATTCCATCTAGGGGCTTTATAAAAATATAATAATGTACTTGGTACGATTACTTAAATACTAAAACGTCAAGCTATTGGAATAAACAAAGCGTTAAACAAAGGAAATACAGTAAATTAATAACATGTTGTAACAGTTCCCTTGTTGTAAATAATTCCATAATTCTTAGTACAATAAATAATTCCAAGTTAATAAATATTATTCCCGTTTAAAATTCATAATAATGTATTAATTAATATATTATACAGAAGAATGTACGGTAAGGAGGCCAGACAGTGCTTTTTCATACGGTTTTGTAATAATTAATACTTTTAATATTGTATTTATTTTTTATTTAGAGCCGAAATTTGTCTTATTACAATATCAGAGATGATTATAGAGAGCTATCAAATTACTTCCTATTGTTTAACAGTAAAGTAAATTTAAGAATCAATTTTGATTAAAAACTGAATAGGTGAACAAGTGTGAAAATTAAATTTTTCTTAATAGTTTTAATATTATTTTACAAGAAAAATTAATGATCTACTTCTCAAATCGTACTCTTTCGAGTAATACAAAGGTTCACAACAATGTTTGCAGGTGATAACCTATAAATTCGAATAAATAAGTTATCGTATGTATTCAATAAATTATTTAAAATATCAATACATTGTATAGGTACCTACTTATCTAGTAACTTAGCTGTATATAAGATTGATTGTACATTTTATTTTACAGATAGAATACAGTATAAAGTAGGTATTCTTTGTGCCTTAAAAAAAGCTTCTCTAAAATAAAATTTACTAACTTTTGCCCATGATTTCGTCCCCGTGAATTTCGGTAATAGCTACGAAAAAAATATCTGACGCAGTCTGTTAAAAAGAAGCCTATGGGTTAATTCATGTTATCAGCTAACTTCGTACTGAATTTAAAATTAACCCAGCCATTTTAGCGTAAAAGAGTAACAAGTCTATCAATCCATCCATACTTACTAACTTTCGCGTTTATAATACTAGAAACTTGTGGGGGAAAAAACCAGGATAAAAATACACTTTTATCTAATCTTAATGGCACACAGATACGTAAGCTAAAACAAAATCAATCAAATTGATAAGAATTAATTAACTTTGAAAACCTACGAGCTTTTATGGTAACCTATTTAGTTTACTGAAAGTCCCACAGCTGGGATTAACTGAAGGTTTTCCTGTTGGGTTAAAAATATTATGTTCTTATGAAATATACTTATACAATGACTTTAAATAGGTCTTACTTATATTTGAAGTACCGTTTTCAACGCACGTAGACAAAATTGGATCAGCTGATGACTTATGCGGATAGCTTTTTTTTGGAAATTTTCTGTTTCTTATTATAGTGTTTTATTTGTTTCAATATAAAAAAGACGTATTAAACGTTTCACCAAAATGCATTAAAATAAAATTTAAAATTAAACCGTATCGTGTCAATGCACGTAATCCAATGAAGTTGTATGTCATCGTTCTCTGTTCCTATGTGTAACATACTTAGGTATATGCTCGCTCTCCAACATGTTACTATGTTCAATACTTTCTTAACACGAAATAAGCTATAACGACTATTAATATAGAGCACGAAATATTTTATGAAATCGAACGCAGTTTAAATAATCATAGTTTAAAAGTGACTACTAATTAGTAACTCTAGGTGTTTTCGACAGATAGGTGTGTTCTTTCAGATATTTCAGTTATATTGTAACTAGTGTGATACGTTCAAAAATCTTATTTTAGGTGTTCAATGCAGAGATTTTTGTGAAGTAACTCTATAAATATTTCTATTCCTTATTGGCGCGACCGTAATCTACTTTTTGATACGATATTAATAATTTTAAAATGATAGCTTTCACTTTTAAGAACATGCAATCTTATATTTGTTACAATTTTCAAGAGCTGAAATATTTTAAGCACATTTACACCTATGACTATCAAAATTAGGCAATATTATAAAAACTTATAAAAAATCGTGTATAAATAAAACAAGGAATTAAGTATTGTACTAAAGATAAATTAAAACACACCAAAAAACCTTTTATGTTTTATAGAATTTTAAACCCAATGTATTCTAAAACTGATTTTATTTGGAATGGACTTTTCTAATCTGAAAGTGCTAAATATGCTAAAAAATATTGAAGTAATTTCATACAATTCATAGCATAATATTGTGTGAAAAACGTGTATATAAAATATCAAGTCATTAGTCGCCTGAAGAGAATATTTCGGTAAGTTTTAATTAAGTTGTAGAATTATTTAATTAATTTAAAAGTAATTAAGTAAGAGATTGTTACTAAGCTTTATAAACAAGAAGGAAAATATAATCTATGAATTATTCGATCGTTTAAGAATTATCCCTTTAGATAATTATCAAAGTAAAGTCAAGTTTGTGCATAAAGTGATCATATTGTGTAATGGTTTTTGGGTTTTGGTTCTTTGAGCAAGGATTTTTTCTTCCTTAGATGGAGCTTGTTTAAATCAGAATATTAATTTGTTATCAACTAAGTACATATTCAGATCGTAAAAAATACAATTTAGAATTAAAATGAATAGTTTTAATTCTAATATGATTATTGTATTAATTTGTGAATAACGTTCCTAGGGATTGAGATGTTTAAAAACACAAAGAAGAACTATGAAGAAGAAAAAGTACCTTGTTCTGATTAAAGTGCATTTTGGATCATAAAGTACCTAGGCATTCACAGTATAGTACAATAGTATAATTTATTGTAGCTTTAGGCTGACCACAAAGGCTAAATCTTCAAAGGTTTACTTCTTTAATAAATCAACGATAAATGAACGGATTAAGTAACTAAGTGGCATACAGGCATAGTAGGCAAGTTTAGTATCATACTCGTAATAGTGTCATTTAAAATTATGACAAACGAAAATTAAAAAAATACTAGTACTTGTTAAAGAATAAACTGATTTTCTAATTTACAAGATAGTGTGATAATGCTCTCTCTTTGAGCTGAAAAAGAAATATACTTCTTGTAATTCCGTAAAGACTTATTCAATCCTATAGTCCTTAATAAGTAGGTCGTAGGTGTAAGAATGCGTTTGTGGCCAGTCTACCACCATTCATGCCCTTATTATTTCTAGGTTCGGCATGGCGAGTGACAAGTTTATCCCTTACCGTTATAACGAGACTTAGTGCCTCCTGCTTGCGGCTTTTTCAGAGCTTATAATGCCAAGGTACTAAGTAAATGCATGTGCATGCGATTGTATGTCTTATTAACAGTATTCGCTTTGTAAAACGCAAAATTCTCCCTTGTTTCCCTTTCTGCACTATCCTTGTACTTGTATATACTAATCGTTGTAATCAATGCCACTAATTAGCACTGTTCGGTTGCCATAGCAACCACGTTTGCGGTAAGTAATAGGATAGTTACACAAATACACAATACGTTTTTCCTTATCTTCCATACGCCTACATTTTCAAATGTTAGTCTGATTTTTGTATGATTTGTTCGTAAATAAAATCTGCAAGCTTTTTCATCTATATTCCTTCAATCTAAAACCCTAAAATGCGTAAAAGGGACCACTTTTTCTATACTAGATAATTAAAAAAACTATTATCTTAGTAAATAACGGCTCTATCCTTAAGACTTTTGTTCAAAATCAAATCTATAATTATATGGGAATAATCTTCTTTTAAAGCCCTATGTAGTTTTCTCTCGGACTCTCACAAATTCTTTGCTAATCTACTCTTAACGCTGACATTGAAATTCGTGTTGTAGAGATACCCCTACATCTCTATTACTTCACTTAAAGTTCTGTGTTGCTTTCCTAGTATTCTGTATAGACGTCTATGTCCTATGTTTGTTGATGTTCACACTGTGCCGTCTTTTGTTTCATCATACAAGTAGGCTAAGCCTCCCATCTTGCGTCTTTAGCAAGATTGTTTGATGTTCCCCAGCTGAATGTGAACCGTGAACGTTTTTCTAGTGCCCACTTTTGTGTCTTGATGAATGATAAAACACGTATCAATTTACATTGGTTTCGTTGATTGTGAGTTAAATATATTTCTGGAATTGGTTTCTATTTAGAAAAGAGCACTTCATCTTATTGTGCCCTATTTTGTACATAACAATATTTTTCTGAAAGCGATAATATTTTTACGGAGAATTTAGACGATGATGGGAGGTTACAAATCCCCTCTTTGTTAGTTGTACTTAAAATGATTGAAAGAAAAGCCTTTTGCACCGACTCTCCATTCAAAGATCATGTTATATTGTCGTTAAAACTTATACTAACCGTTTTCGAAGTATTTGGAAAGGTATCTAATGTAAAAAAAAATCTACATAAAATTAACATCAAGCACTTCGATTAAGCATTTCCAGTCTTTAGATACAGTTCTATCAAGAACCTGTCAGCAATAAAGTCGAAAAATCGAATATAAAAAAAATAAAACATAGGTCGGCCCATATTACTTACAAATATCTGATTAAAAATATTCAGGCATTTTGAAATTACCAGAAACCAATACAAAAAAGTAAAGGTCCTTTCGTTAAACCTTACCTTAACTTACCTCCACTCCCCTAACTGAGGTTTCGCTTGGTGCAGGTCGGCGGGCGGGTCGAGCAGCGTCGGTGCGGAGGAGGCGAGTGACGGCAGCGACGCTGAGCGGCCTCGCAGGGGACATCATCTGCGAGTTCCCACACCGGCCTTCCCGGGACAGTAAGTACCAGATACAAACTACTATGCAGGGAGAGCCATTTTTTTTTTTTGTTTCGCTGGGGGAAAATGCGTTACGCATCCCCTCTAAATCGGAGGGGTATGTGGGACTCACCGAGAGCTAGCAGGCTCCCGGTATACCCACTAAAAACCCAGCCGTCACGCCCGCTTCGCCTTTTTGGAGAGAGCCTGGGAAACTGGTTGAACCTTTACTTCCAGACCCTCTCCGGCATGCAGGGAGAGCCTACCACAACCTCTTACAGGAAAATTATTGTAGTTTTGGGAGCATAATAGCGCACTCGGCACAGATGCCTTTTATTAAAGGTGGTAGACCCTCTGGTTCATTTCACCTTCGAAAGTTGCGTATGGAGCAGGTTTATAGGGCAGATCTTGTAACTAGGAATTGGGACACATTATGGAGAAATACAGAATTCAAAATTCACATTGATCGAAGTTCAGTTGCTTGTGTTTCTCCCTTTCAGGAATAGTAAAACCGATTTGATCAAACTACCGTAATTCAGCTTCATGTGTATCCTTTCATATTAAGCATAGGCTAGGAAAAGATAAATCTTTTGAAGAAATACGGAAATCACTAACCTTCTTTTGTTTAAGCACAATTGCCTGTGTAAGGGCTCCCACACATAAACACGTTACGACGTCGCGTCGTACAACGATGCGGCGTCGTTTCACGATACGACGTCGGGTCGTGGAAATTTACGATGAGCATCCTAAAAAAAACACGACATCGTAACGTAATGTGCCACGCACGATATACGGCACGATGCCGTCGATATAGTGAGGTGGTGTTTTAGTTCCTTCCGAAAAATGGACCGCACTAGACGCATTCTGCTTCTGTTGTTAATAAGAAGACGAAGAAAGAAAAGACAGATACTCAGAAGATATTGGATCCAGGATTGCATCGTGAGTTTCTAACGTTACGACGTCGTGACGTAGATTTTCACGACGCGACGTCGTATCGTGAAACGACGCCGCATCGTTGTACGTTGCGTCGTCGTAACGTGTTTATGTGTTTGAGCCCTTTGTACCTCATACATTTGATGTAACATAAAGCATGGCAAATTTTGCCGGTGACGAAAATCGGAACTAAAATTGGGTAGAACAAATTTGACAGCTTTTCAAGGAATGACAATGCTGGTAGCGCCACTCGTTCCGGTACAGATAAGTTTGTAGCACTTGTGTGTAATATCGAGAAACGTTGTGGAGAAATACTGTAATTACATACAGTTTTATGGTGATCAAAGCTCAATTGTTAATTTCTTCTCTACGTCAGAAAATGTCGTTTGCCTGTTGTAGGTGTGTTATAAACTTAGGATCTGTAATTACATAATCTAAGTCTTAAAATATGATGAATGTTGTTTAAATGACGAAAACATTCGATGAAAGATTTATAGGTCTTTAAATATTATGTAGAAACTTTATACTAAATATTCTAAGAATATCAAAGATGTTAACCATTAAACCAGATACCCCGTATTACGCTATGCCATATAAAATCACAAATCACATAATTATCGCACACATCGTCATCATATATCTTGGATCATTAAAAGGATTGTTTCCACCATGTATGTAACATAGAGTGACGTGACAAGGTTTACGTGCCTAGATTACCTACGTGCCAATGAATTTTAAAATCTCTTGTAGCGAACACGCAAATGCCTTCCGTGGCTGTTCCCCTCGTAGCAAATCAATCGTAAAATCAATGATACATAGATGCATTGCTTCAAGTTTCTTTCATTGACCTTCGTTGGAACTTGGCACTTCTGACAGCCAAGCCTGGTAAGTCGCAACTATTATTTTCGAAGTCGAATTTTGTTTTTATCCAGTCGGCATCTTCAAAATCAAAACCAAAAGGTTTTTATTTCGAGAAGACCTACTCAGGCAAATTCAAAACGTTACTGACAGCTGACTCTAGTTGCTGACTTCAATTTGTATATGTGAGGTTTGATTTTAATGGTTATATGTGATTCTGCGAGGGGGTTATCTATAACAAGATGGTGACACTTTCTATTATAAAACTCAACTTTCAACAATCACTGATGTTGCTCATGTTGTGATAAAACTGCGTAAAACACAAAGCGATAGCAATAAATTAACTATACAAATGATAGTTTCCAAGGTTTTGTTAGAAATATCAAATAAAACATTGCCAGTTGAAATCTAAACAAAAAAACTACTGTCGTGAACGTTCCGCGATAAAATTGACGACGTTTTTAACCTAAGTCACATCAAATCAGTCATCATATAATTTAAATAAATACAATACGTATTTACACATTTACCAGCATATCTCAAAACGTAAATATGAAGCAGTAACCGCGCAGATAAGGCTACAGCATTCATTTAGTTTTGTACCTGTTGTTATCGTATTTTGATCGTGTAATGCAATTGTACGTAAAATTTAGCTAATTGGAATAATATATACTGAAACGATGTTATGTAATAAATGTGGACTCGTGGTGTTGTGAGGTTCATGTGCGAAGTGACATCGGTAATGGAAACAATTGATGAAAAGAAAAGTGTTAAAGTTCGATGGGCCTTGCGTAGGGACAGTTTGCCTCTTGCTCATATAAGGCAGGCTTTCCTAAAAGGAAAGAGGAGTATCTCCCCAGATGCGTTACTCTGGCGTCGACGGTAAGTCTCATACCGAAATATCATACGATTTAGTTTAAAATAATATTTATCTGCCAGTAACATGTGGTGTGGGCGTTTTACCAGACAGATTTATTTTTAAATGGCTATTAAATTTCAATATTGTCTTTTGTCGTGCCAGTATCGAGTTTAGTGGAGTACTTTTTTACTGAAATCGTGTACAGCGTTCGTGGTTACGAGCTATCGACTCTTCTCTATTAATTTCAATTGACTTCGTAAGTAACGTGTATCGCGTAACTTAGAGTTATTACCTTTAGGAATCAAGGCTTGCAATAACCATAAAGTATAACGTAGACTTATAATTTCCAATCAAATGACTTGAATGTAACAAAATGAAGATTAACTTGGTAATTATCGGAATTAATTTCCTTAATTGTAGCACGTGTAAGGCGCTAATACTTTGTGATGTTACGAATAATTCTAATAAATTTGATAGCTTTGTAATTAATTGCTTGCTACGGCCTTGTGTGTGTAATGTGTTACTACATAATACCGCTAACTGTGCTATTATCGCTAGTACAAAACAATAAAGTATACAATGTATGATATTATCAGCTAGAGGGTATCAGTGATACAAGGGTTTATCAAAGGCATCACAGTTTGACCTTTCGTGTGATCTGTTACAAAATGGATCACACTTGATTTAGCATTGGTTGAATGGACAGAGTTTCATGACCTAGCCGGTGCATCCATGCAGAATGTGAGGCCACGTGTTCAGAATAATCCAGATATATTGCACTGGCTGACACGTGCCTACTTTGATGGGTAGTATTTTTCGAATGAATTCATATTTTTTCACTATGACACTTTCATATAAAGTGGCTTCCTATTGGTAAAAGAATGACTCTTTATTTGAAAATTAAGACTCTTTATTTTTATTAAGAGGTTTTATTTATATTTAAGCGAATAAGATTATGTCAGTTTTATCTTACCCTAAAGATTTAACTCGTACCTACTAGTTAGTATAATTTGTAAGAACTTGTATATCATAATTGAGGGACAATAAAAAGAGCACTATGAATCAAGGAGTTTTTTAATAAACAAATACGTTCTTTATGTACTGGATAATTATAAAATAGGTTATTAGATATAAAAAATGCAATACGATCTTTTTTGTTAAATATTATGCTATTAATTATGAACAAAATATTTAAAGAACGCCAATTACTTTTTATCCCGTAATTGCCGAAATTGTTTGAATCGCTAAGGACGAAGTCATTCAGTGGATTTTTAAACAACAGTAGCCTTTTGTTATACCTACCTAAGTACTACAAATAGGTCCTATTGAAATCTCACTTACATAATTGTGGTTAAAGTGAAAAGCCGATCTAATTACACTTTTACGTAGGGAAAGTGACTTCACGCGCAACCGGTATACCATATGACGGACACATGTTTAAAAATAATCTATAAAGATAAAGTCTGGCATTAAATACAATATTTACAATTTCAATACATTTTGCTGACGTAGTTTTATTCTTAAATATTATGGATAACAATGATTACTTTCCTCTTCTTACTTTCTTTTTTTAGGGTTCCGTACCCAAAGGGTAAAACGGAACCCTGTTACTAAACCTCTGCTGTCTGTCTGTCTCCAGGCTGTATCTGTAACTTTCACGAATGATGTTCCTTTGGCGCTATAACAACAAATTATTGCTATTGCTAGCCTGAGATGTCCCACTGCTGGGCAAAGGCCTCCCTACTCTTCTTCCACTTGTCTCTCTCAAGAGCCACGGTTGACCAGTTTGGTAGAGATAACAACAAATACTAAAAATAAAAATAAAATATTAAGGGGGGGGGGGTCTAGACAGGTAGACGTTTCGCTTTAGTCCGACTCGCACTTGGTCGGTTTATTTAAATTCCTACTGAGTTGCACAAGAGTTAGGTATCGCGATCAAGATCTGTTCAAGTGTAATAATATTATTGATCAAAGAATTTGTATTCAACACGTGTCGAAGGCGTCTTATTGAATTAGGTATTTACTTGAGTTTCTTGTAAACTCGTTGTAACGTCATGACTTATATTTATTTTTTATCTGTATTGAGTTCTTCGTATTATATGTATTTCTACTGTAGGTTTCAGCAAGCAAAATAATGTTTGAAGAATAGCCTTCATCTTTATTAAAACTAAGTTAGTCATACACGATTATGAAAGTAACAATCTTATGTTCATATTTCTATGATTATCATCATCATCAGCCCTCAATAACCCACTGCTAGGCATGGGCCTCCATTGGGACTCCATGGGTCTCTTGCCCTTTGCATCCATCCTATACTTGCTGTCTTTTTTATGTCGTCCGCCCATCTCGTAGGCTACTTTCATTCTAGAAAAAATACTTCTGAAAAGAAACTAATTAAGTTTTTAGTTAAATTCGTGGACGAAATCACGGGTAAAGCTAGTCCTAAGTAAAATACTCGTAAGTTATTTCACAAACCATTTAATATCGTCATAAATACTCCATTCCATCATTGTTTTATTGGAGAAGCCCGTTCTATTTCCAATAGCCACTCGCATTAAGGCTGGGACACGCCTTGGCGATAAGATGACCTACTGCTTCAATCGAGGTTAAATTTCCTGTGGACATTAGTAAAGGATTGCGTGCAACACTGGCTAGTGACTATACTGGCAACACTGGCTATACTGGCAAAAATGGGTTTTGCGAACAAATGTATCAATTTTAATTAAGAAGAAAACAAATGGGTGTTAGCAATGACAGGCTTTTTGTTATAAATCGGACACAATTTTTTCTGTTCCTTTTTTGGGGTAACTACAGTATCTAAAGGCCTATATCCTTTCATTAGGTCTGCGCTAATCATACATTGCCCCGCAAATTTGGTCTTTCATATACAAATTTTGATGTTGATGAAATTTTTATATGGGGCGATCAAATTAACAGTTTTACTTGGAGCGAAATATTTAAATCCTTGCACAAAGACTGATATAGCAAGTACACACGGGGTTGTCTATCTGTTTATACAGTATACTACATTACACTAAAAACTAAGGATTCTTAGACTTTGTGAGTAACGGGCATACCTTAAGCCTAGCTTAGTTTACGTTTAATTTTAACTGGTTATTACATATAAATGACGCCTTTCCTCTTACATAAGGTTTCCGCCTCGGTTGCCCGCGAAGGTTACTACATAAGTTAATAACTTAAGTTATTTTTTTGGCATTGAACTTAAATAACTTTGTATAACGTGTTGATATTTTATTAAACAAGTTATTTGTGTTTTAATTGTGGATAATGATGAGCAAAGAATATTTGGAGAATACACATACAACGTTGATAAAAGCGAGAGGCATTAAATGAAACCACATATTCTGTATATCATTATAAGGCTACACAACAAAAATCAAATCAATGTAAGCAATAGTTTAGTCACAGGATATGTTTTTAGTTTTTTTTTAGTTTGAACATGCTGTATCTTCCTGATTAGGTGACTAAGTTTTATAGGCATAGTTATCTAGTTGGCTCCGGTTGGGTCCGAAACTAGTCGGGCTATTCCGATAAATACGCGTGAGTAAACCGTTATAATGTTTTAAGTATGAATCATCCTCACGAAAGTTATTATAAAAATATTGCTTACATTGATTTGATTTTTGTTGTGTAGCCTTATAATGATATACAGAATATGTGGTTTCATTTAATGCCTCTCGCTTTTATCAACGTTGTATATGAAGGAGCTCGTTTGTTGGTTTTGATTTGTAGCTATATAATTTGAATATCTATCAAGCGTTTTTGGGCCATGTATCGTTGAATTTTACAAAAGTAAACTAATAGGTACCCTTTTTTTAATTTCCTCAAATCAGCATTCCGTACTTTAGAGTTCGTATATCTAATTGACACCATGATAGTTTGAAAAGTTCTCCTATAACGATATTTCCCATAATGCAAAGATTTTATAGAATAACGAATTATAATTTTCTTACTTTTACATTTAAACCTATTTAACATTACCTTGTACATATGCCTAAACCTAATAAATCTAAACAAATTAACATTAGACACACCTTTTGCCTCGTTAAGGAATAATTTTCCATGAGCTATGTGTAGCAAGTGGCAGTGGAAAATAACTTGCATGGAGGCTACACACTTGACCTAATGAGGTTGCGGTTAGTCACTGAACTTTATTGTGCATTTTATCACAGTCAACCTTTTTGCAGTTTGGAACTAAAACAATTAGGTAGCAAGGAAGTGGCTGGCTGGTTACGACAAGGACTACTCTGTTTTTTTTTTTGCAGGAATGCTTTCGAAAAAGTTTTTATACCAAATTCTATTTTCGAAATGTGTGCCTGGAGAATGGTATTCTAATAAGGAATGGTATACTAATTACAAAAAAAGGAAAACCAAATATTCTTAGTCGTGTGTGTGAAAGTATTATTAATTTGTAATATAGAATAGTTTTGTATATAATAGATGCCTGAAATAAATGTATTAATAAAGTTTTCAAAGTAATAAATGCGCTTCAAATTCGTAAATGTTTGACAACCTTTCAAACTAGTGCGCGAACCATTAAAGATATTTATATAAAGTCAAACTCATGTCTCAGGGTATTTTAAAAAACTGTTTCTTTGATAGTAGGTATTTGTATAACGAAGAAAATACCTTTAGTTGATTTGTTCAAGGACTTTCTGTACCTATCTAAATTGAATCTAGATTTATATGTAAACTGTGAAAGTGTAACAGATGCAGAAGTAATTTATATGCGCATATAGGCGAATGGTTTAGGTCACCACGCCAATGACCACTGTGAGCGATATGACGCATAGTACAAGCATTTGTGTGATCCACATATGCTTGTTCTATGTCTAGATGGTTCTAGATACTTCTATACATCTAATTTGAATATCTGTAAAACCCTGCTACACAACGATTAAAATCCTTAGTAATAATACCAGTCTACCGACCTTTGGCAGATGCCTCATTACATTTTAGATTAAAGTTCTCAACAAGGCCTCTGTATGTTGGACTTAAGTCCTCGTATAAGCCTTTAAAAAGGTCCATGTTTCTTCCCTTGAATAAAGAGAGATATAGCCTGTAGATGCCCCACTACTGGGCACAGACCTCTACTTAAATAGAAGAGCTACCATGGAAAACATCTATACTAGACGATTTGAAAGGTAAAAAAAACACAATCGCATTTTCTACACTGATATACATACGTATTATTGCCATGGACTTGCTCGTAGAAACAAACGCTATATAAGTAATAAATCCGCGACCTGAGTTATAAACTGCAAAGCTTATATTGATTAAGTGTAAATAATTGTGCAATAATTACTCACACACAGTACATTAAAACAGCTGATACTGATATGCAAACTACATGCAGACCGGCAGTCATAGTTGTTGACCAATTGACACCCGTCTGACCTTACGGTCAATATATTAAAGTCAATTTACTGAAATATTACCTTTCGTATGCAATTTATGTTAGTACTTTGTTTTAATTTAACTTTATTTGTTGCTTGGGTAGAGCAGTGTGTAAAATATGCATACCTAAGCGTTTTATTTATCTGTTTTATGTTAGAAAATACATTATTTTTAGTGTAATCTTCTGCGACTTACTGCCGTTTTCTTATGATACAGAAAAATATTGCCTTTACGCATTTTCAAGTGGAATATGAACACTTTGAAGAAAAAAAAATGATAAAAGCTGACAGCAGTGTATAGTTTAGCTTCTTCTTATTCTTCCTTTGACTATCCACTAATGGAGGTTAGCCGTCAGCTCTGCATATCACTCTGTCTCTAGCAAGAAGAATGAGTTCTTCCCCGTTCATATAGCACGTGTCGCATAATATTGTAATCGTAATCTGTACTAATAAACCGTAGTAATATCGGCTACAACAATAGAATAACAATAAGGTTACTTTGAACTGACAACTTTCATATTACAAAATCGCTGTTAATTAAATCGTAAGTACGGTCCGGTAACTGCTTATATTACGGTCTAACGGACCTTAGGTAAGGGCCCGACATTTCCGGAATATAAAATTAATATGTTGAAACCAAACACTCTATACAATACCTACATAAATATATAATAATAATATATTCCACGACTTTTACATAACGCCATCTAGTCTCAAACTACTGATAAACATACTTATAAATTGGAGAAAAGTAAGGGAAGAATTAACTTACTGGGCAGGTAATAGATTTATGAATAATCTAATAGCTTATAGTTATGTTCTAAATGTTTAACATAGGCAATACACTAAAATTCTAAACAAAAAAATCATGGAATGTAGAACTCTAAAAGGTAGAGTCACAAATCGTCTATTTACTCGATTCTTCGACATAAACGCAATTCTGTAACTGATAGATACTACATACTTAATATTTTACGTCAAATTTTCATTTAATTGTTTTAGATTGTTTTTTTTACTGTAAGCCCTAACAATCATGCCAAGTGCCAACATAATTTAAAAATATCTATGTTTAAAGTTAATACGACCTTTCAATTTACGTAACATGATATTACCTAATAATATCTATTTAATAAACCTACGCATAAAATGTACCGACACTTTGTTTACCGATACAGTTGGCAAACATCACAATTGTGCAAAGCCAATATTAATCAATAGTTCAATATTGGCATTACTCGTACTGGTATTAATTAGATCAAATTACTGTAAATATCGTTATAATACGTTTTCTCTAACAAAGTATATTAACTATTGAATGCAAGGTACTTGATAGAAATCTAGTTGTGTATTGATGGGTTTAACACCAATTATTGTACCAGTATTGAGGAACAATAGACCCTATTTGCCTGTTAAAATAAAAAGGAGAAAAAGCTATACTCTACCTATACACCGTGACTTTTAGGTCGTTTTAGAAAAGCAGCCCAGTTCATGTATCCAATGACTAGTAAACGATTATAATAAAAAAAATATGTTTTTTTAAGATTTGAATTAATAAAAATATTATTCATTATTATGACACAAGGCAGTCTTACGAACACTCTGTAGTGAGCGCGGTCCGAGCCTTGTGCCAAAGGGGCCGCGCGGGCGGCGCGGCGGTGTCTTATCATAGGTCATTCATAATGTTCGCAGTAAGTATGTAGCATGTATCTTCAACAGTTTGATACGTAAACATTTTTAACAGGATGTTTCATATTTCCAATGTATTATTTATTTTTTTCATGCATATTATTTTAATTAATGATAAAAAAATTATATTCGCGCCTAGAGGTATTTTATGACGGATACACTGTGTGGACGACTTTTTTAAAACGACCTAAAAATCACGGTGTATTTTTAAGCCTGGCAATTGTGTTTAAAAAGTAATAAAAAACCAACCGCTTTATTTGACATTTACTGTATGGATTAGTGACCAATTGCTGAATACTGCAGTGACGATTAATTTTAAATTTCCGTTAAGCCCCTTTCTGCCAATATAAAGTCACTAAAGTCGCGTTTCAGGAGATATGGGACACAAATAATACCCACCTATAAATAAGGCTACCTATGGGCCTGTCCCACTGCTGGGCACAGGGCTCTTCTCATATAGAAAAGGTGTTAATCACCATGTTAGCTCACTGCGGATTTGCGATTTCAGATTCCAGTAATGATTTCTGTCACCGTATGTCAGTAGTGACTTAGAATAATTTATAATTAAGATAGTAGGTACATACAACTTTGAATGCCACATGAAACTGCTACTTATGCATATAAATCCATTCATAGAACTACAAGGCTACCACGACACTACTGTAGACAAAACTCCAGGATAAATAACAGCAAAAGAGGATACTACCAACTCTACCAAGTTACATAACTAGCTGTATACAATACAGATCGTTAGCATACAAATTGCTCGCTACCTTACTACCGTAGGTACCTGGCGTACCTGCTCCGGTCGAGACTGTTGTGCGCCACGCCGACCGTAACGGATGCACCTCGTATTACCATTTTTAGTGAGCACGCTGTTACGGTAACGTTTTAGCTTAGGGCTAAGGCACATGTGCGTGATACAACAATGTATTAAGAATCCAGTCTGGCATGTTTGAAAGACATATGACGTTTCTAAGTCGTTGAAGTTACTTTATTTGTGTTTTGTTGGTGGCTTGCAAGGTTTTAATTGCGTTTCAAATGGTTAATCTCGTAAGAAAAATCATTTGGATTGATACAGCTATAGTAAAAATACCGATTCCAAGATGATTTGAAGCAGAAAGAAAGTCAACTTCGCAACATCTGGAAATGGAGGAGGTCGGATGTCTGAACTCTAAAGTTTGGCAAAATGTAAAGTGGTAGATTCCAACAATGGGTGGCCGATTTTCTTTTATTCGAGTGCCTTACAAGACTTTAGAAGAAGAAACCATATCCAAATAACAAACATCATCAAAATATTACTAAACCACGTATACTCTTAAATTACAATTTACGTCACAGGTTCAGAAAACAACTCAACGTCTCGTACCGTATCACGCAAATGCGTTTCCATCCTTACTCGAATTAAGCTCCAAGGTGACATGTTTATACGTTAACCGACATCAAGGAAATTCTTCATTTGAAAGTGCCTAACCTTATGACGTCAGCAGACGGTCGCCAGTGTGTTTGTGCCAATAGTGACGTAGCGACACTCCCTCACGAATGTGCCAAATAATTTTAACGTCATTTTACACCTGCGTAGTTGAATCGATTCTTGAATGGCGCAGAATTATCTAATCGTAGTTATTATTGTAATTTGTGAGTGGGATTTTTGACAGTCCGACAGTCGTACTCAACAACGACACTGATCAAAATTAATTCTTGGGTGTCATGTTGTCTTTTTCATTGTCATATGAAATGTAGAGACAAATCAGTGTTTAGAACGTCTCTTTGCTAAGTATTGTTCTTGCGTATGTCTGAGACTGTGGGTCTGTCCACAGTATCAATAAACGGTCTATCAGCGGGTATACTATTACCTCTAACGTCTCATTATTGCGGTTGTGCAAGAGAGACGACGCTCTAGGCCGTGTAGTCCGCTGTCACGCTTGTGATGGCGCTCAGAGTTCAGTATAGTTCATAAAATAAAATACGAGTCTAGCGCAATAATTAGGCTTAAATTACAACTTGTTCCGCAGTTCACAGCGCAAGTTCACCGCAGTCTAATTGACGTTGTAAACCTAGCTCATTTCATTGGCTTTACATATGGCATCACTTTACAACCCGAAAAAATGTCCAGTATTTTGTGTACCTACCGAATTCTCAAAAAATAAAGTAGTGAAAATGCCTAACGTCATGTTTACCGTAATTTAGTCATATCTTGTATTGTTTGACTTTGATTAAAGATTGTTTGAGATGCATTCTTGTTTTGTTGACGTAAACCACTAAAGTTAGATTGTACTGAAAAGTAAACAGTAAACAAACAATTTCGTTTCGTAAGTACCTATGTACATTCGTACTCTGTCGAAATGGACCAGATGTTCCGAAATCTATTTAAAATATAACAATTGCCTGAATCATTCTACTTCGAATATACTCTAATTTTTGCATGCCGTGTTGTCTAGTATGCGGTCTATGGTGATAGATCGTTTTAATGCGCTCTCTTGTTAGTCTCATTAAAATTTACTTATTTTCTTCCTGTAGATGTTGCCCAGAATCATTTGCTTCGATTTCACAGATAGTTACAAACAAATAATTCGTTTTAGGTTTAAACATCAAGTATTAAAAAAAAAGCATGTATACGGTCGAGAAATTGAGAAACCTCCTCCTTTTTTTGAAGTCGGTTATTTACGTAACAAAACTAATGTGTGCTTGAGTTGCACTGAACAAAGTCGGTTGTTAGTTACTAGGTTTATGATCGGCCTGAATACGTTACATTTGGTTCTTACAGGACATACATAAAACATCTTTATGACTAACAACTAGGTATTACGTTTACCTCAACTACACAAGTAACATTAAGTCCAGATCAAGTTTCAAGTTTCATAGAAATCATTGGAACACAATTCTGGGAATCGAATCAGATTTTTCAGAATCCCAAAATCTCGCCATGTACCTTCAGTGGACTGTTTGGAAAGCAATCACCGATCGATTTCGTATTCAAGTAGGTATTGCAAACATAATCCAGCGGAACTGGGGTTCAAAGATCTTCCCGACGCCCTTTACGCTTCAGGCCATACTATAGTCCACTTGCGTGCGTGCTCTTATATTAATTTGTATTTATACCTGCACATTCGATTTCAATTATGCTTCAGTATTGTTAAACGTCTACCATTAGCAATAAAAGAAGAAAAATATGGGAACATAAATCTTGGTCAAATTATTCGCATACGTGAAAATATCTCTTTTTTCTTTGCACATCTTAGTGGTGATCTGAGCCAGCCTGTTAGTACGAACTTTCCATATCCCAAAAGACACATCTACACCCAATGCGTTTTTTCCTGTTCACAGCATCTCAAACTGCTTTTCTATTAAGAGTGGATTATATTTAGCTCAGTATGATCAACATGTGATACAATCGATCAAAATGTACGTTGATCGCGGATATTGTTTAAATCAAAACAAACACTCGTTTATAGGGAAAATAATTTACACGAGAACTATATTTAATCCTGACATTTCCTGGAATATGGCTTTTGATCTTGTGATAATGAGTTTTGATTCGTCAGCTTTCCAGTAAATATTTTTCTTCTCACAAGTTGTTTACGCAGTGTTAATGAAAGGAATATCGATTTTCATAAAAACATTATTTTCCTAGAAGCCAATTCATTTTGCACTTCGAATTCCCGTGTATTTTAAGGTGGTACGCAAACAATAAGGTACCTACATATTATTGCACGGATCACCGAAGTCCTTTAGAATTAGTACCTTTTGCAATAACACTAATACTAATAATATCTGATCACTTGATCAGTGACAAACAATAGACAATCTCATTAAACCCTCCGACAAAGCCATTGTACTCATACGTACTGATCGATTCCAAGAGACATACTTGATAGGTTTAATTGTTGTCGATAATATTGCCTTTGATTGCTCGATACGTAATTACACGTGGTAAGTGCTTTAAATTAAATAAGGAGTTAAGGATGTGATTCAATATATTTGTAGAGCTTCTAAAATTATGGCTATAAGATATTGGTGTAAAAGATAATGGCCTCTAGCGGTCATCCCAGTAGACCCTCAGTCATAAATAAGCAAACGAGAATAAAGAAAATAAGATATATACGTTACAATTCTCACAATGCACATTTGATTTTAATTCTGGGCTTGATTGATTTTATACAAAAAATATCTTATATTTGAATGATATTCATAAAAGTCTATTTTAAAATGTATATTAAAAAGAGTTACATATGTATGTTCTCTCTCAAAATGTTTTATTAAATGTGGAGTATAAAATATTAGTCCAGAACTAGAGATACAGACCTCTTTGGAATATAAACTTCGTTACCATTTCGAGTCAAAGTAAAAGCGAATGCATATCCTGTCCTTGCTCACTAGCCGTTGAAGTTTTAATTAACGCAGGCAAAGGCAACTGAATAGGGTTTTAAAAGTATTTATATTCTTGGTCACTTAGTAAAAGGTTTTAGATGACGGTTTAATAACGTTTTAAATTACATTTTTTATAATAAGAAAACCGGTTTCTCATTTATCGAAAATTGACATTTATTATTCTTTTTCTATTTTGAAACAAGTGTTTAATGGCATCGCGTTACTTGCGTATTAGCATTAAGTTACCACTTGAGTTCTAACAAGTATATATAGTATAAGTGTAAGTAATTAATGTGTGCTAATAACGGCGTGGTTTACTGCTAGCACGTTTTCCCTATGCTAAGAATATAGTGGGGATAACTATATCAAGGGTAAGTAAGTTTTGGGTGTGGAGTGTGTGGTGACAGCTGGTTGTCCCTTGAAGATCATTAGTAAACTTTTCATCGTCTTAGATTAAAGTTCTCAACACAGCTTCTGTATGTTGGACCTATGTCCCAGTGTAAGCCTTTAAAAAGCCTTTAATTTAAAATCAAAATTTCCACGTCATGTTTTCTTTTGTCGATTGTCATTTCTGTCTTGGACTAATTCGGGAGATTATACTTACAAAAAAAATAGAGTCTATATTCCAATCTGCCTGGCTGCTACGTTCTAATCGACCACTATCAACTATTTTTTTAGCTTTTTCTTCTCCTACAGTAAATCCTTTTTCCAACAATTATCGTGATTCATGGGTGTTTGCCTTTCGTCACACTAATTTCCCAATAAAAAACTCGATATTTCCAGTTTTACATTTATGATCGATGATAAAGAACGTGATTTACAGATGTAAATCGTAAATCACGATCTTTCAAAAACCTCGTGGCCATTATATATGATTTGTGTCTCATATTTTTACCACATATTTAACACGTCACCTAGGTAACTACTTACGTATTTTTTATTTAAAGGTAGTTCTAAAAATCTCAATATATGTATTCATAATATGCGATGCTATGAGACACAAATCTCACAGATTTGTAATCTCTTTGATAATACTACATCAAAGTTAATCCATCATCTGTATGACAAAAAGATTGTTTTAATACGATCCTCTATCTTTCTCATACCGATACCTACATATATGTACTGCCTCAAAAACCTCAACTGTTCAAAATAACCTTGAAATCTCTCGGGAAGATTCGGGGCTGTGTCCTTCACAAGGTTTACTTTTAAGGTTCAAGGTAAAGCTAAAATCTTTTATGTAATTCTACGAGAATTCTATTGAAACATGAGCTGTAAATTAATTAATACAAGGAAAAAAAAACTGTTCCCGTAATTGTAAGGTTTTCTATCCATAACAATACAACCAAGTTTGGATTTTCCCGTTTCCTAGGTGATTCCTGTAGGTACCGGATTTTATTGATCGCGACAACCCCTGTTTTCATTCTCGTCACTTACGGCTAATACAGCTGTAATATAACTCAGTATTTATTACTCGTAAACGTCACTTAGGTATTAATTACCTATTAAGAATAGAATTCTTGTTATTTTTTCTTGTACTTAGATTTTATTTTCCTTTTGTGTTTAGTACCTAAATATTTTTAATTTAGCGTGATTAATGTTTATTAAAACCATACCACAAACAATGGGCTGTATCGATTTTCCCTCGTCATAGCGTCTTTGAACCGCTAGGATATAAATAATACGCTTTTCTACTGTTTCATATTCTACATTATTAGATATATTAGGAGTAAATATTCACACGTTGTAAATGCACGTTTCTTTGAGTGGTTACTGACGCAATTGGCTTGATGTAGTTGGTTAAATTCGCTTTGATATTTTCCTATCTCTTCCTGTAACGGTATGCCTATCCATATTAACTAAAATGTGCACGAGTATGACGACATATTACTAAAGTTTTAACTTATTTGCATTCAACAGGATATTTGAACGAGGTAAATCAAACATTTAGTTTTTATTTGTACCAATTTGATAAGAAGAGGAAGGAAGAATCTTTCTAGGAATTCTTAAGTAGATACCTAACCTAGGTACCTATCCTTTTGAAAAGTACACTATCATAGTTTATTATTTACATTCATTCGTCGTTTTAATTTAGTTTGCTTCCCAGCAACCCTGACGATCCCCAGTTTTCTTTTCTTTATCGATCCAAATATCAGTCGACACGCAATGTTTTTTTTTTAAGTTTCGCTATTCATTAAAATTATTTTTCAAAATTAAAATAAGTTAAAAATCATAGAAATGTAGGTATAGATACTAAGTATAAATATAGAGCTACTTAGATGTATATAATTTAATACTTATCCTAGGATATGTGAGTGGAATTTATAAAGTATTTAAAACAATCCCAGACAAAATATAAAGTGTGTTGGTTGGCTATATTTGGATTAAAATATTTTGGTGGACCTATGGAATTCATTGCAATTTCGATTAAATAATACTACAAATTCACTTGTTAGGTGCATCATTCCTCAAACGACGTCACATTCTTCATTCATTACGGCGCACATTTTGTGAGTCGCCGCGTGGACGCTAGGCCGAGTGGGGCGGCCAAACCGGTGTCAGTTCGCAAACAGCCGAGGCCGTGTTAGATTGTGTTTCCGAACGCAACACGAGTTACGGGCGGTTACCGAACGTGAAGGAAATGTCATTATAAGCTGATATTTTTCGGCGGCCTACATAAATCCTGTGATTTTCGAAATACAGTGATATCGTGTTATTAATAATACAGTAAATCTAGATCTTAATATAGTAACGTCGAAACCCGTTATGTAGCCCGTATGATTTACTATTAGGTTTCGTCGTTATTGACATTTGTGTTTTAATAACCCAGTTGCGTATACCAAAACAAATTAGTTGTAATCGAAATTCATAGAAATCTGTACTGTTTTCGTGTGTGAAAATGTCCAGTGACTCGATTTCTCGATGAATTGTAGTGTCGAATCGAATGTTGTGAGCTTATTCGAGTGGATTATCGAATTAGGTATGACCTTCTAAATGAAGGAGTCGTATCCTGATGAAATTATGCTCTGTTTTGTCCAAGGATTTGGTGAGAGTGAGCGCGGGTACAATAAGAACCGTGAGTTTGACGGGAATGTGTCTGATTCTAATTTGAAGTATAAGAAGAGTCAGAAGGTGCCATTAGAGTTGGAGGGGGGTGAGGGGGAGCAGCCTGTAGAGTTAAGGGCTAAGAAGTCGCAGGGCCTGGTGACCGGCAAGTCTCTGAGGCTGTCCTCGGGCGGGCGTTACCCGGAGGTCAAGAGGAGTCTCAGTGACCGCTTCTCAGTCATCACTGATGCAGGGGGGAAGAGGCCAGCGAAAGGTCTCTTGACCATTAGAAAAACCTGGTAATTATTTTTGTTTATGCATTAATTTAGGTATGAAATTGCTCTATCTAATCACACATCCATAAACTAAGCATACACATTACCTTAATCCAGAAGAAAATATATAATTTTCATTTTATCAGCGTAATAAATGCACAATAGGCATTCATAATATATTCATATGAATTTCACAGTAAATTACCTTAGCTATGCATATTCCTTATGCTGTGGCTAATAATATGTGGTATTGACCACAAGGCTGCACACATTATCCTTTTCTTTAATCGGTAATTCCGTTTTTGCAATTGTTATGTTTGAGGAAATCAGAACATTCCTGTGCTGGGTGTAATTTTACCGGTTTTATTTCAACACCTAAATTGTCAGACATTCAGTGCATTGTTGACTGCATAAAACTTTAAAATGTTTAACCAAATTAATATGTTAAGGATTACACTTGAATATTATTATAAGTAAGTATTGTAATATTGATATTTTAATAGAAATTTAGTTTAGATATGAATTTCGCTATCACGATTTGATTCACATCAGTTGAGATATCCATCTAAAAACAATATTCAATAAGATGTATTCACTGTCACACATCATTTATTTTTAAGGATTTTTCCTTTCATGCTTTGATGTTGAAAATTTAAAGAATGTGATAAGAGAAAATTAAATAATATTAATCATTTGAGTGATAAGATTTGTATTTTTGAAGCAAGTAAATGTAGCAAGAAGTTTGCTATTACAATGGCTTCGCTTTTAAAGAAAAATACATGTGCCACATGTATTTCTCATCTATTATTATTATGGGAGAAATACTGACTGTTAATAAATTGTTTATTGTTATTAAATTGTACATAACCAGTACTTCCTTTGCTAAGCTCTCTGGGAAAATCAGGGGTGAAATCAGTCATTGACCTGAAAAAGACATCTATACTACGTTCCTCTAAATGTATCATTTATTTCTCTTTGGCAATAATCAAGATGTATTCCATAAATTGTGATGTTTGTCTATGTAATTTGGACAATATCCAAGTAAAGATACAGCTTTTCTTGCCATAATATGTAGTTCATTGTTCCCAACAACTGAATCAGTTATTTGGTTATATGTAGTAAATTTTTTTGCTACAAATATTCTAATATTGGAATGCACAAATTTCTCCACATACTCAGGCCAAATATTTAAAACAAATTCACCTTTGACAGCAAAATTTCTGAATGAAATACCATTGTTTTCATTCTATAACTAATTTGAATGAAATAGCTGTATTTTACGTATTACTTCTAAATATAGACTTCAGATATTTAAGTACCACAATATGTACTAATCATGACCTATTCACAGTTCTTTGTTAAACCATTTTAGAATAATTGGGTCATGAAAGCTATTGATGAATATCTAGTCTAATATACCTATTATAGGGCAAGGCATCAGTAGATCGAAACATGTAACTTATGAATATTGTAATATTCTTTGTTATTTTTATCAGAAAATCATATGCCATGTTCCATTTATCAATCAGGTGCTTATCTTGCCATGTGATGAATATTAATAGAATACTGAGAAAACACTAAAGTGATGTATTTTATCTAACATTCACTTTTCACCACTCAACTTTGAATGCAGGATTTCATGAATTGCTGCACCCAAACTGTGTTCTGTTTTCATGATATAGTTTTCATTCTAGAGTTTCAATTTATTGTACCTTAATGGTTTCATCTCCTTTATTGTTTTTCCTAGTGCACTTAAATACTGAAAGCTTTTAGGACAGACCACATGGCGCAATGAGTTTTACACCAAACTCTCTATAACTTTTTAGCGTGTCATGATTTATTACAATCCTGAATCTATATTTCTATGATTAATCTATTTTTTTATCCTAATCTCGGCATACTAAAATTATATATGTTTTTTTTTGCGTCCACCTGTTAAATAAACAACTTCCCGAAAAAAATCCCCTTTGGGAAAACTCAAAGCTCGTTTTTTTCCATTAAGCACGTATGTCGAACTAATCTAGATTAAAACAACACTAAAATTAGTAGGTATCTACCAAACAAAGTGATAACAATGTTATGAAATATCTGTTACAATAAATAACATAATTGACTTGCTGTAACATTTGAACCTACTCCCTTCAACCCTTGACAGACAAGGTCAAGATGTAATGAAATGTGCATGACTTTTACTTTCCACTCAACAGTGTAATGTAACATCCTTTTTATTTGTAACATTCTATTTATTTGTAACATAGTACGTATTGTCTTGTTAGTATGTCAATCTGTTTAATGTCGCAGTTATTATTTTTGCATCGTAATGTTCTTTGCATCTATGTAAATAATGACTACCTACTGTTTCGCGTCGTTTGCGGAACATAATATTTTGGTATTTAATTCTTCATATAGGTATGTATTTAATGGCTGTCGTTGACTTTTAAATTACCTCTAAAGTCTCATAATAACTATTGAATTTAATCTTTCAGTTTTAGAATTGAATTCCGGTGGTACCTACAAACAGGATGTTAATTTATCAATATAACATATTCTTACCTAAATATTAGCTCAAAACATTGTTAGGTTGCAAAGCTAGAGAACTAAAACAATATTTATGTAATTTCAAGATTGCTTTTATCTGTTGCCGTTAAGGAAACAATCCTCATGATATGATTAGATAGACACACGTTCTACGTATCTATAAGAAAACTAAATTCTTACGAACACCTGCAAGATACATGGCCATTATCTTACCACGACACTTCTTACTTATACTGACTTAATACGTTACCAACAGAATAAAATACAAGAAACAAATTAAATACTCAATTTAGTTAGCTAAACACCCGAACACATACCTACTAATTATCTCATTATCTATCCAGTTAAAATTTTATTTGCATGAGAACATAAATAACGAGTAAAAAGAAAACCGGTTGTTGATAATACTGTAGTTATGCAAACCTTTAATTTTGACAGAAACAATAGGATGTTACTTCAATGGGAAAACGTAAAAGTGTAATTTTTGAAACTGGCACGGAAGCCCATAATAGGTGTATTTTGGGACACATCTAATAGCGCACACACCGGTGCAATGTCGCAACTTTATGATAGATTCTTACCATGTGCTGCCGACCTACTTCGAACGGCGATACCAAAATAACCGGTGCGTTAAGGCCAAGACAAATTGAGTTATAAACGGTCGCTTAATGAAACGGAATATGCCATTCGGATAACTTGACACTAGATATAAGTACCAATAATATTCTTGCGAAATGAATTTGTACGATATTAAAATGAAAAGTATCAAAATTTATTCGACCATTCATGTGATTGTTAGTAAGTCACGAGAAACTAATGAATCAATTCCGAAGAAGTTCGATATTGATTAACATTGTATTAATTGCTTTGCGAAAGGTTAACTGTTTACTGAAACTTTGATAGCTGCGGACGCAACTAATATACCTAGATTTGAGAGAAATTGAGAATATAAAGCTTACATTTCTTTTAACAGTTTATTTTATTAAGAAACAAGTGTAAGACAAGTATGGTCATCGTTGGATAGTAAACTTTCACTCGCCCGCAAATTGCTTTGCATCATAAGTCAGTTATAACTGGACAGTAGACAACTTTTGTCACACACCTCATTCCGTCAAGACATAAGTATATTTTATATGACTTCATATGAAGTATTAACATTTAGTCTGTGTCGGAAAGTACAGTCACCATATTTTTAGCTGGCATTCGAAAATTTGGCTCGGAAACCAAACAGATGGTAGTTAAATCTGCTAAGGAATCGGAAGTATTTCCTCCTTTTGTTCTTCGTACTAATTTTATACTTCAGCATTTTCCTTTGAATACTTTCCTGTTCTTTTTCTTGAAGGCTTCAAACAATCAGTCAACTTATAAAAATTCACATCCCATAGGTGATGTCATTCACTGCAAAATAAAAGGAAGTATCTCATTTGTCGTGGGTGGGCTCTTGTGCTAGTAATATTGTCGCCTCTATAGTTTATTGGGTTATTTAGCGATATTTTATACTGCTATTATGGCACTAAGTGTCACCATTTACAAACAAAATAACGTATTGTTTCAGGTTAATAGAGGGAGAAACAGATCTTTCCTCTTTGTATAGTTTATACCCACATTACATAGAACAAGAAGAAATTTTAGGATCCTTAATTTGAAAAGTTAAGCACGTAACTTTACTAGCTATAAAAGTCTGTGTAAGACTTCTCTTTAAGCGATGTAAAGTGTTTGTTATAGCTTGCAGTTCGGACCACCAAGAAAGCCGCGGAGCGTGACCATATGTGTTCATATGCATGTCATTTGCTATTTAATGAGCAATATTTCGCTAACGTGGTCATTCCTGTGCTCACTGAACGGTGACGCTATAGGATTCTATGACACAGCCTTTTATCTGGCGCCCGATTTCTTCGCCGGTAATTCGAGATTTTTAGACGGAATTACATTTGATACGTCTACTTAAATGTCTGGGAATTAGAGGTCCGCTATTCCTATTAAATTCGAAATGAGATATTGATATAGCATTATTCCTTATCCACTCATAGCTTATTGCCAGCTATCACATTATTTATGTCACTCAATACGGCTCGTTTCTAGGAAAAATAGAGTAGAAAATGAAACCTATCAAAAGCCAAAGCTTTCTACCAATAGGCGCATCCGTTAATCCATGAAGATGTATGTATTAAGGTTAATCTCTAAGATCTCTGAATCACAAAGGGAATTTCCTCATACATATTTGTTTGTCGGAAATAATTATCGTTACACAAGAGATCTCTGTTCTTAGATGGACTGACGTCATCCGTATTTCAGAATCCTTGTGAATGCGGTTTATTCAACTAGAAGTTCGAAATTGATAATCCAAAAATATCCCGAAGTAATTATTACTCAAGTAAAAGTTCTGAATGACGTAAAATTTTCTATTAAAGCGGTTGCTGCCTGAAATTGTTTCCGACTTTTTCATTTTTACCTTGATTGTAAAATACTTGTAAAAATGTTAGGTAAGCGGTTATTGGATTAAAATTGTACGGTTTCACTTTAACCTTGTTTGTAAAATATTCACGAATGTTTAAAGTGACTACCAAATGAGATTGTTTAGAACGATCCAAACAATTTGGCAAAACAAATTTATTTGCCAGACCGGCTTGTAAATTATACGGTTTTTGTTAAATCAAGCTGTCCATGAACGTATAAAGATTCAAGTCGTACGGAAAATGAAAACAGTTTTTTTGTCGAAATTTACAATGCCTGTCCAATTGCCTGTATTTTGTATTTCTGTCTGTTGCTTTTTAAATAAGTGTTACTAACAGATTTTCATGCTCACATGTATGAAAAAATCATGTGGAAGGATCTACGTTTATATTTAGTTACGTTCTCTTTGTATTTCATTGACCTTCGATGGTATTTACCGTATAATCAAACTTAACTGTTTGTAATTAGGTAGGACACAAATCGTCTTTACAATAGTAGGCTTGATCAAGCGTGACATCCACTCTGCAAACTTTGCTCGATGTTTAAACATAGTACGATGCCGTATAATGGAGTCTCGCCACCAAATTTTATTGTACGTGACCATTTTCTTGGGGAATATGGAGCCAGTGCCAAGGCCATTGTACTTAAATACGTGACTAAATAACCAACTGAATTATACATGAGTATATTACTCTGTACTGCTTTGATATGACTGTACTACTCAAACATGTCGGTTGTGACAATTTTCGTTATATCCTCGTGTACTTTTATTGTTTCCTCTTTTAGACTATCCACGTCGAGTATGGAAGTTGGCACGCTGCCAACGGTTGCTCTCTCGATTCCTGATATAAGTACAAGCGCGTGCTTAGGTTCTAACCTATTTACTCTTTTTATCTCCTTTCTGAAGTGTGAAGTTTCTAAATGCGTCCGAGAATATCCGAGATGCTGCTACTTGAATAGTTTTATTCTTTGTTGTTTTTTTTTGCAGGACATTGCGAACTTGTGGTTCTTGTAATATTAGCAACGGTGATGAAACTTAGTTTTATAGTATGGTTATATCTGTTTTATTTCGATCAGCTCGTATTGATCGTTTTGGACATTAACTATGTAGTTTTATGCCCCTCGGCAGTAGCGTACCTACAATAAAACTAAATATACAAATTTTGATCTCGTGTAGGGATCACGCTTCAAAAACTTTAGGTAACATATCCCGTTACCAAAAAAAGACTTCCACACTTATCAGTTTGTAATTGATTTTAAAGCATTCAGACTTCATTGCTCTAATAAATAGTAATTAATGCTGCATGCATCTTCATATTAGTCTTTGAAATTGGTACAATAGTTATCCAAACAAGACTATTAAAACATCTAACATTGTAGCAAAAGAACGCTAAAAACACAAGCTAAGAACAGCCAAACATATAAACGACTGTAATTGAGAACCTGTTTACAATACGAAATGATATAATACTAGTAATGTTTGTATTTTCTTCGGAGCAAATACTGCAAACGAGATACCAACTCCACTTGAAAGTACCGTCAGGAATGACGTATTAGTAACTGAAGATGTATTCTATCTTTTATGACCGTTCGCACGTCATTTTCTTCGATTGGATATTACCGCTTTTCCTAATGGTTCCATAAAACAGCTACTAGTTACAGTAAACCTTTTTATTCGTGTTATATCATATTTCTCATTGATCGGAGAAAAAACTTTAGATATTCTTGTTTTAGATAATTAGCCGAAGTTAATACTTTTACGAAGTTTAATTGTTAAGGATAGGAAGTAGCTATCTGAAAAAAAAATACGATACTTTTGAAGTCCTGCATCGATTTCACCAAGTTTCGCCCAAAGATAACATAAAAAACGTATATCAGTATTCTTTTTAATACTTCGTATGGAAGTAATAAATTCATGTTTTAATGATTCCAATTCTAACTAGTTGCGTTAACTTTTGATTGGAACTGGTTTATGTACCTGAGTCGTTTTAGCGCTATAAGATTTACAATTAATGGCGTCCATGCGTCAATAGTTTAACTACTGATTTATTTATGTTTTATGTAGGACAATGTTAACGTGGCAGAAGTACGTAAGCTACTGGTATTCGATAAACGAGCTTCACAGAAAGCAGTATACTGTTAAAGATGGTGTGACAGATTGCAAGAAAAATGTTCACAGTTTCTTTGCAAAATGACGGAGTGCTAATAAGGTAATGGAGAGGGCAAAGGAATACCTGTCACTGCTCAAAGTTTTCTTTTGTAACCATTCATAATCTAATGCCTTATTATATGTACCTGCATTATTAATTAAATATGGAACATTTCTATTTAAACCAATATGTTTAAGATATTTTTATTCATTTTAGCATGATAATGCAAATTCAGAAGATAGTATCAATAGTTGATCTTGATCAGACAAGTTAGTAACTTTGACGTTGATTTATATGACTTCTGCAATACATGATAAAAGAGAACATTGCTTCTGCAGCCTTATTTACTTATCAAAGAAATTGAATGTTAAAAATACTTCAATAGCGAATGAGGTGCGGGAATTTCAACGTTATTCTATCCGAATAAATGCCTTTGTATTTTGTAGAAAAGCGACGTAACTATCATTCGTTTTGCAATAAAATATGGGTATTTTCATGAACTATGAAACCAACTGAATAACCTTAGAGTATAAAATAAGATTAAGGGCCCCTTATTCCGAAAGTTTAGGCATTTAACGCACCGAAACGGCTTGCGCCCGCGCTGCCCAGGAGCCGTCGCGATTTGAACTCCAGTGACCTATGGCGGCGGGCGGGCACGCCACAGTATAAATAAATAAATCAGTAGTTCATATTTATATTGTGCTAGTAATAAGTAGTAGTTTGCAACAAAAACATAATAATATACTTAGCTTGATGTGCTATCCACTAAACTATTGATTGTCAACACTAATATGTTATGAATGTGTGACTAAGGAAAGCGATGATCATTCTATAGAATTTAAAGAATGGTTGTAGAAGATTTGGTAAGTACTATACAGCGTGGCGTTTAATTATTAATTTAACACGGTTAGGACTAGTAACCATGAATCATTTGAATCATGATACGTTTTGATATTACGTAAACTGAAAGACTTTTTTTTTCAAACAAACTAAATAATAAACATCTATCTCAAATTGTGGTGAGTTGTGATCGATAGCCATGTTCAATTTCTTTCAAATCTTATACGTAATAAAATAATGTAATAATAAAATCAAAACACAATATTAGTAAGTACATCTCCTTGAATTTGACCAGGATGGAAATCTGCACCTTATAAAGGTGAACATTCCCATTATAGATTTTAAATTGACTACACTGACAGTGACATACTGACTTCTCGTTGCTCTGTGTATAGAAGTAATCATATTGTGACGTATTTATAGAATAAGTACTTACGCAATACACTTTCGGATTATCTTCACTTCAGACACCCTTCTTTTCTTAATTTTGTTTTTTTTATTTACCATTTCAATCACTTACGTAAATTTGTGGTCGCGAGCAAAAGTTGCATAGGTCCTACCTCGATGGCGTCCGGCCGGACACTGGCACCGAGCGCGCGGTGCGCGCGTGCACTTTTACACGTATTTATTTTATTTAAAAAAAAATAAGCGCCATATTAAAATTGTATCCAATAATATCCCTGGCAAATCCGATTAGTAAATGAAATGTTAAATTTATATAAAATTACGTTCAGTCCAAGTCTTATAAAACTAAAAATACTTCTTAAATCGACCTTACTTCTGAATTTTTTTTTATCGAGCAAAATGTTAAATAATTCGTTTCTATCCAAAAAAGTCACTAGATAATGCATGTATCTGTACTATATATTTTTTTAAGAATTTAAATATGGTGATTTCTCTGAAAAAAACTCGATCTAGAAACGTAAATTTCGAATAAGGGGCCCTTAATACCTGATTTCTGAAATAATATCTAATTAAGTACTAGAAGGTCAATATGTCAATGACCAGAGACACAAAATAAATAGTAGTAAAAGTATTCGTAAAAAGCAACCTTGACACACCCTTTAAGCATGATATAGAACCTTTCGACCTACATGCTAAGACGTGGGCGACTCTTAGGCGTCACGCCTGCGGGCGTCATTGTTCTTTGCCAGATACATTAAATAAAGTACCTAAGGGATTACTGGTAGAATGTTTATACTCCTCTGATTATAACCTTGAACTTCAAATGGATGTGTTCAGCCGAGCGTATAGGAGTATTGTGTATGCGTATATAGGGGTACGCGAGAACATTAACTCAAGGAGTTATTAACGAGTGTTAAATGATTTTAAGAAATTTCACTTCATATCTTCTAAATGTCTTTTGAAGATGTTTCGTAGATTGGTTGGTGATGTTCTGAACTTACACGTTTGACAATAAACGTGAGAATATTAGGAATTATCAATTGGTCCGATATCATTTCAAAGGGCATTATTTGGCCTCGTTTTTGAAACAGTATTGCATGAAATTGTGACATTTTTATGTCTGTAAAATAGACTGGGACTTGATCACAATACAAGCGTTTAAGGTTATTTCATAAAAAGGCTGGTTAACGTGATCTCTTTATCAATAAAATGGTGACAAGATAGGATAGGGGCGAGGAGAAATAAAAAACCAATAAGCAGTTTCTTCGACATTTCAAAATCAAAAACATCAATCAATACATGCGCAGTAGTTTTTGTTGGCGGACAAAACTTCTACTCAGGTCCGGTTCCCACGATGCCTGTTGTTTGCATTGCTAACTCGGCGCTGTCATAAGAAACATTGCAGATGGTATTCGTCTTACAAATCAAGATACACACATATTTGAAAAAAAAAAACATATTTTTAGGCTTTTTCATACATGCTGTTAAGGATAACGTAATAGATTAAATAGCATTGTAAATAGTTGATTATAGTATGATTAATTAAAATACTCAATATAGAAATTATTCTTTACCAAGAATGAGGAATTGGGGGGACTTCCTTGTAATACCTGCAATTCATTAATTGGAATTAATCGAACGTATGTCATAACTATGTCGCCAATGTATCATATAATATTAACAATGTCGAGAAACGTACCTTACAAATCCACCCAAAGGGGAAAATGCCTTGTCGTTCAATGGAACCAGGATAGGTGAAGCCCGTAATCCTTGTGGCAACTTGATAAAGTACTTCACACTGCTCGGAATCAAAACGCCTAGAAACAAATTTAGCATAAGCAAAATATAAACGTTATTACTCTAAGGCTTAATAATATTAATGACTTCATATTCATACCGTTTGCATCATATCTGTATTTGCGGAGCAGTGACTGCATGTTTGGATTCTGCATGTTAGATAATACCACGATGGCACAAGGCTGCAAAAATAGCAAAGTTGGCACATCAGACACTGATCAATTTAAGAAGGAAGGAAGGCTTAACATTGATCTGAGCGTTACTTAAAACTCATGGAAGTTAGTGAAGAAGAGAAAACAAGAAAAATATGATTTCTTAGAAAGAAATAGAGCAATTATTTATTAGCATATACCTTTTTGGTCCTCTCACCGGTGAACTTTCTGTCGTAGTCAAAATATTCATCCGTATCTCTTTCATCGTACGATGTTCGTAGTCCAATCACTTTTTCGTGCGGGTTCTCAATGCTGTCCACAGATTGAGTGGTGATGCGCACAGATGAGGGCTCGTTAACATTCGGATCGATGGTAACATAGTTTATTGGCAGCATTCTCTAAAATAACAAAAACACCGAAATAGTTTTTGATCGAAAACACAGAAGTAAATTTTAGAGTCTTCATTCTTACATTTTCAATATAAAGAATTTTCAAAAATACAAATATTGTTATTCCGATTAACTTCATGATGGGTACGGTTGCTTGCTGCCAATGAAGTGATCAACTACAAGTACAACTACAATAACTAGCTTTTCTATAGTTTATAAACATAGAATCGAGTTCTTTGGAATTCGAGAATTTTTTTAAACATACGGTTTGTTTTGAGACCATGTTTTAAATAAACCAGAAATGTTCACAGTTGTATTATTGGAGTAGACAGTAAAATTAGTTTCCGAAAGGTTGGTTATGGACGGGAATTGCAAAGTAAGTTTCTTGTAGGAGAATGTTCTTTGGTGTTTGTTCCTAATATCTAAGACGTAGTAGTGCCTAGCGTACCATGTGTGCCGTTTCACATGAGAAGTTCACTAATAACAGCATGACAATTCTTGAAGGCCAAGGTCTAGCCAGTCATTTGTTCTTGGAAATTATGACAGTGGTAAAGTTTTTTTTTACTTTTATCCTTTCATTTTGTGGTGTTTCATTTATTTACATACTAATTTTACTGAGAAATATAATGTGTATTCAGTGATTATTTGGCAATACAAAAAGCCTTTAGAATATCCTAGACTTTTTGAGACTATCTTCATTTTCCAAGATTGCAAAATGTTCTTAGTTGGATATTGTTCGCCTTTTGTTGGTATACTCGTATATGTCTTTGCTATCGTTTTTGCCATCTATCGATCTACAGTTGCTTTAGTGCCACAGGACATACTCTGGTTAGGGTTGCATGGATCGATGACGATGTGTGTGTACATCATTGGCGCGTTGCCTATAATTCACGTGAGTAAAATAATTCTATTTTACTTCCACGAAACATTAACTATTAATCGTGGTCAGCTTGTTTTTATTATCTACGTAGTAAAAACAAGAAGTTGTAAGAATTGTACTGTAAATCATTATCGAGCTCCAAGGATATTTACTTTACGTTTAATAAATTACTAATATGTTTTGGATATAAGTGCAAAACTACCCGTTAACTGTATTGTTATGCTTTTCATAAAACACGTGAAAAAGTTATGACGGCAGACTGTCCGGCGCCATTCGGGGTTTGTTTTTCTCTAAGCTCTGTTTTATTACTGTAGGAGCCCAATCCCTTGCCTATTCTTGAAATAACTTTTTGTATAAATAACCTTCGGGCGTATAAAATTATAGGAAGCCGGGTGTTTAGATTGAACATGGAGATATCAAAATTCGAATTCCTTTCTCAAAATATATCAAGATGAGTGTTAACACCTGCTTACTATCTTTTACGTTTATTTCAAGTTTCTATGGCCATACGTATAAGTATTGTCTGATATCTTCATTGTGTTGTCAATCGGTCGCTGACAGTTTTCTTATTACACAAGGTCTTATCAAGGCAAAGCGTATTGATCTTTCCGCTTTTTCTCCTTGATTCGTCACCTCTTTTGTATTTTCCCCTTAGACTATAAACAAGTGTTAAAGTTTGTAGTATGACACATTAAATTCCCGAAAAAAACCAGCTAATCTAATTTCGTCAAAATAAAAATCGTGGCAAATGACTAATTACTAGCGAGAATTGCTCTCCAAGCTCCTGAAATTATGAGAAAAACCCATCAATTTTATTAGAAGTCTTATTTCATGGGCAACTTTCGGATCCTCACTGACCTTGGCTCCACAATGAAGAATAATGTCCTTGAATATCAGAGAACGTCTTGTTTGCGTCCTGTCATCTTCAGCCAGTCGCTGCGCAATCAACTTAATAGGGTCAAGGCGAAAGATGTTTTCTATTGAGCACACTTGCCTGTCTATAGAAAAATACTTCGGGCGAATATCATCTACCATAGGATTGGACTCATAGTGGCGTTTCGAAATTGTTTGTTTGTTTCGCTTTATGCAATTGTCATCTATTAGCCCGAAGGTCGATTTTATAATTACTGCTCATAACAAATGCAACGGATGTATTTATTATTTTTGTCCTTGGATTTAGTGTCATTAATGTTGATTCCCTGATATGAATTAGTTAATAAGTATTAGGAACTAAATGGAATGTTGTTTGTTGAAACTGTAACACCTATTGCGATTGAAAATAACATGTATAATGTACGTTTTTATTATGTCCAGTAATTGCCGTCGTTCTGGTCATTATATAACTAAAATAGGTATGTAATATAATCAGCGGATACATGTTTTTTGTTGTAAGAAATTTATTGTCCACAAATATACTCTGCACGTAGCTACATCGTCATTATTTGTACAAATGTACATGTGCTTGTGATTCCATTGTAGTTTATTGCAAACTTGGATTGGTCGCGTGTAGGTAGTCTGGGACTTTATTACTATTAATATTCGATGCTATATAAGGTGTTAGTTTCCAAGTGAAAAGTATTTATTTACAATGTTGTATATGCATATTGTGCATTATTAGCACTTCCACGTGCGCTATATTCAGTCGCGTGTTGATAAGTGGCTGTTTTAATAATAATAGTGTTTGGATTTGCTTTCATTGTTCTCAAAAGGCCATAGGTTCAGAAGGTGCAGTGCTTTGGAACCTTTTGCTGGTTTTGTTGGTTACATATTTAGTGACAATCGTGTGGTGTCTTGTGAACTAGAAAACAATGTCTCGGAGGAAGATTACTCGGAAACATAGAACTCAGCCGTCTTATATCGTGCCGACACAGACAACAACACTCCGACGTAGGAGTTATAGATTTCGAAGGTATGGTCTCCTTTCAGTTTTAGTTTTAGTACATTTGCTTGCAAAGGAGGCCATAAGCGGGGTCGGCAATCGCTTAACATAAAGTTAATCGAGCGTCAGCGAACAAAGTTGGGGATTTATCAGATTTTACTCATGACTAAGCAATTATTATTTATATGGTGTAGTCAAACGTTTTAGCATTGGAAACTGACTTTTATGTCTTGCTAATATGAATATGACCCTATTGTAAAAATGCGTATGTTTTATTTAGAATCATGTTTTTTTCTGACGAATCACTGCATCGAAACATTTCTAAAATAAACTGTTTTATTTATTTATCAACGATTATTTAATTTGGCCGCGGAAACAGTTATCATTCGTCCCGATTTCCAGTCTGTAAAAGTTTGGTAACATGATGCGTCAGACGCATTTCCAGACATTTTCGAATTCTAAAAGAAACATTTCAATCTACTAAACGATGTGGGAATCGAAATTTCTCGAACGATCCCGATTTCTCTTTTGTTTTTACGTCACGCTATTGATTCTCATGGACGTTGTAATCACAACTCATGACAACTAGATACATCCTTATTATAACTTAGGAAGGAATAGAAGTGTGTCAGGCAATTGTTACCCGTGCATTATGTTACAGCCAACTGGCAATTGGAGGAGCTACTGCTATTATTATTGCCTCATTATTGTGCGAAAATGATGGCTTGAAACACAACAATACGTCATTATTATGGAGATATAACGACATCATTTGTAATTTCCCCTTTTGGATTAATATTGTTCGTAGACTCGTTTTGTTATTGTGGTTTTCGTAATCCCGATATATGTACTTTAACTTTAAATTTCAGGCTGTCTTTTGTCATGATGATTTTCAGAAAATCTCTTCTTGAAAATGAAAAGTATTTTTTATTTCTAACTTTCTAGGCAAACCTTTATCAAGATAATTTCCAGCACATGAAACAAGAAAGAATAAAAGAGAAAACAATTTCTGTAATATTTACCTATTTGCGGTTACATGTCTAAGTCCGTGTGGTGTCCGGATATAAAGAATAGCACCACCCCATATCCTCCACTGGGTGTCGTAAAAGGCGACTAATGGACCTTAAGACCCAGTGCACTGTACCAAGCACCTTGGGTCACCCGAATGGTGGCGGGTAAGCCATCAACAAATGCATTCCCAAAGAGGGTTAGTGTCAGGCAGGCGGCCGACTATAAAACCATAGCCAAATCTTTAAGCAACATGTCTAGAAGACATGTTGCGCCGACCCCAAGTGAAATGGGATAAGGGCAGGAAGATGATGATGATTTGCGGTTACATGTACCAGTTTTACATAATTTAGTAAATTTTTGGCAATTCCGTTATATTACAGTGTACATAAGATCTAACAAATATTTGCTTGTTTCAGGTCAACCGGCAATTTCGCGGCCGGCGCGGCGGGTGGCGGGTGCGGGGCCCCGCGCTCCGCCCCCGCCACCCCGCTGCAGCTCGAACCGTCACATCCCCGGACCACTAAGCATGATAAGTAAGTACACAGACCACTAGATGGACAGAGTAATAGTCGTAAGTAAGAACGGTGCACAGTAAGCGCATAGCAAAATATCGCCCTTTGCTGCGGTGTTGAACTGGTCTTCGTCATTTTCAAGTGGAATGCTATGTAAAGAAACAATAAAGAATTATGACATCGCTTACCTAAGTATCGTTCTTACGTACGGCTGTAATACTCAATAATGATTAAGATAAATCTCTTACATTTAGTGAATTTGAAGACACTTAGGTGGTGTTAATAATATTTATAAAGTAAGAAACTTAAAAGCTGGCAATGCAATAAATGTAACAAAATTTGAAAAGATCTTACTTAGCTTTAAACTAAAGAAAGCGCTACATGCAAATATAGGACAAACGTAATAAAAACTTCGTCACTGACGCAATGTGTATGATAGTTGTCCTACGGAATGTCCCATTAACGAAGTCCAGAGGAGAATGAGGACTCATAGTAATATAACTCGTAATTTTCGCTAATCAAAAAACATTTTATTAGTCGGAAACTCCAGAACAATGTAAATATTATTGTATCTAAATATAAAAGTAGGTTTTTCAGTCATCTTGATATTTTTCATGCAACACAATTGTAGAGTATTTCTCGTACACCAAACACTTGCTTTGGGAAACTAGGACACTCGTTTCAAGATATTCTTAAATATGTATGGCACGACTGCTCTTGCGGAGAAAAGCCAGTATAGCAGTCTTTGAAATTGCGGAAGAGGTTTTTAAACGCCACAAATTGCGACATTAATGTGCGCGGCATAAAATCTCCGATGTTTGGAAACATTGCTGCTAAAATAAGCAAACTAATAAAAAAATGGTTTCAAATGAGCGGATTTTATTTTAAGAAAACAAACTTTTATTGTATCTACATGTTGAAAGTTAAAAAAGATTTGGACTCCATAAAAAGTGATAGATGATGTGAAGTGTAACATGATAAGGTTGGCCAACCTTGCGAAGCCGACTTTTGGACAAAAACAGTTGAATGAATCATAATGGATGCTATAGACAAACTGTCCTGATTCCAAATGAAGTGGAATAAACTGGGACACGTAAGTGTCAGAAGTATTTGCGGACTACAAACATTTACCACCAGCATTCTGTATGACCTCATGGAGGCCATTGACAATACAAATATATCTGAATCTAACCTATTTAGTTTGGCATCGACACGATATGATGAGACACGGATTTATTCGATTTATGATTCTAGAAGTGCAATACATTTTAAGGTAATCGATTTTTTCATATAAGCTACCCAGAAGGTAACTGCTATTTCCATTAAAGATATATCATGTAAACGAAGGAACAAAAAACTGGCTTAGACAGAGTTACTGCCGATAAAATCGATTTAATCATTAAAGGATTACATAAAAAAATCTTTATAACTGCAATTATCTATCTATGCTTTGAAACAATAGAAACATAAATCGCGACTGGTTTACTATCTCTATTACATGGGATGATAGCTTCATGACGTACTTCAGTTATAAAACGAAAAGTTATGTTACCTGTCCGGAATTGCGGAATTGCAAGTTAATGTCTACTTTTTATTCGAACATTGACAAACTCTCGTTCATCCTCAAGACCTTAACTGACCTGCTTGATTTGTCTAATATACAATTTCAATCAAATATCCCTTTTTCTACATTGCCCTTATGTCATTTGAACATACCTACATAGTACACATGCGAATTGAGCACAGGGTTGAATGAAATCCTTTCCACGTTCTGGATTAAGCCATATCCTTGGAAAGACCGCAGAGCTTATAGAGTTTATGTTAACACAGACCCTGTTATTCAGAAATAAATTACGTTGGAAGTTCTCTAATCATACTGTGGTAAATGCTTTGTATTTATTTCTATTTCCTTGAATTTTAACTTTCATCATGTATTCTGTCTATGTGTCAATAAGGTCCGGATTTTGGCCTTTAAATATTTTTGCGGGATAGACATAACTTTTAATAAAGGGGCATATTAGGCAAACCAAATCGTGTGATCAATCGGATGACATACCTTTTAACTTTATCTTTTTAATTAATTTAAACGTTTTTATATTGAGTCCTAAATTATCGCAACGTATGCGATTAGCAGCAACCATTTGGCCGTATTTATCAATCGCGCATTATCTGCAAGATTATTGTGCGATTACCATCGTTCACAACATGTCACTAATCAGTCGTGTTTACGTCGTCAAATCAACTAAGCGTGCTTCAAATAGAGCAATTTTCCAAATTATTTTCCTATTTACGGATTGATAAAAAATTATGTCCTTCATAATGAGGTGAAAAATTTGTGTCAGTGAAGTGTGGTTGCAAGAATGGAAACACCAAGCCAGTTAGATTCCGACGATCCCTCCTCTTCAAGGGGTAGGCGGGTTGCCCAGTACGTCTCTAACGGATTCAGGTAAATAAACCCATAACTTGAGTCAAATAGCGATTGGAGAAGGCCTGAAAAAGGCTTATCTGTTTATTGCCTAGGTTTAAGTACTACTACATAAATCCTTTTAATGAACATACTAAAAAAGTGAAATAGCCATCGAAAGTAGGTTGATGTCGTTACCTGCCATCAAGAGTGACGGTAGCAATATTTTTAATTGTTCGGTTTCTGTAGCTTCGTATTAGATTTAACGGTCACTTTTGATTCAATGCATTAAATATAATAGAACTCATTACAAGTGAATTGCCTATAAACTACGTGTATTTCTAAAACAAATGGGTTTAAAAATGGCAATCTATAGCATAGCAAAATATTACTCGAAACGTAAACGTGCGTTACTATAATGCAGTCTTTTTTATCGCAGCTTTATCATTGAATTGCTTCTATTATTCAAGCTTCCATGAGTCTTCTAAGTCCCATTCTAGCATTTAGATCTAATATCAAACAAGTACGTGGAACAGTCAGTTATGGAGAGATAACATAAACTTTTTTGGAAGTAATACGTCGAAGCGCAGGTGGCAAAAACTCCCTGGTTAATCTTTACGGAAAAGGCTAGATAGTGATGAGTCATAAGAAGTGATGTGTGATTTTCTGATAATTGTTTGTAATCGATGCTATTAATGCTGTTATCGCTGTTAGCTTGCCTGTTAAATTATTTGTAAAGATAATTTTAGTGACAGTTACTAATTTATAACTAGCAACAGCAAATTATTTGTGCGATTGTAATATTAATTCTAAAGTGATAAGATTATGTGGGATTGACCATTTGTAACTCGAATGTTAATTACGAGATTGTGTCTATGTATTATGGGATTATTTAAGGCACAGTAACTGCAATCGCTTTTTCAATAATTGAAAAAACATCCGATGATATGAGCTTGGCACACTCCTGCACTTTTTCAAGATCGAGATTTCCACTAGCAATAATAAAAATGTTTATTTTGGCAGAGGAAATAAACAGGCTTAAGCTTAGCATTATTATTTCTTGAATTGATGGTATAATAGATTGACGTCAACTAATACATTTGTATGAAGTTATGAAGACACGGCTTATAACATAAGCAACCACGTTTCGATATTATTGTCATGACATGACATGATTATTTAAACAATTTTTAAAACTGTGTTAAAACTGAATTAACTTTATTTCTATGAATTATATTATTCAGATTAAAATTTATAAAAGATAATTGTACATTATAGGTCGATTTTGAAGTAAGTCCGTATAACTGTACCAAATATCACTTGCCTTGGGATTCATGGTATTATACAGTGGTCGTGGTTTCCCGGATAAGCGGCAATAGCTTTAAAACGGTAAAATTATGGGTAAAACAAAAAAAAAGGAAAGGGAATTGTTTGGTTATACAAAAATTGGATCATGAACTGTTAACGACGATACTATATCTCAAACCCTATTTATATATCGTGATAATATGGCTAGACTGATCAGCCCCTTTTATATATAAGTACCGTACCGGTATGTTTGAAACTATCGGCTGATTCTGTACATTATCAAGTGTTTTATCTAATACGACCTTCACCACGTCAGTCATATATTTTTAACGATTAGATAATTGTTTTAGTTCCTTGACTTTTAAAATAGCTATGTAATTGCAATTTGGAGAGCAAAAAGATTTTCAGTAGTAGCAATAAGATGGAAAACATGATTATTAGGTGCCATACACTACTCGGAAAATCTTTGTAATCAAATTTCAACCTCTGAAACTCGAAATCTTACACTGTATAATTTGACTAAAACATACCCACTTCTATACCCATATCTTCCATACATTCTTTACTATCTAAAAGAAAACTTACTACTACTAACCGGAACGTGTAAAGTGGATCTTACTTAAAGCCAAAGATTTCTCGCAAAACAAATATGTATGCAAATGTTGAGTTACTACATCCAATCTCTTTAGATCCATATCCAGTGTTACATCAAAGAGAGAATTCCTGATTTGTTTGATTTATTTTGTCAATTTCCGATCCACTGGATCATTCAGTTCGTTGGTTTTGGCCAATACAACCGATATGAATTTGTATTCAATAATAAACAGCCTTTGACATCTGATGTCCAAATAGCTATTAGACGGAAAGTTTTGTGGTACGTTGAAAATAAGAATAGCAAATGGTTTATAGTCAGAGATAATATTATCACTCTCTACTGTTAAGTCTCGAAAAAGTTGCATTTGACCCGTGTTATCACCAGCTTCTTTGTTTAAATACAGATATTGCTCTGTGACTGGTGTTTAGTAAATCGATTTCTCTTATTTACGAATCCAAATCAAATTCTTCTTCGTCTTTACCATTAACATCAATACTGTAAGATTGTTCTCGGATAATATCGTTCCACTTCCTAAAGTCAACTTCTACTCCTGCTATTGCGCCTTTGCTTGCAACACAAACAAGTTTATCTTTCCGTCAACAATTTAATGTAATGTTCCGTCAATCAATAGTAATAACCTTGTTGGATTAGGATTAAATGTGGGTATAGTATGTACAAAGTATGTGTCGCTGTCACGTGTGAACGGCGTACAGTTGTTGAGCCCATTTGTTCAATCAACGCAGATAATATTGATGTTCCCGGCTCGCCCTCGATTCGCGCGAACAAGTACCGATAGCGGAATAAATATTTTGTTTTTAGTACATCTTATCTCTTGCACTCGTCTTGGAAGATTTGGATGTAGATTTTACTTATTCTTTGTTCTATGGTTTAAGTAATACTTTTAACAAAAAAATCGTGTTACGGAATACAAGTGACCTTAAAAAATCTTTCAAAAAATTGGACTAATGACATTTTTGTTTCCATTGTTTTTTTTTTAATTTAGATGGTGAACGTTGTGCGTATATCATATTAACAAAACAAATTCCTGTAATGTATTTCAAGCTTAATGATGCATTTGATTTCTAATTATGTTCAATGCCGGTTTCAAAACAAAACTTTCCATGCGCTATTTTCCAACAATTTGCATTGTATTATAAAACAATACATTTCTAAGCTGATGTAAAGGGTGCATACGTATATCTACTTGCACAGACGCAAGTATGAAACAATAACATATTAATGTAACTTCAGGTACAGATGCGATGTATGAATGAAATGTTTAAAACATCTAAGGTAAGGTATGCTGCGCCATGACGTAACTCAGTATTTATCTCCTCAATATTAGTATAAACTTAGCATTGTTAGAATCATATTTAAAAACAATACTGTCCAGAATGAATCGGGTTGTGTAAGAGATCACGGCATTTTAATAGAAATTCTTGGGTTTTATAATCTATTGTCTTCTGTCTGTACCTTACTTGTTTATAAACATTGTCGCTTTACTTGCTTGCAAACATTATATTTCCAGTCAGTGTATTCTCGCGTAGTAGTCGCACTGTACCGTTTCGCTGTGGCCCGAGTGAATGGGGACTCAGGTGATTCGAGTCTTCCGATCGTACGACTAGTGGTACCTTTCTCTCGGCACTTATTGACGTCAATAACACTCGATCTCACTGCAAGTGGACACGCCGGTCCAAATATTCGCTTTTAAATTTAGTTGTCTCGATTAGCAAGGTCGTTGGACTTGAACTTCTTTCGCGAAATTTCGACGGAATTTCCCATAAATTACATTAATTTTAGTTTTTTCCCTTTAACTATTTTTAACCTTCGGCTAAATATTTGGCGGTTGTTTAATATTGTTATGTTTAGTTTAGTCGTAACTTCCCTATCTTATCGAGGCGATAAATTAGTTTGTACTCGATACACAATCGATATTATAACTAGATACGTTTATGTATAACTGTTTTCAACAGTTATTCTCGCGAGCGCGGACAGGCCGCTACATCGGAGTCTTGTTACGCGGTTTTTAATTCATAATGATTTATTCCGCGTTCGTAAAAACTGTGTGTTAACGTTTTTTGTGTGTCAAAACCTAAAGGTAACTAAAAGTGAGTGTGTGTGTGTGTGTTGTGGACAATAAACCGGTTCGTTTAAATAATAGTGATGTGTTGTAAATATGGTAGGAAAATCACGACCGGCCAGATTCGTGATCCCACATACCATTATAATGTTTTGTTACTCTTGTTTATACTGTCTTTAGAGGGGATATAATGTAGTAAATTTGTCGCGGTACTTGTTATGTTTTCTCGACCGGTTCCGAGCGTCCTCTTTTGCTCAACTGAACAATTTCCACTGACCCCGCATTGCATGGCGGCGTGATCATTTATGTCATCGCTCTAAGTATGTAACTACTTCGCTTTATCACGTGTTACACTCTCCAATTTACTAGTCTCGTAGCTTACTGGACATCCAATTTGAGGAAAATCCTGTGTGTAATGCGTGTTTTCTTTTTCTTATCTAATCTTAATTCATAACAAACATGTTGAGACCATGTAAGCTTCCTAAATCTTGTCTTAATTAATCTTGTTTAAGATTTTCTTGCGGAATCTTTATTATATAACGTGAGTGTGGTTCATTGCGATAGCTTGGATTACTAAATAACAACATTTCTTAATTCAGTGTTGCGAAGTTGTTTGTGTTTTCAGTGCCCTCTATCGTTATCACCTGTCAAATCTGTTTGTTGATCCTCTCTTGTTTATTAACCATCTAGTTGATTGGAAATGCTAATTTATCGAGTGCTAAAGATTCTATGCGTAAAATATTTGTTATATTCTCTTCATATCGTAGTGCCTGAAGTATTTTAGACAGGAAATCTCTGTAATCTCAAAATAAACCAGATCTAGTCTTCAAACAAATAACCTTGCTGTAATTGGAATTTTCAGTTGATGTATTTGAGAATTGTTTACAATGTACTGAAGTCTGATATAGACCTGAAATGTAAATATTTCTTTGAATATCTTCCTGATTTTTTAATCTTGGTTTGTTTTCCCTGTGTTTGATTTTGCATCACTTAGCTTTAAATCATTCATAGGCAGTAGGTAATTCTATTTTAATTACTAGTTCATGGACTGTTTTATGGTTATTTATAAAACATTTTATGACAATCGTGAGTTTTATGTCATGGAACTTAATAAAATTAGTCAGTGTCAGCTATGAGTTCAAGACCAAAACTACTTCACTTTTAATGTCTCATTTTTCTGTTTCTCTATTAAGTTTTCTTGAAAAACATGTCAATGGTATCAGTAATTTGTCGTGTGGTGTAGAAAAACTCGAAATCATAATGAGACTTGAAATGAATAAGTGTGTGAACTGAAATAATTGGAGAATGGTGGATAACGCTTCGTTTGAGTACTCCGATGAATCTAGCGGGGAAAGCAGCTATGTGAACGATAACAATGGAGGGTAAGATTATAATCTAACTCATTATAAATTTTAATTATCCCTGTCATTACAATTGTAATACTTCCTTCATTATTTATTTCTATTTCTGTATCAAAACGATGTTTATTTGTGTCAGTAGGTGCTTATTTATTTATAAAGTCATCTTATTTTTTTGATATACTTTATTGTTTCACTTTCTACAGATGTTGATGGAAAAATTCAACAAAAATATTGATCTAGAACAAATGTTTGAGGATATCTGTGTTTTATCTGTTCAGATATCTGATAAACCGTTTTAAGCAAACAGAATCTTGTTCGGATTATATTTCTGTATCTAAAATGTTAGTATCATTGTTATTGGGTGCAATATTACGACTTTGGTAACCAGCAACATTATCATAAAATTTATCTTCTTTTGTTACGATGCTGGTATAGGAAATATTTAAATAACCTCATTTTTTATCACGTTACACTGTAGATACAAACATGAATACTGCATCGAGTCGGTCTCCTTAACTGCCCTGAATGATAAACACGGTATCATTCGGTTCCCTGTTATCCATGGCATATTAAAATTCAATAACTTGCGTAGACACATGCGTCATACAATGTTTTATGTATTTAGCACAGCATCGATCACCCCTTATCTCTCTTAGAATAAGGTATATTTTATCATGATCATCGGGATATGTTTTTGCGCCGGGATCCTAAATTTTGTATGGATGCATATAACCTGGGACAAATACGGTTCTTGGTCAGTTGTTTGTGTCGACGTTTTGAGGTACGGTCCTGTGCTATTGATAAAATGGGTGTGTTTTTCTTAAAGAGGTGAGCTGATTTTTATACTTTTCCTCCTTTCCTTATCGAACACCTGCACACTGATAATGTATATTTGTTGTAATGACTAACCTGTCAATGGTTTCGCAAATAGCTTTAAGCCTATTTTTTCCTTATAGAACTATATCTACCTTTGATTTCTGTTATTTGCTTTGTTTATTTTCCGGCGTAGCTATAGGTATTGATAGCACGTGCAATCTATCGCAAGAGTGGACTAACATTTTGACATTGACAACGCCTTTTTCTGGTATCAGTAAGGTCGATTCTCTCAGGTCTGTCGACGCGACCTGTCGTCTATCGTTCATACAAAGCATTTCAAAACATCGCAAAGAAAAGATATTATTTCTAGAAATAAGGTTTTTGATAGATGAGAAATGAATCAGACTGATTTATCAAAAGGAGACGTTTCCGGCGTCTCCAGTTCTAGCCTACACGGACAATCTTTGTGACCTGTACTTGACAACTTGTGTATGTCGACAGGAACTGACATTTACATTATGAATACTATCAATGAAACTGGTCATAAAACATTAAATCAATACGAGTTCACGCAAATCGCCATTCGCAAACTTGACTCTAGGTTCATCGATAACGGTTTCCGCTTTCAAAACAATGTTTAAAGTCAATCGATCATTGTGTCCATTTGTCACTAAGCAAGCGTTTGAACTATAAACAGTAGCTTTTGTTTCCCTAACAATCATAAATAAGGTGTCCATTGCGAAACTACCGAACTGTTAATTAATTATTGCTAAACAACTTTACGCCAGTGTAGTCTGTTGGTATTTGTTATGATACATAGTAATAAATATACGTATCTATAATGCTGATTTCTCAGCAACCGTAATGTTTGCGGTATTATTTCTGAGTATGAAAATCTATAATTTTTATGAGAAAAATATGCTTAATTCCAATAAAATATGTAACAAACAACATGAGCAGTGTAATCAACCAGTTTATTTCGTTTGAAACGATAGTTATTCCAAGGCAAATCGACTATCTAAACATATAAAAGCCTTAAATTTTCTAAGTTTACGAGCTACTTTCGTTTTGCATGTTATTATACTCATGATTTCCCAAAGGGTTAGGAGAATTCATGATCTGGTTGTGTACGTACCACAATCAGTATACCAAGAATTTTTAATGAAAACAATTGGTCTTGGCTTATTAGAGGATTCCACGAGGCAAACGAATACACGTGTAGCATTTCTTTAGCAAAATTTTCCCTTAATACGGGGAAAAATGAACAAACGGCTAAACGAGCAAATATTTTCTCTGTCGAACATGTATCACAGCACGTTTGTAGTTCCTGTCACGTGGTTGTCTTGTGTTTTGTAGGTCAGAGGTCAGGGTCAAAATATGGTAAAGCAATTCTATAGAATCTTGATACCTTGTAAAGATATGATGAAGAACAATGGTGGTTTGTTAGGCCGATGTATCGAATGGTCTGAGATCTAAAGTAAATTGTGTTCTTGTTTGGTTGAGTTTGTAAGCTTGCGGTGTGTTCGGTTTATTTTATATTTTAGTACGTTTTAGAAATTTCTAGTGCCATGTTTGTTAAATTTCATTCGTATTATCAAGCTTTTGAATAAATTGTAGACATTTTGGTCATGGTAAAACTTAGCTTACGATGAATTACTTTTATTAGAAATTCATTGTTTCAATAGTTTAATCTTACTTAAAAGAGTATTTCAGGTTTTTAAACACGGATGAAAAAAGAAACATCTTAAAACGCACTTAAGAGCTTGCTTAAAAGTCCCAAACAACTGGTCAATAAAAAAGTATTTTTATAAAAAGCAATGTTAAAAATAATTATACACGTAGTTATTGTAAGCTTTCTACATAATAACAATTATACATTTTCGGAATATTCCATGCCTAATTAAATGCTTTTATTATACAGAAATTAGCGTAAATAATTCCGCGTATAATAACACTTTAAGCAGTAAAATTCCGGTTCTTAGTCTCTTATAATATTAAGATTGTAAGGAAGCGGACCCAAACTTGACCTTTAAAAAGCTCCGACGAAAAAAAGAAATGTAACTCTTACATAATGTATGAACCTCTTAATATTGTACTGCAAGCGAAAACACTTAAGTGAAAGAACATCCGGCAGATGTATTTCGTATCTAGTAAACGCAAAGCGATAGCAAAATTTAAGCAATTATTGCTCTGAAAATAATAATTAGTGTTACTCATAATACACATCACACTAATTAAAAGAGTTGTAGCAGTAATTATTCATTTTATGCTGTAAATTACTGTTTCGCTTTGTAAGCTTACTTGTATCAGTGACAGACAAAATTCTCGTTCAAAATGAAATATTAGTCTTCAAAGCATAATAATAAACTCATCTACTTTAGTTACCAAAGCAATCTTATGATTTTAGTTAAATTTAATCAAATCCACGAGTAGTGTGACAAAATCATAATTCGATTTGCGATGATGGACGCCTTGAGTGCCTTGACCAAACGACAGGCTGGTTCGAAAACCTATTTTGGCCTCACCTTGACATTTTCTTGACCAATGGCTTAGGGTGTACGATTTTTACGGATTCACTGCCCCCACTGTGACCTCCCTTTCAAAACTAGGATGCTTATAGAGCTAAACTTCGTCTTTGTGATATTAATGTTTCGTCCGAATTGTTCTGCTGGCAACATTTTCCCCGTAGGATTTTTTTTTCTCCAGCATTATACAATGCTCAGAAAAGGTTGATTCAAAAAGATGAGTTTTCTGTTCGCTAGGTCGTATTACACGGATCCATTGAGACTGGTTGGTTTTGGTAAAACCAGTTTGTTACGGAGACCAGATTATTGCTATACGTTACTTAAGAAAGAATTACTACAGATGCCCTTGATCTTACAGCTGACTTGTACTCGTGAGAGGATTTCCTTCATTGTCTTGCGAAATCCCTTCTTGACGTGAACAATTGACGATCATATTTTCCGTCAAAGTTCTAGCAATGTTACCTAAGAAATAAAGATGCTTTATTATACAGTAAATTTTGTAGATGTCAGAAAGCTGAGTTAAAATATTAATCGATGTATTCTGGCTTATAATATTCAGTCGGGTATATCCTACTTCAGAAAACTTACCTTAATCAAATTTTGTTACTCCAAAGCAAAAATGTATAAGCATACTTTTCATTTAGCGAAGTACCTTTTACACGGTCCTACGTTTTAAGTTCAACATTAAAAGATAATTCTACCTTGGCCTACTTTCTTGGTATGAAATTTCTTTGTACATTTTCTGAGAACTCGATTACTGTAGCCAGTGAGACGAGTTCAGCATCCGTTTAAGAGTACTGTACTGTGAAGCTCATTTGCTACTAGAATGACAATAGTCGGACATTGCACCAAGTTTACAAGTAGAATATACTTAGTTTAATATAGAGATGGATCAAGAAGAAAATTGCTGTTACTGTGATCCACGGCAAAACATTCGTGATAAGATTTATAGAGATTGGCAGAATACGAAGAGTTGTTGATACCAGACTCTTTTACGTTCGCCTTAGTCATGATGTTCGCTTCATGAATTTCAGGGCTAGAACGAATCCAGTTCTAAGATACGAGTATAACACGCCCTTTTGCGTCGTTAACTGCAGTATTGTCCCCTCGTAACTTGCAGTCTGACTCCAAAACAATTTCGTCTACACTTCATGCTATTGAGCGTGTTTTGTTTTTCAACGCTCCTTGTTTTATCTCCCACCTGCTTTTCTTTATATTTCCGCTATTCTTGTTTTGCTAAATGTAGCAGAAAATGGTACTATAAACAGTGTCAATTATTTAGCCGGATCGTTTTGCGGCACCACAAAAATTTTAACTTTGTTTATTTTTCTCTGTTTTCCTTTCCCACTGACTTAGTTCTACTGCCGGATATTTATTATAAGAGGTTTAGTGGTAGTTTCGGGGATCGTAAAACGATGTATGCGTCGTATTACCCTAATGTTCCGCTATTTAGTAGTCGTAAAGTTTCAAGCTTTGCTTACCGTAGCGGCGGATTGGGCTGCTGATTTTATTTATAACCCTATAAGCTTCGAATAGATAAGTAACGATTCTTTTTATTGTACTGAGTTTTAAGTACAAAAGGTTGGATTTAAACAAGGTAATTTTGTAACTTTTATGGTTTCTTTATCAGCTGGCTAAGGAATAATTCTAGTATACTTGCTATACATCAGTCGTGTGGACGTATATTATGTTGCTTAGTAACTTTAAGACCAAGCCATGATTATGCACACTAGTGAAGAGGTGGTAGTTAATAAAAAGAAGTAAATTATAATCTACACATCCATTCTCACTCTTCAAAACATCGCTTAATTACTAAATACTACAGAAGCGTTATCAATGAGTATTGGCAAATAGGGTATCCACCCGTTATCTTACATGGCGTGGATAATTTATTGTGCCATTACAGTTGCTTGCATTTTACGTTTGGTATTGCAATAACTTACCTTGGTGGTTTCCTTTATTTGAAGGAGACGTTTAAACAAGCAAAACAGCTGTTATATGTATTGTTGCTATATGTTCTAAGGATTCTACGTAATTTCCTGCAAGTGTTATATTGTACATTTTAATCAAAATCAGTTTTACTTTGCCAGAACATTTAGTACATTCTTTTTCTTTTATGGCATTCGCTTATCTACGTCCCACCTTGTGCGAGAAACAATTGAACAAAGTAATCAGCCGTGAATGAATGTTAGCCGATTAAGCTGATGTAATTGTATTAGGAGTGTTGCACGATTTGGTATTGATTTTTACTTCAATTTTCTTACAAAGGTCGTATACTTCAACCATGGAATACTAATAAATGAAAGAAGAAAGACAAATGGGATGATGAAATTTTGAATTATCCGGAATCACGAATATTTTTTAAAAAGAATCAGATCATCATCATTTTTTTATGGAAAGTCTTCATCTTATCATCGAGTATAATGTGACTTAAAACTTGTTGAGTAGATCTCTTAGGATTGGTGCAAAAGGAACAAATAAAATCCCCTTTACAGATTTGTCTTAATTTCACAACTTTTATTGTCTTGCCAAAACTACTTCGAATTTTATTTCTTTGTGAATCATAGCTTTAAAATACTGCCGGTTTAATGACGGCTGTGTCCATGACCTTTGTCTAATATGTATTCATTGGACTATGCATTGTTTTAAACAAGTGCGGTATTGACGCAAACGGCTTTTGTTTATATTCTATTGATTTTACGACATACCTGATTTCTATATCCTCACTCGAATACAAAATTGTTTTGGAATTTCACGTAATACTCACACGCATTTCAATTCCTCCATCTTTCATCTAGTTTCGAAGTCGGACTTCTCGGATCAATTCGTATTCCGTATCTATTAGGGTCCTAGAAACTGGATGCCGTGCATTGTGTAAAGAAGTGTCTCTCGTTTAAGTTTTTGCCATAATTGCAAAAAAAATGTCAAGTTGGCGATCTCCGTAAATTGCGCTTGTGTAACGTCCAATTCCTAAATATTGTCTGATTCATTGATTTATTCAACTTCACCTAAAATAAACTATGATTAAACAAGTTTACTTTAAGCATTTAATTATACAGTCTAAAACGAAAGTAAACCGTATCATTAGGCTAAGAGTTCGCAAGGTCATTAGACTAATTTTATCCAATTCTGATCAAGCAATACTCTCTATTGTTTCCTTCTATCGGTTGGACAAATCGACAATAAGTACGGTGACGCGCCCATCATCGCTCTAAATGAGACCGTCGTGATGTCATTTGGGAACGGAACTGCCACACTTCGAAATAACGTTTATGTCATGATTATTTTAAGTAATGCACCCAAGCAAGTGCATAATCGAGCTGTTATTGGCTATTCTTTGTTTGTAATGAGACAAAAGACGATCAAGCGACCTCAATGTTTCTTTTTATGAATCTGTTGTTGTCCTGCTGTTGGGTGAATGTTTTTTAGACGTTCATCAAACTATCTGTCGATGTCTGATCTGTCGATAAAAATAAACAAGTTACAGTAACTCCTAGCCACTAACTTTTACAGCACCCATTCATTTTATTATAGTTCTCTATATTTCCCTGATCTATTAGACCATTGTTCATTCATATAAAAAAACACTTATTAAATGTAACAATTTTATTGTTCCAGGCAGGCCATAAAGCCACTATCAGGGTCGGCGCCATCGGTGCGGTCAGCTAGTGCCGGCAAGACCGGCACCGGCGATACCACAGAAGGCAAGCAGCCGAGCAAGTCGCGCCAGAAAAAGTTCCAGAGGCACTTCCCGCAAGTCGGGCCAGAGGAGAAAGTGCTCAATTGTAAGTAGAAGCAGAAATAGATCTGGGTCTGGATCTGGTCTGGACCCCCCGCGATCATCATCATCATCATCAAAGTCGGTTCCCCATAGATTGGATTGGTGACCATCATTAGTCTCTGTCAGCATTGAGGTTGGGCCGGGACAATTTTCTCTACATGCTCCTATCAGCAGCAGTGTATATAGCTTCGGTACAAGGATTAAATTCCTTTTTTTTTAATCCAGTGGAACTATGTCTGATTCCCACGACCTAAGATTTCTCGGAAGAGTGTAAACCGATGAAACCGCGCAAAAGCACTCAAAGGCAAGTAGGTCGTAGATATCAAGCATTTTGCATTTGTCGAATATGGCTAATTGGCAATCGAGCTTAGTAAGCTTTAGAATAAGCTAGCTTAGCTTAGCTTAAAGATCAAGAACTCTGAAAATAGTCTAAACATTTGCGCTTTGAATGACTTGTAGTTAATTATTTCTGTTCACGTGGCCTCTAGACCTATGCTATAATGAATGCATTTACCGTCGACATCAATCTGAAATGATAAGGTATTTTATTTTCTAAAAACCTTACACTTCTCCTTGAGGTTGTAGGTACTAAACGCCACATGGAAATAGCTAAACCCGTAATTGTCGTCTCCTCTTTAGTCTTGTCTGCTCGTGATGACTAAACATTTGCATATCAACAGTGAACAATGCCGACCCAAACACATTTGAAGACAAGACAATAATAAATTATCATACATTAATAAAGATTTATTAAATTGCCTGGTCAGTTGACATTATTCATTACGACACACCATTCATTTGTTTAAGATTTAAAATCAGTGCTTTGGAGACAATTATAACTAAAAATGGAAATACGTGTTCAATGGATTCTGACGATATGTTTGGTATGAGAACCTAATTAATGCCCAAAACTTTATAAGGATGTTGTATCTTTATATTTGAAGATGTTCCCTTATGTAACGAAAGATGAAAGCCTTCTTCTACTTCGTTATGTGAATGGGACAGGATCTTTGAAAGTTTTAGACATCTTTGAAATTCTGCCCTTGACTATGTTATTCAAGTTCAGTGAGTTTTCACGAATAATATTGAGGACCCTGATCTGGGATTTAATATCTGTTAGCTTAATGGCGCGGTACAAATGATTTTGAACAATGTATGTGGAAAATCCTGCACGTATGTTTCTTTCATGCTTGGCCATAAAGGGGCAGAATGATCAATTGGTTGCACTGCTGTTTATTTTTAGAATTGTTTGGAAGTACTGTTTCTGATCGTCGTTCGGGGATTATTTCGCCGTCCAAAAATGAGAAATAGCAAAGATTTTTCTCTGAGTTTGTTTAGTCGTCTCGTTAAAGACTCTTGCATCTTTTTCATCAAATAATAGAGTATTGTAACATGATGGAAGAAAGAAACTTTATGCGCCGATCCCAACTTAAATGGAATAAGGGCAGGAAGATGGTGATGATGAATAGAGTAATGTCACAGACACAATTTTTTATTCTATAAGTACCTACTTCCCATTTACATCAAATCGTGCTTTTTAGCATCATCATTTTACTGTAGAGAAGGCATTGTAAATTCTTGGAAGTCAGAAGCCGTTACAGATAAGTAAAAACAATTCGTTTATTAGACCCATAACGTTATCTTTAGTACTCTGAAATAGATAAATGAACGCGTTGTGACTCACGAATTTCATTGAAATTGTTGTAACAGACCAACGTATCTAGCAGACTTGTCCAAAGATATTTATATCGAGCAGTTGACACACATCTTTAACATTTGACTAGAGAACTTGAGAACGTTTTTAATTAATATTTTTATGAGCTCTTGTAATGTTATTGCTCTTTTTTCCGCATGAAGCTGGATTGTAAGTTCCTTTATGTTTTAAGATGTATTTGTTTACGGGCATTGAACTTCTCTTTGTTTTATTATAGTATTGTTTATGCACAAGTTACTGACAGTTTTAATGATAACAATTTTTATTTGTTATGACCGAAATCGTATCAGAGTGTGGTATATCTAAGAGCATTAAAAACTGCATGGTTTATCAACTTTTGAGGTCAATAGAGCACTTATTGTCTAATGACGTTATTTATTGACTCGACAATCTCTTTAATCTTCGTTTTCGTTACTTTTGGCTTGGCCTGCGTCTGTTCGATTTCTTAAGTGGTCAATAAATATTTCTTCGTCTTTGTTCTTTTCACTGGAATAGTCAATCGATTTGAGGATGTTTTCAAATGAGATAACGATAAAGAAACATAATATATTTGTTTTACAGTTTTCCTCTTAGCCTGAATACGTATGGATCACGTAAAACGGGATTCTTTTACATAATCCCAAAGTCAATGCCTTGTCCCAAATTTACGAAATATGAGATTCCGAGTACAGTTTCGACATACTTTGAAATGTTTGAATAATTCCCTAAAAATAACAAGTCAGCGACCCTGGCCACACTTAGCGTCCCGGTTTCACAATCAGTTAACGGGTTGACCTGATTCTATCGATACATGGAAACTCAACTATTTAACATACGGTCACACTAGAATATGTAATGAAATGAACAATTTTATTCCGATATTCAAGTACATAAACTTCTAGTGCAATGGCTTAGAAAATATATTTCGTAAAGAGGTTTAAATCGCCTGATTTATTTAAGGGAATGGTCCATTCTTCGATTTTTACGATGTTGTAAACTCTGCACAAGACATCTCAATCTACACGTATCAAAAACAACACGCAAACGTAGTTTAATTCTCTAAACCACTGCAAATTTGTAATTAATAATTGTAATTACATGTATCCGATATTCTAGGTATGTGTGTTTAGATCAGCAATGAGCTCTAAATACAGTAAATACTTATCGGGTTCACGTTATCTTGTAATGTTCTAGATTGCGTATATTACTTATGCAAGATCAATCTTTATTGGCCGAGGTCGTTCAACGTAAGAACTCGAAATCAACGTATCAATTACACATATTAGATACACGTTTTGACGCGGTCTCTCTTGTAGTGTGGTCTTTAAATTGTTTATGACGTGTGTGACTGGATAAGGAAAATGTGGGTACTTAGAAAAATGTTGCGTTAATTATGTCGGGAAAATAACTACATTCATTAGTTCATTTATCAAAATTATGAGTATAACACTATGTCCTTTTTGTGTCGATGGTGCGGCATTATTAAATTTAATATGCTCAGTATTCGGCAACAGCAATTGCAGTATCACCCATAGATTCTCCTAGTAGGCATTTACTGTAAAGATATAGGAACGTATTTAATCCATTGCTGGTTAAAATCCTATCCTCATGAAACCCACTATTGCTTCGTCGTTCGTATCGAACTAAGATACAAAGAGTAGTGAACAATCAAAAACGTACAAAGGTTAATATGTTCTTATTAATTTTTCTGCCCTTGTAGGTAACACTCAAAGTAGGTGTGATGTAAGTGGGTAGCCAAAGACCAAGTTTACGTATGTTACTATGGAAAACTCTACACAAATGTCAAAGTAAAGTGACAAAATATTTATTTTGTTTGACTTGGCACGTACTGTGTGGGTATCAGAAAATAAACAATTTTTATCGGAACATTAACAGGACATCATTTACATTGTTGCCTAACATATTACGCGAGCTTTAAATATTAAATAAGGTCGCGATAAAATATTTGGATAGAGTATATTTTATATGTGTTACCTAAATAAAATTTTAAGCCGTTATAAGTCCTCGTGAGGCCCCAAAGGAGTTCAAAGGATGTGGGTCGTTAATCAAGTCTACGTGAAGTGATTATGAGTCATTCGTACGACGGACTTTTTGGCCGAGACCATTAAAAACTACTTACATAGACACCAATCAGCGTATTGCAAGTCAGCGGTAGAAGGTAGCATACTTTTGTTATCGACGATATTAAATACCAGTTTAGGAATAATTAAAGAGACTCCTCATTACAAATTGCATAGCGGATGCCTTTAGACGTGTCGTAGTCTAAACTAGTTCTTACTTCTTGTATCAATAGTTTTTTTCTCGTATTTCAGATTACTCGTGTGCCCTGGTCGGTGATCTACTCCTCCAAGGTCACCTGTACATCACGAAGAACTACTTCGCTTTCTATTCGAACGTGTTCGGCTATGTGACCAAGGTGAGCAAGTTTTTTTATGCCATTTTGGATCTAGTGTCAAGCATCAGAAGAATGTTATTAGCGTAACTAATCTGGGTGGGGAGTTTTAATTGTGTTGTCTAGCTTAAATAATGTTCTTATTTGAATATTGTGCAACAGTGCTGGTCGTTCCATATTTTTATGTAAAGGAATTTATTGTTTTTGCAAGCTTGTGATTTAATGAAGTGTGTTAATTTGTTTTTTGTAAACTATTTTTTGGTGTTTTGGGAGGCGGATTGAATAGAGGACGTGGGATTTTTTTTGGAACCAGCTAATAATTGTTATTAAACTAGTTTTTATTGACCTTAGCGAGGCCAGTTTCGTTGTTTTGTGAAGTATTACTTTTGCTTATCTTAATTTAAAAAATATATTTTTTTACTCATTCACTTTACCGGATAAGATTGTTGAAATCGACGCCAGGTATCCTAAAGGAAACTTCGAACCGAACTAGCTACCAGATGGTTCGATTAGTCTTCCAAAATAACACAAAATTGCTTCTCGATTCCTGAAGCCCCAACTTTAATTCTAACTTCTAATCTTACCAAAATATTTAATTCTTGCTTTTATTAGTCTACATGAGATCCCACTGCTAGGCAAAGCCTCCTCTTTTTCCTTCCAAACCTCCCTGTTTTTTGCGATTTCTGGCCACGTGCGACCAACATATCTGACAAGATCACACCAGCTTTGCCGCGGGCAACCTTAAACTTACGATTTTATTCTTTGATTTGCCAAAAATCCCCCCTATTTAACAATGTTCTTCGTCTTTCCAGCTGCTAATCCCCACAACATCAGTCCTCCGCATCACGAAGGAGAAGGTGGCCCGCATCATTCCCAACGCGGTGGGCGTGTGCACTCGCGATGAGCGTCACGTGTTCGGCTCGCTGCTGTCCCGCGACTCCACCTACAAGCTGATGATGCACGTGTGGAAGGCTGCCCGGGCGCCTGAAGTAGCTGTTCCTAAACCACAGGTAAGATCAGGAACTACTGGTGCGAATTAAAAAAAATATTTTTGTGTCGAATAGAACATTTATCGAGGAAAGGATCATTCCTATCTATTCCTATCGATGATGTTGTCCATTTCACTAAGAGAAAAAAGTCTCGTGCTGGGCGGTAAATTTGAGGAATGTATTAAACATAGGCTAGGACCTATCTCAAACTATTTGAGGTACTGAGGTAGGCCTCAGTACCTCAAATAGTTTGAGATAGGTTTCTTTTGAAGAAACATTTTCGTTTACTGAAAAAAGTGTCTCTCTTGTACTAGAAAAAAATATTTTATCAATTTCGCCTTAGGACGATCAAAGATTTATATGATCCTTACAGTAGAAAGGCACTGATATGTGAATGATTGTTGATTTTAATAGTTAATTTTACTCTGGATTCCCGAAAAATTTAATAGTCCAAAATTCTAAATTATTTTCCCTTATTTCCCAGGACCGAGCATCCGAGGTGGAACTAGAAGTGTCGGAGTACTCCCCGGAGGATGATAGCAGCTCCGCGGGCGGCGACCAGGTCGACGCGCCCACACCGCCCGTCAGGCGGGAGTCCGAAGCCATTATAGCTGCAGGTATGTAGGAGATGCTGAAGTTCTTGGTACAGTTTATGGTTAGAGTACCTTTTTTTTGGGGTGAATCGCTAATAACTTCAACCCACGCCGAGGGCACGGCATGGGGATGTGTCGGACTCCCACCGACTAAAAACACCCCGGGCCCCTTCTGCTACCTTAGCCAGAGTCAGGGGATCGCTCGCGCTTGCTCTGCGATGGTTAGACTACCTGCGAAACATTCGAGTTCTGTTCCATTCGAATTGAAATCAAGTTGGTTCTCTGGAATACAACGCTAGCATTAACTCGTGCAGTGACACAATTCAGAGTAACGCTCGATCGAGAAAGCACTTGTCAATTTTTTCGATTTGGGCCTCCCTCCCTGAAAATAATGACGTTTGACCTATTTTCAAAAATTAATATCATTTTATTTCCTTTGGTTTACTCGATAACACCGTTTCTGAATTTCAAAATTAAAAATGAAGTTAGTTTCGGAAGTAAAGCTGACAGTTTCGAGTCCTCAAATATAATAATATGCACTTTGAAATTGTCCTTGTTTATTCTTAATTCTTTACAAACATTTTACAGATTCCTTAAAAATTAAAAAATGATTTTTCTCCCCTTTTCTCCTTGACTGTGGTATTACTATATTTATAATGAGTATTCAAAAATAACTCTTCCCTTTTCTCCTTTACTGTAATATTAATAAGTTGTCGTTCACAGCAGGTGGTGCGGCAGTGATCCAGCCGGCCCTACTAACAGGCAGTACGGGCGCGGGGCGGCACGCGGCGGCCGGGTGGCGGCTGGTACTGGTCGCGCTGGCTGCACTACTCGCGTTGTCTGCGTTAATGCTAGCCTACCGACTTTACCGATCTACCTATCATGCGCAGGTGAGCTTATCACTATGTGTAAATGACTTGCTGTTTCCCTCGACTTCGCACGCTAGAATGGCGGTTATAGCCGGAAAAATATTGTCCGCCTCTGACGTATTCAGTCAGCGAAAGTAATTTCATCAAAATAGCTCCAGCCGTTTGAGTGTGAAAGAGTAACAAACATACATACATCCTTATAAACTTTCGGATTAATAATATTAGTAGGACTGCTGCTGACGCCAGCTTGGGTGCTGGAGGCAAACACATAAAATTATAAAATTTGTATTGTAAAACAAAATATGAAGCTTTTATTGGGATTGCGGATCACGCGTGCTATGTAGAGACACTAGTAGATTGCCGGGCGCAGCATTGCTTGGTGTCAACTGTGCAACACAGATATAGGAAAGAGACACAAACGCGTACGTTCCAATACCAGAGACTCGCTATAACAGATAAAAATCCTTTGCTGTTTAGGAGATTAACTGCTTCTTCTACTGTCTAATTCTACGAAAATGGTGAATGTATCTACAAATTTGATACTTATAATTAAATGTATTTTGTATAACTATAATATGGAATACTTATGTAATTGCAGGAGGATATAGTGAAGTTGTCTGGCGAGGAGTTATACTCGGAGTTAGTGCGATGGCGCGCGCGACTGCACGGCCGCGCTGCTAGCGAACTACACGCCTTCCTCACCACAAACCTGCTACTACTTACTAAGGTAACGATACTTTACTTGGTTTACTAAGATTACTAAAGAAGACTAGAATTTTAGTAATTTTGATCAGCTGATGGAAATTTTGTTAAGTCAGCAGACTTTTTTTTTTAAGATTCAGAGAAGCAGCATGTTATCAAATATACACCGTGACTTTTAGGTCGTCTTACAAAAGCAGCCCAGTTCATGTATCCAATGACTAGTAAACGTTTATAATAAAAAAAAATATGATTTATTAAGATTTGAATAAATAAAAATATTATTCATTAGTATGACACAAGGCAGTCTTACAAACACTCTGTAGTGAGCGCGGTCCGAGCCTTGTGTCAAACGAGCGGCGCGGGCGGCGTCTTATCACAGGTCATTCACCTTAGCGTAAAACAGCTGTCTTACTATTACAATCATAATGTTCACAGTAAGTATGTAGCAGTTAGTAAAAATCCACTTAATTCCAATTCTTCCTTTATACTTTTACGGTCCTAACCGTCAGAAACATTTTTCATAGGTAAAACTTACTCGTAAAACCGAAACAAAGTGATATAGTAATAACTGATCTAGTTGTCTTTATTCGACCCTATTTAAGATAGAAATTTGACTCATATTCCTACACATCTTACTTACATTTAATAAATAAATCCAGAATTGCAATTTCTAACGTGATTAATTCGTAGGTATGAATTTATCACGTTAGAAATTAATAATCAAAAAGATCGTTATGGAAATAAGTAGTAGGTATGTAAATTGTTTCCGGCGTATTTAAAAAATGGGAATCAACTGATATTTGTATTAATAACTTATTTACTAATGATCACTTTTTATTAACAAGTAGGTAAGTAGGCGTTACCTGTATTGTAACAACTGTTCAAATTGTCTACCACCTTGTTCGATGCACAAACGAGCACGTTTTTGGATGTTCTCTTTTAATTTATTTAAAATCACTGTGTCCTGTTTCATTACGTCAAAAGCAACAATTATTTTCACATTACATCACATTACATTCGAGTACTGATAGTTACTATCACTTATTATTAGGTAGGTTCGAGATCGCGGACAAAGATTGAAAACCGGTAGCGCACGCGCACACGCTTCCAGTATTTGGACGAAACTAAACTGCAGTTAGATTGACCTTCACCGATTTCGAGGTGAAAGGGGCGGGGCGTCGCATGCGCGCCTTTGAGGCGTTAGGCAATCTGATTGGACAACAGTCCACGTGGACTGTGCTAGATTGGCTAGCGATATTTTGTCTCGTTAAAAATGGAGATGGAGTGATCTGCTCGGCTCGTGCGCTAGGTAGGTATCTTCAGCAGTTTGATACGTAAACATTATTAACAGGATGGTTCATATTTCCAATGTATTATTTATTTTTCTTCATACATATTATCTTAGTTAATGATAAAAAAATTATATTCGCGCCTAGAGGTATTTTATGTCGGATACATTGTGTGGACCACTTTTTTAAGACGACCTAAAAGTCACGGTGTATAATTTCTACTTACAAAACTACAATTGCAGTACTTAAAATATGATCGGGATCTCTTAAAACATGTAAAAGTAAACACACGTTAAATTAAAAATCTCGGCATTATGGAAAATTTAAAAAACTTGAAAAGACATTACCTACTTGTTTGTAACATGTACAACATACATTTAAAACATAGTATTACTTATTTCAGGTCCGACAATCCCTAGAAGCGTTATCTGGCGTGATACTAACAGATATGGGGCAAGGCGGGACGGGGCACCTCAACGTCGACGTTCCCAACGAGACCGTCTTCAGTTAGCGAGAACACACACACGGTACTCCTCGAAACACAGCGATAACATCACTCTTATCGATCAACAATCGATTACAACATGCGATTGCGAGTAATCGATAAATCGCGAGCAGCAACAAACCGTACAAATTTAAACCACTAATTTGTATCGATATTGTTGTCTTTAAACGAATACCAACAAGTTTTAATTTTTATTATGAAACATCAAAAATAATGTTGCCAGTTTTGCTCGATTCTTTTCCCTCGGTGTTGCCAATTGTGAAAATTTTAGACGAGTTTTATGGCGTATTATGTTTCAGTAATAAGTCTTAACTGTTTTATGAGCGATTTTTAGTTACTTATGTAAATAATTTGACAACTTTCTTCCTTCTTATTAATTTTACCGCTCAGGATATTAGTTTATTTCATTTCTGATTGGCAATACTGGGTGGTAACGGTAGTTTTATTTAGGGTTGTCGCTAAGTTCTCGAGGATATTTTATTGTATTTAGTTCGTCAGCTGTGCTGAATATATCCGACAAGGAAACGCTTTTCAAAGTGTCAGTGAGACGGAAGTGATACTAGTTACTATTTATTTATATAATTTCAGTTCTTAAACATTGTTTTAATTAGCAATGGACCCCTTAATGAAGCGAAAGCGCCGAACAATTTCTTATAAATTTATTTTTATTTAAATGAAATAAATGAATGAATTGAAGTCGTATTACGATTGTTGTCCTAGAAACAAAAATCAATTTATTACACTTTACGACAATTTAATACATTATCCAATAAAATATGTTGCACTGAGCAAAATTAAAATCCAAATAAATGTAGATTTTTATTTGATTTCGCTTCAATATCATGTTACATTATTTAATAATATAAGACCCAGAGGAAAGGGATTTTTCAATTGTCTCGATTTGTTACCATTTGTAAGGCTTGTGTCTGCTTCTATTCCAATCATGTTTTTCAGTATTTCAGAGAATATAGTATTATTTCTTTACTGAAACATTCCAGTTCATAATAATATGGTTATGCTTTATATTCATTTGTAGTCTCGTAGGCATAAGCAGACAAATGTGAAATTATTGTCTGTTTTTTGTTGAAAGTAATATAAAAAGGTTATTAAAACAGGCACCAAAACCAAAGTAGACAAGTTATCATTATTTTTGTTTATATACCTACCAATATAAACTCACGCTGAGCCTCTATTTAAATACAAGGAGAAAATATTTTATTTTAAAATATATTTTAAATGATATTTATTATTTATAAAATCATGATAAACTTACCAAATATCGCATCTTTACAAGTCACAATGATTTTTTTAATATTTTGTTAAAATAATAAGATGGAATCAAGTTCTAGACACAAGTCACGAATACATGTCATTTAGGACGATGTTGAAATATGTTCTTAAAATCATGTAGACAAACTAGTACCATTATCACTAACATCATTCTAAAAAAGATCTTATTGCAATGAAATAAGGATGAAAATCCAACAGTGATAATTGTCCTGTAGTTTGACTTGAAATATCAATCGTCATATGATTGTATATAAGGCGGTAAGCCTGAATGTCTTTAAGGCATCTACGTCATATTAACTTGTGTCAAACACAATCGTATAGTCTAATATATTGTGTGTTTGGTCGGGATGAATGAACGCTCAAATACTATATAATACTCAATACAAAGTACACCGGAACGTAGGACATACGTACAGTAAAACGTTTATCACTCTTCGTTTCACTTTTGAAGCTATGCCGCACTATTTACCTACATTTAACCTATGGTGACTTATTTACTTATTGTAATTTGGAATTCTGCGGTAGACTTGTTGGCAAAAAGTATTTATCTATCAGGTTGATTAATTAATAATATTGGGCATGTATTTTGTAATCACAAATTTACAATGATACATTGAGATAATATGTTGCGTGACGTCACAAATAGTTACAGATTGTATCGGTTAGTGACGTAGCAAACCCCCCACTAATAAACTTGAATTTCTCTTGTCTGGGTAATTTATCGTTATTTTTAATAATTGCGTTGTACGCTAATATTTACTGATGGACTAAATACTTTTTCATCCCCAGTCAACACACCTATTCAATGAGAGTACATGTTATGAACAAAACGTTCTTTTAATTGTTGCGTTCCTTTGTCTCGGCTTGTTAGATATTTTCATAATCACAATTCTATAACTTCAGCATCTTTAATATTCGTGTTAATTATAAGCTTAGAGATGGGTAAGCTTAGTGGATGTTGCTGTACATTATAATTGTATTATTACATATTACGGTAAGGTAAGGAGCGATGACGTAGTTTAGCCAGCCGTTATATCGTTTGCTCTGGATTCTATACGTATGTATGTTTTAGTAGCATTGAGTATTTGTAACTTAGATTGTAAAGACCGTACTACAGTGGGATGAGTGCTGGATGGATCATGGAGAGTATACAATTGTGAATGTGATAGTGTCAGAAGGCAGGTGCTAGTATTTAGATAAGAGTTAATATAAAACCAACATTCCTCGGTTGAGAAAGTGTCCACGAGTGTGTCGAGTTTGGAGCGTCGAGTTGGGCCCAGCGTTCGCTTGTATGGATCGTTTGCCAAATACTTTAATATTTCTTGCCAATGTTATGACACATTATTCAGTAGCTTTCAAGTTTTTTCACCTAATATTTCTGTATCGATCCCAAATCGGTTTAAACAGAAAAAAAATACCCTTTAACAAGCATTTCCTGCAAACTGCTATTTTGACAATAATCTTTAGCGTAAACAATGTTTCAAATAATTACAGTTTTTATACATTTTTATCGATGCAGAAAGCATTAGGTATGACATAGACTTGTTATAATATCCAAAGTTAAATTTTTCAACCAACAAATAGTTCTGTGAGAAGTAAGGTGAACGATTTTGGACAGTTTTAAAAATAATGTCGTTTATAGAAGTAACTGTGTACTTGTAAAGTTTATGTAATTAATAATTTATTATTCTAGTCTTTGGTAAAGCTCAAGGATTTGTTATTCGGTTCTATTGGGGTTAGTATGTACTTAGGATGATTTTAAACTATTGTAAGCGTGAAATTATGTTAGCACTGTGTAAACTTTGTGCAATCAGATTTTGTATATAGTATATGTTTTATCACATTATTTATTGTAGTTCGAGTTCATGTTATTTTTTGATGGCCAAGGTGTTTTGTTAGCAGATAATGATAAGATATTTAGCACTGACACAACTTAGATGATGCTAGGCAGTTTTCTTTGGGACATTACGATCGATGTATGTACAAAATATGTTCGTTGTATCACGTAGGTTATTGGCTGTTGTTAATACTTTATGTAATAAGGGCCTAATGTTGTTCTGCTAGGTTACCATCTGTGCCAAAGTGCTGCATCACTGTTAGTATTCCAAATGACATGTTAGGCCTTTACGTGTATCCTTTTAGACGTACCGACCTTGGGCTTGGGTAAAGCTGGGGCCAGACAGGTGTTACATAGAGAAAAACAGTACACGTATTAAACATCGCTTACGAGAACGTTCTTCGTGAACCCTAATGCTCTCGTGTATCGATCTGTGAAGTTTACTCTGAGAATACGGTATTACATGTCTGGCCCCAGCCTAACCGAGCAATCGACCAAAGGGCTTGTACGCCAGTCCAGTAATCGCTTCAAATAGTAGAAAGGTTGTCTATGGTCCGGTCTCTACGTCGGAACAACACTGCTCCATTTTATATTTCTTGTTATTTAAGGCTGTTCGCTGTCCTATACGAGTCATTTATCGGAAATAATTAATATTGCCAAAGACAAAAACACTAGATTTTATGAAATATCAAAAGTAGTAATAGTGAGGTTTGTACAATAGTTAGTTTCTTAGGTAGGATCGTGCTGTTAATTTTGAATTAATTATCAATGTAAATATGATGATTTTACGTAATTTTTATTTTATTGATTTATTTTAAACTCTGGTGCAATATGGGACGACCAGTGATGACAGCATATGAGTTACTCAAAATTGTTGACGAACAAGCATATTATTTATTTACTTTTGTTTCTTGAGTCGACGTTGTTCCTTTAGAAGCACATATGACGTATTTATGCTTGTTAGAGTACCATGTTGATGCGTCATACATTTGGCTCGGCAGTCAGCCACGTCGGTATCAGCCGGCAATACAGTTTATGTTTAAGTTAAATAGCGCAATTGTATCAATGGGTGATAGAACTGATTTATGATTATTAGTGATTTTAAGTTATACCACGTAGGAATTGTTACGGACGTGAGAGTTGTATGAGTTCAATGTTTGTTTTGTATATTTTTGTTTGGAGTTGTGATTCATTTGTTGATTTTGTAAATAATAGATAGATGAGTTAATTGAACATGAATGCTTGTTTTATTTTTACCCTATATAAACCTTTAAACATCATTACTGCCTTCTCTACATTCCTGCTATTTTTGGAATGATTATACACACTCAAAAATATAGACACTAACTAAAAGAAAGCGGCATGTTACAACCGTCAACAGTTAAAACATACTCAATTGTATGAAAACAGATGAAAACATAGACCACTTTATGGACATGACATTTTTCTTTGACAAATTTTGACATATTATGACTGACTTGTCTTTTCTACATAGGTATTTGAGTGATTCATTTAATTTAGCGTTGTCGATTTTAGAAATGGTCCTTATGAAGGGGGTTACATAACTAGAATTATTAAATAAAACGCTCATATTTTCTAACAATTACGTATATTAAAAATAGCAGTAAGAAAAGTACATCAAAAACAATTGTCATACAACCGTCATAAATAAATACTATGTATTTATAACTACTTTATATTTAATTTATACACAAAAGTTAATTAAACAAACCTATTGCTCTGACAACTTTAACATGTTAATGTGAAGACAAAACTTAAGTAACGATGGATGAGTAAAACCTTATTAAAAACTTAACGAGCATCAGTGAAGGGTAATGCAATATGTATATGATATAATAACATAGCTAGCTAGCTAGAAAAATATGTAAGTAAGTACGAATACAACGGAGTAAATAGAGAACCCGTGAATGAATAGAAACAAATTTTATAGTGAACTCCATACTTCCATAGCGTGCCAAAAACGCAAAACAGCTGACATATAATTTATCAAACGATTGGGTGATCACATAATTTTCTTTTTCATGAACTTCTACGAACGTACACAATTCTTTACCTACATATGAATGATTTTTATTAATTGTAGAGTTTTCGTTGCTAAATTAGGTGGTGATAACAGCATTGACCAGCTATGGATTAATAAGATTCAATAAGATACATTTTTAGTAATTAAGATACATTTTATTTAATCATATCGATGTTATACTTTGAACATCATATAAACTTGAAGTTTAAAAGGGACATTTAGATTTTGTCTTATTGCTGAACATTTAGTAATTAATCTAATTTAATTTTGGGTAATACAGATTTTTATTTATTAGTTTATTCAAACCCCACCATATCCTATATTAAAAAAGTGGGTGTGGTTTTTTCATACAATGTTTTATAATACAAAACTATTTGACACAATTTGCTACAAAAATATTTAAACATTTATTGTATTTTCGACATATTATATGTAAGCATAGGTACACAGCACACCGGTTAACATTATACCTACATAATATCGCATGTTTCAATTGTTAATGTAAATTACATAAATGTATATTTATATGAGTTACATTTCTAAACAATACCGAGTATTACATTAAAATATCTAAATTAAGCCTTGTGACGTCATTGGTCTGACGTCAAACGCCGCTATTAATAGCGTGTGACGACAATGATTGAGAAATGCGACCTTTTCAAGTATTTCAATATATCGTGACATTCCTTTTAGAAATGTTTGTGTGGGGTAGAATGGAAGTGTAGTCGTGATCAAGTATTTACTATTGAAACAATTTTTATTTAAAAATGTAGATCGTTATTTATTTGAATGTAAAATTGCTTATATCTTGTGATAAATTTAATAAGTTAAAAGTGCGTTTCCCGGTTTTTGATGGTTTTGATTATATAATTTTAACTGACACTAAAAATTAACAATATGTAGAGTTTTTGATATTTAATTAACGAAGAATAGTGTGATCCTATTATAACAATTATTGAATAAATATTAAGTAGGTAGGTAGAGGTAAAAGTCTTAAATAATTGTAACATTTATAATGGAAGCTTTCTATACACAGAGAAAACATGTAGTTTTTACAAAGAATGAGCAATATGGAGATACGAGTATAATGGAATGTCATTAGAAACTATTTTGGCAATTAAGTTGATAATTTAACAATCTGATTTCACGACAACACTTCTTCCATTTACAATTGTTTCATTAAAAAAATCCTCTCGCCGTAAAATAGTCAGATCAAGACTATACATTCACGCAAAATTATAAATTTTTATGAAATGGAACAACTGTAAAGCAACATTCATTTTTCTATTAATTCTTCCTGTACTGTTTTGTCTTCATACTGTTCAAACACAACCTATTTATTTTTACTTAAATGGTGCATCGTTTTACTCACGCGTATTCATCGGGATAGCCCTAGTAAGTTTCGGACCCTAGGAGTCCTAAATCTATTTTTTTTATTGGTTTGTCTACAATTGTTACACATACATTTACATATTAGGTTTACAAGCATAGATGGTAATAAATAGCCTTTGTGTACAATATTAATTGACAAACACAGCATTCACAATCTAGTCCGAAACTAGTCGGGCTATTTAATACGCGTAAGTAAACCCTTGCATCATTTAAGTAAGTATCATCTTCAGAAAAGTTCCTATTTATTCTTGGACAGCGTCCTCTGCTTCTCAGCATGTTGTACCAGCTGTTTGTCTGTCGCGAGCCCTTTCCTCGCGCGCACGGAGTCCATGTAGGCCTTCGCCCTGTTCACGCCGTCCCACTTCTCCCCCCAGTGGAGGTATTCCTCCTCAGTGCGCGGCTTCCAGAATGGATCGATGTCGATAACCTGGTGATGAGGGTTATTGTTAGTCAGATATTGAAACAAATATTATGACCGATGTTATTTACTGCTGGGCATAAGTCTCTCCAAGGAGTTTAATTTAAACTAAAAAAATATTTGAGTTATTTTTTTAAAGTTTAAAAAAATGGCGACTTCGTTCAGTCCGCACTATTACCTACTCCAATGAAATGTGTGTAAGTATAAGGTATAAAAACAAAGAATTCGTGGTAAAATATTAACAGTTAACATACTGTTAAATGCTCGTAATTTAATTTTATTGTACAAGCTATATATAGCAAATCACTTTTCACAAGTTCAAAACCATATTTAAACATAAACTAAACACACACACAAACCGACAAGACAAAAAGGTTTGGAAGAAAATGGAGGAGGCCTTTGTCCATACCAGACAGGCTACATAAAAAAAACACAAACCTCCCAATGACTGAACAACATCTGCGGTGCAGCGAGACCAGACGTGTGCGTCCTTAACTCCAGCGCGAACTTGAAGCTCTCAGCCACGGGCATCAGCGCCTGCACCCTGAAGGAGGCCGAGCCGCTCTGCAGGTCGCTGCCCACCACGCGGCCGCTTCGACGGCCCAGCGCCGCGTATAACTTGCCTGAGGACAACGGGAATTGAGGGTTAGAATAAAGTAACAAATATAAAATTTTGATAACGGGCTTGTTGGTCTAGTGGTTAGTGGTCCTGACTGCTATACCGGAGGTCGTGGGTTCGATTCCCACCTAGGAAAAAAATTGTTTTGTGTTTGGGTGTAATTCATTTATAATCAGTATGTATTCAGTAATATACATGTAACTTTATCAGCTGTCTAGTACTTATAACAACACACACAAGCTGCTGTAGTATGCTTAACTTGAGACTAGATGGCGTTGTGTAAAAGTCGTGCAATAATATTTATTTAAGCAGATAAATATTAAATCTTGATAAGATATTAGGGGATAATAGAGAGTACCTAAACTTGGATGGCAAATATTGGAATCTGGAATCGTTGACTCGCAGTGAGCAAGCGTGGTGATCAATGCTACCTTTTCTTTCTTGAAACCGTTGCGACGGTTACAGCAAGGGCAATTCCAAGCACAGGGGGGGGGGGGGGTCATGACCCCCCCCCCCCTGTGCTTGTTCCAGGACTTAGGTGGACCAATTCACTAATTGATATATATTTTGTCACCATACAAATTTTATGTAACTGCCTACATATGTACCTGCAATATTTAATTAATTTCATGTAATGTAATAACTTTGTATACTGGCAAACTTTTGTACAGACGAATGCATCGAAAGTTTGAATTTTACCGCGCCATACTTGCGCGCGCTTGTCGACTATGTAGTCTAGCTAGACCTAATCTCAGTCGGAATCGGAACGACTGAACTTTAACACAGTTCTAAGTTAAAAAACTAAAATTTATTTTTACCTACAATGTGTATAACTAAAAATATATAGATATAGGTAAAAATAAATTATAGTTTTAAAAATTGTTGCAACAAAATCATGAATTACAAGATATGGTCAGTAATCAGTTTCTCATTATTCCAGTGCGTGTGTTTTAACTTAATTACTATTGTTGTTAATAAAGTACCAAAATATTAATCATAGTAATTATTTTCTGTTAATAAAATTGAAATAAACAAAGCTATTGTGTGAAGACCTTTAAGATTTTTTAAAAACAATGTCGTAGCCTGACGACGCTGTAAATGAAGTTGTGTATCTGGACCAGATCTGCCAATGCTAAACGAATCAAGTAATCAAATAATGGAGCAAATGATGTCATTTTCGTCCGGTATGGAAGCAATTTTCGGAAAAATTGCTGAAAATATGAAATCTCGTGAACCTGTTCAGGATGGACCCAAAAAATTAGTCAACTAAAACCCTGATGAACCTGAATCAGAATTTAGAGAAATGATAGTTAAGCAGAAACTGATAAAAGGGATCGATTCAATTCTACTCTACTTCTGCTCTAACCCATTCTGTCAATGGGGCGTGCAGCAATCTGTCTGACGAATGTCAAGCCGGACCAAATATCATGGTTGGCAATAAAAAAAAACGCTGATATCAACATTCGCAAAACTTTCGAGGATTCAAGATCATTTTTACCACATTTTCAAATTTCAGTTGGATTGCAAAGAGTTTTTAGTTAGGTTAGGTTTGGTTTGTAGTTAGGTTAGGTTAGGTTTGTTTCTGAGTTAGGTTAGGTTTGGTTTGTAGTTAGGTTAGGTTAGGTTAGGTTTGTTTCTGAGTTAGGTTAGGTTTGGTTTTTAGTTAGGTTAGGTTAGGTTTGGTTTTTAGTAAGGTTAGGTTTGTTTCTGAGTTAGGTTAGGTTAGGTTAGGTTTGGTATTTAGTTAGGTTAGGTTAGGTTTGGTTTTTAGTTAGGTTAGGTTAGGTTTGGTTTTTAGTTAGGTTAGGTTAGGTTTGTTTCTGAGTTAGGTTAGGTTTGGTTTTTAGTTAGGTTAGGTTAGGTTTGGTTTTTAGTTCGGTTAGTTTTGTTTCTGACTTAGGTTAGGTTAGGTTTGGTTTGTAGTTAGGTTAGGATTGTTTCTGAGTTAGGTTAGGTTAGATTTGTTTCTGAGTTAGGTTAGGTTTGGTTTTTAGTTAGGTTAGGTTAGGTTTGGTTTTTAGTTAGGTTAGGTTAGGTTAGGTTTGGTTTGTAGTTAGGTTAGGTTTGTTTCTGAGTTAGGTTAGGTTTGGTTTTTAGTTAGGTTAGGTTAGGTTTGGTTTTTAGTTAGGTTGGGTTTGTTTCTGAGTTAGGTTAGGTTAGGTTTTTAGTTAGGTTAGGTTTGTTTCTGAGTTAGGTTAGGTTAGGTTTGTTTCTGAGTTAGGTTAGGTTAGGTTTGGTTTTTAGTTAGGTTAGGTTTGGTTTTTAGTAGGGTTAGGTTTGGTTTGTAGTTAGGTTAGGTTAGGTTTGTTTCTGAGTTAGGTTAGGTTTGGTTTGTAGTTAGGTTAGGTTAGGTTTAGTTTTTAGTTAGGTTAGGTTAGGTTTGTTTCTGAGTTAGGTTATGTTAGGTTTGGTTTTTAGTTAGGTTAGGTTAGGTTTGGTTTGTAGTTAGGTTAGGTTAGGTTTGTTTCAGAGTTAGGTTAGGTTAGGTTTGGTTTTTAGTTAGGTTAGGTTAGGTTTGGTTTTTAGTTAGGTTAGGTTAAAAAAACTCAGAAACAAACCTAACCTAACTAAAAACCAAACCTAACCTAACCTAACTCAGAAACAAACCTAACCTAACCTAACTCAGAAACAAACCTAACCTAACTAAAAACCAAACCTAACCTAACCTTACTCAGAAACAAACCTAACCTAACCTAACAAAAACAAACCTAACCTAACCTAACTAAAAACCAAACCTAACCTAACCTAACTAAAAACCTAGCCTAACCTAACTCAGAAACAAACCCAACCTAACTAAAAACCAAACCTAACCTAACTCAGAAACAAACCTAACCTAACTACAAACCAAACCTAACCTAACCTAACTAAAAACCAAACCTAACCTAACCTAACTAAAAACCAAACCTAACCTAACTCAGAAACAAATCTAACCTAACCTAACTCAGAAACAATCCCAACCTAACTACAAACCAAACCTAACCTAACCTAAGTCAGAAACAAAACTAACCGAACTAAAAACCAAACCTAACCTAACTCAGAAACAAACCTAACCTAACCTAACTACAAACCAAACCAAACCTAACCTAACCTAACTAAAAACCAAACCTAACCTAACTAAATACCAAACCTAACCTAACCTAACTCAGAAACAAACCTAACCTAACTAAAAACCAAACCTAACCTAACCTAACTAAAAACCAAACCTAACCTAACTAAAAACCAAACCTAACCTAACTATAAACGGAACCTTACCTAACCTTACTAAAAACCAAACTTAACCTAACTCAAAAACAAACTTACTCCTAACAAAAGCCAGTAAGTTCACTTTTCGAGTTTTTAGACTAAATAGACATTTTCGTCGTAACGAAGACACTGGTTCATCCGATTTGGATGGAAAACGCTTTAGAAGCGCTACTTCGTTTCGCGGCAGATGCCACTTTTGCGGGAGACATGGTCACCGAGGTCAAGACTGTCGTGGCAGAAACAGATTCGACGTGAAAAACTTTGCAGTGGCAGCCAAGATGGAGCCACCACCGTCCTTCAACCAAAGAATCCTCGACCGTCTAGGCGTCTCAATTTGCCTTCTGTTTTTGATTCCGGTTCAGAATGTAGTCTGATTAAGTAAAGCCATAGTAAATTTCTTGAGGAAGTTTTTCTGTAGGAAGTAGTAATGTGATTTCTCCGCTACAAATTAAGTGTGCTACTAAATTCCAAAATGTTAATCATTACGTATCACGCTTTCCCAGATAATGTCAGTTTCTTAGTTAGGAAGTTTTAGTAGGCCGTAATGTTTTAGAACTAGGGATTTCCGCTCAGATAAGTAACGATAGTTTAACTTTTACTGAGAAAAATATTTCTAACTCTTGTACAACAGTTTCGTAATTTATCGAAGATGCGATAGATACCGACCTCGTAGAATAAGACAAAGATCGGTTATTGGGTATATTGAGAAAATACTCCAATAACTTTATACTTAGTTTACCAAAAACCCGCATAAAAACGGGTGAATTAGAAATCGATTTTATTGACCCTGCTAACTTTTTGGAAAACCGACCGTAATATGGATTGTCTTCTCTAGAGATTGATATCATTAATAAAAAAGATTTAAGAGATGATAGTGGCCAAAAATTGAAATAAGCGTTTTGATCGCAAAAAGCGAATACAGTAATGAATACATTAAAACTGTAAAATAACTAGCTACTGAGTAGTTACACATTATTACTAGATATCAGAGAAGATGGCAATATGTACATGCACAAGAAATTATGTGTGCCCGGCGCTGCTGCTGGAGCTGCGGAAACCCTAAAGTGAAAATATAATAACCTTACGGGCAATTATATTTTTGAGCCCTTTGGGGTTGAGACGCTTGGGACATGAGGGCTGGGTTATTCGAGCTTGGCTGGGCACGAGCTCTGTATAAGGAACTCGCTAAGCGCTTGGTCGACTCCGTGATCAGAAGGCTGGACTGTATTTCGCGCAAAGAATTGGCATTGCCATTCAGCGTGGTAGTGGTGGCGTGGTTTTTAGTTACATAAATTTAGTTAAAAATGTGGATATTTCTTGTTTAGTATTGTTTCTGTTCAATAAAATTATGTGTTAAGTTTTCAAGTGGACAATAACGAATAACAATTTTTAACTACAGTACTTATGTACATTAATAAATTGCCTACTTTTAACTTGTTATCAAAATTAAATTGTAAGTTTTTGACTTGACCACGACTATGTGACCCCCTCCTGGCGTCAAAACTGGATCCGCTCTTGGGTTACAGGCTGTTATTAGGTATATATGACACCAATTACTAATAATACTTGCTGATAATAATAAATAAATTACCTATTTTAGGCTAAAGAAAGGGATAAATAGACTAATTCATAAAGTTATAATAAGTCCCCAAATTGTAACTACTAACGGTTATGCGAGTTCGATATCGTTATTGTTGTTTCACAAATAAGTTTTAAGGTCTTGGTGAACATAATGTATTTTTCCATTAATGTTTCTTAAACGTCATCAACGATACAGAGGTTATTAATTTTACCCCTGTACTAAACACATTTGTTGGAGCTATGTATAAGTTATTCATATTCTAATTACAAGGAGTATTTATTCACATCGGCTTTATAAAGTTGTCGCTTATTTATAAACTTGTTTGTAACTACTGTTGTTTACAACCTCACAGTGACCCAGTCTTGAAGTAATGCGATTATTTACATATCCCGGCGCAAAGGTGAGGTTTTATTGTTCGACTGATCTTATTGAATTTGTTCGTTAGCTACAAAAACTCGTTGGCAACAGAGCGCTATAAAAGTATCCGCGAGTCGTCAGGAAACCTAAAAAGTGTTCTTGTATAAAAAGTTCGCTGCGATGTCACGAAGCGGTCGGGGTCGTTTGACAAATATTCAGTGGTCAGCAGCCTAGAAAAATTCCTTGCTTCTTACAGATTCGACGCGGCCATTTTGAGATGAAAGGGGGACTTCCGGTCACGGGCGTGCATCCGGTCCAATTGGTCACGTCCGCAAGATATCTTGGCCACTACACGTTTGTATTTGTCAAGTAAATAAGGGAGCTTTTTGTAGACATACGAGTCGGCGGAGCGCTAAGAATGTTAACGAAAAAATAATATAATATTGTAACGGGAAACACACACTACAATAATTGCCAGCAGCCCGGAGTCTGAGCGCTGAGGTTGTTCATAAAAACAAACGAATTTTGTTAGTGTACGCGTGATTGGAATGTAAGGCTTGTGCCACACTGCTCTATGTAAGTATGTGGTACCTACTCATATTTCAATTGTCTCATTTTTTACGTCACCTATGAGTTTGTTATGATTTTTGTCAAAAAGTATGTACAGCTACAGACAATTTATTCACCATTCGACTGTATTTTGTTAGATGATAAAAAAAAACAGCTCAGGATTCCAATTTTGCTAAATCGACAACAGCTCTTAGTACCTTAGCTAGTTTTACATGTTTCTTTTTTGATACTGTTTGTATTAGTAAAAGAAGAATGATCTTACTATGCCTACTACTATTTCTGAACTCCTCTAATATAGACAAAACGTTTTTCTTTTTGAGGTGTTTTACCCAACGTTACGTTACTCAGTTAATTTCTGGTGTAGAAACCGCAGCGTGCACGCATCTTGGCTACAATTCTCCAAAGTATCGCGTAATAGCGATATCGACGTAACCGAAGGCTTGCAATTGGACGCGCCCGAGAGGAGGCCATTTCCTGTGGTTTTCATTCAGTAAATAATAATTATACTTTATGAATGGTCCAACGTGGAGCCGTGGAGCCATTGCTATGAGAAAGTTATTTTTGTAAAGCCATACGAGTTCAATGATATTGTGAAATTATGTGGCAAAGAAAATATTTGTTAATACTCGGAAATACTTTGTTTGTTTAGTGGTTGCTTAAAGAAAACCATTCAGTGAAGTTGCTATTTTTGTTGAGGCAAATTGAACAGTTGAATGAAACTTTTGAAATTGAAGGAAATTATTCAGATATAAATGACTGTTTATGCGTTTCAGGGTTGTCAACAGATACGTGTTTATTTACCAACGAGTATGTAACATACGAAAATAAACGAGTAATTGTAAACAAAAAATAAATTATGATATGAAACGGCTAGCTAGTCGTACATGGCTCTAAAGAAACTATCTCTTTATCAGGCAAGAAAAACGGTTATAAGTAGTTACTTTTAATTTTTTTATACCAATATTTCGAATATTAGTACATTTGTTTACCTATCCTGATAATAATCATTACTATTATTATGGGCAGGGGTGGATGTAGGTAGGTGCCCCATCATATTTTAGATAAAAGTTCTCAGTATGGTCTCTTCAAGTGGGACCTATGTCGTGTAAGCCTATAAAAGGACTTGATTTCTTCCCTTGAAGTTAGCCCGTGAAATAAAAGGGATTCAAATTATAATATTTATTTATTGGTATAAAATGTTGGCCAGTGGCAATAATACAAAAAGTGCAAAATACATTTAGTCATTTTGTGGCATACGAATATTTACGATAACGTACACATACGCTCTTGACTAATATTCAAAATCTATTTAAAGGATATCTATAGATCCTTCAAAGCTCATAAAACCATACTCCATAGACACAAGATGCGATAACTCAACAACGATTCGACAATCCAGTTCGATTACACAAGCGGCGACGTATCCGCGTTAGCACTGGGCAGCATCATGAACGGTTATGCGATGCCATATAATAAGACGCGGACCGTTGTGGCCCATATCCCTATATCCTATATCCGTTACTAACGGAGATGTGGAGGACATCCGTCAGCGGGATAACGTACATTGGAAGATGGATTGGTTTAATTTGCTTGGAAGTTTAACTTAGCTGTGTACAGTCCTTCAATTATTGTCTACAAATATGACATATCTACTAGTGAATTTGTGTATGTAAAATTTTAGAGCAACGAAAACTATTAATTTATTTTCAAAATCAAGATGCTTTATTGCAAGTAGTATATTTCGGGTTTTAGCGAAATAATAATGACTCTTGTAAGCTGATTCTAGAATGTTATTTCGATGGAAGATGAAATGGGAAAATAAAGATAGTTATTCATTAAAAAAGATTTTTTTCCAACATATAGTGACCGAATGCTGGGCAAAGACTCACCTCTTCTTTTTCCTCGTAAACATCCTATTTTCCTTAAATATTTGTCAATGGGAACAAAAGAACAAAAAATTAACACAATCTTATACGTAAAGTACCTACTTTCTGCAATAAAATTTACTAAATACCACAACAGGATAAAACCTCGTAAAGCAGTTCTACAACTTCAAAGAAATAAACATAATCGTATTGATATTTTCAGTAGAAATCTTGAAAACGGATCAAATACTTAACGTATTATAATTAATTCATTGAACAATGTAAAGCTTAATGTTAATGATGAGCTTAATATGCGAGCAGTATTGTGACTATGCCACTGTGCAAGATAACCATCAGATGTTTTGTAGATTAACGTACGTTTTTTATTTAGCTAACTAAATATCTGTACTGTTTATGCAGTGAGTAATTTCCTTATTTAATTAAGTGATGTAAATTAGTCTAATTAAAATGTCGAGTTCTTCGTGTTTAGAGTGGTCAGCAGTACATTTTGCAAATTGGGAAAAAAAGATTATATTATACCTATAAAACTACAGAAACAAATTAATTACCAAAAATATTCTGTTTGCTACAGATATACGAGCGTAAAACAAAAGTTATCAAAGCAAATAATTATTGCAACATATCCAGTAGGTACTATCATATCCAATTATTTGCAGCAAAATAGTAAGTGTCGTTACTAGTAACTACCAAAACTGCCCTATCTCTACACCGCACCACAACACACGCACACACCACTCGGCAGTCGTGTACCACGCGTCATTTACCATTTTCCCACGGCACACGGATGTAACGACAGCAAAACAACCATCATAACCAATTTACTTAACTATGTGTATCGGTATGTAAGGCGTTTTAATTGGACGCACTTAAATATTTCGTGGTTTCTGGATTGTTTGTGCAGATATTTTTGGTATGTGATTCTAAAACGTTTACGCGAAATTGAAAGTTGTTGGGATTATTTTTTTTGTAGATTTTCTCACAATTCTTTTATTCGATACATCTAGGTATTTCCTTGTTTTCTTTTATACCAAAAGTTTTAGAATGCATTCTCGTGCAGCTAGCAACATGTAAATTACAAAACAAGTTTGTGCGACCACAAAAATGTTTGATCAATTTACTTCATCGTCTATTAAATTGCTTACAAGTTTACAAGTAGGTACTAAGTTTTTTTTGCAGACGGTGCATCGTCCCACGTCTTTCGCTAGTAACACGCATAATGTGCATAATTATTATATTATTTTGTTAAACGTGACCGATGTACAGACGAAAGTTTAATTATAACTCCGGTCACATATTCAATTTAAGCCCGCTCGAATTGATATTACCTGGCCTGGGTAATAAGTATTGCTATTTTTTTTACTTGAATACTGTTTAATAAATAAGAATTTCAATTTAAAATTACTATGTTTCAAACACTTAAATTACTGTAGTCATCATAGCTGTTAAACATTAAAGTACCTAAACTAATTCATTGAATACAGAACGATCCATTTAACGTTTTGTTTGTCTCATACCTTGTCAGCAAAAATATGATATAAGTGCCTAACAATCAATATTTTAAAGAATGTAATAACTTTTCTAGAATATTGCGCAAAAATCACTGCGTTGTAGAAACTATTTTTACAACATACCATACCCAGTAGTGTTTAAAATAATATTCAAAGACTCTAGTCTCAAACTAAGCAGAGCTTGTATTTTAAAAGCAACCTTAAAGTATACTCTCTCATAAAAAAAAAAAACTCCTAATTCAAATTCCGAGACGGCAAACAGTAAAATAAAAAAAAAACTGTTTATTTGAGAACGTCGTAAATATTTGCGGAAGTTTATCAACTTGTTTATTTTCAATAAGTGCATGTCACATTGTCACATCGTAAAGTTGCCGAAATTTGCGGGCTTATTCGAGGTGCACATGCGACTGTAATATTATTGTCTTGTTGGTAAAATGAATAATATATAGAACTGGATATTAGTGGATGCTCTGTATAGAGAAATTATTGTATTCATTAACATTTTTCAACCAATTTTGCTTTTCATATTTTGTAGTTTTTTTTTTTTCATATAATCTAAAGACAAAATTGTGACTTATCTATATATGACTACAAACGGAGACAAAATAGGGACAGACTATCGGTCATCTGATTAAAAACGTTGCTCATTGATCGACAGAACCTCTTATAGCAAAGACCAAATATACCACGCAGATAAAACCTCCTCTATTCTCTTACACACAACTATTTTCAATACATTTTTCTACCTTTATTGTACTTGTACCTGCAATTAGTATTTAAATTCGAATCAATCGAATACCTCTCACTAATCAGTAGCCTTCAATACCATTTCTCGAAGGTGATAAAAGACATGGCCGTCCCCGCCGCCCGCGCCGTCAAACATTCACACAAAAACTGAACGCCAGTAATGACTGAGCTAAGATAACTTAATAAACGGTCTAAAAGGAATATTATGTATCTTTTTACTACTGTTGGAAATGCCTGGGGCGATTAGAAATGTTTTATTTAAATGTTTGGTATAAGAAGGTGAGGTGTCGATTAGTTTTTATAGTAGGGTATTTAATAATAATCTTAAAAACCTGGCTTTGGAATAATACACTACAATGTTAAGTAAATTTCAGAGAATAATTTTCTCTTATCATCTCACACTCATTCATTCACCGTGATGAATGAGTCACTTTCTTCAAAAATCTATATGAAGCACTTAAAAAACCTCACAAAATTTTATGAACGAACATGAACCTCGAAAATCGCAAAGTATTTTCCGGCGGTAGTAATTTCTAAATTGTCGGTAAGTTTTTTCTTCACCGAGATGTTACTCAACTCTTATTGTTTGGTCATGCAATTATAATGGCACAAAAACTTGGCACCCGCAACTCGCGTTAAAAACACCGTAGATTCCATCAAATCGGAAACTCAGATCGCTGAAGCGTAATTTGTCACCGGCCACGACCCGTAGGGTTTGCACGCACTTCTCAGAACTTAAAAAATATAGTAATTTACTTAATTGTTTAAATATGTAACTTGTGTTTTTACAAGAAACCTAAATTAAACTAACCGAGATTTATTAATTTGACATTTTACTAACCTGTAAGCTAATTCTAAATCTAAACTACACTAATTAGTTCGCGTGTCTAGATAATAATACAAAAACATTTATTAAGTTAACCAATCTACAATACAATAATCACTAGAAAGTGGAAGCTAAAAAATCTAAAAACAAAAACGTATCGCGATCACATTTCTCGTTTAAGTGTAAATCAATGATGTCAATCTCGTCGCTCGTAACATCGTACTCAAAGAAAGGGCAACCCTATTGGAGCGAGGTAAAAAGCCGATCCATGTTGGGCTGGCATTACTCGGCCGACATAACATTTTTACTCGCTTCCTGCCGACGACTTCCCGTCACGATAACGCATAACATAAGAACAAATTAAATCCGATCGGATGTCGGAGGATATTCGATAATGACAACTCTGCCCTTTCCGTTGAAAAGTAAGAGTCGAACGGCGATAGAACCGCCGCGTGCCGCACGGACTTAGAACTCAGACGTAGGTACCTTTTTTATAACACAATAAGCACTGTATTAATATCTTTTAAATCTAAGCTAGAAGTATAATAATTGTTTAAATTATGATACATAATGACGATTCAGGTAGAGCTTGTTTAAAAATATTTCCAAATTAGGAATTCGGTGCAATAGCGTTATTTAAAACTTCCTCTCTCATACATCTTAGCGTACGTCTAAAAAAGCTTTTAGAGGTATAATAAAGATTTAATTAGAATTAAGTAAAACTTCAACGAATTCAAAATGGTAAATCATTTTCATTAAGTACCAATTCTACTTCTAGTATTTGGTGTACCTAATTCCTATACATTTCTTGTACCTACATCCACACATCATAGGCAATCCATAAATAACAATCTAGTATTAGAACACTCAAGCCGAGTTCCGTTTATAGGAGCAATTGTTTTTTGCAGAGGGATGTTAAGTTTTTCCCAGGCGATGGGAAGATGTTGCTCACATGGCGTTAAGAACTTATTTCCTCTGCTCCACCTGTCGCAGCCTCCTCAAATCGTTAAGGCAACGTGTTCAATGGGTATACGAGGCCAAGTGTACTGATTAGGATAGTTATGGGACAGAAAGGCAGACTACAATTGATTAGGGCTGAAGACGAGGGCAAAAAATATTGTGATTCAAATTACGAAACAAATGAAACAACTACGGAGTACAAAGGATTTATAGGTTAACAGTCCCTGGTCATATTTAAGATACGATGTCCGTTCATACAGAGATAGAGAGTAACAACATTCTTGAAGGAAATCACTCAGAACATTTTTGTTTTCCGAAACTGTCGTTTGCAAATGCTCAGTATCCAAGCAAATAACTTAATATATCGCGTTACCTATATGAAGTAGACTGCTCTATTATACCCCACTCAGTAGCTCGCCTCGTCAGTAGCTTCCAACTAATTAACGCCAACAAACCGACCTGACTCAGCCAGACTTGTTTGTTCACTCGCAAATGCATGAAAATGTAAATCGTTTTGTGAATATGCATTGAATCGATTAGATTACTTGAATGGATTTCGGAAATCTTGAATTAAAGAGACATTACATTAGACGCCCACGTGGTTTTAATTACTGAGTCAAACTTGAACTGCTTGGGTTTGATGCGTAAAAGGAATCGGCAATTTATGTTCTGAAAAAATTTGGTTGCTTCCAAATTCGTTTTCGTCAAGTACTTAGGATTTTATTTATCGTTTGCCTTAATTATTTTTTGGTTGCGGCTTAGAGTCACCTTTAAAAATTGCCGCGAAATGCTATTCAAAATATGCTTCTTCACTGCAGCATTCAAAGTATAGATCGCCACATATACTATTAGAATAATTCGCCTTCCAAAAAAAGAGGAGGAATACGGCCTCCATAGAGGGATAGTTACATGCTGATATTATTAGAAACTGGCTATTGCCTGTGAATTCGCCGGCCCGAATGTCGGTTACAGCTGCAAAAACATTATCCCACTTTAACGCAGTCTAGCAGTTTAAAAGGTAGCCTATGTGTTAATTCAAGGTAAATTTATTTATAGGTCCAGTTATTTAAACGTGAAAGAGTAACAAACATCTATTTATCCATACTTACAAACTTCCGCATTTACAATATTAGTAGGATTAAAATGAGAAAATAGTTTTCTACTCAAAGTGCTCTAAAGTTATTGAAATAAAATGTTCAATGGCCGTTAAGATTTCCCCATATTTAGCTAGCCCCGTAGGAGTGGAAACCTCGTTTAAAAACACTTATATCTAGCAAAGGCATTCCATTCACAAATCGTTTCAAAACACTTCCTTTAACGAAGCCTGCGGTATCTTATATACAGGTTGTATAACTAACTAAACTCGAGAAACTCATTCAATATCTAACACTATCGTATTTAGATTAACATGCTATTCACGTAACCCATTTTAAACCTACTTTGCTTGTTGAAAAAGAAAGGAAATTGATATATTTAATTGATAAAGAAAGATGTAGGTACCTATTTGAAGTAATTAATTAAAAAAATACAGAATGTTCTATTACCCAGAATGTACAAGGACTCTCAACTGCCTACTTTTATTCCATAATCTTTTTTAAGTTTTGAACTCTACAAATTATAGAAACCCAATTTAAAATTCGTCCACACACCCTGTACACATAAATTAATAATTACTTCAATATCTATAGGCGTATTGGTTTCCTAATGGACTACACAAATAAGCAGTAACCAGCTGCCAATTAAATTATAATCGTTTGGTAGTCGTGAGTCAGTGTTTAGTCAGATATGTCACGCATACGGCTGTATGTTTTAATCGGCCTCCTTATATGTGCCTGCTATATATAGCTAACTAGAGCAGAGAGGGACGTAGGCGGTGTGATGCCTGCGTGCGTACAGTCGGAATTAAAAATATATTGAAGGTAAGTTCATCAACAGTCAAATGCTGGAGATTGATAAATGATACGTTGGATTCGCGATCCCACCGCCGCGTCAGCTCATGATTAAGGACTCCGGTTGGGTCCGAAACTTGTCGGGCTATCCCGATAAATACGCGTGAGTAAACCGTTATATCATTTAACTATAAATGATACATTTTTACACTTTATCTGCCGTTGAATTATTATCGTCAATTGTTTCTCCGAAAACAGTTGACGTTTAGTGCACCGAGAGGATTTCTGAACGAACGAAATGTTACTTTTAAACTTTTAGTTGTAGTTGTAAATCAATCAATAGTTAAAGCTTTATTAACGCTAAACTTTCAAAGCTCATGTATCATTTAAACCCTAAGTGTATCATTCAAGGTACACAATTTTGTTGTATTCATATAAAATACCAACAGAAATAAAACAAACATCGTAAACTGATTCTGTCAACAGTTTGTACAAACTTATACCAAGGTTTACTTAAAGTATTTAAGTATCCATATACGTAAGCAGTAAAGGAAACAGTGGGCTCAGAGTGGGTCGAATTGAACCCACTACCCTGCATGTGGGTAGGTGTAAACAAATTACATAACGTCGTTACGAAACGTATGAAGGTAGAGGTATTGCGGTTTTGTTGCGTCTTTACTTATTAATATTTAAGTGAATGCTGAAACGAAAATCAGTTTTAAGTGCTGGAATATATTTACCCTTTTAGGGCTTAAAAATGAATCTTAGTTTTTCAAATAACGTTTAAAAGCAAATGCAAAGTCTGTTAACTTTTGACAATAAGCAATTGTATTAAAAGTCCAATATAAGTTTAAACAATTATGCGTATTCATTTTGAATAATTCATGAGAAAAATATAATTAATTTTTAATTAAATACAAAAAGCTCGTCTGAATCTACTAGTTCTCGTTTTAATAACGATTCTATTTAGCTAGGTAAAAGTACAGGTGGAGAAAACTGTGAATTAATATGAGTATTCTCGTATTAATTCATAGAATACGAGTAATAGATAAAGTTTTATGATAAGGATGTACTAGGATGCGACAACTTATCGTGCAAATTTGTTAATTACTTAGGGATGACCAAATCGAAAATAAACAAAGGATTTTTTGATGCTTAGATACGTCACGATGTTGATAAAAATACACCTCGTTCAAATAATCCTAAAGCGAATAAAAGCAAATAAAACGAACTTATTTTCGATCACAAATTACCGATACTGACGTCAAAGCAATTGAAATCCACCCAATGCAGCATCAAAATTAAGTAGTTATTACAGTAACGACTCTATCCATACCATGCAATTGAGAAAAAATAGAAAATAAGGTCGTTAAGGCTTGATTACACATTGTGGGGTAGCGAGGGTTGGAGACGAGGACGGTAGACGCTGGAGGTCAAGCGTGGGCGTGCACACTCAGGACTGGTGCACGTGTAAGCCGAGGTCGCCGAGATTTACACGCGCACTAACGACCGATATATCCCGGACACATATACGACAGAAACATTACTGTTCCCAATAATCCAGGTACTTATAAGTACTTATGGTAGGTAATATTGCCGGGGAATTATCTTATGAATTAGATACGATCTAGGTATCTAATTATTTCTGGTCAAGGGTAAGCCCTGGCTAGACTTAGTAGAGATGTTGTTTGTTGTTGAAAATGAGGTCTTGAGTCCTTGGACGTGTTGATATCAGCCATGCTTATACGGAGCTATTGGAAAAAGTTAATGGCAACATGATAGTTCATCTAGTTTTATTGTTGGGATCGAAAATGGTATAATGAAAAGTAATTCTCCATGAGCAAAACGTACTTTGTTGTTAATTGTGCGATTAGGTAAAAAATGCGATAAATACTCATATCCTTTACCCAGCAAATATCCTAGGTTTAGTAAAAGTAGGTTTGCACCCTATTATTATGTTTGAGTTTAAAGTTAACCATCGCGTGCTCGCACCATCTATAATTATTGAAAGTTTTTACGAGGCATTTAAGAGTTACCAACTAGTTAATGAGCTTAGTTTTGCTACATAATTAAAGTAAGGGTAGGTACTATCATTTTCGTGTTCCTAATATCGCGTTCTTTTCATCAAGATACGTATGACAGGTCGGGAGTTAATATTTCGTGGCACGAAGCGTTGTTCCGTGACTCGGCGGGAATAAAGAAAAGTTATGGCCGACGTTGTAGTAGAAAACGGAATTTTCTACAAGTGATATTTCATGTCTTCGTTCGTATTGTTTTTGGGAAAGTTGCGAGGCATGTTTATTTGGGTATTATACTTTGAGTTACTGTGGCCCAGTGGAGTGTAGATAATGTCCTTTGTATCGTTTAAAGGGAAGCTTTCGGTGTTGCCGCGAAAATAAAACTGATAAGCTAAAATTACGATAATTTAAGAAAAAGTGATAATCTAATAAAATCACTCAATAATACCTACTACATGTAAAAAATACATGAATCTTGTTCTGTAATCCGAATTTTGAAGTAAACAGCACGTGGACCTATTTTTATCAGCAAAACATGTTAAATAAGGACTTGGAGTTGTGTAAAAAAAACCACTCGAAACTTAACCGGATCTCTCACTTTTAAGTAAAGAACAAAACCTATCTTATTAAAAGGGAATATTCTGAGACAACAATGGCTGTTGTAGGGCTGTCAGTTGCCGGAAAAAAAACTGAAATCCTTTGTCTAAATTATTTGGTATATCTTCGAAACTATAGGATATTACGAAGTTTTGGTGAAATTTGGCCGAACGAAGACTTACCTATCAGCTTTACTTATTTTTAAGCTAGACAAGCTAAAGTTTAAATTTAATTGAGACCGAGTCAAACTATAAGTCTCACATATATTTGTGATGGTATGACTCGATGTGATAAACAGAAAAAAAGTCCAGAAAAAGAAAATAAACTTAAGGACTTAACACAGAAAAAGAACACATTCAACCAAACAAAAATCTCAAAGTACAAAACAAAAATTATTTAAATTTATGAACGATCATCGACAACCCTACCGTAGCTTGCGCGTGCCACCACTTTATACCTGTCCCTCTTCCACTTGAAGGTGCAAAAAACGCTGACCACTCATACTGAAGTGGCTGCTTAGATATGCATTGTCTAGCAGAGGCACTACACAATACAAGAGGCGACGTCGTGCCAAAGTCACAGCGCGCAACCCTTGCTACGTGACTTTGAATAGTGGACACTTATTTGGGGTTTATCACGATTTAAAAGTATAGGGTAACCGTTTTCTTGAAAATGAAATTTGAGAAGGAGGTTTTAGCTGTTGTTTTGTCTGATTGCAGTCCTGTTGTTGGTACCCAGTACCCAAGTATAGTACCTACAGGTTTGAGTGTATATTCGTATGTCTTAAGTTTTTATAGTATAATATGACATGTTCCCTGAAACAGCATTAATGATTTTTAACGATATCTTGACATTGTAATCCATAAATTACTACAATAAAACTAAAAATCCTATTTTATTAATCCTATTATCATTAATTATAATATCTAAAATTATTATTCACATCAAAAAAATATTTTTGATCCAATTTACACTTGACAGCCTAATTTAAAAGAAAGATTTAGGAATACTTAAATTCATGTCACGAATTAGCAGAAAAGCTGTAAAGGAAACCGCGGGGCACAACAATAATTTATATTTATATAATGAACTCGTGAATACAAATTTAATAGTACTATTAAGGTTCATAAAATATGTTAAAGAGGCTAAAACATTATAAATGCTAAGGTTTTAACATCCACTATTATTAATGATCCATTTAAAAACTTGATGCTTATCCAAGGTGTAAAAACACTTTGTTTTGTGTAAAAAGGTTTTACTTGAACTTGGTGTAATATTGGATATATTAATTAATCAGCTATAGTACAATGTTGCAAGGTCGTAAGTTAAAAGGTCAGTTTGTGACTTTTCTGGCACATTAATTAAAGTGGTACGAGTACGGAAATACTTGACAGTAGTTAATTAGTTCGGATTTATTTTTTAAGTTTCAATAATTGAAACGATTAAGATTTTTTTTTTAACAGTTCTGTGATAAAGGCCTTGATGTTTTTTCTTTTTAATCGCCTTCAAAAAGGAGGAGATTTCTCAATTTCCTAAGAGAATATGTGTATGTTACACATATAAATAATTCAATTTGCTGATTTGGCACCATTTTCAATCAGTATCAAATACGATAATATTGATTTATTTTTTAAGGTTTTAGTGCCGTTGATTTAAGGTCTGTTTTTATTTATTTAAAGTCATTATTACTTAATATAGTGCTATAAGAATATTTTGGCAAGTGGCCGAAATCGAAATTAATTCCGTCATATATGGACAACTATCCGTGTGGTGTCCGGATATAAAGAATATCACCACCCCATATCCTCCACTGGGTGTCGTAAAAGGCGACTAATGGACCTTAAGACCCAGTGCACTGTACCAAGCACCTTGGGTCACCCGAATGGTGGCGGGTAAACAACAAACAATCGCATTCCCAAAGAGGTTTAGTGTCAGGCAGGCGGCTGACTATAAAACCATAGCCAAAACTTTAAGCAACATGTCTAAAAGACGTGTTGCGCCGACCCCAAGTAAAAATTGGGATAAGGGCAGGGAAATGATGATATATGGACAACTATCACTTTTGACAAACAGTTCAATTGATACTTGTTGCGGCTAAAGCCCCCATACTAATGCCATCCACGTGCTAAAAGTTCCTTGTAGCTCTATAATTATTTTAAAAAATCTTTTATTTTAATCTTTTGTTCATTTCCATTCACCTCAGAATATGATAATGACGTTGTTAAAGTCTGTCTGAACAGACAATGTCTAAGCCCTAAAGTTTTCTTTCTGACGTCAGTCTTTTCTTTTATCATGTTAATTTGTGGCTAGACTGTGACGTCATAGACTGAATCTGTTTTGCAGGTTTCACTGAAGGTTTTCATGATAGTATGACGTGATTGAAACGCGAGCGATTCTGGAAGTTCTTTGTTTGATTTTGCAAGGTATTCGAGTGGTATAAATATGTAGGGGTGTTTGTTTTATATTGTAGCATGACTATGTGAAGGTTGAACTATATTAGTAAAGGGAATATAAGTCTAGGATTAAAGACACAACTTAGTGTTGAGACCATAATATATTGTAAAAATAGATTTTCTCCAGTTTTCCTTTATTGAGATTATTAGGATTAAGTACCATTTTCCGACAGATCTTTAATTAATAAAAAAGTACGTGGATATACAACAACTGCCATTATCTAAAATTATAAATTTAGTAATATTTTGCGCCTGAGAATGATTCCAAGAATAAATCGAAATTCTTAAAAATGTGGTATCAAATGTAAAACCAACCAGTATTCAAAAAGTTTTAGGAAATGTTGACAACATTTCTTGGGACTGGATATAAGCATATTATTATAAGGATACATTAATATAAGGAACAGGCCAAGGATATTACAATATACAATATATTTAAGTACATCCCTTTCTAACCAAAGTTACTTATTAAGCGCATTCAAAGTTCCTAAACATATCAAGCAATAATTTTAATTCAAACCTAACGACCGAGCTTAGCATTTATTACGTATCCTACTATTATAAACGCGAAAGTTTGTAAGTATGGGTGGATGTTTGTTACTCATTCACGCTTAAACTGCTGGATCAACTTTGATGAAATTTAGTTTCACGTTAGGTGACGCCCTGGATTAAAATATACGCTACTTTTTAACTGACTGCACCAAAAAGAGTTAATGTTTTTTGGCAGCGATAATAGATATTCGCGAGGACGAAGACGCGGGCAACAGTTAGTATAGAATAAAAAGACGATTGACCACGTGCCATCATATATACGCATACAAGTATACCTCGACTCATATAACTTGATATAAACCACACATATACCGATCGGCAGGTAGGTACGTATAGTACTATAGCATAGCGACTGTGTCCATTCATAAGAAGCGGTTCATTCATGCGGCCGCGACGACGGTGAATGGGAGGGAGCGAGACAGAAGATATAAGGTCGCGTTACACTGACAATGGATTCTTTTTGAATTCACATGAATGAGTTGAAATCCTGTTCTACGAATACATGAATGACATTGTTTTGTTTTAAAACAATTGAATATGCACGATGGTAGCAACGGCTTTTGTTAATCGAGTGGGTATTACGGGAAGCGAGCCCTTGTTACGGTAATCGTCCGAATTATCTGTTGTTCTTGTTGTTTACTTCAAGTAGTACTATGAAATAGGATTACTTAAAGGTGCCTTTGTTTTTTGAGTAGGGTCATTGTTAAAAATACTCTGAAAAAGTTTACGATTTAAAGCTTTGACGAACTGAATTAATGTTAATCTTCGTTGCATTTTAGATTTTATTTGTATATCAAACCAAAAAAAAAATACTTATTAAATCTACACTTCGCCAATCTATTTAAATCATTATCATGTAAATGTCAACATTTCCTTTTTTTAACTTGTTAACAAAATAATTTGTTCATTTTTCCTGCATTTATTTTTAAGACACGCTGTATCTGTGAACACACCCTTGCCCTCAGAGCAACAAGATTGTGTAAAAAAACATCGTCGGTAGGAAGTCAACTCGCCGCGACCAAACACTCTTGATCCACAAGGGTATTTAAAAAATACATTTTATTACGTCACACACCTAACGACTTGAAATTTGACACTTGGCCAGTTCGCTTATTTGGGATTTATTAAGTACCTATTTAAAACTCGTATAGTTGAATGGATCATTTAATTTTATAGTTTTTTTATTGTAGATATCGATACTTATGTATTAAGCGACTCTTTATTTGGAAGTTTTGGCATTCTTTTAAAGAAAACGTTTGTTTGTAAGACCATTAACCTTGTATGGAGGTGATAAGTCTCTAGAATTTAATTTGATATCACATATAAATTATGTAACTTAAATCCACGATGACATAAATCTTAAAGGAAAAAAAAAGCATTTTATTCAAAATACATTCTCATGTTACATAAAACAATAAAAAAAAACGAAATAAAAAAAAAATTTGGATGTTTTCAAAGAAACACTAAAACAGCCGTAGCAAATCGCGAGGAAAGCTTCAAGAATCAAGTTGGAGCGGTCGCAGTCAGAGGTGGTTATACCGGGCGCGTAGGCTAAGTCGTACCTGCCGCGGCGCGCTTGCCGCCAGTCCGAGCTTGCCCGACGACAGCGCGACACTGCACGCGACCCGCGCACGCACAACACCGAATATCGAACACAGTTTAACCAACACAAGTTTTCAAAAATCTCGAACACTTTTAAATTCGAACGTTACTTACTTACTGACAGTTACATATATCTGTGTATTTGTGAAGCGAAAATGCATGTGTTAATACCGGTGCTGCTGGCGTGGGCACTCTGCGGGGTCCGTGGAGTGATCAGGACGCCGCTGGAAGCCTTCAGGCCCTCGGCAGAGATCCACCTGAGGAGGCCCGATAAGCTGCCGTTTTTGCCGCACAAGAGAATACCATTACCATCGAAGAGTGATCTCAAGATACTGTACCAGACTGGGGTGAGTTTACAAGTCTTGCTTGCGAAAATGTAGTGTAATTTTTATTTAGCATACTTTCTTTTTAGATTTCAAGGGTTGAATGATACTTTAAGTTGTAGACGGTTAAATAAAATCGAGTGTGTTAAATAGGATTCCGAAAGTGCGCCAGTAAGTGTTTTGTTGTCTACGGTGGCATTGAATGTGTTTGGAAGTCAACCTTCAGAAAATCAAGATATTATGCGAATGTATGTTAAGACCATATCCAACTTACATTAACAGTTAATTAAGGCTGTATTTTGGATATTAACGCAAAAGAAAATTGGCGCCAAAATGTGTTAATGAAATTTAAATGAGACATTGTTAGATATTTACGATGAAAGATAAATAGGGTTACACAAAGTGAATGCCTTATTGGATCATCGTTGTATAGTTAAATATTTAAAAGTCTCTGTCGTGACGACCGTCACGAACGAGGAATTTCAAAGGAAACCATTACTTGTTTCTGAATTTCAAACAAAACCTTATTGTCTCACAATTTCTTAAATAGGTCGTTAAGTTATTGCGATTTTATTATGAAATTCAAATGGTAACAAGTTACGAACTACGGAAACATAACTGTCCTAATAAAATAAACTTTTTGTTGTTGTTTTGGAACTGGTTAATTGCGTATTATGTAATTCACATCTCATAAATATCGCAATAGATGACGCATTGCGGCAATATGAGGAGATAATTGTGATTCTACGAAGGGTTCCACCCAACAATTAGACCAATTAAAACCGGCAAATAGCGCAAGTATGTCGACCATGTTAAAATTATAAACACGGTGAGCCCATGACTAACAACTACCAAGAAATCATAAATAAAAAGTAATCCGGAAAAACCATCAACACATAGGCATAACTCTCTCTTATTTATGCGAAAATATCATCAAACTTTACACACGTATAAAATTCCACAATAATACGACCTCATACTAATAAAAATAAAAGCAGTTCCGGATGTCAAGTCTTGTCAGTTATATTTAAAAAACAACGATAATAATCATTATTACATCTAATTTTAAAGTCGATCCAAGAAAATAATCGCTCTAACCTAGGTCCGTAATTACGTTTGTTCAATAATAGTTTTAAGATTTCTATTTTTTTATACGATATTAAACTGTATTCGCTGCACAATAAAATTCAAATTGAATGGTGTTGCGAGTATTTTTTAAAATGGAATTATAAAATGATAGCTGCGCGCGGGTGCGTAGGCGCACGCGTAACACCGGTGGCGGCAGGTGTTCATTCACTCATTCTTATCTTGACAGCTTCGATGACTTACGGGCCGAGCCCCGCTCCCGGCCCGTGTGTGCTATTCCAAAAAAAAAATGCGTTTTTTATGTCATTGCCTATGAGCCCATTCGTAACGGTAACCGTCTTTTCGATCGTTCATCTCTTTAAGCGATAGAATTTTAAGTTATCTCGTAGTTTATTCATATTTCGTTTTATGGTCAATCTTGACAGATATACGAGTGTAAGCGGCATGTTTTTTTAAAGGCATGGCTAACAAAAGTGCACTTTTGCCATTGTGCATGTTAGAGATGCGGCTGTGTTCGCAGTAATCAACCGTTTAGTCTCACAGCGGGTATCAAAGTGCCGACTTGTAAATAATAGTAGAGTTTAGTGCTCCCAAGATTTGAATAACAAAACTTTAAGAGGGTGTTTGTGATCTGCCGGCGAGACACACCTCTTGAATCCCGCGGGCCACTTTGAAAGTCTCATTGATAACATCTGAATAGATTCATTACATATACATAATGTGACATTATGCTGCCACATTAAGAAATGCAAAGCCATTCAAAGCCGCTCACGATTTATACGATCTTGAATTTTTATTTAACAAGTTTAAACAAAACTGTACTTATCAATGGGCAGAAAATGTGCCAGATTACATTCATAATACTTAATAACACGACTGTCTTTGGGAACAATTGGATATACGCACATTTACAATAAAGTGATTCATGACAGCTTACACCGCTATTGTGGCCACGTGCTAAAAGACGTCTCACAAAATATACCATATTTTTGAGCCTAAAATGCAATGACATTGGTAAGAAATAACCTTGTAAGTTATAAATCAGTACTCACGGATATAAATCATCATCACTTGTTAAGATTGGCTTCTGAAGCAATTTGCAAGTGCTAAAGGAAGCCGCTCAAACAACGGGGGATCGGCTAAATTTCACATGTCCGCGTCCGTGTCACTACAATTCAGATTGTCAGTCGGAATAGAATAATGGCTTTACAATTTGCCTATAAAGTGTAAGTGTTGCGAGAAATGGATCAATAAACGAAATTGGATTTGATTATTGTCTGAGAATTTGCTAATATTATTTTCGATAATAAATCGACAAACAAAGGATTATAAATCAATTAAAAGTTGAGGTACAAATCAAATGGCATGCACGCAATCCTATCACGATTAATATGGCTAATGACCATCATAAACGGCACCGGCTAATGCGTGCTAAAAATAACAACAGCAACATCAAATTAACAAAATCATGTCAAATTCATGTTGAATGAGCCGACTGCAGTTTGCATGTAAACACCTAATCAGGCAGAACAATTGGTGTCGTGTTTTATTGGCCATTAGCCTGAATTGCTCAGAAACGAACAAGACTTCTTTCAGCATATACTAATCTAGAAGCTAGATATAACAGCAGAAACAAATGACTCATATTAATATTGCCCGCTTTCGTAGCTTACACATTGCCTATTTTCAGAATAGGGGAATGGAATAAGGGGAGGACGTGATTCATAGCAAACCCTGAAGGTATACAGTATACATGAATCACAGGCAGAAAATTACATACTTATCATAGGAAAATAAATTCCTTTTCTATTTATCAAATTATTGACTCAGACTAGAGTAACATTTCTTTGAGCACTAACGCTGAGGAATCCCACGAGTGTACCCAACTGTCAAGTCAATGAAACGTCTTTTGTCTTTTAGATAGGTACATTAGAAGTTTTAGTACTATCCGGCCTTCAGAAGCTTCTAAAAGTATGAATTATGTTATACTTTTGCGATATCGTTCGAATTTAGTCATCATAGATGCTTCTAAGGATTACCACCTCATGTGGCAGTCCATCAATCATTATTAAAACTTTATTACTGACGACCTCAGCTTTTTGTGCTACATCATAATTTTCCATTACACAATAGATGGTTCCGTGTAGGTGAGGAATAGGGTCGCACGGTGCGAGATTGCGAAAAAAATGTACAATAAATTTCTATTAAAGTGCAGGTGTTGATAAATTAATAATGATTGAAGTTTTATATTTATGTCTTTGACATTAACGTTAGCGTTTGATTCGTTAGGTGTTTAAAAGAAAAAGGTTTGATTATTCCGTTTTTAGTCCTGCAGTTTATTAATATAATAAAAGTAACTATTAACATGATATGGCAGATTTGACGAGAAGGCGCCATGAAGCAATTATTAACAAAGACGTCTATTTATAAGTGTGATATCTGACACATATTTAAGAAGTTGTAAATATTATAAAAAAGCTGCCAATACTGTTTTGTTAACCTTTTCGTGTTTGTCTGGCGCCATTTGATTAACTAATTGGTTTCGAATGTCCATTATAATTCGTAACGAATGCTCCTTGATTGATTATTTGAACAATTTGCTAAATAATTTACAAACACACGTTTTTATATCGAATATTGACGTCAATGCATTATTTTAAGTGATTGTAACGGATTGAATTACGCAGTAGTTAATATATAGAAAGAAAGCTATTTTATTATATGGCTATTATAGCAGTCTACAAGCCAAATATACAAGATATAAGATAAAAAAACATTAATACAATACATTTAAAATTAAATATTTTATGTTAATAATTATCATAATTTTATTACGAATACTAATGTTCAGTGATTTCAATGTATATTATTTTTGTCGGTAAAGTCCTTTGTCTTTTAAGTTTACAAGGGAATAATTTATTAAATTAAATTGACGTGAGTACGAATCTGTTGGATGAAACAACGGGTAACAACGATTTATCCAGAAATCAAATTTAGTCTTATAACTAAGGACAAAATAATTTTCTTTTTGCTTAATTGTCGTAAACAAGTTAAAGAACTTAAAATAAGCAACTTCATTCCATATGCACCGATAAAACGTTAAATTACGTTAGCAAAAATTACAAATAAAAGAAAAAACGATTTAGACCTTTTGTAACTCAGAACGGATTTTTATGATATTTGATTTAATGGATTCATCTCTATACCAGACAGAATTAGGTACTCTAACATTTCTGCTAGAATATCTTATACCAAAACAGCGGGCACGGCTAGTATATAGTATATATAAATAATACATGCAGTCTAATAATAGAAAAGATCATAATAAGTTGACAAAGGAAGTGCCATGGCGGACGTAACGGGAATAAAACCCAAGTTATGCAGACGATAAAACTTTTGCACGTATCAGTATTTAAATAACAATCATAATGCATTTAGCATAATGCATATATGTATATGACTTTAATGAGTCTTTGAGACGTAAAACAAAGAGGTTTTAATATAGTTCTCATTTGATAGCTTCCTCTTCAAAGGTAGATCTCGTTAATTTAAAATATATTAAAAAACATCCTTTACAAGATTAGCTGAGTAAAGTACAATTTATTATCAATAAAATGTATGAAAATGTCTTTTTCTTTCAATGATAAGTTTAATAAAAAAATATTCCACGACTTTTACACAACGCCATCTAGTGTCAAAACCTAGCCTAACACTAACCACTAGATCAACAGGCCTGTCAAAATAAAAATAAGTTTACCTATGAGAAACCATTTTTCAACACTACGCTGCCTTACATAATAAATAACAACATAAAAAATCATGAACCCAGTCAAGCAAAATAACAGTCAGAGTTCTAACAACAAAAATATAAAATAAAGCCATCTTAAGAATCGGATTTAAGTTAAAAATAAAATCAATAGAAATAATGAGATAATTTACGCTTCGCTACGGCTGCGGCGGACAAAAACCGTGACAGTGGGACACGCGTCAACAAAGAAAAGCGATGGTAAAAAATGGACGTAGGGCTGTGCGCACATCAATGATGAAGCTGGAATATACGAAGGTTTTGCTTAGTTGGAAATTGATGGCATATTTTCTTTGAGAGCATCCTACATACGTCACGTTAATAGAAAAGAGATCGCTTAAAAGAGAAACCTTAAAACCATAACCTCATTCGAAGTTTACGCGCAAGGTTTCAGTAAAGAAGTAATCATATAAATCTTATATTATATTTATCAGCTTTCTTCATTTTATTTGTTGAAAATGTGTTCCACATGTAACTCAATCTTGACTCAAAAAATACTGCACTAAAATACACACTTCTAAATGTGAGCCGATAAAATCAAGACAAAACAAAATTAGTATTTTCCTTCGCTTCTGTTCTCGGCCCTGGATTCTGTTGAAAAAAGAGCAATAAGCTTGAAGCAGGACCCGAGACACCTGCGTTACGCCACAAAAACACTAAACACCCTTACCGCACCTCAAAAAATAAACACGGATCGAATCTTGTCAGTTTTTGTTCAGAACTAACCTTTTTATTTGAAGGCCTTCTCGTTTTATTGGGAATACAGGAAAGTTACGACGATTAAAGATATTATTGTACCAGTTTATGATCAGCTATCTCAAATTAGAAAAAGACTTCAAACAGTAGATTACATTTCAGAGTTCTTTAATATTAGGCCACCTATCGCAAAAAATCACGATAAAACTATGAATAAAGTAGTTTGAATAATATGAATGAGAACATTCCCGCATATTCAAGAAGAAAACAAAAAAGATACGGCCGACGGTAATATAGGATAATACAAACAAGTATCTCGTCTTTGAAATTAAACAATCGCCACTCGAAGTCAATCACGTAACTCAAGTGGGACACTCGAGCGGGATTACCGTGGAAGACGAACTGGGCCCAGCTTCCGTCTCAAGGAAACACGTGCGTCGTCAATGGCCCGCTCCGGATGCCCTGGCCCACAATACACTCACTTATACTTATGTATGCTTATGCTTAGACACCAACACCTCGCGAACAAATGTCGTAAGTGAGCCCCTCGCGTGGGTAGTTAAGACTTTCTGGAATGATGCAACTGCGGATGTGTGTAGTTGTAATATGAGGAAGTTCGTTTAAGAGTCGCTTTTCAGTCTTTGTAAGGCTATGGTGTAAAATTGTCTGTCGTTTCAAAAGGGACGACCTACTCACTGTTTGGGTTAAAATCATGTTATGTCTTTAGAAACTTCTCGATGCCCGGTTACGTATGGATAAATTAAACATGCAGTGTTTTATTACATGTTTGCCTTATATGAAACAATTATACCTTAAGTGTTAGCTTTAACCTAAGAATGCATAAAAGAACGTGCGGACACTATTTAAAAACACAAGTAGCACAGTCATGTATGATTCCATACTTATTTACCACAACGCGAACGTCGCAGTTTAAAATTGTTTACATTCGCGTAGGCATAATAACGTAGGAACATTATACAAGTTGTTTCATAACTGCCGGTGTCATTGGACTGCAGTGTGACGATTAGAGGCGCGTGCGTTCATTCATTGAAACTCATACACATACACATTTCTGTGATGTGAGCCGTTGATGTCTTTTAAAGGCGACTCTGCCTCGTAAACTTACTACGGCCTACGAATTTAAATACGCGTCCAACTGATTTATTAAGTGTAGTAAATTAAAACTGTTCGATGTAAATATATTGATTAAATGTATCGAATCATTATTTATTGAGCTATAAAATAAATTTAGCAATTTAAAATAGTTTTATGGGTATACTTTTTATACGTTACGCGTGGAATTTATGCGTTGTTTGTATAATGTTATTGTAGAATTGTTTATTAATAGATTAATGGGGTTCATTCGGTTCATTCTTAGAATTTGAATCAATTTTCCTTATACAATTTCGACACTATGTATTTTTTCCTTTACCTACAGCCTCTTAACAAGTAATTGCGTTAGTAATAAATAACGTGTGACGGTTGTGTGGGGGATAATTACTCGATTAGTAATTTCTTGGCTACCTGTGTTCCCGGAATGGTACAGCCTGCATCCGCCGGCCGCCGGCTAACAAATCGTTATTTATGATTTATTGAATACACTCGTGTTTTCGGTACTGTAATTATGAACGTATTATTTTACGAGATACGGATTCTGGGGGTTTGGGATGATACCTTGAATTATAGGCAGTTATCTAGTAAGGTTTGGGAATGACTATGGATAGTTTAAGTATAAAATCTTTTTAAAGATAATACTTTTTGTGAATAATATTTCTTAACGACTAAGGAAAATTAAGTATTAGATTACACACACGTGGGTTTTAGAACATTCGTATTTTATGCTTTACTTAAAATGCATTCCAATAATCATTTTTAGCTTACAATACTACGTTAAAAATTATTCGGTAATGTTTTTAAGCTTCATACATAGCATTGATTGAGTCTTTACTTCATATCATATATTAGTTATACAATTAATTATGTGAGTTACATTTTAGCTGCGTTTGACAAAGCTAAATCAAACGAACACAAACAAACAACAAAACATTGAAAAGTAAACAATAAAAAATATAAAATTTGAATATCACGATGAATAATTTACAAACGGACACTATTATCTTGTTTATATAATTTTGTCCCTCTAGCAAGGATTATGCGACTGTCCTCCCTAATTCTGAATATATTAGCAAAGGGAACTTGATATTATGCGTATCTCCCATAATTTTGTATGAAAATGCAACACTCCAAAACAAAACGTTGTTGTTCGCCGACGACGTAATTGATCTTTGACTTTTAATGAGGAAAAAAAAACATTTTTTTTCGTGAATATTGCAAAAGTTAAAACTTCGGCATATTACTACATTAACTGATGTTGTATACGTAACGTAACCCTAGATGTTAAAAAAAAAAACAAATGACAACAAAAAAAAGTAATTAAAAAGCAACAATTTTAAAATTAGAACAATCACAACACACAATTTCAGCATCATCTGACTGAAACGCGAAAACGAATTAGCAATATACAAGAGCTACGTGTTAGAAAGGGCCAGCTATATCAGAAGGTTGTGGAAGGTCGGAGCGAGTAACAAATTATTTTATTAGCGTGGGCGCGCCACCTGTTCGATGGACCGGATGCCGCGCCCCCCGCGCCCCCCCGCGACACCCGCTAGGGACTTAGGCTGTGGTTAGGTTACCGGAGCTAGAGGCTCGCATTGTTAGTGCATACAGTTTACAAACAAAATAATGAATGAATTGAACCTTTGTTTGGTTACTTCAAAAGAATTTAGTTTTATCACACGTACTGTTTTTTGAAGGCATGTTAGATTTAAATCATATATTATCAATAACTTTAAGCCAAACCTAGCCACTACTTCTGTATCCTCCCTATTTTTGTACCAACCAGGATTCAATGAGCAAGACTGGCTTAGTTCTTTTGTTGTGTGGACAATAGTGATACCTACCCTTTTAAATGGGATGCCTTTAAATACACTACCTGTGAAACTAAGTTGTGTTGAACTTTAACCGCAAAACAAAGGCGTATCGCTTATCGCTCGCTATTTAAACTTAACCCTTTTCAGCTCAACAAAGATTTATGCAATATCGTGCCTTAAGATCAGTGCATAAAGAAGCATTTCGCTTACCGTGTAATTCTGAATCAAAAGGACGAAAAGTATACGTCCTTTGGGACAGTCGCCTTAAGCGCGGTTCGTGTCTCAGATATCGGTTCCAAAAAATCTCGAAAACATCCGACGTCTCCCCGGGCATTACAAATGGCTATTCGTTAGTATAATGTGTGATCGTGTATCCTCGGGTACATTAGCGACATGCGATCCCTTCGCGATAATCGTGTAACTGTCGTATAAAACACCCATATACTATTTCCCGCGACCGACAGATTCACGATAAAACTGTTTGACACAACGTAATGCGTACTATTGTGTTTTTCGTCAGCCTTATTAGGAATTCAATGAGGTGCGTCCGAAATGTAATTTTCTTACAACCGGCATTAGCATTCAGGACGTCAACGAGAGTCCGTTAAATAAAGGCAAACTCTTGACGAAGTAAGTCAACAACCCATACAATGTATGTCTCGTTGTACTCTTTGTTTGCCACACAAAAGGGCTGTTTCCGGTGTTTGGGAGATCCAACTGAGACCGTTTCCGCGAAATCTATCGCAATACACAAGAAACGGGAAGCATATCCGGAACAAAGAAAAAAATATACAATCTTTTTTTTAACACCTTTTGCGTGCACAGGGCTGCCCAAATTGTGACACGAACTTAATATGAGTTGAAATTAAATTTTTGTCTTTGAATTTAAAGTTATTCGGTGATCCTTAATTTACTAGTAGGTATAAATGTTTTGTGTATTGACGATTGGCATAATATTGAATGAACTATCTAATCAACTCGTACTTTATTAAAGTAGTTTAAGAAATCTGGGTAAAGACATAAATTGTACTTTGGCACAAAAGTACCAAAACAACGAGCAAAGGAAATTAAAGCCATCCATCGGATGTCGACCGTTTCCAATTAAACTCAATAATTTATAACATACGAAATAGCTTAATTACAGTTTTGAGTATCTAATAGCCCTGCAAGTGTTCGCAGAAAAAATGTTCCCACAACGAACAGGTTTCCGAATGGCACGTCTTCCGGTCGGAAGTACGACCGATGGTCCTTTTTGGAGCAAAAAATATGTCGGAACCAGAGCAGATAGCACATGTTCATATTGTGATTCGTTTTCGGAACATTGTGATTAACGTCCTTTGGACTCGTCCCTCGTAATAATCTCCATCATTATGTACCAAAGGCAGGTGTCCTGAAACACCTTCCATTTTTCCCACGCCAACTTCTTTTGTAGGATGATTGATCGATTAATTCTTTTTGAATTTTCGTATTCGTCGACGCGTTGAATGTAAGAATGAAGCGACGCGACGCAAATTGAATGTAAACAATGCACGCGAATTTTGATGGATTCCGTGCACATCAAAATTGTGCACACGATTGTAAAACAATGTGGCAATCGTCTGATAGAATTAGGTTATTACCCAATATCGTTTCATTGGGTTTGGTGCTATCAACACGCCATAGTGCAATACTAAATTTAGTTTTACTCAAGGAGTTTTGAGGTATACTTATGGTGTATTTTCTTGTGATTTCAGGGTTCTGAAGACGACCTTCCCGCGTGTCGACCACGGCAGGTCTGCAGTAAAGTGGACCTGTACGACGCGACACAGCCCTGGATCGAGAGAAAGTGTCGCTGTTTGGGACATAGACCTTGTTCAAGGTTAGTGTTATATGTTTACATAACATGATATGCTCAGAACAATGTCACTCGTCAGATATGCAGGCTGGAATTTTGGCAAAGCCCGCCAGATACTTGACATTTTGGGACTTTTTAAAGTTGAATGCTATCATTATCAGTCATACTCAGAGATACATTGACTCTTACCTGACCTGATTATAATCTGGCTATTCAAAACGAATACTCATTTCTTATCTCAGCCCAGCCCAAAAACAAACATTATTGGAACCGCAAAGCAAGGGATATACATCATTAATCACTCGGAAACATGATATATTATACACTAAGCTTTTAGCAAGATATAATACGAGACAAATCAGGGAAATGGGTTATTGCAGCATGATTATCTCCACACTTAACCCTGTTAAAAGGAGGATTATGTATTCAAATCTCGCTTCATTGTTATTCCAACCTTTGACAGGGTTTCCCTTTTAAAGATCATAATAAAGTGAATGGATGCAGCTTGAGGCCATTATTTAAATGTCTTAGTTTTTGATTTCTTGTAGTTTTTGGCGGTCGTTTTGAATGATTTTCGAGGTTTGAGGATAATCATGTGTTAGCAAAATTACAGATCGGTTTTAGTTTTCTCTTCGTTTTATATTATTTTTGTCACATTAAAAGTATCCTAAATTTATGCAAGTAAATCGGTTGACTATCTTATTATACGTAGTATACGATGTCTTGAAAGTGTCTGAGAGGACCTACTCAAAATTTAAACCTTTATTTTTATTTGATTCCGAAAATTTGACCGTCGGGTTATGGTTGACGGTGTCAGTTTTAATATGAAATTACTCATTCAATACTTGGTATCAGATTACGTACCTATAAACGCAATTAACCCTGAGTCATTGGTGTTTGTAGTTCAGTTCAACAAATCCGCTGCTAGCGGAAAGAAATTACACCTAATCGTACATTATGTATCCTGTACTTTCCTTTCGAAAATATTCCATTCAAACGAGACATAATTTTCTAATATTTTTTTTCTTTATTACAGTGATCTAACTGGAGACGACAATCATACTTTGTCGGACAAGACAACTTTATACAAGACATGTGAACCTGTGAAACGCCTCCCAAAATGCCGTTACTTCAAGGATGCCGCTTGGATCATCTACTCGTTCCCCGACAGCAATGCGACGCAGCAGATCGTCAACTGTCACTGTCCGAAGTTCTCGGTCACGTACCTGTTGAAGAAGCTGCCGTACACGACACCTAGTGGAGAGCCGGGGAACCAGTACCAGTTCGCGTGTTCGCCGCAAAGCGTGAGTAGGCTTATACTTTAGTTTGTGATGTGTCCGGTAGATGGAACTAGGGAGAACGTTTTCAAGTACTTTTAGATGTTTTTCTTTGAATCAATTTAGTTCTTGATTATCTGTAATTTCTTTTACCTATTTATAAGTAATTAGATATTTTTAAGCGGAGCTTTTTTATCGTAAGGGGCATAAATATACATTTAGAATTTTATAGTCCCAGTTCAAATACCCTTTTATTTTTGCAATAATTCTAATAAACAATTATTTTTACAGAGGCTACGTTGCTCAAGGAAGGAACCGTGCAAATTATTCAGCGCGAGGAGACGACATGAACAAATCGACGAAGTGAATGCGAACACCATCTGCCAGTGCCCGCGCGGCCACACCTGCCCGCGGCACCACACGGAGACCGGCGTGCTGGCCGGCATCACGTACGCCGCCGAGGACATCCGCACATACCACGGCTACTGCATGCCCGAACCCCCGCCCGACGCATACAGATTCGTAGGAGATAAAGATTGAATACAACAACCGACAACTCCTCAACAAGTGTGATTCAGCTGGAAATGTACTTAAAACTGTACATTGAACGCGCTCCACAGCTTCAACGAGCACGACAAAGTTTGCTTTGCTCATTACCTGTTTAGTACAAAAGTGATAAGCATGTTTGGTTTTAAAAGAATGACTAATTTGTTATAATTTAATGGCAGTGATGTCTGTATCGTGGTCTCGGATGCCGATACCGTTTGTTTGTTAAGTCGTACACTAGTCCACGTGACACGATCAAATGTACGAACATTAAGCTTCGATAATGTACAACGATATTTAAGTGATACAGATACTGTAAATACCTTTATTAAGTACTTTGTATTACGCACTGTTTCTGTTATAATCGTGTAAATAATCTTAGCGTAAGTCGAATCATTCCAAACGTTTAGTTTAAATTATTATTTTTCATATTTTAATTATTTACTTGCCATACTTACGTAGTTTGTTGCGTTTGTTCCGAGTCTTCCATTCCAGTCAAGAAGACAACGTTATGTTCATTGTTTTGTTTGTGTTAACAAATTGTATAATAATATTGTTTGTTATACGAAAACGAGTTATTTGATAGCCATATATTAAGGTTGTAAGTTTTAAATTACATTTTAAATATCTTATTGAGTTTGGTTTCAGTGTTGACTGATTCCGGAAAGTTGTATTTGCTGATTGACAACGAAAATGTGTGTGTGAGGATTGTAATGCTAAAACTTTAAATGTATAGTTTTAATAAAGCATCTATGGATTAATACCAGTGACGAAATGTTTTATAATATTATTGGCGAAAGTTTTCTCTAGCTAGAGTTTTGTAGACAGGTTCTAGAAGTTTGAATAACGCTGTATTTATGTAAATATGATAGAATGTTGGTGTTTGTATGATACCTGCGATGTGGTATGTCTTCCTTTATTTGTTTTATTATGTATAGGTATACACTAAGTTAAATTATTGAAAGAAAATGAATAAATGTTTCGATATCAATTTTATTTTTGTTTTCATTCATCTGTCGACCATATCACTTGAAACATTTACGATTCACAATCAATTAACTTCAGAAACTTTATGACAATGAATATCTTACAGCCGCTTTTAGGAACGAATTTATTGATGCAGAATTAATGTACTTACCTGAAAAAATATTAGCATGACTGATAATAAGTCGAATATAGTGAGACCAACTTATTTTATCGGTCATGTAATGTAAATACCAAATTTATTTATTCAAGCAAATAAATAAATTTCATTTCATTTCAACGAGTCTGAGCAAAGAGTCGCTTATATGTGTCATGCTGTCTTAGTCAAGTGCAAAGTAATCGGCATAGAGTCAAAACGACATAGAACGTTACTTATCATAGTACCGCTCTTAAACGGCAGTTAGACAGACTTCAGCTACAGCCTTGTATAATGACCTGATAAACTTGAACTTTAATCAAAAGTTTCGAAAGCAGATGATTCCTCTCCGCTTCACTTTCTCGGAGACTCCGCACGAATCGCATCTGACTGTGGTCACTAATTTGCCTGCGAAACTTTGTAATTATGGTAATATACCCACGTTTCACGTAACCTGGATACGGTCGGGAATGAAAAACTATTTTCATTAAGAAAATTGTTTTCTAACGAAATGGTATCGCGGTTAGTTATTCGGTGATTTTCGAAGGTTAAGTTTCAAATAGCAGCAGGCCACAAAATTTGACATTCTAATTTTACATATTTTAGGCATTTCTACATTTATCCTTCTGTTGTTTTTTTTTTATAAGTATAAAGCAGACAAGCTTCAATCAATCAAGGTATATTTATTTTGCAATATACATGTTTTAGGTAAAACAAAGAAATTCCCACAATTTCCTCATTTCGTTAAAACAATAACCGTAAACTTTAAGAATTTCACGACAGTCTATCCGCGTGCCACGCAACCGGCAGCGGCTCATCAAAGCAAATAAATAACAATCGATTGTAGATATCAACGCGAGCAATAAAACAGTGCGTTACGTGCTGAAATATGCACTTACTACCGTTCATAATTAAATACCGCTTTTTTTTGTTCGAAGATCGAGATCATTGACATGCAATGTGGTACAAACGAGATTTTCATCATTATTTCCTACACGCCAATTTATGAACAATTACGATAAAGACGTACGTAGGGCACGCACTCCGGTACTCCATAGTTCCATCCACATATTCTAAGTACTCATCAACGATCAACTTCTACATTTATAAGCTCGAATGAGTTTTCTTCTTAGAATGTATCAATGAAAGGATTAATATGTAGAGTATAATTGCATACCACGACCTATTTTAAGAGTTAATTGCTCGACTATTCCAGTTCTGATTACTGCTATAATCATAGAGGTTGGAACTCCATATTTACCTTGAGATTAAAAAAAAATCTTTTGAAATAACGTGTCATATAAATGAGAGAAGTCAATCAGTTACGACAGATAAAAAACACCTTTTTAAAACATAGTTGAGCTAAAGGGAAAGAAAACTTAATTACATATTACTGAGCTAAAAAATATAAAAAAAAAAATACAAAACAGGTAATAAAATTATAAATACACATTTAATATTTATGAAAAATGAAGAACGTGTCAATTGTATAATATTGCTTAAACTTGTGAAACGCGTCGGTGCCGCTTGAAGTACGTATAGCAATCAGTTAATGATCTGTGACATTATCGCGTGTTATCGAGAGTTATGAGCGTTATTCTACAAATAAACTCATTACTCAAGTCGTCATACAACACCGGGTCTACTGTACGACATTTTTTAGAAATATGGAACATACAATTTAGATACCACGCGGGAAAAATGATTAGCATTCCACGCAACCGCGGCGTTTGCTACAACAGTTTTAATCTCGTAACACAACATTACGAACGGTATTCTTTACATCTACGAAATATTGATCATCCTTTGTTATCATTTTTGCAATCGAAAACGTGACTATGACAGATTAGTTGCATTTTTACAGAAAACGGAACCTCTTACTCATATTTCTTTGAATTACGTATATCGTCAAGTGAATCGACACACATTTCGCTAATAAAGATAGAATCATGCTTTTTACGGCGTCAAAGTATCTAGTCACGATTTAGTTTATCTTAAGCGAAAGAATAGTTGGAGAAATGGCGTACGTGTTAACTAAAATTACCCTTCAATTTTGTTTAAAGCTTGTTATTAGGCTTTATATAAGTAGACGAGATATTCAGACTATTCAGTGTCTAAAAATAAATCCACAATACAATGTAGACGCGATTGCTTGGTTTACAATTACAATTAGTTAACAATTTCTTGCACGAGTGAGATTCCATCTGACAACTTCATATCTTTTCTATCTAATGACTAAAGTCGCAAATAATATCTGCGGTACAGTTATCCCGCTGGGCTAGTAGAGACGAGGTGGCTCACCGAATAGGCCTGCACCATAGAGTGTAACTAATCAGAGATTACGATATAATAACGTAACAAATGGCTCGAGAAAAGGCCCGCCTTATTCCACTAATTCGCACTATAGATGAGTTTTTTTACGAGCAAAATTTTAAACGTAAGTTAGGGCGCTAATCAATTTCTTCGCAACAGTAACAAAGGTTCAAAAATGACCGCTGATGGTTAAGTTTTATTAAAAAATACAGTTGTTAACATTCTACCAAATCTTGTAAACAAGTTAATCAGATTGTAACGACGGTAACTACGCTTGTACCGTTTTTGTTTTCTACGAATATACTAAGGATAGATCTCAAAGTTAGATAAGATACAATACATGTGCTGCAGTTCAGGCTAAATACATTAAAATGACTAATTGTATTCTAGTTTTTTCAGACCCTACGTTCAAGAAACTCCCAGGTTTTTACTCTATTAAAATGCAAAGCCAATTTATACGAAACGGGAGACGTCTAGAGTATTCTCTTTCAATTAGAATAAGAACCGCGCAAATTGATCACGTAGTCGTGGTGTAATCGGTTTACATACATAAAAAACAACTGACAGCTATGCGTTCAATTGAAAGCTCTTTCTTTCTTGAATTCGACCAATAACGACATGTAAATGACAAACGGCAATTTAATTCAATTAGTTTTACATTCTCAAGTTTCTAAAATGACATCGCATCGTTAGAGCGCTGATGAATAGCCGTGGCCCTTTCTGTGAGATATGCTCACTGACGGCGAGAGCTCTTGTCACGCAAAGGCTATTCCATTCCGAATACATATTTCAAGTCAAGTTATGCATATCAGTTTTAAATCTGAGAGACAAAGCGTATAAACGGTTTTGTCGGCGAAATTTCCTTTTGCCAAGATTATGCGGTTTGTGCAAGAAACTATTATTTCAGAAGTTATTATAAAGAAATGCGGTCGTTTAGGCACACTTGCGGCGATCCTCAGTTACGCAGGTATGCGTAGTGATTAGAAAAAACCCTAGTATGCGTGTACAATTTCGCAGTACAATTATGTACAGATGTTTAGGTACGATTGTAAAGCTTTATGTTTGTTCGAAGAACGTGCCTTCAGCACGTTTGAAAGTTGTGTCCGTTTGAGGTTTATTTCAATTGAGAACAATCAGCGACAACTTGTTACAAATTACAATATTCCTTATCCATTTGTATTAATTGATAAAAAAAATATAGCAAGCTTCAACGCACAGATTCACAAATATCAATTTATTTTACGTTATACACTATATTAAGGTTTTCTACGTAGCTTTACAGTTTAAGTGAAATACCATTTTATGTTATCGACGATAAAACGTAACGAGATTACCTCGAGGTCAGTAGGCAGACGTTACAGAAACCTATTATGCATTATATACAACAAAGCACAAATGTCCACAATACAAACTGTTAACTTTACTCAGTATGAATAAAACTTCGCCTCAATTCCGAAATGATTTTAAGACTAATCGAATTTCTCATACAATAAATGTGATTGTTACTCAGGGTCACGACTAAACTTTTTGTATAAGTGAAAATGTGTAGTCGTTGGCTAGTATTGTTTACATCATTTCGTGAATGTGTAGTTATTGTTAATGGCCAGTGAAAGTCGGATATGATGCTCTTATTAAATGCTGGAGAACATTATGTTAAGTATACTCATCTGCCTATTACTTTTACATTATGTAATTTGGTATTTGACTGACTTGAGTATTTAAAAAATAATCAACCATATAAACTTTTTAAAAATATTTTTTTTTTGTTAGCCTTTAGTGTCCCACTGCTGGGCAAAGGCCTCGCCCAAGTCCTTCCACGACTCTCTATCTTGTGCAGCTTCGAACCAATCCTCGCGGTGTACATTTAATTTATCCCGCCACAGCTTTCTGGGCCGGCAAAAATATTGAACACGTATTTTTTTTATCCCGTAAATAAGAAATAGGGATGATAGGTACAGTGAGGGGCCTACGAGCATCTCTTAAAGTACGACTTTTGCAGTTGTAGAAGTAAGACCTCGCTCTACACTATAAAGTACGACGTCTCGTTTCTGCAACGAGAATGGTAGGTATATTTTAGACAATTGGTCTTATTCGCGATTTAATTCGATATTTCTTTTCTCCCGAGTTGCACCGACCATCTGGTGGCCTGGAACTCTGGAGGATGGTAGCGCCTCGGAATACACGACTCTGGATAAAATTGTTGGAAAACCTGTTAAATACTTTGTAGAGCTAACTGTTAGGAATATTTTAAAAGGGATACTTTCTTGCATAATTTCCAGGTGTTAAATGATAATAGTGGGCTATTGACAGCTGCATTATCGGTTTGATAGTTGTTATTATATGTTTAAAGGGAGTATGGAACGATTTTTTGTCAGCGTAAATGTCTGACAGGTTGATTTTAGTTGCAGTGCCTAATCATTTTAAAATATAACGCAAAATTAACAGGCTTTCGTTCCAGTCAGTCAGGGCGTGGTTTGGGTTTTTCCACCTGGATAATCCATCTGGAAATTTTGGCTACGAAGACTGTTAAGGAAAAGGTCACATTTTTTTTAATACCTTTTCTAAGCATGTTTTTACACTAGTGCAAATAAACTAAAAAATATCTCAAAATAATTCAATATTCAAGCAATTTAAGTTGAAAAAGCGCTCGTAGACAAATTGTAAAAAATATCCTAGATTCTCGTGGGCTTCTATAAGTTCATATTTATGGCGATATACAGTTAGCTCTAGTTACCTTGAACTAAACTGCGACATTTCAATTTATCGTGACTCAGGAATTTTACTGATCTCCAACGATAAAAATAATAATAGGCCTTATCTTTTAGACAATAGAACACAAATTCATTTAAACTAAGCAACCATCCCGGTACACCGAGCTACCATTCCACAGAAGTTCATGTAATGTCAGAAAATACGTTTCATATTCCACAAACAATTTGCGAACATTACTACTGCAGAAATAACCGGCTGAAAACGAAAACTACTAGAAAATTGGCGTTGTTTACAACTTAGTTACATAGTAACGTACGATTCTAATTACGGCCGGCATTATCATAGTTGAACATCATTATATTTGTAGAACACGCCCTTAATTTCTCCTCACCATATTCTTACCCATGTCTTATTGCACGGAGTAATTGAATAGCGAATGGCTGGCTCGTGAGTAACATCGGCTACAGATATAGGCTAAGCAAGTCGTGAAACTTTACTGCATTACAAGACATAACGTAAACATCGTAACAATGAACAAATGTACCTTGAACACTTGGACATTAAGACAGATACTGCCCCGTCTTACAGATTTACGAAAACGACTTAAACGTTATGTAAACTGGCTAGCGACTAGTCCTTAAAGCAACTTGAACCCCGTAATAGGTTCGTTGCTCCAATAACTGTTTACTCCACCATTAATATATGCCAGTACTGCTATGATATAAGTTTTTGTGCAGTATATGTCATTACAGTGAGAATGTGTTATAACTTACATGACATACGTAATAATGACTTTGACTAGCGCTTACATCTTGCATGGAATCCATAACCGCATTCTAACATTGATTCAGTCGTTATATCACGTAAACCTGGTTGTTACAATATTTATGGAAGATAGGGGAAGGCATTGTTTTATAATTTCACATGCATTTATTTTACGTCTACATATAGCTTGGAATCGATTGTTCTCAAACCCATCGAGGGCAGAAACAACATTGACCCGCATTCGTGTCCACATGTGCCCAAAATAAGGACAATCACGTTTCTGACATTTTGCCTCTAGCCTACCGTTCTAAAATAGGATTTCTAGTCTAAAGTTCACTATCTTGAGCACTTCCTTAATTAACCAATTAAAGATTTGTTACTTTGTAGTTATCTAACCTTTACGGCTTTTACTTATCTAATATGGATTGCAACTGTAATTTTATCACCGACAGAAATGCTAAAGTGGGGGATCAGGAAATTCACAACAATGTAGGAATTTGAGGCGCCTGCGCAAAATGGAGGTTTCAAGCCGACACTTATTGCCAACAGCGTCGACCAGGCGTGTCTGGCGTACAGCCCTTAATTTACGAAGGCGAGTGTACGCATCCTATGCCGGCAATCATTAGGGGCGACCACCCGTGAATCTATTTCGTTTTGTAGCGTCATCCAGAGTCAGGAACTAAAGTTTTTCCATCTCAAGTGAATGGTTGGCTGGAGTTATAATGACTCGGAGCGATGATGCGAGTGTGAATAGACTGCCGAGAATGTTATTGAGATAATACCTCGTAGTACGACTGTTTTTAATTATAATTGTAATGAACATAAATCATATGATGAGTTTTGTTTTTGTTGACAAGGATGCACCTGAGATTGATTTAAATTAGTACAAAAGTGAAAAATAACAGAAGTACGTAAATATATATTTTTCTGGTATTGTATATTTATACAGTAGGTACTATTGATGACTGATTTCAGGTCAAATTTTATGGTTAAAAAAAAGTTTGATTGTTTAAAAGCCTAAGCGCTTGAATGAACCATTTCCAATTTAGAATAAACAGAACGAAAACTAAAGCAACGCGAACTATGAACTAAATATCTTAACTCAAGGTCTATGCAAAATTGCAAAACGCTATCCAACACCTGTTCGAAGCCCGTCATTAGTACGTAATTCAACGTCACTCTGTTACACCGTTGTCGCTCTTTCAATTCGTGTTAATAGGTCGAGGAGGTCCCACGGGTTGGCCGCCTGTCACACCGACCGCGTTGCATTATAATCATGCCTACTATCAATTATTATTTTCACTCGCCGTACCCGCTTCAACGTTAGCATGCAAATGGTAAGCAATGTTTAACTTGGATAAGTGTATGCGTCAGTTTTATTAAATGGTGAAATGGATAGGGTCTTGTATTTGAGAAATGATAACCCTTGTCAATGATTTATAGAGCCGAGAGAGCTCCAAAAGATATGCAACTAGGTGAATTTAAATTGTATGTGAAAATCATTAGTCAATATCAATGGTTAGCCATGATTTTCTAAGATTAGTTATACGTAACTGTGTCTAATGGATGCTTCTTATTACGCAATGTGAAAGTTCAGTATTTGTTTATTTTCACATCAGTAAATACGTTTTACGCAAACAATCTAACGTCAATCACCACGACTAATTCGCGGTGAGTAGCACATATAAAAATAATCATTAAACCGTGATTACAGGCAGCTCCTTGATAATGACAACAATAACTTACAGATACGCACTCTAGGCAAGACTTACGTCATAGAAGCTTTGTTCCAAACAGGGAAAAATTGTCTATAGATTCGTCATCGTCGTATATGTCTAGTAGACTGCGACTGGCTGATGATGATGATGACAGATATGTCATAAATAGTTGATAAGAATGATTAAAGAAACGACTTTTTCTTCTTTGTGAGTAACTAGATGTTGCTCGCGACTTCGTCCGAGCGAGAGTTTTTCATTAACGTTTCTCATTTTAGTGGGATACTTCGTATTTAAAACTACCATTCTCCTTTGACAAGATGAAACGAAGTCTCGAGCTCTAAATTAATGACAACAAATTTTGCGCGTACACTCACCTACCTGCCACGTAAATATCCTAACTACACTATGCGTGAAAATATTTATGGAACATTATGCTTCATTAGACACTATAAATCGGGCAGTCGGCAACCGCATCGCCTAAGTGACGTGACAGCTAATGAACTGGAATAAATCCCCTTGTTCACACAATTAGCCGTGGGACGGTAAGGAGACCTGAGGGTCTACCACCATCGCTTAAAGTAATATTGTAGCAGGCGAGGAAAAGAGACGGTATTCTACGTAGTATAGTGCGCTGTCATGCTTCCACACACGCAATAAGTGTAAGGCAGGTAGTGTAATATACTACTTTAAGACGTGGTGGTAGGGTGGTAACTCCGACTCTTGCTATGAACAATTAAAACACTATGAACAAAGCGGAAAAGAGACGCTGTTACAGGCAGTGTAATATACCGTCTCGCTTCTACATAGCAACAATCTTGCTTTGAAAACTCATGGTACTGGCATTAAGGACAATAACTAAGATTTTTCTAATTGATTTTAATTAGGAACAATGGTATCTAAAAAAATATTGAAGCAAATTTATTTTCATCTTAAAATAACAATTGTAAGAATACCAATATTCTGTCATGAATGAAGTCCAAACGACTATCCAGTATTAGCAGTCTCAGAAATTTTAATTACTTCATGTAATCTACCGTTTGTAACAGTCCCGAATGAAAATTTCTACTTTTTGATTTCATCGCTTCACGCATGAGTCTTGATAAAAAGTGGCGATCGCGCGAAATTCGATCCAGCCATTATCTAGTAATGGTTTATTGAAATATATGCTCCGATAATAAACAGAACATGTATGGTGGTCTATACCTTCTACTTTTTGAAGTATTAGTACTACTTGCGTAGTAACCGCCTCTGGGCCTCGAAGGAATCAGTATAGGTTTTGTACTGCAAATGCATGTATATTGCCAAATGCTTTAAATCAGTACTACAGTTAGACCACCTCTAAAGTAATATTATTGCGGGTGTAGAAACAAGAGTGCCTTTTCTCTTTCATATCCGCAATAACATTACTTAGTTCCAAAAGAGATGAGACACCCTCTGCCCAAGTAGGTAGGCGAATGCTACCAATAATTACAAACAAGCTGAATCTTGAAAGACTAGAAACAGAAAAATGTGAATCGGGAAAAGTCTAGGCAGATGCAGAAAATATAACGTTATAGCTATAGATTTACTTATAAGGATATCTAAAACTACCACAGAAATAATTATAAAGTCACCTCTTGTTGACAGCGTTAAGATAGTGTTCAATGCGCACACAATTTTAGTAATCTTATCCCTCAGCGTATTAACGGTGTCGATTTGATCCGATACTTCTTGTAGACAAACTGGTTGGTTGACTACCTTTACACACATAACTTACAAAGGAGTTATATCCTTATCTTTAATTCAAATTGCCTACTTGATTGCTGTTTCTAAAAGCTAATTTACATTTACTAAGATTACAAGAAGAGGGTATAAAGAATTATTTTTAAAACAAGAGCCTTAGAAACGATGCAAGATAGCAAAAATATGGCAATAAATTGTACTAATTTTACTTCTAAGATTTATAGAAATTACAAGCGCATCATAAAATATAATTACAAGCTAAATAAAAGCCTATAAAACAATATTTACGGCTTCAAATCCGTACCTGAACTGGGATAAAATAAAAGTGTTTTCTCTGTTCGCACCATTACGCTATGGCTGGCGTCATTAAGTTCAGTTACTCCCTGTAGCCATTGATTATATGAGAATAGGCCCGTGTGTCTAAATGTATGGCTAAATAATAGCAGGAAGGACAGATGAAGATTGCTTTTTCTTTTACTTTTTGTTTCTGATGACCTGAGCAAACTTGTCCCGTCTGTGCGTGTGACTTATTGGGATTACATTCCCAAGTCTTATATATAAGGTCATTAAAAAGTATTTATATGTCATCGCAATACTCTACTCTATTCATAAATTAGAAAATCTCTAAGCATCATCTACATTAAGGACATCAGTTTCCAAACGTCCGTGATAAACGTGCAAATTATTTGAACATCACAATAGTGCATATTTTAAGATTCCTAGGTCGTTGAATTACCTAGTTACAGTTCGCAGCCAGCGTTTCTCTTTTATTCGCATATCAGCATGCAAATGTAAATGACATACTGACTTTAAACAGCATTGTGCGGGATTTGACAGCTTGGTGCGACCAACGAGCTACCTAAGGGCTGGCTGGCTGGCTTTCACTTCCATTGTTTAACGGTAGCTACTATATTGAAGATTCATTTTTTATAGAGAAAATGCCTCAAGACAAAAAAGCCCGAACACAATTAGAAGACCTTTGTCCAGTCCAAAGACAGTTAGTAGATAACAAAAACTCAAATTCAAAAAGACAATTTTTGCCTAAATGTGATCGGGTCACGGGTTGCAGAAAAAAAAAACTTTTAGATAAAGTTTTTCGATACTGAAACTGTAACCGAAGATCAAACTAGGGGTCATGATTCATGTCACAATTTACAATTTTGAGCGAAAATTTCCCGTTTCTTTATCACGATTACACTCGAAATATAATAGTTCGAACTGTATAACAACATGCTGCCTTTTCCGTACTTTATAGTGTAAGTTATGGCTTTTGCAAGAGGCTTTTGTTAATGAGTTCATGCAGTAAGGGCTCTGATGATATCCGAAACGAATCGGATAAATCCGAACTACGCACGCAATGAAAACCGTACACAGCCATTAATATCAACAGTTACTGTTATCGTGTTAACTATCGTTTAAAATTAATAACCTACAGATTTCCTTAGTAGACGAAAAGCCCACATAAATGGACCCCTTTTTTTCGTGGAAAATCATTAAATGACCCTTGCTGTGGACACAGCAGGAGGGAGTATAAGACTTTTACTGACTAAAACCCACTGTGTTCCTCCTGGAGCCCTTTGAGTGTCAGGGTCGTGGTAACTCTTACGACATAACTGGACCCCTGAAGTCAGCATTTCTCATTCTAATAGTATCAGGCATGCCTAAGGACCAGTTGATTTTGGTTGATACTTTGGAAATTTTATTTGATATTGAAAATTCTTCGTGTACCTAAACCCTAAGTTAAGAGAAATCTGTTATTTAACGTCCCGTGTCCGTAATTTATGAAGGAGATAAGCTGTTTATTTATTCTATTTTCTCTTTCATTTCTAGCGTACTGCGGATGTATTTACAAGTGAGTATTTAGGTAAGGTCTTACGTTTGAAATATTAATAAGTTTCGGAAACTACATAATGTGATACAAGACACTAGTAGCTAGGTACTTGGACTAAGTGACACTTAACAATTGGAGAACCTTCTTAAAGCGACCTTTTTTCTAAGCTATGTTGAAGTTTGGTTCCTGTATTACCGAGTTTAATTCAATACTATATTATACTAGCTTTTGCCCGCGGCTTCGCACGCGTTAAGAAGTATTATTGTTTAGCAAGTTAGTGTAAAAATTAGGGCCTACAAAACTTCCTTGTACACAATATTCTTAACTAATTTGTCATTTGGCGCTAAACCTATCAAGCTACTGGGAGAACTTACTCGTGACCAAGCAACATAGAACTGCCCATGAGAGAAGCAATGTTCTCTCAAGTCAATACCCGCAAATTTGAGAGTTTGCCCCTGAGGCTTGTTTATAGTCATGGCTAGTTAAAAATCTAAGAAGATTTCTACAAACATCCCCTATTTCATCCCCTTAGGTGTGGAATTTATCAAAATCTTTCTTAGCGGATGCCTACATTATGTGCATGTGCAAGTAAAGTCTCAGCCCGATCGGTTTAATTTTGACAAAGTTTCATAAAAAATTTCATCCCCTATTTTATCCCCTTGGGGGTAGAATTTATCAAAATCCTTAGCGGATACCTACGTCATAACATCTAGCTGCATGCCAAATTTCAGCCCGATCCGTCCAGTAGTTTGGGCTGTGCGTTGATGCATTAATTTCGATCGAATTTGATTACCATAAAAACGGTTCTAGTGAGTTAATCTTAAAAGATAGACATATACTGTCGCGGACATTTTTTTAGATCATTTCAATAGGAATAATTCTTACATACATATATTGTGTGTATCTTGAACCGTTTTCGCAGCGCACGCAACAGAAGCCCTCAAGGATGAAAAATTTTCCCCGTTTTTTTACACATTTACCATTATTTCTTCGCTCCTAATAGTTGCAACGTGATATTATATAGCCTAAAGCCTTCCTCGATAAATGGTCTATTCAACACAAAAAGAATTTTTCGATTCGAACCAGTAGTTCCTGAGATTAGCGCGTTCAAACAAACAAACAAACAAACAAACTCTTCAGCTTTATAATATTAGTATAGATTGCACATATACCTTCACACTTGGGGTTTTAAACGTACCTAATTGTGTATTCAAGTTTGACTTTTTCACTATTTCAGTTTTCGGACCTAAGTTATATTAAGACAATATTGAACATCTGTGAGGAAGAATAAGATGTAGGAACTTGGATTCTGAATGGTATTTGACTACACGCGTGTTACAGAAAAATTCTACTACTAGCTAAATAAACGGATAAATTGTAAAAACCACTAATGTAAACTCCAATTCATATATGTAGATTTTAAGCATGTATAATATTAAGAATAAAATATGTAATTATAATTAGCTACAAATAACTTAAACATAGCATATTAATAAATATTCATATTACATCGTTCTGAAAAAGCAAACAAGCTCATTTACGCCAAACGTGTGTATTTAATTAAGGTTTTTAAAACAATATACAATTAATCTTTAATACGAGAACCCATACGAAATCATTAACTATTAAGAGGCTTTTAGCCGTTTATAACGTAGTAACTATAATTGAACGATAAAACATAAAATCATTAATTCTGGGATACGTTAGCGGAAACTAGGGTTTTATGATCATGAAACTTATAAATACGTACGTTGTCGGGAAAGGGGGAAGCTAGATACCTTCATTGATAGAAGAGGAAATAACCCATTCTTTGATATTTTCACAAAATATACCAATAACTTTGCAAGTGAGAAGTCCATTATACTATATGAAAGATCTTGTGCTAAATAGCGACTATAAAACTCGAATGTTTACAGTACACCAGCCTGAATGTCTCTTTTTTAAATAATCTCAAGAAATCTCTCTCTTTCAGTTGATTAACACAGTAGAATGTGACTTACGAATTTTGCCACCTATAAAAATGTACTATATAATTAATTTTAGCACTGTATCCCTAAAAAATACATTCCATGATCTCAAAAATAAAACAATTTAAACGTTTTCTTCCTGCACGGAAGTTTTCAATATGAATTTATTATTTCCGATTGACTTTCTATAGAAAAGTGAAAACCAACGTAAGTCTAGTACATTTTTTTTTGTAAAACCCAACTTTCTCGGCAAGTTTTCTAGCAGGATATATGGAAGGTATTGGTCTTAGTCGCGGACGTCCGTTCTTACAGACGTTTCCTAAGTCGAGGCCTTAAGAGGACGTAGAAATATATTATGTAAATAACGTTTCTAAGGTAAGGTAAGTAATTAATTAGAGCCACAATGAAATAGAACTAGTTCGACTCGCGATCCCGCCGCATCAGCTCATGATTAAGGATTTCGGTTGGGTCCGAAACTAGTCGGGCTATCCCGATAAATGCGCATGCGTAAACCGTTAACATACATAATTATGAATACACATCGCTATAGCCATTTCAAAAAAATAGAACCCCGTTTACTCGTACTTTCTTGTTTAAGAAAAAAAGTACAACGTAAAATTATTCAAGTATATCTAAATTAAGAATTGATAAAACAACCCTGTTTTATCATTCACTAATTAATGCATGAATTTACAAAACGTCTAGAAATACTGGGCTGTGTGTTATAAATTTAGAATCACTTTCCAGTTTTACGGACTTTTGTTGTTCTATATATTTTTATTTAAGACCTTACTAGTACACGCAACAAGAACTTAGGCATCTACTCCGACGAACTACTCCTATACGAACAGAATAGAGGTCAATTAAAACAATCCATATCTATTTAAATACTCCAAAAACTGTTATTAGATTACAGTAAATTACTATTCGGGTGAGAAACTCGTTTATAGTACAATCCATTGTATTAAAATGCCTGTAAGCCATTACAGTTTTACCCACTGACACAAAAATGCATTTCTGAATAGTGATAATTGATTGAGCAAATCACGACTAATGGTGGCCAGTGACCCAGCTTTCAATAAGATTGTCTACGAAATCACTTCCTCATTTTCCAATTTGTGCATTAACCATGAAAATATAAAACATTTTACCATTAATAGAAACGTTTCTATTGAATATTTGTTTTAAACTTTCAATATTGGTGGAATACTCACTTAGCCCGCGGAATGCTGGCGCCCTAGTAATCTTAAGTACTTTCTTGCCACTGAAAGTGTACGCTATCTTACTTATTTCGCAATACGATTGCTTTGCTGATACAATACGATTTATATGAATGAATAAAAGATACATTTTTATCTTTATTGACCTCGTATTTTATTTTTGTGTAAAGAAATGGTAATAGAATATGGATTTAGAGTTTACTAAAAATAGATATTTGAATATTATTCGCGGTTGTAGCGGTGACCTAAAAAAGTCCCAGGGTCACTAAATACCGGTAAACCAAGCTCCCTGGGCGGTCAGCGCCGTTATTCACTTTTTAACCTCTTCATCATCAAAAAATTGTACAAGAAATCCATTCAATATTCCAAATACTAACACACAAACCTTATTCGTACAACAAGTGGACAAGGAACTGTATGATCTATTAACATTAGTACGCTACACACGAATCCAAAACGATTGTTAAAAGCTTGATGTGAATTTTAATCCAGCGCTGCACCGATTCGAAATCCAACACTCTCATTGCCGCGAAAGTACACAGCAATATCGATCGTAAATTAAGTCGATTAAAGAATAATTTAGCGTGAAGAAAAAGTGTGCTAATCCGACAGCATGTGCAAAACGGTAAGTTTACAAACAAGTAAATAAAAGTCGTCTGTTTATACAACATTTTCACGCAGATTTAGTTGCGTCTGAGTTGTTCCGGATTCGGATGATAGTTACTCGGTGTCCGGTGAAAACGACAAATTCCGTTAACCGCGTTACCCGGCAAGTGGAGCGGTCGTCTGATAAATAAGTCACAACTTGCGACGCTCTAAGTAATAATAATTGTGTAATCTGTCAAACTTAGACATGCTATTATTACGATTTACGTCATTTTGGTGACTAGCTTTTGTTTTTTGAGTGAGTTTTGTTCAATGCATTTAACGCTATTAAGCTTAGTTAATCGCAAAATTTAACTTCGATTTTGACAATTTAAATTTGTGGTCTGTAACTAAATATCTTTCTTGCCAATATTTTACTTAAAACTTTACTATAAAATTCTTTAATTGTCTGAAATAAATCTAAAGTACCTACTACGACAAAATAATAAGCAACAGTAGCAAAGGAGATGTTTCATATCTTTCATAATAATCGCAAGCGCAAGTTTAGTAAGCGGACGTTCATTTCGTGCTCTGCATAAACAAGAGAATCTCAGGGTAGTACAAAAGCTTTTGTTTATTTTACGCAGAAGATATCTACCTCCTTAAATCTAAAGGGTAGCCGAGAAAATAATTTGTTGGAACCATTAGAAGCCCGCTTGAAAATCCTTTAAGACGGACTGTCAAAATCGTAATACATCGGAATACAATTAAAATATTTTGCTTCAAAGACCAACAACCATGTGAATCTTTGTCAAACGTTTCAAGAATAAACAATCAAACATGTTCGTTTGTGCGATCATCCCGAAGAATATATTAAAAGCCGCTTACAATTTAAAATAGTCATAAAAACTCATTTGATATCCATTTAAAGAGAATACAAAACGGATTTTGCGAATAAAACAGAACTTAGGTACCTATATGAATCCGTTTGAAAAAATAAACGTAAGCCAAAAATAAACCTGAAAAGAACGGTAATTTCGTTAGTCATAGTTTTTATCTAGTGTCAAGAGTTCATTGGATTTTACACAACAAAATGCATTTTATAAAAACCAGAAATACATTAGATTTTCACGGCTTTTAATGTTCTTTCACAGAATTAGGAAGATTGGAATCGGGGGATTTCATAACTGTATCAGGCTGTTATTCAATTTGAGCACACTGTAAGTGTGCTAAACGCTAACGCTGTGAAACAAAAGTTTCCTTAAAACTGTTTAATATCGATATAAATCAATTTGTTTAGCAATAGCCGCTGCGATAGCAGGTAATAGCCGCTGTGTTTGACGGATGGGCGAGTCCAATACGCCACGGTATAGAAACTACGCTTCATTATCAACTTTAAATGATTATTGACTATTGAGGAAAGTCGACGTTAAACTGTCAAGAATAATTCTGTAATATTTTGTAAAAAAAAAATATTTAAATTTATACGAAAACACGAATGTATAATTGAACTCCTAGGTCATTAAAGAAAACCCATTTGTTAGGATTAATGTCAAAGTCTAAAAGGAAAGTCAAAAGGAAAAGTCGTGCCAAAAGATTTTGCAGACATTAATCAATAAACGTAAATGTCAAATGATTAAACTTTAACACAATAACAACAAATATTTTCGATGACAGCGACAAGATTTATCCGATTACTACGCGATTAACCGAAAAGTTGCTGAAAATCGTAGACAAATCGCGAATCAATTAGCAAAAGAATTGGCAATACTTTTCCTTTTATAACTTTTTAATTATTTCTAATGTAAACATCCGCTTCTGTTTTGCCCCGATACCTACATAATTTTCATATTACTATAATGTTACCTATAAACAGATTTTCATAAAAACTTATTAAGGTCTATAAGAACCTTCGTAGTGAAAAATGCAGCGCTGTCACTCTTCATTCAGCACAGGTTCACGCCTACACTTTTTCTCGTAGTGTTAATCAATCTGATCCCCATGTTTCATCAAGATGTACTTCAATTACTGAGCTTCTAAGCTAATGACAGGTAGACCTATCGCACACAAGAACATTTCCCATAGAAACATCGCAAATCCCATTAAACAATGGACTAAATCAACTGTTATTGTTGTTAGATCCTTGGTTCTTTCAATTATCAAGATTGTAGACACATAAGTTTCTTTGTAAGGTACACTGTACGTGCGACTTAAGGAAATGAGTCTATGAAAGTGTGTGAAAAGCTTATTTAAATATCGGGCCGATGATAACGGTGCGAACGGCTGACGATCAGTAGATAGAGATCGTTAGAGGATCTTTATTGCCAGCCAGCGATTTACGAGGCATTTCGATGTATGTTATTCCGCAAATTCTATTCTTACGCTTTGTATTTTCTAAGATAAGGCGGAATAGCTAAGGCAGAATTGAATAAAGCTATTAAAGATTCCGTTGAGCATTCTGTAATTGATTGATGCAACTATCCAGGTTCCTGCGATTTATGTTTTGGAGTTCAAAAGCGGTAAAGAGAAGCCTCATTGTACGTGTAAATAGTGCTATTGGTACCGTAAATTCAACGTTTTTCGGTCGATACTCACACCGTCATACATGAATCCTCTCGTGTCCAACCACTTGAAAGTACTCTCATTAGCGTTAGCCATCAAGTCTGTAGAATGCTTATAGCTTGTCTGACTTTTATAATGACCGCTGACCCTGAATTATGATTGGCCGGCTGCTCTGGAAGACCAAAAGATATTGGAAAATAAATGGAGCGTACAGAACGGCCTTACCCGAGCATTACACGGTTTGCGGTAAAGTATCTAATTTTTTGATATAAATTCAGGGGACAGACGTGCATCGCTATACCCAAAGTAAATTTCAACGCTTCTGATTGCATAGCGGTACTGGGTGCTATATTGGCAAACCACAGGTAAAATATGCGCAAAAGTATTATTTCAAAAAACTCATTTAGTTGTCTGGCTAACGCACGTCGCGATGTATGTACAGTGGGTTACCAAAAACCTCGAGTCATCAACAGAATGTTCAGAAGCCGTTCCAATTTCAAGGTGCTAATCACATGCACATTTAGCGTTTCGGAAGTTAAGCAGAATTTCTATCAGAAAATACTCTACATTTGTACATACATTTAAATTTGATTTAACAACAGCTACCTGCACTTTAAAAGAGACAGGGACCGTTGAGTTTGTTTCGATATTTCTTCTCATGGTTGTCAGTTAGGAAATATCGAATCCAGTGAGTTAAAAACATATATCATATAAGGCATGTAAAAGTGATATCATTATCTTAGGTACAAAATAAATGGTATAATTTCATTTGAATGCATTATTTGGGTATTATGAATTCATGAAAAAAATATCCTAATTTGCTAATGTTTTTGAGAAATATTCATGTTGTACAGCTATATTTGGAACTATATTTGCAACATACTCCGATCTATACTTGAATAATCTAACGGCTGCAGTGCATACTGCCTATCATTGCCCGAGATTCAAAGATTAATTAGGATATTACTATGCATCTAACTGCAACATCTTAATTACGGGATTTACTAGCAAGTTTATTGATGAATTATCTAAAGGAAATAATTAATGAATGAACCGCAATAAATTAACAACATTAATTAATGTTGATAGGAAGGCAGCAGGATAAACAAACAAAATAATCTTTATCAATTCATTTCAATCTGTGTAAATAGCTCCCCATGTGAAAGTTCCTACGTTATATTATTGTTTCGAGTTCTATAAAATACTAACGACCATTTATTTCAACATCTATTAACACGACCACCCTGCCGGCATCTTTTTTCTTCAATTAAACCTTCACATAGAGCAAAGTTACGCAGTTTTATAAAAAGAAAATTGAACAGGAACTACAGCGGCTGCATCTGCTGCGCCGGCGTAGGGCGGGATGAACTAGGTGAGCGCCGCGAGCGGTGGCGGGTTCTCTTCAGCGGCGGCGCGCGCGCAGTCCCGCTTACATCGTCGTCGCGGCCGCACGCGCACGACGCGCCATGAATCGTTCGCTGATCGTAGTTGTTGCGCTCGCCGCCCTCGCCGCCGTCGTCACCGCCGACGACTCGCCGCGACCCCGCCTCATCGACTTCAACCCCTGGGCATGGCTACCCTCTACACGCAACAGATCACCCTCGATCATGGATTACTTCTTCCCACCTTCCCGGACCCCCAAACAATCCAACTTAGAACCTCCCGCTGACCGACGACCTCCCGAAACTACCTCTCACACAGTAGAAAATACCCCCGCACCGACCACTATAGAGGATCGCTCTACCACTTACGCGAAAAAAATATCCACTAAAACAAAATCAACCGCACCCGTGACAAATCCGACGGCAACAACGCCGCCTAAAACGAAAAAAGCAACCCGCAAACCTCTCGTGCCTACGACGGTCGAGGCCAAACCTACGCAAACTAAAACCGAGGCTCCGGCGACTACGAAAGACGCGACCGTGACAACGTACAGAACGCCGACAAAACATTACACGATCCGGCCGGTTGTGCGAACCACGGAGACGCCGACGGTTCAGGACACGGAAACGACACTTAATAGCGACAGCACGGAAACTGTTTCTGACTTTGATACTGTGGGAACGACCGCCGAGGGCCCGAAGGAGACGGCGCCAACGCTGAGCACGGCGAACACGGACGAGTCGCGGTCCACGGACGCGGGCACCGCCAGCACGGCCACGCTGGACGCCAGCACGCCCACCGAGAGCACCGAGCCCGCCGACAGCCGCGAGGGGTACCTGCCGCTGCGCGACAAGCCGCAGCAGACGCACGTCAAGATCAACGAGCAGACCAAGAAAGAGGTCAGTCACTTATTGCTATTACCTTTTTTCCAATTTGTTCACAGTCTAATAGCTACAACTTTTCTAAATTTAGTTACCACTTGTTTTCACGTAGCGACCGTTTATACCTCGCCGAGAGGTAAAGGCAATCGATACATAAATCCGTAGCGCACACACGCTAGGTGTAAAATATGTGACATAAAAGCTCTTTCCGATATAGCTTGCAAGTTATCCGGCGTACGGTGAGAGCACATAAATTCGAGCTAATGAGCCCTTAGAGAAAGGTTGGTGTGCATTCACCAGCTCTAAGCATGTTCTCACATTAGCCGTGCAAATTGCTATGAATTATTTATTTCCTAGAAACCCGATGAAGTGGATTACGATTGTAAAAAGCTTTGCAAAAAGAACACAATGTGTTACGCCCTCTGACTATATGTAAACTAAATTATTACACTCGCTTATATGTTAGACAGTTTCTACTGCCCAGTAATGGTTAGTAATGAACGTTTAAGTCATTCCCACTAATCATCGCTTGAATTAAATTATAATTATTACAGTGGTACAAAAATAATATACTATACGCGTTGCAAGGAAAGTTGCTGTTTCTATTTGATGTACATTTGGTTTTAATTACAGTACCTACGAACGCATCACGGGGTACTAAATTAAGCATAAAGAAACAATACTGTTGATAATGAACTCAGAAAACTCTCGCAATGCATTTAGAAATACGCCGCCGTAATTTATCGTATGTGTTTGAACCACAAACGGCTTTTTATAACAAAACTGCCTTGTATTTGTACGTAACAGCTATTTTATAATTGCTCTAAGGATTATGTCAGTTCACTTCATGCTTAGTATTACCAATTAACAATTAGTTTTGATTCAGATAAATTACTTTAAGGTAATATAATTAAAAGCACAATAATTAGGTAATTAGCAAAAAACAAATTGCCGTTTAGTTTAAAAAGCGTTTCAGATTTATACAATTTTCGAAGATCAGTGTCCTGAAAAATGACCATAAAAAGTACATAATACCAACTACCTGTATAAAATCGATGTGTCATAACACACAGTAAAGAAAAATGATTTTACATATATCCATTAAGTTATAATTGCCCAAAAAAATAAACAATGGAGTCCATTAAGATTATGTAAAACAAAAAACAAGGCTATGATTGAGTAAATTCAACTATTTTCAGTCGCCAGGTCATTTGCACCTTTCAACGATACAGCAAAAAATGTGGCAATATGAGTATTTTTATATTAAGGGCCGTGGTAATAAATTATAGTGACATTTTCCATATTCAATCAGTTTTTTGCACTCGAAAAGTTACGCTTCACGAATACATAATACAATAAAAACAGCAAAAGAAAAAATAAACTCTAATAACAACGATTAACATGTGACAATAGAACGCAAATAGAAACTCACATCGAATAACGTTTTTGTTGATATGGAAATATGAAAAAAGTTAATAGAGAAAGCACTTAGATTCGGAAACTTCGAAAATCGCAGACAATACACAAAAAAGTGTCCAAACTCATATTGTGGCGGTACTTTCCTATCATTAGCGACTTTGTGGTCGTTTCTCTGTGGTGGAAGCCCGCAAATTTTTGATAGAAGCAAATTTTATTTTGGACATACTGGAGACATTTAACAATGTGAACTTTCACTGCTACACGGTCTCCATCATCCGTAATGAATGAATTTCTAATGTGTTCCGTTGATGAATTGGATATAGCTGCTAATCGTTTTCAGCATCAAACCGTAAGCACATAATACCCCTTCATTTCTTGGTATAATATGACTACAGCTTTTATGACTCAACTTCATTATGAGTTATGCTTTCCGAATGAATAACAAAAGCCATTCCGAATAGAAATTGCGCTTACAGTGCTTAGTTTATTTTCAATTTAAGTATTAATAATTTAAAGCAATAAACAACACCTCATCTTTACTACTCAAATTACAAAAATCCATTTGAAAACCTGCAAATTGGTCAGTGATCAACGTTACTTCAATTTAGTAGAAAGGCATAACAATACCGTTCTGCATATAATTATCGAAAGTTTGATCGTCGATTGGGCATCGAACAGCTGCAGTGTGACGTAACTAAAAGGAACAAAAATCAGTTTTTCCTTGAAGGTATTAAAGATTTAAGATTCACCGTTGTTAGGCGCCACAGGCAGATATAACGGGCTCGTGGATACGATGCGTCTGCATCGCTGACGTTCTGCTATTTGCATTTTAGTGTCGTTTATCCATAATAAACTTGATTATCCACTGGTGCCGCAATATCAATAGATTTTTATGCCTTGTTAGTGTAAGGGTTAAATAAATACTGATTAGGATTTAATTAAAGTATTGAGAAAGAGGTCATGGTATATCCGTAATCCAATGCCGGTAAAATTGAAATCTGAATTTAATTTCATTTTTATAGTGCGTAATGTTAATATAACTTCATGTATCTATGGTGGCTTCGGCAGTTTAAAGCCGCTGGCTATTTTCCAAATAATTTAAAAGAAATGGCTCACATTGTTCAAGCTTTAAGACCAACTTAACAAAGATTAAGAATGAGGGAAACTCAATCCGTATGTCATTTAGCAATTAAAATGAAACTGTACATTGTAAACACCCTATATATATGTGGATCCATTGTCATGCGCACACACACGGTGAAAGAATCTAATGTTGGGAAAGGTCGCGGCGTTTATTAAGGTCGTTAGAGTTCCATCTAACACTCAATTTGTTATATTTTACGATTCGTGTTTGTAGAACTGGGGGAGATTACGAATTAAGATACGGCAGCTTCAAAGAACCACTGTTTGAGTAGGCTTTTCAAAGTTAAAGTACATTACAGTTACATTGTTGTGTACGGAACTCTTTTTGGACCACTAATAAAACTAGTGAATTATGTCTAGTATTAAAGATTTTGCGGTATTACTTTGCAGAATAAACTTGTATAAGCGCTTAGTATGTTAAGTGTGTTTGCTTAGATTATATTTACTTAAGAAAATACGTTCTTTACTTAAAAATTACAGCCTATTAAAACCGTCATAAAATTAAAAGGTAATAAAGATGAGCACAATCGTCAGTAAAAAAAAACGTAACTAACAAACACTTACTGTATAATTCGTATCAAAGCGAGTTAAAACCAAACAAATCTCACTTTCGCGATAGAAATGAATCATTAAAAAGGTATCAATCGATACTAATCGTGTCTAATTAATCAGTACGCATTACTTGTAGAAAGTATGGACGGTACTGAAGAGAAAGGGGCAGTACCTTAGGTACAGTGAACAACGATCTAGGTTGGAATACTCGTAAACGTGAATTGTGCGAGAGCGTTTTATTAGAGAAAACGTTTCGGTGAATACCATATTAGTTGTATTATGATGTAGGTAGTGTGATGGTGTGAGGTAGATACTGAAAGTAACAAAGTACTAAAAGATTCCACTTCAATAAAACGTAGTACAAAGTCGCTTCCCTTGTTTGTCTGACTGTCCCTATGTGTGTTTAGATCTTTTACTGTACAACTGCTTTTAATGTTGTTTTCTGTAATAGATAGAATGATTCAAGAGGAAATTTTATACGTATAATATATCAGTGTTGCACCCGTGCTCAGCTGGGGCGCGTCGTTAGTAAAAAATAAGAGTCTCCGTAAACTTGCTAGCAAAAAGGTTTATTAAAAAATCAACTGTTGGAAGTCAATATTTGAACATATTACTCAAAGATGTTCTTAGACAAATAAGTAAACATTTGCCTATAACAAAGGCCATTAATGAGAAACCAAATAAACAAACACGCTAACAATATTATCGATGTAACCTGTGTTTACAATTTCATGGTTATACCGTGACAATATTTAACTGCTACGCTTACTAAAATATTTTCTATTTAACAATCAAATTAACATTTCTAACTTACGCAAGCATGTGTTTTACGTAACCCGATGCGCGTCTAATCTTTATTTTCTTTTGTGACAATGGCACTCGATTCGATTATCAAATGGCATTAGACTTTCCTGCTCAAGTTCTTACGATTAAATTATGTATTGCACAACATCCCAAAGAATACAACCGAATGCTATACAAAATTCAATTTGTGTCTCTACTGAAAATAAAAGAATCTTCTAACAATAGCAATCACTACTCGAAACACATATCTCGTAATGTTAGAAGTGAAATGCAAGCCACGGAACCCAAAGCGATGGTATTTTATTGATCGATAAATTGTAATTGTCGTTGTAAATATTTATTATATTTGATAGTAAAATAAACGTTGAGGGTTTAACGAAGGCGAAGAGAATTGTAGTGAATGTATTAAAAGAGTGTACGTGACGCATTGAGTATTAATAGAGCGAGAGTAGATTACAGAATATCGAGTGAGCTACATCGATCCGATCCGATTACCGATATCATTACTGACCACATTATTGTATCGGCCGCTAGCTGCATCCGACTGGCTAATGATATCCTTTCCCAGTTTTTGTACATCATTATTTTCTCTGTCCATGATTGAAGCGTGTACATAAATATGCATGGGAGTGTACCGGCGTGGAGTCACGACATCCTGCAAGGGTTGTTTAGATATCTGGCTGGTGAAAGGTTAGCCTCTTAGCCCATTGTATTCGGTGAAAAGCGCGGACATTCAACAGCAGAATACTCTATAATGTAGAGACGTTAACTTATTTCTTCGTATTAGACATGACTTATAAAGGCATTTAGATAAATTATAAAAATTGGCAACATTTATAATTTGTACCCAATACTGTAATATTCGAGCTAAATAAGGACTGTTGCAATAATAGTACAAGATAAACAAATAGGGCAATAAAAGCTGACACGACGCCATGCAAAAATACATCAGACGTATTTTTTCGAACTGCAATTTATAGAGATGAATTAAAAGTCTGCAGAAAAATGAGCTTGGGAGGATGACTTCATTTTAATTGTGGGACTGTAAAAGAATCATTTGCTGAGTGGAAATAGTAAATACAGGTTTCGCGTATAGTAATTTGTGCGTATACGATCGGCATTGACTTGAATCATCGTTCAAGGCCATATCTTATTGCATAAAGTGTTTCACGTAACTGTGTTTGAATTAAATGGTTGCCGACGTAAGTGTATGTCATTATCGGTTTGCTAATAAAATATTGATATAAAAACGTTTAGCTCGTTTGCTAAGATGAACGGTTGTATCAGGTGTGTTATAAATATTGTTAGTTTGCAATTTGATGTCAAGTATAGTAGTGGTTTTGTTCATGAAGATGGTCAAGAATGTCGAATGCTTGTGAATTAGGGAAATATTGTATTTGTAAGATAATAATGTAATAATATATAATTTGTAAGAATAAATAAATAAACCTTTCTGTTGCTATTAACATTCGATATTTTACTTTTTAGAGCTATGATAGATCACAAAATAAATGTTAATATTCTACTTAGTACACGGAGATTCGTCCGTAACTCCGCACAGATTCGAAGTGCATCAAATATGACATAACCGATTCGTCTAACAATTACAGATGTCGACTTCCGTCACGATTGACAGCGTAAAACGAGTTTATCCGCAACACTTATCACGAGAATTCCACACGCGAAACTTGCCTTAGATAAACCGTTTACGATTCGGACAGTTACGTACGAAATCGCGTTAAGCCCGTTGAATTAACAGTATCCACGTTTTAAGTAGGTATCGGTAGTGCAGATATGCTGACAGCTAGATAGGATACGGTAAGTAACCTGAATAATGAATATGTGGACGCCATTACAGTTTCCTCTGGAGTAATTGAACATATAACTTATATTATCTAAGAATTAGTAATTAGGTGTTTAAGTTATTAATATAATCACTTTGTAAAGCTGTTTTACTACAAACGCAGTATCTTGAGAAACGTAATGACTTTATAAAAAAAAAAAACAACTTGCGATTACATAAATAACTTAATGCATATAGAACTCTTTACAACTCATACCTAAAAGAGAACAGATTCTGATTGCAAGCCTTTCACGTTTTCGATATGCTTAAAGCCGGATTGAAAATCGAATAGCTGCTTTCATTGAAGGCCGAAACAATGCTGCGTCAGTCAACACAAGATATAAAATAAACAGTGTTCTAAGAAAGCGAAACTAACAAGTAAATAATCGTAGAAAGTGTACAAAATTGTTTTGTGTATGTGTCGATACAATCTGGTTGCTAACATCGACATGTCGACCCATCAATTCGACTGACAAGCATTTCTTACGCATTAACGGCTCTACCATTAAAAAATAACACGTATCGAGTTAGCTCGTGTTTAAAAAGCTATCGGTTTTCACCAAGAGCTTGAAGAGTTACCTTCTACACTTTGTTATACGTAAAGAAGTTTCTATCGAGTTCCTACTATTTACTTAAGCAAGTAACATGACTATGGACTATGCGGATATATATTCGTTAAAAAGTCACTATGTCTGGACAACGGCGCTCCAAATTCAATATTTCCGTACAAATTGTAACGTTTTCTTTACAAATATTTAGTCGATAGTGTTCGTGCTAGTGGCTATTATTTGAAATACAGTTTCAAATAATTATCTTAATTTATCGCTACCGTAATGGATACCGTCTAAGTTTAACGACACGTTTGCAATGTAATTTATATCAGTATTACAATACCAATGTTGCGTCTGTTTCCGTAACAAGTGTTATGACGATTGCAAATTAGTTCCGATGAAAAAAATGAATATTAATGACACGCATTTTACTTCAAAGATCATTTTCATTACTGGTGACAGCACGAACAAGATCTGATTGGCTACTGTTTCTAATTAGACTTCTTATACAACAGAAACTGTAATAACTATTTCACGGTAACTTAAACCGCTCAAATAATCGTTTTGTTTATGATATCTGATATGCAAGCTGAATGGGAAGCTTCAATAGAACTTATCCGAAGATAATTATCGAGTATCGTTTGATTGACAGGTGATTAAGTCTACCAATTTTAAGGAGAAATTAAACGCCGGCATTATTTACACAGGACTTAATGAAGCGCTACTGTAACGCGATCGATTCGTCGCTAATGAGAACTGTTGCGGAATTCGCTCAAGAAAATAACTTTGCACTAATCAATTTTCTCACAGATCCGTTACAATTATTATAACACTTTGAACATTAGAAAGCAGAAATAAGTGCGTTAAATGGATGGTCAGTGTTAGTTTAGTTTTCACTCTCGGTAAGCCGCGAATAATTACCTATGTATTTGGAGCGATGAGCGAATTGTCACAAAGCCAAACAGAATATGTAAAGTGTGCACGTGAAAGAGAATCTGTTTGAGCTTTAGCCAAAGCGTATGTAACGTTTACTTTCTAACAAAAGAATATTAAGTCGCTGTTGGATTTACTGTGAAAGCAATGATCGACACGATTTGAGTGTCGAAAGGCTGATTTGAATGCTCCATATTTGACCTTAGTGTCAATCTAATTTTTCTATTCATGGGAAATAAGCGTCTATTGTCTGTGAAGAGAGCAACGTCTAGTCGTTCACATACATCCATAAGAGCGTTTTAAGTGTAATGATTTGCAAGAATAAAGTAGGTTTTTTTGCGCCGTAATGCATCGTTGCTGATGGTAAAGTAAATAGTGACTTTAAGATGCCGACGATGCGAAATTTTGACGGATATTCTTTTCATTCGACTTGCTTTGAACAAACATAATGATTTGTTAGTTTTCGTTCGCAAATATAGAGATATCGAATCAATGTAGAATCAGCACTAATTACGGTAAAAAATCTTTAGTCCATAGTCATTCACTCAAACATAATAATTTATGAGCAGTAAAAAAGTTACAGTAAAGAAGTTTCAATTCGAAATCAACTAAGATTTTTTAACATTACCACATCAGGTGTAATTTAAATCGAAATCTTTTGAAAAGAGCAAATAGAACAGAACTCGATAGAAGCAAAAAAACTATCACTCTCTCTTTAAAACACTATCATAGAATCGCGATATTATTGAATTAGAAAAGCACTTACGGCCGGTACTATGTAGATACATACCTGAAACAAAAGAAGTTATCAATGAAAATTGGAACAAAGGTGTGATGTAAGAACATGACGAATTCGTGTACGTATACATAATACACTGCTATTATATTAGAAGCCTCGGGCGAAAGTTTACCGACTCTACTGACCTCTCTATTCATTAAAACATAATCGAAAGTGAAATTAAATCGAGACGAGATTAATTTGACAGCGTTTTTATTAACACGTGTTTTGTAGCCTATGACTAGGACTAAGACTATGAAAATTATTAGAACAATAAGTGGTATAAATTGTTGTTACTGAAAATAAATCTATCTTTGTTTTGGCTTTGTTATCCCATGATATGAATCCTACTGCAAACTAATTTAATGGTAAATATCAGCTAATCTTTTATTGAATAGTCTTAAATATCCGGGTTAAAAATGTAGATTCTCATAATAATTTATTGTCACAAAGCGCTATAAAACTGCAAATTGCTGCAACAATCTTATCATTCCCGATATCGTATCCATTAGCGTTGCAATTAAGTAAGCCATGTACAGAAAAAAAACAAACAATAATTTCCTTAATAATACGTGAGAACTTTAGATTTCAGTCTATGATAACAACATGGGTATAAACCTTTGTGCGTTTTATAAAGCACATAAAATGTCTCAGAATAATAAGGAAGATCTGTTTTAGTGCTAGAACGAAATATTCTAATTTCCTTAGCAATTTTACTATAAAACAACCGTCTTGTTAACTCACTGTTGTATAACCTATTGCGCATTCGAACTGTCATATACTCATCATTACGTTATACACTAGAATAGTATTCTAAGAAAACTACAGTTATTTGAAAAGTAGATGCAACTGTTTATCTTCTTACCGCGGGATTAATCGATTAGAATCCCAACAAGAAATGATGTAGTGTTCGTAATCGAGCACACGACGTGCATTTTATTACTTCGTGTGTGATAGTGGGTAGAGTCAGCAAAAAACATCAAATAACGCTATCGGGTTTACAAAGCTCCTAAATACAATAAAAGACTTTTTAAGTAGGAATGGGATGCAAAGCAACTTAAAAATAATAATTCTATTCAATGCTACTGACTACTAAAATTTTAGACGTTTTAAAGTAATTTTTGTAGATCGTAAGACTCATATTGTTCAACGACTTTCGTTGCTAACCGTACATATACGGCAATGCGTAACAAATCTCACAACTCGACTGATCGTATTAGTTGAAATTAAATCAAGTGATTGCAATAAAAAATATGTATCACTCTCACGATTTTTATCCGTGTTAAGAAAGCGGTATCAATAGTACTATTTTATTGCTTCGGACGTTGCTTAAAAAATATTATACTACATAATAACAGTACACGCTTCAAGATAGGATGCTCTCGTTTCACGTTATTATATCTTTTCAAATGGTTAAAATTAGATTATTTTCCACAACTTAAAACTCATTGTTCGATTCCAGGAAATAGCTGAAAGGTAACTCGTATTTTGACATTTTATTCATCGATACTGTGAGCCAAATAGCACTAAACCTAAAGAAACAAAAAGTGTAATCTTAACATTTATAATAATAATAATAATAACTGAGGTAACGACTTGACCCCTCGGGGCAAGTCGTTACCTCATCATGGGGATAACGCAAGACCTGAGGGCATATTAGTATGCTTTTTCAAACCTTGAGGTATAAATAAAAAATGTATCTGAAGGTCTATGTAGGAGCATACATCCGCAGGGCAGCTTGTGGCGAGCTGTTTGTGAGTGGCGACACAACGGAACCTGAATGCCCCAGGGGGTCACTCTTCATGAGGACTCCCAGCTCTTTCTTGCCTTAACTGGCTGGCTAGAGGGGGGTCGCAAGAGCTATATGCTCGGGGGTGGAAGTGTCTAATGGCGTAATAACGAGGAAACCCGCTCCGGGTCTGTGACCCGCGATGGCGAAATCGGTGTCGCACCTCTCTACACCCCTTAGCCTTTACTCTCTGGTGTTGCCCACCTGCTGCCTATCGTGGCGGTATAATAGGGGGCCCATCTTGGAGCCGGCGAGTCACCGCCTGCCAATTTTAATTGCATTTTCATGTGTTGAAAGGCAGGTGCCATAGTTATCCATAGTTTGAGAAATAAACACATCCAACATATCCTATCCATAGCCCAAATTAGTTTTATCCATAATTTATAATAGTTTTGTAGCTACCTTGGGCCGTCCATGTCTGTTCTTTCATAGAGCAGGGGTGGATGGCCCTTGGTAGTTGCCCCATCACATATTAGATTAAAGTTCTCAACAAGGCCTCTGCATGTTGGACCTGTGTCCCCGTGTAAGCCTTTAAAAAGGACCGGGTTTCTTCCCTTGAAGTTATCCCGTGAATTAAAAGAGATACAAATAATAATAATAATAACATTTAATGACATTTATAATCACAGACACACAAGAAGAGGCAAACTTGACGCCGCCGCGCCGCACATAACTGTCCGTAACCTCACATTGCAAACGATATGAGCTCCTAAGCAATAAACTTGCAATTACATATCAACCATTAGCGCTAAAGAGTGATTAAATTAATACTTCGCGAAGACGGAAGTTAGTCACTGCATCAATTACAGCGGAATGCTTTGGTCTGGTCTGGTCTGGCTAGACCTTGGCTGGTTTGGTCTGGTTTGGTCTAGTCTGGTCGGAACAGACGAGTGATAACAACCGGCTCGCTATCATTACTTACCGTAATCCTGCTAATGTTTGCGTAATATTATTTTATGCAAGTTTTATAATCGCTATCGTTTCCTTGATTCCTTGGGACATGGAGAAGTTGTAGGAAGTGGCGCTTGGTGATACCCGTGTGTCACTGATAGGAGATGACGATCAACCTTCGTATAGAGATAGATTTAAATATAGCTCTATTTCACGAGTTCTGGTCGAAGCGGCGCAAGATAGGATGGAAGGACTTGGGGGGGGCGCTTTTGCCCAACATTGGGACACTATAGGCAAGGGGGAAAAAATATTGACTTCAAGAAACGTGGTTTTTCTATCATATTGTGCATATTAAAATTTTTGACACAAAACAAGGAGCGACGAAGAAAGAATGTATAAGTTTAGTTCTAGTTGCAGTACGGCATTGAAGATGCTCTTCCCTCTACTTATCCATGTATCATATGTGATCCGGTTTTAGAATTAAAGAACCTACTCCAACGACATTGGTTATAAATGTAGCCTGTTATTAAACAGAAGCTCCATTGATTATGACCAGTCATTCACGTTCAATTTTGATGGAGAGAACACGTTTAATATGCTCTATAATTTCCAATGTTAATAATAAAATTGTAAGTTGTTAGGAAGTAATTGAGAGACAGAAATAGATGCGGAAAATGATGGTTGATTTTTCATTTCATTGATAAATCTATTACGAACTTTGTAGGTTCATATTTCATTTTCAAGCTAAGAAAATATAGTTATTTTGCATTCATGGGAATCATGGCCAGTATGGCCACCCACCCAACCACGTTTTCGCAAATCTACATATTCTTAGAACTAGACAATATCCACATACCTACATAAATTGATAAATATTTTACAAAGACATGAGTTCTAAGCATTTCAGTGCATTTTACGATGTTTCTCACAACGCGATACCGTACAAAATATTATGTTTTCATATCAACCATCACGACTGCAGCCGAGGTGGCCTCCCGCGGCGTATTACAATGCAAATGTTAGATGCCCTGACTTAGTTGCCATGGCAACCGCATTTACCATGGAAACGGGAGCTCAACTATTATATCTAAAAGATACGAGGTACATTCTCATAACAATTAGTTTTATCGTCTAGGGAAATGGTACGTACTGTACGCAAGCGTTCAAATTATTCCACAAACGATTCCGCAGCATATTAAAAAAGAACGAACTTTTTTAATAATGAAATCAAATTTTTTATTTAATGTATCGACTTTCATATTTAGTGGTTTACAATGCAGTGTAATAAAAAGGTTTAGATCAATTTGTATGGAGCTTTGTAATATTTTGCGTTTGTTCTTTTTTCACTATGCTGCATTCATGTGTAATCAAAATATTATAATACGTATCATAATAACTGTTACATTGACATTGTTAGCTAACGGTACACAATTGTTGGGATCTACTAGAATATATTCAAACAATGTGTGAATTTTTAAATACGGTTAAAACCTTTGTTCTGTCATGTGATTATTACTAATGTGCACATTCAAATTGTAGATAACAGACGAGAATAGTTCATGACCTTTTGACAGTGCGAGACTGACAATTATAATTCAACCTTTTTTTATAATTAACTACTCCCCCGAAATTGTAAAATACCTGGACTTTGTACCTATACTGTAGTGATTTAGGCTTTCAATATTTTTATCGGAATAAATAACCCCCTATATCTATACAGGGAAGCTAATAAATTGCACTTATTTTTTGGAAATTCGTGTAATTCGGAAGGTAGAATGGTATACAAAGCATTATATATTTGTATCGCTGTAACAACTTTACTTTCCACGTACTCATTTAATAAGTAGGGGATAACTAGAATTAAAAGTTTTCGTTTTTTACACAAACAAGCATACCAAACATTTCATCACCCAACTAGTCATTACAATGGTAGTTGTAAACGATTACTACACACGTAACACCAGTTATTCCACTTTCCTCCAATTAAAATCTACGAATATTTGCACGCGAAAAAGGTCTATGGTCGTACTCATTAGTCTAATCTCTTTGGTACATCTCGTAGTTATTACATACACAGCGTGACTCAATTACAAAGGTAACCTACAGGTCACTGGGTAAGACAAGTTTTAGTAGAAAATTACATTTATGTGATGGTATTTGGTTCAGAGAGCCTACCATTACGCTATAATGTAATATTGTAGTTGTTGAAGAAAGACGGTGCTCTATAAAGTGTAGTGCACTGTCACGCTTCCACAATTTCAGTAATATTACTTTAAGATGTAGCAGTAATACTCCAATTAGTATTAGTTTAATTAAAGATCTAGGATTCGTTAATTAAGCTTTAAACTTGATTTATTTGTAATACGTTTATACTGTTTATGTGCACCAATTATATTATTAAATGCCAATAAGGCGTTACGAATTATTTTATTGCTTTGAAGATTTCCAGTAACGAAATTAACAAATTCTAATTATTACTCAAATAATTACTGGCTGTAGGGTAAAATAGAAAGCTTTAATCACATCAACAATTATTCATAATAAAAGGGAAAATAGAACAGTTTTATTTAATCAATACAATAAATTACAATTTAATTGTAGTTCTTTTAATTCACGGGTTAACTTCAAGGGAAGAAACGCGTCCTTTTTAAAGGCTTACACGGGGCTAATAAATAATTACTGTTAGAAACCACTTAATAAAATCATATTAAGAATATATCTGTAATCGGAATATAAAGACGTATTTACTTTCTTACTGTTGAAACTAGAATGTAAATGTCAAAACGCAATACGTAATTATCGTTTACGATCAACCGAAGCCTATAGCATTTAATAAAGAGGTTTTATTACACCATCCATTGATTGTAACAGTGGATAATTGTTGTTTGTTCTATAGGTAATAACATAATAGATACTCTTGAAATATCTAAATTTAAACATGCTTTTCATTTAAGCTTAATACGATAGGAAATTGATGATTAAAAGTCAATTTTGAATTGTATATTTATGGTCAGTATGTTTGCTTGTTTTTACTTCAATAAATTGATAACCTTAATATAGTTAAACGTGCTATTAGTACCTGAAAACAATAACTAAAGTGACTTCTAGCACCTTTATCTACGCTTAAATCCCTAGACCAGGTTTTACGTTTACGTTACTTTTGTTTATTCGATAGGCTAGGATAGAATAAGGCGATTTTTTGACCTTATTGCCTAAAATGACGGTAACCAAACGCCACGAAAAAACCTATTAAGATCATCAAGCAAAATTGCTGTCTTCCTCTATAAACCTCTCTCCGCTCCCATCTCGCTTCCAGAATACCAACAGCCTTACTATAAGATTTACAGTACAGAGAAGATTCTCTTAAAAAAATACCAGTACAAACAATATTTATTTTATCAGTTATCACACATTAACACTTACAGCTTAATGGTTATGCACCGATCTTATCTAGCTCGACTTGTTTAAACAAATTCTTCGTCAATTCATTTTTATGGTCACACTAAGTGTGTTAGTTGGTTTCATATGGCACAGTAAGATGTTAACTCAATTTAAATGTGTAGTAAACTGTATAATGTTTATGTTACATATATTGAATGTTTTTGAAGACATGCTTTCGTTAATTGTTTGTATTGAGCATTATTTATTATTAGGTTTTGCGGAAAATGATCATCGGTCATCGGTGCATTGGTTCTAATTAATAAGACTTTATTCGGTAACAGTGCCTTTTTTGTTTCTATCAGAACTGTGTAGTAGCGAACGGAGGCTTGAAAATCTTCACCAGATCGTTTTTGAAATGAAAAGGTAAACTTTTCATTTCAATAAAAAAGGCAACGAATTTAACACAATTATTGTCTAGTGTCATGCAAATCATACATATAAACATTCTCGATTGCTAATCTAAGCAGAATCGTTTTATATTATATAAGAAAACTTATTAATGCTTATTTAAATTACAACTACGATCTTGATTACATTTCAATTAGTCGGAAATGTCCTGTTTCAAGTATCCGTCGTTACATTAATACATTTCCTTATTGGAATAACTGTTGAACGAACGTAATATGACATCTATGATACATTTTAATATAGCAATACTAATGTAATACTAAGTCTGATTTAATGGGTTTTTTACAAGTACAATTAGCAGCTACATCATTATTTCATAAATCCTCCATAGGTATACCTAGGCCAGCTCAAGAGCTTGCAGAAAAACTCTTGTCTTTAAGGATAAGTCTATAATTTCGGGGTGAATGTCTTTTGTAAAAATCAAAGATCACTGAGTCATCACAGATTGGAGCGCGAGCCTACCAACTCAAACTCTTAAAATAAGACTATTGCAGATATGTAAGCGAGATAGCACGCTGCATAGCGTATAGTGTCGTCTCGCTCCTTTTATTGCAAAAATCTTACTTTGAGATGTGTTGGTAAGATTGAAGAGTGCCAATCAAATTAAGTGCTATGCATGTAAGAATTATTTAGGACAAGTCGTCGCGGGACTGATTGGCTGTCGGCAGGACAACTATTTTTTCTTCTTTACCTTATCATTACACTGGCGCCTGCATTTACTTCAAAAGTAAATTACCTCTATAATTACACTTGGCCGTCGCAAAAACGTTAACCTAGGAATAATCAACTTTGATATTAGGTTGTCACATGTGTAATACGATTTAAAGACTACCATTTAGACAAGTTGTAAATGAGAATGTAAACTGAAAAAATCAAACATCATTTTGTTGAAAAACATTTGTCATCCTCTTTACAAACTTTCAAATGTTTTAAGATATAAGATAACTCGGTGCTTACTCTAAAATGAATCAGATATAAAATTATTTCACACATAACTTACACTTAACTCAAGCCTAAAGCATTCGGCCTTATACTTACCGTATTTTATTACTATCGCCTCCATAAACGAAAAGAAAGTGCATTTACTTATGTGCGAAAAGGTCTAAAGGGAAGTATTAGTCGTTCACCGTACAATCGGTGCTTCAATATCTAGGTTAAAGTCTTTGCCCCACAAAATTTATCGTGACGAGTCGAAAAATCACATACCTACGTATTCACCGTGATTTTAGGGATCACGAACATTTTCAACACCTACGAATGTTAAAAAAATGCAGAGATGCGCGTTTATCGTTTTAGGAGTCAGAAACATTTTCGTATTTTTTTTGACTAGGTACAAGTTTACCGTATGTTCGGCATCACAAACATTTTCTAAACTTACATATATCACACAAATGATTTGCATCTCGAACGTAACTTACAATTTCTTCATTATTGAAATTGTTTCGCGTTCCGTTCGCACGACGGTAAGTACTTCAACTGTCATTTCCTATGTAAATAGCATTTGCGGTATTGATGCAAACAGTTTGAATGAACTTGGGTTTATTTAATCAATTCGCAGCAAAAAGCATCGTCGCCTTACATTACCGCACAAGAAATGGAACTGACGGAAATTACTTGGCTTTTGCGGCACTTCGTTGCTTTAATACCTATGAAGCCTATTAACATACTTCGTACCTAATGCGCCTACAAACCTAGGAATTAAAATAAATTTAATCTGAATTGTGGTAATAAAATCAAGATACGGCAATCGTACTCACATTTAAGGCACGTAAATATGTAAATATAGCGACATTTAAAACCTTTTATGCATTTTGTCAGTACAAATATTCATATTTGATTAAAAAGTGGAACACTGGTACACTACATTCCATGGAGACTTGTTATGGTCACCCTACAATTGAAAACAGGGTACATATACATGTAGGTACGTGTAAGACTATCAAACAAACAGTGAGTATGAGCGACTTGACACTTGAACCGTGTCTAAGCAAGTAGTGTGCGCAAACATTGAACGTGGTGGATGCGCGAACGCACTCTCGAACGCTGACAAGTGGTATGTCACTCGAGTTGTATGGAGTGCAACTGTGACGGCACTCGGGAATACTATGCATATTTTGACCTTCGTAGGTGGTATTTAAATCGCCCTTATTTTAACGGAATAAGATCGCTTTTTGTACTTTGTTGTTACCTAAACTATGTAATGTTAATAACGCCTTGTAATTTTCTATTTCGATCTACTGAAGGTACGCTGTTGGCACACAATGTATTGAAATCAAAATTCAATTACAAGAACCATTCATTCATAAATATGACATAACCTAATTTAATTCACAGGTCATTAACATCATACGAGCTAAAACCGCATTAAAGGCCAAGATCTAAATAACAAATGACTATAATAATGTAACTTAATACAACTTATGCCTGACCTAGCAACAACCAGGCCATCCACGTTTCCGCAACTAGATCAATATAATAGCAACAATCAATCGTCTGAATCGATTTAATATATTCTCGATCAAATTGCACTCGATTCTAAGTAAAAAGCTTATGAGATTCAATTTACAGTTTCTTATATCTATTATTATCGTTTTTATCACAATAATTAAAAATGTTTAATAGATAACGGTGGGTGATAGATGTGTGGTGGCCACGCATTCTTCTCGGTGCATGTAAACGTCGCAAACCGTTTGATCCGCACATAAATTGTAAAAAGTGAAGGCTGGTTCAGGGAAGACACATTGCTCCTTTGGTAACAAGATTTATTGGTAGTACGCGTCTATATGATGCGCTTAAGTGATAGTGTAGCAGAATTAAACTGGTGCTATCGACCGGTAATACATAGTTAAATAATTGATATTTTATCATAAGGTCACACCCAACTTCTTTAAAAATAAAATAAAACTAAATCGCTATGGCTTTTGTTGTCCAATTTTCCGCGTATATAACTCCAGTTTCTAAAAGAATGACAGAACGAAGAATGGTCAAATATCGTGTTTAATCGTAAATCATGAAACAATGACATGTGTTATTACCTGCTATGTTTTTACAAATGATTAAAATAAGTAGTTCAATAAGACCACCAATAAAGTAAAATTTGCAGTTATGGAAGTACGACATCACAATTCATCATCCGTCTCGCTTGCACAATTACAACAGTAGTTTTAAGACGTGGTAGTAAACCCCTGGAGCGTTTATGACGTATCTCTTCGCATAACTCTCCCAAGCTCATAACTCTACAGACTAACTTGTATAGGTTAGTGTTAGTGTATAAAATCAGTGCAACCGCTTTTTCATTCAACATCCCGTTTTACCTAAACAAGCTCCATTTCTTGCCTCTTACAAAACTCTAACAGTATCGATACCAAACACGTCATGGCCGCATGGACCATTCGCGTAATGTTACGCTTGTGCATTAAAGGGAACATCCAAGTAACACGCACTTTTACCGTCTTCGTGATGCCTTTTAAAGATACTAGTATAGATGCTATCATTTGCTCTGATGTCAGATCAATTTTAATCGAAGAATGTTCAGCTACTAGTCTTATCGAAGTCTATAAGACAGCTACGTGAAAGCCTTTTTATATTTGTAGAAGCAAGTTATGGTAATGTTGATAAAATAAATAATTTGTTAGTAAGTATTCCTTGAAGTTACAAGTATTAAGTAATGCTAAAACATTATTGAATAACATATTATTCCAAGAAATATCCACTTCCTTGCTAATACATGTTCTAGTCGTTAAAGCGCAGTTAGTTACAGAGAAGCATTAACAGTATGTAAATTAATGACCGCACGTTAGAAATGTATAAAACACAAATATGTACAGTTGCATAACGTTAATCTTAAGTAGGTAATAGTGAATGAAAAACGTAAGTTCATTAGATTTATTTCTTACATCGCAGAGCTGTCACATCCACAGTTTTCTTGTGTGGCAACATCGCCGCCGTCGCCGGCGTCAGATTATGTCAACTATTAGCATTAATCTATCCCGTTCACTCGTCGCCATCTACATCTCGGTAAGGCCTGGCGTTGCGTACCATCCAACGGAATTGTGTTCAATAAAGCACTGTGTCAGTTAGCGGTATGCACTTTTTTCTTTTGCAATGTCCAATCTACCTTGGTTGGTCGAACAACAATGACGAACTGGACTTAATCTCAGCTAAAACTCATTTTTTCTCTTTTTCCGAAAAATTTCGTTGACACTTAAAACATTGAACTGATTCGTTATTCCGTTAGCGCGAAAGAAATATGCAAACGCGCAATTAATTTACGTACACGTAAAATTAGAAAGTAAAGAATCCCAAATCAAACACAAAGGCGTTAAATAACAAGTTCACTTTTCGTTTCGAGTGTTTAATGATAGCATCGGCGATAATAACGAGATCTACAGTAGTAAAAAGCGGATAGTGGATACAATGTACTTAAATGGAAACCTCTCACTAACGTCTGTAACTGTAACTTGTAATCTAGTACTGACGGAATGACTCGGAACTGTTAGACGGACTGGCTGTATTATCATTCGCACATGCACTTCTGTAACAGGCCTGCATTTTGATGGACCCGACCTACGGTTATGTGATAACGTGATACTATTAATGATGATCTTGCAAATGACAGTCGATGCAAGAGAAAATGCCATTAGATAGTATTTGGAGCATGCGAACGTGGGAATCTGTATCGAGTTGTTATTATAACCGAGGTGAGTGCGAAATCGGAATAGATTAACAATTATACAACGCGTCTGTTCTCTCAGCGCACATTGTTAATACAGATTGGTTTAAATGATCCGGCATCGGTACACATTGGTGGCGATCTCGGAAACGTGACCGCTGTGCTTGTTTGGATTGCGGTTGGAATGACTGCAAGCAGACGAAAGTTTCAACCTACATTTAGTCAGGCACGTATGTATCAGTGGACAGAGTTTCCCTGCTTTGCACGGGTCAAACTTTATTTATGCCAGTGTGTTGCATTGCGGAACGCATGCAAAGGTTGTTCGCGAATCACTTTAGCGCGATCGTTCTGAATGCCGCTCACGTGTGCAAGCGAAATCCTCGTGTCATTGGCTCGTGCCGTCAAGTATCTGAGACTACTAATGCGTTTGTGTACTTTAAACTTGGTCAAGTTCACGTCATTCATGAAAAGGAGATTTGCTTTCTGTTTGCTCCATGAATTATGTATAGAGACCAGCAGAGACCTTGAAACATGTTTGATATCTTTAAGTTAAACTGCAATAACGTTAAAAGGGAATTGGTATTTACTGGAGATAAGCTAGAAGCTGCAGGGCGATATCGCAACTGACTATCTCGAGTTGGGATAGACATATTGGAGTGTAGAGCCTTTCTCCGTACGCCGCGCACGCAGCCAGGATCACCGCCCCATCGATTAATCTAATCCGATGGACTCTTATCTGATCGGTACAACATGTTTCGCGGATTGTGAAGTCCCTCACTAACAGTCAACAGTCACAGTCTCGTGTTTTACAGATGCGTGTAGAAAATCGTTGTAGCGGAATAATTTGTAGCGTTTTGCATATGCCGATAGGATGCGTTCAATTGCTTCCTGTCTCAAACGTTTATGTTACGTGTAATGCAACGCTTCGCATAACAAATACGTCGGTGGACGAGATCTTCTACCGCATGACGTAAAACAGCCTATTAATAATAATACTCGGTTGCATTTACATCAGTTTAATGACCTAACTCGACATTGTTTCAATAACCTCCTTCGTGTTGTGTAGTAAATTCGATAACAATGTGCTTATATGGAGAACACTGTCTGAACTTATGTCTACGAACTAATGGGTCCCTTATAAGGTACTATCCTTTAAAATGGGGTCAGACGCCCACCGGGGCAACGGTAACGATCGTGAGATACAAATGTACGTACACTGCTTGACACAAAATAAATATAATAAATCAAAATTTTTAACTGATGAAAGATATTTTGTACTTAATTGACGTCGGTCCGTTTTTATAGAGCGTGGGTGCAATGACAGGAATGTCGTCTAAAGCAATAAACAAAAGCCTCCAACTTGGAACTTATCAATTGGAACATTCCAGAAAGTTGATTTATGTCATTCCAAACCATAAATTCTCTAAGAAGTAATATGTACTAAATAAAGAAATATGCGCATGGTATTGTAAATAGATGTCTACCGTTCCGTTCAAAATTATCTGACCGTAGACGGAAAAAATCGTTAGCATGCTGCTGCGACCAATCGTAATTAACCCTGAGTTCAAACTATCCTAGCAAGAACTCAAGTGTTATTAAAGCCTTAAAAAGGGGAGAAAGTTCAACAAGCGAACACACGACTCCCTTATTACGGACGAAAGATTTTTAAACCAATTAGTACATTACATAACATTTTATCGACAACTCGACAACGCGAAGGCATACACACAAAAGGCTACGTAATGGGTGAAAGCAATAGAATCTGAAGGCCTCATCATCCGGTCTGATAACCTTAGACGCTATTGTACATGAGCAACCTCTACCCGAACAACAATAAAGGAGAGTTGAGCTCATTGAAATGGGCTTTTCATTTTCCTAAATGAGTTGCTGGTTGTAAAGACACAGATGGGTTATTAGGCGTCGGCGTCGCCGGTAGCATTGTGGAAGTCATCGATGTGCTTGGACACAATGGTGGCTTTCACGTGGCCTTTGTCCGCTTTGAGCTGTCAATAAAGATATTCTCCAGAAATGGTAATGACCGCTCTGACGAGACGTTAATTATCTCGACGAGAGTGCAATCTGTGTTATTTTCACCGTGTAAATTCTTTTATTAATTGCACTTATCATTCGAGGCTACTGGGTGAGTGGTCACACGTCTGTCATGCTTGTGATCCGCGGACATAAAAACGTGATGAGATCTTGATGTTACTAATAAAAGTGTAATACTTTGAAATGTGCGTACAATGTGTTTATAATCGTTTATGAGCTTTATTTGTTAAGGAGTACTTATATTAATTTTATGTGTAAATGTTATGCCGAGAACGGATTGTAAGAAAAAAAAGTTTTCAAGAGGTACTGAAGGAACAATTGTTCATCTCTGTCGTTTTCTTACATGAACTGGCGGGTCAAGGTCTAAAGGCAAGCGATATACATGTCACCCAGTGAACAAGTAAGGTCGTGAGTCGTTGATCTGCGTAGCGACATGGGAAACTCACCGCAATTTATGTCAATCACGTACACAAACCGTCACCGTAACATGCTCTATGCTTACCGGGGAACAGTTATAAATGCTCCTTTTTAGAAGAGATATGCCGTAATAAAATACGACAGTTTATCCGAACCATCTAAGGCGCAGCTAGAAAGCCATATCAGCCCAACTTCCTGGACACCAGACTTAACCTTTTCAGTCGTTTTAAAGAAATTCGATATGGGTGGCTATTTTTAAGTGTACATAAACTGGTACTCAGACCATAAGTCGATGGCATAGCGAAATGCATCTCACGCACATTTGTGCTACAGCTGAGTGCAAGATATCTCCCGTTAGATACAAATTCCACGGAGGCGGCACAATAGATCCGTTGAGAAATCATCGATGGGCAATTTGGGCCCATATTGTATAGGCGAAGGGCCCCAGGCAAGAAAAGGTGCTTCAACACGAATGACCGACGAACCGGAAACACGTCGTCGATTTAATTGAAACTTCAGTAAAAAATATAAGACAGATGAAATTAGCCGCGTCCCCATCGATACGGCAAAGTTACGCGACACGGCACCAAAATGAAGAGTTCGTTCTAATTCAATATCGACTCTACCGTTAATTTAAGGCAAAACCTGCGTTTTTTTGTTTTCTAATTATGTTATCATACTGTCCCATATTTTTTGTAACAGACAAAAACTAAACACGATTGGAAGACATCATTAGTAACATTTAAGAATACTTTCTGAATGCTCCACATTGAGTGAACAAAATTCCAATCACGCCAACTGGACAAAATAAAGCGCTAACTGGCGTTAAAAGCATTCACAATACCGTTTTGTTTCAACGACTCTTAATGGAAAAATGACCTTCAGTTAAGCCTACTATAGAGTGTTTCAAATGTTTAAAGCATCGTACAAACTGTTATTCGACCAGAATTTTGTTCGTGTGGCCGGGCCCTAAAGAATCTATCTATTGTGGTTCTTTCACGGAAACTTCACGGAACATTACGACCTTCGTACAATAGAGCTTTCTATAGAGATTGATCGGCTTTGTCTGTCTCACCGCAAGCGAATTCAAACCTCAATGATTCGTGGAAAATGGGTGATAATGTCCAACGGCCAGGGTTACACGTCAGGCGCGCCGGCAATGCAAGACGTTAACCATGGATGTTTACCGCGGCGTAAATATCTGCGCATCTGCAGGTGCGCATTATCGTCTCGCCTGTCAACTTCCAAGCTATTAAATCCAAGTCCAAGTTACAATTATTCGCAACTGCCAAGATTGGCATACTAAACTAAGATTCTTCACCTCTGGCATTTATTTAGAAATGACTTCCTTTCAATTCTTGACTAGAAACGGTAAACGAACATAAAAGGGTATAAAGGGAATAAATCACTGCGCATTTAATCCATAAATGGTTGGTAAATAATTTGCTAACGTCATTATTGCGCTGTCGCCTACAGCGAGCTACAATTTGTATGAAAAACGTCGAGTGTTTGACAGGTCGTCTGAGTTTGAAAGAAGTGCATTGCAAGCACAGTTATCAATAGCTGCCAGTAGGTTTTCAACCTAGAAACGGAGGCAATGGCGTGAGAAACGCCGCGGGTCAGCACTGTGCTAATGCAGCGGTCACGAAGTGTGAGCGTATGAGTGGTACCAGACGACTGCAGGAATGCTTTGTAATTAACGCGAAACTAGATTACTTGAAAACGAATTTTGTATGCGTGACTACAACCAGGAGCTGTTATTGTACCGTACACTGTTTTGTAAAACTAGTACATAGACTCTGAGACCGATATAAACTTTGTAATCGAAACAGCTATGTAACGCTCCATATATCAAATTCGTACGTATATGTACGACTTAATATCACTAAATCGAAAGTTTGTTAAGAGTTCATCATAAATAATCTATAAGATTTCAATTAGAGACAAATTATACAAAGTAATCGATATAAAATAAGTAAAAAAGAAATCGATGAAAGTAACCAATAAAAATTGAATTTGATGGATTAATGTTAATTGTTAAAATATATGGCAAAAGTAAACGTCATTGCGGAAACGAGTATCTCTATACTACCCGTTATATTAAATGTTCAAAATAATTACCATTGCGACTAATTAAGCGATAATTAAAACTATACAGGCATGTAAGTCGGCTAACTACGTCAGTTTTCTTCATTATAACAAGAAAGCAAGAGAGACAAGGTAACGGTTATTATTATGCAGATAATATAGACTTAGGCTTAATTAATGATGCTATTTATGAGACCTTTGACACTAAGCCTAAGGATACTAATAAACGATCAATTTAACATGTTTAAACAACGGTAAGGTTGTATAACCTCTATCGATAGAGTACAGTCCTCCTCATAAAGACTTACTTGATTTGGCGAATAATAGTGGTACTTCTTTGTTTTCGCTTTTTGAATTAATAGATTAAAAAAAAGATTAGACAAACTTGGGAATAACGAAATAAACATCATTATATCGTTCCTAAGAAACGTATAGAATTGTACGAAGCATTTGATGTTATGGCTATCTTAAAACTTTACTCGAACATAGAAGACGAACACTATTGTTGGAAAAATAATGTTCAAGATTCACTGTAACATTTTAATCTAGACGTTACAAGCTTTTATAGTCACGAAGGCTCAGGCATGATCACGAAACACGGAAAATATTCAAAGAAAATGTCTGCGAAGATGCCGAGAGAAGCATTCAACTTTATAACATTGACTCTATGCATTATTGTATCCTACCTACATTGCTAGTTACTGCTTAAGAAAAGATGACCCCATATATACTAGCCGGACAGTCAAGATTATATCAGGTTAATACACAGTAACGTTAATGTGTACTGTTAATATTATAATGTAGGAGCCTAGTTACCCTAATGTTCGCAAAGGTCAAACGGTAGCCGCCCCGCTTAACCCGAAACGAGCCATGACATGCTTCAAGAAACCTGTTAGCCTGCTAATGAGCGCATGACCAGTTCCTTTAAAAAAACGGTCCTCAACAAAGGTTTGAGAGCGATAGAAAGAGGGCTTAGGTATGGAAAGTCAAAGCCCAATGACATGCATTCCAACAGGTTTTATTAGTGTGAATATAATAATTATTGCTAAGAGTTGTGTAGGCATATGAAAACATGTCTTCGCACATTGCAAAGACAGACGGACATGCTAGAGAAATGCATAGAGGGAACACGTTGTTCGCATACCTCTTTTGTGATATACTATTAACACAGCATCATGTTCATTTTCGTATCCGATTTCACCTTTCACACTTCAATTATACCATCAATTTCAACACTACAGGTACCGGAGCGATGCATCGAATATTGTTATAAATAGCTCAAAGCGAAAGTTTCCATAAAAGGTAGCATAAAGGTTAATATTGTGGAACGTGACTACAAAGTAAAGGTTCAACAATCATTTCCCTGTCAGACGGGTCAAAGCAAACCTAAGGGCACGCTAGGGCTGGAATCAATTTGGCGTAGAATCCGATGCAACTATGTCACGGGGTTATAGTAATTCGAGAGAGGCTGGGGCTAAGTTTACGTGGCACCGTGGAATTATACAAACCAATCATACTTGGTGACTTTTCGTCTCGACCTCAGACGGCTAGGAAAATGATAGGCGATATTATATTGAATTGCTGATGGATTTACTGCCAATAAAGTTGGAGATGTGGATTACTGTTACACACAGTCATCCACATTATATTGAGAGCGGTATTTATGGATTGTGCGATTGATTTACGTGTGTATACTACTTAATAGTGGATTTAAATTACGGAATTTTATTAGCGCAGTGCATGTAGTCGTATGTTACTATACATAGATAGATTCAATTAAAACAGTCAGTAATGGGAGCTTTAATCATTCAAGGTACAATTACTTCGTAACATTGTATGTGCTATTTTTGCCGGCTGCGCATAAAACGTCACTTTCAATGTAATTTATAAGTGCGTTCATTCCGCCAAAGCATTAAGCATATTTCTAAGGGTCGGTAAAACTTAGAAACTTGTTTAAAATATATACGTTAATACTAGGTACGAAGTAACGAATGGTCTTCAAATAAAAACATCCGTAAGCGGTTGCTTCCAAAAGACTTATACGCCTTCAAGTACCATAAATAAATGTAATTTTATCATTCCACACAGTTACTAATAATATATTTACAAGTTTTAACAGGACTTCAACGATTTGCTAAGCTTAAAGGCGTGATGCACATTCACAATATGCACGATGATTCGTGGCGAATTTTCAATCAGTAGAATCATAAATATACGTCAATTGTGAAGTGTAGCGACAGGGGCGGCTCATTCAACTCCATATATAACTCGTCGTTATCCTAACAGGCGGAATAGGGAATATGTTAGATGTAGTTAGAACTAGAAAACTGGTTGCGCCAAAGTACTTGAAGTAACTAAGTACAGTGTAGGCGGTAATCGTGGAGACATTTTACGAATTATTAGAGCTATTAGATGCTTTTGTTTAAGAGAAAGCGGTATTTCTGTCTCTCGTCCGTACAGGGTTATTACATAGGGATTTCCTTAAACTGAATTTTGCCTGTCACTGTGATTTTAAAGGTAAATTCATATAAATGCCGAAATACCTACGAATTTCAGTGACCTAAACTATAACAAGAAAATTGCAACTGAAACGATTTTAGTACGCACCTTCATGAACAACACGATCGATACCTACCATTTGTATTAATTTTAATATCAAAATATTGGTTCAGTAAGATTTTTACAGGTATGAAGTTGAATAAATATTGAGATAATCTAAGTAATTGCTTCGCCTTCAACCAACTTTAAACATTGCACTCTAATTATATGTGGCAGAGTATAATTATTCAATCAAGAGAGATCGCCACGAAGTCGGAACTGAGTTATGCAATTACTGTAAACTAGATATCCCAAGGGTATAGGGATAAACGGTATTAGATAAGTTACTTATTTAAAGACTATCTACAAACTCGCCTTAACGAGTAAAAGCATTCATTTATTACACTATTTAAATCTAATTCGTCAAAATACAGTACTATGTAGGAATTTAATTGCTTTAAAGTTTTACTCACTTGAGGACTCGTAACTGCCTTAATATGGGAAGTCAGCAGAATGCAATAATTGGCACTACACACGATGTAAAGCGATAGCCGCGCTTGAGTTCAACTTGAACAAATTATATTCCTTTTACGATGCTACGGCGATCGTTCAAAGCGCCTTTATTTATGGATATGGATGCTGCTCAAATACGTTTACCGCTCGTAATATCGAACAATAAACTTATTCGTGAAGGTGTAACGGCATGCGACAGGTGAGGACATCAACCATCCGCGGAATCTCTGAGCTATTACAAAACGCGACTATAAAGAGCCGTCTCCCCTCGACGGTTTGCGGTTTCAGCCAGGAGGGAACACGGACAGTAAGTGCCAGCTCATTTCCACTTCGGATTCAAAGAAAACCACAGGCACTTCACTCTAAAGTCGGCTGCATGCACTACAATGATTCACACGGAGCTACTTTATCGATGGACTTACAAGCGTAGGCTGTCAACGATACAAGCGGTTTAACGTCACAAACCCGCAATTTAAAAATTTCCCGAGAGCAAAATATTCAGTGTTGTAATTAGAATTTATTATTGTCGGCAATGAAAGATGAATATTAACAGGAATCTAATTAGCGATACATACTGATGCGTAACGCAGTTAATCGCAGCTGAACACATATTTGCGTCAGAATAAGTGGGGCTTTCGACGTCAACCATCACGGAAGATGAGGAAAAAAAGGAACGTTTCCGAGTCGAGTATCGCACGGCATAATATCTATCTCAATAGAGCAGTTCAGTTGTTTCTAACAATACAACTCGGTGAGATGCATGACAAAAAGTTTATAAACACAATAAGTAAGCGGTTCCCGACCTTGCATTTCACTCAGAACTGGGCTGTGGTCGTGCCTGTAGATCCCACTTCGGTAAACGATTCAATTGCATCGATAACTGTAATACCGTTTTGAGTACCGCTCAATCTAAACACGTAACTATTGTTATGAAAGGAAATAAAACACGAATTCAGTCTCAATATTAGAATAAGATTTGTGATATCCTTAGCAACGTATTTTCTTGTAAGTACCAGAACGGTTTACAGCATATCGATAAATATATACATAAAATCTAGTCAATGGGGTTTTATGGTAACTAAGAACACTCATTGACTATTAATTATAGAGAAACCAACAACTAAATACTTCAGTCACGTTATTGCAGAGCCGAGACTGGTTTGGTGCTGTTTAACTTGTTACTAAGTAAAGAGGAACTCACTAAATAATAAATAAATAGTTTTACTTTAGAAAAACACTGAATAAAATAATCAGTATTTATCTAGCCGGTGTCATGTGAACCGTGACATGTATGTAAGTGCAAACTGACTTAATATCAAATCTTGATTACACAGTGATGAGGAAGAAAAAGAGGTTACCACCATTAAGTATTATGAACACAATTTGAATAATAATTATTGATGTAAGAGCGTTCCACGATATCCATTCAGAACGCGCATCAGTTGAATGGTAAATAGCTCGTGGGAAAACAATTGAAATCTAATAACATCCATACATTACAATTTAAAAATTATAACTTCGAACAAAAAACGGTATGCTGTAATAAGTAATTAGCTTTTATAATTGTTGTACACGAACGCTTTCACACATGTGTGGTTACATGGTCCGCGGGCGATGAATCATGTATCTAGACAGATTCTATTAAATACAAACAGTGCAAATAAGTAGAAGAAAGTGCGGTTGTCTGATATATATTACACACAAGAAATCGATAGCTTTCCCCATGGAAGAAGAAAACTTGAAGCCGAAACCAGGGGTTAGTCGACGGATGCTCGAGCGCATGTAGACCGTATCGGCAAGAGCAGCCGACAAAACGGTGCGTCACGCCCAACTAAGCCACGCAACATTACGAACGTAAGAAGAAACGGCAAAATGATGTGCGAAATTTGTAACTTCTCTAATTATCCGTAGTAAACACGATAACAATGAGAGAAACAAAAAACTTAATGCGCTCATGAATAAAGAACTTCATAATAGAAACACTTTCATTCACCAACATTAAGATAAATTTACAAATAACAGCGATAAAATTTAACATTACAACACTTAAAAGCGAAATTAATTCTTGAAAAATGTATAAATTGTACCAAATGTTACACGGACGAGAATGACATTTCGCTTCTCAGATAATTAAACATGAAGATGTACGTGCCTGCTCATGAACTTGAAGTGACGTCGCTCCTCGTTTGTTTGAATAGTGAAAACGAGGGACAAAAACTGACCTAGATGTGTTAACAGATGCCTCCGATGTGCGGCCTATGTCAAGTAAACCGTAAAACTTTTTACCAATAGTCATTTTAAAAATTCCCAGTAAAGTCAGTCAAGAACGTGTATTTATCGATGCAGACGAATAGCCGACCTTTACCTATATCGCGATAAACAATAACATTACTGCTATAACACCGTAAGGGTCAGCAAGCCAACATTTTTGAGGTGATTACTGACGATAAGTATCTCAAAGATCAGATTAAAGCTGAACAAAAAGAAAGTAAATCGTACAACCGACCATTTGATGGCAAATTGGATAGCGCTGAACGTAATGATTCAAAGTTTAGTAAATGAGAAAACAATACTTGTAGATGTTTATCACGGGCTTGTAAACGCGGTTAAATCGCTTCAATTCATTGCTGAGGCAGTTGATTCAAAGACTAGTATCGTACAAAACTTTAAAATAACATGGATGTTTTTAACGTTCCTTAATATAGATGTTTCCATTTACCGCGTCTTGTTTTCGGAAGAAATTGCAGCGCAACTTATAATGGGCAACAAACTCGATAATTACAAGCTTTCCTTTTATTGTTTCTTCGATTGGTCTAGAAAAGGCTGGGAACGGAAGTTTACAATTGGATTCGGTTCAGATTGTTCCACTATTCGCATTGTTCAAAGTTCATATAGGCTGTGAGCGTTTAGCCTTTATAGTAAAACTATAAGATTACACTATTATAAATATCTTCCATTGGTACCTGATAAAATGAGATTTCAATTATACGCACGTAAAAGCAACTTCAATTACAGAAGAACTGTCTTAATTAAAAATTGAAAAACAATTATCACAAGGAATCTTTAAAGCTATTTTATGAGAAATTTTTAATTAAGCTGATATTAATTTGCTTTCCCATAACCGACTTACTGTTTACAGCTGCACATTCATTGCGGATATTGCTGATAAGCGATCACTATAATTATTTGCATAAAATACTCACGTACAGCTACTGTTTAATGGGTATAAGAATTATTTTAAACAACACCAGCTCACAGGGAACGGGCAAAGCAAGTCGTGTTAGGCGAGCCTTATGAAGAGAAACTGTTGCTAGGCAAGTAGCACAATGCATCTTAAATCAGTAAATTATGATAGTAACTTAAGCCAGCGGGGTTAATAAATAATTCTCATCTGCATAAGACAACTGCAGGAAAGCGCAGCGCGTGCCGCGTTCCATTGACCCACAATGTGCTACAACCTACATACTAGGCTGGAAACAAGCAACCTACGATTAACCCGCGAATATGATGCATGGCACGTAGAAAATTACCGAGTAACTACCATTGGATGAGAGCCGATGCTGATTTGATGACAGGATAGTTTTCTTACTTATCTTATTTGCAAATTACATTTAGAGATATTGTAGTTACGTTGTAAAAGCTCATTATGGCGACGAGTTCTCCTTCAAATTATGGTCTTATCTTCATTGCTTATTATGTTTGAATCTTCTAAGCAATAACTTATTTGAAAACATTCCATCTGTTTTCAAAGCTTGATGAAATGTGCATCTAATACAATAAGCAATAAGAAACTTTACTATGAGCTATGTCGTTTTAATAGTACACGAAATACTAACTGTATGGTCTAACTTCCATTGCGTATATATCTAGTCAAAACAACTGCATAGTTTATGTCTTCTGTCTCCGATACAAGGGAGAATGATAGTGAGGGTCCAAGCGACTCTCATCTTTGACATAAAATATACCCCTCCAAATTGTTTATGTGGGTGAAATCGCTCCACTAACAACAAATCAGAGATACAAATGTAAGAACCAGAACCTACTGACATATGATCGCATAAAGATTGCACTATATTGAATTGCAAGACTTTCCTCTTTACGATTTCTACGTACACATTGCCAATTACCTGCAATTTATTGTCAACTATTCTGAGAATTCGATTTTGAATGGAAATGGTTTGAATCTTGAATGCTTATGACTGGTTTCAGCAGGTTTAGTATTATTTTCGAGTACAAAGGTTTTATTAGCCATCGTTTATAATAAGGTTATGAAGACATTCATCACACTTAAGTGGCAGTTCATTAAACACGTCATTAAAATGTTCCAGCGGAAGGTGGGCGTTTAGATCTGAACGCGATAGGACGGCTTCGACAATTCTCTTGTACTTTTCTTTTACGTGCCTGTGCAGCGAACGGCGTAATCAGTGAAAAGAAATTTACATTTTAGATGCGACAATAACTCAAAATAAAATAAGAAAGTTCGCAAAAAGGTGTTTGCGGTATCGATGAAGCCGCATTGTTTAAGGTAGACAGTTTTATGCGGTAAAAATGTATAATGATCCGATTGACCGTCCAGTCTGTAGGACAAAGATATCTAGGTCATCAATGTTAATTCTTTAGATATCAGTTCAAAAAATTTAATACATTCGACGGATGTATCAAATCTAAAATTACCAGGATTTGCTGTTTAAACTCACACAATACGTACTGACACAAAACCATTAAAACTCGTGCCAAAAATTACCACAAAATATTTTTCAAGTCAACGACGTCTATTGAATTGAGAATTATTCACTTTGCCGAATACAATAAAAATTCCGCGGATAACCCTAAAAATATCAAAGGTAAAAGTGACACGATGAAATCCGAGTGAACGAACGGTAACCTGGTGATAATTACCGATCGGGTAACCGGAGCTAATGCACCGGTAAATTGGTAAGAGTACTGATTCTGTATGAACACATTTTTTATCCGATACATAACAAAAGTTAATTTTATTGGTTGGTTGGCTTCGTTCAGCCTGGTATCAAGCAGCATCAATCGGAATTTCATTACGGACTCCACTGAATCAAATAACTTCAACAGCTTTAAAACCTGATTGCGCAACCTCGCGCGAAGCTAGACTATTTCAAATTAATTAAAAATGACTATAATTAAATTGCACCTGCTAATTAGCAAAAACCTTGGAACTTGATTCAAAACGTTTTCTCGCCAAATCAAAAATATTTTACGTAAGTTTAAATTCTTTAAAAAGTGTTGTTAATCGATCGAAACTATGAACTGGTAACGCAAGAAATTTTGATTCTCAACGGCCAAAATTGGGAACCGTGGCATTCCTTAATTACTGCGAACATTGCTTTCCAGATCTGTAAATTTATAATTCAGATCAGATACGTACTGAAAACGTATACAATTCGAACTTAGTTCATTACTTTAGATCGCGGTTCACGATTGTGATTTTAAAATAGTGATCTCATTGTTTGTGCAAACATTTACAGTTAGGGTTAGTAGCGATCATTGCCGAATCTATTGTACAACAGACATCTGCCAAAACTTAGTAGTCAATTGAAAAGATTGGTATCAAAGATGTACGGATATCTTAGAATAAATTACACACGTATATCTTCGACACAAATCGATCATTTCATGTAAATGTATCTCCGAATTAAAATTACAGCCTTTCACTTCGATTGTGATCCGAAATGTAGAATGTAATGCTTCTGAAGGGTAGTAAAGGTCAGCAGTGAGTTGTTAGGTCAACGATCATCAACTCCAATGCAATAAAATATCCGACACAGCCAATAAATAACGACACACATACCAGTCGTGCATAAATGATTTGATAAAACACTTTTATACAGCGATGGAGTCGTAAATATGGAGCGTTGTAGTAAAATTAGTTGAGACAAAAAGCAGTCACACAAGGCTAGCGTAGAAAAACGGGTGCAAGGGTTCAGTGCACGGGGTAGCTCCTAACGAGTTCCCACAAGCTCCAGTGATGGTAATAACTCCACTCACAATGAGCAATCAGTTGCACTCGCTATATAGAAAAAAGGATAACGACCAAGCCGCATTAGATGCTATTCTTATTTTCAAGTTAGAAATTATCGTAATTGAAACTATTAAATTTAGTTTTTGGACTACACCCAATTACTGTATTATACAACTTTTAGTTTTAAACAATCCAAATCAACGTTCTTTTATTATTTCATTACTATCTTTATTTACCGTAACAAAACAAAACTATCGTAATTTATCGCCTATTACAAGGTGTGCAATTTAATTTCGGTAACAAGTTATACATGGGTAATTGAGTCAATCTAATACATGATAATGAGCGGTATTACAATCAACAACATTGCAAGCAGTTGTATTGACAGTAAACATGAATGAATAACGCTAATTGAAACCCGGAAGCGTCACTATTATTTTAAAAAACGTTTATCTACACGCTATCGCCGAAACTTTCTAACAAAGAGTTATTGGAATCCATTGCCATTTGTCTTAATATACCTCTATTGCTGTACCGACTACGAATATTAATGATCATTCCTCTGCGTACGAAATTATTAGTAGATACATAATTATTGTTGATTAACACTATTTATCTGTGATCTCTAATTTGTATAATCGCTTATCTTGACAGATCTGAGCATACCATAAGAGTATTAGTGAGTTCGAGCATATTGATGAATCATTCTTCGATCATTATAAAAAAAGGAACAAGAAACCGTAAAAATCATGTTAAAACGTTCATCAATTAGCTATCATTATAAAGCAATTTGTCAGGTGCTCTCTGAACGCCGGAAGAAAGTTCGATTTACGAGTCGCGTGCGCACTTCTGTTCAAAAACGAGCACGACGTTAGACAATCGCCGCTTTTGAGTAATGAATCGTGTGTGAAATTGAAATGGCTCATATGATTTATAAGAGCTTAAACCTAAACGGTCGAACAAATATCGCTGTTCACGATTGAATTAAGACTAATGGATGAATAATGGTTTGCTACAGATTATTTTAGTTGGAACAAAAGCAATTGAAATATTAAAGGGCCTATTAAGCACTTACATATTTAACCAAGCGTGCCATGGAGAAATGAAACTTTAAAAATAAGTTTCTAATTTGAAATATTAAATACAATTTATAGATTAGAACTATAAGTGAAGTATTAAGCGGGAAGTGCATTAAGAAATGTGATCAAAATAAATAGTCATGTCTATAAAACAATGTGAATGATCAGATGTAATGATGGGCCTAAAATTGCTTGAGGGTTATAATTTAATAAAAATTATAGGTGAAATCGTATGAATAGTCAGATTCCGATCTGTAACGTATTGCGGTGATATAAAAAATCTATTAAACCTTTTTCATTTGACCCTTTTTCTGTGGGCTTTCTACTTTAATGTTTTGCGGCTTGCAGCACGTTTATCTTGTTTATTTATTACAGTGATTGAACTGATCGATATTTTAAGTAATAGCCGGCAGTAGTATATCGAATTAACTTGCAAATTAAAGGTGGATAACACTTCGGTAAGGCTATTAAACGGATGAAATGTATAGTTGGACTTTTTGTCGCGCCACTTTATTAGCTGTTTACAGTAATGTATCAGACAACAAAATTTTTTTGCGAAATTTTTGTTGAACTTAACTGTTAAGAACTTTTTTGCAGTCAAACAAATTCCTCTAACGCCGGCTTGTTGCCTTCAGAGCTAGTTTTTTCCATCAGATGTTGTTCATCCAAGTTAATGGTTGGGCGATTTTTATCATGTCCTGTGCTAATTAAAACGTTCACCTAAGTGGCATGTGAACACGTTTTTCTGTTATATTTCTTTGCTTAAGCTTAACGCATCCCTTTTACTTTTACTATTAACGGCAAGTTACGAGGCGTCTTTGAATCAAGAACATCGCAGTAATATATTTCCGTTTGGAATCACTTTATCTGTGTCTTTGAGTGATGTTGCTCACGTCACACTGCAGGACGGTCAGTAGTCTAGTACATTTATTCTGGACTGTCAAGTTACTGGACTTATTTAACGGTGCAGGACCTTCAAGGATGTAATTTATTTACACTTCCTGATGTTAATAGTAGGTTTAGAATATCTGAGATAGTAATACGTAGGTCGTAAGTGCTAAGTAGTACTTAGCCTTATGTAAAGGCATTGCAAGGAAACATTTATAGTTTTCTTATCTATAGATAGAGATATTAATTTTATCGAGTTTTTATATCTTTTTGACATCAATTTATAAAATGAATTGACAATCATATTACGCCTTATCTAGAGTTTAGAAATTAAATTAAAAAAATACCAGTCCATAGGTGAGAACTAGAATCAATGGACTCAATAACTACAAGAAGACAGCCTGCTGACTTTTTTAAAGATTATAATTAATGCCCTGAACATCAACAATATTACACGCATTTATATTTTTATCACGTCTTTCAAGAAAACTGCAGATAACGTGAATACATTTTTTGTTTTATTGTCTTCAATCATCGTTCACAGTGATACAGGTGCATGACCTATAAACTTACGTCATGAAATCAGCATAACTAGATTACGTAGCTCGACGAACGTGTGCGTGTGTGATTTCGTACGGTCTTACACTTCTGCCATATTTATTGTTTTATGATTGTTGTGTTGAGCACCGACGACGCACGCACGCGCACCTGTCGACTCACTTTCAATTTCGGCGCTAACTCTTATTGTACCGCCTTTGTAGTCGCGCCGCCAACCAAACAAAACTGTTCACTCGACGTGGAACTATCTTAATCATCTTGTTAACCATTTAAAAACAAAACATAAACTGAGTCACAAGAATTTGACAGGAAAAAAGACAAATGCCTTAGAGAAATTCCGTGTTACCAAAAACTTTCGTTATTTATTTTAGACTATAAGTTATTGATCGATCACATTTTGTTGCTATATTATTTTCTCGTCTATAATGGCATGTTTTGCTAAAATTATTCACACATTAGTGATCGTGACCAAACCATTTGGTGTAGGGGACTATAATGCGGCATCAGAAGTGCATAATTATGATATAGCATCGCACTTAGCATGGCGCCTTTGATGACAGGTTCAGTGCACGGTTAGTAGTGCATTCGCGCGGTCTAAGTATAGGTGGAACGCAGGGAGCAAGCACTACTTGTATCTAGACCATACGTACTTAACATCACGACTTTCCCCTCAGCACTGAAAGTCAGAACAGAATGATCGCCACGTGCCATCCTCACCTCATCATCATATTTAATCAGTTTTTTCATAAACTCACACTAAACATGGTCATGGTCAGCTAACCAATATGCATAATATTTATCATAACATTATGCAACGGCGCGGTGTAGTAAAGATATGAATGATTTTAAACTAAAAATAAAGTTGCTTCGGAACGTTGAATAAAATTATGAAGTCACGACGTCGTCAGTGTCCCAGGCTATTACATTTTTTCTCATCGCCACCTGAATTGTTGGAGACATGATAGTTTTTCCAGAATTTCTTATCAAAGGAGACAGTGAAGGCCGATTATTCAAATGTAGTACAAAATTCCGATGCGTCACGAAAACGCTATGCAAGTAGGTTAAACGTAGTCACCAAACAGTTGTTAAAAGTAAAACTTGTGGGAGTAAGAGTTCTGACTACGTGCCACAAGAGTTTCTTTTAAGGGATCTAATGGAAAGCAACGTAAAGGGAATGCTCACACAGTAGTGAACTTTCTACTTAGTTATGCAAATCTCTTTAATTACCCTGTAATTGATACGAGCGCTACTAAGGGACATTGAAATAAAACCTTGAGAATGGCATCGCGGCAATTTTAAATAAAACTTGTGGACGCAAATGTGGAACATTCATTATCTGGTCGCGGCACGTTGCGATCTAACAGCGTGCCGCGTGCAGACACGCAACTAACAAAAACATGACAACAATCTAGACAACATGCTGTTCCCAGAGAAATAGAATACGTAATAAGAACTACTGTACCAGTAGACTATAATTTCATACAGGTATTCGCTAATAATAGATCAAGCGAAAAAGATGTTCACGCCTTTAACTATTCTTTATAAGTTGTACACGCCCTTCAACAGAATCGTTAGTTATTGGCAGAATGAAGATTAAACGAAGCCATTCATTGCGTCTTCATGGAGCTTAAAGAAGATTACGCGTATTCAGGATAAAGTTAAAAGAATCACAAAGGCCGCAGTTCGCATGGCTCGTTAATGACAGTAGTGACTGTACAGAGCTATCAATTTTCTCAAAATAAATATTTCTCTTAGCCACGCGGAAGCCACTGCTGTGTTATTTGAACAGGCGGCGCCGCATTAGCCAGCCGCAATGATTGCCGGCGAAAGGGCAATTTCCTAGAGTCTGTTAACTCTAAGCACGAGCTGCCCAGAAATTGTAAGGAAAAGTTCCGCAACTCCGCAGTCGTGGTCTACGGAAACGATGAAATAATAAATCACAATAATGACGGCAATATGATAGGATTTATTGTGCGTCGGTCTTGGACCGATCATGTTTTACATGGAATAGTACATCCCGAGCATGAACAACAAAACGTCGGAATGAGCTATTGCCTTCTTTGGACCAACAGCTTTCCTATTATCTCATCAGTATAACGTGTAAATAAATATTTTAAGCTCACGTTTTGAAATGCTGACCGAGGTCAAGTTTGATTAATGGAATGGCTTGTCTTTAGCGTATCAGCGTCTATTCGTTTTTCAAGTGCGGGCGCTTTGTTTAATGAGACTATTATTCAAAGAAAGTACAAAATGCAAGACAGAGTACTGAGAATCTTGTTGATTCATGGCATCTTTTATTTTAGAAATAAATTATACTTACTCGGTACTGGTAACCGACTTTTGAATAGTTTTTCGTAAGAAGTAGGTAAGTAGCTGCCAATCGTTAAATTGTATTTCTTACTTTTGCATAGTCGGCTTCTAAAGGTATTTTTATTTTCTGTAATAAAACAGTCAACAGTATATCTTGTTTTATGACGCTAAAGTTGCCATCGAAGTTTTCAATGCAAAACAATAAAGACATAACAAACAATTTAAAGTCGGAGCTATTACGAGAGACACTTTTATAATGCATAATGCTACGGTATAAAGCTGCCCATTGAAGCACAAGCACTTTTAGTAACACCCGAGGCATTGCAGTAATTTGTTCGGTCAATATCTGGTCTAGGCAAACGCACTGGGCGGCGCCTGTATTTACCATCAGACTGAATATATGCCAGTTATTTGTTTATATCTGCTATTAGAGGATATTAAACACTTAGATTATTGGACCTGGGACTTGTAATCTCAATACTCAGTCAATTCAGTTTCCTTCCCGAGAAGAATGTCGGTGAATTGAGCATAAGTGTGTTATTAAAATAAATATGCCGTGAGATTCAGAGCTCGAAACATGCGCCGTCATTTATAGCATTTTGCTATTGACATCGATGTTTAAATGAGGTCTATGAGCTACGTGGAGTATGCGGATAACAAACACCTATAACCAGGAAACTGAGTCCCGTGTAACCTTAAAAAGATATTAAAATAAACAGAAACTGATTCTTGAAACTTGACAACTTACTAACAAAGGTAATCTTATCAATAATTCATTGTACAAATATGATAGATATGTGACGTTATAAAGTTTAAATAACGCTCTGTAAAAAATATGAAACCCTATTGGTTTATACATTATATCCTGAGAACAGGAACAACAACCTAACATGTTAGAGTAATTATAATGTTTTACAACACTCTATATACGTAACAACGCACCTAATACAGCTGTCAGAGAAAAAGTATCCATAGTAGAGGCAGAAAACGGACCCGCTCCATGGGAAACATAATCTCACAAAGAATCAGCCGAGGCCAATCTGCTACTGGTTTTAATATCCCATTCAATAACTCCCGGGAAAGATAAGATACATTACCAGGAAGCAAACGAAACTAACTGTATCAAGGAATTATAATAAAACGTGATCGCTAGGAAACATGCAGATTGCAGACCAACAGAAGAATAAGAACAACGATACATCGGAGATAGTTAATAACAATTGTTCTATACTAAGCAACGTCGTAAGCGATCTAATCAATTAATAAGTGGGGAATAGCGCTGGCTGTCACGATAGAAATTAAAGTCGGTTTCTTATTGCATCGAGGGATTGGCCTGTGAGCGCCGGGTCTAATCGTGATCAGAGCGCTTCGCCAATTTAATATATTGACAGTATTGAACTTTCTACAAATAACGACGTGGAAAACAAAACAAACCATTAATTTAAAAGTGAACATTAAGCCATTTGAATTATTGGCATGTAATTAAAAGTACCCATATATAATCAAATAGGTACAAAGAATTATTTATGAGATGAAAATGCGAATAGTATAAAGTTGATAATTAAGTTTTAGGAACCCTTTTTTCAATTTCTATTTTCGTAGAAACGCTTATAAAGAAATCAATCAAACAGGAGCCCTACAAAAACATCCGCAAAAAGTAGGTAACTTTAGGCACAACAAATTTTCTATTCAAGAAAGAATTTTACGATTGTATAATTGAGAGATTTACAAAACGATTTTATCAGGCGTGAAACGATGTTATCTGTGTTTCACTGCAAGTCTCAAAGGGTAATTTACGACGTATGTGCGTGCAGGGTCCCGATACGCCCGATCGGCCATTACGCATGTGCCAGAACGAGTTTCGCACCATAGTACCATACTATCGCCGTGTTGGCGGAAGAATCAACTAATGACCGTTGTTCACAACGACGCCGACGTACGAACACAACCGACAACGGCCACTCTACCGTGCAAGTTATACAACAATATGTAAGGATAGTAATAGATAGCTAAGGAACTTTTTCTGTATTGATGAATCAAAAATACTACAACCTAAGCCAAGATTTCAAAAAAAGTGAAAGTCTATTGTTACAATATGGTACCGAAGAAATATTTATTACGCCTATTTCTGATAATAGCGCAATTATTATCGAAAGCTATAAACGTCAAGTTTATGCAGAACATAAATAATCCAAGCAATGTTACGAGATTTGTTTAAAATACTTTCTAACAATACGTGAGGTGATATACGACCACATTGAATTTGAAAACAAAAGACTTTCGACTGTTGAACCACAATAACATGTTTTTATCTATAAACCAAAATTAATTCTTCGGTAACTAATCGCCGTGATACATATCAGCAAAAACACGGACGCACGAGCCATGACACCACGAAAACACCAATTGTTATTTTGTACACTAATTTCGATCAGTACATAGCTATTAGAACTAGGCGCCACTCACAGAATAGATCTTGAGAGTTCAAACGGTAACCAACACAAAAATCCAATTACGACGATGATCGAGAGCGCTGCAAAAAAATGTTTCGACGTTGTCACACGACACGAGTTGCATCACGCTCACCGTTAATATGACACACGAACGGCATGTAAGACTTGATAAACAGGGAAGACAATGGATCCAAGAGAAAAAGACATTAATTGAGCGGTGATCGCAACGGAGACTGATGCCGACAGCGATTACCGCAAGCTCTTAGAACGGGATCAGCTTTTGTGGGCATTTCCCGGGCCGAGCCACAGATACATTGCATGGACAGCTACGAGTAGATTGGATGGACACAAAAAATACGTTGGTCTGAAGTAGCCTTGTTTATGGATATAATGGAATCTACCGAGATGTAATGTAATGGGTTTTTGTAAAACTAAGCAAACTAGAAGAAAAAGTCCATAACTGCCTATTTACGGGCACCTAACAATCTATCAGATATTTCAGCATGTAGAATCGTGAGCATTGTTTCAGACGCAGGCGAGGAATTTATGCCAGCCGTCCGGTAGCGTTCATGCGCATTTATCCGCATAGGCAAATAGGACCGTTTACGAGTTCTAGCAGGGCTGCACTAGCCAATTACGTGTCGGCGAGGTATTCATTACATAGGAAGACGCTGAGTAAAATGTATAGTCGCTAGGCGCACCTACAGCGCTGGATAAGCGTAATGTACGATCGGTACCGCCTTATCGGGATATCGGTTCCCTGTACGCCGCGCGTGCCTTTGCATACATAGATGTGGCTGCGTCGATACTCGATATCGCATACAATATTGTCGTGTCTCCGCTCTCGTCCTGGACGCCGCTGGGAACCCGCACACAATGAAGACCACTGCCTTTCGTTCAGATGTAAATCTTTACCCACTCGTTTTCAATGGTTTGCATTGTTCTATTTAACGATACAATTCAAGAGAATTTCTCCAACTTTCGTGAGCGTTCCATAAGGAAAGTAAGCGTTTGTAACGTCAAAGCGGATAAATTTATTGCGGTCCGTAAACTTTATTAGAAATATGTATTTTCCAGTATTAGTAAGATCCTGGATATTGTGGGAAGGTTTAATGGCGAGGATGTTCGTGCGCTGGTAATATCAGCTAACGATCTAAAGAAAATCTATGTACGTTTAGTGCAAGTCGTAACTCAAGGGCATAATATGAGGGGGCCACGCATGAACCATGGGGTAATAGAAGATATAAGACGCGATAAATTCAATTTATCTTATTAAGGTGGGTTATCTTAGCCTGCGAGGCGTGGTGGTTGTGTCGCATGCCGGCGTGGGTAGGAGTTCTAATCGTGCAAGTCAAATCTTTCGCTTCGACCAACCGTCGTTCTCTCACTTATCTTGCGTCCTACGCGTTAACTCGTGAACGTTTATTTAAATAAGGACAACATATTAAGTAAGTGGGTACTAAATTGTACTTTCAGATATAAGTGTATCCTTGTTCTGATAATATTCCAAAGTCTATTAGTTTGAGCCCAGTTTAATACATTTTCTTCTTTCTCTTTTCTCTATTTAATTCAAGTATTTTAACTCGTGCCGACAATTCAATCTGCTATAACGAAGCGTGGCAATCCTATTTGTCTTAAATAAATTAGTTCGCATTTCACACCTCAACCATATACGAATGCAAAGTGGCCACACATCCTTATCTACTTTACTGGAAGCGGAGGCCATTAATTTACCATTCGGCGGGCACACAAAATGTTATTTATTTTCGTTTTCACGCCTTGTTTGGTGCTTGTTAAAGTGATGCAGCTACTTGAGCGGGCCGTAACAAATTTTCTTGAAGACGGCAACACGACAATCTGTAACTCGATCTGAGGGACGTTGCTTAGGATCTCCGAACTGTTTATCTTGCTAGTTTCCCGAGTGTCACGACATTGTAACTATGTTCGACGGCGACGTTCGACGTTCCGATGCATCGATACATCACTCGCGTCGCCTTACTTACGGCCGAGCTTATGCAAGTTAATGTTGAGTTGTCGAGTCTTAGTTGTTTTGTTAAATGGATAATATGTTACGGTCGTGACTAACTTCTGCTCGGTAATTGAATGGAAATACTGCTTTAATTAAGATACTTAAAATAATTGGCTTCGCATACGACTCCATTATGGTTGAATATATTGCGTTAGGTAAATTTTGGGAAACACAACTTTTTTAGCAACATCGTACTCTAATTTATTTTTTTCAAAATCCATTAATCAATTTCACTGGTTCATAAATTTCTCCATTTTAAGTAAAATTATAAAATAAAACTTCCTTTGAATAACGAGGTATTAGACTTGTAGCAATAAATTAATCGTTTGATAAACGACAAATATTTAGGCACAGATTAACAAGAAAGTTTATAGTGACTGCGAAATAGTGAAGCTTAGGAAATACGAAGGCTAATTAAAATGAATAATTGTCTCGCATTGTCGTATTCATGTTTATGTTCCTTCCAATTTATTTCGCTGATAGCCTACGAAGGCAGAAGATTTTTGTGTCCATATATTTTTTTTCCTATGTTTGCATATTTTTAACTACACGGAAAGTATTTGCATTATTGATTTCTCAAACACTAAACAGCTTATGATTCAAGTTATGAGAGCTTATAATTTCATGTCTTTAGTAAAGATTACACCACCAACACCTACAGTCTTTCAGCTCATTTGATTAAGTGTTGTCATCAAACAATTTTTACATGTAAATACGAATAAAAAGCGAACTGCATTTTCTACACCAGCGTAAAATACTTCACCCGAGCCTTACGCGTTGCGTGACGAATGATATTGTATTTAAATGAAAGCTTCAATGTGTGAATCCTCTTCGCGCGCTTACCTTATAGAGATAATGGAAACTTTGAGCTCTGTCAATAAGATTTATTGTTCACCTATTTGTCTTGACATCGACACTAGAAATGCGTTTGGTTTAAACAATGTGTCAGTAACAGCAGTGGCAGTAGAGCTACTGAATAAATGTATAGCTTCAAAGTAGTAAGGAAGCTAGCAATAATGTAATTCGCCATTTTCTATGGTTTTTTCATGTCAGTAATTTCTAAATGATGTTTTATTCGGTGAAAAAAATAATTCACTTACTTTCTTTCAAAAATGAGACTTGACTGACTTGCGAGATGTCGTCAGATAGGACGTGTGACGATTAAGATATGCTGCGCCGACCCCAAATAAAAATTCAGATAAGGGCAGAGGAATGATGATGAGATACTTTAAAAAATCTATAGTTACACAAAAAATAACTTTCGAGAGTTGACAGACACGAGAAGATTTCACAGATGCTAATCAAATAGCAATCAATCTTTATGGCATTTAGGCTACTCATGTCATAGTCCAGAGCATTTCTTAAATTGACGTCAATAAAAAATCTACCTTAACCTATTAATATTACGATATAAATTCAAGTCGTAAACCCTAATTACAATCTCCACCGAGCCTACCCTTAATACAAGTAGGTACTATCGTATCGTAAATTCCTAGTTGACTTAATATGCGACAGTTACTTTACGAGTACGGCTGACCTAAAGGCTGTGCTGGTAGTTTTAGCTATAAACAAGATTTCGCCTTCAGCGCTGGCGTGAACATAGGTTTAAACTTAGACTGAAATAGGGCAGGATAAAGTGACAATAAAGTATTTTAAGGGAGAAAGCTTTTAGATATTATGGTGGCGGGTCTTATCTTTATGCAGTGCACTTGAATGTATTTAATTTAAATCTGTAAATACAAAAAGGTCTGTCCATAAAGGTCTGTTACTAATAAATACGATTTTCTAAACACGTGTGCATTTCAATACGCAAAGATTAGACATCCTTCGTACAAATGAAGGAATGTATTAATCAATAAAAATAGAATAAATCTTTACATTTAAACTTTTAGCACCTGTGCGCAAACAATTACTGTATCGTTTGAACGGACGTTTAAAATTCTATCAAAACAATAAAAAAAATTAAAAACACTTCTCTTACGCACTTAGCGATAAAGTTTTACTTATAATTCCTTTTTTCTACATCTTCATTAACACTGGTCAGATATTAAGCTATACCTGTGATACCTCATTATCTATTCACGCTACTGTCCGCTGTTTAATACGGGTTTTCTGTGCAAGACCAGTAAGCAAGCGTCGGTAATCAGGTGTCCAGTTACCGATATAATATTATGATAGTTACATCTGATGGTTTTGCGTTATAACGTATGAACATGCTATATGGCCATTAGAGTGGATATGACACACTTTGTTATGTCTTAGTGCATATATTATAGATCTCTTCGCTAGGGATGTTGTGGTGGTCAGAATCGAACCTATCCGATTTGCGAAATGAAAAATTATCCGTTAGCGGTATAATTTTGGTAATTTTTAGATAGAGGCAGAATGTTTCAGGGATGTTGGTGTTATACATTTTCTTTTATACATAACTGAAATTATTCGAAACGTGCGGTTGTTCTAAAATAATTCCTTATTCCTTAGCACAACCATTTTCGTATCCTGTTGTTCACATGTTTTTCAGTCAAAAAATAGTTGAAGTTATATAGTGTAAATATTAACGTTTGTAGATATAACAGTTATGGTTGTCCAAGAGCGACACGCTCGTTACATAAACTTGCAGGCAATTGGATAGTAAAGAAACTCTGCTTGACATCGCTTCACCTATCGTTTGACCCGTGACTTGAATTACTTGCAAGGGAAACACAATTTACTGCCTTTGATACCTAGTCCTAACATACAAGTATGTTGAACAACCCTACGTCGAATAACAGTTTTCAGAAAAGTAAATTGTATTAACGATTTACTTACGCTTATTTATCGGGGTAGTCCGACTAGTTTCGAATCTAACCGAAACACAATCATGGGCTAAAAGGAACATTTTTCGAAGAATTACATTTAATTAATTCTGTAATTTTTTGTGTACAATAAAGAATAAATAACAATTATAAGAAGCTGGTGTTAATATAAAACTACAAGAATCGTTTGGCACGTAGATGTTATTACATAAGGGTGTGCATATTCCTAACAAGAATCGTCTGTAAATCACTTAACTTTCTGTCAAAAGTGATATTTTTTCATGTATAAAGGTACCGATTTTGGCCACGTGCCAAAAGATCTTTGTAACGCTATAATAATATAAAAATTCAAATCTCTATAATAGACGCATACATGTTCATATCCAAGAAGGCTTATACAGTTATACATATTATATGACAAGAGGTATTCCACGCTATTCCTATGCAGATATCTCGATAGAGATTACACACTTGTCGCTTATTGACAATACGTTATTTATCGCTTGTAGTATTTTAATAGGATTTGCAATTTATATTTAACACGCGCTAAGACATTACTTTGGCTGGGATTAACTGTGTCTACCGAATCGTTCTGTGTGAGAAATCTTGATAAATTATAAGGATTTGTGATGTCTAAAACTTTGTATGTTTGTTGGTATTTTAAGTTTTAATTATTGATTGATTGTTACAAGATTTTTTATTAACTATATCTTAAATCTATGCCCCACAAAACCATTAACACGGTTCGTCTGCGGGAACGGAACGTACTTTTGTTGTAATAAAATATTATGTTTCAGTATTAGTGATTATTGGTCTTTTTATGCTAGTAGAAGGTAAAAAAGTTGCTATTAATTTTAATAGTATCAATTAATATAAATTATACGAAGGTAATGTAGGCGAAAACATAGCCAAAAATCCCTCCTTTTCGTCTCAGTCGGTTAATAAAACGAATAACAAAACAACATGATTATATTTGTTAAGAACTGCAACGTGCAGATCGATCGCAAACAGTTACTCGTTTATTTTTCTGCTTACTGTTAACCCGGACCGCCTGAGGTGTGGTTCACAAAAGTTTGTGACTCTGTGTACTTTTCTATAAGGAGAGATCACGAGCGTTTAGATAATGGAATCTTTGAATTGTTATTAGAGTGTTGGCTAAAAAAATCCTACCTACTATATCTATATTTATTAAAAGTTGTATGAGTATGACAGTTTTGAGTGTTTATCTTGCTTAGTCAGTTCAATTACTGCGCCAGTTTACCTCCTTTTGGCAGTACATCTGTCTTCCCTCGATGGGACTGACCTTCGTGATTTGTAGATAGAATAAATTGAAAGATGCTCGTAGAAATCGAAGAAAAAAGGATTTGAAAATGAAATTGAGCCAATAAAGCTTATTGACCAGTGCTTGGTCGTTCCGTTTGTATCATACATGTTTTTCTCATGGCCAGCGAAAGGCATTAGTAATCAGATTTAGATCAAATTATGATTATTGAACAAACTACTAATGTCAATGAAATCATAAAACTAGAAAAGATTCCGTTAAACCTTACGTAATACAAAGTTACTATATTCATTGACTTGCCACTTACTCCTAAAGAGGAAAACAGGTACTATTTATGTACTAGCCCAACAAGTAAACGTAGTCTATAATGTAATCTCCTGGTCCCTTGTACCTACACCACTTAATTATGCCCGCAGGCACGCCCGCGTTGTCAGCTATGCAAATTTAACACATTATTATCTCTTAAGAAACGATATGTTTTAAGGATTATAATAATATGACAGGCTTATTGGCAAAAAAAGTTTTTTGCAAAGCCGATAAATATATGTGTAGAGAATTGAACATAATTAATTTTTCAGTCACTTTCCGATAGACATTTTAAATTTCTCTATAGTGATAACATTGAATCGCTTTTATTGTAAATGATATTTACTTTTAACATTATTAAGTATAGAATACTTAGTCGTAAGCTTATGTTACATTCATATTAGCTTATTCTCGCGGATTAGTCCGCTAAAAAACTAAAGCTGCAAAATATTAACGTTCTTCTTCGCAGTCGAAGAAAAACCTTATTCCTTGGACTAACATAGGTAGGCTACTTTGTTAATCCAAAGTATCAAATGACTCCATAACAAACCTCATGCAAATTTGGTTAAGCCTTTTAAGCGTAATAGAGTAACAAACATCCACTCATCAAACCATCTATACTTACAAACTTTCGCGTCTATAATATTAGAAAGGATCATCCTTGTTTCTAAATATATTCCTAACGTTTTCCGTATATCGTCGTGTCTGTAGATCAACAGACATTATGACACAGTGATTGGCAGTAGTATATACCGTTACTTTGATAAGATCGTATATAAACCCGGTCCTTAAGTTTCCGGGTCGTTATTTGATCCTAGTCAACTTTATCAATCGGATGACTTGTTATCGCGACCGTTTGATAATTATGATTTAGATGTACGAGTTCGACTAGTTAAATCTTAATTCTTATGCATAGAAATGTTCATTTTATTTATTTATATCTGAGTATTGCATGATTAATGTATCTGAACTTTTTTAATCTAACTCTATTCTGGGCCTGTGGCTGTCGACAAATTACGTTTTCCGGGCGCTTACACTATTGAGTTGCCCTAATGCACTAAACTGACATGTCAAACTTACATCTCTTGTCAAAAAGGAATGTCGTTCACATAGATTTCATTTTTTTATAATCTAATATTCAGATATATTATAAAAAAAATCAAGTATGCGCAGAACTCTAGTAACCTATCGTTTCTAATACACAATTTCTATAATTGACATGTTTTCAAATCGCCATATTATTTTTTGTACATTATTATAAATGTTTTTACACATCCATCCTGTCGTTGAGTTATAATACATAATATTTATGCAATAAAAAAATTTAGTAGATATAGGTAAAATAGTTATATTTAAAATAAGTATTTTAATACTTTTATGAATATTGCTGGACCTTTTTCAGCGCAAAAAATGCAAAATAAATATTTACGTTAATACCAACAACCTAACGATGCATATAATACAATACTTTTATTTTAGAATGAGGTAAGAACTAATATTACAGGATTTTTTTAACATAAGTATAAAATAATAATGCTAATGGTAAATGGTTTTGATATAAAATAAGCAATTTAATACAAATTAGCAATTTATCTAGCAAGCTTTAAAGGTACCAATTATGTGGTTTTAGCGCAATATTTTTTTTTCTATACAGCCCTTAATTACCGCTATATCCCAATAAGAAATTTGCAAGCAAAAATAAGCTGTTAGTCAAGTGAAAATAATGAAATATATTTGCGAGAACCCTCTAAGACAGGAAACATAAACTCACAGCCACACAACACCAAGAAAATCCAACTAAAATTTCTCCAAGTCAGTAAATTTATTACGTCTATTAAAACAAGCATGGTTAATAGATTTTCGTATCAAACAAAACGGTGCTTGTCTGTTTGCGTGTTATCCTACCGTACCAACCCACGCCCCGCCTTTAAAATAATACACAATGTTCTATGCAAATTTTACAGAATTACACTTGCGAATCTTGCTAGTTACAGCGAGGGTTACATTGGACATGTTTAATTAAAGAGATAAATATGATGTCTCTAATTATCCTGTCGATACGTAAGTATAATTATTTATCGGTATTTCGTAATAGGTTCTAGTTTTGCAAGTAACTATTTATGGGATTTCAGCTATTATTAGAAGTTGGTATCACTACGGGTATAAAAAATGTCGCTGTCGCTATCTTTCTGTCTGTCTGTTCGCTTAAAACTTTAATACTACGCAACGGATTTTGAAGCTAGATGTACAATACATCAATGCTTCACCCGTGCGAAGCTGGGGTAGGTCGGTAGTTTAGTACAAATTAGAAACGGGAATTTTGTAATTTCAGTTTTAGCGAACTCAAGACTTTTGATTCCATGTCTTATTGACTAGTAGCAAAGACATAAATTAGGAGTACACCTTTTAATTACGTACGTGGTTAAGGCCTATTATAACAAAATTGATTGTACGGTGTAAAATCTTATCCTTCTTATACGTAGTAATAAAATGTTGATTGAATCGACAAATTTCATTGTTTAGTGTTCATTGGAAATTATTTAATTATAAAACAAGTCGCTTCCCGTGTCTTTCCATTTCCATGTATTCTTGCTTAGATCTTTAAAATAACGCAATGGATTTTGATGTAGTTTTTTTTTAAAGGAAGGTTTATGTGTATTATACATCAGTATTGCACCCATGCAAAGCTTAGGCGGGTCGCAAGTGACTAATAAACCACAAAACGGAGTATAAAACCAAAGAGTTTTTACTTAAACTGCGAAACCAACCATTTATCAAAGAAAAGGTCGAATAAAAGCAATGTACTATACATCCAAGGGTCTAAGTAATATAAAATTAATTAAATTGTACCGATAACCCTTCATAAATTACAGCCTACTCTAAGGTTAGACTAAACACGTTACATTGAATAACCGTACCGCTATCTAAGGACCAGTATGCGTAAGTGTGGGCGCAACTGTACTTGATAACTAAAGTTTATTATTGCAGCTCTGAGGGTTAATAAAGCCCAAGTTATATAATACGGGCGTGGAAAGGAGACGCCGCTCTATTCCGTGTAACACCATCTTGCTTCCACACTGGCTTAGCTTAGAACGTAGTGCTAGCCCCCTTGGAAAGCTTTGATAACGACGACGGGCTCTACTTGTCCCTACTGTGTAGGTACTTCTAACTTATTGATTTTATAATGCGAGTGCACGGTGAAGTATTGCACAGTAAGCAATGTTTTATTCAAACATCCTATTATGCTAATTCTTTTACCCGTTCTAAGCGCCGGAGGTAATGTTTTGATGCAAATTCTTGCACGAATAAAACTTACTTAAACTTTAACGTCTACTTTAGATGTTCGAGCATCTACCTTTTTTTGTAACCTAGTGGAAATCCTCATGCACTGCCCTCGTCAGGGGGTTTGCCGAAATTTGTGTATCTACCTGAAGCGTTTATTTATTATCAAACACGAAATCTTAAAGAAAGCCAAGGTACAAAACTTACTGAGCTAAATACAAAAAAATATACAGTGTCGATCTCTACATAACATGGCATAGGATTCTTACAAGTAGCAAAATCAAGTAACCCGGAATTCAGTACAGCCTAGTATTAACCTCACATTTTCACGGTACAAAGCCTGATCCATCTTATTTCTGCCCGTGGGTGTAGTAAGAAGCAATTAAAGCGATTGTATCGGATAGATGGCCAGTAACATCTAATGATAATATCTGGAAACCAAACCCGGTTTTCTTAAGGGCCGCTAGGATCACCACGGTACTATGGTACAATATTAGGTAGCTTGAAGCTTCGTGTTTAAAGCAAAAAGTTTGTAACTAAGCAAGCAAAGAGATCCGTAACCTTACAGTCGATAAACTTCAGTGCTAATTTCATTTTGGTTTAGTTAGAGCTAATCACCAAATACAACAAGTAATTTTGCTTTAAGAAAAATAAAAATTAGACACAATTATGTCGTATTTATGTCGTACAAAAAATATAAAACTATTTTCATTTCCGTCGAGAAGATCATTGAACAAATGTTCGCTATGCAAAATATTCAACGTGTGAGACCTATTAAGAGAACGCACTATATTACTCGCAAACGTGAGAACCAGCCTCCGGACGTAGGCATTATGTCAAGCTAATGAAGTTCGTTTCCTCTTTCTATAATGAATATGAGTAAACATGCATTATATTGTTACATTTCCTTGAGATAAAAGCAAAGAAAAGCTTTCAAGTATTCATACGTTTTTCACCCTCGCACCAATTGTACAATACGAAGTTATCGATAATATTCTCATACATCGATTGGTACATGCAAATAAATCAGGATGAAGTCGGAAGTAATTACGCGTTGGTTATGTAACACAGCCGTGAACCTGTATTGAGGTGGGTCGCGGCCAACGAACGCAGATTGCGTGCGACTAATGTGCGACCGTGTGCACTTGATCGTTTTAGATAGTTATAGTCGTACGTTATAAAGTCATTAAAAATCTTAATAATCTATTTATCTTCGGTATTATAAGTAAGTTATTCACTAAGGATTTAATTATAAAGATTGATATCTATCATTTAAAATATATTGCTTTACTTACGGTAAGTATATAATGGATACTATGCGTAAATAAATAATAATTTTACTAAGCCGAGAATAACTTATGAGACGGATAAACGAGAGTAAGATAAAATATTTTTGTGTAATGAAAGGTTAAAGAAATTGACTTTATGTATACTACTTTGTTAGTTCTAGGTCTTGAACACGATACGATTAGGTTACAAGTGTTACAACGTAAAATAGTAACATCAGCAATAATCATTTGACTACCGCCTAACTCGTTAGCCAGCGTGGGAGCAAATATCAGACATACCTTGGTACATATAACTAGCAATTTTAATGCTATAAACTAACTTGCCTTTACTGCTATTATAAAATACGCCGGTCGCAATCTTTTTGTTGTAGATTGTGGGATTCTCGTTTATGTGACAAATCACAACGACTGCATTACACCTATGAGCGTAATAACCTGTTTTTCTCTCACATATCGCAAGAAGAATAATCTTTATTACTGAACATGTCTTTATTGGCTACGTTCTATGAAACATATTCAGATAGCACATAGCTCTGTACGTAATGTTACAAACGTACCGTAGGTTTTTGTGGAAATCAACGAACGTTTACCGCGATGTTTTATTGTTTTGTACAATTCAAGTACGGAGAAACGCAATTTCTTTTACTTTTCCGTCATAGATGTTGTCGTTTATGTATTGAACGGCAGTTAATATTACAGATGTTTGTATGTTGTCTGTCATAAACAACTGATTAGAAAAAAGATAAGTCAGTGTGAATTATACGCCTATTAATTTTCAATTGAATATGGCTATTAATAGTTAATAAATATAAATACAAATAGCCATATTCTTTTAAAAAAGTAATATCTCTAATGGAAAATAAAATCATATTCAATTTAGAAAAAGTATGAGGTAAACCTGGTATTACTCTATCAGAAAGTTATCAAGTGTAAATATAAAAATGCGGCGCAGGATAGAGAATCTCGGAAGAACTTTCTTTTGCCCAGCAGTGGGACACTAGAGGCTATGAAAAAGAGGATAAAAACAAAGAAACAATTTGATGTATCAAGACTTGTAAATCGTCGTACGGATTAGATCAAACCCGACCTGTTATTGATTTAAGATCATTCTGAGTGCATTAATTATAATTATTAATGAAAAGCTGACAATTTACTTTTTATATGTTTCTATACATTTCCACAACATTTACAGTTAATTGAAAATGAAAATCTATTCAAAATGAATGGCTTTTCATTTCAATTAACTCGCGCTGTTATTACGTGTGAGTGGCATTCTAACTGATAATTTGCTTTACAGCCTTAATTGAGTGTCGGTCTGTGGTTTCCGGAGTAGGCCTAGGAAATATATTATTGCTTTAATAAAAGCTCAACACTTCTAGTAGAATTGGAAGTGCTTTCAGATTTGATTTTATCCTACGTATTATCATAAACCTTCGTATTAAATCTTAACTGCAATATTTGTGAGCTCTCCGTAGAAAGGAGAAACCAACTACTAGTTACTGGATATTTTTGTAATTCACCGAAGTGTTACAACGGCGATAGTTCACCAATCGATCAATTTCCACGATTACATTCGCACCTCACGAACTCACGCAAACAACAAACTTAATCACAAAAACAACTCAAAAATGAGTCATCTCAAAATAGACAAACCAAATCTAACTGAACATTGAGTTAGAACAGTTTAACAACCTTCAGTTATCGAGATCGATGACGTCACGAAGCTGGTTCACGTCAAGATCGCGAACCGAAGATTTGAACCTATGGTAAACATGTCGTGTGAATTGTGGCCCTAGTGTTGACCTTATAGCCCTGTAACGTACTGTTATTCGACTATTATCTCAACTTTATAACAGTTGCTACGAGATCGTTACAAGTGGGATAGGATAAGGTATAACCAACCAAGCATAAATAATATGCAGACATTTCAACTAATATTTTCTAAGTAAAGAGCAATAATAAAATTCTCAAGGAATTAGACAAAGAAGAAAACTTGCGGCTCAAAGTAGCAAATCAGCAATTTATAAAAATAAAACGCTCATAACATAATAATGTATATCAAGTACTACATTCCTTACCACCTGCGTGACAAATCACAGGTACTTTACGAATGATGTAAAAAGGCACAGCTAGTGCCAGGACACAGGTGCAAGGCTCCGTGAATACGCTTAGCCGATGGAAATAGCTCAAACGATGTCTCATTGTTCCAATGATCTGCGGAACAATGGCTTTTTATTACACATTCATATGTAGAACTATTTCGTTTTTATTACAGTCCCATACATGCATTTGAGATCATTCGTTCAGCATCAGTACCTTAATGGCACCTTTTATCGGGGCTCTTTGATATCTACTCGGGAATCGTTAAAAATAAATTATATCAAATTATGGCTCAATTTTATTCACTTAAGTTTTATGTGTAATGTCTTATTAATAATCATGATTGCGTGGTTAGCTTTTAAACAACACGAGGATCAAAATTTAACAACTTTCTTGTCGGTTTCAATTCCAGGATTGAAACATAAATAAAAAGATAAAAGATAAACGCATACCAGTTGAAGCACATCCCAAAACCGTTGAGACAATTTAGATCGTTCAACTTGGACGTGACGTCCGGTGCTATTTTCATAGAAAAAATGTTAGTTCGAGGATCTAGCCTGGCTCGGTCGCCCCTTGACTCATCTGTACCGCGGTACCCTGTTATCGAACGCAATCAGTACGGTACTGACTCTCAAAAAGAGCAGTAACTTAACAAACGATAACATCCGACAATGACTTTACGGCTCAATCGTGCTCTGCGGCAAGTGTTGTGTTTATTCATGGTGAGCATAAATTTATAAAAAAAAAGAAATTTATTAAACGCCGCGCAAAGTGAAATTAGAAGGAAAATCCGATTCGCGCAGACCAGCTATTTGATTTAGGAAATAATCGAATTTAAAAGCAAAAGTTAATCACAACGTTCACTAAGTTAACAGAAAGAAGTGAAAGTTTGTTACGATTAAATATAAAAACAAAAATTTGCGAGCTGGATCAGTAATAAAACATTTCCATTATGAGCACAATCGTGAAGGTCAATTGGGGGCACGGACGCTACATTATTTAATGTTGGTAATGCAATTATGACTATTTCCGGACGAGACCATAAAAAAGAAAGTTATGACACAATAGACGCTTAGAATAATCATACTCCTGTACTAACTTTAGATATTAACTTAGCTGCCGTAGTTAGAACTGTACGTGCATAAATGGACGACTTTATAGGCCGCCGTTAAATTTAATTAAAACACATGAACGTAAATATAACTTTATGAGTATTTTCTAAGTTTTTAAATAAAATATACCTTCCATTACAGCATAAATTATGCGCGAATGATTCATAACTTGCGGTTTTATATTAATTAAACGCTTATTAAGCGCCACATAAAAGATGAATTAATAATTCAAACATAAACGTAGATATTTTATTAGCTTATTAAGCCGTGAGAAATCCGCAAATGGTTCTGAGATCAATATAAGTAGCATTCGCTCCAATGAGAAAGGCCTCTGTATCATATTTTATTCGCACACTTTTTCAGATGATTTGATTGTGATTACATTTTATATCCCAAATCGAATACAAAACGAAGTTGAACGGCGTAAAATAAAATCATTGAAAACTTACAGTTGTCTAGTTACTAAATTGAACTGACGCCCATTATAGCATTATCTCTTTTGTGTAAAGTAAAAGGAAAAATTGTTGTAACAAACACGATCAGCGGTTGTGAACACAAAAAGCTCTTTGTTGTGAGTTAGTCGAATGTCAATATATACGGGTTAGTGGGCCAGATAAATGAGTACGTCGACCAGCTTATGACGATACCAATCAAAATTGGATCTCTCAGCAGGTGGACCGGTGGACTCAGTAACTGTTTGCTGGATGACGCCACTGTGTCTATGTATGATAATCGTAACATCTTTTACCTACCTGCTAGTTTTACCATTTACATTTCAAAACGCAATACCCAGATCGTCGAAGACAGCACTTTATTTGTTTATTTATATCATTACAAACGATCGCTTTAAATGCATTAATTCCGGCACTAACAAGTTTATATTCCAAAATTAAATTAAAGCAGCAAAAAGTAAAACGAAATGTTCTTTAGTGAAAAAAACTACAAAGGATAATCGTCATTTAACAGGTTTATTAACCTGATCCAGCAACAAACGTGACGAAGTAATCGGCAAATCGCAGGGTACATGACCGTGAAGCATTGTTATGAGAAGAACTAACGCACACAAAGCTCTCCTTCCGTACACATCAAGTTTCAAAACTGACCAGTAGGTAATCTCATCAAGTCCTTAGTTAGAAGCGAATGAAGTTCTAAACAAAATCATAAATTCAGCGCAAGATCGGAGCAAAATAAGAAACTTATAGCGTCTATACGCAAGAGCGTTGACACAGAAACCCTAACCGAGACAAACGGGGATGAATGAGATTGTGGTTCGCGATCCGAGACCAACCTCGAGCGATTTCCCATCATTGTTACAATAACTAATGGCAACTCAGATAAATTGACGCACTTTCAACGGATCCATAAATTCTTACACTACATTCTTGTGTTAAGTACTTGCGAAATAGCCTCTTTGACTAAGAAAAGACCCCAGTCTTTGACGAATGTACTAATTCTTATGAACACGTTTTCTTTGATTTCAGACGGTGCCTTTACCAGCCGGATCGACTTCAGTGTTGGCAAAACCGACAAAGTATCACTACTATCCCCACAATCAGCACATCTATTTGTTGCCTGAATGCGCTATTCAACAGGTAATTGACGCTTTTGTTCTAAAGAAAGTACCGGAACTGAAACAAATAACTTGTTAACAAATACTGTAGTTAAGCCGTAGTCTATCTAAGGTCAGTAATTGCAGTCTTTTAAGACCTCAGTGCAGATAATACCACCGATTTCCAAAAGAAAAAGTATCTACATCTGAAACATGCGCAACAAATGTGCTTTTGTTCTATATACAGTCCAATGCCCAAAATTATTGGCGTGACCACACAAGATTAATGTGAGCACAAAATTTCTAAAATACATTGTTTAGCTAAAGAAGTACATACATAGTCTATTAGCTAATAATTGCAATACATGGAACTTAGGACAAATGACTGCTCAATTAGAGAGATTAAGATCAATCCAAATACGTCACTTGTCATGCCATGAATGAATATTATTCCTGCACGAGGCATCCCGTCCCACATATCGAGATGTCGAAGACCGTTCGCAATGCGCAACGCTGGTTCGTTAGCTACATAAGGCGGTGACTTTACAGGTATGCAACGCGGTCTACGTGCGTCTGAACTACACGCAGCCGCTGTGCGCGTGCCCAAGTCGGTACAGAGACCCATGCTCCGCTAGTCTCAACGCCGACGACCTGCATACGACGCGCCTCACAACAGACTCGAAAAAAAAGGTAACGCTCCAACATAATTGGATTTAACGCACTGAATTCATTCTAAGTACGTATATTTTTTGTGTGCTGCAAAGGAAATTGATTTCATCACGTCTAATGCGACTTACAATGATGTGTAGCGAACACATCGGAAGACCAACATAGCTTAGGAATGCGGTTTCTTGATCGAAGACTAAGAAGCATTTTTGCGCGTGTTTACTTCTTAATATACTCGTACGCATGCTGTGATAAATTGCACGCTAGATTACTTATAAAACTCTATATTGTTGAGCTAGACAGAATTTCACCGACGGCAAAACACTACCTGATCCATTTATTTATTACACGACATTTATTTACAGTTCGCGAACAAAGCTGTGACATTAGTGAAGACTTGTGAGGCAGTGTCGGAGATGCGAGAGTGCCGAGCGCCAAGAGACTGGTCACTCTTAGCTCTACAGAACATTAGAACTGGCAAGTCTCACTATTTGGTGATCTGCCGGTGTCCCGAAGATCATATACTGGGTAAGTAATAAACACAATCCTTTTATTAAGGCGGCCATATCCATCCTCAAGAAAACATCTGAATTGACATTTATTAAAACAAATTCGACCCAGAATTCGGCAAACACCGTTGTGAACCTGTTTCCCATTAAACTTGTACAGGATGACTTTATCGTTTTGGTAGTTGCACGAATAACTGGTATTGTATTTACTTCTTTTTCTGTAAAGGAATTTATATAGGGTTCCTTAAACAAAACAACTGTTCCCAAACCAGTAATTGAATTTTTTAAAGTATATTTATTTTGACGAATTAACGCTAACCTTTGAGACATTTAAGCGTATCAAAAGATACTATTACTTGGTATCTGAATTATACGAAATAAGCGGTAACAAATGTATTCGTTACGAAACAATGCAAAACTTGATATAACTGACCAGTCCGCATCCGTTATCGTCAATAAAACATAGTGTATCGATTGGAGTCCCACAAGGAACAATCTTAGGCGCATATCCAGTTAAGAATTCCTATTGTCCATTATATTTGGTGAGGAATTCTTATTATCAAATACTGTTACTACGTACATGGTCGGTCCACAATATAAGGGAACTCGGGTGCCATGTACGTTGACAGTTCGTGTTCCATTGTACAAAACACATTGAAGTGTTATACCGTAATCGTAGGAATCCAAATAAGCTTATTGGTACTGGAAAACATAGGATACAATAGAAATACACAATTCTATTGAAGCTGGTTTACTCCATTTTCTATTGGAGTCTGTGGTACTATATTATTAGAACGGTTGAATCAGAAACCTAGTAGCTAAAAGTCGAAAGTGTATTAGGTAGAGACAGGCAATCTTTTGCAATGTTACCTGCCACTCAAATTCGTTCACCATTGAATCACTACAGCATAACATTTTTATGATTTCAGAGGGACCGATGTCTCATGACCAGCCAACATACGCGTCTGTCCCTGGTATCAGAGTGTACGGCATGATGTGTGTACGACCAACTACTGCATACCATTCCGGTTAGTATTCATAACTATTATAATTTAAAATCACTCTAGAGTTCTATCATGTCTTTCACAATTAATCTTCAAAAAAATACCTCATTTTGGTTATTATCACAAGACGTTACTTAATTCCTAAAATGTAATTTTCTTTTCAACAGCATTCAACAAAAACAGATATTCGGGCTTGACCGTACAAAGCACAACCGGCGCGTACAAAGTGGACTATTCTCAACCTCACGCGTATCCAGAAAAACCCGTGTACAACAGATATCACACACACAGCTACACAGAACCGTACTACAACCGAAGATCTCGAGTCGCACGAGTCAGGCGATCGACATCAGAATATCCCCCCTTCCCATGGTACAAAGTTATCGAATTAGCTAGATCATTACATTGGATCAACTAGAAACTAAACACCTTTTAAATGTAGAAATAAAAAAGTTTGTTGGCTTCATGGAGGCTTTATATTAATCGATTCCGCCTCTTTGAATTCAACTTATACTTGAATCATATTTAATTTCGAAACGCTTTTTTGTCGCTTATATATCCGATTTTTAGTTAATACTTGCTTACTGACTTTCCCAATCTAAACGTGATTGTTTAGTTTGGTGAAATTTAATTTCGGACGCCTATAAAATACTAAGTACAACTGCATTTACTAGAATAATTAACATATTAACAACAAATGTATTTATTGGAATGAAAGATGGCATGTTTGGGTGTTTAAGTGGTCAGCCAGTGTAGTGACTATAAATGAAGAATTTTGGTCCATTGATATATGCAAAAAATATTCCTAATTTATTGTATTTCTTTAGATAGGGGGGATAGGAGGATAGGATCAGGAATTATCGTTACAATATAGATCTGAAATAATATCGATCGTAATTTCACCCAAACAACACAAATACATATCAGAACAATTCTGTTTCGAAAGTAGATTATTGATGGTATGGAAAACATAATTTATTTCGGTATAATTAAGCAACAATTTGCCAGAAATAGAAATAACCATGACTATTAGATATAAGTTTTGGATTATTGTAATTGCAAATTAAAATAATTATTCTCCCCACCAATAGACGGTGATTAAATAATAATAAAAGTTTTTTTTTAATATTGTACACAAAAGATATGTGATAAGATTTCGTTGGATTTTTTTGTGTAACATTTCAATGCATTTATAGTTATTTAAGTAGTATGTTTAGTTTAATACAATATTTATTTAAGAACCATATTTATACTTAGAATAATAAATTGTAAATAGTAGATTTAGAAATTACAATATTTGTAATTATGGAAAATAAATTTTACGGATTTTTTATGATGGTTTTACTTTAAAATAGAATATTCAATAACCCCTGATCAACTACTTAACAAACTTATAAGTCGCAATCACAATAAGACATTTGTCACTGCAATTTAAACGGTGTTACCTGTAAATAAAGTTGAAATTTGACGAGCATTATGTTATGGCTAGACTTACCTAATACTTTCTGGTCGACGACTATATCACAGCTGTACATTGCCGCCATCAAACGTTGAGGTTGTGCTTGGAACGCCTTTCTGCAACCGTCCTTCACTGCTGACATTATTTGACCTGCAAATACATTAAAACATTGAATAAACATCGATGAAAGGTATTCATAAATTGGACAAGTTTCATGTTTGGAAAAGCATGTTAGAAGTATATTTTAAGCCTAATGTAGTATTGCTGACAGAAGAGAGGCAGAGAAAATGAGGTCCTATGTGGTAATAGTTTTTCACTCCGATAATATCGGTAAATTCTAACGGGATCATATTACAAAATAAATCTGAATATTTACCTGACAAAGGACCAAAATGCGCCGCATCCTCGCCAATAGTTTTATCTAACATCCATTCTTCAACACAGAAGGCAACTCCCATCATTGGCTCATCGCACAAAGGCCCGGCCAACGAAGCCAACTGGAACCCATTCACGAAACTACTCTCGTATTCATACCTCGGATCTTCCTTCACTTCAGCCTCATGATGCAAATACTTAGTACTGTAATCCGACGTCTGATTCAAAAGCAAATTTGGACCACAATTCCTAGGACCGACAGACCATATTTGATTGACAACGTCCTTCCATTCTGGGCCCAGTTTTTCAGAAATACCTTGGAGCTCGTCCTTAAATTGTTGGATTAACTTCAACATGCGATCGGAAAGTTTGTGTTTGCTACCGTTTATTTGTAAGTCTTCTAATTTGCTCTCTAGTCTATCGTTATTGTGTAAACCTTGTAGTGTTTTTATGTATTGGGATATTGCCTTAAGTAAATCAGTAGACCTGTCTAGTAAAGCGGTTATTTCATTCGGCAATGGTTTAGCTCTTATTTTTATTCTGCTTTGTTTGTTATTCGTATAGACAGTTATGACTGGGTCTATGTCTTTGTCTACGGTTTTGTCAACAACATTTTGGGCGTCTATTTCTTCATTTGCCATGTCTATTTTTGGTGGTTCTACAATTGTTTCTCTGAATGGGACTATTGGCTTGGAGACCGTGATGGGTATTTTTGCATATTGATTCCTATTGAACAGAAGGCAATATATTATAAAATAGACAGATATAAGGAAATAAAAGAGTATCAATCAATACTCTTGCAATGTAACTTACTTTAAATCTTCAAGACATCTCTCTAAATGTATTTCACCGGCTGTTACAAGTACGTGCTCGCCTGTTTCTTGCAGTAACACTTGGACGCAGGAATCTGATTGGTTCAGCAGTCTTAATCCTGTAACACAAAGAATATTATATTTACATTTAAGACCACCAAATAGAGTATAGGTAGAGTAAAACTGCTAAATTACTCTTATTTTTACTTTCTATGTTTAGAAAATTAAATAGAAACGGTAGCAACAAACTATCAGTTTCTGCCAGTGTTACGCTAATGACTCCAAGTAGCGCTCATTTTATCCATTTAAATTAGTTAGCACAATAGGATAGGACAAAAATAATACAAACCTTTGACTAATTGTGCCAATTGTGAAGGATATGTAGGCTCCAACGCAACTCTCAATATTGGCACCACTGAGTATTGCATCTCACTAAACGCAGGGCAAGCGACTGTATTGCTAAGTGTGGCTGTTCGAAGTACATGCTCCTCTAGACCTCCAATACCTGAAATAAACTTGGACTTTAGTTCTTGTAACCTCCTTTCAAATTAGTGTTGTACGTGTATGACAAATTTATGTTTGCCGGTGGCGGAAATCGGAACTAAAATTTGACCAAACCAATTTTCGAGCGTTGAAAGTAATGAGAGCGCTACTAGCGCTACTTTTTAAGAATGGACAAGTTTGTAGTGTGCTATAACGTTGAACTATATTTTCCCACCGCTGCAGCGCTGGCTATAGGCGTCCTTTTTTCTAATAACGTAGGAACCTGCCTAACTTGTAAATCTTACCTTTAGAAACTGTTGTTATTTTCGTTCATCTATCCGGAATTTTTACTCGCTAGTGGGACAATGAGCGCATACTCAACACACAACTTTCGCTGTACCGTTTATTGGCCAATCGAAGTTGGCTGGTTGAATTTATTGCTCATAGTAACAGTACGCGATTTGTATTCAGTTTACAATGTTGCGTTGCATAATTCTATTATTTGCGTAAATGTACAATTCAAGTATCAAGATTTTCATTTACGACTGTATCCTGTATATTAGTACGTACGAGTATATTGACGATTTTATTTATTGACGTCGACCAAAAATATGTCAAATTATTGTGCAAGAGAAAATACGGATGACTCACCTATAATATTTCCAGCTATTGCTTCATCAATCAATTCTAATTCTCTTCCCATTAAAATATACAACGATTTAATTCTAAAACAGATATAAATCACAATTTAAATCAAAGTAATTTTAAATGTTCAACATGAAATTCTGCCTTAATAGAATGCAAATTAAATATCAATATTTTAAGCTACTTACTCTGTACAAGTAATGTGCTCATCACTTTGCAAGTCCTTCAATTTCTTATTAGGATCTATTTGGAAATCTTTACTGAGTACTTTCGAAGGATCGTGTTTAGGGCCTAAGACATACACTTTATCGCCTCTCTTTACTTTCCCACTAAAAATTCTTGCAAAAGCTATGAATACAGGCTGGTCGGCTTCTTCTTCTGCCGCCTTTTCTACTTCTTGATCCTCCTTCTTCTCTTCTAAGGGAACACCATCACCAGCATTTATCTGTTTCATTTCACGAAGCTGTCTCGCTCTTTCCCTCCGTAACGCCATTTCCTCAGCCGTCAAAACCTTAGGTTTGTTCTTAGGCAACACACTCTTATCAACAGTAAACATCTTGGATACAAAAATAATTAATGGTCTATCTTCACTACTATCACAGGCTATAAAGTCTTCTTTAAGTTTCTGCGTTTCGGGAAGGAAGGAATCGAAATCGCGTATCCTTGAGCACATTAGCTTTTCAACCTTTTCTGGTAGGATCTCTTTAGGGGACGGGAGTTTGTGGCATACCATGTTGAGTACAGTAACGGATAATGGGAGCCATTGAACCATTAAAGACTGGAGTTGAACCCGAGAATCCGTATGCCTCAAATCTCTAGTTGTAAGTTTGATCCCAAGTTTCTCACATATCACTGGTACTTTTTCCTTTTCATTTCTCATGGCTACTGTTTCATATACATTCCATAGATTGTCTAAGATGACTTGAACGAAAAGCGGTTTTTTTTGCTTTCTCTTGAGCTCCTTTCATAAAACGCTTCGTTTTCGTGTTTAAGTAAAAGTCTCCCCAGAGTACTTTTCTTAGAATTTCCTCTTTAACGCCTGAAAGTTTAAAAGAGAGCTTTTTAACCTCATCCTACTATTACAAAGCCAAAGTTCTTGAATATGGATGGATGTCACTTTTTCATGCTCAAGCAGCCAGATCAATTTTGATGAATTTTGGTATGGAGTTTGCTGACACTGCCTTAAGACAAAGGCAACTTGTTAAACCACCGTCAGACTACAATCTACATTCACGCAGGCTAAGTCGCAGGCAACAGCTAGATTACTAGATACTTATGAATCAAAAGGAAGTTTCAGAGTACTACTTACCAAGTTTATCAGAGAATAGTTTCGCGAAGGTATGAGTAGTAAATCCCCAGCCATCGGCAGCACTTGCAAACACAACATTGCCATGTTCAGGTGAGAAGTACAGATTGGAGTCATCAGCGTCTTCAAGAGCAGAGGTCCAGTCATAGAAGTTGTTGTCTTCTTTATTCAGCTGTTCTTTTTCTTGCTAGAAGGTAAGAAATGGTAAATGAATTTGTAAGTTATATACAGGTTGTAGTGGAAATGACTTGCAGGATGACATCAGATAGGAACATCTGGAAGAAGAAAACATGTTGGGCCGACCCCAAATAATAATTGGGATAAGAATAATGGGAAATATATCATGAAACAATTAAAATTATTTGATCTTATATTTCTTCTAAATGTGTAGGAATTGGTAGATGAAAATAATTACTAATCAAATACATATTATTAGGACACCCAATATAATACCCGGCATAATCTGTTTGTATATGTAGATATATTTTTGTAATGAAATCTTATCTCTAGATATATTATGATACTGAAAACTGTATTTACCAACAGTAAGAGGATTTATATTTATTTCAATGTCAATAAAAACACAAAAAAAATATACATAATTAATTTGAATCTAAATAGATTATGACTAATCTTTCTTTCTCTACATAGAAAGAACCCTTTTACCCGCAGTGAAACATTTACAGAACACTTTTAGTATAATAATATTGCAACATACCTGTTTCTCCATTGTAGACTCTTCATTTTCCATCACTTCAGACGCAAACAACTCTCCCATGACGGCATTAACTTGTTCTAGCACCTGCATGAGATGGACGTAAGCATCTAATGGAGTTAATTGCATGTCTAATATGAGCCGGTCAATCTTGTTTAGAACAACCACTGCTCGGATATTCTCAGAGTATGCCTGTTTTAATACAAGCCTGGTTTGCGGACATACTCCTTCTACTACATCCACCTGAAAAAATATAATTAAGCAATTAAAAATATGTTGATAAAGGCTTTAAAATTGTACCTGATTTTCTATAAAGTTACTAAAATATAAGTCAAATTATTACAATAACTCAATTATTTTCAGCCTTTCTGTAATTTATATTTTTTTATGAAGACAGCCCTATTTTACTTTCAAGTATGATTAATTTATTATCAGTTGCTCTCACTTTCAATGTTTACAAGAATATTGCACAACATTATTATTTCATAATAGTTTTGATTAATGTACATTTGTAGGTATTTTGTATGTTGTTAGTCAACAACTTCACTGTTGACTTAAAAAAAATAAGGATTCATTCAGTTATCGAATTAAATAAAAGTAAAGAGTAAAGCAGAATGTAAACAACTGCAAAACTTACCACAACAATGGCTCCGTCACAAAGTCTGACCGCTGTGGACACTTCACTGGAGAAATCGATATGTCCTGGAGAGTCTATCAAGTTCACCAGGTACTCCTGCTGCTCCAGACAGTGGTACAGCGCAATACTGCTGCTCTTCATAGTAATACCTCTCTCCTGTTCATCTGGCCTGCTGTCCATATACCGCAGCTTTCCCGACATTCTTGGAGATATTATCCCATTGCTAGATATCAAAGAATCCGCCAATGTCGTTTTCCCATGGTCCACGTGCGCCACGATACAAATATTTCGAATATTTGAAGGTTTGTTTTGAAGTTCTAAAAGTTTTGATGAATCTACTAGCCGCATTTTGAATTTCTTGACACAACCTTGTTAGGTTCACTTGTAGAATGGTGTAACTGGAGTATACTGACGATTATGAGTTATAAAACTGTAAAAGATATTGCCAAAATTGCAAGATAAATTGCACAACATGAGTTAAACTTGTAAGACAATATTGAACATTGACAGTGACAGAGAAATATGAGTTTAGAAACGAACGTGGTTTTGAACATTTCATAATCATTGATTTTTCTTATTACAAATAAGTTTTCGAAATTTATTTTATTCCAAGACAGCCTTCATAGTAAACTACTTAATTATTATAAATGATAATTAATAATTACACTGATCTGTGTGATTATTATTTCTTCTCCAAAAGAAAGAAAGTCACGGATTTCAATAAAAATCATAACCAAGAAATGTATGTAGATGATACACATGAATTCCTTGGTTTCTCCTTCTTTATTATCTAATTAATACGTAAAAAACAAAATAAGAAAAATAATTGTAAATTATAAACTCTGTTAAACGAATGGCTCATCTGCTAAAAGCACAAGTTGGATTTCTGAACGAACTAGATTTGACATTTGTTTATTAATTGTAGGTTAGGAAGGAGACTGCTATTCTAAGTTTTATAAATATACAAATATTGAATAATAATAAAACGCTATGGCGTTAAATAGACTATTTGCTAGTTTAGCTATTACCCCTTCGTTAATAACTAGACGTTCCATTCATGTAACTGCTATAAATTTTGCTAGCCACCCAGATATTGTGAAACCCAAACCTGGCCTGGGCAAAAGTTACAGACGAATTGTTCATTTTCCTGACCAATACACAGTAAAACCATTAGAAGTTACCAACCTCGCTGGTAGAGACCCTGAATCCGGTAAGAAACAGTTATATACATTGAAATTTAATAATGTAGATTCCAAATATTTTGATATTTTTCTAAGTAAATTAAATACTAGGTACCTGAGAGATTTTCAGAATCAGTTAACCTCATAAACTGGTTAATTTTAAAATATTACGTTATGAAACCTTGATACCCTACAACCTACTTATTCCATACTTATGAACTTACAGGAAGAGTTGTAGCAAAAGGAATTGGTGGTGGTATCAAACATAAATACCACTGGATAGACTGGGTCCGAGATGGACCTACGGAAGGACCTCCACAAGAGGAAAAAGTTATTCAGGTACAGTACAAAAAAACATTAACTCATCTCAGTAAATAACTAACAGATATAACATAGATTCTCTTCCTTAAAATATATTTGCCTACTGTATAAAAAGTAATACTTAGAAAAACACAACATATTTTCTTTTTCAATCAACTATCTACAAGGGCACAGTGAGATTCTTATAAAACTTGTTACATCATTAGGTCATTGACCAAAGGTATTTTTGCTATAGGTAATGGAAGATGGTTGCAGAACTGCACACATAGCTTTAGTAGCTGTTGGTGCTAAATTGAAGTATATACTGGCTACAGAGAACATGAAAGCTGGAGACATTATTAAGTCTTCTCGCCACTTGCCTAGGATACCAGGTAAATAAAAAAAAAAATGATTATGTATTGCACTATTGAATTGACACATTGTGCAGTGATAATTGGTGTGGTGACCTATACCACTCGGCTATCTGTGCAGTGAAAATTATTAAAACAGTCCATTTCATTGACCTGTGTTTAAACAGAAATACTAATGTCAGTATATATTTTCAGTGAGAGCAAATGAAGGTGATGCATATGTATTAGGAGCACTACCAGCTGGAACCATTGTTCACTGTGTTGAGAAAGTACCAGGTAAGGAAAGCTAGACAAAATGCACCACTTTACCTATAGAGCTGTGCTACAAGGATCCATTGGCAAGTGACCGAAATCGGAACTTATCCTACTAATATTATAAATGTGTAAGTTTTTAAATATGGATGGATGAATCATTGTTGCTCTTTCACATTCAAATAGCAGGATCAATTTTAATGAATGTTGGTTTGGAGTTAGCTGACCCTGGAATAGTACATGGGCTACTTTTTGACCAACTGCATCAGAGTGGATAATGTTTTTGCAGCTATAACCGACATTCGCGCGTGCGAAGTAGCAGGCAACAGCTAGTGCCATCATAATATAGTAAAGCGTCACAAGAGCCAAATAATCCTTGTAGCATTGTACTGGCCTCATAATATATGTCTTCTTTTTTCATACCTTTTACATACTATATGTGGTTTTACTATTTGTAGGTCAAGGAGGCCTATTCATACACGCAGCAGGTACATGTGGTACCATCTTGAGGAAACAAGATGACCGTGTCATAGTACAAATGCCATCTAAGAGGATGTTCAGCCTTGACCAACACTGCATGGCTGTTGTAGGTGTGTATAATACTGTTTAGAACTCTTGAGGCTAAACTAATCATTTCAGACAATTGGTCTAAAATTTGTTATAACTTACCTAATATGATTTATTATAAAACCATTGCCTAAAGTTTTATTTGCACGAGAGTTTTTTAACGGTCGTTAAAAAGCGTTCAAATTCAACAAATGCATTCCCCAGTATGTTCACCCGACAGGGATTTTTATAATGACGCTTTTTTATCGAGCTTTATTGCATTTTCAATTTTGGATTCAGACCATACGCAACTTCATACTATCTCATCAGTGACCTCTAGCATCTATTACAGATGATTGAAACAGCAGCTGTGTTAATTTATTTGCTTACTATCTAATAATAATAATTTCAGGTCGCCTCTCAAACATAGACCACGGAACCACCCCAATAGGTTCTCCACAGCGCAACAGATGGCTCGGAAACAGGCCACGATCTGGTCTCTGGCAGAGAAAGTCCGGTCGCCATGGAAGGAAGATCAAGCCGCCGAAACCAGTGAAGGAAATAACTGCCGCAGCCAAAGGCGCACTACCCGCAGTCAGAATGACCATGTGCCCATAACTTATAATGTAGAAATAAACAATATTAGATGTTATTAATATTTTATTTGATTTTGTTTCAATCTAATGAAAAAATATCACAACAAATAAAGCTGCGTTTGCACTTTGAAGCTTAGCCTATTAGTCTAAATTTGAAAGTTCATATAGTAAAATGTATTTGAAAACAGACTGCCAAATTTTTATTAAAGCTCAATACTATAAAACAATAAATGCTTGGAGATTTATAACTTTGATATTAGAATTCTATAATAAAATCTTTATTCTTCATCATCTTCATCCGAAAAAGTCAGTACCTGAAACGAAACAATATATTTTGGTAATCATACAAAAAACTAGCAACAAATTATTTACTGTCAGTAAATCATCATCCCATTATTCGGTTTGTAATTTAATTACTTAAAAACCCAAAAATATTTTTAAACTGGCAACACTTACATCAGTCATTTCAGCTGCTAAATGCAATTCATGAAGTCCAGTCACCTCTTCCAAATAGTTACCACTGTTGAATACTTTGAGCAAGAATTCTATACCCTCCTCTTTATACTTATTTATCACAATATCGGAGCACGCTATACACTGTGGGAATTTGGCACATGTAGGTACTACGTTTTGGTAGGAATGTAAAAAGCCTCTTATTGAGTGGGGAATAGGGCCGAGAATGCCCTGTAGCTCTGCCGGCACGTCTTCGGTATCATTGTTCATGTTGTATACGGCAGGTGCCTGAACCCTGGAAAGAGTATGCTATTTAATCAATGATGCCAATATTAATTTATCGTGTAATAGCTTCTATAATAAGTCCTTTTTTTCGTGTCTGATGTTAATGTTATAGTTATATTGCCCAAAAACTGGTCAAGTAAATGTCGGCATCATTGGCCAGCAAATTATAAAATTATAGGTACTGAATTACAGGCACAAAAAAATAAAACGAATTTTATTTTTGTGCTTTAGTTAAAATACAAAATTTAATGAATTCACATTATTGCTTTTGATTAATAACTTAAAACTTGATTATTTTGTACCCTATCATGAAAACAATAATGCAACATGCTTATATGTGTTGAATTAGGTATGTTTACCTTAGTGGGTGCTGTAATAATGCGACTAGTACTTCAACTGCTAACGCGCCAGCAATTGCCGCTACGCCTGGCCGTGTCACTGTGCACTGTTGATCTAGAGTCCGGTCTTTTAACGACTGAAACAAACGAAATAAACAATACATAAACATTTTTATTTCCCCAAAGGACCAATTATTATAATTATTATTATATTATCCTATGTATTTACTCATGATCGGAATAAATATTTGAAGTTTGAATTACAAAATAATGCAGAAATCAAATTCAGTAAAGGTTAACTTAAAATGTTACAAAATCGTACAAAATTCGACTTTATTGTAAATTGTGTCAAGAAAACCTACCACTCTGAAAGTAATACTGTTCCCTTTCACCACTAAAACATTCTTAGACCATAAGTAGGTCACCTGGAATCGCGTAAATGAAAGAGTTTGAGCTACTCACATTGCCTGGAGCTGTGACGTCATTACAGAAGTAGCAGCCAAGACTGCCCCCTGGTATAGAAGTAGCGTTAACTGAAGTGCTGCCCTCTGTCGAAGAGCCGCCAATACCGTGCCGCATTACTAAGTAGCTGTCGAAACCTAAAGCTGCGTTGATAACAATCTGGAAACGGAAATATAGCCTTAGTAATAACGAAAAGTAAAAAAGTACATGTGTGTATTTCTGCAGGTTCAATATAGATGTTCAATAAAAACCGGTCAAGTGCGAGTTAGACTCGCGCACGAAGGGTTTCGTACCATTATTTATAATAGAAATAGCGTCTACCTGTTATGGTTTTTAATAAAAAAAATACGAAAAAACACGTTTATTGTATTTGGACACCCTTTAATATTTTTTAAATTTTGTATTTGTTGCTATAGCGATAAGGGAAAAACATAATTTCAGCTTTCTAGCTATCACGGTTTATGAGAGACAGCCTGGAGACAAACAGAAATCGGAGGCTTAGTAATAGGGTTAACTGTTAAGGGTTCCGTTTTATCTTACGGGTACGGATCCCTATAAGTACATATGTAAGTATTCCTGCAGGTTCAATATAAGATCAGGTAATTCAAGGTCCTGTCGACGCAACAAGATGTTCGTAAGAGTTACCGCGACCCTGGCACACAAAGGGCTTCAGGAGGAGCATAGAGGGTTTTAGTCAGTAAAATACTGACACATCCTCCCGCTGCTCCCACAGCAGGCGGGAATGTGAATTTGATGTTTCCCACAAAAAAAAAGGTATTCCGAGATCTTCAACACTATGTGTTACAGAGCTACAAGAATATCTTGGAACCAAAATGAGACTGATGTATTCCAATACTGAACATGGGATCTCCTATGGCCACAGAACCTAGTCCACGGCTTTACGCATCCAGTTGGCAGGCACACCCACCTTCGGAATATAGGGCGATCAACGCTACGTATGCCAAGAAACTTCAATGATTAAGTTCAATGACATCATCATCATCTTCCTGCCATTACATTTCACTAGGGGGTCGACGCAACACGTTTTTTTTCTTCCATTCTCCCCTATCAGACGTCACACTATCATTAAGCCCAATGTAAATACTAGTAATATTTCAAATGGATTGAAAATTCTCTCATTATATGGCCTACCTTCCCAAGCTGAGCAGCAATAAGCGTCGGTAGCCATCGCGCCTCTCTGGTGTCCAACAGTAGGAATATGACGTCATGTTCCGATATCGCATTAGTGATAAGCTGGATGTTGGATATTGTTTCCTTCTTTAAAGATTCGCCGACGGGATGACCGGGCATGGGTATGTGAGCTGCTAACCCTTTTGTTACCTGAAAGTGGTAGCAAAATGAGAAAATCTTTTATCTTAGTAGGTAGTGGTGGTGATGGAAATGTTATTATTGTTAAATGAACAGCTAAAAAAAGTATATGCACACTGGACACTCTACAGTGTGCATATACTTTTTTTTTACAGGCAAATAATAATGCATTATTCTACCTACTTTATTTCTGGATTTAATCATAAAAATTACTTTTTACGTTTCCAAACTTTTTAGAAGAAATTTTGCAGTATTTCTAAACATAAATATAACAACATCTGTGATAGAAAACTTTGACCCCTATACAGTCAAATCGTTAGACAGTCGATTATTTATCTGACGGAAGTGGATGATAAAATGTGAATACTTACAACAGAAGGCAATATATTTTTCAGTCCATCGGCTGCTGCCTCAGCCTTCTTCCTGCCTCCATTGAGGCAGTCTTGGTGTGTGAACAGCACCTGACGCGTCGGATTCGAGTACGACACTTTACCATTATCTATGAAGGTGATGTGACGAAAACCCCACGCCTAGGAAAGGTACAACAATATATTAAATCAATGTGCAGATAAACTGAAAACTTGCCGAAAATTTTAGATCGACTAAACAAAAACACTGCTGATATAAAACGTCATATTGAAGTAATTTAGTGTAGGAGCATGGTAGTGCCCCTTTTTTTTGTATTTGCTATGATGATATCTAGCTCTACCAATGAAGATATTCACCAATAAATTTCGTGCGACATGACAGCCGAGAGTGCCAGCACCCAACAGCAAGCATTTGGTTGTCTTCATCACATCCACATCTAAATCGGGCACTAGACGCCATTTCATTAGCTTTATGTTGAGATCTGATGACGCGTCAGCCAATCTGGAAAAATATAGATCGTTAATTAATTGAACACAAAATGGGGTGTTTAATGTGACCTTTTGAGACCAGACATTTGCCTTTTAAAACTCATAGGTAGTTTTATAATGTAAAGAAAATTCACTACATGTAGCTATTATAACTTGAGACTAATGAGGTTTGATATGAATAGCTACTATTATAATTGCTATTACTAAACAGGTATGAGAAAAGCAACTAATTACATTTGCATACATGCAAATAAAGAAAACATCAAGAACCACCCATAACTGAACCTTATGGCTATTGTATTAAGGATAATATTACAGTAAGATGGTCAAGAGCTAGAGGTATGAACACTTACATAACAGGATCCAAAGAGGCAGACATATTGGCAAGCTTTGGACCAAAGTTTCCTTTATCATTCCTTTCCCACCCAACCCAGCCTGCTGCTTCTACTGACTTGACATCCTTAAAGAAAAACAATATTATGGTAATCTTTGATAGGTGCTACTCTAATAAGGCGAAGATTAATAAATTTAACATTCCACCTGTCAAATTCATACATCATACAGCCATCAAAGAGGTTTTACATATTGTGATGTTTTAAAAGATACAAACAATGTCATCATCTAGTAAAACATAAAGTTCATCACATTTCTCCATTCATGTAATTTTTACATTTGTAGAATTATTTTATTGCTATACCATTATTATGTAATACCAGAGTGTATATTAACATATTATACACTCTGGTAAATTTGTACAGATGCTAAACAGAATTAATTACATACAAAATTTTAATTATATTATCTGTTTACTCAATGAAATACATACCTTTGGCACTGTCACAGAAAATACTTTACTATTTTCAACACCTCCTGTAGCGTTACATCTTAATCCTATTACTTTGATATCAGTGCCAGCAGAAGCAGGACAGTGGTCCAATAGGGCTGCTAAAAACAGTCTCAAAGGCCATCCAGGGTTGCTACCATTGCTTGGATCATTGAACACGTAAAATGTATTGGCATCAACTGGCACAGGGTTATTAAGATCTAGAATAGTTGATAGAGTCTTAATAACAACCTTTTCTTCCTCTTTAGTTATTGCAAAGAAGCATTTTTGGTCCCTATGTAAATTTTTGTAGCTCTGTGCTAATGATTCTATTTGTTTATTACTGAGTAGTGTTGCAATACTGGCACTCTTTTCCTTAATGTAAACTGTAGGCTGGTTTGGTGCTGGAAATGCAAACCAGTAGTAGTAGTGAAACTTTTTGAGGTCCTGTAAATTGAAATTTATTTTGTTATCTGATAATTTCCAAAACAAATGTTAGGATATAAGTTAAAAGAGGTCTGAAGCCAATAGTAATCTCTATTATTACTGTTGGGTATGATATACTAGACAAAATATGTATAATAAGTAAGTGACTTACTGCAAATGACAAAATAATGAAATGTAGTAATTCGCTAGGATTTTCAATCCATGTTTTTTTTCTCAAGCTGGCCCATAAGGTTTTCCCGACTGTGTTTAACAATGCTGCTTTATCTATAGCCTTGAACTCTTCTATAGTATTCTTGTTCATTATTGTTCCTTTGACATTTGTGTATTGTTGCTCATCTTCTGGTACTCTGTAAGATTATAGTTTTAAAGATATAGTATACCTTGTAAAATATAGCTTGATACCTGTGACGTTTGTCGGAATGACATTACTAGGGATGGAGGCGTGTTTCGTAGCTTATCGATGTTTGTGACGTCATGAGTTTTATTAAAAGTGACAATGTAGTCATTGTCATTGTAAAGATGTAAAATAATGACCAAATAAATGTATTTGTAGTTGACTTAAATGAAATAAAACAAAAATAATTCAAAATAATCGCGCAAACGGATCACAAATTCGCGACACTCACTATTCAAAACAGTCTTTTTCTGTCTTTTCGGCATTTTGGCAAACAAAAAAAAGGTAACACCAAACAAAGTAACACAAATAACACCATAGTAATAAAAAGTAACACAAATATTAACAAAACAATGGTAGCGTATACAAGGCGCCTGCATCGCGTCAGTACTCGTACTGACTCAAAACGATGGCGCCCGCTTGTTTCCAGCACGCGAAACCATTATTTCCAAACTAAATAACTACATTTTATACTAGTGAAATTTTCATAGTCTTATTTTGTCGATAATCATCTATCAGTCACTTGCACGTCCCTAGAGCTCTTCAAAGTGCATTTATAAAGTAAGCTAAGAACCAAAAATTATTTAAGAAATATTAAATATTATTTAAGTTACTCATATTTTTACTGGTATTTTTATAATTACATGATTATTTTTAAAAATGCGTTTTATTTTTATACACAAACGTCGTTTTTATGTTAAAAAATTTGAACTTTTAAAAATAATTTTTGGGTTGTAGCTGTCTTCATAAAACGTCCGGAAATGTCACAGGTATCAAGCTATATTTTACAAGGTATAGGTAATTTAGATAACACAGGTTCTTAAAAAAGGTACTTTGTAATTGAGAATTTTATCATATAGATATTTATACTAATTTATCAGGATTTTTTCACATGAAAGTAAATAACAAAAAACACCGACTCCAACATAGCTTGAAATTGAAAAACCGTAGTGTAGCGAGTTTTAAATAGTGTTTTAACTCGATTTTATGATTTATTTGAGTAGAAACTTACTTGTTGAACGACGTGCCATCCACTTCAAATACTGCAGCTATATCACCACGGTAAGAAAACCGCCCATAAACCTGTTTTGTGGTCTCATTCAATTTATCTACGTCGAGTTTCATTTCTGTAAGAGTATGCCAAAACGACGGGTGCACAAAAGACATGAACGGTACGTATTGAATTATTTCTTCAAGATTTTCGGAGGCCGACATGGTTTTATTAAAATATCTTTCTATTATATTTATATTAAAATGCACTGCGATAAGGTCTAACAACAACTGTTTAGTGTTGACAAATGACAAAGTATTTCTGACATTTGCCTACGAATTTGTCAATGTCAGACTCAGCTGTACGCGGCCACAGATTGTTTATAGCTATCCGTGCAAAAGCAACCTCTTAATATCCGGTAAATTTCAAATAAAGCTGGCAGCCACAAAAAAATCACAAAAAAAACACATTTTTTATATCTTTTCCGCAGCATTCGAATTAACAATATGTCAATACACTATGTCAAGGGCTTATTTTATAATTTCTTTGATCGGGTTTTGAAATTCATTTCATAACTATAAGTATAGATCCATGTAGAGAGTGGTTTATTTTGGTCTCTACAATCGAAATTATTGTGCTAAAATCTGTAAGTATTGTGTCTGCTGACTACTTTAAAAACAAAAAAATACTTTCTGGATACAGGGAGCGTGGCGCCGAGACATTGGCGGCGACCAACTCTGTTCCATGTCAAGTAATATCGATTAATTACACTTTGTCTTACTAAGTTAAACACTAAAAACTTAGTAAGTAACAAAGGATGCTCGTATAACAAGTAAGTCTAGATTGTTTAAAGCTATTTACAGCATGAAATTGTTTTGAATTTAACACTGCAACTAGTATTTATAGAAGTTCTATTCTTGTTATGCTTTAGTTTCATTAAATTTTGTAGATTCTTTGCCGTAATATAAATTTAAGTTAAAGCCTTCATGGACTGGACTTACAGTGGTTTTACTGTATTTTGTTTCAGAATAGTAGATTTGTTTTCTATCTAAATAATAAATAAACTATTAGGATATGGCAATAACGTCATTTGATTTATCTTGTGATAACTTTCCAAACAAATCTTCGTGTTCGACAGCTAGTTCTAAAGGTGGGAACTCATGTCGGTTATTAAAATTAAACTTTGCCCCTGACAGCAGTTTGTCAAGTACCCACACATTAAAAGGAGGCAAAACAAAGGGTACCAATTCTAAATCCCCGTATCTTACTACCGATAGAGTACAGTTACTCTCAAGGGTAACAGAGAAAAGATTAGCAGTTCATAAAAAAACAACCGACTTTGTCTCATCCTTTCCATTGGCGGTCAATTTATATAAAGCTAATTCAGATGAATTCAAATCATCGAAAAAAGGTAACAAAAAAGTAAAAAAATCTGTACTTACCCTTCCAAACGCATCGGTGCCGGTACCACAATGTACGGTAAGCGACATGAACGACTCGGAGTATTGTGGCCAAACAGATGAAGATTGCAAGCAGAAGGTAATAAAAAAGCGTACGCCGATTCAAAGTAATAGGAAAGCAAGAGTAAGAGAAAAAGACTTTGAGTTCTACGATCGAGATGCGCAATATTGCTCGCAGTTGAACATAAATCTAGATTCCAGCTCTACAGATATGTTAAAAGATTTTAATGGGGATGGCAAAAGAATTAGCAAGAAGAAGAAATCAAAATCAAATTTTAACAAACCTCAAACGGTAAATAATAGTGACTTAAATGATGTCTGGACTGTTCTGAGAAATATGAATAGATTTCAATTTAGGCCGTCACCTCCGCTGTCGGAAGAAAGTATATCTCCAATTAAGAAAACAATTAAAAAAAGACGAACCAATCGAAAAGACACGCGGTAAGTGTTTCAAACCTTCGTGCATACATTACATTTCTACACAATATTCTTTTTTTTTATCCAACTGTCTTTTTTTCTTTTTAGTGTAATTAAAACTTGTCGCACTGAAGAATTTGCGTACATATCTAGATACGAACTGGACGATAAGACACCACGCAATTATTCACAGACGTCCAGTATTGATCGCATTACCGTTATCGATAAACAAAATGAATTCAGCAAAATGTGCGAGGAATTCGAAAAACGACTTCTCAAAACACATAATTACTTGAAAGATACCAACAATAATAAAAACCGAACTACGAAGAATAAGTTGCAAGGTCGAAACACTAAGAACAGTTTAAAAATTCTTGGAAACGTGTCCAAAGAAAATAAACAGTTAGTTCCACTGAGAAAGAAGAAGAGAAGTCCCAAATCCGCTAATGATCACAAAAGTAAAACTGAATCGACGCTTAGCAACGCCATAACCAAGGATAGTGGTGTTTACGAAGGAAACTCACAAATGACTGATACTTGTGGCATTTCATCACCTCGAACTCAGAATGAAAGTCCTTATCCAGGTGGAAGTTTTGTTTACTCTGATAATTCGGGATCAAGTAGCGCCCAAGCTCAAGTTTTTGCAGTTAAAATTGGGCCAATAAAAGGTATCTACTATATGATCTTAAGTAGTTTTTAATCATATTCATAAATCCAGATCTTTTTTAACAATGTTGAGCTTTTAGGTGGAACACAAATGTCGAATGAAGTATTTCACTCTCGGCCGAATGATATTACAAAAGCAGGCATAGGTAATGGGCCTAACTTAAACATTAATTCAATTACAAATAAAGTATTGGACCCACAAAAAAGAAAACCCCGTTTAGTAACTACGATGCCAAGTTCATGCATGATGCCAAAATTGACGCAAACGGAAATAAAAAGAAGGCTTGCTCATATAAGATTTCCAGTCCTCATATTAGGAAAAGATCAACTTAGTTCTAACGTTCCAGTTCAAAATTACGATCCCCCACAATTTGATGGTTTAGATAAACACATATGGCCATTTATGACCGAATGGTGTGCCAATCCACCTGTTAAAAAGCCACCTATTGATAAGCCACCAATTAACAAAGAATTAAAGCATAACAATTTCAACCAAAAGAGTTGTACTCGAAAATATACTTGCTCATCGAATAATTCCTCTTCAATCGAATCAAACAAACAAAGTATTGAAACAGCTGTCAACAAGATTCCTATGTTTAAAGAAGGAAACAACGATTTGATTAAGATAAAGAAAACTGAAGTGAAACGACCAATGCCAATTTCAGGAATAAACGATAAATTGCTTCAATGCGCAAAGAAGCAAAAGTCTATTGTACAATTAAAAGAGAAAATGCTTAGCTTTTTATACAAAAAGACTTCTAGCCGTAATTTTGACGGTGATCATCAAAATGACGAAAATGAGACTAAGTCCAGGGCATTAGGTAATAGCAATAAGGTTGAGCCTACAAGCATTTCTCAATTGAGGTCTGTGACACCGAACGTTATTCCCGACAAAATTGGTGCTCCAAATCCGATTTCAGCAATAGTAGCTAATAAAAAGACCCAACATTGTGCGCACCCATGGGCCAAAGCGAAGTGGGCCAGTGATTTCATAGATAATGTTATAAAGAAGATCAGAAGTGGAGTCTATTACACGCACGACAATAAGTACGGCAGCCGATTTCAACGGGGTAATATGTTTTACAAGTTTATCTATTTTCTGAATTCATTACTTGATTCATTCGCATTCATTTTCTTTTTCCTGGCTTATAGTGTCCCACTGCTGGGCAAAGGCCACCCCCAAATACTTCCACGATTCTCTATCTTGCGCCGCTTCGAACCAGTCATTACTTACTTATTATTTTGTTTTTATAGTTTTTAAGGAGGTGTCAGTACAAGCTGGTTCATTATGCGATTCTTCTGACTTCACTCAGACATATGAAAGTGACCTAGAACTTGCACGCAAAGAAGAAGCATCTTCAACTCGAAAGAATTTGATAAGTATACCAGGTTTTGGCAACTCGCAACCGTTGCTTGAAATTAAAACTCTAAACATGAGCCAAATCGCTGTGAAGCATTGTGTGACAAACGTAATGTTTCAGTTCGATGTAACAGTTCCGTCTAAAGTAAATAATACAAAGAACATAAGCAAATCGTTACCACTAATACCACTTGAAGTAACTGAAAGTCAAACCAAAATATACAAATGTAATACAACAATTCTTAATGCTATGTTACCGGCTGAACTATGCAGTATTTTGCCAAAAATTATGAGTAATCTAATCGAAGTTAACATGGATTCGGATATTCCACATCCATTGGTTCCTGTGAAAACAGAATCATGTTTATCTACAATATCTGAATTAACTCGAGGAGAAACTTCAGATATTTTTTACCCTATAGTGTCTATTCCGAAAATAATTGTAACTCCAAAGCCTTTGATCGATGGAAGGTTCACAACCAATATTAGTACTTTAAAATCAAAACCGAGTAGAGTTTATGTTAAAGTCAGATATAGTCACGATTTAGTAACAGAATTGTTACCAAAAATAGTGATTCAAAATTTGTCGGAGTATTTAGTAAGCCCTATGTTTAACATGGCTGTCAAAAGCGATATGAATTCAAAACTCTCTGTAAGTAAACTAAGAATGCCCCTTGCTATAAAAAATACTCAAAGTTCTACGTGCACTACTTTGGAAGTTTATTCGTGCAATAACAAGAGGTTGACGTCTTCATTTAAACCTTTTGACCTTTCAATTGTAATTGAAAGCATTTTAATCAATCACAATTTACATATTAACCGGAATTTAAATTCTTATTTTGATATGTTCAAATTGCAAAATAATGGCAAGAATATTAAAATTAACGTATCAATGATGAACAATATGGGAGTTAAAAGGAATATGACGGTAATTGTTGGCAACTTAAAATTAGACTCCATATACGAGGCCTCAACAAAAATAACTAACTCAGAAAATAAAGATACAATAACATATCATGGCGAGAATCGCATGAAATGTCTAGAATACAAAGAATCTTTAGCTAGTAAAACGGAAACTACGGAAATAAACCAAGTATCAAACAACAAAATCAAAAGAAGTAAAGGATTTTACAGACAGGTTCATAGAAAATGCAAATCTACAACTAATATACCTTCCGGAGAGAAAAATATTAACACTTCATTGAGTAAGATTTCGAATTTAGACGATTTTTTTCAAATTCTTGGACCGAAAAAGAATTTTAGCGGAGTTCTTGATGGTTACGCTGCGAAAAAGATTCTATCTTCTTTAATTGAGGTAAGTACCTAGAGTATCATGTGGCTTTCAAATTGAATATTTTACATGTCTTTTTGTCAGTACCTTTTGCAAGTACTTAGCTGCCTATCCAGAATTATGTATGGGCACAACCTTGTCAGACCTACACATTTTTTAATGTTTCATCAGTGTGCTGTTTCAACCAGTAAAAAAAATCTAAAGCATAAACTGTTTGCAGATGAAAAATTGGGTGACCGAAATAAACCCGAAACAGGCCCTGTTGATATTACTCTTGACGAACAAAAAAGACACACCCAATTTAGTGCGATTTCGGCCCATACTCCTCCAAGGAATAGCCGTAAACAGGATAACTCGGGCCACAGAATTAGATATGGAGATCGAAGTAATTGAAAGAGAAAATTTAAATAAATTTTCCCAGGTGCGTTTTATCTTAGCTGTATGTATTGTCTTATTTGTTGATAGCTGTTTTGGGTATAATGTTGTATTTTTTACGTACGAGAAGTTCGGCATACTTCGAAAGGAAAAAAATATAAATAATCAATCTATGTATTTTTTCTTGCCCAAAACTGCTTAACAATTACAAATCAATCAATTTCTATTACTTGGGTTGTATTGTAGCTAATAGTATTCATTTCAACTGCAGTTACTATTCTGATATGTATTTTTTTTTTCATCCTGCCTCATCGTCGTGTATTTCAAATGAAAACTTTTTAATGCAGTACGAAGGTATATCTTATTTGCCGGAATCTGCTACGAATTACGACAACTTATTGGAGGAGTTGTATTGGATCGCCAAAACTACTGTAAGAGACTTTTTTACAGACAATTGTTGAAATAAGTGCATACTGTAAATAATTTACAATACTTAACTATTTTTTTTTTATTTATCAGGCTTCAGATTACCAAAAACCTTTCGACGAGTCATCGGAAAGGCTTCTGAAGGCGCTGTTAGAGAAACGAAAGAAACTGAATCCTTCGTATCTCCGTGTAATGGCGCGATATGTGGGGTTAGGACTGTTGAAACCCCCAACAAAAACATAATTTATTTTGTGTATTGTTTGTGACGTTTGTGATCGGTTAAAAATTGTATTGTGATTTTATATAACTATTTATACAGATAAACGTTTCTTAACAAATTATTTTTTCATTCTATGGCAATTTTACGAAATTGTTAAAAAAGTCCCACTCCAAAATAATTATTAAGCATTCAAATCCAAAATGATTTAATGCACTGAGCTCAAAATATACGAAGTTGACGGTAGATAGCTTTTGATTTCTTACTCATATTTATAAAAGTCCAATAATGACTTAAACAGGTAACGAATTATTTAGCGTATTCGTTAGCTCGTATACATAACAACAGTTAACTCTTTTAAATGTTATTAGAAGGCACGGCTGGCATTTAGGTATTGTTTTAGGGTTTCCTACCCAAAAGGTAAAACGGAACCCTATACTAAGCCTCTGCTGTCTGTCTGTCTCCAGGCTGTAGGTATATCATAAACCATGACAGCAAGAAAGCTGAAATTTTAACAAATTATGCATTTCCGGTGCCGCTATAACAACAAATACTTAAAAAAATATATATTAAGGGTGCTAAGGGGGAGTAAAAATTGCGTTTGTAAGGGTTCTACAAACGCAATTTTTACTCGATGTCAATCAACTGGTAGATTAATAGACAAAAAAAGAGTACACCTACAACAAACGTGATTTTCTGTTAAAGATGATAGTACGGAACCTTTCCTACGCGAGTCTTACTCGCACTTGGTCGGTTTTATTTACTATCGTGCGGATTTTACCATGCATGCGTGATTTTGTTATTATATCTGTCAATTATCCAAACGGAATGTGCGGACTGTTGGTTTAAACCTTTCTGTTGAAGCTATTCCAAAATAACGGGCATATGTCTCGCATTGTTTTCTAATATACCTATTACTAATTAATTTTCTAGCTTATTAACTTTTAGGTAATCATCTAACCAAGTAGTGTGCAAGTAACCTTCTCATATGAATCGTTCACGGTGCATGCGCATTGCCTGGACGCGGCTTAACCGATTCCGTGCGGAAGTCTTTTTAGCAATCATTAGTGCCTGGCGTCAAACAAAAATTCTGTGATGCCTCTGAGGCACCAAGCGCCAGAAAGTTTGATGATTCCCCTGGGGAATCATCCGCCATGAATTGTCACTTTTAGCTTGTTTTCGTATTTCTACTTGCTAAAATAATCATTTGACATTGTGTATCTAACGTAGGCAGTCAGTAAATTCGTTCAGTGCGTTTAAAAGTGACGATCTGTGTGTTTTTATGGAAATGGAAGGTAAGTGACTAATTTATATTAGGGGTCGTAAACCTTTTTGCATTATTTCATGGATTTATTTATTCAAGTGTTGTAAAGAATTTATACACGTACCACTTGAGTTTGTCGCGAGGTGATATTTATTTATTATTATTTATAATACAGTGTTTTGTAGGGAAACAATTTTAACAATAATCAAACGTATACGCAAGGAAATACGGTACTTCGTAGGCGAAGGGCCGGCGAACGGCGCACTCTTTGTACGTTTTTAGGCAACAATGAACCTTATGACAAAAGCATTTGATTTTTGAGAAACATTCCAGAAAGTGGGCTGTTAGAATTATAATCAATAATAAAATGTGTCGGCAACTTGGTTTACAACCCCTGATGTCAGCTAATTTGCGAAATTACTTAAAACGAACACTCTGGGCATGATAAGGGTGACAAATAAAGACACTTTTATTTAGGGGGCTCTTTTGACGAATGTCGTTTAAGCCGAGTTTTGTATGATTTAGTTTTGTATCCTCTCGGGCACCATACGCCATACGCAATAGATTTACATGGTGCCTGTGCGGCATCATCCGCACGGAAACGGTTAAATCAACACTGATTTATGTGTAATTTAAAATAGTAATATTTTAGAAATCCCTAGCAGACAAGGGCTTTTGCAAAGACAAATAAAACAGTAAAAATGAAAAATTAAATAGGTTTTACATTTTTTTATTGTGTAAAGATAATCACTTCTGTGGCGCACTCTTGTCGGAGCTCTTTGAGTCGCGCATAGAAGCCGAACGCCTACGTTTCAGCTCTTCTTGGCGTCTTACCTGCAAAAGGAAATATCAACAATTAAAAAAGTGATACTATTGATTGATAGATCAATTTTGTTATAAATTATTATGTTGCTGATTTAATACCTTGGTCTATATCAACAATACGCCAAGGGGTAAGACACAGCCATTACTCTTACAGCTAAATATGATTTCCACACATCAATATTGTGGTCATATGATATAAGCTGTTCAATTACTGCCAGCTTGTGACAAATTTAGTAGAATAGTTGCTAGTACAGTACTAGAATTTAATAGAAAGTGGCTTATTTACCTTGGATTCCTTCTTTCTCTGTGCAAGCAGCTTGGCGTACTCAGCCTCGGAGGACTTGCGCTTAGCCAGGCGCTTCTTCTTCAGGGCGAGACGGTGACGTCTGCGCTGTAGGACAACAGGGGTGACTAACCTCTGGATCTTGGGGGCCTGGTGAACAAAATTAAGATATTAGTAAATAACATCAAGGGTGTTCTAATAGCAGAAACTGGTACACTACACATATACACACTAATCATTTTATTATGATTATCAAGAAGTAGTCTTTTGTTCTAGAGTAATATGTAGTGCAGTTAGAGATGTTCAGCACACTGTAAAAGTAGACAGACATAATAAGCCTGAATCTTCTGCTCGGCGCCGATATACTATACCCTGATGCTGCTGTTTCAAAGTCACATTGGCTTGGAAACAATAATTTTATCAGGGAATATGAGAAAAATGTTTGAACTTCCACTCTCTTTCATCACATGACTTTTTGAGATATTAGAATACTTTCGAGCTTACTTTGTGAATAAAAATATAAGACCATCTTTAATATTTTTAAGTAATTTATAATAAAAGTTCCTTTTAGTTACCTTATATCTGGGTTTAGCATTCTCCTTGCCTTCCTTGGCGGGAAGCAGACGCTTGACGACGTAGCGACGGACATCATCATCCTTAGTCAAGTTGAAAAGCTTGCGGATCTTGGATGCACGCTTAGGTCCAAGACGACGGGGTACATTACCATCGGTAAGTCCGGGAATTTCCTACAACATCACAGAATTAATGTTATTTCAGAATTAATAAAACTTATGGCAATAATAAAAGTAAATATTGACTAATTTCTAGTTGTGTCAGATGAATGTATGGTATTTCATATACCTTTAGACAAATAATCCAAAGGAAAACTATGATACCAGTTGTTCTCCCCTGGCGCATATAATTGCTAAGATTTGGGTATCTTAGAAACAGTAAGAACAGGGTAACTGCCATCTTTACCATCAGCAGACAATAAAGTTATCAGATGCTAAAGATGGTCATGCATAAAAATGCAATGTAAGATCAGCTATTTCAAGCTGTTTTGGTTGGTAAATCAAAGTCGGGTAGTTACCTGTTCGCCCTTGCGGACAATGACGAGAGCCAACACAGACAAGTTAGCGTCGACGATGCAACCGCGAACTGACTTGCGTTTCCTCTCACCATCACGACGGGGTCTGTAGCAAGAGTGGCCCTTTGACATCAACAGACGGACACGGCCTGAAACGTGATCACACAATACAAACTAACATCAAGTGACAAAGTTCACTAATCAATACACAACTGTTTGATTGAGGTTATAACGATACATAGCGACGTGATTGTACGGCATATCAATAATTATTGTAATGGTATGATTAAAGTAAACATAATAATTAAAAAATGACAACGTACTGTTGGTGAGGACTCCCTGTTTCATGGGAAAGCCCTGCTTGTCGTTACCACCGGCGACGCGGAGTACGTAGCCTTTCCATTCATCTCCTAGCTGATCCGCCTCCACTTCGGCGCCCATGCGCTTCTCGTAGAAGATGCGGAGCTTGTGCTCATCTACTACTTCGAATAACTTCTGGCATCCCGTAGCCGGGAAGGAGACGTTCAGCTACAAAAACAAAGTGAGGTTATAACACAATCGCTTCATCCATGTTTATCAAACATCGCCGACATGCATTCGAAGGTAAATAAGGACGTAGAACCAATGTTAACTTGTTTGATAAAACCACACGGCACACATTTGAGGCATGATAATTTCACTTCCACAATACGGCACAACTTTATCAAACTTTATTTCAAAAATCATAATACGCTTCTGGCTACTCATTATATTAAGGGGTACGTTAACTATTTATGTATCACTAGTTTAACATATTTCACCTAAATTATTAATATTTTATTAAAAAACATGATGAGAACCTTCATGACTGCGGTTAGATTCCTTGAACGTCAGCCATGAAAAAGACCAGAGACTAGAGAGTTTCCCCTGAGGGATGTCAAAAATAAAAAGTATTGCAACAAACAAAACAAATTTCTTAACCATAGACATAACGTAGCAATAGTGGACGAGATTACTATCGACTAATTTACTAAAATGCATGAATTTGATCAAAAAGTTCCTAAACAGTGTAGTTGAACGTATTTATAAAACAAGGACTAAAGTTTAAAACGTTTAAAACGTTATTTTATAAAGTAAAAAAATATGTTTTAAAGTTATGTAAAAAATGTTTGGTGATTAATGTTATAAATTCTTAATGATGACCAAATAATTATAAAATCTTTGGTATAGTCAAATCAAATCAAACATTGCCTTAGGTGTTATAAGTAATACAAATGGCCTAGAAAAGACAAATAGAAGTCTTGGGTCTTCGAGACTTGGGTCACATAGATGAATGTGGATATTGTTGATGATTTGAATAAAACCCACACGTATGAATTCTTGTCTGTGTGTTACAAACTTAAATGTACTCTGATGTAAAGAGATTATAATGACAACAATTTATTTGATTACTGATAAGACCATATTTTTAAAGGCTAATTTAAAAAGTGCTGATCATTCAAATACAAACCATAGTTCAGCATAGTGTATAATAATATTAACCAAATAATATAAAGCTGTACCTACCGATTTACAAAAAACGACTATATAGTGTTTGCTTTGTCTGTTGAGTTAATTAAAATTATTTTAACCTGTGGCTTACTGTCTATTTATCTTTGAAATTTGCAAGAGTTGTCTTGTGTCAGGTCGTATCTTCTGTCATACAGAAGTCGAGTTTCTGTGAGTCTTCGAGTTTCTAAATTATGAGTGGACAAAAATTAAAAATGAGATAAAATTCTTGAATGTAACTCACACGATAGTCTGAAATAGTTTCTAAACTTTAAGTGCACTGATATTACCATTTACTTGTGGTTTAGGTGTCTATTTTAATTTAAATAAATCTATTTATTATTAAAAAGGTAATAAAACATTAATAAAAATGAATTACGAGGAGAATAAAATTATGGCTCACCGGCAGCATGTGAAATATTTTATGAGATTTTTAAATATTTTGCCTTCGTCGTTGTCATCTCATGATACTACCAGGTAATAAAACAGTTTTTTTATAGCTATGTAGAGTCGCCGTCGCTATAATGACTTTCTCTAACTGGGCAATGCCTTGTTTAATAAATAAGATCTCTATGATTGAGAGAATGCATTGATTCATGAATCAGTCCGTGTTCAGATTCTTAATACATTGATATTATAAATGAGATAATTAGTCATAACTGTAGTACGCAAGTGGAATGCGTGATCCAATGCTCACTATAAAGTCATCCCTGTAACACAAAATCCATACATCAATCTGGCTTAGAGCATATTAGAAAATGTTTATTTAACCTACATGGAGCATAACTGTTTATTGTTTTTAATTAAAAATAAACTATGCATACAGTCCTTTCACTTAAGCCACTTAGACTGACCAAAAGATTTATAAGTAATTTTAATTAACCATTATGGTATTGCTGATAACAATTAGGTTTTAAGTGTTTACCAACTACTTTATCCTGTTGCACTAATAACATACTTATCTTGTTTTTAAATTACCTATTGGACTACCTATTTTGAGTTTACTTAAAACTAAAAATTAACAGAACAACTTTTATCACTATAAGAGTGGTATAAAAACAGGAAGTTAGGAATATTGTTTAAGATATCTTATATATGACACATGTACATTGTTTGTCAGATTAACACTTGTTGAATTAAACTTATGATTTAAAAGTAGTAAATTGTATTGGAATAAAATATCATTGCAGTAATTTAAAATTTAATCTTACTACTTAGCTATTTTGGTCATTTTCTCTTTAAATTACTTTATCATTCATCTTTAAAAATTGTTCTTTCTTGTTTCAGAGTAACTATAGCATATTTTTCCGTATCGGGTCTTGATATCCTGGGTGCTATATCATCGGTTTCTATAGACTTGAGGTCTAGAATAATCGAATGGATATATAGACTGCAAGTTAATCCCGATAAAAGTAGTAAGTATTATTATATTTTGTTTTGTTTATAAATGTGTAGTTGACAATCTTGCATTATGACAGAGTCAGAGGAAAATACATCCTGTTGTGTCCTAATGCGAGGTTAAAGAAAGTTCTTCTAATAAACATAAATCAGAATAGTTTGTATTCAATTAAAACTCAATAAATAAAAAAAAAGGCTAAACCCACCCCAGTCTACACAGTGCCGTGGCATGGCTAAGTTAAAACGTAAAAGTTTTATACTTTAAGTTAGCAAGAATTTTAATTTAATAAAGATTTACAGGATTTATACAACCTTGAACCTTGCAATATAATGTAAAACCAAAATACTCAATAAATATTCTGGTTTTAAAGTCGCTAAATGTCGAGCAGTTAAGAATCTAACAATACCATATTAAACAAACTCCTTGTTAGTAATAATGAGTTATGGTGAAATAGAGAAGCATAAAAATGGGCTTTTAAATACATTCAACCATCGAAAAAGTTTTATTTAAGCTTCAATGGTTTGTAGAACTACTAACAAGCCACCATAGCTTTGAACAGGTACAATACTGAATATTGTACCCTCCTCTTAGAACATTCTATCTTTCAAATAGAATCTCATTAAAATTATACTACACATATTTTTGAAGATCCAAGGACAGACAGTGGAAAGCGACTATGTTTTAAACTATGTAGTGATATTTAAATGACTGACCTTAGTCAGTCAGTAATTTAATTGGCTGTTACTGTTAAACCTATTATGTGGACAGCATTCTAATTAGTGATGTTTGTCATGTAAATGCTAATATTTGTAGTAACATTCTAGGCTGTAATAAATTATATAAGGTATCTAAATCCTAATATTTTAGACTGGTATTTTCGGCTAATGTGTTCAGTGTAAATGATAATTTCTTACTTATTATTATAAGCTTCCATTCCTGTCAGTAGTTTTCACTATGATACATGGCTAGCATTATAATCTTCTAATATATAAAATTCTCGTGTCACAGTTTTCGTTGCCATACTCCTCCGAAACGGCTTGACCGATTCTTTTGAAATTTTGTATATGCATACAGTATGTCTGAGAATCGGCCAAAATCTATTTTTAATTCCACTTTTGTTGGTTTTCGCGAACGAAGTCGCGGGCAACACCTAGTACACTATAATAACTGGCGCTAATTGCGTATCTGGGGCAGATCAGGTGGTCGATACCTTTTGTAGGCAATGCAGTCGCGCTGGTCTGAGAAAACTGTATTTTTTGTATGTAAGCTAATTGGTTGTCTATATTAGGCAAAAGTAACAAGAGACAAAAAACTATTACTGAGATATGTACTAATATAGACAAAAAAGTTGAATAGGTATGTTAGGTATAATGTATGTGTTACAGCCAAAGTAATTAATCTAGATATTATACATAATGACTAGTCATTATGAATAATATCTACTCAATTTAGATAAAGTGATAATTCACACAAAATTAATCACATTAACTAGCTATTATACATAATATCTTCAAAGAATTAGATAAAGTGATAAATAAGTAGATATTCGTTTAAGAATGAATTTGTATTTAAATTTTCCTTAAGCATACATATCAGAAAGATTATTTTAACAATTAAAATAACATAAGATAATATTTTCACCTCAATAAACATAGACATTAAAAAAAAAAAAAAAAAAAAAACCTAACCTCACCTAATTTAGGTTAGGTTAGGTTTTTTTTTAGGCAGGAGTGTGGATATCAAATGAACATTATACCTTTTGATCATTAGCGCAAATGTTGATATAGCAAATAAATATTCGACGAACTGAAAATTATGTCAAACGACATTATACAAAGTGATGATTTTCTTAAACGTTGTTCGATTGAGTAATATTATATCAAACGTTGTTCGATCAAACATGGGTGAACCTAAGATAAAGACCGTCTTATTACTTTGGCTAACTTTGACACGATATTATGAATAATAACTAGATAATGTGATTAATTTATTACACTGTCTAGTGAATTTAGCTATTATCCATAATTACTAGTCATTATGGATAATAGCTTATTAATCACTATGACTGTAACATATGCATAAAATGAACTTTATAAAAACAGGTAGAATATAAATATAAAATATGTTATACGTTTAACCGTTATATCTAATAAAATTTAAATTGACTTAAAATAAACAGAAGAATTAAAATAGGAGATATACAATTTATTGATACAGAAATTGTCGACAATAAAAATAAAATATGCGTACAGGTGAACAGACGGTCGCTTAAAAATATAATTTATTGATTTTTGATTAGACATGCGTATATTTATGTCTTTAAAGGTCAACATCATATTATTACAATCGAAGAGTAGTGTAGGTACATTGTACAGTCACGAGCAAAAACATGTATACGCGACCAATCAATTGAAGTTTAATCCTTAGTCAAATTATTTATAAATCGTGAAACATTTATCCCATTTGCAGAATAAACTATTTCATTTCATGTTTTTGCTTGTGTCTGTACAAGCCAACCGTCAGAGGTCAAACCTCGTGTCTTAGCGACCAGTTACCTTTCAACAAGTAGTCTGACGGCTTTTTGTACTCGGCTCGCAATCACGGCGCTGCCCCACTTTGATAGCGTAACTCGCTTGTTTATCAGAGCTTGTTAAGTTCTATGGTAATTCATGCCACGGATTATTCGATACATTTCAGTGCTTTTGATAAAGTTGTTTTACTATCAGATTGTATGTTGAAGTCAGTTGAAGTACCGTAGTAAAAGGATTTTTGGTGACATGACTTTGAGTTATTATCGATAGTAGTAATAGATGCAAGGGCCAATAGTTATCTTATACAAGGACTAGATGATGGAATTAAAAAAGAACAATTGTCTTATTCTTTACTCTAATTCTTCCTTTTATTCTTCGTAAAGTCAAGATGACTGACAAATAAATTTACTTGGAAATATCGTTTCTGGTATATTAGGTTTCTAAAACTAAAATACACTTATTGTCACAATCTTTGAACAAAATGTGTATAATCCTAAACAAACAGCCGGTAGTCTTTGTCAATACTATTTTAGGAAGTCACTGTGTCTTTACCATCTAAGTAAACCAAGGGCGTTTACTAATGTTAACTAAATAGAGGAATAAACGTGCCGCGCCTATCTATACTACTCATATAATAAAGCTACCAGCAAGATTAACATAGGGGCCATCCATTAATTATATGATCTATTTCTTTTTTCATTTTGTCCCCCTGATACTAGGTAATATGTGGTGAGGTTTAAAACACCCACCCCCTCCCTCACTGAACATTGCAAGTATTTTTAGTACCTACAAAGCATCTTAATATTTTTAGAATATTAGCTTGAAACACACATATGATTTCTAAAATGGATGCAAAGAGTGTTGTTTGCGAGATGACGTCAGATAGGAATGTGAGGAAGGAGATATGCTGCGCCGACATGAAAAATAAATACACGAGATATCTGATTGAGATATTTCGTAATTTTTGTCACCCCCCCCCCCTCCCATTTCACTTATTTAATGGCACGTTCACGTAATTATTGGACGTCTCCATACTCCATACTTTAACGCAATGCAATATTATTTGTTATCGCGTTTATTTGTACGTGTTTTTATTTAAATAGCGTTTTATTGCATGTTTTATCAGTATGTAAATAATATAAACGAACTACTAAGAGGCTTAGGTTTTGTTTTTTTATGTCACCTTAGATATTAAATTTAAATAATAAAATACGTGACTGCTGTCGGTAGATGTTTGTATTTACTTATAGTATTCATGTACCATAAATGATAGTGTGACGTCTGATAGGGGAGAATGGAAGAAAAACATGTTGCGCCGACTCCAAGTAAAATGGAATAAGGACAGGAAGATGACGATGATTCATGTACCGGGACCAAAGTTAAAAACACACAAAAATTATTAAAATTACATTCAATGTAATATAAGGTTGTGGTTTCTACTAGAATACGAAATAGCCTTGACCTCAGAATTCCACTGAAAATGGTGTACACTAATGTTCTAACGATGACTCAGCATTTCTATCTGTTTACTGTAAACTGATTTAGTTAATCAGTTTATTTTGCTGGCGGTGCATACATAAAAAGAAACTTAATAATAGATACTTATCCAATTTCTTGTTTACTTTTATATATTTTTTATTATTACAATATTTACAATCAAGTTTTCTTATAAACTATATCTTAAGTCTATGCCCCACAAAATCGTACACATACCTACTTTTGTAAGTATTTTAAGCTATCGTCGTAATGAATGAACTATATCGTAATGCAATCTATTGTCCAGCCATTGCTTACTGCTTGACGTTTCCTACTAAATTACACTGTTAATTAAATACGGCCTTAGAAAATGTAATGAGGTTGTATTCCTTCCGTATCTTTCATAGGCTAGAATATGGAATAAGATCTAAGATCATTCTAATACACAAATATTGTATTGCACTCCGCAGCGAGAGTTCTTAGGTTTAGGCACTCTAACTGACTTATTATTTATCAACATAAACGTGTATTGTTATGTGAATCAAAACATTCCCAAACTTCAAAACAATTAAGTCACCAGATCACCTCGCCAATTACCACTGTGCGCGACGTGTGCGGGTGGTTCGATCCCCGTGCAGGACAAGAATGTATGCGTTTCACAAATGCTTGTTCTGAGCCTGGGTGTCTCTGCGAATGTCAATTGAATGTCTGTGAAACCACCCCGCGATACAAGGGTTTAATTCCTTAGTGCGGGAGTCGTTTAAAATAAACTAACATATTTATAAATAGATCTGACATAAAACTATTCCTATTTATTGAGAGTTAAGTAAAATAGTCACAATTTTATAAAACCAAATTCATCTTTATTACAGGTGGAGACATGTCGATGTGTGGTTTCCAAGGTTCTTCGACAATCAACATTGAGCTGGACCCGCCGAACAATCACTTTAGATGTGGACACCTCGCGATGACGTATACTGGCCTTTGTATATTACTGTCACTTGGCGATGACCTCTCCAGAGTCAATAGGAAAGCGTTAGTTGAAGGTGAGTAATCGAAAATTAGAGTAAATCCTCATTGGGTTGAGAAATATCGTGTAAGTTGATATGGTTGTGTCGGTTTGCCATTTCATTGGGTTACGAGAGAAGGGAATAGAGTGTGCATCAGTGTTTGTGCACGTGCTTGTGCTCTATATGTTTTTTTGGGTTCCGGGGTGAAAATCTATTGACTTCAACCCACGCCGAGGTTACGGCTTGGGGATATATCGGACGCACACCGACAAATAACACCCCGGGCCTTTTCTATTGCCAAAGCCAGATTCGCGGGATCGCTCGCGCATCATCTGCGCAACTCTGGTAAGCCTCAGTCCTGCTAAGGCGCCTTCTTTAAGGGGTAGGTGTAAAGACCCCATCCCTTACTACACGTAAGAAAGGACGCGCAGGACGACGCGTCTCTTGGCCTGTTAGCTAATTGTGTGACAGAGTGTGCATGCCCTGGGTACCTGGTTGGTATTAGCGACAATAGTTAACACAAGTCTTTATGTAGGGAAATAAAACAAAAGGAGTAACTCACGGTAAGCTGTCCACTAAGTGACATGTGGAACACGGCTTAAATCTGTTAACCTAAACAGTTTCAGGTTAATCAACCGTTTTAATCAGCAATTATTTAATTAATTTGACTGATGACTGTGAAAGTAATCGCAGTAAATAATAAACCGTAGGTTAATTCATGGCCAAGGTTAACAGCCTGTATGCTAATGGTCTAGTAGTCGCGGTGTACGCTTATAGCAGTTAATTCCTCTAAGTAGTTCCGTATAACAATATGTGCGACTTAAAGTTGTGATAGCCTAGTGGTAAGACCATAGGACTGTCAAGCCGAAGGTCTCGAGTTCGATCCCCACGGGGCGCAGCGACATTTCGAATATTGTGTGCGGTTTAGAAATATTCAATTTCACAGCTTCCGTGTTTCGGAAGGCACGTAAAATTGCGGGTCCTGCACATGATCTCTCTCCGGTCGTGTCGGATTGCCGTCCCATCGGGCTATGAGAGTGCCCTTGTGTTTGCGCACACGCTTGTGCACTATAATATGTCCTACGTAGCTGGCTGGTGTCTATGCTATCACAGATGAGAACAGCCTATACTGACTGCTTCAAAGAGTCCATATCGCAGTCCAGTCGTAACGAATATCTTAATTATTACGCTTTTTTTAGTACGACTCTAAATATATTGCAAAGAAGCCCAAGGCAGTTTTAAGAACAACAAAGATACAATTTACAATCGAAGTTAGTGCCTATTAATATAATCAAAACTGTGACAGACTGATAGATCGTGATTGTGAAACGAACATACTTTTATAAAATGTATTCATCATTGATTTAAGTGCACTATAAATTACGTAACAGCACGAGTATCAATCGTAGATTGTGATAACGTATTATTTGATTGTTGTTCGTATTTACTGTTAATTATGCTAAGTGAAATTTTAAAAAGAAATCATTTTGTCGCTGTCTTTTCTTGTTGTAGTATGTGCTTATATGAAAAGAAAGATATAATAATATAAAATGTGATAGATATTATTTCATAGTCTTTTCTTTCTTTTCTTTGAATACAAAAATGATCATTGTCAGAAAATCTTCATCGCCACACACTTCTCTTTCTGAAAATTAACTGATATTGTAAACGCTAAAGTTTGTACATGCTAATATGGATGCTTGTTACTCTTTCTCGGCTGTACCAATTTGACGAAAGTTGATATGGATTCTGTAGTTAGATGACAGCTATGGTTGACATTCTGGCACTTCCATCGCCCTGGGGAAGGCGAACTCCCACCGGCTAAAACCCACCGGAGTGCTTCTCCGTTCCCTATTGTCGGGGGCCAGGGAACGCTTTCGCAAACTACCGAGAGACATTTTGTCACCCTGGTTTAACTTAGGCTACTTTTTATCTGCACTCACCCTCGCAAGCCCCGTCAGTCCTAAATAAATTTGGAAATAACAACTCTTTTTCATGTTAATATCAAGTAATTTCTAATAAAATAATCCTAATGTTTCTATTGATTTATTCTAGGTGTAAAAGCACTACAGACCGAAGAAGGCAACTTCGCGGCAACGCTCTCCGGTTGCGAGTCGGACATGCGGTTCGTGTACTGCGCCGCTTGCATCAGCTTCATGCTCAACGATTGGTCCGGGTTCAACATCGAAAGGGCTACTAATTACATCATTAAATCTATAGTAAGTTTCTGTATAAGTAAGAAGTTGTGATAGTCTTAGACTATTAGTCTAAGACTATCACAGACAGTCAGAGGTCTCGAGCTCGACCCCCACGGTGCGCACCGACTTTTTGAATGTTGTGTCAATTTTAGAAATAAATACCACAGATTATTTCTCTCATTTACTTCATATTATTATACAGTCTTTGAGTCTTAAAATTACCAAGATTTTCACGCCCTGATTAACCAATTTCCATCTATGCATCAGTACTAGAAATACAGAAGTTTAAACGGCTTTTTTTTATTTGTTTACTCAGTAGAACCAGGGCTTACCCATTCTCTTTTAATACGGAAACAAATGATAAGTATTACGCACCTGATAAGAAATCTACAATAGAGTACCTAAAATTAATTATTGTACAATCAAAGATGTGTTAACGATCTTACGGAAATTATACGGATTAACTAGAAAATGTGTTATTAATTTAACATGTGGATAACAATTTTGTATCGACCAATCAAAATTATGAAATAAAATAGTGTACTTAAATCGTTATTTGTTAGATAAAGAGGAGGTTGGTTTGAAAGGTACTTACTTAAGTTTATGTTTACAGGGTTACGACTACGGCATCGCTCAATGTCCTGAACTGGAGTCCCACGGAGGGACTACCTTCTGTGCCCTCGCAACCCTGAGCCTCACAAACCAGCTAGACAAGCTATCAGAAGAACAAGTCGAGGGCCTCAAGCGGTGGCTCCTCTTCCGACAAGTCGACGGCTTCCAAGGCCGCCCCAACAAACCCGTCGACAACCTGCTACAGCTTCTGGGTAGGGGCATCCCTCAAAATACTAGACGCCCTACAATACTCCAACTACGGCAGCAATCGGCGATACGTCTACGAAACACAGGATAGCGTGGTAGGGGGGTTCTCCAAATGGCCAGACACATGCACAGACCCAATGCACACGTACCTAGGTCTAGCTGGCCTTAGCCTCATAGGCGAAAGCGGACTACTAGAAATAGAACCAACATTAAATATAACCAAACGAGCTTATGAACATCTCAAGTCGTTGCACGAAAAGTGGGCGAGCGAGTCATAGCTCCGTTTAACCAATACCTCTTTTGATACGGAACGGCGCAGGGAACGTATTTTCTAATTGTGAATGACGCGAAGCAAAATTATTTACTTTAGCGTATACTTGAGAATGTATGTTTGTTCTGTATGACGTACCGTATGTTGTTATTTTGATAGCACTGTCGATAAAGTTAGAAAAAAAATGCGCATAAATCAAGGACCAAGTTATATCACGTTAGAGAGAGCAGAATCGAACAAATTATTAATATTAAACGCGTATTTTTAGTGTTTGCGCTTCTTGCCTCATTATACACATTTATAATTAGAAAATATCTTCCAAAAATCACGTATAACCTAAGATTTCTATGAATTTTAAGTTACCGACCGAAATTATCGTAATTTAAGTCTAAAACTTATGCTGAAGTATTATTACTGGCGCATAATTCTTTTGTATAATATTGAATTTGTTAGTACTTAAAATAATTATGAATACATAGGTGCTAATATTTGTTTAGGTATCGGGTACCTAATGTCATTGAGGACAACGAGTAAATGTTTAGCGGTATAGTACAATATGAGAATATCTCGCGACGTGCCATGTGCAGTTGAGTAGTTAGGCGTTTATCAAATTATTGCACAAATGTAATTATAAGCTGTTTTTATAATATGTCTAGGAATGCAGTTACACTATTTTAAAATAAGCAACCACAATTAACCGCTATTATATTGAAATCTGTTTATTGTATATCGCATTCATTAAAAAGTTCACCTTTAGATTCATTCTCATTTGATAGAAGTTTTAAGTACCCGAATTTGGGGTGAGTTAAAAACTATTGAACTTAACATTGTTGTAACAAACTATTACTTACTTGCTTATTGTTGAAAGAGTGCCAAAGAGTTTAAGCTGTTAAATGAAACTGGCTGAGGACGGTATTTATTTAATATTCCTAAAATATTTTATAATATGGTGATGTCAGAGTACAGTTTGAATGCACCAGCGATTGATTAAATATCTTGAAATTTGCAGCGAAACAAAAACTAAAAAATTGGGGATCGGAAAATTGTCTTCAATTTCCCCCCACTGTATATTGCAGACACTTCAAATTAAATTTATTTGTTTTAAACGACTTGACCCATTGTCTTAATAGTGGGTTGCGTGGTCCAGTCAAGAACCTTTCGCAATTAAAAGGTGCTTAAGCCATAGTGTAACTGCGTTCTAATTTGCCTACGGTCATCAATTAATAACGACCAATATTGTATTCGAATTTACGTGATCATAATTTTACTGAAAACGGTTGCGAAGATCTTTGTTTCGAATTAAAATTAGTATTTGTTAGTAATATTTTCTGGACCAATCGTGAGGTCACTAAACAAAATGGGCGGGGCTAAAGTTTTTGGTCTATGGTCTATGGAAAGGAATGTTTCATAGACAAAAACAGCGCATGGGTTGTATACCTAGCAGTAATATATTTTTAATATTATTTTATTGTTAAAATGAGCACAAAACTTGGTTGGTGAAGTTTCTAAAATATTTAAGAGTATCTGATTTTCACTCTGGTGATTTATCTAAGGTATGAAATCATTTGTATGATATTTAAAGTTATTATTTCTGGGCTTTTGTATACACTGTCTCTTTTTGAGGAAGTTCTCCTTCTAAGCGCGTGCTATTTTGTTTTCCCCATAAGGTCTGGTAAAATTCATAGTTAATGTAGTTTTATTTTACAATATTTATTTGCTGTCATACAAATGGTAAGTCCATTTGTTGGTTTCAATCAATTTCAACCAGTGTTAGAAAATGGCGCGCTTAACTATGAGCTCTTTAGCCGGGTCTATTGCTGTTGTGGAAGCGAGTCAACGCTCTGCGCATTGTATTGTTGTCTCCCTTTCACACAACAGTCCTCCTTTAATAAAAAGAAATATCTCATAGAACAGATACTGTTCAAGTTAAAATTTTATATGAAGTTTCTATAAAGCGTTTATGATTTGTTGCATCTATTTTCTATGTTACGATCTAGTTTATAAATTATAGTTAAATAGATTTTACCCATAAAGTAGTCATTATCATTAAGTTATCTGCATTTTTGTGGTCCGGTGCATTTATTTTTCATGTTTTTTTTCTATCCATTTTTTTAAATCTCAGTGAGGTGTCTATTTATATTTTTGGATATGGCAATCGCTGACATAGTTTCAGATATCCAAATTTAGAGAAAAGTCTGTTTATAAAATGATTTAAAACGTCAGCATTTTATGCAGGTACCAGTGTTTTCTACAGCTTTATGTTTTTTATTTATTACGTATTTTTATATAGCTTTGCTATTTTGTGGTATAGGAATACATACATTTTGTGTATTATGTAAGTGGCGCTTTTGTGTTTTTTTTAACTATTGTACGTTTACAATAAAAGTGTTTTACAATAGTTCCTCATATTTATTTGCAGTTAGCATTACATGTGAGATATCTAATGAAGTTTAAACAGTTCAATTTCTGCACATAATACAGTGATAAACTCGGACGGGTATTCAATTATGTACTCTAATTCCTCTTCACAAGGTTGATGTTAACACAGCAACTTATATGGTGTATAAATAAATTCCTTAACTTCTGATAACAACTACAGTCAACCGAATTGTATTCCATGATTTCCTTAGAGATGCAGGTTACCACTGAAAAAAATATTAACGAAAATTTTATGGAAAACCAAACTGTTCTTTTGTCAGAAAAAAATACTACAGGTTAGGCATTTTTTTGTTAGAGAATTGATAAACATTTTTTCCTATAATCTTTTGATCGTTGTAAAGGTTTTTCTCCAAACACAAAGTGCTTCTAATAATGGTTATTTTGTATCATGGTGTCACGTTTTATTTCTTGTATTTACAGTAAATGATTATGAACTTGTGGATAAATATCGTAAATGAGGCATTTCAAACATGGCTTTAAATAAAACCTTTTTAGGAATGTGTCCACATTTCTCTTCTAAATTTTATAAAAGTTTTAGGTTGAAGTATTCAATATTTGTTAAGAAGTTATCTAAATTATTGTCAATTAGTATTATTTTATCGGAATCATTAAACTGGAACATGTAATTATGTTTATTTTGAACATTTATTTCTATTTGTTTAAAAATATTGAATTAATATATAAAGAAAGTTAAAAATGGTTTTGTTATTTCATAATTCCCTTTGCGAGCATCAAGTATGGAACGAATGAAAAGCTTTTATGGAATCTTTTTTTTGTTGTAGTGTTAAAAGAGAATCAATATTCACTGCTATTTAACTCCCATGGGTTCCCTTCGCCCTAGGGAAGAAGTGGATTTGACCGGCTAAAACCATCCCAAAAAATATTACTTCTTCGTTCAATATTTTCAAGGACCAAACGGGACGCTTTCGTAGACTACTGTGACAGGGTTAATATGCACCTTATAAAATTTAAGGCTGTCCATATATAGGGAGATACAATTTTCTGATACGGGTTATACGATTTTTTGATCCCATCAATTAAGAACTAGATACCGTTCAAACCTAAGAGGTTTGTATTTAAGTCCTTGGCTTTGGTATGGACAGTACGTCATGATGTATAAAAAAACTGCTTTGTTTGCCTGCTTTAATCTGGCAATTTAGCTCATTAGTATGCCGCATAAACACTCAAGGTTAAGACAAAATGAACAATAAGAAGTGGAACTAAAAGATCCCGATTACCTTTATTTAACATCTAGCCAACTATGTAACAGGTACAACGTAACAGCAATCAATTTACCTAGAACAAGAGCGATTAGGTAGTGACGGCGATAATTACATCAATTGACGCTTAATTCCGCTAAGCCATCTCTTACTTGACTAGCTTAGCTAACTTGTTACTAGGTGACTTATTAGAGCGAGCGCAAAATGGAGGCAAAATAGTTTTACCTGTCTTCTATTGTGTGACTCAAATGGAGTTGGACACCTAACCAAATGTACAGACGGCCGAAGGAGTAAAGCTCTGACCAAATGGTGGCCGGAATCGATCGCAGAAGTCACGGACGGGAGACCTTTTCATTGATGACGTAGTAAGGTATGCTGGTGTTTAGAAGAGGGATGCGTCACAGAGAAATGGCAGACAACAGGGCGGGTCTATACCCATCAGTTATCAGATGATGATGATGACATGACTTATCATCGTCCAGTTCGTCCAGTTCTTATAGGTATTAGGACAGTTTCGTCGCTAAGACAAGCGTTTCAAGTGAGCGCGTTCATATATTTTGTAAAAGCAGAAGATTGAGACAAAACTGTCTTGTCGGTATGGTCTCAAATGAGCGCTCGCCCTTATTCGGCGACTTGGGAAATTAACATACCTACAGCCAAACTGCTTGTCGCTGATATGTCACATTAGTGATCGTGGAATTGCCTGCATTTGCCTTGCGACTGACTGGCTGTCTGTGTTCCGAAACTAATCTATTGATTGATAGACTAAGTTACTGTTAAGTTACATACCGTTTAGATAGATTAAATGGAGTAAGACTGTCCAAGAGTTTAACATGGTTGTGAACCATATAGGTGTTCATTGTAGTGCAAGTACTCGAACTTGCTTATTTCGTAATAAAAAATGTTCTAAAAGATTATAATACTCGACTTATGATTGAAAGAAGAAAATCTTTACTTTTATTTCATACCTAAGGATGTACTTAGATATTAAAACGTCTCTGTATCCAAAGACTATGATTATAATAATATGATAATCTTCAGGTAGGTATACACCGTGTAACATAATTAAACGCACATCCTGAAACTACTTTGTTCAGAATCGATAACAGAATCCATTTCATTAATAAAAATAAATATTTTTTTACAAAAAAAAATATTTAGAAATAATTAAATTGTAGACACTATTTTCATGAAGCACTCGAAGTAAACGAAAATGAGCCTTAAGTCGATGCAATAAGGCTTTAGCAATTCACAGCGGTTCACACTTTCAAACACACACACAAGTTCACACTTTCAAACACTAACAAAGATACATAAAAAGGACCGCCGAAATACGTAATACAATAGGAAAGAGCGAGACAGCCGAGCGCGGCGCCGGCGCGGCGGCGCCCGCGTGGCTCGCGCTTCCTCGCATTAGTCATCGGCCGATCGTTATCAGTGAATGTTTGTCATTATTTGTCAAAACAAAACTTTCGCGCGCGATGTCTTTCAGGTATACTAACGTACAGTACACCGAGATGGTGAGGACTCTAGCACAGTGTGGTGATAACGTAGCATTAGCGTGTAGAACATTTAATGATAGGCAAAAGACCTAGTGTATTGTGACGAATCAACAAGTGCCGAGGACCTTAAAGATAGGATAGTGGCTGCTTTTGAAACAGTGAAAAGGCACATTCTAGTGTTAAGTGAATTGCGACAACAATTGCGTAAACGAGCTTTTAAGTGCATAGAACAAGGTGGTGGACATTTTAAAAGTGTTTTAAAAACAGGACGCCGTCGTATGAGTGCCGATTAATTTTAAACATGTAAGTTTCTCATTGTTTAATTATTATGACTAATATCTTTTAAACACGCCGCCTTTGTTTAGGTACCTATCAAGTTCATCTCTATCAGCATTTCAATAACAATAACTTACGGTTATTAAAATCATTCATACTAAAAAATTCTAATAATAAACATAAACAATTTTATGCAAAGACGTCATAGTATCTACGTACATAAGAATGTAGATAATCTCTTTAGGTTTTCAAATTGGTTTTAAGGGTTTTACTTTTCGTATGTTATGATTTTATGAACTTATGATAGTAGGTATTGGAGCAGCCGCGCGGGCTGCGAGACCTCCACTTTTGTGCGTCTGTGTGCGCGCGTAATGTATTGAGCAATAGGGCGCCCACGCGTTTTGCCAATTATTTGTACAAATTATTCTGACAATATGTAATAAAAAAAAAATGATAAAAATGTTTCAATACATTAATTGTGGATAAAAAAGGATATTCTTTTTGGGGTGTCTGTGGATGTGCGTTATTTCCGTTACACGTTGTATATGTCTGCCTCCTATTGTCAATTTTTTTGTTTAGTCTTATTTTTCTTTCAAACATCCTAAAACAACTCAACTATCTAAGAGCAACGAAAAGCGAAACGCAAGCTAAAACAGATGAGGATACAAAACAATTAGTTGGCCGGTACGCTTTTGTACACAAACTGTTCATTCGGCGAGCCGTGAGCCGTTACGACCTACCTCGGAAGTGCGGTCCACAGATACGTACGAAGCTATACGAAGCAAAGCTTCCCTGGCAGCCGGTAAACTAGACTTACTGAAGTATTAGTGAGCGCTGCACTATCTCTCCCGAACAGTTAGCCCAGCGTTTAAGCGTCGACGAAGGAACGCAGAATAGAGGTGCCGCATTATCAGTTAATGCCGGGATTTCACGGTATTGTACGCGACTCTAACTTCAACATGTTATATTCATGGGGTGCGAGTGTTTTGATAGTATGTGAGACGTCTGAAAGAGGTGCTGGCTGGCTTTGTTTGCTTGGTAAAGGGGAATGTCGGCTTTATATTACTGCCTACCTGTGGGGGTCCATATTGTATTCTACTGTGTGGAGAAACTCGCATTGTATTTAAGTAGGATAGGATGTCATTTTAAGCTCGAAATTTAATAAAATAAAAGGACTAAATAGTTTACCACTTTAAATCTGTTACATACTACGACTCTTAATGCCAAAATCAATGTGTACTAATTCAGCTACCGTTATACAATAGCAAAAAGGAATTAAAAAACCATTACACTTGTCGTTTGTCTTTTGTGGGGTTCGAAAGCAAAACAATGGATTATTCGACCGTTACCTACTCGTCTCCATGGCAACAAGTCCATGCACAATTATAATCTAATTAATCATTCAAAGCCCAAACGTAACGACTTAAAACGCGGTACATTTTATCAGAGATTTTCGTCGGTCGCAAATAGCTATCTCGCACAAATAAGCAATTTACAATTCCGATCCACAGAGTGAGCCTACCTATTCATCATTAAGATTTATAGTCCTTTATCTAGGCGATCTCTTCTTGTTTAATTAATGGAAGTAAGAAAATTTCGTCGTCGCGCAAATTCCTAAACATTGCTTTAGATTCCTTTCTCTTGACGTTTTGGTGACAGTTCTGCAACCCTCGTTGCTCTGTTAACCCAACTTAAAATAAATAACAGTTGGATTATAAATTGGATCCTTGATTGTTTATCATTTTATCGCATTGCCTAATTTATTCCCTAATTGGACGAAAGTCTGGGATAAAAATAGCCAGGAACCTCAATCTCTACGCCAATTAAATCCGGGCTAATTCTATTTCTTATTTTAAAATTGTTTTGAATGGGGTAAAGTAATAACAGCTGTAGCTACGACGTAAGTAAAGCTAAAAAACTTATATCGAAAACGCTGAACTCTCACCTACAAAATATTATGAAGTTATGAACGAACGAAACCCATTTCACATCCTAATTTACGTCAAAACGACGTTAAGTAAACTCCATGGTAAAGTTCAAACACGGAACTCGATAGAAAAGAAAGTTCTGTTTTTTTTTCCATTTCAAAACGGTTTACGGAGTAAGTTTTGGTCCCCGCTAACAAGCCATTAGAATGTAATCACAAGTTCTATTAATTTTGCTGTGACGGTCATGCGGAGGTAAGTTAGAGAGGAGGTATTATGTCGCTATGTATGTGGTTAGAATTTCCTGCTCTCCACAGAGGTAACGGCTAAACTAACTTAGGTAATTATTCGGCTCTGTTATTATTGGACGTAACTGTGAGCGTGTAATCAGCTGAGCTGAGCTAGTTCTGTTGCATTTGTAAGTACTTAAAATAAGTACTTTGGTACGCTACTCTCTACTTATTAGTATTTATATTAAAGTTTTGCTTGCTATCTATTTACATTTTGCGATATCGCTATTTCTACTCCTTTTCAACGTGTTGGTATTAAGTACTCTGTCCACTGTCCAGAAAAGCGATCTCCAGTATTTTTTGTTTAAGTATTTAGACATAATTCCTCACTAATATGGTACTAATTACGTTATACTTATTTAATACGTATGTCTCTTTTTAAGCTTAAGTAATATCTAGGTACTGTTGTCTCCATACTTTTCGTTTATTAAAAATCCAGACCGGGAAAATCGCGTCGACGGTCTTTACAGAAGGGATTAGAATTAGGAAGAGTCCGACCAAATCCTTTGTAATTGCGGCTAGTAGAGTAGGTACTCACGTTAATACTAGAGCATACCTACCAAGTTTCGGATAAAAATGCTACTTTATGCGATAGAAAAATAATTTTGGAGAATATATTTATGTAATTATGAACTATATCGATTACATATCAAGATGTTTAAGTAAGTAAAAATAAAATTACTTTATAATAAGCAAGATAGTATGAGAATATTTTTACTTTATTTAGTACAGATAAAATATGAAGGTTATTGCGTCCCCCACGATCTCGGCCAATATTTGGGCTACTCAACGAAATTAATTTGATACAGTGTTTGCTATAGAAATCCCCTGCGTGTTCTATCTTCTATAATAATTTTAATATAATTAGCTCTTACGATAGAGCTGACTACTGAAAAATTGGTTACGTTTATCACTATAAACGTTTATGGTAGAATGATGTTTATCTAAATACGTAAAAAGCTCAGTATAACAATTATATACAGAATTAAACCTATATATAAACGGGCGTAACGCGAATTATGCCTACGCTATGGGATCGTGGCATGACTGTGGCATAAAACAGTCGCGAGCTTGTCGCAGTGATGAACGGACAGTCTGTTGTTGATGTATTTAAAACGCTGTAGGTGGGCAAACCTGTCGTTGTCATATACCGTTCGGCTGTAGGCTATTTTTTTGAAACGACCGCGTTAAACTATTGTATGCAATATGTATTTATTTATACTATGTAATAGGTTTTGTTTAATTGAATGATCTTAGAGCATCGCTTCCCATAAAAGCTATAAGACAGAGCTGCGTCACTATTGTTCCTATAGAAATTTACTGTTCTGATTGTCTACTATCGAGTTTACAATAGAGACGCTTCGCTACGTCATGTATGAAACCATCTTGCACTCAAAATTTCAATAATATTAATGTATGAGGAGGCGTATAGGTCTATCTGATTCGTCATTTTTGATGGACGTCACATGACGTTTTTAGTAGTCCAAAACCTTATTGCATGATTAACTTTAGAAACAGTTTTTTATGGTCGCCGGAGAATATTTATTTGTATTGCATAGTTTAGTTAGTAACCATTTATATTTGTCGTCTGGCGATTTATCAGCACGAGTTTTTAGAGTTGTTTTTAAAATAGACAGATCATTTTGAAACGTAAGTAAGTACAGCATAGATTAATTTCATAAGATAATAATTGATACCATATTCAAAACATAGCTCACTTATTTCAGCCCCTTAATTTTACGTTATCACACGGTTTAAAATTTTGAAATTACCTTTTCTTTTGTTCAACGTTTGCAATATAAAACTAGACATCCTAACAAAACCAAACCAAAAGTCTGTAAACATTCGTATCCTTAGCACTTTTCTTTGTATATTAGTTTTCGTAAAATATATTTGTAGCAGTTGAAACTGAAATACGACTGCCACAGTTGGGAGAGAAAGTGCCCACCGGGAACCAGTCGTGTAAGGCACTGTACACAATGTACTGAGGTACAATCTGGTACAAAACTTGATGAATAAAGTAAGTATCAAGTATCAAACTTGATGAATAAAGTAAGTACTCAAGTATTTGGCTTTAGTATGCAAGATGTTTAAACACCCCGGTCATATCAAAATTATTTTCGCGTTTCTGTACATGGTTAATGTTCAGTTTGGTTTTAGAAAATTAGACAATTGATAATTTAAGATAAGGTTTTCCATGCAATATTATCATCAGTAGGTACATAATTTATTTTGCTGGAGGATAATATGGAAGAACCATTTTTTTTATTTTGGCTTTTTTCTATATTGCTTAGTTGTAATAAATATTATTTCCGTGCACAAAAGTCCGACAATACGAAGACAAAAGTAGATATTTAGAAGTCTAACGTCCAATATGCATCGCTTATGTCTATCCGTCTAGCCACCGCTTTAAAACCGTGGTTTAATCCAGAGAGCCCCTTAATCTTGACTGACGTATTAGTCAAGTGTTGATCCGGGTTCGGGTTGGATCCGATGAAAAAAGACCGCCTTGTACTCTTTAATTGTTTTAGGACGAAACTGTTTACTCAGTACAATAACCTTAAATGGTAGGCGCTTAGCTGAAGTATGTTCCTGATCCTCATTTGTTTAAACAAGTTGTAAAAGACTAGTAAAATAGAAAGTTCTCGAGGTATATGCGGAGTTTCAATGCGTGTGAAATTTTGAGATACAAATTCATGAAACGTAAGCTGCGAGTTACGGAAGCAACATTTTTTGCGGCACGTCCGCCAAAATCGTGACTAACCCCGTAAGTTTGAACTAAAACCGTGTAAAGCCCAAAAAACACTCGAGTGTCATCGCGGCCTCGCGTTTCTTTGTCCATTTAGTAGTCCGCCTGAGAAATGGACGTTTTAGCCAGTGATAAAAGGCAACTTTTATTTAAAAGGACTTGAATGTGCTCGGAGAGCCAACTTTGTTGAGTATTTCTGCCTTCAGAGTAGGCATTTCCTTTGAATGTTTCCTTTTTATTTACGTAAGCACGCAGAGGAAATGGGGAGTTTCATTACGTTTGCCCATAACTCTGAATTCCTTTTGTTCTTAGAGATCCCGATACGGGCCAGTAAATAAAAAACAATTATATTCTCGCTTTAATATTGTTGTAAGAGACTGGATGTAATGATTGATGAGGTGCGTGAGTGAACTTGTTAACATTGCTATTCAGTGAAAGGAAAATTAAGTTAGATGTTTGGAAGTTTTAAATGTTGTTTAGTAAATTGCGTGGGTGTTTTTCCTCAATTTCCTTTTGGACTTTTTGGGTGGAACTTATGTTTCATAAGGGGTATAATTTCGAGGACATTTGGAGTCAAGTTGCAGTGTGCTCTAAATGTAAATTCGAAGACATTAAGCGGTACTTCTGGCGAAGCGATTGCGGTGAGTGCATTTTGATATAACTGTAAAATGAAAGTGGGGAAACGTTCAGCGGTAAACAGTAAGAGTTACTGTACACTTGGAATTACGGCCGCGCTTCTATTAAAACAATAAAAATGCCTTCCAATCATAAATATTGTAAGTAGTATGCATTTTATTTTGTGATCAACAAAGGTAACATACCTTTTTAAGGATAAAAGTTGTAGGAATTTATAGATTAATGCTCGGTTTCCTAATCGGTATCTGTCAGCTCTTTAAAAGAGAAACGTTTTAGTGATTTTCAATCTACTGTAAGTTAGTATTCATTTTGCCCATAGTCATAACGTACACCTTAAATGTCATATGATTTTTGATGCTATTGTCCATGTCCTGTTGCCTGCCTAAAACAAAAAAACAATTCAAACATAACATAACATTCATCAAAACTCTTAAGTACATTTTCAATTACTTAAATAATAAGTAAAATAAATCTTCTTTAAAACGTACACCCAATGTAAATAAGATTAACTTTGCTTAGCTATACGAAAATAGATCTATGTGAATCAAGAAAAAATGGGAGTAACGTCAAACAGATAACACACGGGCAATACAGATGGAGAGCTAGCGCCGTTTGTTTTCAATCTAAAATTTTTCAATAACAAAATTGGATTTCCCAATTACAACCTGTACAAATTTATATGGACGGCACTACAAATATTAAGCTAGAGCATTAATCACTAGATTGGATGGGTTTTGTTGTTCTGTTTCAATCTTTCATATTTCAAAGCAGTTTTACAATATGCTGTTAGCTGTTGTTAGGATTGTCGCTAGAATATCAAGTGTTGACGTTTACTAGCTTTTTCGGGCTGTGATACTAATATTTATGAAACTAATTTGAATTTTAAGGTCATACAATACATAAGCTACTCATGCCGTCGCAACTCTTTTATAACAAAAAAAAACAAATACTACAAAAGATGATTTATAATAAAGACGTGACGTTTGGCTATAAAACCGTGACGAAAATAATAAGTATGGATTAGTAATAACTTAAAATAGGTACCTAATACGCTGTATTTAACTCTCTGTTCTCATTTTATTCCCACCGTATGTCAACTAAGTTCCCTTGAAAGGCCCGAGAGGCGAACGCCGGCACTTTTTCAGGACACGAAAAATGCATTTGTGATTCCGTCATAAACGTTTCTTGGCGGGTTTCTACGCGAATGACTACGGCGTACGTGATGGCAGCTCCTTCTAGCCTACTCAGACAGTTCGCATCAATATCTAGAATCTTGAATGATTGAAGATTTTTTGACTTGATAAAGTAATATCGTAAGAGCAAGACATATTTTTTTGCTTTTTTATAGCTTTTAAGGGACGAATTGCAGAATGGCAGTGTACTATTTATTTTGTATTGTTTTCTTAGTTGAAACGTCCAAAGAAAGAACGAATAAGATAGTTTAAAATTTAAGGACAAACACTTTATTTTGTATGGAAAGCTTCGGTTAAATTAAAGAAGTAGTTTCCGTATATCAAATTCTAAAATTTCGTTGACCTTAGAGCCTTTTTTCTAATTCCATGCTGTGAGGTGTACTTGTATTTAAATATAACTTATTTAAGCTCCCCGAGATCTGTTCAGTCAGTAACTTAAAAGTAACATATGTCTTTGGTGACGTATTTGTTTGTTTTTACCCGACTGCCAAGGAAGGGTTATGTTTTTCGCGCGTATCTTGTAAGTATGTATGAGCATAATATTCTTTAATACCTCATTTCTTCGAACCGGCTTGATGGATTTCGACAATCAGGGCATCGTTGGATTCGTCTTAATTACCCAAGTGTTCTTAGATATGTGACGTCAAACAAAAACCAACATGGCGGCCGTGAGGCGCCGTAGATAGAAGTAAAAAAAAAAAAAAAAAAAAATTTGCTACAATATGGGTATCAAATTAAAGAGCTCATCATGAGGATTCCAAAATGGTATATCACTGACATATAGAAAAAATACTATGTGCAATTGTTTCTTTATTATCCAAACTAAATACTCGTATATTATGCGACGCGGTTGACTAGCGGTTTCGCACACCGTAGACCGTTTACGAAATTTGTAAATAGTAAATTTTACTGCCCTTAATCCTTCTTCTTTTTCTAATTCCTTTACTCTCTTTGTGTTACGCAATCAATCTAAAATAACTGGATCGACGTGTGTTACTTTTTTATTTATTATCTTGGTATTGGAAGTAGTTCCTTCGTGTCGCGGGTGAAATTTTGAGAAACACATAGCCGTATTATAACTAACTAAAAAGTGTTAAATAAAATAAATAAATTAATAAAATTAAAAAACCCGACTGCATAAAAAACACTTTAAATAAAAACTGAAAAGTAAAAAACAAGCTTAGTCTAAAAGTGTAGATAGCAATGCTATTACCACAAAATTAAATAATTTCATAATCAATACACAAAAAATAATAATCTTATGCGAAACATAATTGAGTGCAGTCGGGACCCATTAAATAAACTAGACTAAAATCATTCAATATGGGTCCCGACTGTTACACTCAATTATGTTTCGCATAAGATTATTATTTTTTGTGTATTGATTATGAAATTATTTAATTTTGTGGTAATAGCATTGCTATCTACACTTTTAGACTAAGCTTGTTTTTTACTTTTCAGTTTTTATTTAAAGTGTTTTTTATGCAGTCGGGTTTTTTAATTTTTTTAATTTATTTATTTTATTTCAAAGGTCCCATGTTTCGCTCTATCGAATGTAGAGTTCTAAGTCAGTAGCAAATAAACTACTAAGACTTGTTTCATGTAGTCTAGATGTAGTACTGTATTTAGATTTTGGTTTTGAACAAATTTCGTACTTATCCTACGCTATTTAATGGTGTTTAAATTTCTTGTATAGGGCCATTATAAAGTAACGTTCAAAAAAAATCTGTGATAAAGTGTTTTATATTTAGTTATTTAGAAAGAAAACGAGTGTTTAGGCGACCTTAATCTTTTGAGAGGTCATTTTAGAAGTAATATTTTATTTTTATTTTCCTGTTAACTTGTGACGTGTTAATCTTAAGGATTACGTTTTGTCTTTAAATAAAAGGTAAATAATTATCCCATTATTTTCCTTATTCATATTTTTTCAGTCAGCAAAAAAGAGTAAAACTTCGTAAGGAAACCGACTCTTTCACGAGCTATGAGCTAAATACCGAATATGGCGTCATTTTCGGACCACTTTCCCAAAACATTTTAGTTTATTTCACATCAACAACTTAAATACTATGATATTATACAAAAACAGAATTCTTATTTATTTTCAGCAAAACACGACACAACTGCCTTAATATAATACTTACGAGTTGCGATTTATATTATTTTCTTGGCAACAAACATCATTACAAGTCTGTCATGTACAATCCAAAACTTAGTTCCAGATATCGACATCGAAAGACCCCTTAGCGAACAGAAACGAACAACAATTTATCCGGCACATCTGCGCATCTTTATGAATGTCCCCAACTCATAGGAAACTTGGGCAAGTAACTGCGCCCCTTGGATTTAGGGAACGTTTCTACTGGAGCGGAGTGGTCCGTCAATAGGGAAATGATCTCCGCTCCGCATCAGTGGGATCAGTGTAGAACAGATTTTGAAAAAGAAAGCACTTTTAGTAGACAATTGACGGTCAGATTTGCTTAACGTCATCTAGTTCCGCGTTAGTGGAAACGCACTCCAAGCCGTGTGAATTTAGTTTTCCGCCGAATTCAGAGTAAAAAAATATGTCCTACTAATCCAGGTTACACACAGCGTGTCAAACTCCAATCAACTCCAGCCAGTTGTTTGAGCGTGAAAATGTAACACACACATGTATTCCCTATGGACAAGCAAAAAGGACTTTTATGTTCCAATGTCCACAGTATGTAGAGTGTCGCTACAATGTTTTTAATTTTAGCTTAGCAGGATGCAAGCTGTTTGTTTTGACCCCGATAAATTTTGAGACACGACTTATTGCTATTAACAGCCGTGTGGATTAGTTTCCGAGACGGACGGTGACCCCGTGTCTTAAAGGCAGGGTTAATGGGAGCAAACCGGAACAAACGAGGGCCATTCGTCTTGGTAACAGAGATGCTATTACGTATTTCTCTAGCTTTAGGTACCTACTAAATGTTTTTGTCCTCGGTGCTACTCGGTGCTTCCCGTTTTTAGTATGAATTAAGATGTTTTTGTAGACGACGTCGTTTTATTTGACAATTAGGAAAGGAATAAACTTGTTTGGTTCTTGCATACTTAATGTATTGGATAAGAAGTTCGTAAAATCAAGCAGTGAGTTCATAGAGCTGTTGACGAGTTTTGACTTGACAAATGTATACTTAGCCTAATGATATGAATGCGTTCTTTAAATATCAGTTGTTTTAACAGTTCCTAGTTGAGAAGTAGTAAAACTAACGTGAGGTTCTCTTTATATTACCTTCCACTTAAACATTTAAACGACTTATCTACCGGGTCACTCATTGTCCTACTTTTCTATCTTTTAACACACACTAAAACATAAATTCATCTTGGTTGCATAAACATATTAGGTGAGATAACAATGTTTTGGGGCTACACAAGACTAAAGAAACTGAAAAATTATATTATGATCAAATAATCTTTATAATTGCAATAACTTACATAACCGTCGGTATATTACAGATTTACGCAATAAACGCCTTACTGTATTCCCTAAAACCAGCTCAGATTAATACGAAATATGTTTGCGGTTGTATCTCTATTCATAAATTGCCTGATGTCATCGCCTCGGATTATTAACAGTATTAATTTGCGGTATAACAAAGCTAATTATGTGATATTCGTAGGATTTACACAGTACAGTAATTAGGTTCTGTCCACACTGCTGACATCGCGCCAGGGTTGTCACTGCTGTCATTTTGGACAAGCCTTTATAATGTCGCGGCTTTTGTCACGTTTTTGTGATGTCAAATTGTTATTTTATGGACATTTTCTGTTGTGCTAAAAATGAGTGTGAATAATGAATATATACAGAGCAAGAAGTATGCCTAATTTGGAATTATTAGCTCTGACATCTAGGACTAACATTACGAAAAGACTAACTACCAGATTCAAGATCGAAACTTAGTTGAGTGGAGTTCTAAAATGTCTATTTGTCTCTACATTCTACTTGATAATGACAAAGACAACAATACAAGAGCTGTTTCTTGTGATACGTCGTTCTTAAATACAGCCAATAAAGATATATTACTACACTTTTGAATCAATTTAATGTTATCATTCCCCTGCCCTTATCCCAATTATTATTTGGGGCGCAGTATGTCTTCTTCTTCCACACCTTCCTATCTGACGTTATCTCGCAAGTCACACTCTTTTCAGCCATATCATCTTTTACACAAGCCATTTATCTCATCATACCTCATCTCATCATATAACGTATTTAAAGTTAATCTAGTCATTTAACTTTTCACTCACCAAAAATCCCTTTAAAACATTTCAATTTAAAAGCTTAAGTTGTTTAGCACCTAAATAGACACATCGCCCATCAGCCCTGTTTCTAGACAAGATTGCCGGGCCTAATTAAATTCTGCGAGGCTGTAAATCACGGTTAAGATAACATTCACGTGCAACACGATAAGGTTGACGAACGCTGTCTACGTGACAGTTCACACCTTAGTACATGTCTCTTATCAATTAATTTTTAATTACTACTATCAACTATGTTAGTTTTGGAACTATTGAAGATTTGATACAAAGTGTGTTGGGACGCACGTTTCTTTCGTGGTATTATGAGGATTTCTGTGATGATTATTTAATCTGCTAAGTCAGTCAAGAAGGAAGTAATTATGTATTCACTTCTATTATTTACTAGATTAATATGTGTTTTCGTTACAGTATTTTGTCTAAGCTATGCTATTAGCTTTTTGAGACCTTAACGTATCACACCATAAAATAAGTCAATAATCTTTGAGCCTGACCACCACAGCAGTTTTTCTTTAAAGGGATTTTAAAGAGGTGATGGTAGACCCTCTGTAAACACTAGATTTGTCGCTTGTAAACAGGGTACCGCAAGTTTCCGATACACAAGTCAAGAAAGACGCGTGCATTTATATTACTGCAAGTATTAGTAGTTATATTTTACTGCAAGTATTCGTTTTACATTGATATTTGCTTGCCATCAAGGTTCTTCAAATGCCTAAAGGTTTCTAGTTTCCTTCGTTACTAAAAGGAAAAGGGTTCTAGGAATTGCAATCTGATCAACTCAGTAATATTACTGCAGTCGTGTAAGAGTGACAGGGCAATAGGCATTATGGTATATTTCCATCAGAATAAACACAGTGATTCATGTTCGTTCCTTCACTACACAGTTAAAGGCCTCTACAAAAAGGGACATTCATGGGCCGGTCTTATAACTCAGAGTTAGTTCAACTAAATATTTATGTACTTGAATCCTTGTATGTATTATCATATATCAGTATTCCAACTAAATTCCATCGAAGTATTCAGTCGATACGTGATTGAGTTACGAACATCTGAATAACTAAACTTGCTCTATTAAATTAGTGGGTAGAACGACTTTCCCTCGTGAATATTTCGTGTGTACTAGACTGCTTTTAGTTCTCATAAACAAACTTGTTTACATGGATTGAAACATTACGAAGTTTCGAATTCGTCTAACATAAACGCTACAATATATTATGTATAAGTTCTTGTTTAGATTATATTTTTTTGTGATGTCATTCTTAAAAGTTCGCATCATTTTCGTTAAATTTTTGACCATCTTCTATGAAAGAGGAGATTTTCAATTCAGACGTTTGCATTTTTTAAATGTTTGTTAGCGCATAACTTCATCGCTTGCCAACCGCTTCGAAAAAATACTTTTTTTTTGGAAAGGTTATCCTTTCCAAACGGTCCCATAGTCACTAACTCGGGGTCTGATGATGGAATCTCGGCGAAATCGAGGCAACTCTTCAAATTTTATAGGAAGACGTACTGCAATTTTGATATTTTATACATAAAGTGAAGTAATAAGAATCATTTTCCCCCAGATCTAAAGTAGAACTGAAAAAAATTGTTGTAAAAGTTTGAAGTCGGTCTTTATGTCTCCGTAAAAAATAATTATTCTAACCGATTTCCAAATGGAGGTGGTTACTTATACCTAGTAGTTTTTGCATACATTTGAAAAGTTTTATACATAACTGTGGCACATATCATAACGAAAATATAATTACTTTTGCAAATATGTGTTTAACAATGGCAAAGGGCTAACATAGAAAAAGGGATTGCACTTAAATAGAGCACAACATAGTTTGAACTGCCGTAAGCTGTTTACAAACTACGATATAAACAGTCGCATTAACAGAATTCATAAAACCATTTACTGAAACAAAAGTGAATTTCAAATTTCAAAACATACAAGGGCACGTTGAAAGGCAATGTTTAAAGTTGCAAGCTTTTGTACGATGTTGTAAACTCTGGGTCCCTGTTGGGCGCCCGTAAGGTCCAGTCGCGTCTGTGGGTAATTGCTTAGTGCCTACCAACGCTTACCAAACTGATAATTATCCATATTATCTTGTTTGTATAACATTTAATGTACTATCAATATTTACATTTACGGTCAAATAAATTAAAAATAAATATCGTTTTGCAGCTTTTGTTTTTAACATGGGACGTTATTGTGTTTAATATTCCAGTTATGAGAAATTTAAAACCTCATTAAAAACTGTGTTGATTAAAATGTAATACCTAAAATTTGTTTTGACTAAATTGTTTCCAGTGAAGGCTAAATAAATAATGTTCGCTATAATATTGCGTTATATTTTAATCAGTTTTGTATACAACATGATGTATAAAAAAAGGAAAATAAATACTCTTGTGTGTTATTGTGTCTACACAATATTACGTAATTTCTATATAAAATACATATGATAGACGTATGATTAATGTGCATACAGTCTCTAACTAAAGCGTAATTCAAAATTTAATCATTTTCTTCTTCGTTTAAAAACTATCACCAACAAAGACTATATTAAAATTGGCTCTCAATATCCCTCATTTTTCATTTTATACAATAAATCATTTTCACATTTTGAAAACGTGTCATCGAACCCGCTGCATACATTTCCGTTACCTGACATCTTAACCATTAGGCAGAGGCGGCGAAGTGTCGGCAACAGTAATATTTTACGTCGAAAACCTTTTAAATCGTAAACATCAACGCCTTGTTGTGAGAAAAACGGGAAAAACCAAGTTGCGGGCGAAGCAAGTAATGAAGTTTTAAGATTTATGTTTTTTACCAAGTGCTGGGCAAAATTGAGCTGTGGAAAGACTGAAGGCGAGGTAAATGTATGCACAAGTTACTTTTGGAGTGTCTGGTAACTTGTCGTGATTGGTAGAAAAGATATCTCGAGAATGGTTCCCAAAGGGTCGATAGCAAATGTTTTGGCTATGATCTTTATAAATTGCTTGGTTTTTTAGACACGCTTTGAAAAATACTGGATGTGAAATGATGATTAAAAATCTTAATACACGAACACTATTATACGCGTCTACGCACATTTCCGAACTGCGGTCGGTGCACGAAAAATTGCAACATCGCGTTCACATGTACACCAAAAAACGCGGATGATGTTGTATAGCAGTTCAGGCTTAGCCAGAGTCAGAGTTAACAGTTTGACTCCCCCCCTTCCTCCAAGGAGCAGGTGTACATGTAAACTCAAATGAAATAAATAGTGCATTAGTTTACTTTAATGCACATTACATTACATTGAAAATATCTTTTTAAATCGTTTTACAAATGTACAAAGTCATCCATGAATCGATTTATCGGGTAACAAGCCTGTTTATATCGGTATGTCTGCAGCTTAATCTTATTAATGTTTAGATGTCGGCGGCGGTCGAATCTTTCAATGAAATTACCTCGTCACTTCGCACAGTGTGCAGTCTGTGGATGATAGTAGAAAAAAAGTTGTTAAAATACATAATTTTAGTATGACTCGTCTAAAACATCTGACTGATGTGTAAAAATAAGTCTGAAGCTACGAAAATAGTTACCTTTTTGATTTTTTTATGATTCAAATGATTCTTCTTTACCCTTTCCTTTCTGCAAGAAAAAGATTTACTTACCAGATAGGTAAATATCCTTTATTATATCCGTTACACCTTTTTATTATTGTTTACATGATTTGAAAGATCTAGGCATACATAGGGACACATAGAATCAGATAGGCAGACAGCGCGAACTGGCTTTGTTTCATACTATCAATACTATGTAGTAATTAGCATACCAATAATTGAAATGAGCCACCATGTAATGCACATCATCGGCGCGCAAGCATCACATGACCTGCAAATCCGCCCGACTGTCGCTTACTCAAGGTAATTTGGTGCTAGACTACAATTTGATATAAACTATCTGCTATTGTGAATATTGTACTAGATAGAGGATAATTCAATGCATAAGAAAGTCATTTCGGAATAAAAACAATAAACGTAGTAACTAAGACTGCAAAATACCCCTTGAAACATGAAAGACGCGTCTTTATATGGATGATACCGGTTCGAATGATAGTTTAAACACTCTATGAAAATACATTAAAAACGACTAAATACCAGGTCTATATAAAAATAGGGGATTTGGTTGTGTTGTTCCTTGTTAATTTGGTTCATTACATACATCTGAAATACTAGAAACAATACTTATTGAGAAAATTTGTAAAAAAAGTTTAATAAAATCACGTCGACAGATATTTTTAAACTATTTCTTAGCACTCTTAAGGCCTGTATTATAACGTCATTAACAGAATAGAATAGACCTTTATTTGCTTCGAATGCAGTCGAACCGCAGAATATCGTAGACCACATTAACTGGTCATAACATTTCCACTCTTCTTCTGAATACAACGTAAACGCTTCACAAAAATGCCTTATAGCAAAAAAATTAAGCGACGTCGCATCAATTTTTTGATGCATATGAGGCAATATAATTATTCAGGAGAGCAGAGCACGGCGGTAAGCCTGGCTTACGGGCGCAAACATTGTTACCTGCATCCAATTAGTACGACGGAGCTAAATTGTAAATCCCTGTGTCATATACTTAAAGAGTTTTATGTGCCCCGTAATGTTTGTCTTCCATCTCTCGCTGTAAGAAAGTATGGGGTGACTGGTGTTTTATGTAATGCGCAATGAATGCAGTTATTGAAAAGAGTCGTTAATGGTTCAAAACTTAGTATTTGTTGTGTATTGTTTCTATTATTGTTTTTTTTTGCTTTTGGGTGTTAAACTTTTTAGTGAGTTAAGGAATTATTTTGTTTTGATTGAACATTTGGAATTCAATTTGTTTATTATTATAATGGCTAATCAATAACTCAACTATTAAAAAAAGAAATATGTAAAAAGATAGAAGCTTTAAATAAAAAACAGTGATAAATTTATATTTTTTTAAAGATTTATAACATTGCTTCAGAATACTTAAAAATTCATTGCAACGCCTGTTATTTATTGCAGACGAGACTAGAATATAAGAAGGTCGAATATAACAGGAGCATGGTCATCAATATAGAAAACTTCATTATTCTGTTATCAACCCGCTGTCAGTCCCCATTTGCGAGCAAATCGAATAAAGGCACTTACCAAAATATATTTATTTCTGAAGCGTCATTATTTTACACTATATGCCAACATGGATTTATCATAAATTTTGCTTGAATATTAAAAGAAATAGAATTAAACTTAAATTATAATATTGATCCAATAATATAACGTTTAAAAATACTGCAGTGAAATAGACTTAAAAATACTCGCATTTTTTACGATAATATTTTTGTAGAGGTATTTTAAAACTTATACATATATGTAATTCTCGTGTCATAGTGTTAGTTACCATACTCCTTCGGAACGGCTTGAACGATTTTTTGATGAAATTTTTGGTCTGAGAATCCAGCGACATCATTTTTTTTTCGCGTACGAGGTCGTGAGCATCAAATTAAGTAAAATGCTTGATTTTTCCTAATATTGTGAAAGAGACTTCAAAGTAGTGCCAGAAATACTAAGTAGAAGATTATTCCTAGTTTATACCTATTCCTGAATACTCGTCCCTTAACGTTAAAACAGGCTTTAAGAAAATACTAAGTACAAGATTAATTTAAGTATATACCTGTTCCAAAATACTTGTCTTAAAACGTATTTGCCAAACATTGTAGGTGCTTACGAATTACCAGTGACTTAAAATTATTTCGTATTCTGATTTACAGCGACGTCTACGTAGATTACGTCACTAACGCTGTATTTGTCCTACAAAGGACATTAGCCGTTAGTAAGTTAGCCACTTTATAAATAAAACAGAAATTCAATACACAATATACACTAGCAGTATAAGAATTTGAATTGTAACAAATGAACGGCGAAAACCACAAGAAATTTAAACAAATAGAGAATAAGAGTCTTTTGTTTCTAAAAGGGCCTAGACAATGTTACATGGTATTAAAATATAATACTTCAAATGTATTTTTTTAAACGCTCTCGTACTAATTAATTTAATGATTGTCTCGCGGGGGGTTTAACAGACATTACATTCACATGCACAAAGACACCCATACTCAGAATAAGCGTGTGTGGATCGCACAAATTCTTGCCCTACGCGGGAATCGAACCCGCGAGTCCCGCAACACGTCACGTACAGTGGTAATTGGTTTGGTATCCTATGCCACTCGGCTATCCAAGCCAATCATCAGTTCAATACATTGTAGAGCAACTCAATCAACGTTAGTATATAAAGAAATGTAACCGATCTCAGTTTTCAGGCCTCAAGTATTGTTTGAAGTGGTCTTTCTTTGCTCTTGTATTTTGTTTGCCAGCCGAGCTGTGCTCAATATGAGTGCCGTGGGACCTGAGCTCCGCTTTACAACCACAAGAGGACTTATTAATGTCCAATTACTGTGAAATGAGAGAATCTTGTCCTGTTATTTGTAGGATTGAAAGAAGATTGCTTCTATTACGATAATGTTTTGTGATTCTTATGTAATATTAAGATTTGATCAAGTTTAAAGGAGCCATTGTGTTTTTTGTTACTGTAAAAACTTGTAAAATAGGTAGTAAGTTAGCTATAGTTGTTATGATAATTTTAGATTAAAAGGGATTTACATTTGAAATACCCAAATCCATTTTTGGACGGGCCTTGAAATTGTCTTAAAGGATTGTTTTATAATTCAGAACAATAGTTCTCGTCTGAGACCTTTAGACCATTTAAACTTTGACACCAGATTGCTCATCTACCATAAGAAAAAAAGAAGGTTTATAATATCAGATATCTATTTGACATGACTACCAATTTTACATTGAGTCATAATTTTTATTGTACGAAAGTGTTTCTATTTCACTTTAAAGACATCGTTAAACATTTTAACAGCGCGTTTTCCTTGACAGGTGTGAACAATAACTTTAAAAGATATCTTTGAAGTAACATCAACGGCTCAATGCTTTTGAAAGGTAATCCATTTAAGACTCGAGGACGCTTCGACCGCTGTTTCTAACTCTCGTAAATCAATAGAAAACAAAAGCTGTTTATTAGCCAAAAATATTAACAAAGTTAAACAATTGGGTCAAAGGACATAAATGTTTTGATACTAGGTAGATATAGAACAATTTGTTTACTTTAGACGTTTCAAAGAGCATATTGCTGTCAAGATATTGAGTAAGTTCAGCTTGATAAAGTGCCTTTTATACGTAAAGTTTGAACATAAAACATGGTGATTTAGGGGCTCGTGTTATTTGGGCACGTCTCTGCGGTGTTAGGTCACTATTCGTATGGCAAGTGACGTCACTCTCTTATCATTCAAGTTTCAAGTTGGAATTAGGTGGTACGAGGCGCTAGCGAGTTGTTTTTGTTTTTTTTTTAATGTTTTTTTTAGTTCTTTAAGGTGTTATTATATTGAACATGTATTAATCTAGTGGAATAGGAATCCTAGACACACACTACCATGTTTTTATGTTTTTGTTTTTTTTTATTTAATGGTTTCTTTAGTTTTTTAATGAGCTATTATATTAAACACGTATTAATCTTGTGGAATAGCAATCCCAGACATAGACTACCATGTTTTTATGAAGATGTCCTATTGAAATAAAAAGTGCACTACGTTTAAATGGTTGATTGTGTTTTTAAGACTGGTGTGAAAAATCTTTCTCTCTCTAATAAAATTAATTTTAACTTTCAATTATACCAAAACCAGCCAGATACTGTACAAATACTATAGCCAAAAAGATTTTATTATAAGTTCATATATCCTATAATGCGAAAAAACTTTTTCCCCGACTTAATATATATTTTCACAATAAATATCTAAGATCTTAATTGCTAACAGTTTTATCACTCAGATATTTGTCTGTCCTTTCCTTCCTACAAATTGTTTTACAAATAAATTCCCATGGAAAGCCGTTAAAGCTAGAATAATGCCGTCTACGTGCTTTGATGACCATCGACGTTTAGAACTCTGATTGTAATTAATTTAAACAAATCAAAAACCGTTTATTTATCAAAGTATTGGTTAAATAGAAAGGTCAATACAACGGAACGGTTGTAAATTAAATAAGTAAGCACGTGTTTTAGATAACTATGGGTTTAGAGGTGTAGATCTAAAATGTTGCTGTTTGTTTTTATAAATGGAATTTGTATCTGAAAAAGCAACGAACTATGATAACTTTTTACAATATCACTCAGTAGAAAGTTGCCTTCATGTGAAATGAAATATCTCTGTCATTTCTAAGTGGAATGTAGTGACAAATGTGTATGTAAGGTAGTCTCTAAGCAAAACCTTCCTAATTTTTTTAATTCACTTAGTCTAAGTACTTCTTGACACTAAAAATAAAAAATACCAGCCTATTATTTCCACTAATCGACTTCAAAGATGCTAAACAACATCCAACATAGGTGCTTTTTCAAAATAACAGTTACAATTTACACCACTAATAAATTCATTAGACTTGTACAACATTTTTTTCAACAGAAAAAATATAAACTGAATACTGTACGTACAAATGTAAAACCTGCTTTCAAATTGGGGCTTGAAACCCAGTACAAAGAATTTGAGAGGATTGTTACTTTAAAAGGTAACAGGATTTTACTTGTACTGAAGGTAACTGGTATCAACGAAGCGAATGCCGAAAGTCGAGACGAGATGCCTTTTAAAATGTAGAGTTCTTAGTACTTAAATGTATAGTAAAATGCGTAGAAATATATATTAAAAAAAAGTTAAAAAAGAACGGCGTGTATCTATGTAATACTTAGTTTGATTACAACGCTATATTGGGAAGAATAAATACTTTGGTTTTGGCTCCGATTAAGATTTCGTAAGCTTTGGTGTGCCGTAGCAGAGTTACCTACGTCGTAGTAATCTCAAAACCGTACTCTATAATATTATTTTAAAAATATACTCTGTACTTATTAAGAGATATATAACGGTTTACTCACGCGTATTTATCGGGATAGCCCGACTAGTTTCGGACCCAACCGGAGTCCTTAATCATGAGCTGACGCGGCGGCGGGGTCGCGAGTCGAACTGTACTTATTTCTATTTAAAATGTTTAAGCGGTTTTGGCATTGAAAGCCAGACAGAAAAGAAAAACAACGCAAACAGTCACACGTTTAGTCCATTTAGAATTTTATGTAAATAGTACTAATTTCCATGATAATTTACGTTACTTTCAGCTGTTTACAATAATAAAATGCTGAAGGAAAAAGATTAAGGTAAATGTTTACTTATTATTTCCTCTTAAGGCCTGTATCTTAACAAAACATCCGGTTTCCTTATCCCTAAAGCTAATAAAATTAAATTGTTCTTTCCAATACTTTGTACTATACAACCAACTTCTATTAAGAATCGAGAGAGTTCTTCGCATTTTATTTTCTGCGAAATATTTTAATATGACGTGTATAAACATAACCCAGTTATATTTAAACATTATAAAAAGTATGTTATTTGACCTTCCCAGAAACATTATCATTAAATCATCACCATTTCTAATTCATTTTTGAATTAAGCTTGCTTGTGTAAATTAAATTATATTTTCTAATATTTTTAAAATGTTTGTGTATCTACAATAAGGAATAAATAATAATCATTTTTCAACCGCTGTTTTTGGAAATCTTTGGCAGAACCCTATGTCCAGCAGTGGATTTCCTTTGACTGAGATGACGATCATGATGATGATTAATATTTATGTGGAACAAGCAATATTTATTTACTTAATACTTCTTTTATAGAAAATGTACAATTGTGGACTTTATGCCTCAGGCATTCTCTACCAGTCAACCGGGAGGTAGTGTCATATAAAAAAAATATTCTTTGTAATGGCTGCACGGATAGCCTACTGGTACCACACCAATTACCACGGTACGCGACGCGACGTGTCGCGGGCTCGATCCCCGCGTAGGACAAGAATTTGTGCAATCCACAAAGGCTTGTTCTGAGTCAGGTCAAGTCAGGTGTCTTTGTGCATGGGAATTGAATGTCTGTGAAACCTCCCGCGATACGAGGATTTATTTCCTTAGTGCAGGAGTCGCATTAAAAGAAGAAAAAGACCAAACAAAATATATTTAAATGAGGAAGTGAAAGTGACATGCTTATAAAGTTATATAACTTCAAAGACAAAAACTCTCAAATCCTTCATCAGAGCAGGTTGACAAGACGTGTTTGTTTAACCGAAGTAAGGATACTTCAGCGAAATGAAACCTTAAGTAAACACATAAAACAAGTAATATATCGAACCAAAATTAATATTTCATGAATACGGTCGCAATTTGGAACTCTACACTCAACCGCAACAGTTCCGTATGAATAACTTACGAAATTCAACCTTATTGGTTAACAATAAGAGTTGTTTTGACATCTAAAGGTTTTCGTCCTGTGTGGTTCAGTGTACGTGATTCAAAATCAAGTTCTCTGGCGTAAAGGACTGTAAAGTTGGCAAGTTATGTATTCAGTGTTTCTAAATCACATATAAATGTGCCGATATTTGTGTATGTTGTGGTTCATACTCAAAAGAGGTTGGATTACAAAATGTTTGGCTGGAAAGTTTTGAATGGAAGTTTGAGAGTACCTTTCTCAATTGGGAATACGGGCTTAAAATTATTTACATGTTTATCAGTACGATAATTAATGTAAAACTGAATTATACGTATTATATTACATATTATGCGTATTTCGTCATACTTCTATAAGCTTCGAAATTGATAACCACCGTATGTATAGAAATGACATTTCTATCTGATTGGCTGCAGTCATTAGTTTGACTGCAGCCAATCACTTTCATACATTTGAGCAATTCATTCGTTGTTACGAGTAGCTTTAACATACAACGATGCATATTAACGAGTGAGATATCTTTGCAGCATTTTTTTTGCTGTCGAGTTTATCCTTCCAAACTCAAATGCTCCCATATAACAATGCATTGATAACGCATGTTGATTTCAGAGACGATGTTGCCTTCAGTGTGCTGGTCCAGTTTGCTTTGACCTCACGACCATTGTACTACAACACTATAATTTACAGTTCCCACAGGTCTACATTACAAAACGAACATTTGTTTATCACACCATCAACACATATGCAATAGCTATACAGAGGGGCGAATGTATATGTACTAAAAATAATATTAATAAATGGTGATAAAATTCGTCTTACAATATTGCTATGCGCTTCTCCAAAGGGTTCAACAATCATGACTAAAATTTTAAAACTATCAATTATCTATTTGCTGTTATTTAATCGTCCACTCCGTAGCGTCTACAATATTTTTCCTTCATTAGCATCTACATGATGTTTTCAAATAAAAACAACTTTCCCTTTGCTATAACATTAACTTTTAATTACGAGTACATATGATTTTACGTTTATCAAGTATGTTATTCAAGTGATGTGCAATAAAGAATAATTCATCTTTCTATCTATGATAGCATGCTATCACAGTACGTGATTTTAATTAACTTGTAAATTTATTTACTAGCCTGTATGTAACATAATAATATAGTTACAATAGTACTAAGATTTTGACAAAATAATATTCTCTGTTAATTCAAAGTTTAACTGTAACGCGGCGGTAACACGGGTTATTTATAACACGATTGTGGTTTTCCAATCAGAATAGATATTGGGCATTTGTTACATAGAAATTTGAGTCTAGACATTACCAGTTAAATTGGTTAGGTTATAATACAGTTAGACTAATTTGTGTTTTTGTGTGTAGACTAAATTATGTTACATGTTCGACGAAATTTGAAAATTTAAGTGTAATTAGTTGATATTGAAGTTTTAGCTACTCGTTTGTGTTTCATTTGTTTTTTTTTTCTATTTTGAAGGTAGGTAAACCTAACCTAAATCTATCCAAAACTTGACCTAAACCTTTATTATATTTTTATTTTGGTATTGGAAGACCGGTGTATTTTGGTAGATGGTATGGATGGTGGAGATACAGTACAACGAGTTTACTTTGAGCTCCCTGAAGTTACAAAAAATATTGTTGTCATTGAAGAAGAAAAACGCTAGGCGTAGTACAACGCGCAATCTTGTTTCTACTATGGCAACACTATTTGTTTCATGGAATGTTCATTATTAGGCCTCCTATTTCATGCATAGATAACATTTGAAAATCGTTGTTTTGTGTCACTAGAGTTATTCAAAATACATCGGAAATCGCAATTTATATTGAATAACGGCTTTGTTCCGGAAACGACAATAAATTTGTTATTCGAGTATTTACATTTGTAATGCTTAAATTTTATAGCATCTGTTTTCGATATCAATATTTTATAATATGGTAACTTGTATTTATATTTCGTTTTTGTCATTTAAACTAAACTTAAATAGTATATTTTCCTGTTGTACGAGTCTGACTTGCAACACTGAGGGTTCTGTACTAATAAGCTAAAAAAAAACCCAGAGCATTATTTGTTGTTTAATTTATTACGGCTTCCGAAATTTCGCCTTTTACCCGTGTTATAAGAACTTAAAAGTTTGATTTCTTCACAGCACCATGAGACAGCAGATCTTAGTAGGTATTTGATATATAGTAAATCTAGCTTGAGAGTTCCACGTGTTCCTGAGAAAAAGGGTTTGATAGACAGACGGACGGACCATGAAGTAATCCTTTAAAGTCTCTGTTTTTTCTTTTCGCGTTATGGGATCCTAAAATATATACATCATATCCCAGAACAAATATAATGTTACAGAAACGATACAAAATAATTTCATCTTATTGCCACAAAATTCACGTCGAACGTACAATAAAATTGAATAAAACACATAAACAACGAGCGATTCAATCCAAAATATCAACATCGATATCTTCGCATTCGATTTACGACAAGAAGAAATAAGGTTACAAGCAAACGTAAAACATTCCGACGGCAGGGGAGTTAAAAAGCCCAATCCTTCTTATAAGCTTGTATCAAGGATCCTACCACCACTTCCTATAGTAAAACTCTAGAGGTTGCGAAAGCGAGACAGCGCGCTACAAAATGTAGAGCGGTCTCTCCTTTCCACAATCGCTATAGATTACGTTTCAGAAGTGGTGGTAGGTCCCCAGGTAGTGGCATCAGGGACTCGGTAGCTCAACAAACAACTTACGGAGTGTACTGGACACTCGCCCACCTGCTCGTACAAACTAAATTTTACTACCGACACAAAGTTTCCTGAAAATTTAAATTTTATGACCGGCATTCGCTCGCGTTTCTTTGGACTTTTATTTTATTGCGCCCGTACCCGGCCATGCGAAGTATTTAATATTTTGTTCATAGGATCGAATCAAAGTTAATTGGCGTGATTTTTTGGAATTTTTGTTATAGGGGAATAGATTTGTTTTATTGTTTCTAAATTGGAAATTGAATGGTAGAGCCAAATATAGTAATTGTTGATTGAAATTGTTGCCTTATTTTTTTATTGTTTGTGCCAACAAAATAATAAAATAATTCTTCATGTACAATGGTGCAGGTTGAACTGCAGAAAAGCAACTCGAAAATTTGTAAAAAGTATTTTTTTTACCGTCATTGAAGGCCATTAAATTCCGAAAAATTGGTGTATACAGGTTACCATACGGCACATACATTCATACATATAAAACAGTTGTTTAAAACTGGGAATCCGAAGCTATTTCATCAGAAGCCAGGTACAGTCATCGCCGCACGCTGTGCTATTTTGCTGATTACATTATAGTCTCATCGAACCGAACGATTGTCGAACAGCAATCGATTGAGCGGAGTCGTGTAGCGCGGTACGAAACAGATCGGTACAATTTGCACAGATTGGATTCACAACGGCTGGTATCGACGGATCAATGCGAACTGTTAATCTCTACCAGATTGTGAGGATCCCCCTTTTTGTTGAGCGATTGTTTGACTCGATTGAGATACTCAATTTTACTTTGTATACAATATACATTTTGAGGGCTGTGCTAAGCCGTGGATGATTCAGTTAGGGTAATTGTTTTGACATTTCTTGTTTTATTTTAATGTTATGGTTTTGTTAATTTTGATAATGTTGTTTTTATTTCTTTGAATGTTTGCATAAAACACCTCGTACTCGAGTCGAGTGGTGAATGGTATATGGTGGTGTTAATTGGGGGTTTGACCACCGCATAGGTAGAATCACAATCCGCAAATTCCTGCTCCGAGTCTGAATGATCTATTTGTGACAGATCGAAATCTCTCGATGGGAAATCGTTTGTTAAGATATTAAAATAGACTCCAAAGGTTTGGCTTCGGCGTCTATAATGGAGAGACAACTGGAGACAGTTCTGACGTCGTCCTACATACCCAAAAAACACAATAAGTCCACAGCCTGCGCAAAAAATCATGACCAATAAAAATAGTATTGTTTCTTAAGTATTATTATAGTAGTACAGAATTCCTGAATAAAGAAAAGTTGAATGTTTCTTTTACAAACAACATCTAGGATTAATGAATCAGGATCACTTTTTCTGTGTCACTGAAGTGCTCTTGTTAAAGAATTCATTATTCTGTATTCAACCTACTTTGTTTAGCGTTTGTACGGAGTTGGCAACTAAGAAGGAATTACTCAAATAGCAGAGTGGTTCTAGAGATTAATCCTGAAGAACCACTATCTGATTAGTTGAAAATAGGATTAGAAAGAAACGCATTTGAAAATGTTTGTATTAAATTGGAATGTAGAGTTGAATTTTCTCTTTTTTAAGTTATAAATGAAACCTTTTTGGTGAAATGGAGTTACATTTTTGGAAATTTTAGTTCTTAGAAAGATTTTGGCTAAAAACTTATCCGAATAAAATTGATAATATTTCGTATTTTAGATCTTGAACTTAAATAAAACTGTGAAATGATACAAAAAAGTGTCTGTTTTTGTGAATGGAAGATTAAGGATTTTTTTAGTTCAGTGCGTCATTATTATTATCTATCATCACAAAATACTTATTTCAAATTAAATGGAACAAAGACTAAAAAAAGATTAGAATCTCATTTATTCGAAACAAAACATAAAATGAAATCGATGGTATTTTATTTTTCAAAACTCGAACGTCGCGTTCGTTTTGAAATGTCAGAATAGTTTGTGATTAATGTTTTACGGGTCAATGAAAGGAATCGTTAGTTTAAAATAAAGCGAATAGCGCCTGATTTCAAGCTATTTCTTTGTGCTTTTATAAATGAAGTATAAGCTAAAATAACGTTCGTTTGTGTTCATTAAAATAATAGAAATTAAACATACTTCTTATTAATTCAGTCCTGGTTTCGGATTAGATACCAGACTTGAAGAAATAACGGTGACTGCTTTTAAACTCATGTAACATTAAATATTACTTCTTAAATATCAACATGACTATATTCCAAACTGCTGAACTCATTACAACAAGCGTAGAACAATCATCTACGCTTTTCATTATTTCACTTATCAAAATTAGAGCAGCTATTTACGACTATTATTAAACGTAAGATAATATAGCAAGGAGATCCTAATTAAATGAAAAGGAAACAAAGACCGGGCCATAGACAAAAGGCGCAGATAATAAGTGTCGCGGTAAACAATCCCGACTAAGATTTCTGTGTGGGGACAATTCCAGATGTCCCGATTCTCATGGAAAAGCGCTACATTCTACTTTTTGCTATTATATTGACCTAAGGGCATAACAAACACCACTTAAAGCAATATTATTGAACGTGTGGAAAAGAGACAGCGCGCTACAAATTGTAGAGCGGTGTCCTTCTTCCACAACTGACGGTGATACTTAGTAGGGCCTCGAAATATTGTTGACAAGCTTATTTTTTACTTGATATACCTTCGCCTCTCATGATAAACTTGTTTTCCAGGAAACGAGGCAGTTATTTGTCATACACGACTCACTGTACTACGTAACGAGTTACGTAATATATGTATGTTGTTTACGTGTGATTAAATTGTATTTTTACCTTTATTTTTCGGAAATAAATGTATAGGAATGTAACGTCTTCATCTTAAAGTATAACTATAATAGATGCGAAAGAGAGACCGATGTAAGCCGTGTATAACACCGTTTCATTTTCACAACTGCGCCTTAACTTAAAGATCCGGTGAAAGAATCTTTGAACAAGAAATGTGTAGTCGCCATTTTCGTTTCCTTTAATGTCTGTAAAGTGAAGGAGCTCTAAGCACTTAACCTTTTAGTGTCCTTAACGATACTTCGGGGATAAATGTAGTTTAATGATCATTTCTTATGAAGCACACAACTGAACTACTTACGATCAAGTGTTAGCTAACTAACTCCGAACATAGTTCAACGTCGCTCTATCAAGAGCCAAGCTTGACCAACTCTAAAAGTTCCCTGATTAATTCATAGCACTCGACAGAGGGTGAACTTCGTCCCATGCCTTATCATCCCAACTTTAAATTTGAAATTATTAACGCAATGTTCGTATGAGCTACCGAACTAATTAGGTTGGGATAAGGGACATATATCACCCAAGAGCGGTGCCGGGGACCAAATTAGTCGTATCGTGTTAATTGAAATGGGACAACTTGCACGGTGTGAGCTAGCCCATTTTGCGAGGGAAGCCGATGACACGCCTATATTATGTTACGTTATAACACAATTAATTTTCACTGCTACCGGTGGTTAATGAGCCACGTGTTTTTAGAAGCCATTCGTTTCGACCGTTAAGCGTGTTCACACCGCCGCCGCACTGTTTTACCGACAGCACGTGGTCGCCGCGTAAAATACTGTGTACACTGCACATTACGCGGTATACGACTGTGTTATATGTGTAATATTTTGCGCGAGATGCCTACCGTCATGTTTAATTTTGCAAGGATTTTGTTCCAGTAAAGCTACTGAATATAAATAAGCTTTTTAATATTTATATTTACGCTAGGTTTTCGTTTGTGTGATCTAATTTTGTGAAATGATTTATACACACTTGAATTTAATTATGATCGAAGAGTTTCCCTCCGTTACATGTTTTAGATAGGTATGTGAGACCTAAACTTCTTGCCTTAAACTATCGCAAGGTCACAAATGGGGAAATTGGTTATCAAATCCGACCAATAACAGCAAACGGGTGATGTTTTGCCGTATTTACGCAGACTTTGCCCAATAATGGTATTTTCCATGTTTTATTTAATCCAAGTTTACTAATACACCTCAGTTTTCAAAAGCACTTACCGTAATAACAATCTAATTTACAAGTACTAAGTAATGTAAAAAAATATTAAACTCCAATAAAGTATAACATTAAAATCTTTTATAACATTTTTAAATTAACTTAATTACTTTGGGTTTGTGAAAACACGAGCAGGCTGGAAATATTTTCCGCTTACGCCACGATGACAGTATATTACTTCCCTAACGATTATCATTTGCGGAAAGATTTCATCCGAGGCTTTTTAATTATAAACTTGACGGATAAAACCTCCATGCTTAATATTGTGGATTAAAAAAAGAAAATTAACCTAAAAGCGGCCAGTGTTACAAACATGATTATACTGATGCTGGCAATTTAGAACGATTATTTTGACTGGCCTGCTGGTCTAGTGGTTAGTGGCCCTGACTGCCATACCCGAGGGTTCAATTTCCACGCAGGACATCATTTGTTCTGTCTCTAGGGTAATTTATCTATAATAAGTATGTGTTATATACTTGTAGTATATAAGTATGTATATCAGTTGTCTACAGTTTGAGACAAGACGGCGTAGTGTGAAAGCCTTACTTACTTTTCTTATTTCGAAAACAAAGTATAAAATGTTTTAGTCTAGTCAGTCTAGCAGATAAAGGATCGTGCACACTGTACGTAGAGCATTTCTCGCGTCACGCCCTACTTGTGCATCAACCCTAAAATGCTGTTGGCGCAGCATTGTGGGTTTTATTTTATTTTACCACCTCCGCTTGGGAAATTCTAGTTTCGCTGACAGATATTGAGTTACCAGCCGAGTTTTGTCAAATAAAACCACCCTGTTTCCTGTGGCCGCGACGCGCGACGTGGCTACGTCATAATGCGAGCTCTTCACGTGTGTACCGATGTTTTTCAGTCTTTTGGGAACGTTAACTATGCCACGTGGATTTCCTGACGAAATTTTGTGTCATCAAGATTTAGTTTGTTGAAGTTTTTGGTGTGAAACCGCACGATTATTTTTAGCTCAGATCATTCCACTGGGAAACAGAATATTTGATAAAAATGTTTCATCTTGCCAAGAGGTGGCAGTTGATTAAAATATATGCTTCTTGTACACAATATACGCATAAAGAAAGTTATACAATTCGCAAACAAATATATTATTCTTGAATTACTCCACTGAGAAATGCAACCACTCTACGAGAACAAAACTTTCTTAGTTTTGTGTTGCTAAACTGTATTTCTGAATTAATTTACGAGCTTCATGCGATATTCAAATTACGCGAGCATTCTCACAATAATAATATAAAGAAAATACATTCATTTATCCGATATATATCCAAATAAAGATGTAAAGAAATAATTAATCTTGCCAAATAAAAGCAAAAGATATCTTGTACAAACGGTAACTACATACCATGTTACATGTAATACGAAAATGAATTATTATTTGTGCTTGGTACGTGTTCTAGGTTATACAAGCAAGATTAATGTGGCCAGAATGTTCACCGGTACAGCGGCTCTGATTCAAACATCACAAAAAGGTGATATATCAACGGTTACTTCGATACGTCTTACTGCCAGACACGATTGCATGAAGCTGTTAGTACAGTTTTATAGTATACAGCTACGCATGGGCGAAATACTGATGTATTCATATAAATCATTCTCTTGAATCACTCTATCTATAAAAATAAAACCACTTCAAAATTCGTTGCGTGGTTTTAAAGATTTAAGCGGACACACAGACCGACGACGACAGCGACTTTGTTTTACACTATGTATGTGTGATACTGTATGAAGTCTTCTTATAAACTGGTGAGACGCGAGTTACGTCTACGTTACGGATCGTGGCATGATATTGGCATGATACAGTCGCAAACGTCTCGCATGGACGGTGAGTTGTTGATGTAATTATGTTGCAAATCAAAAAATGCTGTAGGTGGGCAGTCCTTTTGCTGTTACGTACCACGCGGCTGACAGTATTATTTTTCAGAAAAGGCCGAGTTTAACTACTGTTATATTTAAGATGTGCTATTAGTATCAAGCTGCAGCATGCTAAGAATCATGTTTCGAATAATGTGCTTCGTATCAAGTGCTATGAATCCCATGCTACGAATCATACGTGCTACGAATAATATGTGCTACGAATTCCATGGTTAAGGTCATTAAGGTTTTGTGGACTATTGCACCTTTATTCCCCGTTAGCAAAGCTACCGGTCTCCTGGTTGTTTTGTTTCTGATATAACTGTTAAGTAATTTATAATAATAATCGCAGAAGTTCTCAACAAGGCCTCTGCATGTTTGACCTGTGTCCCCGTATAAGCCTTTAAAAAGGTCCGGGTTTCTTCCCTTGAAATTAGCCCATGAATTAAAAGAGGTACAAAAAATAATAACTTTAACGTCTGTTTTGAATATAACCAATGTTTTTCAATTAAATAAAGTGTCGGGGGCTATTGCACACAGTTGATTTTATTTACATCGCTCGCTTAATGAGCCTAGCTTTCATTTTGTGGGTTTTCATACTGGAGTATTAAACTTGTTGATATAAATGGAACTAATTTAGATAATTGTCGGTTTGTGTTCATTGAAAATAGTGGTATTGATAATACCATTAAAATAAATTGAATACTATTTTTTAATTACCCAACTGCGTATTCTAGTTTTTTAATGCATATTCGAATAGATCTAGGTGCATTTAAATCAATGTGGTGTTGAACTGAATACAAAAACCTGGCAGCTGTCTTAGACAGAGCTCGTTAGAAAAACAAATGAGAAAAATCTAAAGCATGCTTTACGCTATACTACAGTATACAACGTTGATAAAAGCGAGAGGCATTAAATGAAACCACATATTCTGTATATCATTATAAGGCTACACAACAAAAATCAAATCAATGTAAACAATATTTTTATAATAACTTTCGTGAGGATGATTCATACTTAAAACGTTATAACGGTTTACTCACGCGTATTTATCGGGATAGCCCGACTAGTTACGGACCCAACCGGAGCCAACTAGATAACTATGCCTATAAAACTTAGTCACCTAATCAGGAAGATACAGCATGTTCAAACTAAAAAAAAACTAAAAAAATATCCTGTGACTAAACTATTGCTTACATTGATTTGATTTTTGTTGTGTAGCCTTATAATGATATACAGAATATGTGGTTTCATTTAATGCCTCTCGCTTTTATCAACATTGTATGTAACAAATAACACACAAAATGAAAGAAACCAAGCCAAAACAAAAGCAACCTACAAAATCCTTAAAACAAGTCCAACTATTCATCAAAACGGAGAGAAATTCGTTTGTTACAGACCTAAGCAAACATATGAGGTAGACAATATGGAAGGTTACATACAAATTACGTGTTTGCTTAGTGACGTGAATTTCATACACAGCGTTAACATTTTCGAAGCGGAAGTCTTGTTAAACAGGTTTCATATTTTATCGAGTATTTAAGGGGATGTCGTGTTTTACGTGGTAGTATTAAATCTAGGAAAACTTCATCGAAATTTTGACCTATAAACACTCACATGTAAACTAAATTATTTGGTATTGTTCTTGATTATAAGCAATATAAAAAGCTTGTTAGACGTTCGCAAATATGTTAGAAAATCAATGATAAAATATTCAAGAAAACTGGCAAAATATCCAAAATAATATCTGAAATGTTTAAATGCATATGCCAATTTAGATGTGCATACAATCTGAACTCCATTAATCAGCATTCCTTTATTTGCTACTACTAAACATGCTTGGAATAAATTCTTTCAATCCTTTGAAGTCTCTAACCTATGAAGTGGTCGATTGCAGAATTTACTTAGCAATGGACACAATCAATAGATACTAAAAAAGATTTATCATATATTTGACAAATCAAGTCTTTTTTAGTCATCAAATGTATTTTAATCATATTTTTTATACAAGTGTCATACTTTGCGTGAAGCTGAGTAAATGTTTTCCCTTAATAGGCTACACGATTGTTCCTCTTAATAATTAACTGAGCTTCATTATAGGAATTAATTACAGCCAGATTCCAGTATAATGCGGCATCTGTTGAATATAAGCAAGCGGGGTACCTTCCAAAATGTAAACGCTATATTACTGATTTATTAAGTAACGTTTTCCTTTAAATATGAGTAAGATATTTGCTTTTAAATTAAAAATACGTTAATTGAAAGTGTGTGTTTTTATTTAAATTAACCGATATAATAATATAGAATGGGGATCGCAACACGGTAAATAAAACTACATTGTAATTTGTTTTGAGCATATAAAATAACAGGCTGACAAATAAACTTAATAAACTGAATACGTCTTTATGTTCTTTCGTTTGTCAACCGCCATCTATGCTTTGTCCCTTTCCCGCACTCCATGATGCACATTCTTTTTAGGTTTTATCATTTCAACTTTCCCATCAATCCGTCATTAATATTGTTATGAACTTGACAAAAGTTCATGTGAGACGACTAGTTTACTCTATTATTCTTATGTTTATAATCAAGAATATTAAAAATACCAAAATGGTTGCCGAAGAAAAGCAGTTTTAGAGAAGGTCCGAAAGTTCTCGGCAATAATTCAATAATTCTTAATCTACAAGTAGAGTAAGTTGGACTTATATTATACCGCACACGATGTTAAAAAAAAACCTTTCATTAGGCATGAAATGTAACTTATAGAACACGTAATATGTTATGTATGTATTCCATATTTCATTATCAACGAAGAATAGCAAGGACCGCGATAACGCCCTTTGTTATACGAAGCTCACAAAACAAACGCCCTGTCATTTCGGCTAGGCTCGACGGCCAATGATTTGCCGAATACCGAACGTCTAATCTAATTAATGATTGTTTTGTCACCGTGGTCGAATTACGATCCTGCGTGTTGATCTGACATACACCTTAAAAGCGACAATCAACTTTATGATGAACGTATAAAGACGGTTTTCACTTGATGAGTTCTCGTTGCGTGGTTAGGTAGGCGTGACGTGTACAAATGGTACGCAGATGGACATGGGGTTAGATCGCGAACGACATAATTGATGGGCCGATGTGGTCGAAGCCTTCCGCAATATTGGCAGTGACACTGTTCTGTTTATATAAAGACCATGAATATTCAGAGGAAGGGGAACCTTTTGTCTTTATCATTTTGGTGGTTACTTTGTGATTGAAAATTAATTCGGTGTACAACTAATATTTCGTTTTAGGTTATGGAGAATTAATAAGATTCTTCTGTTTTTATCCGGCTTTAGAAGATCACTAATAAATAATACTTTAAAATGATATGCAAAGACTATTAAATAGATTGTTTTAATAAGAAATCAGGCTCCCATTACAATAGCAAAAGCATATTAGAATTATTATCCAAACAGGAAAACTCTCCTCTTTATCGTACGCGTAGAGGGTGTTTTGCTGTTGCAAACACAAATAAAACAAAGCGAGTGTTCGGGTTCGGTGATATAATGTACTGAATGGCCAAAATAATTTTCGGTTTACGCACGGTTTCACAAATGTTCAGATTGCAAACACAGTTGGGCCTCGCATACCTCCCTGGCGAACCCCAACCTCTATAGATCATAATTTACTTATTTTGATAGTAAGCTTGGATAAAACGCTTGGGACAGGTGTTAGCTATCAAAACGAAGAGATTTTCTGCCGAAGGACGTGATGGGTGAAATATTACGTAGAGGCGTCCGTCGTGTTTACTTTTCTAGTGTTAGGTTTAGGTTGTTTTAAATAAATTTGATTTGTAGTTTGATGTATTTTACATTTTGAAAGGATTCACACTGGGAAATAAGGATCTGTTTTTTTATTTAGGACATTTCCTGCTAATACGAGAATGTTTGTGTAGAAACCCACATTTTATACTTTTCAGTAAAATTTTGACGCTTTTGCAGAACCACGTTTAACTTCACTCATTTAATTGATTCTTCACAATGAATTTTATTGATTTCATGTCTCGTATAAAGACCACAAGTTTATTGACTTTTAGTAACAATCGCCTGGACTCGTAATGAATTTACTGTCTGATTAAAATTGGAATTAACTGCAACGTTTTGTTAAGCTTTACTTCATTTTATGTCATAACTTATCTGACAACATTGCCAATAATTGGAAATCATGTTGTAATCCGGAACGGGGATAAAATTATGTCCGTGAAATATTCACATTTTTATTACCTACGAGCCATGAGAGTAATTTTAATTGTTTTAAAGTACCAATACTTTAAATATGGACTGGAAGATATGTTTTTAAACGTTTACTGTCAAAATTACTTAAATTAATGAACCCATTATTATTGGAATGTCCGCTGTGCAGATTTCCGAATAATTTATTTAGTGAATTGTGTTTTGGGAATAAGTAGATATACAGAATTAATTGTGTTTAAATCAAATTTCCGAGTACGGCGCATTGTAAAGTTGTCGTAATGTGTTTAATGGACGTATTATTGTACGGAGTATTTACAGTAATGTTGTTTATAGTATTCGTACTGGTAGGTAATTTTTATTATTTCATTTACATTACTTAAATTATAGAAAAAAAAAAATCCTGTGCAGTGATTCCGTTTACATACTTACGATTTAAGTAGGTATACTAACAAATTAAAAGTTTCTTTCCTTTACTTTTGAGTATTTAGATAAGTTCCATTTCAGAATTCAGTGTTAGTTAATCGATTTTCTCCACAAAATTGTCAAAAACTTTTATATTATGTCAAAAAAAAGTCCTCAAAATCACAACGGATCTAAATCAAGTACCTTCATTCCACATCTTTATTTGGAATCGGTTAGCAACGTAAACAAGATGAGAAGGCAGGTCATGCGTGTCACAGCGGGCGAGATTCCTACGTGACGCTTTGTGCCGGGTCACCTCCGCTCTGAACTATTGACAATATTGGCTTTATATCTGAATGTAGCCGCTCCTGTATCAAAGTGACATTCCGGTAACGTCAATAGAAAACGATCAAATGTATGGAAGTTACATTTTGGTTTTATTAATCACGTGACTTAGATCTGAATCTCTTGCTAATTGACATTTTGACAGTTGTTAGTGTTGAACGAAAAGACGCTCGTATGTAAATGCCAGGTCGAAACTGTCATATTCATACATTTGTGCGATTTCTATTGAGGTTAAAGATTACTGGATTAACTGGTTCTTTTGGGGTTGTGATTGTTATTAAAAACAACAATTGGTTAAACTTTCTCACTCTATTTTTCTTATGAACAATAAGACAAGCTTAACACATCTTCATTTTAATTGGCCAGTCAGTCTTTCAAAAACCAATTTTGCTCATGTCGAATCCAGTTGTTTCCTTTTTTGACAAAATAAAAAAGTTTATTTCACATCAAATTAGTAAATAACTTGATTTTAGATAGAGCTTAATATTGTATCGTTTTTTAACAAGCTAACAGTGCTCTCGACTTCAATTGCGTTGTTGAGTAAGTACTCTTTTAAGCAATTAATAATTGAAAGAAGCAGACAGGCTAGTTGTTACAATGGAGTCGGATTATTTTTTTTTGTTAATGAAATATACCGGGTTTTAGTTGCAAAAAATCTACTGAGCTGTGTTGTTACAGTGAGCTGTGTTAAGTTGGCAATTTATGAAGTGAAATGTATGTGTGTTATTTTAAGGTTTAATCAGTAAATGACCTTGACACCTCAATTTGAAGAAATACCAAAACATACTCTACGACCCAACTGGCCTTACATTACCTGATTTGTGCGGTTGCTATTAAGCTACGAACCTCTATTATATGCCCAATACCGGTATTAATTTAAAGTCATGGTGTCCCTTTATTAATTAACGTATACCGGTGCTTTCGGCGTCAGTGCCGGGATTACCTGAGTTTCAATTTACACGTTACAGCTAATTTACTCTCTTCATTCAACTACCGGAATATTGTGCGATGAAAGGCTCTTCAGCTATAAATTAAAAATTTCCCGGATTAAGTGTCATTATTAAATGGGCTTACGAGTTACAGGATACTTTGGTAAACGGTTTTTACTATAGACCTGCGAGGGCTTAAATGATAGCTCAAAGTTAATGTTTAAAATGTCGTATAGCGTATTATTAAAACCATGTATTTTTTACAACACATTCATTAAGTATCTTTTTAAATTTTTCTTTACTCCCGAAATCAACGGTTCTGTTACACGAGATACTGATACGATTAAAAAAATATTGTATTTTGTTCTTTTTTTTTATAATAACTGCTACTATTTAAAAAGTATGAATTATTTAGTGTATATTTTATAAGTAGGTACCTGATGACCTGGATTTATTCTTACCTAACTGGTCACTCGTGGCTCTTGAGAGAGACAAGTGTAAGAAAATTAGGAAATCCATTGCCTAGCAGTGGGAAATTTCAGGCTACTATTAATAATATTGACTTGTACAAGTAACCACTAACTCTATATCTTTAATGTTAGTCTTGAAGCAAAACTATAAGCCAATTAGTACTCCAGAAACACAGGTCTTTTTTCCATTAATTCCATATGTTTCTAGTTTCTATCCATTCTGTACTCACTATAAAGTATTTTGCGATTTGTATCGGAGATCTGTCCGTCATCTGTCTATCCTGTTAGCTAGTCGCTAGCCTGTAGTCTAGCCGCGTGGATATAATTGCCTTACAGATATTTACATCCGAACGTTGTCACTATTGAAGCTGAATAGAAGTTTATTTCTTTGTGATATAAAATTGTATTTTTTTTGGCCTATTTTTATCTCTTGAAGGATTGTCATAGATATGATCTTACAACAATTTTGAAAAGACGCTTTAATTATTTGAAATCGTTTAACACAAAATGTTCATGTCAGACTTAATAATCTGACGCTTTTACAACTATACATAGATTAATTGTTAAAATGTGAGATCAGTTAGAAAATATGATCAATCGGGAACTCAACATATGAAAAATCATGTGACGATGTTACAACTTACAATTGAAGTACAAACAATGAAACATGAAGCCCCAAAAATCTTTTTTGAAATTAGTATCCGAATTATATAAAGTTACAATTTATACAGGAAAAATGTATATCCTTAACTAGAACATCCATTAAATCTGTGTAGTTCCTACACTTCTGAGGCGAAGTTGATGTTATGTGTAGAAATTAGTCGGAACCAGCTTAACTACGGTATTAGCCTATTAGCGCGATCCTGTTTGATTTATACTGTAGCCTGGATTCTGTGGACTCTATTAGTTAGTTTAGCTTCCATCAAAGTTTTATGTTATATCGTAATTATTTTTGTTTGAAGTATGTGAGTTTGAAGTATAGGAAATATTTGTTGAGGGTAGTAAATTAAGTAAATTAATCAATCAGTTTTTTAATTGAATTTTGTGAGGTATGTATAAGTTTATTAAATTGCAGTTTTAAGTTATTGGAAAATAATAATATTCCACGACTTTTACACTGCAAAATCCAGTCCCAAACGAAGCCGAGCTTGCATTATCAGTACTACACAACTGATAAACATACTTATATACTTCTAAATACATACAAATGATAGTGCTTATCATACAAACGATTGTCCTGGGTGGGAATCGAACCCACACCTCTGGTGTAGCAGTCAGTGCCACGAACCACTATACGAACAGGCCAGTCAAATTACTTAACCAATTCAGTTTTGTTTATATCACTTATAAGAATTAACTTCCATTTCATATCTATTAATAGTTGTATTTTCTTCCATAAAACTTTTATGTCACAAATATTACGTCGCAAAAACAGTCTATTCCAGAAATTCTTTACTTAGAAATTTCGTTACGACCGCGTCACAAAGAAAAACAAAACTGTATAAAACTTGTTAATTGTCTTAGTGTCAGTTTAACTTAGCCGGCGGCAGCTCGCTAGAACATTTAAAAATGTAAAGACATTACACAATCTAGTGGAACAAACGTGAACTGTTCCTACTAACTCCGGCTTATCAATCTCCGTAACTCCCTAATGTGTCTGTCAGAACCACATCTCAATAGTTTAAAACGCATTAGAATCTGTCCATCATTGTCTGAGTGATGAATCCTTGCATAATATCCCTTTCAAAGTGACATTCATTACAGTGAGACTCGACCGAGTGGATACGACATTTGTCTACGGTGGGTATCTAGTAAACTCGAAGTAATCTGCCATTTGTAACCGTCTGGAAGCTTCCTTCTCCTGGTCCAAGACAAATTGTTCGTCTCGGGGTGGCTGGTTGACCTCAGTCTTATACGAATATACGAGTACACGAATATACTCACATCTGCATGCCTTTAACGACTTCGTTACACATGTAAATATTGAAATTTTTGTACACGAGTTTTAAGACAGACTTATTTGAGATTTTCTTTTTCCGATACGCAAAAGGTAATTGGATTAACATATTTAATGAAGTATTTCAATAAGCTTGACGGATTGTTTTTGTTAAAGGGTCGTGATTAATTTCGAGTAAATATAGGCCGTGACAAAGGAATTAATTTTCTTTGAAGGGAATAATTGTGAAGACAAATGATCCAATATTATCTGTAGGTTTTCTTTATAAATAGTATACAAAGGAGTTACAACTTTTTTTTCAATTTTAATTTATTCTTCTTTGAATTTCAATTGACATGAAAAAAAGGAATACATTAAATACTTTCCAAGAAATAAAAACTTTAGCCCAGATGGCCAGGTTATTGTTCTCTATCAAATTTCCGGTGTCTTATATAAGATTATTAATGTTGTAAAATTTAGACGACGCATTACACTAAGTAAAACGGCGTCTCTCTTCCACAACTGCAACAATAATACGACAAGAAGGCCTTTTAGAGCGTACAGGTGAATTTTAAGTCTATGTATGATATTGTATGATCTATGCACAGATTCCATCAAAACCGCCATTTTAATTGACTTTGTCACACAGTAACCCAGTAGGTAAATCTGTTGACACCTGTTTTGATCAATTTCAGATTACATGTTCACGATACTCTCAGTAAAAACGCCAATTTTGATCCCTTTTTTAAAATATCCTACCATTTTTCATTTTGAAATAGCATACCATGGAAAGTAATATGGAATCCGAGTGAAAAAATTTACTTATCGGAATTTAATATTCTTTTTTATGCTATAAAAGTTATAAAGGATTATGCGTGAATTATTTTAAAGACTATTTTTTAAACGATTTATCCATTCAAATATTTTATTGTTTTGCTTTGTTTAATACGTTTTTTATTAAAATGTCACAAAACTAAAATATAGGTCGTTTTGTGTATTCGTCGCGGGTTCGATTCCCGCTTATGACAAACCGTTATGTGATTTGGTCTATGTCTGGGTTTAATTAAACTATAGTACCTATGGATGTATTTAGAAATTTATAATTATGTTTATCAGTGGTCTAGTACTCATAACACAAGCAACTTTAGTATGATTAATTTTAGACTAGATGGCGTTGTATGAATATAAGGAATGACATAATGACATTAATAAATTATGTCATTTTAACACACTTATTTTTATTGCCGACTTGCTTGTCCATGAGGAACAAACCCAAGCTTTTACAAAGTTAGTAATACATAAAATACACCATGTTTTGCTACAAATATTGTTAGCTGTTTTATTGGTATCGAGTAACACTCACAAATCACATGGCATAGCAGTTTTTGTTAGTATGTTGTCGAGAGTTCCGCCATTTTATGTTGTAGTGTAAGGACAGTTATGGCTTGATATGATGAACAATAATAATTGATTGTCGCATTAACTCGCGAACGTTTATGGTTGTTCATGGTCCGCCATTGTTGTTGTAAATGTTTTCGCGTTTTATTAAAAGTAGTAGAAATAAAAAGTACATAGTTTACAGTAGTCTATTAGTCAAGCCCTTTCATTTGATACCCCTATTAAAGGGGTTGTGAAAAAAATTACTACGCCACCATTTTGTGGAGGTAATCATTTTCATTTTCATTGCCATTTTCTCCTGGGCCTACATAGAAGTCGCCTTCCATTGTTTGGAAACCAACGTGTGCTATTTAATGTTATGGAATTATTTTATAAAGCGAGCAGTTTTTATAATCTGTTCACAATCTGACATTTAGATGTATCAAATTGATATAAAATTTCAATCTACCTGAAAAAAATAGGAAGACAAAAAAAAACTAATATAAAATGACAAAAACGTATCTTAACACAAGATATTTTTAGCTTTTTCCCTGAAACGTGTAAATAGGTATCGTTAAACCCTTTATTCAACTTTCTATTATACTTCTGGAATCCAGAAGGCTTTATAACAAAGCTTTTAGTGTCGTACGCGTAAAGCTTCAAGGATTATCTTAACGGAGTGACGTTTTATTGTTGCTAATAAAATCCTGAGAGGAAGGTGTACGGGAATGCAGTAAAACTAATGTTTACAATTAATCTAGAAATGCTTTCACGCGTTCACTTCAAGTTTTATATGTATCCGTTTCTTGAATCGATTGTTGGAAATTCTATTGCTTATTTTGCTCTTGTAACTTGATTTTCTGTTAAACGTAGAACTTTAATTACTACGTTACTCTCTACTGCAGTTTTAAAAGGTTTTGAAGTAAAAGGAAAGACTCGTGGTCGTGGCGAAGGTTCGTCATTAAATGACACATATCCCTTTCCATATATCCCATATAGGGAATGTTTGAGCTTCAATCGCTATACTAGCACTGCAGATTGGCAATTTCAGGTTTCAATGTTTGGAATCCAGGTTTTCTCGCGATGTTCCCCTTTATGGTTTTTCAGTAGTGTCTTAAATTAAATAAGCAAGTACATAATTATAAGTTTGTAAAAGTCACTTGTCTGCGTTACCAGCTAAATCTAAACATAGAACCGCAAGGCCTGTGGCCTGTAACTCTTAATCTAATACTAACATTAATGTATATTTCTTGTTGTTTAGTGGATATTCAATACCTTAGAAGGTATTGTTATTGGCAATAACAATACCTTATGCAATAACAAAAAATAATGCAATAACTTATTGCATTATTCTTTGTTATTGCATAAAATGGTGTTATATCGATAACTCTTTTGTGAACCACTATTCGATTTACCTGTATCGTTTGAAACGAATTTCATGAAAGCTAAGCTGCTGACAAGCTCCATGTTTATATTTCAATTTTATAGTTCCAGAAATGTTCTAGTTTATGTTACCTTAAGCAATAACTGGTTTGGAATTTCATTCGCGTTATGTCTGGGTACGTGAAATTTATTGTTAGTTTATTGTCAGAAAAGAAAAACGTAAGAAGAATAAACATTTCTTAGAAATAAACTTGGTCTTAGTTAACTTTAAATATGCGGATAGCGTTATTGTACCACTAGCATTTTCTAGCGGCTTCACCCGCGTGAATGACAGTTATAGCTGGAAAAACATTAGCTCCTTTTAATGCGTCTGGTTTAAAGCTAGCCTATGTCAATCTAGGGTGTCAGCTAACTCCGTACCAATTTCAAAATGATTTAGCCATTTGAGCGTGAAAAAGTAACAAACATCCATGCACTAAAATAAATAAATTTGCCAACAAATTGATTTCAGCGCGTAAATAATAATAAATAATAAAGCGTTTTTCCCCTCTCCTACTGACAAGGAGAATATATGATATTCTTCTTTCCCAAGAAAGTCTATAACTGTTCCTACGTCTAACCTACCAACTTTTAAAATATACATTTTCAAAGCAATAAATATTGAGTATTGAGTAAATGTTTTCACAAAAATATTTTATCATCACCATCATCACAGTCCACTGCTGGACATGGGCCACTGAGATCTGTTTTCAGCCCTACGAATTATTAAAATATACATTATGAAAGCAAAAAATATTGAGTAATTGAGTGTTGAATGACTGTGTTCACGAAAAATATTAGTAAAACGCAATTTATTAACGGAATAATATTGACTATTTAACTTATCGCTTGTTTGTTGATGTCTCTCTCACGTGACATTGATTGATGGCCGTGCAGCAAATTGTAAACTTGGCACAAATATTTACCGCAGCCTAACTTGGCTTCGGCAACTTCTGCGTATATTTCATGTCGTAGGTACGTTTACGTTTGAATTTATATTGGATGCCTATTTTTAGTTTGAATTTTAAATTGTTGTGAGTTATGGGCTAGATATTATTTTTATTGTAAAATTTACAGTAGTTTTTTTTGTTCAATTGTACACTTGTCTTTGTTTCTAATTTATCTCAGCTTTTGCAGGTCTGGAAGTGCTGGAAGAGATCTCTTGTAGAAATAAGCAGTACCTTTGTGTATTATTACTTGATTACAAGTTAAATAAATTAATAGAATAAATAAAATAATAAACGAAAAGTAAATACTACGTGAGATAAATAGAAAGAGGAACGACAATACGTCATGTGCATGTATTGAATTATTTTATTAAACACGCAAAATAAAAATATTAAAAATCGTGAATTTCTCCGAGTATCCGCTTTGTTTGTGAATTTGCATTCAAAAATATATTGAGTAAGAATAAAATTTCATTTTAGCTTATTTAGTAAACACCGACATTAATTTTAAATCCATTTACCTATATATATTCAGCGTAAAATAAAATAAGCAAAGGCTTTAGAATAATAAAAAACTTGTTTGAATTTAGCGTCTGCGATTCATCCGGACAAATATTTTCGCGAGAATTTAATAAGTTTTTTATTTCTGTAATAATATTAGAATACGTTTTGTATTTTTGTTATATTTCTCTCTGAAATCCGTTATAAATTTTTAATACAAATTAAAAAATGTAAAATCGTACAACGTGGTTATGACAAAGCCAGGACATAATATATTTAATATTGTGTGTGCTGGGCAATAAATAATATAAAATAAATTCAAGAAAAAAAAACTGTAAACGTTCTAAAAAATAATGAAAGTTTAAGGTAAGACGATGTTCTTCTTTAAAATAACACTATTTATAGAAAGCTGTAATTTTTTCCGTTCTTCTTAAAAAAAAAAAACTATTTATAGAATAGATACTGTAAACTTTTTACAGAAGCGGTTATATAAAATACAACCTGACTTCACCAAAACACTATGTACATATTTGTTTAAACACAACATTGCTTACACAAACACAAACAAAAACATTTTCTTAAACACGTCGTATTTGTTTGTCAATAAAATTGGCAAATAACATAAGCGCTCGTAAAAATGATATAATCGTCGAATAAAAGCAAAGGGTGCGATAAAGCGACCCTTTTAACGAAAGATATTATTTACTGTTGCAATATCTGAGACGTTTGCTACGCTATAAATCCGATTAGGATTTAGATTCATCTGATTTTTACCTACCACCCTTTATAAATCATCGGGTAAATTATAATTGAATGATTAATTCTAATGTTCCGTCAAAATTGACTTAAACCTTATTAATTAAGTTTTATTTCATTTTATGTACTAAGGATTGTACAATACATTAAAAGGATTTACGTTAATCATGATTTTTTCTTTAGACAATAATTTGAAGTAGCTAGAAATTACGAAAGAATTTTGGAAGGAAAATGATGAGACTTTTTCCCAGCTGTGGGATCTAAAGGCATTTATATACAAAGTGGTTACGTATAGTATACATATAATTTTAATACCTTTTTCTTCGTGGGTAATCATCAAATGACCCAGCACGCTGGGGGCGCAGCGGGAGGCAGTGTCAGACTTTTACTTACTAAAACCCACTATGTTCCTCCTGCAGTTCTTTGAGTGCCAGGGTCGCGGTAGCTCTCACGAACATCCAGCAGCCCCGGCAGATAATTTTAATGCCTTACGAAATAATTTGAGTCTCTTTTAAACGTTGACTTATTAAAAGATTCAAGGGTACTAAATTCGAATAAAAAGTAAACGACAAAAAACACTTAACTAGAACATATTTTCCCTCAAGCTCCCGTCACGACATATTTAAACTCATTTCTTTCTTCCAACTTCATCCATACATTTTAACAAGCAAAGTAAAACACCTGTAAAGTTATTTACAGCGTCCAAAATTATCATTACAAAAACGCTTTGATTAGAATTCTGGCCTTAGGCATTAAGTACAATAAACAGACAATTTAATTAACCTTTGTTTCGTTTGAATTTAAGGGTGCGTAGAGAAAATGTTTATTATTATTTCCCTCCCCTTTAGCGACGGGGCTTAATAATACGATGGTGAGAGGTAAATAAGCTTCGTTTGTGCACAGATGTTTGATTTTAACTGCATTTGATAAAGGTGTTGATTTACGCAAAGTAAGTTAAGGTAAAAACATATTTTTAATGGATAGCGTGAGAAACAAAACATTTGACTTCGGTATTGCACAATAGTTTAGAAAAGACTATGTTTTTTGAGCACATGTTCCGGTGTAAGCATTTTAGAATATTTGAATACAACTATAAGAGTTATCGTCTGTCCTTGTCTATTTACATACAAGTGAAAAAAATGAGTCATGTCTAAATAGGAATCGTGGCCAGGTCCGTGATAGGATGGATGTTAATTTTGCAATCAATTATTTTTTTTTTTATTATTATATTATTATTTCTTGTGTGTATCAATCGAAATTGTTCGATTCTAACGTGGTTCAGACAGAAATTGAGGAGAAAATTATTCTTTAACGAACGATGATTACCTTTCAACTAGGTACTCTTTACAACTACAAGTAGCATAAATACTCGTACGTTGTCAAGAGATCTATAAGTAGAACTGTAGACGTTGCATAAGCGAGACGCCGATACACGCTATGTAGAGCGGCCTCTCTCTCCCGCAATGTCTACTGACATGCTTCAAGCGCTAGTGGTACAACTACAGGTAAATTAGACCGGATCGTAGTCAATACGTAGTTAGTACCCTACTGTGTGTCTAGCCGAGGTTATTGATTAGAATAATTTACTGACAATCTTACATCCTGACTTTTTATTCGTTTATGTACTCTGTAAGAACGTCACTATTGGTATTCAGTTTTATATCCAAATTAAATTATTGGCATTGGCGATTCGTTTTACAAATTACTTAAATAATGTTGTTACAAAATTCACAATAAAAACAAATGCAGACGCAAATTTCATTAAAAAGGTTCGCGCTCTACAAAGCATTTGTTGGTACAAAATCGTGTTTGATTTGTGAAACTCTTTGCGTACACAACGTTGCTATACGTCAGTATCCACTCGATCTCTTTATGGTGAGCCATCTCGCTTTCATTCCAGAATAAACACATTTTTATTCCGATCTCATGCTAATAAAATGTAAATTGGGCCCTTTCGGCTTAGGGTTTAGCAATTTCCAACAAATGTTTCCTATTGAATTTTATTTGATTTCCTTAATTGCTGACCGTTGTTGGTACCTATCTGTAACACTTATTGGACGCTGGCCGCCTTTATTTCTGTTCGACACATGTTTGCATCGATTAATCCTATGAAAAACAAGATATGAATAAAATGTTTCATTCATTAGTGATGCGACCACGTATTCGGGAAATTGTTAAAATAATGGGAGAGATTTATCGAGCGAGGTTTTTGTTTGGTTTTTTACGATTGTGAGTTGACTATTGTGTGTGAAGAGGTTACCTTGTTACCAATGTACCTACAAGCTGTTCGAGTGTACTCCTTTGTAGGGAAGGTTTGAATATTTTTTCCTCAATCTCATCTAACAACGTATATATGTAAATCAGTAAAGAAAGAGGTCTCAATTGATTTACATTTGTAACAACATTTTGTTTTCGTTGAGATCACTTTGAGATTGAAAAAGAAACATGACTACTTATCTGTATTTATATACAAACGAGTATATACCTACTTACATCTACACGTGTACATATTGTTTTACCTATTGTATAAAGGCTTGTATGCTTATATTAAAATTAATTAGCCTTTAATTATTCTCTTTTATTTTTAAATTACGTGACTCTTTGCTTTAATCCGAATTGTATTTTAATGTATATTTTATTTTAGTGTAAATTATGTGTTGGCTGATACAGACATCATACAAAAGGTTGAAGTACAACTCCTTTTATTAAAGGTTCATTTGTGTGCCCTTTTAGGGACGTACGAATAAACACAGGTGGTTAGGTTAAGCCAGTAAGAATCTGACACACCCTTCTCCAAAGATTAAAGATAAGGATTTCTCCATATTGTCAAAAAACACGTCAATAGTTTTTGTAAATATGTCTGATACTATATATTTCGTGTAAATGATAATGTAGTTCTCATAGCATACCTTACTAATAGAGTATAAACAGCATAAAAAGTGATGAAGAAATTAAAATGACACAGTATACATACAATAACAATAAAAAGAGAAAATATAAATCATAAGAGAACGTTTTATTCAACTCGCTGTGGCTTTATATTCAAACGAGAGTAACACATTGTACTGTTCTCGACATATAACGTGGCAAGGCTTCGAAAGAGAGGAAAACTGCGCAGAAGTCATTTTTCATACATATTTGTATTCTGCGCATCTCTCCTCTCGCTTTAACTCTTGCCAAGTTACATACCGGCAATTGTACTATATGATCGTCGGTTATCCGTCACTAAGTAAGTGTCACAGTCGTGGCAAGTTACAGATTACTAAGGGCACGTCCAAACTAAATGTATAGTTGGTCTGAGAGCGAGTCTTACGCAGTGTATTTGTATTTTCACACAACATGTGTTCCGTCACTTTTTCGTTCCGTAGCCGACTAAATGGAAGACATGGTTGTTGGCGAAAAATACGGTATAGTTTGACGTTAACACCTGGGCCATAACATACGCCTGGTTTGGAAGCGGCTTAAGGCCATTCTCCATACATCAAATATGTCTATCAGCTTTAAGATTTTTTTTCCACGACTTTCACACAGCGTCATCTAGTGTCAAATTAAGCAGAGTATTATAAGTACTAGACAACTAATAAACATACTTATATAGCTCTAAATGCACACATATTATAAATTACCCACCAGACACAGAACAAATGATTTTGCTCATCACACAAACATTTGTCCTGGGTGGGAATAAAACCTATGACCTCTGGTGTAGCAGTTAGAGCCACTAACCACTAGACCGACAGGCTAGTCAACTTGGTTCTACTCTAGAGCCCTGCCGTCATGGTGCTGCAGGAAGCCAGCAAAGCGTATCTTGTCGGTGTCTTCGAAGACACAAACCTGTGTGCCATTACGCGACATACTATTGGCGTGCAGGATCCGAGGCGAACGCGCTTAGCGTACTTGCCCTCTTGCGTACTGGCAACAACTGCGTGGCACAAGCACTCTCAAGTTGCAACTGCTGCTGCAGCGTGCTTACGTTCGTCATTCCGTCAACATAACATATTACAGTAAAGGTAAAAGTAATATTTTAGGAATTATACGTATTTTCCTGATAAGTTTCCCTAAGATGTTTTTGGTAAAAATAAATACTTTGTCAATTATCGACTTACATTCAGATATTTAGTAAGTGAGGTTTGATTCGCAAGATCGAAATCACAAAATCTGTATTTTCGAGTCCCAATTTCTGCCAGAAAATTGAGGCTTTTATTATAAGGGACTAAAGAGTAGCCAGCATTCAACTTCAATAAATCCATTTATCATTCAAGATTAAGACTTAAAATCTAGACATCGTCACACACTGCTCACAGATTACACAGAATCCTCGTCGGCACCAACAAATTATACTCAAGACGTACGTTATCCGACATTTTCTGTTTCATAAATCTCCATTTAGAAGCTCGGCGCCCTGAATAGGCTCGTTAGTCATAAATAACCGAACTCTGGTCGTTATCTCTCATTCACTCGACCATAAGGTGTGCACGTTCGTATCTCGTATTTTTTCTGATCAAACTTTAAATTTCTGTTTGGTTTTCTTCTTTTTTTTGATGTATTTTAGCTTAACCTTGTGTATTTTTTGGCGTATTTTCTGAAGCTAAGATCAGTTTCTCTGTGTCTTTAATTTCAGAATTAATTCAATAAACAAAAATGTAGAGTTTGTAATGATTTAAGCCTGGGTTTTTTTGAGAGCAAATTTAATAGATCACAAACATATTTTTCATCCTTTTAATAAAATAACTCGTAATATTAAAACAACGCCTGAAACAGTGTTCACAAAAAGCGCCGACAGCTATACTCGTACATTAACGATTTCCTGCTTAATTAATAAAGAAAATTAAATCCTATTTATTTTCTATGGATCTCACGAGAGTAATACGGAGCATAAAAATCCACATATTTTATACGTAACATAACATTGTAGGGTGGGCCCGAACGTTGCGTTTGTTCACAATATTTACGGGCTAAAAGCTTTTGGATGTAAAACGTTAATGTCTATGTTTTCCTTTTTGTTATGCCTTTCAACATCGACGTTAAGATCGCGATCATTACGTGCATGCAATAAATTACCTTTACCTTTTATTTATGAGTAAAACAGGTGTCTGTCAATATTAACTCGCCTTGATATACCTTACTTTTGCCTTTGTTGAGGTCATGGGAAGGAGATGATGTTTATTCTTTTGTTATTTGGATGTGTGTTTTAGAAGCGTGTCTTCTGTTTAGGGTAAAAACGGGGTAATTGTACTTGCCTTTTTGACAGGTTCTAAAATTGCTTGTATGATTACTATCGACGGTTTTTTATTAATTTGTACATTAAACGTAAAAAAATACTACTTGACATCATACTAAAGTAGGAATAAATTGATTATACATAAAATTAAACAAGATTAAAACTTAAAGTTATAGCAGTCGTTATTTAAGATTTTCTAAAGTCGACGATGTATTTTAAAACAGCACTTAACAAGATCCACGTTATTCGCCGTAGAGTGGCAACGATTGAAGTTAATGAAGTCTTTAAGGCGAGATCTTCATATGAGGAGATGAGAAGATCCCCCACAACTCCGTACTTTCTCACAAATTAAACAATTTTAATTTGGAGCTCCACTTAAACCCTCACACGACTCGCTGTTAAAACTTATACTGAAGTTTGATGTCCATAATTAGCTTTACGTAATTCAGTAATTTTGTTAATGCCACTCCCCTTAAATTAGACTGCTGCTGTCCAATTAATGGTGGAAAATTTTTAATCGAATCAGCAATAAAACCATGCGAGTTTGGATAGTCGAAACCGTTACTTTATAACTCAATTTCCCAAATTGAACAATAAACAGAAAGCTAGATAGTATCAACAAAAATGTTTTTAAATTTTATTGCGTGCTGCAGATAGGTATTAGTTAAATAAACTGTGAATGTTTTTATTGTATAAAGTTATTAGTTTTTTTTTACATATACGCGTATAAAATCTCAGGTCGACTGTGAAATAACATGTTGAATATTTATACGAGTTCACGTGGAGTCATTTGTTTTTACTATTCAATTATCTGGTTGTATTTGCCTTGTGGGCAATGTTACTGGGATTTGGTAGGTACTTTGTAACCAAATATACAAAGAGGTGAGTTTTCAACTGCCGTTTTGTAATAGATATCTTTTGTTTTTTAAAGCGACGCTTGATCACTTTTGCCTTTTGAAATTTCTTCTGATACTCTTGGTGAAGAATGTTATATCATTGTTAACTTTCAATTTTTTGTAAATTTTAAAGCCTAGTTCTAACCTAAGTAATACTCAAGAAGCAGTAGTCATTTGTAACATTTACTTGCTGCCATACATCCATTAAAACGTACCCAACCGTAATCCATTCATCCAAATACGTTCAGCAGTTAAGGTTGTAAGTGGCAAAATACACATGAAGCGGAAAACCGTAACAGTGCGGCTTCGTAATGGGGTAAAAACAGGCCTAGTCATTAATTCTGATATACAACTAATGGGTGAGGAGATGAAGAGATCTGGGTGTTTCTTTGAGAAAACTTTGAGTGAGCGAAATAGCGCTATGTGGTGTGTTTGCTGTCTTACTTCTGTATTGGTAATTGTTGCGTTTTAGTAGTTTGTAGTATCGGTACTAGGGGTAACTGCGTCTTTTTGTTTAGAAGTGAAAATTGACCTTTAATACTTGTTCAAATTGCTACTGAATGTCATTAATTCAGTTATTAATTCTAATATACAACTAATAGGCGAGGTGACGAGATCTGAGCGTTTGGCTGAAAAAATGTAGGAGAATAGTTAGTAAGAGCGAGCAGGCGCTATGTGATATGTGGCGTCTTGAGTTGCGAGGTTAATACATTTTTTTTTCATATCTACTTATTTTTCGCGACAATCGTATCTATAAAAATAATAACATTTGACATTAGATTTTAAAGTTAATAAGTTACGTAGCTTTGCTCTCCAAAAATCATTATTCAAAAAACCTTCGATTTGTACTTATTCAGTTTACATGAACTTGAAAACAACTTTCCTATGTTACCTTGCCGAATATGATAAAACATCCCTGTCACTAATGTGAGTAACGAAAATCTCATAAACAAAAACACATCACACCATAAATTTTGCGCCACATCAAAACGAGGCGTCTAAATTAGCGTAATACAACTGTTAGGTTAGTTAGTGATAAGTAAACAATAATAGCGGAATCTATTAGCCGCGGTACGTGTGGCGGTTGGGTGTCATGAAAATCAACTCATTCGCTGTACTGCAAACAAGGCTACATCCAATTAGGCCCCGCGAATGGGAATGGAAATTCGAGCCATGCTGTATTAAACTTGTTTGCTTCGAAACCCTGATCCGACTATGTCCGGTAGCGCCGAACTATTGTTCATCGAGCATCCACTAACAACGTGCGGTGACGAATCTGTTATAATTTTTGTGGAAAGAAATCACGTGCATTTGTTTTTCGAGGACAATGGTGTTTGATTGGGCGCGTACGGTGCGTGCGTGAGATTGAGTCGGTTTAGGGCACCAGGTGTTCGTATAGGTTTAGTACAGGTGTTATTTCAAGGTGTCTAAAATGAGGTTAACAAAGTTGAAAGACTCCACTTAAGAAAAAATATGGAAAGTATTCTCTTTTGATTACGGTATAGTCTTAGTTTAGTTGATTAACTGATTAGCGCATTATTGACGCCTTTCCTTAAATGAACTCCGGAGATGCCTTCGAGCAAGTGCTAAGGTTAACTTGTGATTAAATTCTTATATGCCTTAAAAGTATTATAATGACGATTTAAAAATGATTTGACGATAAACGGACTTACCCAGTTGAACTTAAAACTGATCTATAAATCTGTAACAATACAGTCCATACCATGTATATTGATGGGCAAAATGGCGCGGGCTCCTATCCTCACAAACTTGCATCAACAAATATTTGTATGGCTGCAGACGTCGGCTCTGTCTGGTGTTTGGTATGTGTGTATGTGATTTGTGTGTGTAATGGCACCCACAACTCAGGAAATCCTAGTCTAAGTTTATGCGTCTGTAGTTTGTTTAGTATTGAGTGCCAAGTTAAGAAATTTATGTTGCAGAAAATACAATAGGCGAAGCAGAATTTTACACAATCTTTTTTTTAAGGTTTTCTGTGATTTTCACTTTGAGTGTAATTTCTCAATGCTATTTAAAAGACAGGTCTCTAACTTTTTATTCAGCATCACGAGTATATTTTCGCATCTTCATAAATAAATTTGTATTTTTCTATACTCTGGTTCGCTATTGTTATGTATCATCATAACATTTTGCAACTTATCACCCCCTGTCCCAAACTTCTTTATTACATTGTCCGCTCAACTTTTGTCTCCATCAAAAATATTTTCTTCGTGGAATTTTAAGACCGATGGTTTGTGATCCATCGGTCTTACAGTCCGTCGGTACGCGGTATCTTCCTTCAACTTTTGTAAATATTTGTGCGGTAACCCGTTATTTTGGCAGCCTATCTATCACTGTCCAATACAGAAGCTAAACAAAAATTGAGGGAGAAATATTTTCGCTGGCTGTATATAAATATGTCAATAAAGTTTGCCTGCGATGGGTAATATATATTGACACATTAACTTGCAATGGTGTTTTGATGTAATTATATGAAAGTTAGGGAATGTGGTACAAATTCCCGTTCGTACAAATTCTTGCCGGTAGAAAATGTTTATTTGATGCACTAATAGAAATATCTATTTAAACTTTATTGTCTAAAGGGAACAAGCTTCATGCCTTTTTCTTCACGACCCTTTTTATACTTGAAAATTTGGCATAAACAAGACTCAAAACTGTTTTTTTCTCTTCTTTTTCACAAAAATACGTATTACTGACATTTAAGTCACTCAATATAACTTTACAACGAGATATTACAAATAATATTGCACCGTTTTTACTGACAGCCGACGCATTCATATTTATTTTTCTTTCTATAGTTTCTTTACAATATTTATCTTCAAAAGAAACAAATCACCTTTTTTCTGGACGTCATACATTTGAACGCAGCTAGTAATATTTAACATTTGCGTTTATTCTGCCACGTCAGAACTGTGATTTAGGAGCGTCATATATTTTGTTAGTTACATCAACTTTTATCAATTCTAATAAAATATGGTTGTCGTTCCGTCTCGATGAACACATGATGTGCTGTTTTCGTTTTCAGCTCCATGATTATGTTATGGGAAAGTATGATTTATTGCCTCCCATGTTCCAAGAGTTTATTACACATAGTACCTGCCTTACTTTTTTCGACAGATGATTGCATACAGAGTAGATCACGAATGGGGTATATGAGAGCATTATTTATGTTTAATAATTTAATAATATTAAGTAAGTTCATGATACAGTGAATAGAAATTTCGTGCGACGTCACTAATTGCTACAAATTTTGACATACGGTTACGTCACCTTATAGTACCTGAACTTTCTAGTACTTCATTAATTTGACTGTTTAGATTAATGTGTAGGTAGACGTCTAATATTTATGATTATCTACTCTTACTCACTAATTTAAATCCCTATGATGAGCTCTTGCATCATAAGTATTGAAGTACCTTTGCCAGTGTACTCAATCGCTGAATCAATAAAACACAAGTAATAAGGAACTCGTAGAACAAAAATGGAGTAAATAAATGTGATTTTGTAAAACACACATGTGAGGTTCTTTTGTACTCATTTTCCTGTATACTGAGGCTCTATCTATTAGCTTTATGCTCGGCTAACTGCACGAAGGGTCTTGCTTCTTTTGATTTCTTTTTTTCGTTTCCATGTTCCGTTTATTTTCTCCCCGGTTTTATATTAAAAGGAAAATTGACAGTAAACTGATTGAATATTAAAGTTGTTTAGCAACTTTTTTTTGAGGGACATGTTTAAATTATTGGAATTTTAAAGTGAGTTTGGGTTTGAATTTAAATGTTATCCGAACTACAAATGTAAGTCTATTTCTATGCTTATATGACACTAGAATTTTAGAAATACCATCTACAAAAAATACTTGTAGTATTTTTTGCATGTAGTAGAGTGAAAGACAAAAGAACAACTATTACAACACAAATTGACAGTAAGTAGTAATCGGAAACATAATTACCTGAGACACATAACAACGTTATACCCATATCAACTAATTCAGACAACACGGTAATTGGGGTAATTTAATATACGTGTCGATCTCGAGGTCGGAGTGAGCTAATTGCAATAAGCCAATTTCACATAATTTTGCCTTAGTTTCAAATTTGAATATGTACCCGTCTGTACTAGTCGCTATGGAATGTGACACGTTCGTACAGTCAGCGATAGAAGGCAGTTTATGTTCGTTCCATCATATTTACTTAACAGATATAAACTGCTAAAAATGGAAGCTCAGTTTTGTGTCATTAAATAGCATAATGCCCTCTCACGAATAAAAAAAAAATATAATAAACAATTGAATTGAGAGCTATTTTATTAAAAATGGTTGAAAGCAATGCTCTAAGTTGAAAGCATAGTATATACTTATATGCCACTGTCATATCACTAAACAATACTGCCATTATGTTAACCGACTGTGTCAACCGGCTTCTGTTACTGACAGTACTTCGTAGTTAGAAGTTCAAGGGGTAACTGTAATCGATTTAATTAACCACTGTTAGTTTGAGTCATATGGATCGATTGTGTTTGGTTAAATCAGGGCAGGATGCTGAGTGACTCGGATTACTGCTGGCTTAGACCTTGTTGTTATGACTACCTGACCGAATTCCGTCCAGAGAAGATAATCCTACCGGATTATACATAAATCATAATTATTATTAAGGTCGTAGGTCCTCTGTTTTGTATTTCTACTTTTATAACCCGGTAGAGCAAAGCTCTGGGGACTTGAGTTTGTATTAGCATAGAAAACAGATAGAATAGTGAATACTTCTCATTTTCAGGAAATGATTACTATGTCTATTCGATAAATGGCATACGAGTATGTGACTTTGATTTGTCAGTTTAATACAGGGATTCGTGAGGGTTATTCGTGGAGTGCAATTTGTCTATAGGCTTGTGATAATAAAGTTGATCTATATTTTAGACAGCAAACGGGTCTTATTCGCGATGTAATTCGATAATTCTTTTCTTCCGAGTTTAAAAACATTTAACATAGATCAATTACAAAAGTCCTAATTAAGAAGACAACCAATAGGAAAAAATAAAAGCGGAGTATTTTTGTGTCTTGAAATAATTTAGCAAACTGGAATGTGCTCAAAATTACGTTAATGAATAAACTTCTCTAGTTCTTCTTATTCTACAACATCTCGTCAGCTCGTTCTTCCGAAGCACGTAATAAACAGCTAACACGGCCATTCGACGTATTCTAAAGCAATCTTCACACGACCTGTTACTCGCGTCATAAAAGTCGGTCTTCATAAGAGCACAAAGCGGAACTGTTTAATTTAATTTTATTGTCAAATGCACCACGGCCCCGCACTGCGGCGTTTTTGTTTTAAACCTAATTGCGTTTGAGAAGCACGGACATGCATTAGTGTTTTATAGACTTTGTTTTTTAATGGGTTAAAAGCTGAATTAATGTCAAATTAAAAAGTAAAAGCGTGGGGTGCGCTGCGCAAAATTAAAAAAAAAAAAAGTAAATTACGACTAGGCGCTGCTGGAATGTCTTTCTACAAGCACTAAAATTGATAGAACCGTTCAAATGTCAAAACTGACATGTCAGAGTCACGTCACTGGTCGTCAAGGAATGACATTCCCGTACAATTATAGTTTTATTTTCGGTTTATATTCTAATGCGATGCAGTAACATCTGTCTTCTTTGCATTAAATAAGAAAATTTGTCCTTCTTATTTTATTTCTCATTGATAAAAAAACGAACAGTTTTAAAAACTAAAGCTACTAAAACCTCTTTATAGGCTTTTTAGTCTACATATTTCTGTTTAGTTTATACCACAGAAACTTTTCACTCAAGTTAGACAGCTAAAAATAGGTAGGATTTCAGACTACTTCAGGCTAGACTTAAGGAAGAGGATCGAGTTTCTCTCAGTGACCACGTATTCACTTATGCGTCGCTTTCATCCACGATTCATCTACACAAGTACTTTGTGCAGTCTCACTTCAGTTTATTTACAAAGAAACTGGACGCCGTCGCAAAGTTAATAAAGACGAAGGCACGATTAAACAAGAAAACGATCGCAAGAAAAGCAATAAAGGTTTTGTTTAACGTTGCATGTTTTTTCTTGTGTTGTTATTATTAGAAAATAATAACGTACTGGTATTTTATAACAGGCTGGAAAGGTCGATGACAGCCAATAAACATCAGAAAAAAAAATCTCATCATCACTTTTTAATTTTAAATCTTTTCATATTCGAACCATATTTATTTATAGAACGGCACATTCGATTCCTTTTTTTATTCCTTTTTGTGCCAGATTCATATACATTAATCTTTTTTCTTTTAATATTTTATGGCCTAGATTATCCAGTTATGTTCCAGCTTTTATCATAAGGCCAGTCTCGTCTGCAAAATTACCGTGAACGAGAATTAGCATATGTTCAGAAATTTCAAATGAGATTAGTCTGGTAGGGTGTATTGGAGCAAATACGTTAAGGGGCTAGCCGGTAATTCTGATTTCCCTGGGGGAACTTTAAGGCCAAAATGTATGAAGTTTTAGTTGCCCTCAATGTTAAATATGTAATGAAATGATTGAGAATAGTTTAATTTGTGAATAATGTTAAAAATCAATAAGTTTTAATATCAGAATGCGGTAGTATTTTCGGCTGACGAGATCAAAGAGTAATTAATTTTAAGATTGTTTTTGTGTCTTTCTTAATGTAGTGTTTATCGCTATTTTAGACTTTTAATGAACTGTAAAGAAATAAGGCTTAACGGAAATTCAGAACGAATAAATTTTATTGAACGAAATTGATTTTTTAATTACTACAAAATAGCTTGATTAATAATTGATGAATAAATACATATTTTCGCGAGAAATGGTAATGAACGTTCGGATTATTGACTGATCTACTTTGAAATTTCAACGCTATAATCATAGCATATTTTTACCGTGAAAATTCGTTTGAAAAAATTACTGACAAATAAAATTATATTTGACATACCGCTGCACATTAAGTGAAGGACATTCTTCAAGGGTGTTCAATAAAATTGCTTCTGGACTATTCATTATACGATTTGCTGTGACTGAGTTCTAGTGTAATGAAATTAAGTTTTTAATATTATATTGATTAACACACTATAGTGATTACGACTATACGAGTATTTCCTTCTTTAGTATCCGTCATGTCATTGTGAATATTACTGCAATGCGGTAATGTACGTTGTCTTTGCAGAAATTTGAAACTTGTGTAGACTATAAATGTACTATACTCTTGATAAATGGTTAGATATTTTAAGCCAATCAAATCTATGAAAATTCATGCATTTTTTATTATTTTCGAGACTGTGACTTGTCACTGCCGTTTATATAAAAGATTCAATCAGCGTCAACATTTGTAGAAACTTCAATTCTCCAATCGAGGTATGTACCTCCTGACAACTTATATGACAAAAACAACAGACGATCGGCCAAGACTTTGTAAAAAAACAATCTCTAATCTATCATCTATGCACCCCCGTTCCAAGTTCGACTTTAAAACAAAGACAACTGACAATCGACCAAGACCTTGCAAATGGAACAAAAAGTTTATATCAATCTAAAGGAGAGGTCTGCAGTAAGTATAGTTTATAGTTCGTCTGAAGGTAAGTGGGGTTTCTGAGTACGCCTTGCTGTGTCTAGACGGATATAATTCGATTGGCCTGAGTGCTAAGACTTACAGGCTCGGTGACTGCCAATGCAAGCATAATATTGCGTCTACGTGATTGATAGATCAGATGCGGTTGCTTGGATTGTGTGACGTATTGAATTGTAGTTACGTCGGTGTGAACTTCGTAGCTAATAATTGTAAATGCGAATGTGATTTTAATTATTATACTTTCAAATCTAAACCAATAGTTTAATTTTGTCGTTGACGAAAGCTTTTGACCACTGGAAAGCTAAATTATTATTGAGTAAGATGGGGTACTTCGTATCGCGAGTAAATCTGCTGGATGTTACTTGCCAGTGTAAAATGGAATAAAAAAAGTTAAAATTAAAAGGATAATTTTTTAGATTCTATACAGTATGATGGCAATATTAAATTACACAAACAACCTGAAACAAAAATAAGTTCGTTTCGTTTAAGCCAATTCGTTTAAAAAAAATCTCGTAACAATATCAGGAAACTCAAAACATAGTGTCCCCGGGATAGCAAGCAAAGCAGCGTTCTATCATATTGTCTTGAGTGGCCTTGTGAGCATACTTCCTATACAGAATATTAGACGGAGTCCAGACGAAGCTTCGTCGAAACGACGGAGCTTGAATTTACAAACAAAGTTGTTGTTTTGACTACCATACAACAGTTAAAGATAAAGTGATCTCACGGTCGCTACGTAAGTAACGATATAGAAGAATTATGGAATAATATTGCGACGAGTGGTATGTTGATTTTATGAAGGCAAATTAAATAGTACGGTCATAAATCACATACAACTTATTGCTAAATACACTGTCCTTTATTCACGTCTCACAGTACCTCCGTTTCATGATGAAAACTTTGTTGATCCAGAGTATAAGCTACCCGAATAGAAAATTTTATCTGTAATCGGTCCAGCTATCGTCTATTGATTGTGATGAATTAAGAAACGTTTACAAATTTTGATTTTGTGTTGGTATAGTATTCATTCTATTTTGGTAAACCAACATTTTTTACACAGGGTTACATGTAACTCGTTGTCTAACAAACAAAGCTTGTGTCTACAAGTAGTAGAGTCACATCTAGCAATATAGACATAATACAAACTTATTTTACACTTTCTACGATGTTTTAAGATTTCACTGAGAGTCACGTCTTTAAGAAAGATGTTCAATTGTGGACCGGCGCTACTAGGATAAGATTAAGGGGACTGCCCGAGATAGATATGAATGGCTTCCATTCATTTCAGAAGTTCAAGGGAATATAGAACTTAATGTCAATTGCTACAGTGGACTATAGAAACTGTAATATTTGAACTCGGATTGTGTTCCAAAATGGTCGTGCTCATCACACAAACATTTGTCCTGGGTAAGAATCAAACCCGCGACCTCTAGTATAGCAGTCAGGTCCACTAACCACTAGACCAACAGATTCTGACCTCTACAACATATTTTACTAATATAAGTGTTAAAAATATTTAAGTTGTGTTATTAAATAACTCGCAGTATTCAAAAGGTCAAGAATTCGGATTAATTTCAATTAAATTGTATATCCAAAGCAGTATACAAGTTAATAAGGAAATTATTGTTTTAGATATTTTCTCAGATGAAAGTGAAATTAGGAGTTTTAAAATGTACCGATTTAATAAGAAAATTGTTGTTTCAGGTTTGCTCAAATCAAATAAGTAGTTTGGTAATTGTTATTTCGATATACTCGACATAGTTTATGCCCATTTTATACTAACCTAAATGTTGTAAACATATTTAGTTGTGTTGCTATGTAACACATACGAACTTACATCCGTATAGAGCAAAAAGTCTTTTTATTCTTTTTATTACTGCTTATTACATCAACAATATTTTTTTTTTTTTTTTTGTTAAAGCGGGGGAATCCTCATGGACACCTGCGATCCCGGGGGGAGCCGCGGGTAGTGTCAGACTCTTACTGACTAAACCTGAACCGCTGTGCTACGTCATCCGCGTTTTGGTGTCGGTGCATGGCAGTGCGTAGTACTACTTCATACACCGACCGCGGGCTAATTACATCAACAACCTGCCTAGTAACGTTTTATAACGCTTCGTTCCTAGACATTACGTAGCATCAGCAGCAAAAAAATATCTTGGCCAATTCTCAGGCCTACTTAATATGCTCACAAAATTTCATGAGAATCGGTCCTGCCGTTTCATAGGAGTACAGTAACTAAAATTGTGATACAGGAATTTTATATATAAGATTACATAGTAATGAAGATAATTTACCTACCCTCCAACATTCACTGTAAGCTCTGAAAAACTTTTCACAAGGACAATACGTATAACTATGACGTAAAGGGACAATGTTTTATCCTCCTAACAACCACAGAGCCTCTTCTCAAAGGTCACAGGTTCAAGTCCGTCCCGATTTGAACTATTGTGGTAATTAATATAATGCTCCTTCATTTGTTACGCAAGAGGCCTTTGTAACAGACGTTTTTGTTTCTTCTTGCTAAAATGTCTGGGGAATTAGGACCTAGAAGTACTAAAGTACTTGGAATTGTTTGGCGTTTATAGAAATGTAAGCCTTATTTAGATACAGCTTAAAATCTCTTTTATTTACATTAATTTTTAAGAACTTTGCTCTTGTGGTTTATTTATGTACAGAAAAAATGAACAAGCTCGCACAATTATGTAACCTTCATGAACGTATTGTAGGAGCATGGAGTAAATTCTTTAATATACTCAAATATAATTTGACTCTTTGATATATACTTAATTCTTGATCTGTGTGAACATTGGAACAAAATGTCATCTGCTTTGATCATGTACTTTATGTACATGTACATTCAAAACAATTGACAGTCGCGGTGTATACTTTACACATGTATTTGTAAAATGAACACATTTATATTAGTGTTATATAGCATCCGTATTTTATATAGGTACGAATAGTTTTATCAAAAAATATGTATGTATATTTCGTGATTTTTATTTAAATACATCCATCGCTAACTCTTTGAGTATACAGTATCCTATGCTACAGTGAATTGTGTATTTACTCAGTCCAGTGAATACGAATGCGTTTGCTAATGTATTAACATGTCAGCAGAAATTGGACAATACGGAACTGTAGTACCGTGGTTAAATAAAATGTACCGTCAATGAAATATGTCCAGTTATTGCTCGGTTTGCAAAGCGAATTGATAAACCACATATCAATAATTTGTTGAAATAACCACATTGGACCTTTGTCATGTGACTGTCATTTGTTTTAATATAACTATTGATCAATATAAATATATCAATTGTATATTATAAACATAAACAGTAAATTAACATATGCACCTTCATTTGTTTATTCACTGCTTCTATTTATATTAAACAATTGGAAAGCCAAAATATGCAGTTTATGTGATACTGAAAATAGTGTTAGAAACCAATGAACACCATTACTTTGTCCCAATAATTGTGTTAAACGTAACAGACAATTTTTGGCTCTTCTTTCCGATCTTTACTGACCGATTTATATCTACAATCTATAATACGAAGTCCTTATATTTAATGTAAAAACAGAAAAATCGAATAACAAAACACGAACGGAACGTTAAAGGATAATAGCATTTAGCGTATCCTCTTGGGTATAGATCAAAAATTTAAAATTGCAGCAAGCGTAAAATACCGTGACCCAGTTTCTTCCAAACTGTTTACAAGCACTTACATCAGCTCCAATATCTATACAAATCTTTGAGACGGCGAAGAACGCAAGGAAATTGATGTCGGTAGCAAATGTTTAGTGTAAAATGTTTGCGCGAGAGGTGCAAGGGTGCATGACTGATGGGACTCATGGGTATGGTACAAGAAAGGGCTCGAGGTCTTCTACCACCTCTTGAAGAATCCTTCTCTTAATGTAAGACAGTAGCGGTTGTGAAAGCAGGACTGCGCACTACACGGTATAGAGCAGTCCGAACGTCTTTCTTCCACAACTGCATACTTAAGAGATGACGATGTGTGTACTCTAGCAATAGGTTAGTGAAGCAGCTAAAACCTGTGACAGTTTGACTGCAAAGATCTGTTAAAAAATATTTAGCAGTTGCATTTCAGACTCATTTTAAATTACAACAATGTAAAATAAAGTCTCTTTAAAAAACAAAACCCTCCTCCTGATACATATTCTGCAGATGATATTTTAATGTGGGAGAAAGCCATTTTTTTTTTCTAATATTCAGTATTTTACAGATACGGTATTTAAAAAGGCATTCCAGTTACACTATTCGAACGTATGAGTACATATGGTGTACGTACGAGTACTCTAAAAGGATTCCGATGAAAAATTAGGTTTCAAAGGATGGATTATTCTGTTCAGTTTGGTGACCGTCCTCCGAACGTCAGGTGTCCGAATAAATCAAGTCACTGATAGCGTAATTCACAATGCAGGATGACGTCACTTTGTGTGGAGCGCGTGTCACATATGGAGGGTGAATCGTGATGTTCAGCAAAAACGTTGAGGCTGGTAGGGCTAGTTCAATTATAGTAATACTAGTTGTCTCGACTGCAACTTCAACAGCGTGTAATTGGACAAAAAAAGTTAATTAGTTTATTTGCTAAAATAAGAATATTTTTTCCTAAAACAAAAGGAGTCAAAATTTCTTCTTATTACATCAGTTACCTGCCAAAACAAGTCCCGGTCAACCTGCCAAAATCGGTCCTCCCCTTTCAGAGATTGGCGAGAACATATAGACCGATATTCATATGCATGTAGTAAAAAACAGTTAATTCAATTACAAACGAATTTCAAATCCATTCCAATTTATGTGTTTAATTCCAATTTTATTTGCATGTATAGATGTGTAAATCAGATCAGATCAGAACGTTTGACTGAGTAGGAGTTATTGTATTAAATTAATTTCTGTTTGAAACGCAAAATCCTCGTGTGGAGCATAATAAATCAAGAAGTAACTTTACATTCTACACAACATAACAAAATAAATTAAAAGCTCGAATAATAAAGAGACTCAGCCAAGATACGCCTTGACAAGACGAGCTCTGTTAACTTTTATCACTTCCCAAAACAAAACAAGCACAAAGAAATATTTGTAAGTACTTGGCCATTCAAAAATGGCACCCAACAGTCGTCAAGGGATTACTGTATCGCAAGACAAAGTTTCCCGAGTTGTGGCCGCGATCCGCGCACTCGTTCGCCAAATATCATCTAATGTCACATCCACAGAGAGTATTTATTAAAACTAAAGTAATACAAAGCTTTCAAGTTTCTTAGAAGTAATATTTGCGGAGATATAAAAAGATATTTACTTATAACGCGGAGTCTTTGTGCGTCTTTGATTGTGATGACAGCTGTGTTTATTTATTGTGTGTGGCTCCTTGTAATAAATATTGGATTTTCTTGAGTCGACAGCGACGGCAAGTAATGGCGTTTACTCGCTTATTTTATGAGCAGCTTTTTATTTAATGCAAGATGCTCATGTGTATGAAAGAATATAGTATTAACGTTATCTTCAGTGTTATGAGAATATTTTTTTCATGTAACTGAAAACAGGTCTTTTATTATCTTCATAGGGTTATTTCGTTTTTAAGAAATGCCTAACTTATTAATTCTGATCTTCGTGATGTAAAGTCAAAATTGTATATATTGTTATAAAACTGTAATCATTGCATTTTAGTTGTTAATAATAAAATAAAAGAATCCGACGAATTGAGAACCTCCTCCTTTTTTTTTAAATAGTTAAGAACGTAAGATCCCTTATCTTACATTGTCATACAAAAGACAAAAGTTATTCCCGAATTTAATAAAATGTAGTTCTAAAAACTGCACAACGACAAAGTGATTAATCGAAATTTTATAACAAATATTCCCCTCTAAATCTAATTAAATCACAAGTTTGCTCGCAATTTCCAATACAGAGTCTCCCGTTACCGAGAAACAAGAATTCCTGGCTCTCTTTTCTATAAACCTCGTTACGTAAAACAAATCTTTGGTTGCGAAGTAACCAATTCCATTACGGGTAGTGTCCAAGTGACGCAGACAACGGATTAGTACGAAGCAGTATGGCACGTTAATTGCAATTTGTACTCAGGTACAAAGAAATACTTTTCAAGTGTAATGAAAAAACTTGAAAACTCTTAATTCCCTTTATAAGCTGGTTACTTTAAACGTGGCTCTTTGGGGCTTTATTTTGTTATGTAAAATGGGGGTATTTTAATTTTTCTTCGTTTTTTTGCTCCTTTCGGTTTAATACAATCTGTGTTACAAGTTCTTTTTGTTTCGGAGGGTTATTACTCTGGAGGTCAGAGTGTATTGTACTCTGTTTATTTTTATACGAGACTATTGTTTATTTTGTTGGTCCAAGGACCACTGCGTAGCTGTCCGATAAAAGTGTTAGTTTTTTGTATTTACAATCAAAATTACTTTCATTAAAGATACATACTTGCTGTGTATTTTAAAGGTTGATTTTGTTATACAACGTTGATAAAAGCGAGAGGCATTAAATGAAACCACATATACTATAAGTGCCTACTGCTAATCCGAAACTATAAAAAAAAAGTTTTCAAGAAGTATACGAAAAAACTTTTTTCAAAGAACTTAAATAGCTTAATTATTAACTTAAAATGTAAACACCCTTAATAAAAATTTACACTGACGTGCGGTGACCTGCGTAACAAAACGGCAACATCGCATTTGTACCTATCGCATAGCGCGTGCGGCGGGCTCACACACAGCAGAGCGGCCGGGTTTGATGTAGACGATAATGTAAACAAGTGGTGTAGGTATCGTTGGAAAGTATGATCAATGATCATAATAAACAATAATAATTCATTGTTATACTTACACATTAAATCTTCAATTGTTGGAAATGTCCGCCGTTTGCATTAATACACAAGTTTTAACGACGTATAATATTGTTATTTAATCGTGCAATAAAATCTCTGTTTGTTGAATTTTTTAATTTATGAAACGCTAAAATAATTCGGTTTTTAAGTTCCTCTACGGTATTCACGTCTGTTGCATACACTTCACCTTTCACGAGGCATTATGGATGTCTTACGTACCTAATTTACAAAATTATTAAAAACTGCACACACAACTAAACTTAAACTAACTTGTCCTGTCACAACATAAATCACTATCTTAGAATAAGAAGTTTGGTGTCCTATCACAATAAAAACTTAACAATATTAGAGAATATTGAAAACCGGACGCGTGAGCGACAATAATTTGTGCTTAATTGCGTAACGTGCACCCCGGAAGCGACGCGTCTTCGCACTAAACAATGTAAAAATCGTGTCCTTGTCCTACTTATCCGAGTCACCGCTGCCGTCGCCCGCGCAATAGCAACAGACTGATCTATTTCTATATCTGTTACGCTTATTACATTAGAGTGAGATGACCGTGATCTGTACTTTCTTTTGAGGAAATATTTGGTAATAGTGCACTTGTTTGTATTGTAAACTTACGATGCGGAGCGGCAACGTCGCGTGAATTTTGAATGACTCTTAGATAACTATGCCTATAAAACTTAGTCACCTAATCAGGAAGATACAGCATGTTCAAACTAAAAAAAAACTAAAAAAATATCCTGTGACTAAACTATTGCTTACATTGATTTGATTTTTGTTGTGTAGCCTTATAATGATATACAGAATATGTGGTTTCATTTAATGCCTCTCGCTTTTATCAACGTTGTATATTTTAGCTGTATTTTTTATTTCAAATAAAAATACGGCTTAAAATCTTGTTTGATTCAATTTTATTAATATAAGATAGCAGAAAACTAAGCAAGATTTGGCTAGACAGGTGCACAACATCATCTTTGATCACACTAATTTAGGTACTATAAGCTACAAAAAATTCCAGGAATAAACTACCTTACATCCTGAATCAGTTTCAAAATTCATGGTAGAGAAACACGAACTTACCTAACATAATCTGAAGTAAAACCAGCATTTCACTAACAATTTTCCTTCCTATCCTACAGGCAGTTATGTATCTACACGGCGTCGGTAATTGATCATTACGCCCGCATTATTGTCGCTTATAAGAACAGACCTTCACAGCAAGATCAAGGAACTCTCCGGTACATAAAGTGAATAGAATAGTGTGTAATAAAAAAGTATAGTTATTACCTTTCTGTGTGAGATCGCAGTGAGAATACTAATCGAGCATAACGCGCAGGAAACGAGTTTAGAGAGGGCTAATATCCTCCACTGTGCAATGAAAAAGTCAACAGTTCAGTTATGACAATTCACTTTGCATTCATGACGGAAAAACCATTTTGAATTCAATTTACACGTTTCTTCAGGTTACTGGTGCTAAGGGCATTCACCCCGATTGGATCTGATTAGAAGTCATTTACTCGGTGCTCTGATGTGGATTTCTGTTATTGTCACCTTTGATTATTACAGTCGATTTTGTAGGTCTCTAAGGGAAAAAGGCTAGAGCGCTGATCTTTCGACAATAAATTATGGTAGAAAGGTTTTCCTTAAGCGGGCATAATATTTGTATTATTACATGGTGAAAAGATATAAAACAAAAAGGAAAAAATATTTTATTTAATTAATGTAATTTTTCAAAATCGGGCTTAGTTACTAATAGTTTAATTTTATAGGTAATACCCTAAATATCACTTAAAATGAATAGTAAATACCTATCACATTCTATAGTTAAAAATAAGCCAGTATTTAGGCTGTCTACGTTAAACGTTAGGTTCAAATTCCGTTGAACTGTTGTGGTTAACCGCTCCAAACACTGGCATGTTTAAGTTAGCTGGAAGCAAATGGCCTTTGGTATGCAAAAAGCGTGCTGCTTAGGTGCATGTTACCCTAGTACGACCGCACACGCAGTGGGTGGCTAGTCTATATGGTGTAGATACTCTATATTTTCGTAGTAAGCGTTTGAAGTGTGTATGTATGAAAACGTTTATGGGCTGCTTGCTAAAAAATAGAACCGGAACAGGTTTGGGCGGTGAAGTTGAAAATGCATCCTAAAAGTTGTAGTGTACGGTGTTTTTTAAACCAGAATATTAAAAACATTTTTCGACTAGGTTGAATGTTTCTTGCTTTTTTTAGGGTGCGTTGTTTTAAGTTGGTAAAATATTTTTTAGTAAATCGTTTCAATCCGTATAGAACAACAAGAAATTAATTATACCCGGAACGATGATGAACGTTTAATAAATAAAAAGTATGAGAAAGGTTACTGTAATTAAGAGTTATAGTGGCCTATAGGTATCGTTAACACTGAGAAAGTTTAATCTTCCTATAAATAATCTGCTCACTTTATATTCTTACAAAACTAGTAACACTATCCTTCAAAAACAATCTAGCAAAGTCTTCAGCTGATATTGAAGGCTTTGGTAAATTGTTCCGGAAAATTGCAAAACTATTGTTTCACGAGAAAATGCTTGCGGTAACCGACTTTAATAAGCAGATTAAGGACGCACCCTGTATATAATGTGCTTATTAATCAGTTTTGAAATATTTTAGGTATTTTTCGTTAAAATATTTTTGTGTACACAAAATATTTTGTGTATCCGAAAATAAATTGGTAAACTCGTCAAAAAGTATATGGAAACCCAATATTTCGATCTATTCCTGAAAAACATTTGTTTAAACTATGAAAAACGAGTATCAAACACCAGTTTTTATAACTACAAGTTACACACACAGATAATAAAACCGTGAGCTTAGTCTGAGTCTATAATACAGGGCTCAATCCGAGCGTATATATACAGACAAAATATCATTTGAAGGTATAAAGGATTTTCTGGTTACGTATTCTGGGGAAAGAGGCTTTCGCGCGTCGCCAGTCACCGCCCTTTGTCCGTGCATTGGCGTACCGTTTTTATTATGAAAATCACGACACTTGCTTACGCCGGCGTAAATATGAGCCGTGTGTCATGCGTAATGTCACCTGTTTGCCAACCGTATTGTTTCATTATGAGTATTTTTGTTTGTTCTGTCTGTTTGTGAGGTTTAAGTAGCTTTGAGTTGGGTATTTTTGATTTAAACTGGTTCAACTCGTAATGAATGGACTACTGTGTGTTGTATGTGATTGGATAGATACCGGTTTTATCTGATTTAAGCATAGTAAAACAGTCATTCAGTTTCCCATAAATTGTCATCGGCTGATCAAAATACATGTATGAAGATTTTATTTTTTTGATGTACTGTTCTATTTTGAAATAGGTTATTTTTAATTCAATTTACAGATGTGGCATACAGGTATGACCGGGTTTAGACCGGATGTAACTGTAATGAATTTTTATATTCTTGAAATAAGTCTCATCCTCGATCTATTCAATTTGTTAAATCTAATAAAGTAATTATTCCTACATTTCATCGCGTATTGGATTATAATGATTTTTGCACACTGAATTCTTTCTTAGTAATCTGTATTGGATAAAAAATTGTATTTTGCTGTATGCATTTTAAAGAAAGTTAAATGGAAAAGCTTCTAAAACACCATGCCAATTTAGCCCAGAGGTAAAAATCCTGTACTAATCATAAGACGAACATAAAATTGAACTTCCTCAACAATCAATTCGAAGTACCCACAACTTCTCCACGTAAAAACAGACAGATAACCTACTTTTCCTTTACTTCAATTCCATAAATAAAAACTCATTTGTTTGTCTACATTCAAATGGAAAACGATGGCAAGTTCATGGTGAAGTAAGTATTTTTCTAAAGAACCGTTCTATTCAACTTTTGGAGAGGAAAAAATGCTTCGCTGATTTTGTTTTCCAATGATCTAACAGTACTTTTTCTTGGCAAAAGTTTTTTGAATGTTTTATAATGACGAGGAATCTGTTGAAGCTTGAGAAGTCTTGAGAGTCTTAATTGAAGATTTGATAAATAAACTGCGATGTTCGTGTTTGGTCTTATTAACTGTATATTATAAAATAAAATGAGTACTCGCGTGGGTTTCAAAAACGGGTCTTGGTTTGTGATAAAGAAATTTAATTATAATGAATTTGTTTGCAATATTTAGAAATCGTGTGGGTTTGTGAGCATGACTTTGGAAACAATTTGTAACGAAAATAGATTTCTTGTTAAATATGTCAGATAATTAAATTTAGAATTATGTTTAATTTAATTAATTCTGCAATGAGTTTTACATTTAAAGTACAATATATTTCTTGCATTGAATAGACGAAAATGTCTAGCACAATATCTACCTACATATTCTCGAAATATAAGTTTATATACCTCTCTAAGTCTGCATGAATTTAAAATAAATGAATTTCATTACATCTAAAACTACAGACTATCTAAATTAAATTCGAAATACAAAATTATACAAAGCGTTCTTTGTATAATTTGCAGTGGAAACAATTTATAAGGTACACTATACTTAGTATGTAGCTTAGCGCAGTGTACGACAAGTGTTGTGTTTAAATGCGCCTCCAACCGTGGCCGGCGTGATTTCTTCAGTAAACTACTCACGTAAAACTCTGCCCAACACCTGCACACAAATGTTTGGGTGTAAGTCACGAGTGGTAGACTTTTAAATAAGAAATTCTATGAAGATTCTTGGAATATAGGTAGTCATGATGTATCTGTTTCTTTTTCATCATTAGGTGAAATGTTGTTGTCTTGCTTCATTGGTTATTGGATGTCACTGACAGATTCCGGAGCGAGGTAGAACAACTCGTCCAGTTTGAGACGAAATGGGATTGACGTCGACTCGATTAGAAGAAGTAGAGGAAACAAAAAAAGGTCAGCGGATGAAAATGATTATAATGTATGATTATATGGCAAGATATTTGGAATTTAAACAAACCACTGAAACCGACGGTCATATACTTTATTATTGATTTGTTAGTAATTTTCGATTTGAATCAATATTACTTCTCAATGTAGATACGTGTAGTTTATCAAGATTTTTAATACATTTCTTATAGTTTGCACCACACGGTATTGTTGTACCTGTATTACATTTTATGTTTACGATTGTGTCCATGCTCGCGTGGCGATGCATACAGTGTAACATCGCTACCTGGAATCTTCTAAGCAAAATCTAAAAGTTTACATAGAAAAATATAAAAAAGGTTTTATGTTCAAACCTATCAGGTTTAGGTACGTTTATCAGTTTCCATTTTCGGTATACGGCCTCGTTAAAACGTGCTTAATTAATGTGCGTGTTACTCGGTTCTAGAACAATTTCAATATTCGACCGCTTGGTATTTTAACCGCGTCGTGTTTGTGGCTTTTGAAAATATCGCTTGTTTTGCGTCATCTCTTTTCGTAGTAAATTTAACTGATTTTGTTATTATTCTTGTAGGCATCAAAATTACAGATTTTCACTGTGGACTGTAAAGTGGATCTTTCTCTCTCTTTCTATTGCTACCTCTTTCTATTTCTATTTCTTTCTATTTCAACCGATATAGTGTTGAGATTGACAATTTCCAAGTCCGCTCCGTCCTACTCTACTTATCTACTCTTCAACTTTCCTAGTCTCACTCATCTCCGCTCATCTCCGCTCAGCTTCGAACTACTCAACCCACACAGCTTCACTCAACCCGCACAGCCAGCTCCGCATCAATGAGAGCTTGCGCCTTGAGATCTAGGAATAGTAATCGGAGACGACCTTATCAGCAACGATTTTCTTGTTACCTAGCTACTTATTGAGATATCGGCATTTCTATTTCACTCCACTTAGAGCTATCTTACACCTATAACGGGAGCTATATTAAATTTGATATTCATTCGAATAACTCTTACTTGTATTTAGTGCTATTTTTGGTTTAATAATTCAATCAACATTAATGTATAGCTGGTGGCACTAATAGCTGGTGGTTGGAAGTTTTTAGAATTATATTCTCAATTTGTACTCGTCAGTCGAAACGTGTGTGTTGCATGCACAAAAACACATTCGTGCTTTTCGATTAGAAACACGTTCTGTTCTTTCTGGGATAATGTGATGTCCATGCAATCGTGTATCAACTGCACGGATCGAGTGATATCCCCTTTCAATAAGCAAAGACCTTCAAGAGCTGGTGGAAAACACCAAGCGGTTTTTCACCACAATAAACCATACCAAACACATATAGAACCTAAATTAAAAACGTGTTTAATTTCATATCCACCGCTGACACATTACCTACAGACTGACGACACGAATAGGTACCAGAGCCCCAGTTTCACTAATTAATTCACATATCTTTCGCACTAGTGCCACAATTTACACCACATAGTGACAGACTTGACAGTAATTTATCTCCCGTGTCTATTAATTAATTATTAACGTAGACACATTCGAGTAACTATTTTAATAATAGATAGGTTAGATAGAAGATATATTTTCTCTTTTAGGTAAAAGGAATATACGGCCGTGAATTATGAGTTAATTAGTATTTGCTTTACGGTTTTTAATAATGGTTTGGTTTCGGTAATGGATTTAATAAATGGTTTTGAGTCTCAGTTTACAATTTTACACCTAGTTGTTGACATTTAGGTACTTAGTACTAACTAATACATGATTTTATCTACAGTGTCGACGAGATGAGACAAAATTTTATGATTGTAATTTTCAGAGTTCAAAAAGTGTACGTGTGTGTTTTTAGCTACCTAAATGATTAAACAGAAAATCGAGCTCTACACAATACGCTCGGCCTTTTTCCTATACGTGACAGGTTATCTAGTAAAAGGATTATTACAAGCATCGACTACAATCTTGTAGTGATTATAAGGTATAACAACATTCTATGAACAAGTAATCCAGAACTCGTACTATGATATCTTAAAACCCGACTTTTTTCTTCGTGAAAGCGAGATGGCGCTATACATAATGTAGAGCCCCGTCTCTTTTCCACAACGGCAAAAGTGCTGCTTGAAGAATTTATAGTACAGATTGTATACCATTTTGATTATATTGATAACACTGCGAACAAAGGGGAGGAAATGTGTAGGGTTGAAGATTATTCCAAGGTGTCTATCTAATTCGTAATTGTACCTTGTAAATGATATTGATATGAACACTTTATGTATATGACATTGTATAGAAACAGCGACAGCAGGTAAAGGATTTAAAAAAAATGTTAGTACGTTTGTCTTCATAGGGGTAAACGGCTATACTAACGTGTTTTATAACACCACGGTCTCATTTTTATTGATTTTTACAAGTTTTTAGAAAACCAACGTTGGATTCAAATCTTTTTTTATAAAAATCAATATGGATCCAACATTTTTTTGCAGATTACAGATTTCTATACGAAAGCATTTTTTTATTATTAAGTGACTGGTTTTCTCAAAGAAAATTTATAGCATCTATGCAAAACTTCGGGTTTTTAAATGTCACCGGTATCTATTCAAACACATACACTATTACAGTAAACATTAGCGTACTACGTCAGAAATTCTTTCTCAAATAATTTTATCTCAAAATAATTATATAAAGAAACATAAAGCCAGTGTTTCTCATTTGTTTCGAGTGCACACAAATATCCAATAAATTTGTCGTTAGGAGCGGCTCTACAAATTGGAGGGTGCTCTGTATGTGTCGAGTGACCAGTGCTGCTCAGCTTCGAGATTTTTCTCTCTACATTATCTTAATGATGTCGCTTAATTTTGTCTTTATTTTTCCCTCTTTAATGATTGTTTTTGTTGAAATATGTTGATTGTTATTTAGTAACTGTTATAGAATTATTTATTGAGATGTAGCTTTTCTTTTGTGTTTGTATTATTTTAGTACAAAGAATTTGTATGTATAAGGTATTTAAAGGTTGTGAAAATTCTGAATGATTCTTCTGATAATACTAAATAGCGAAGATTTTATACGTTAGTCGTTATTTAATTTAAAATCTAATACTAGTAACTAGTTTGATGGAAAATCATATCTAGGCCATTTTAGACAGATATTTGTAGTTATAGTATAAAACGAAACGAACTGTTACATCCCTAGCATTTTACTAGATCGCTGACTTGCATATCCAACCACGTTCACTCCATTGTTTATGTTATATTGTTATTTGCCTAATGTTAAGTCAGCAATAATTGAGTATAAATGATGATTCTTTCTCTAAATCGGGGGCAGTTTGTCAGAGCTTAGGCTCAGGGTGCTGATATAATTGTGATCTTCGGATCCGCCCCAACTTGTTGGTTTTCAGCTAAAATCCTTGAGCCTAACCGGGTCGATATAGCCCTTCTAGGGTAATCGCGAACTCGTGAGTGTAGTCCAGATGAAGTACCGTAAACCTCTTATGTAAAAGTGTGTGTGCAAACTTATAATAAACTACTGTGTTACTCGAAGCGTGGTTTTCTTTCTATAACTACCGAGTCGCACAGTCTAACATTGGTGTCAGAAGTAAAGGGATTTCTGAAGTCCCTCCGGTCGCCTACTCTGATCGACTGTAAGCCTTGGCCTAAGGCTAAGCCAGCGTCAGCATCCTGACGACGACCAGCACTACACAACGTATAGAGGTTCCTGAGCTTCCACGTTGGCCACCTGCTGTCTCCGCTGGAATATTGACGCCACTTGAGGCCGCCGCCAACTTCAAGCAACGAGTACTACACGTCACCGAGCCGTATCATCTCGACACATCGCACATCGCGCCGACCTTGTACACCTGTCCACTTGCAAACTCAGCACATTCCATCGCCGTCGCCGCTGCATCGCTTGCACTAATATCGCCGCTTCCGTGTTTACTATTATTGTGAGTGTTTTATATAACGTTATGATAATTTATATGTTTATGCTATTAGCTAACATTTTGTGCGTGGATTAATTTTTGCCAATTCTAATTTTACTATTTTCTATCTCTTACTATTTTTCTATATCTTACCATTTCTTTAACCATTTATTTCTATTTCTACTATATCGTTTTATTAAAATGGTTAACGAATGCGCTAAACTCGAGAGGAAAGGACTATCAACTTCTAATATTCAGAGTGTAGAGATAGAAGAAGTTGACTTTTCTATCTTGACAAAGTTCATAAAACCATTTAATGGTGAAAGAACAAAGTGGTCACCATTTGTTCGGAACTGCGAAAATGCTCTGAGTCTAGCATCGGCATCACAGCGTCATATTCTATTTAAGTATATTCTTTCACAGTTAGAAGGCAAAGCCGAGTCTGCCTGTTCTTTAAAGATATTTGATGATTGGCAAGAACTAAAACAGTTTCTTAAATCTACGTTTGGTGAAACTAAACATAGACATCATTTATTATTAGAGTTACAGAGCTGCACTCAGGATTGTAACGAGTCTGTAACCCAATACAGCCTCCGTGTAGAGACCTGTCTCACACGTTTACAATCTGATATATACCATTCCACTAGCGATGTCTCGGAATTAAAAGGGCGAATTGCCAGTAATGAGGACTTGGCCCTTCATACATTTTTAATGGGTTTGCCTAGTCATATTTCTAACATTGTCAGATGCCGCAATCCACATACATTGCAAGACGCTATTGATCTTGCTATTCAGGAGGAAAAGCTCCAAAACTATATTCAATCTCGACATTTTAAAGCCTCTGAATCGTTAAAGCCTAAATGTAGAGTATGCGGTAAAATCGGTCATACGGATAAAACTTGTTACTCTGAGCAACAAGGTCAAGTTAATTGTTTTGACAATAATCCACAACTTTCCACATCGTCTAATTGGCAACCGATCATATGTAGATACTGTAAGATTCCGGGCCACGATATATCTCAATGTCACAAACGTCAGTACTATAATTCGCGTAAACAAAATCCTCAACAACCTAATTTAAATAATAATTTAAACTAAATAAGGTTCCGGTATCACGTCGTACGGAATCGTCAACGCAAACCGACGTGGCAGATATCTTACTGTATTCTAAGGTTAATACTACTATATCCACTAAATATCCAAAGGCTAATAAATCTACTATATCTCCTAATTCTACTACTAAATCTTCTATAACTCCTAATTCTACTACTATTTCTACTAAATCTTCTAATATTAATAAATCTACTAAATCTTTTAAAACTAATAAGTCTCCTCATTCTACTGCTAAATCTACTAAATCTTCTAATATCAATAAATCTACTAAATCTTATAAAACTAATAAGTCTCCTGATTCTAGTACTAAATCTACTACATCTTCTAATATTAATAAATCTACTAAATCTTTTAAAACTAATATTTCTACTATATCTTCTAAATCTACTACTAAATCAGCTCAGATGCCCAAAGTGGATCTGAGACCTTCTATATCGTTATCGACCCACCGACAGGGTAACCAGCCCCAAACTGAAGGCGATAATACTAAATCAGCTCAAATGCCCAAAGTGGATCTGAGTCTTACTAAATCCGCATCTCAGTCTCCAAGAGAACTGAGTCTTACTAAATCCGCATCTCAGTCTCCAAGAGAACTGAGTCTTACTAAATCCGCATCTCAGTCTCCAAGAGAACTGAGTCTTACTAAATCCTCTCCTCAGTATCCAAGAGAACTGAGTCCTACTATATCTTCATCTCAGTGTCCAAGAGAACTGAGTCCTACTATATCTTCACCTCAGTACCCAAGTGGACTGAGTCCTACTAAACCTGCATCTCAGAACCAAAAGGGACTGAACCTTACTATATCTTCGTCTCAGTGTCCAACAGGACTGAGTCTTACTAAGTCTACATCTCAGCTCGAAGAACTGAGTCTTTCTCATCCCAACGTCAAATTTAAATGCGATAAATAGTAACTTTTATGCTAATTTTTCGTCTAACTTTTATTCTAAATCTAATATATAATTTACCTAAATCAAACTTAAATAACTAACTAATATCTTAATCTAGCCTCAGTCATGAAAGATAATGTCCGCGTGTTTACTTCTACTATTTCATTATTTAATATTACTATTTCTTTACTAAATCAAAACTAATACATTCTTAAGGACAATATAAGAACCTAGCTAGATTCTAGACACTGTTTCAGCTTTAATATAAATAAATTAGAAATATAACTCAATTATTAATGACATTTAGTGCTCTTGAAAGTTCCTTAATGATTAAAAAAAAAATGTTTCTTAATTCCAGTTTTAAAGATCTTGTTGATGCTATTTTATTTAGTAAACAAAACTTTATTTATTTATTTATTATTATTATTCTTCTTCTTACATCCTTTGTTGAATATTATTTGTTTTACATGTATATTGATTAATCCATCCGCAAAGTTTTGGCAATAACATTTCATTACTATGTATTTGTGTAAGCTAAGAGACATTTCAGTGTTGGTACAGGACTACAGGTTTGATATAATTACCGAAATATTGTATTGTAAAACTTTTCATACATTATTTTTGTTTACTACTTCTCAAGAATTCGAAATAAATATTTATATTCCTTATCCTAATTTTAATGTAATTAAATATGAATGTTATTCGATATTACATTTTGTTGTTACTTAATTTTATTTTAAAATGCATAATTTATTAAAAATGTTTGTTGATTTCTAATTTCAGTAATTATTTTTGTTGTTTCTTTTTTCATTTTTGATTGTTCTTGTAACTGTTATTATATTCATTTTTAATTTGGTGATAAACAAATTTTATTAAAGTTTTTATCATGTATACCAACAATGTCGCATTTCATCTAGACGAATTCTTGAATTATAATAAAGTTTCCAATTTCTATGTCTTACTATTCTAATAATTATTACTATTTCTAGAAATTAATGTATTTTTTCTATTAATTTAGTATTTCCAAGTGTTTACTATTTTCTATTTCTACTACTATTTCTAAAGATTCTTCATTTCTATAAATTTATTATACTAATCTACTATTTCTAAAAATATTTCACTAATTTACTTTTTCTAAAAATGTTTAAATTTTATTAATTTGCTACTTCTTAAAATGTTTTATTAATTTACTATTTCTAAAAATGAATATTTTTGTTAATTTACTAGTTCTAAAAAATGCTTAATTTTTATTAATTTACTATGTCTAAAAATGTTCCATTTGTATTAATTTACTATTCTTAAAAATGTTGCATTTCTATTAGTTTTCTATTTCTAAAGATGTTTCATTTCTATTAATTTACCATTTCTAAAAGTGTTTCATTAATTTACTATATACTAAGTATTTGATTTCTGTCAATTTACTATTTTTTAGATGTTTTATTTATGTTAATTAACTACTTCAAAAAACGAATCATTTCTAATTATTTACTATTTCTAAACATGTTCTATTTCTATTCATTTACTATTTCTAAAAATGTTTCATTATTTGACTAGTCCTAAAAATATTTAATTTTTATTAATTTACTATGTCTAAAAATGTTTCATTTCTATTAATTTACTATTTTCAAATATGTTTTATTTATGTTACTTTACTACTTCTAAAGATGTTTAATTTCTTTTAATTTACTGACTCTAAAGATGTTTTATTTCTGTTAATTTACTATATCCAAAAATGTTTCACTTATGTTAATTTACTATTTCTATTTTATTTTTGTTACTATCTCTGTATTTCTAGTTCTGTGATTTTGTATTTTGTATTCCAAATCAATTTATAACTGAACCTGGATTAAACTCACATCCTACTTCTTCTGGATGTTCCGTTTTAAAGGGGGGAGGTGTTACATCCCTAGCATTTTACTAGATCGCTGACTTGCATATCCAACCACGTTCACTCCATTGTTTATGTTATATTGTTATTTGCCTAATGTTAAGTCAGCAATAATTGAGTATAAATGATGATTCTTTCTCTAAATCGGGGGCAGTTTGTCAGAGCTTAGGCTCAGGGTGCTGATATAATTGTGATCTTCGGATCCGCCCCAACTTGTTGGTTTTCAGCTAAAATCCTTGAGCCTAACCGGGTCGATATAGCCCTTCTAGGGTAATCGCGAACTCGTGAGTGTAGTCCAGATGAAGTACCGTAAACCTCTTATGTAAAAGTGTGTGTGCAAACTTATAATAAACTACTGTGTTACTCGAAGCGTGGTTTTCTTTCTATAACTACCGAGTCGCACAGTCTAACAGAACGGTTTGAATAAATTTTTACGAAGACGTAAAATCGTTTTAATAATGTCATATTTTTTCTTTAACTTATATTAAGTGCTTAGAGAGGCTATAAAGGAACTCGATATTTCTTTTTAAAGGTAGCGTATATGTTTTTTATAACTGGTAGTATATCATAATATATTGTGCCATCAAACACTTATAATTAAATTCAAGTTTAGTATTAAATTTGTTTATTTGCTTATTTATAAAGGCCCATTCACATGCATTTCGAAAACTCCGGTTAAATAAACATAAAGTCAATACATAATGGTAGATGACTAACTATTACTCAAAAATCTAAATACAGTACAAACACTGAACCCAATACTGGTTCGCCATAAAAAATATTTGCCGTTTTGACAATTTATTAGTTTTTGTAACGGTTATTGTCTATCGAAACGACTGGCAACTTTATCGAACGTTCACACGCACGTTTGACTTCTCTAAGTTTGATTTAATATTAATCCGTCGTGAAGTGGAGTTCATTTTGGAAAAATGGCGTTGATTCGTTTAGGGTGGGTTACACGGATATGTGTAGATGAGATTAGTTGAAGTTAATCTTGATCCTAGTTTAATTTCAATCTACTCTGTTTCTCCGATATGAATCAAATATCATAAATTTTCTTAAGTAGAGGCATTTATTTTTAACACATTTATGGAATAGCATATTATTATATTGGTTTATTTTGTTATTAGGAGAAATGGCATCACTTTTATTTTTGAAACTTATAATTACGCCTTTGTTGAAGTCAACATTTGGTATGTCTACTTTCTAAGAAAACAAAATGATGTTCAAAAACGTTTGATGTTTCGAATTAATAGTATTTAAACCTGATCGCAGGTAAGTCAGTTTCTCGTATCGCGGGTTTAATGTTTTCAGTAAAATCAGTCCCAAGTTGGATCACGTATGACACGTATCGTCGAAACCACTCTCCTCTAAAGTTTATCGAGATTGGATTGGCATTGCGCGTCGTTTCTAATAACTGCAGTAGGTACTGTGCATTCTGCAACGTGAGCGTTTTTGTATGGACACACGCTCACGGAATGTTAAGCCCGTAAATCTAACAAGTTATAACTAATATTTAATTTATTTGAACAGTATTAGATGGTCTAACGATACAAAAACTTTCAGTACCTAGACATTTAATCTTGTTTTGTATATCATTTCACTGGATTAAAATACATAAATATAAAATGATAAAAAAAAACAGCCTACACACGTCCACTACTGGACACAAGCCTCTTCCCATACAGGGAAGGTTTGAACATTAATCACCACGCTTGTAGACTGTGGATTGGCAGTTTCAGATTCCAATGAAATGATGTTTTTATTCACCGATTGTCAGAAGCGTCTTATAATAACTAAGAAATTACATATACCTTGGAAAAGTCGGATTGATACCCCCCTGCGCTGAACATGCTCACAAATGCATACCTACAGAACCACAACTTACCACGACTTAGTTTACTGCATAAATATAAAATATATTTTACCTAATTTATTATGTTCTGCTGGTGAACAAAAGTCTCGCATATTCTTCTTTCGTGACAATGTTTGAATTATACCATAATAATATGATGTCTCCATAGGATGACAAGCAAGAACGTATCTGATTTAACGTATGTGAAACCCCGGGTCGCTACTAGCTTGATATTACAATATTTATCAGCAGTAATAATTATAATCGAACAAAGTTTAAAACTCAATCATGTGAAAAATAAGTATGTTATTGGAAAACCATACTTTAATTATTTATAAAAGGTGCCCACTCTCCACAATAAACGTTAAAGAAGCCTTTTACTTATAAAATAAAAGTTTAAATTCTAGGAATTCTTTACGCAGAGTATGTTTTAAAACTTGTAGCGAAAACCCTCTACAAATAAGTTGGTGTATAATATTTTCTGAACTTCGTATTAATTAAAATATTATTTTAACTTCTGGTTAATTTGATAAGTAAGTTAATATGTTGTAACACTGAAATACCGTTAAAAATATTGTATTTTCCATATGCTGGTTAATTATGATTATTTATCTTTAATCAGTTTTATACAGAGAGTCTTTGTTATAATTTATTTTGTCTTTACTTAGGTATTTACATATTTATTACACTAACTTGTTAGCTATTGAAACAAACTATACTTATATTTTTATATTAGGATAAGTGTTATCGTCTTCGTTTATTAATTACTAATATCATACCAGATGTGCAGGATACATATAGGTTTTAAGTTTCAGTAAAAAATCAGACAAAATACTCTTATTAGAAAATAAAGCCATTAGATAGTAGAATTTTATGGTAATGTTTCAGTAACGTTACTACATAAACAAATTTCACGTTTCTGTAACTAGGTATAACATTTTTAACACATTTGGCCTTTTTACATAAAGGTCTCTAATACGTACAATAGGACTAAAAGCAAAAAACGACTCTACATTTAAAAAAAGTTGTAAAACTCTTCAAAACGAGTAAATTAAAGTTCAACAAATATGTTTGTGGTATGTAAATGTTTACAGCGGCGAGAATTCGTCGACGACTCCATCCTATGTTTATCATCAAAGTTTTTCAGTTAATTTTTTACGACTAGTTCGCAATGTTGCATAAATAAAATTAACTTAGTTCTCAAACATGAATTTTATATGAGAGTTTCTAATTTACTACCCTATTAGTATGTAATGTGGCAATTAAGCACACTTGCTTATAATTTTAAGTGTTTCTACTGAAAAGTTATAATGAAAATATCTCTCACACATGATTTTTGTACTTACGATTGTACGAGTTTATTTTGTTTTGGTCAGATCTAACTATTGACAGGTATAAATATAAAACTAATCCAAACATGAAATGAATGAAATATTTTTCTTCACAAGCTTTGTAATGAAAGTTACTTATCTACAGCTAACATCAAAACAAATACCACCACAAAACAAGAAGACTTAATAAAAACTTAAAACCTCAACTCATTAAAAACATAACATACCTATTTTTAGAATATAATTAATCATTTTAACACTCCATTACATCTGCACGTCATCAAATAGCCAACCCTACGTGTCGCAAAGTTCCCGACAGTCCCGCCTCCGTTCAACCCCCAGAAATTGAGTTAGCACTGGCAGTATTTCAATTTAAATGCTATACCTAATTCCACACCCCTCGATAGATGCGTATGAGAGGGTTAACATACCTTGTACTATCATCTCTCGAAGGAAGACTATTGCATTTGTGGAAAAGAGACAAAACGCTACGGCGTGCTACGACTCGCTACGAAGGTCTACACGCCTCTACGCCACGTAGCACTGTCTTGTTCACACAAATGCAACAGTTTGTCTGTATGTCGTGGTGGTAAGTCCTGTACCTTAATACGTAGGGTTAAGTATACCTGTCTGGAAAGTTCGTTACGTTGTTTTGACTGCGATCTTGATTGAGTTAAATAAAGGTGTTTCTTGATAATTTAGTTAGGTTATTGATTTTGTAAATAAGAAAATTAATGCGTTATTTTGTTAGTCATAACTTTATGTCATGAGTATCAGGTATAGTAAGTTTTGAAAACAGTAATTCTACATTTAAATTTAATTTCAGATTTTATGGATAAATAAATTTTATGGAAATTACATTTAAAAACAACCAATTACTAACAGGTAAAGAGGTACAAACAAAACACGAGCGAAATAAAATACACGTGTCAATCTCATTGTTTTGCTTTCATTATTGTTTTACCGATTTGTCAATCAAAGTATGAGGAAAATAAGCATTGCTTGTGAACAAATACACGTCGGTAAGGAGATCATATTTACCGAAGTAAAAACGGCTGTTGTCTTTTGATACCTATTATTAAGAGGGTACTTTATCATTATTCATTACTCTCAAGAGGGAAATGCCAACATGTTTTTTTTTCTTCCTGGTGAATTCTATTTTTGTGTGTGTATTTGGTTGTGTAAATGATGAATCTGAATGAAAAATAATTTGAAGGAGTTTGTGGTAGATTCAAATGAAATATGATTTGGATTTGATGATGGTTGTTTAAAAAACCTTTTGGTTAACGTATATATAATGCTACAATTATATTCGTTATCATAGTTTTATTTGTGCTTTCATATAATTGTACATGGCTATGTAACAAATATCATGAGAGTAGTATTAAATTGAACGATTTGCCAAATCGTTTAAGACGAAAACAAATATTATTTAAAGCTAATTAAAGCATCTATGAAGACTCCTATTCATCAACCATTTGTATCTATGGTAAGAATATTCTCATAAAAAAAACTAATATCACAAACACTGAACAACAACATCATCAAACTACAAATATTCATATTCATATTCATATTATTTATTTGCATTCCACAATGTATAGAGTAGGTGTTACAATTTGGCTTAGAGCTAGGTACAATTGTAGACCCTGTAGGGCACAGCAAAATAAAATTAAACTTAAAATAAAATTAAACTTACAGCTAAAGTAAAAACTATTAAATCTATAGAAAAAAAATATATAAAATTGAACATAAACATGAATATAAACAATTGAAACAAACGTGAGACTAGACAATAAGCTATACAATTAAACAGGAATTCGCTAAAAATACTAAATAAAAAATACTGTAAAATCGGAAAGTGTAATGTGATGTGTTGTTATGTACTGTGTTGTGAGTAGACAATATTGTTATCAGTAATGTATTCGTTTATCGAGTAGTAGGCTTTGTTGATGAGGATGTTTTTGAGTGCGCGTATGAATTTAGTTTCGCTAGTTTCATTTTTTAGAGAATCTGGTAATTTGTTGTATATTTTGATAGACATTACATAAGGGCTATTGGTGTGAAGTGTCATGTGTGAAGAGGGAAGCATTAACATATTTTTGTGTCTAACTGGACGATCGTTGTGTTTGTTTCCGCGGGTTATGAAGAAGTTTGTATTTTTTCTTACAAATTTACATATTTCCAAGATATAAATAGATGGTAGTGTTAATATTTGATACTTAATATAAATAGGTTTACAACTGTCGGTTTGCTCTATATTTTCTATTATTCGGATTAATTTCTTTTGGAGAATGAATAAGGTATTGGCATCAGTACTGTTTCCCCACATAATAATGCCGTAGTTGAGCCATGAGTATGCGTAGGCGTAGTATGTGGTGATAGCAGTTTGTATGTCGGTGGTTTTCTTAACTTCTCGTAATGCGTAACAGAATTTTGATATTTTTGAGTGTATATGTTTGATGTGTGGCTTCCAGGAAATGTGTGTATCTATAATGAGACCTAACAAAGAGAAATTGTTAACAACCTCTATTTTTGTGCCATTAGCTGTAAGGTTGATTGTAATCGGAGCTTTTTGACGTGGATGGAAAGTCATTATTTTAGTTTTTTTATAATTTATTTCCAGGTTGTGCTCAGTTAACCACTTTGTAGTTTTATCTAATATTATGATTAACTGTTTATTTATTTCGTTGACGTTCTGGCTAGTAGTGAGTAAGGATATGTCGTCCGCGAATAGCACGCATGGTTCATCCATGATTTTTGGTAGGTCGTTGATGTAGATAATGAATAGGAGGCATCCTATGACACTGCCTTGTGGAATTGATGCATTAGTTATTTTTTTGTCGGATCTTACATGTATAATTTGTTTGCGGTCGTGGTCAAAGTAATCTATTTCGACACATTGCTCTCTGTCCTTCAAGTAAGATGCAAACCAGTCATGCGTTATTCCGCGAATCCCTATACCATGTAATTTCTCTAGAAGTATTTTAAATTGCACTTTGTCATATGCTTTGGTCATGTCTAAAAGTATTCCTGCTGCGTATTTCTTGTTATTAAGGGCATTTATTATTTCCTGCATATATTTATAGACTGCCAGGGATGTGGATCGCTGTCTACGAAATCCATGTTGACCTTCGTCAAACACTTTAAATCTTTCGCAGAAGTTATAAACGCGGTCACACATGGCTTTTTCATATATTTTAGATGACGTGGGAAGGAGAGCTATTGGTCTGTAGTTACTAGGATCGGTTTTAGTATTTTTCTTATGTATTGGTTTGATAATGCTTTTTTTGAGTTGGTCTGGAAAGACGCCTTCGTCAAAGGACTGGTTTATACAGACACAGTAAGGTACCGCGAGTTCCTCAGCACATTGTCTAATTAATGAGGGGGGTAACTCATCTATACCGTGGCTTTTTTTATTCTTTAGAGATTTTATGATTCTTTCTGTTTCTCGGATATCTAAAGGACGAAGGAAGAGGGTATTTTCTATACAGTTGCGGACAGGTATACTTTGGGCGTCACTGCTACTCGGACACGAGGATGCTTCACCTATTTTTGCAAAGAAGTTATTAAATTGGTTAGCTATTTCCTTGGGGTTTTCGATTACCGTGTTATTTATTTCTAATTTTATGTTATTTTTATTCGAACAAGTTTTTTTGTTTGTCCGTTCGTTCACTATACTCCACATGGCTTTAACTTTATTTTGAGAAGTTTTTAATTTATTGATATATTGTAATTTTTTAGATACAGTCACTACTTGTTTTAATATTTTTTCGTACTTTTTATAGTACTTTTTTAATACGTCGCTGTTTGTTTTTAAACATAATATTTTCATTAACCTTTTATTTGTACACGAATGCTTAATGCCTTTTGTTAACCAGTATTTTTTATAAAATGTTCTTAATTTTATTTTTATTTTGGGTATGTGTTGGTTAAGGGTGTCAATCAATATTTCGGAGAAAGCGTTGTAGTTCTGATTTGCGTCCTGCGTTTCTATTAATACTTCTCTCCAATTTATGGATTTTAAAGCAGATTTGAAAGATTGTATATTTTCTTTTTTTCTTTCTTTCTTTTTTTATTATTTGTTATTGTATATTTGTTTTAGTGTATAGGCGTTTTTCTGTGTACCATAGTGTTTGTTTTGGTCGTTGTGGGATATTGAGATCTATAATTGTGCTGCAATGATCTGAGAATCCTAGGTCCTCTACAGATGTATTTGAATCTTTAGTTATAAAATTCGTAAATATAAGATCTAAGCACGTAGAGGCTGTTTGTGTTATATGTGTTGGATGTTTGATGTGTTGCGTGTATTTATATTCGGACATGAGATCTATAAACTGGTTGCACTTAGTATCATTTTTTAAAACATCTATATTGAAATCCCCGCCGAGAACTACGTTATGCTTGGAATATTTATTATTAATGTAGTTAAGTATAAGATTGAGTTGGCTATTAAATTTTATTTCTTCTCGTCTGTTCCAATACATTACTACGAGCATAAGGTTTTCGTCGGGTACTTCAATTGCACATACCTCTAAAATATATTCAAGAGACATTTTTGATATATCATTTCTATCAACATAGTTAATGTGCTCTTGAAGCAACATACAGACGCCGCCACCTCCACGATTCTCTCGACAAAAGGACGTTGCAACTTTGTAGCCACTGAAATTGATCATGCTTAGTTTATCTCGTGATAGCCATGTTTCAGATATGCATATAGCTTGGTAATTAGGATTTTCATTGATGAATGCTTCTAGTATATGTTGCTTGTTGAACAGACTTTGAAAGTTTTGAAACATAATCTTAAAACGGTGGTTGTTGCTATCAATTTCTGTAGGTTTCGTTTGAGTCTCGAAATGTCTGGTTGTTGTATGGTTCTGAATTCCTACTGATATTGTTGTCAATCCTTTGTGTTTTTTGGATGGTTGTAGATGTTCTCTGCGTCGAAGTTTCACTTTCTAAGTGGACGAGTTTCCCTTCTATATATAGCCGGTTATTTCGAATTACTGCATTTTGTCCTTTGTTTCGGGCTACAAGCATTTTATCTCTCAATATTTTTCTTTCATTTCGAGCTTCTTCACTTAAGAATTCTGATACAGTTAATCCTGTTCCATAGAAATACTGTTTGTTTTCTATTACATATTTGGTCATTCTTTTACTCATTAGCTCAATGACTAAGGGACGATTTCGATGGTCAAAGTATCGCCCAATCCGGTATGTATCCTCGATGTATCCCAGAAGGTCAATACCTAAGATATCCCAGCAGATAGTTCTGATCCTATCGTGAAGCTCTTCATCAGTTTCCTTGTATATTTCCATCAATCCATATAAAACTATCTTCTTTTTATTTTCAGGTTCATATTGTATGGTAGGGTTATAATTGTGTGATAGTAACTTTATTTCATTTTTTAATGTTTCTGCATCGGTTTTTAGTTTTTCTATTTGGATATTTAGTTTTTCAATTTCTATCTTGCGCTGTTCATTTTGTGAAGATAATTCACTCGTTTCCTGTTTAAAGTCATCTCTTAGCTTTGATATTGCCTTGTTAATTTCGGTTTGAATTGTTGTTTTTATTTCTAATATAATGCTGGTGTTATTTTCTTTAAGCTTTAAGGATATCATTTCACTGAGGCTGTTTAGTGTCAACTCTGGTTCCATATTTTTTCCTTTATATAGAGTATCGCCGAATATGCTTACATCTTGAGAACATACAGTTTCGTCGTGCATTTGTTTGCTAGGTTTCCGTCGTAAGGTAACGTTTGATTCCGGAGAAATATCAAAGCTGTTATCCATTCTTTGAGACCTTGCAGGTGTATTCGAATTAATGTTTTTAGGTTTTTTACACCTACATTCTTGGCATTCCCATATCGATTTGTTCTCGCAGTTCATACGTAAAAATTGTTCTTCACAGATGTTTGCACGTTCCAGGTCATAGCATTTTTTACAGATAGAACATGCTATATTCTTTGCAATTGTTAATTTTGTATTGCAACCTGCACAGAGAGCCATCTTGCGGCGATGTTCGGGGATTATTGGATTGCTCTTTATATCAATATCGATTTATATCAATTCGGGAATCCAGGGTCTTAAGTTGTTCACAATTTTACTTGTCAAACACTGTTAGACAATTTTAATCAATTTTGTAGATTCAGTTTCGTTAATATCGTTTTTTCCATCCTTCACATTGCAACATTTTGAATCTAGTTGCTAGGTGCGACATCTATCGGACAAAAGGTTGGTTATCTTCCCAAGTATTTGTCAAATCAATCAGTGGTTAGAGGTTGCGATTTCTTTTCCACAGATGGCGCTATATTAAGTGTTTTGTTTGTTTACGTTTTTCGTTTTGGTTTCGGGTGGGTATTTTAAATTTTTGTAATGGCTTTTAAAATATATGCTTTTGTTTATTTCTCAATGAGAAGTTAAGTTTTTTTGCTCACTGTTTGTGGAATTAGAATTGTATTGTCCTTATCTTGTTAAAATGTCACTAAACTTTTTGTTTTGTAGTGTAAACAAAACAAAAAGTATATTTTTGAAATTTGAAGTTTTCCGTTTATTTATTTTTAAGCAATATTTTTAATTTTTAATTTAAGCAGTCGAGGTTCACAAAGGTTAATCACTGAAACTTCGATAAGTATTCTTGCAATAGTTTATATACACTGTTTCGTTTGAGTTGTTATTTTGGTGGATTTGAATTTGAAAACCAGTCAATGACCTTTGAGCGTCCCAAGCTGATTTTGTATATTTTACACTTTAAAGTTCACTGTTTCATTAACATCTTTTGGTAAAGGGTTATATTATGCACTTATAGATTGTATTAATTGAAGTTCTTATTGGTCATAGCACTAAAACACCTCTAACGACGTTTTTTTGTCACTTCAGTCCAGTTTTAGAGCGGGAATTCAAAGATTTTTGAATAAGTGATGTTTTTATATAATTTGGTGAATAGTTTTTGTTCACTACACTTTCACTATTGCACTGATGCTAAATGAATACTTTGGGCACTAGTATATGACAAAAGGAACGTAAGTTGTTACGACTTTTAGCAATTTTCAGTAACCAGTGTAATTAATTTTCATCGCACCTACCAACTTGCCAAAGACCTTGATATTAAAAATTTTAAATAATTGCGTACATACTTATATATTTCATATACATCGCTACACCGGTACTGTTATTACAAGGTCGCTTCAGTAATAAGAAGGCAATGAAACACATTTTATTGGCTCCATTTAAATAAATACTGCCGACGAATGGTAGGGACGAAGACGCTTTCGGCTGGAAATCAAATTGTCTCGGCCCCTGTAATTTAAATTGGAGCTATTCAAACTATCAGTTTAAATTGAACGGACTTGTGTAATGTAATAGATTTGATAGGCACGTACCTACTCGTCATCTGTTCCAATATCTAATTTGTTTCAAAGAAAAACTTTTTAGAAATATTACAGAGAAAACTCTAACATAGAGGCGTAGCGCTAAGTTAGATGATGAGTTATACTTACGACTCCACTTATAATTTATCAATTTTTTCGTGTAAGTTGAAAAACTTTAAACTATTGCGTTTCTTTTTAATGCATGGTTTGAGAGGCACCGTTTGATAAGGTGCTCAATATCTGAAGCCGTAAAAAAACTTTTAAAATCATACTATAGGCCAATAATCATAGCGGCCTTAAATTAAATTTATTCTGCTGGACAAACGCCTCTTCTCATACAGAGATCGATTGAGCATTGATAGATCTATGTACTGATTATCTGTTGCCTGCGACTTTGGCTGAATTTGCTCAGCGAGTTATATTACCATAATATCACTCTCCTTTGTCGCCGCCGGTTACAAGTAGCCCAAGTGTTAATTAATATAGGGTATTAGCTGATTCCATACCCCACCAAAATTGTTCCAGCGTGAAAGAATAACAAACACCCACATATAAATATCTACAGTTACAATCTTTCGCGTTTATATTATTATGAACTGATTTGCACATACCATTTACTTACAAAAAAATATTTTACTTCAACAAATTGTATAAAGACCAGTCCGTTTCACCACTATGTCAGATATAAATCACAGCTTAGACCTTTCTGTATGACGTCACACCGTTGAGCGGGTCGCACATAAAATATGATCGGTTAAATCTGACGCTAAGATATACGATGTCTCCAGACAAACAATAAAACAAAATGATTCCATCCGTTCCCGAGATTTTTGCCTAAAAAGTATTTCGGACTTAGATATCAGTAGAACTATCCCTAGGATAAAATGCCTTGAAATATTGGGCTTTACACAAAGAGTTTTGCTAAAACAAAAGACTGAGAAATATATTGCACAGTATGTTACATTCCAAAGGTTTCAATCATTCAAAATAATAACGTATTTTGCTACTAGCTACTAGAATGTAAAACAAAAGTTAAACACATAGACAGAACGAACACTAAAATAATCGCATCACGTCCATTCCATTCCTTCTAAATTAGATCAGATTTATTCGGGTAATGAATTTGTAATATTCCGTGCACAGCTAGACGGTGTTCTGCCAAGACATAGCTTGGCAAAGGAACCTAAGAGCTTGGCCACACATAGCGACAAACCTCCAATTAAAAGTACGTCACGTGCCGGTAGAGTTGCCAAATGCACTACAGCACCAGGATTTGTTCTGCAGCTTATTGTGACATGATTCCACACGGAAAGAATTGTTTGCTGTTCTCAACTTGAATTTTACAGGTAGAACTCTTTCTAAATAAGTATTCCAAGTAAATGTTCTCGTTTAAAATAGGAATTCTTTTGTTTCTCTGATATCTGCATAAAACCTTTTCGATCTAGGTTTTATTATGTTCACCGCAAATGGGTCCCGAGTCCGGTTGTTTGTACATGTGAGATTTATGTCTGTAAACGATCCCGCGAACAAAAGAAACCCTAGTAGGGTTACGTTTATTCACATTTATAAAAGAGAACTTTTTCGAAAACCCGTAATGTTTGGTTACACTACACCCGAAGCTACTGACCGATCAGAATTAATACGAGATACGAGATGGACGCTTCTAAAATGCTAATTGAGTTTAAACAATCCATTTTGCTTTCGTAATGGCGAGAACGGGATCAGAATGAACGAAAAAAGTTCTTTGTATTGATTTCTTAAGCGCACCAGAGAGTTAGTCGTAAGTACTTCGCGAAATAGGTCACAACAGTTTCTCTTTGACAATATAGTGTTTTTTTGTTCTGAACAATGGCTGCAATAAGTAGGGATGAATTAATTACTGAGACCGACGAAGTTCCAGTGGTGCTTGATGCAGCCAGAACTTACTAACTTTAAATCTTTAGAAATAATTGATGTGCGTCCAAGCGTGTATTGCGCTAAATTGAGGGCAAGAATTCATGAATAAAATATAAATAATACCCTAAAAAGGGTCTGGCTATTTACTTTAGTTTTCCATTTAGAATAAACAATATGTCCAAATGGTTATTGTTTTAAAGAAATTAGATTCTCTATTCGAAATAACAAATTTTGAACAGAGGTTAACTTTTTATATACATTATCTTTAGTTTAACGTGCGAGTGCCTAAATGAGTTTAAAAGAAAATTAACATCATTTTCTACTTTTTTTAAAATAAAATACGAGGTTTTGCTTCAGGTAAATGAGCAACAATTTATCATTTCAATTTTAGTATTAGCATAAATGGTGTTCCAAAATATTTCATATGAACAGCGATGTAATATTGTTCCTGTTAGTTCAAAATTCTAATTTTAGTGCTTAACTTGAACGCATATTGCATTATATGGTGTAATTACGTGCGGTTTGTACGTTAGGTTTTCAAATTCAAACTCATGATTAGACTGGTTCATCAGTGTATCATTTTGTGTTATGATTGTAAATTGACTTAATTAAGTAAATATGGTTTATTGAAATTGTGTAAATCCCTGTTTTTGCGTATTCTGCGTTTCTTTTTTTCTTTAGTTGGTACATTTTTTCGAAGTTTGCTGTAATTAAAAGTACTTTTAAAATATAAAAAAAAATAATGTGTTTTTTTTTTATAAGATGACGACTGCGCGGATTACGGAGTAGTATAGGTCACCACGTCAATTACCACTATACGCGACGTGTCGCGGGTTTGATACCCGACAAGAATTTGTGCGATTCACAAAGGCTTGTTCTGAGTCTGGGTGCCATTGTGCATGTGAATTGAATGTCTGTTAAACCCCCTGCGACACAGGGACAATTCTTTAGAGCGGGAGTCAAAAAATATTGAATTTAATATACACTACAAAAAAAAACATAAATTAAAAATAAACCATCGTTTATACTCACATATTCCATTTCATAGCGACAGAAGTTCACATATCAAACAAAACAGTAATAGGCATTCCAAATTCAAAACAGTTACTTTTTAAAACGCCACCCAATTCCACAGCTTAAAAATATTTCACGCACTAACTGAAACGAGATGGCGCTAGTAACGGGTGCAGCAAATTGAATAAATCGTCATTTTTTACCGCTATTGCAATGGAACAACGTGCTAATGCGTTGTAGGTGGACGACAAATAACAAATACGCTGCAGTCTGAATCGACGGCACGCGCCGGGGTAAATAACTGTTGTTGTTTTGTTTTTATTTTTGTAGATTTGAGGTGGGATCTAGAGGAGACTGTTTATAGGTTTTTAATCAATATGTTATGTTTTTTTTTATTTAATGGCCTTTTAAAGGTAAAGATCTAAATTGGAATGGCATTTTGAGAAGAAGAGGGTTTTATTAATTTAATCATACTTTGTTTATTTTTAATTATTTAGTATGAAAAACTGTATTATTGGAATAGAAACTCATGTCTTGGATGGTCCATGATTTGGTTACAATAGATAAAGACGCTACTTTTAACACAAGAGGAGTCTTAAAAAGTTCAACATATATATAAAGTAGAAATCTTTAATATTTTATGACATTATTTAACTTATCATCTTCTCTTCCAATATTTAGTCACTATTTAACAGGAGACAACAACGAAACACAAAGAGCTAATAAATTCTGTAACAATAATCTCTACTTAAATAGGAAGTAAATTCATATTAGTATTGAGCAAATCGCTGTATGTGTGTAATGTTTGCTTGCCCACTTAGCCTAATACAAGGCAGTTCTAGGTTTGTTTAGTTCTAAGGACACTCAAATCTCTATACAATATTAGTTTAGGACTTGTAACATCGGGTATCGAATTATTTTAGCAAATATTACGTTAGAATTACAAGGGGTTAGAAAGACTTTTGTTCAAAGCCCTGAAACGTTATTGAAAAAGTATTAGAGAACTGTTCTGAATTTAAATTCTTCTTGTTAATGGTGAAGTGTATGTTGCAAACACTTTTTCCTTTAATTTTCTATTGTGGCTTCCAATTTTGAAAACATAAGAAGTTAAACGATACAATTAATAATAAAGCTTTGTTTGAATATTTAGCACACAGTTTTTAAATTTTCTTTACTGATAGTAATTTTAGACCAGCTTCTTTAATAATCATTACAGTTTTATCGTCATTAGGATACAAATGTCAGTCAACTAAGCATATCACAGTCAACTGCCGAACATAGATATCCCCAATATAATAAAGAAATTATGTATGAAAAAAAAATGTAACAGATAATTTATTAAAAACATAAAACACAACTTAGTGCTACTAACGGTAGTTGATCTCACGTCTTGTATAACAAACTGATCCCAAATCCCCGAACTGTCAGAAACACATAACGAAGACAAACAGGGAAGTTTGATGTCTTAACAAGCGAATCCAATTATACTTCGTCTGAGGGTATTGACTTGGGAACTCAGTATCGAAGTTCAAAAAATGTTAATAAAATTGCTTTTTAATTTTAAAGAGATTTAAAACAAAAATACATACGTATGGGATCAAAAGAAACAAATTGTCATGAAAAGTAAATAACAGTTGGCATTCAAACTTGTATATACTTTTTGTTTCAAAAAAAGGATTAATTGTTTAAAAGTTTGTTTGATAATGGTACACAACCGGAGTCCTTTTCTCCGGTTGTGTACGAAACTAGTCACGCTATCCCGATAAATACGTCTGAGTAAACCGTTATCAAATAATTTTAAATCCGCCTCACAAAAAAAAATGTTGTTAAAAACACGTGTGATATTACTGTTCAGCAAATTTTCCATTTTTTTCACCTACCTTACTTTTTTACCAAACCTCAATACAGATCGATTGTACCTGTTTGTAGTCAGGATCCTTCTTCTTCTATATAACAAGTGTAACAGGTGAGTTTGTTATGCCGTTTTTGCTCCCGTAGCAATAGCACACGAAGGGTGGGCGATGGTGTGCTGTCTATAATTTGTGAATCTTGACGTTAAAAAATTGCTACATTGTAGCCTAATTTGTATTTAAATGACTTTTGATTTTGGCTTATCCATAGCACAACGCAAATCTGCTTCTGATATAACGTTACATAAAATGGTGCCCACGCATCAATATCCTATATCTACATATCCAATACATTGGTGTCATCGTATAAAGTTCAGAGTTTCAGCTCAAACTAAATGCATTTTTCATGTTGTGAGACCAACTTCTGTAAAGTTGCGACAACTCGTACGATGACTGTACACTGGTCTGTTCGAATATTTATACTAATATTCATGGTTAATGGTATCGGGTGTTGGATACGTGACCAGAGCATTTGGGTACTTAGTATTTGGTGAAGGAAGAAGTAAATACATTGTATAATTTGTATACTTTGTGTGTTATCAGGTATGATCGATATAAGAAAAAAAATACATAAAAATATTTGAGATCAACTAGATAGGTATTTCAATTTTATCTGCTTGTTAAAAACGCTGATTTAAGACAGCTTAATAGTAGATATAAAACAGGTTTGTATGTATTATTCTTTAAATCATAACTGGGAATAGGCTCTCGATTCTTATCTTAATTAGGTACAGATACAGGTAGATCGAAACTTGCATCTGACAATTACTTATACTTAAGAAAGTTTTGCCCATTTTACCTTATACAAAATTAATTAATTAATTAACGAAAAAAACTCACTGTAAAATTATTGGTAAACATCGCTATTTGCGAAAAAATATCGTTTCATCGACAAACACATTGAGGCAAAGTTACCTCACGCAAAAATACATTCCAAATTGTTTACAACTCATTTTAGTTATCAATCTTGCCGCAAAGAAAAAATTTCGTCCATTCCAAACATCACTATTCAACAGACATACCGAACCAATTTAAAGTTTAAAACTTCAAGAGCAGTGTACACACTCCATTAAGTAAAACGTATCTATGTTCCGAAAAGAACTTTTAAGTCCTACTTGTTTATTTCTACAAAGTTTACTACGAAAGGGTTTTGAGACCGACTGTATTCATAGTACTCACAGTACTTTTAGTATAGACAAGATACAATGATGTTAGTTTGTTGGAACTTGCTTGTTAGTGAGAGTTCATTAGCTAGTGAAAGTTCGCTTTGTATAATATTTTTGTGTTTGAAAATTATTCCGACATGGTACTCATAGTATTTTCTTGATCAAAGAGTTCATTTGATGACTAATTAGCCTTTTAGGTAATTGAAGCTTTTGTTTTAATTATGTTTTTCTTTGTGTTGAGAAGTTTTAGCGTTCGAGTAGGTTTGTATATCGTAGACTTCATCTGCGCAAATGTCGGTTATAGCCACAAAAACATTACCAACTTCTGAACTTTTCTGACGCAATTCAATTCTATATTGAACGAAACAACATTTCCAAAAACTTAACAAATTATGTACCAAAACCTTCCTCTGATATGGATTTTCCTTTATAATCTCGTCAGATACATAGAAAGAATCATTCGTTTCAGAAAACAAATTCTGCAGGTTCATGGAAATCAATATTTACAATGTAAACTGAATTGACCATCTACATACATGTATTACTAACTCCATAATCCATCTAAGGACTTACAAACACAACATGCAGAGCTATGTTAGTACAAGTCATTACACATCAATGACTTGGCCAAATTGTTGCGCCTTGTGTACAAACATTTGGATGCATTTCACATAGACGAGTGCTCTTAGGGACCTGGAGGCTTACTACCGACTCTCAAAGTAAGACTACTGTATTTGTGGAAGCGAGATGCCTACACTATACTGCTCTACATTTTGTAGAGCGCCGTCTCTCTTTCACAACTACTCAATGTTTCTTTAAGAAGTGGTAGTAGGTCCTCAGAATGCACACACGTATACAATCGGGTAGGATCTAGGAGCCATTGCACCCAAGTTCCGCATAGTCAGCGTTAGATCTACGTCGAACTCAGCAAGTGAAGAGAGGCCTTGAGGGTAGCGAGAACAGATTAGTAAATACCTAAAATTTTATTAACTGTTTTTATGATCAAAGAAATGAATGACTAATTGTTATGTTGTTTCTAGTTGAGAAAATTATGTTATAAATTAACGTGAATTACAAACGTCCGAAAATTCGCAGAACACAGAAAACAGTGTTTAGTGCTCTAAAATTCATTTTATACGTACTAACTTAGTCTAATCATCTACTTTAAGTACTAAACAAATTCTGTTAAGATTTCTTAGAAACAAGTGATTACGTAAATATCACGTTTTACTTCATAAGAATTGGAAAATCTAAGTAGATTCTAAGAAAACTCGAGCTCAAATCAATTTTCACTCCAATCTAAAAACCTACCGCGTATTTCCTTGCTCCAAGCACTTTCGAAGTCGCTGTCTTCAAAGCCACTGCCTAACATCGATCTAATCCCGTCGCACACAGTCACGTATTACATTCGTACACATTTCTGAACGAAATGGTGTCGAAAAATATCTTTTTACCCACCCCCTATATCAACACTGGAGGAGGAAAATTGTTTTTATAGATTCGATATGCCTCAATTTCAATTGGACTTGGATCTTTTTCCATATTCGGCTTCGCGAAAGGAATCAATTTGTGTTTGAATGAGGCAAATGAACCTCGGCTTGTGGCATCTTAATGGCTATTTATCGGTATAAGCGAAATTAACTGGTTGACGCGGCGTTGATTTTTTTAGTAGGTTTAGGAAGTTCAATTGTTTGGTGAAGGAATAATGTAGTGACATTTTTGTAACTAGCATATATCTTGTCAGTGTGTCATGATTTCCGTCTTCTGACTGGTATTTTTATTATTCTCAGACGGTCTTCACGGACACAAAAATGAAGGAAAATAATGACGTGTTATGGGAATAGAGAGCCTACTATTGTCTTTTAAACTAAGACAGTTGCAGTTCAGAAAAGAGATAACGCGCTACACGGCGTAGAGTAGACTTACTTCCACAATAATGTAATATTTTTAATAGGTATGATGACAGGGTACGAAATGTAAAAATCTAACTAGCCCCTCAGATAATTAAAATATATAAGATACGCATTTTTGCGTTAAGAAAGACAAAGTTATGCTGCTCTTAAGTTTTAGAGAGGGGGCTTGTGACGTGACGCGTGCGTAAAAAATGTAGAAAAAGTGACCACACGCGTAACTTTGATTGCCTGTATTTTGATCAATTTGTGATTACGACACCAAAAAAAAAATATACGTATCCGATATTATCATTTAAACTTCATGACGAACATAAAAAAATGTTGCCATTATCTTTATTCTATGTTCGTGTTCTAAAACCCGCTATTTACGCGAGCGAAACCACCACACACAACTAGTATTCAAACAACAAGATAGCTTTTGTATCCGGATATAGTACGTAAGCAGACTGCAATAACGTTAGGCGTTGTCATCTCATTACGTTTCATTGTCTGTGAGTAATTTAATTAGTTTCATTATTCGATAACAATGATAGCTGTTTGCTGTTTGTATCATTAGTTGCCAGCTGATTTCCTCTCTAATTATCTTATGTCAATACATGTCATTAGTGACGTGTAATCTAGTCTGTGTAATGCCTTCCACGAACAAATTATGGCTGGTTTATTGTGTTACCGAAATGGATAAATAGGATAAAACAAAAATGCACGATATATTCATAAAGGGAGACTGGTAACACAAAAAGTATTTTACATGTGAGTAAAATAAAATCAAGTCTGTGTGGAAGGCGTTTCTATAAAAAAAGAGAATAATACTTTGATGGAACTGATTTTAGTTTATATTTTAATATTTATACTTAAATCTCATTTAATTAAAAGTTCATGAACACAAATAAATATTTGGATGTACAATAATAGTTTAATACAAAACGTATAAACAATTGAATATCCATAACCAACCGTCCACTCCCTCACAATTAATTAAGCATTAGGTACATGCTCAAACAATATTAATACAGTTACAATAACAGTGTAATAGGACAGCGATAATACGCAGCCACAAAGCATTAGGATAGGTTGACATTACATCTAACCCGAGGACAACTCCCGGGATAACTTCCGACAAGTTCCCAGCTAAATTGTCCATTTATTTGTTAAATTAGTACCAACTTGGTCCCGCCACCCAGTGAACTCGCTCACTGGAATTACGACAGACCTAACTATTTTATAATTATGTCTCTGGGTCATAAACTCTCTAAAATATGAGCTAATAAAGCTTTCGAACATAAAACGATAATTCGTTTTAATAACGTTATGGGAAGTTTTATGTTTGATGTTTTTTTCGTATTTTATTTTTCTTGCTCGAAGCGATGAGTACCGAAAAATATTTTAAAAGGTGTACTTTACATGGCCAAATAAAGAGAAAAAGTAAAATTAATATATTAAAGTAATACAATTTCATTTTCCGTTTTGATATACATTTTAAAATTATTTATTGCCGTATTTCCTTTAATAATGTCATTGATACTTCGCCCTTCGAACAACATTATGCCTGACTAAAAAAAAATGCGAAATGAAAACCGTAGTATCTTTTACGTATCAAAGATACTCATTACGCGTTCACTCTTCAAACATCGTAACGATTTACAAATACTTGATACGACCTACAAAGTTCTATGGTTCGATGTGTACATCTCTAATGTGTACGCAGTAAAGTGTAAAATCAGCCTAAATACATAAAGGATAAACATCATGGCGACGTCAAAGGGCTCACACAAACGACATTAATTGCCATCAAGTCGAATTCATGAAAGCTAATCTCATATAATTGGATATGGGACCGTTACAACGATCCAATATTTATCGAACTGTTCAAATTTTTGAGGACATTTTACTGATCGGTTAAAACATTCCGCTTTCATCCCTTTATGTAAACCGTCACCCCTTGATTGTACTGTGAAGACTCGTTTATGTTTTTTTTTCGTTTGGCGTTTGTCGAATTCCAATTTTACATTTCGATTTGGCTCCTTTCGTTTTACAGGTCATTTAGATGTCATATGTGTTGATAGTGAAGTTAGATACAGTAGACTTAATTGAGTGTTAGATAAACTGAAACTGGTTCTTATCGGTTCAAAAATGATCAAACAGGAGAAAAATGGAGTGATATATTTTATGTATTGTAAGGAATATTGTAATCATAATTATAATTATGAACTATTGTAAGGAATATTTCCTGTATAATGTGTACAATGTAAATCGAACAGTTAACAAACTATAACGTTACAAAAAACCTTTTAGTAAATGTGTAGAAACGTAAGCGCTATTGGACCTTAAGTACAACACTTTAGACTACGAAACATTTAACAGTAAGTAAATAATTGAATTCTTTAGAATTTACTTTGTTGAATAAATTGGCCTTTGCCGATAAAAGCGCTTATGTATTTTGTAATTGCAGAGAATTTTGCTTGCCGAAATGCGTTTCATAGTGAGCGGAGCTTGTACAAAAGAGAAATTAATTTGGATTTCCTACAAAGAACTTACGAGAACAAATTGAAAATTTATTCGTAATATGCATATTATTATATTTATCATTGAATTATGATGGTGTTTTGATGAAATTGTTGTTATCTAGTAACGATTATTGAAAATAATGTTAATGAAACTTTTTATTCAAGTTTATAAACTACATTATTAAACTGTAATGTAAACAACAATTTATCTACATTGAAAAGTGTTTTTTTTTATTTTAAATTACGTCCCTAGTGGTGAGATAGTGTTATTTTCATTGCAGGGCAAAAGATACGTTCCTTTCATCTCAGAAATGCCTTATTGTCAATTCTATCTCAAAGGGGTAAAGTTTAATATCGTAATTCATTACTTCTTGTAATCTGCAGTACAGTATGTACGGTGCCTGTCTGCTGTACCAATGGGTACGAGGTATTGTTAACAATATCGAAAAAAAAATAAGTGAAAAAGGAGGTTAGGTTAAATTTTCGTTATTGTTACAACATTGTTTGCTATTGACCTTCAATTACAAACGAAGGGAAATTGGAGCAACCGCTATTAGACATACCCTATTACGTAGGGACGTTCCCAAATTACATCGATTGTCAAATTGTTGATCTATTTCGACAACGGTTGTCAATCACCTGTAACTTGTTTGAAGCTCAGGCTGTTGACCTCTTGTGAATGGGATACAGGCTTGTGACTGTCCGTAACCCTTGGTGAACGAAATTGATGCGGCTTACTTTCAACGACCCGTTCGCGGAAGCCCTTTGCCGCGAATAAATAAAATTTTGTTTTCATTTTTGCCTTGCCCAGATTTTCTGATTGTTTTACAGCACGAATTTCGTGGAAATGATACTGATATCTAGTATTATGTTACATCGTTTTTTTGGCATGGCGTAACCTAATGAAAGAGGTCTTACCCTGTTTTCATAGACTGTAAAACACGTGATTTTAAGCTAACAAATCATTTATTTAGAGCTACTCCAATCACAACGGGTTCACTTTCCACTTAGACCTATAAGTTTTGATAGAATTAAAATAAATCTTTCCAATTTCAACAACGAAAGAGGTCTTGCCCTAAGAATTCCCAAGGCATCACACACAATCAGAGCCGTCCCTTCCGTATAACTTACAACTATCAAGGCAGATTACAAACAAGTTGTTAATTGTGGCGAATTACGACGCCCGTTCTGGTTTTACTAATGAGTTTGCCGGTTTCTTGGCAAGCACATATCTTAAGCTTAAACCATAGTATAAATATAAACAGTAGTATGAGATGGCCGTTTGAAAAAAAATGAATGCCTAAAGGCACGCGGTACGTAACAGCGATAAGGCTGCCTAACTACAGAATTTGAATTACGTCGACAGCTCACCGTTTTTCATCACTGCGACACGCTTGCGACTGTCGAATGCTACGCGGATGACAGGATCCAAAAGTGTAGGAATTACTAGCGTTGCATGAGTTTATATGAAGACGTCATACTGTGTACATTGTTATACTGTGTTTAAACTGTGCAAAGTAAAACAGAACACATCGGCACCAAATGCACCCGACGACTGTTTGCTAGAGGTACAGAGATTACTGCGTTACGACTTAGTTTGGACCTGCTTAAGTCTTTGTTTATACGCCAATTAGGTTGTTTGATTAGCATGTATTTATTTAACTAAATATTCACCATATCCTGTACTAAAAAGGAACAACGTGAAATTGATTTTTTTGTACATGTTACACATAAAAATACTGACGTTCAATAGAGATTTATCCGATACAAAAATTATTACTACGGGACAATCCAAACAAGCTGATAATTGAAAAATTAAAAACATGACTTCTCTCGCAAATATTGGAAAGTGGCTTCGTATTGCAAGTATATAACTTTTACTTTTTACAAAATAAATGTTCTACGTTATAAGGATTCTAGCATATCACATACATCAAATATGATAGGGTATGTTTGGGATTTTTTTTAAACGTTTACGTACATACAACCTAGCCCAAATAATAATTGGGATAAAGGCAGGAGAATAATGATTTCGTCAATCACTGGCTGCAATGACAATCCTTTAAGTAAACAAATATTATCATCTTGCCTGTAAACAAAAAAAACGACATTTAAAGTTTATTGATACGCCCTCAACAATATCCCTTCATCTATTTTCTATTTGTTAATATACAAAAATAATCGAAACTTGATCCAGATCAAGTTCCACAGATAACTAACAATACTAAATTTAAATTAATGAAATAGGTTTAAATACACCCATATTTACCATTCAATTCCATACATAAAACGCATCGAATTCCACACTCAAGTACTAATTACTATAAACCATGTCATACAATATGCTTCATTCAAACAACCAATGAGTTACCATTATGTGGTTAAAATGTTTTACAATTCGTTCCAATGTGAAATTTTCGGTAACGAGTAAAAATTATGGTTGCGATACACATTACGGCTGAATGAATATTTTTGTGTTAATCGTATTAAAATTTTATTGTAATAAAAGCACGTATTACGTCAATCAGTGGACATTGCTTTTAACTGATTTCGTCATATGTACATATATGTATATGTATAATTATGTATATACATGTAGTGAATATGTCTGTGAACACGAAATGTGGTTTGAGTTACCTTTTATCTTGTACAAAGGGGTTATATTTACACCTGTGTACGTTTTGATGTTTTGAGCCAAAATTCACAAATGTATTAAGTCTTTAAGGAAATATATTCCGGAATATCTAATTCGGTATGAATACAACAGTATTACAAATAGCTCAAAGATTAAAATATATTAATAGCTGCAAAGAAAGTAACAGTATTATAATATGTTAATTTTTGAACTGAATAACTGACGGCTGGGCATGGGTTTCTCTTTTTTATTATTTTCATAGTATTTAAAAATTAATACCCAGTATGGAATACACCTTAACATGCTATCAACTTTCTTATCAAACGTTACGAATACTTATTAGTCTTTCGGTCAACAAAACATTAATTATTTTGGGTGTTTTAATAGATTCCAATTTATATTTCTTAAAAAAAACATTTCCATACATTTAACAGCTATACCACCAAAAACCATTTAGCAAAAAAAAAAAAAGGAATTTCCAAAACCATAACTCGCGATCATAAATTCCCTAATACTAATAAAAACCAGAAAACTGTTTGGCCTACAAAGACATGACCCCACCGTTTTTCCGTGCTATAGAAATTGAATATTCACCATGAAAGACCCCGTAAAGGAAAACTTTGTGTTATGGACGATTTGGCCTGGCGATTTGGCAAACATCGATGTTCGAGTTAAAAAGAGGATTGACTAGTTATGTGGGAAAGGGCACTTTAGAAAGCGCTAAACTTTAACACTTTTACGGGCCACTGGGTTACGTTTATGTTTGGTTTTGTGATTAAGTAATATTAAAAATATATAAATATACTCCACGATTTTCACACAACGCTATTAAAATTTAGTCTCAAATTAAGCAGGGCTTCTTTATTTACTTCTAAATACATTAATTACATAGACTTAGTGTGATTTTGTATTGCTTTTCGTATCAATCGCAATCTTTTATTTTATATTTAATCAAATTTCTCAAAAAATAATCCTAAGAAAGTGTTACTAACTGTATTTTTTTAACAAACACAATGACAACTTTGAAATACATAAAACAACGGCAAACGAATATTAACGTTCAATTTAATTCGCCGTGATAAATGAACTGGTGAAATTAAATAAGTTTCGAACGCCCCTCCGAAACAATTAAGTTATAAATTTAGATAAATAACCCGGTAAAAACTTGCGTAATTTGTCATAATTTGTGGATTTTCGTTAATTTTAGTCTATAAGCGTTCGGACCTTGTTAACTAGCCAAACAAAGGCGTGTAGTACTTTTCACACTATGGATAAATTAAAGTTAAATTTATATTCAATGTACCTATCCATTTATTAATTTAGACTAATTTTTTTATTAGCATCAACCTACTTTTTTCATAAAAACCATAATAAGGACCTGTGTCCCCGTGTATGAGGCATGTGTCCCCATGTAAGCCTTTAAAAGGGAACGAATTTCTTCACTTGATGTAATCCCGTGAGTTAAAAAAGATACCTATAGTATGTTATATTGCACCAAAGCTATGAAATAGATATTTGAATTTTTTATATTATTTTCTTTTATGTTTTAATACCAAAAAACGAAATCACGTTTATAAAGCACTTTTTACTCAAACACATGTTTAATTGAGCGATTAAAGCGCAAAATAAATCAAAAAGAGGATTTAATCACCGCGTTTGAGTGCATATTCAATAAAATATGCTTAATTGATAGTTTCCGCTTACACACTGTTTGAAGTGCAATCCACAAACAGAAGTGCTAACTAATAACTTTCGCCGTATGCCTTGCGGGTTGAATACTATTTCAAACTGGTATTAATGTTCGTTCTACAAATTTATTGCTGCACTAGACCCCATTAAAAGGTTAAGTTTTGAGCACTTTCGGGATTTATTTAATAGGATTTTATGGAATTGATTTATGTATGGGTTTATTTATGACGGTTTTGGTTGTGGTTATCTTAGTGAGGTGTTAAGGGTGAAAGGGATGATTACGAGTTGAAGCTGAACGTGCTTATTAGGAAGAGAGGTGAGCTACTGCTAATGTACTTTTAGATATTTCAGATAGAGGCGACAGCGTGTATTCGTTATAGACCTGTAAACAATTAGACCAGTTTTAAACGAAAAATGAAGTCGTTTTTTCAAATCCGATATACTAAGAAATTTTAAAATTTAAAGTTTCTTAGTATATCGGATTTGAAAAAATTCAAATCCGATATACTAAGAAACTTTAACTTTTAAAATTTCAAAAACATTACGCACAGGAACTAATTTCGACATCCCAAGGATGTCTGTAAGAGATCGCTCTTAGCGATAAGACCGCATATTGTGGCACCATGTAACTTTTACGTTTCTCAAATCTGTTTCTCATGTGGTGTGCAATAAAGAATATTCTATCAATCTACCTCTCTAAATTCGTATAGCATTCCCATTCCATCGTTTACTTGCACATCTAAAACGGGTGTAATCAAAGGGGAGATTCTGTCTCTGGCCTATTTACGGAAAGGGTTGACATCGGTATGGTTGTCAACCACCTGCGTTTCATGTGTAATGGTATGCAGACCCTCGTGATAGGAACGACCTTATTACGGCAACCATACATAAATGAGCAACCCGAGTTTTTCACTGAACTATTGAATATTACGTATACAAGTAAATCAAATCTTTTGTATTAATTCAAATCGAAAAAAATGTTTACGTACAAAAATTTCAGTTGATCAAATCTAGTAAGAAAGAAACAATTTTTTTTTTTTATAATAAATGGGCTGTAGCAGTGTTTAAAATAAAAGTACCTACACAATTCTATCGTACAAATATTATAAAATTAAAATTTTGTAATATAGATACCTAAATGGATGGTTCATGGTTGTTACTTTTTCTCAAACGGCTGAATTTTGATGAAATTCGGTATGGAGTTAGCTGACATCCAGTATTACACACAGTCTACTTTTTAATCGTAAGGGACAAAAAGGGGTAATGTTTTGAACTTATAACCGACACTGGCGCGGGCGAGGTCGCGGGAAAAGCTAGTTAAACATAAATCACACCATCTTAGAACTCAAAGTTTTACATCCACATTAGAATATCACAGAAATGAAATTCGCAGAACTTCACAACGTCATTCAAATCTAATATAATCCTTTATAGTTCCTGACCGCACTCGTCAAACCCTTTATTTTTATGTCTTTAGTTAAACAACATAATATGTCACACCCTACTTTGCATATGGTGATAAAACATCCCAAATTTAATAAGAGAACTTTACGAGTATCTCCTTAGTAACCGGTCGACGGACTTATTATGTATTAAAAATATTAACAAAGAGTTTTATTACACAACCTCGGTTCTTCATTTTTACGATGGTATTGAAGTAAACGGTTTATAGGGGTATCAAGGGGAGTTGAATGGAATTTTATTAACCTTTTTTTGGTGGAACTCCTTTAAGTTTTAAGTTCATGCCTCATTGGAGGTGAAATGGAAATTTTCGTAAGTTTCGAATGCTTTGCGGTTTGATTAGAACGAATAAAGTTTTTTATTCTATTTTTGTTAATAACTGGCTTGTTTTGAATTGGTCTTGATATTTAAGTTAATGTGTATACTCTAATTAATATTGGATGTATTGATTTTGTCTGCAGTAAAGGGTTATCTTTATTATAGTTCAAAAATAGGATGACAAATTTTACTTACAATTGCTCTACTCGGACAAACTTTCGAATTTTGCACCTTAATAACTTTGTCCGGGTTGGAAATATCTACTTCTTTCACATAGTTATTGGAAGATGGACTAGTACGCATACGGTACCTGGCATCGTTCTTCTTTTGTTATAAAACAATACAACTCGTTACTCAACTATGAGTGCCGCTTTCTTTTTTTTCCCAAAACATTTATATTGTACCAGATGTTTTTTCAAATAAATATTTTGTTTTCAAGGAATGTTTGTACATGTCTATTGCCCGCCATTTGTGAATACAAACAAGTCGTTTATTTATTGAACGGAACCACCTATAAATATTGCTGGCTCAAATATTTCTAGACACAAATTCTCGTAGAAAGTTTTTCTGAATTGATTGGAAAAATCGTTTATTTCATTTTTAGTAGGAATACAGGCGATTAGTTTTAGATTACTCCATCAAGTTTACTCAACATATTTTTGCTTCAGAAACTAATGTTGGACAAAATAACTGTCCGTAATATTTTCTCTTATTGACTGTCCAGCTTTTATGCGGGATCTTTTGTGTCCAAAAATGTTGAGGCTTTATGCCGGTCCGACATGACTTCGACCTTATGATATTAGCATATATATTTTATATGAAAATTGTGGAGTACCTAATGGCTGAATGTTGGCCCAAGTATGGCCAAATCTTTTCTACTAGCTTTTTGTATTAAAATAGAGTTCGAGGTTAAGATACCACGTATCTTGATAAACGAGGTTCTTTGTTTCAAATAACTATTTGCCTCATCAAAGCTATATCTCGACGTTTTACGGATATAAGGCCCGCAGCGATATGAACGCTTTGAACATCTCTTTCATTGAAGCTTTTGCGTTGCATCAACAAGGCACTAAATTACGGTACTATTTAGTAGAAAATGAATTGGCCAATCTGCACGCTTCGGGTTAAGGGCTGCGCGCATTTATCCGAATGCTTATGTACGCTAACTGCGCGGTCGTACAGCGGTTAGTAATGACGTCATCTGTGTGGGAGCCCTCATTAGATGTGCGGTTGTATATGAATGACTTCATTTTGGGAATAGTTCGGTTAATGTAGATGCTGATTTTTGTACGTGACGTATTTTGTTTGTTCTAATTTCTAAGCTAAAACTTTTTGTCATCATTTAAATCAGGGAAAATTGTGTTCGTGACGATTTCATATAGACGGTCCTTAAGCTAGTCGCTAACGCTGCGGGCATTGAAAAATGACAACACAAACAAACAGCGCTTTAAAGCAATAAAAAAGCGGCACAAGATGCGCTCTTAGGTCTGGAACTGAACTGTTTACAGCAGTGCCACAGCTTATATTGCACTGGTGACACCACTCCCCATTTCCGTTCCATTTTCGCGATTTTTAGCCAAACTACGTTCCGCACTGCCAATATTGAAAAGCGAGCGAATATTTGGCAAGGGAAAGCTTTGAACACCCGAGGAGTTTTACTCTATGAGACACACGATCGGCGCGAATCAATGTTATTTTTAGAGGTCTTCAAAAGGAATGGGGGAACCCTTAGAAGATCACTTTGATTTACTTTCGTTTGTTAAATACCTTTTCTTTGTAAGGGACGCGTGGTAGTGATATGTTGAAATTGACATTGGTATGCAATGTCAATTTAAGTCTGTCAATGATCCATTAAAACTGAAAAAAAAGGTTTTTCCACATTAAACAAATGCAAAAATTCTGTTGTTTTACAGAAATATTTGCGAGTAACTCAAAACCGCATTGGTAATGTTTCGTGTTTTTGGTTTTCTCGAAGTGACATATTTTGTAATTAGACAAACATGTTTTTTTTGTCCATTTGAGCAGCTTAACTTTCAGCAAAATGGAACCTTCGGCACTCGACTCCGATCGTTCTGGTCCAGTTTTATTTTTTTCAGTATTCCGAATTTGTTTCTCCGTGTAAACGTTTGTTGAAACGTTTTCGTTTAGAGCAAGGCTTTATGAAGGAATGTTAAATGCGCAACTGATACGTCACGGAAATTACAGATAGTTTAACTCGTCTATGTGCACAGTGCTATGTGTGTGTGATTTTTATTATTGAAGCTGTAATTTATGTGACAGTGACTCACAAATGAAAGCAGCAATAATAAGTAACGTTACTGTGACATTTGCAAGGTATACTCACACATGGCGCCGTGCGCAAAATTGGGTTGAATCGACTATAACAATGGACTCTCAACGCTCCAAACTTAAGGCTCAACTTACCTAATGATTTGGCATAACAGTTTTGGGCGGAAAATCAATAATTATACATAGTTTGTAAGTGAACGTTGTTTCAACTGTCAGCGTCTCAGACCGAAGCCGTTATGGTAAGTTGGACGCACAGCATTTACTTATTAGTTCCGACAAGCGAACTTGTTGGTATAAGTCTCGAACTCGCAAGATTCGGTGCACGGCAATGAGTACTAAACTGGTTTTATTAGCTTTATATCGTGTGAGCAAACAAGGAACAGTAAGTTAACTTTGTGCGGATATCAAAACTTGTATCTTGTTCGACGATATTGTTGAGTAGTTAGTTCCTGTGAAGGAATTGTTCTCTTCATTATTACTTCCGATTATTTGAGTATTTTCCTCCTTGTTTTAGGGTGGTAAATAGTACTAGTAGGCAAATAATGAAATTTAGACCTACAATTAACCAGTGTTTGACTTGTAAGGACAACATCAATGTCGATGTCGTATGGATGGTTTTACATTGCAGCCATCCGGTATAGTATATAATTATATAGACATGAGAAATAATAAATTTAATGAGAAAGTTATAAACACAAACAAACCGATATTCTATATTACTTTTACGATCATGAGGTAGTAAATATTTTTCCAAGAAAGTTTTTCTTGAAAACTATTACATTTTTGCATGCATAGCATTTATGTTATAACAAATTTCAAAAAGACGAATAGAAACGTTATTTTTCCTTCGCAACAGTCGTCAAAACGCCGAAGGTGTGAGCAATATCAGTTTTCTATTAAATTTTATGCTACATACGCACATTGGTACGCGTAAATATAACAGAGAAAATGTTTTGAATAAAATTTATGTCTCGTACGTTGTGTGTATCGAAATTCACTCACGTTACAATCCGTTGGGCTAGCACTATTCGTGCTGGATCCACAGATTTTTGTAGATTGTTAGTAGAACGTTTTTTTCTATTTGTAACTGTTATATTTATGTTGTGTGTATCCGTGTTATGTAGAGTGTAAGTGTTAGAATTGACCTGAGCTAATAGAATAAGTGTTAGAGTATCAATCGATTTTCGTATGTAACAGGAACTTTGGAGTTATGGAGATTCTTGTCGGTTCTTCTCCGGTCAGTAACGGTTTGCAAGTGCCTGAAAAGGCCTACTCGAAATAAAAACCATTTGATTTTGATTTTGGATAAATCATTGTAAACCCACTTAATTTTGTTATTCGATCCTAATTTATTTTTTGTGTACTGATGAATGGTAATAATTTGAGGTAGGTTTGAGGAGACTCTGCACTAATACCGTATTAATGCTTGTACATGTTGGAGCAGTTTTAAATGCAATGTTCTAGTAAGCATTGTACATGGCCCTAAGAACATACAATGGTTTTGACTGTCTTTAATGCTTATCTTGGAACTGCACTCTGCAAGTAAGCATATACGGATTGCCTCACCATAGTTCCTTTAGTAGCTTCCAGCAGCAGATTTTCTGCATTTCATTTGCACTGTGTTTTATTAACTAACATTAGACTCCGCAGGCACATAAAGTGCGACTCTTTTTACGGCAGTAAGGATTAATATTGCGGCGTAAACTTGAGTTATTAAACTCAAATATACCTAAACATAAATCTGTTGGAGTTCAGATTTTACTTGGTAAACCGCGTGTTAAGCGTACGTCAACAAAGAAACTCTTCCTTTGTTAATTTATATTGTGTAATTTACTCAGGCGGTGTGCTGTTATGTGTTGTTGTAATTATGTTTTAGCTTTGTAGTTTGCATATGTAGTGTAATTTAAAAATGCTAATAATAATGACGTGTTTTAAGATGAAAGTCACCCTGGCTTCGTAATATCTGGCAGTAGACCGTTATCTCCAACGTGGAAGAATTCTTTAGTCCGCCAGAGACAGAGTGATATGTAGAGCTGATAGTCAACCTTCAGTAGTTGAGTGGCACTAGAAGAAGAAGAAGAATAAAAATGGTTATACTGTCTGTGATAACACGTCAAAATATCTTATTTTCCGGACAGTTGTTTGATTTAATTGTCACTAACTCGTTATGAATTTCTGGAATACCAAAGTGATCTAGCTTATATTATTGTAATAGTTATTGCCGTCTGTATTAGTAAAGCAACGCAACGCAATACCTAATAAGCACAAAAGTATAATTTATTTGTTGCTTTTTATAACATTCTGCATACAAGGAGTCCTACCAAAAAACCTTTTATGAAAATACCAATAGCTATAACATAAAAGCATACCCTTAACCGTAATGCATGTAAATTGTTCAACACGCTTTTAGATATATAACACAACTCAGGTACAACGACATCCCAAATTCCATTATTTTACGATAATGTAGAGAACGGTTAGTGTTAACATAAACACTATTACCGCTATAACTCTACACGAATATCTTCGACTAAAATTTTCTTTGTCATTTCGCAGATGGAAAATGATAAATAATTCATCATTCGAGCCTTACTTAGACTAAGTACACCATATTTCACATCGGGCCCTTCTGTGGATGCGACATAAAATACAGTCGAGGTAATCCTATCCATCCATGATTTATATCAAAGGAGGGTCAATGTGGAAATTTCATAAGCGATATATCATCGCTTCCTATGCAGAACTATTAAGATACGGAGTCTTATAGGAATCGCATAATCGGTATAGCGGGATTGATGACTCGATCATAAACACGCGGCGCGGCTGTGAATATGAAATTGGATTACATTGCTATTTATTGTACGTAATGTTAATGTGTACTTGCTATGTAAACGGTAATGTATGTAATTATTTTATGTATCGTATAGGTAACATAACGGTAATGTATTTATTTTTTATAGTAGAGGAGGAATTGGCAGTATATGTATGTTAGATTCTGATGTTTTTGAACACGCGAGGGTTTGTTAGTAAGGACGGATGGGCAGATGGGTGTTTGTCAGTCTTCCCGATAAGGCAGCTGGATAATTTTTTATGAAATTTGGTATGGAATTAGCAGACTCTCTGGATTAGCACATTGACTACTTTTTAACCAACTTCTTCAAAGGGAGTGCTGTTATGCACTTGACATTCGCGCGGGTGAAGTTGAGGGCTACAGCTAGTATAATTTATAACATGAACTTTATCGAAACAAACAAGTAATGTTTATTTATTCCACCGGTTTAATTTGCTGATGTATGATCAAGCAGCCTTTTGAAAAATGCGTTTGATCTTTTCCATTCGAAATTGTTTCCAATCAACGAGAGACTGATTTGATTAACTTGCTAAATATATCTTCTATCAAGTTTGTATTATTTATGTCGTTCAAAGGAGAATAAGTTATTTGTTTTTGGAATAAATAAATAAAATTAATTGATAAATTAATTTGGAAATACCTTGCCTTGTAACTAAGGGACGAGTTACATAATTTGTATTATAATTAGAAAATAATTTCGGCATTATTTGGTGTCTGTACCTACTTCCCTGAACAATTTATATCGTAATTTTGTATTATAATTTGAATGAAACGTGAAATAAGTAAATTGTGTTATGTCTGTAATTTGTATACATTTGCATTTAATTATTTTAAATGATTATCTAATATTTGGTGAATTGCTCACAATTTGAAACTAGTCACAGTTCACGATTGCTAGACTTCTTTGCCGACCCAAATAAGCCACATAGCTCTTAAAAATGATATTTTTCGAACGATATGCAAACCCTTAAGTAGTTCCCATCATACTAAGTAACACTCACCTACACGCAATAAATTGTTCATTCCGCGAAACGTTCGCAGGCGATAAGAAATTTCCCTTAAATAAAAGATATTTCTTTCCTCTCACATTACATCCTTCCGAATGTCGTAACGTATTTAGGCGTTCGCGCCGTGCTCACCTACAGCCCTATAAGATTTAACATAATATCATAAGATATTTTCAGAACACGTACCACGAAATCTTAAACCAAGACAGCTATCGTTGTAAGAGAGAGTCAACGCTCTACACAATGTAGAGCGCCGTCTCGCTTACACAGTAGCAAGAGTTGTGCGTTAATATATCATGGTACGAGGGCAAGAACCCACCCTCTTCAGCTAACCGTCGAAAAGTTGTTTACGCAACTTTTGATTGCCTTCTTTACTCCGTTTGTTTACTTTTTTACTTAGAACGGGAAATATTATGAAACTTTTTTCGTTAAAGGCTCGAAGATACATAAATGGGTTTAGAGTTTCTTACTAAAATTTGTTTACCTATGCGCTGATTTTTATTAGTCTTTCGACTTTCGCTTGAAAGGTTTTGTTAATTGAAGCCGAAGTTGTGTCGATATCTTAATGGATTTTAATTATTTTTTCTAAGAATTAACGGGACTATTAGTTTTCTTAGATTTATAGAGCAAATGTTCTTATTACTAGTTCAGTTGAAGGAGACTAAAAATTACTTTGATTTGCTGAATCTTTTTTTGGTGATAAATGTACGCTATATTTCGTATTTAAAAATCTAATAAAATTTATAAAAAACTGCAATCTTAATTTGAAATATTCACTCAACGTCAAATAAGTAGGTGAAAGCAAATCAAGTTGCGCAATTACTAATTCGTAATGTAATCCAAAACAGGGACTCGACCGACATCGGAACTTGACTCAGATAAAACGGAAAACAATTCCTGACGCCAGTGCATTAAGGTTAACGCCGGTGAGAACCGGACACAACCGGTTTAGAATAGAGCAGGGATGTTATGGTGATGGAGAACCGTAACCGCAACTAACGATATCCGAAATATTCGTAACTTTACGGATATGAATATTTCGATGTTAAAGTTTCGAATAATGGCATTTAAAAAGAGAAGGATTCTAACAGTTCTTATTGCTGACCCTTTGTTTTACTTCCAGGTATCTAACTTAAAAAAATAGTTTCTTACAGAGCCACAAAATGTGCAAGTCTAAATATTTATTTTAATTCCACATTTTTTTTTTAATATCCGCAGCTATAACTGATATCCTAATAAACGTGTCTCTAATCAAAACCGAAACCGCAACTGGACATCCATACCATCCCTAATCGAGTGCGTTTTTCCACGTGCTTTGCGGTCTTGTAATCCCCAACCAATTACTGTACCGCACTTTAATTACACAACTTCTAGCGAATAAGTTTTAGGCTGAAATTAGATTTAAGGTAATTTATTACTTAACCCTTACCTAATAAATTACTTTGCGTAATTAAGATCTCGATTTAAAGTAGAGCTGTCGACCCGGACACGTGCAAATGAATGAGTTGGGATAGTTTTCTGATAGAATTGTTTTAATGTGTGATTAATATGTTAAGAGGAAAGGGAATTGGAATAAACTGACCAGTGGTTTTATAAGGACTTTATGAGAGATACTTTATTGTTTTATTTTATTTTTGGTGTATTTGTAGAGCCTGTATGTAACCTAATGTAGGTAAGGGTAATGTAGGGTAGGTGAATGAGATATTTTCTGGAAAACATCGTGAAGAAACTTAGGTTTCCAATACTAAGAATCTCCAACCCACAATGAGAAAGGGTGGTTTTCAATACTCTACAATGACATGAGAAGAGGCATTTGTCTAGTGGGATATTTATGGGCTGATATTACTGTATTATTGTTAGTATCGAGTTATTTGGTTATGAAATATATTAGTGTTTTGTATGTAATGAAATTTCAAATGTGATTATAGAGATTAATTTATGCTAAGTAGTGCATTGTTATGCTCGTTTTGGTTAATTGAATCTGAAACGTTGTGATTTATTGTATGTAGATATTTTGATACTAATATTAGGGCATTCATGAATTTAGGTTACATAAAAAACACAGTATAGTATCTATTTTGTACATATACTTAATCTTTAAAAGATAATAGTGTGCAGGTAAATTGGTAGAACTTGTAGCACATCTTGAAAACACTCTTTATATTAATAAAAATGATTTTCGTGGTGTTGAGTCTTTTATAACAAAAGCTAGACCCGTACATTGTTGTGTACCGATAGTGTCCTGATGTACTGTTTCTGAGAACGTTTGATAAAAAAATGTAATCAGAAAATAAAATAATAAACACTCTCTTTTTTCCCCACTTTTTTTGCGGTCCCAAAGCTGGGCACAAGTGTTTTTAGTTGACCCCCAGCTAGTTTGCTGTTAGCTCTGTCAATAAATGCAGCTCTTAAGGTCTTTATCGTCTCAGTAAATAACATAATTTACCAGCTTTTATTAAATTTTCAACCAACAGTAATCCAACATAGAGTCGAATTTCGTAAATTCATTTCATACATGCAGTTTCAAATCGCTCTGATTAGCTTAGCGTTTGTGTAAGACAAGATATGACAATCTGGATAAGGAAGCCTAACTCGGCTGCAAAGCTTTGCATTCTCGAGGAGATTCACAATTTTACGTAACTTTATTATACAATTTGGATGTTTGTGAGTGTGTTTGTATGATAGATAGAGTTTAGACTAGAATTATTAAGGCTTAGGAATGAATTTAAAAAGATAAAATGAAGCGAAGTGTGAGCTGCAACGGGTAACTAAATCAACTTACGAAGAAATTTGACTACAAACAAAGGTTACGATAGTAGAGTTCAGAGGTAAAAATCAAAGTAAATTATATTATTTTGCTAAATACATTAGGACTCAAGTCAAACGAATCATATCTTGATCAAATACCAGGCCTTAGAAAATTTCAACCAAAAATATGTCTACATAATATATCCCAACGCAAATAACTTTTTAAAAGCAGCAAGCGAACCAGCTTTCTGTTTTATTTACAGATACTATGGAACTTCAAAAATGCTTTTAAACGAACTCTTGAATTGTAAGGCAAACAGATTTTAAAACTGCATGGCTATTGAATATTGATGTGTTGTTCTCCCCCTCTCCATTCCGCATTGACTCTCATTTGAACAGGGTTACTTATGGGAAGGTAACAGCTGACTGATCTGTTTAAATAATATTTGAATAACGATAAAGTGTACGAGGATAAAGTGCTTGTTTTGTTTATTTGTTTCTGATTTTTTTGACCTGAATCAAGCACTATCAATAAATAATTCTTAATGTAAACGTTACAGTATTGTTTTTTTTTTTAATAAACCGGATAGCATAAAATTATGATGACAGGCCAGTAAAGGTATTATTTAAACTTAGCAAATGCAAAAAAAAGCTTTTTATAAGAAATGTTTAAATTTTTAAATCCTTCCTTACTTATTTTCTATTTTCTGTCTTTAGTCAAGAAAAAGTGGGTAAAGTGTAAACAAGCCTAAGATTTCATATATACTTAAACTCTACTACATTTTTTTAAGCCACTACACCTACCATTACAGCAATTCAACTGAACCACTGAGCTAATTAAAATTCCACTTCTGGAATAAAAAAAACGAAAATCTTCCACTGGATTGAAATACGCCAGCAAGTTTTAAGTAAGACAGGATTGAAAACCAAAGACCGACATCACTTTTATTTTTAGTACTTGATATTTATATAAACCTTATATAAGGCAAGGGACGTGGCGTAAAAAGCGAAATGCTTACAATAATAATGATGTACACGGAAGAGCCGTGTTTACGCTGTATTACGCATTTTCTGTCATAATTTCATCCCGGGGCTGAAGGCAACAATCTGGCAAAATGCAAGATTCAATTTACTCCTGATAGCTAATTTATTTCTCCCTCGCGGCGTTTAACTCGTAACACTGTTATCATACAAAAAAAAATCTTTGCGTTATTTTGAATTTTAATTTCGTTCGTGCTTCGAGTCGCTTACATTTTGCGAGAGATGTTTTATTTTGTCTATTTTTATTTTTCATCATTAATGCTCGAAAATAGTGAATTTATTTTTGTTAAGTGACTTCATAAAGTTTGGCTGAGTATTAAGCAGCCATTGAAATTTTAGGTTCAGGATAAAATGCTGCAACAAATCATTTACAGATTTTTTAAGCCAACAAATATTTATGTAAATACATATCTGAGTCTAAGATCTGTCTTATTAGTCACGTTAGTAGTAGTCACAGAAGGTGCTTGTGTATAAAATTGCGAAAAGGGTGACACAAGTCTCATTCAGTCTAAGAAAAACCTACCGAAGTCAACCTTACATAAATCTAGCCGGAATAAAAAGCCTTTGTCCAGCAGTGCCTATAAAAAGTCCAGGCCGCAATAAAGTCTGTCTGTAGGTGCGGCCAGTAATACTTCTTAAAAGGCGTCTAAAGGATTTGTCATGTGAAGGTAATAGCGTCGTTCGGTCTTCTTTAATAATAAACTACTGTCACATGCGGAATGTAATAAAAAGCTTGAAATAAAATACTAGTATGACTGTGGTAATTTTAATAACTAAATATTACCACATACTGGTATGTATTGTAGACTGGAGAGTAGCTTGCAATAGAGGTGCGCTTAAAATCATATTACGCGTTTAATGAAGGAATGGGAGTGCGTACTGGCTATCAACAAAAATACCTATTCCATACAAAAACTCAAGGATTATTTTAAAAAGATAAAATAGTATAAAAAAACATCAAAGAAATAAGTCCTAAAAACTCTAATTGGTATAGTTATACCCAAGCTTTTCAACATAATTTTTATTCTGCGCAGCTTACACAAAGCATAAAAATTTCTTATTCAAAAGGCTAGACATTCTGAATAAAGAATAAGTAAATTGAGATCTGGAACAAATAGCATAATTAAGCAGGTAATCCAATACAGAAACAACCGTCCGATTGTCTTTGTGGCGACATCGCAATATAGCTCGTTAAAATGTTCACAGCGATTTCTAAAGTACCGCATAAAGAGGAAAGAATGAAATAAAAACGTACGTTATTCGTCAGTATCACAGTCACACATAAAGCTTACAAATTGACCCATTCCAAGTTGAACGTAAAACTAAAGGCCCCCACACACATTACGGAACAGCCAAGGACGATACTTTGCCACTTACAGGCCAATAAAAATACGCGTACAACATAATTGTGGTAATAACATTATGACATTAACTTTGCGAGAACTAGTTTTGGTTTTACCCTAGAGAACATTTTTATAGCCGCGAAAACATTTGAGCGAGTCCACGAGATGACGGTGGTGAAATTTATTTTTTGTTTGGGACTTTTAATCCTTTTCCGAATAAAGTTTATACTCACTTTTTGGTTGAATTTTACGGTTATCAAATTTTAACTTCAAAGGCTGGGAAAAAGAGAGTCTCTTTAACTCGGGACAGAAGTCGGCTTAGCTACAGTTTTACAGGAAATCGTAAATATAATACAAAACACGTGCTAGTTTCCTAAAAATCGGACAAAAAGAAGACCAACCTTATCCTGAGACAGAAATAGACATAAATGTAGTTCAAACACAATCCAAAATCAAAGTCCGAATGCTTGTTGTAACTAGAATTGTGATTAGACTACTAAATTCATCTGAAACTCATCAACGCTAATCTCATTATAATTAGTAAGTGAAGACTCTTAGCGACCCCAGTTCAACGACATTATTACTTAATGTTATAACATTAAAGTTCATTTTCGTTCTTACCTACAGTTTCTTGAAACCTTAATGATGCATTTTAATGACACTCAAAGAATCAGTACGATGTTTCACAATCAAATTCAAATTTGAAGTAAATTTGTTTATTTTATTGTTTCTTACAAATTTCGTATCGAAATCAAATAGTCGGGTGTTGTAAGGTAATTCAATTCATCTTTATTTTATTTATGGTTGATATACAAGTTGGTGTCAGACTTTTAAGCCACCCATAGGCCTCCGACTTAGCAACACACATCCTCAGAAAACCTCAGGTGTGCTAGTTTTTCTACAATACTTCGGATACATGCAGCGATTCTGTTCGCTCCCAAAAACACCTCACTTGCTACACATCTTCGATGAAGAGTTATTCCACAAAACGACTACTTATCTGACCTCCGTAACCCATGGGTAACAAAGTATTCTATAGTAATACTTGTCAAAACTTCGATGACCGTTACAATCTATAGGTTAGGTAGGTCATTAAACGAAAATGTTATTTATTCTTATGCTGTTTAGATACAACATCGCTTGAATACCAGGCATGAGAGATTTCACATCAAGGCAATCAAAGTAAAATTTAACATCCCAAGAACATTGTTCAATTGAATTATTTTAACTAAAGCGAATATCGTTAGTCTACTTAGAGTAAAGATTAAATAATAATGAGTTAAAAGGCAAAGTGATGACATAAAATCCCGCGGGAAAATTGTTGGAGACACTCGTCTTTACTCCGAAGTTTGCATAATGAAATACTTGTGGAAATACAATATAACTTGAGTAGGAGTCGAGTTAAGCAGGCAATTTGTATTTTGCTAACTTTTCATTTAGTTATAATAGTAAGATAACTTTGTTACTGAAGCTGTGACGTAATTAAGTCTGAAGCATTTGTAATGATTGTTCATTGTAATGGCGGAGAAAAATGTGTGAGAAATTCCAATTTTGAGAACCGAAACTGGTTTCATTTTAGTCTTTCGCTTACTTCTCTTACCATGATGACTACATGTAAATAAATATTTATGTAGGAAGCAAATGAATAACGAAGTAAAAACAGTTTAGGTTTTTGCAATCTGAATTTCACATACATTTCAAATTCATAAACATTTTATTATGAACATATTAAATAACTCATAGTATAATGTTTCATTATAATTGTGTATTATGAAATAACAGTTACACTAACTAACCAGTGAACAATTTCAGCAGAATATTGGCATAATCGTTTGTTTTTTTGCGCCTAATGGAAAATTCTATTAACATTATATTTTACAAGGTCGAATTTGACTGAAAAAAAAGAACTAGGTATTAATCCATTGTTTTCCAATTCTATCATTATTGTAGTTTTAATATCCCTGCTGATGTAAGGGTTAATGTACCGAATACAATCGCTATTCTTTAGAGAATTTCATTCTCAAACATTTTGTGAAAGCCTTATAATTTCGTGGACTATCCTTAAAGGGAATTCTACGAAAAATACTATTGTACAAACTTGAAAAGGAAAATGGTAGTTTCCTTTTTTAGCAATTTGCTTTATGTAGGCTTACTGTTAATTTGATTAAAACTGGTTTTGAAATTTTGTTTTGTACGGAAATAGGTTATTTATATCACGCTTGTTGCTTTGTATAAGTATGAAAGGTAGATACATAAATTAACTTCATCATACGTAGTAATTCTTCACTGTAACACTAAAAACTTATATTGATTCACTTGATATTCACGTATATTTTCATCTACAAGCAGTCATAATCCAAATATTGTGCGATAAGATCGACCAACATTCAATATTTCCACAAGGACGACATCGAAACTCAATCCTAGAACAAAAGAAAACTATGTTTCACAAACTGTCAGATTTCACATTTTGTCGAGACGGAAGGCAGGATTTTACAGTTTTCTCAGCACGGGCATGTAATCCTAGCCTGCGAGCAGCCGCAAATCCTACCACCATGTTTTAAACAAAGTCTGTTGCAGTCGTGAAAGCGAGAAAGTGCGCTACACGGCGTAGAGCGGCGTAGGCCGTCGTAGGCCGTCGTAGGCCGTCGTAGACCGGCGTAGCACCCATCTCTTTTCCACAGCTGCAACTGTATCCCTTTCAGAGAAGGTGGTAGGTCGTCTGAGGCCGTGTCTCCTGCGTCACCCGAGCGATTAAAGTGATTTACTATGTTGCGGCTCGCCCAAGAATTAAGAAGTTTATTTAACTTACAGCTACGAACAATTTATAAGGAAGGAGAATTTGTATTGTAAGTCCTGTGTGCAGTGTTTTGTTACACATATTGTTGCAAGGGTTAATAGTTATGTACGATACTGATAAAAGAATAACGTATTGTAACGTGTAACACATTGTATAGAGATACTAAAATTTTAAAGCTTATAATACTTTTTCCGCTATAGCCTTGTTGGTGAAGACGCAGGCAAAAGCAAATATATGTATGTATATTTTATACTATAGGTACGTTCGTCGTTGAATACGTTTGTTGAAATTGTCTAATTGGTGTAGTGTTTCCCTTAAGTGTTTGTACTATTTAATTAATTAGTATGTTTCCGGTATCAAAGATTCACGCTAATGGTACACTTGACGGAGTACCTATATTCCCAAACATTGAACATACATATGTGTACATGTATGTACATAATTATTATTTAGTCTCGGTAATGAACTCCAACAAGTTAAGTACGGTAATATTACCAGAATACCTCGTTTGACGCTACACATATTCTAGATTCGTAGTTGGGAAAATTATATTACATTAACGTAGAATAATTTTGAGTTATTACAGTTTCAACCTTACGTCTGTGAAGATAGAGTTTGGAGTTACTTTCCTGACATTAACGACTTTACAGGTGTTGACTTGATTAATAAAACAGTAGGTACTTTAAATTGACACACGTTTAATTTTGAATACAAAGTTGAACATTTAAGCTGAGCTTTCGTCAGAGGGTCGCGATAAGCTCATTAATACTATCAGGTTCCAGTAGAATGCGGAAAACGCCGGGAAATTCCGATTAAATGCTCACGAGAACCAAGTATTATCAATATTAACGGACCGATTACATTACAATTGAAATAAAAATCACAATGCATTTCCAGCTAACCGGCCCGGAAAAAGTGTAAAATTGTCTTGTTTTATGCCGAGTAGTTTGAAAGGAATGACAATAATATTAACATAAAAACATGCACGCCTAACCGCATGCACGATAACGAATCACGTACGGTAAATCGTACGGAAGTGGGGGTAGTAACGTCACTTGTTATTAATAAGTACATTCGTATCGTCTTCATTTTTAATTTACGTGTTTAAAGAAAAAACACGAGGCTAAGACTTTTTTGGAAATCTATAAGACGGATTGAAGTAACTTAGTCAATCAAGTACCAACTAATCTAGATTTGATTGAAATATTTCTGAAGTAGGTAAGTATCTAGACTGAAGATACTGCTATCATTACCTCCTTCTTTTTCTATCTCTTCAAACATTGTAGTACTTAGAAATCCATTAGCTTGACTACAGTTTCAAACGACTTTTAATTCCGCACCCTCAAAATACAATTAAATAAGGTAGGCATATAATTTAACTCGAGGACCGGCTTTTGTTTTAAGAAACAAGATCTTTGAATACAGAACTGAGTTTCTTGAAAAGTTCTATTTTTGCAAAAGAAGTGTGTTGGTAGATAAGTTATGTTTCTCTAGACGCTAACCCTGATGAATCGTTCCAATGTATGGAACTGACAAGTCAAAGTCACGTCACATGTCAAAAAGGAATGTCATTCCCATACATGTAGAGTGCCCTTTTCCAATGCTACGTTAAGTCGTCTTGGCACTCTGGTTTAGTAGAACAGTTTCTTTGTTTTAATAAGTAAAAATCAAAAGAATTATACAAGTGGTGTTTCGTTGAGGGGCTGGGCGATGACAAATGCTCCCCGGGGCCCGTTCCCACTGAAACTTGGACGGAAAATCCCGCAATGTTCCCCAACTTATTTCTACTCATCTGTTATGTTTCATTTGGGTCGAGAGTTTAATGAAAATGATAGAAATATTCAAGCGTAGTGCTCGCCTTGTTGTTGTGTTTTATTGTAACACTGCCGTCGTAAATGAAAACACAGTAACTTGAGTTACTGTGTTTTTGCTTTGGATAAAGATTAGTAATCTACTGCGCGAGCTCTATCTGGGGAACTTTTCGGTATATCTGTAGCCCCTACCGTTGCCGAGATCCTTCACAGTAACTTTGCGAAATTTAAAAAAATATCAAGATATTTTAGAGTTAAACACAGTAAATTTCCATGTACTGTGTTTTAACGTAAAAAAGTGACTTTACTGTTTTTTAATTTATGATACATATTTTTAGGCTTATACTTTATTATGCTTATAACACAGTAACTTTGAATACTGTGGTATAAACTAAAATAAATACTTCATAATTTACGTGATACATGAATTAAACACAGTATATTACATACTGTGTTTTAATGCCTGCAGTTTTGATATTATAGTTTAAATTACTTGATTAGAACACAGTAACCGTTGAGTTACTGTGTTATAATCTAACCTTTCACCCGGGAGGGGCTGGGGGGCGCTGGTTTTTTTTGGATTTTTTATCCGTTGCATACCGAGGGTCAACGTGAAAACATCTCTACTGAAAGCATACAGAAAAATATGGATACCACACCTGCAGAACCTGCTCAAGTTATTGCTTTGCTCAAAGCAGGCCATAATCAAAGTGAAGTTGCTCAACGACTAAATTTGAGCCACTACTTTGTACGTCGTGTGTACTAGAGGTTTCAAGAGACCGGTGGGTACATTCGGCGACCAGGATCTGGACGGCGACGCAGAACATCAGAGCGTGAGGAACGTTTTCTTGTATCGAGGTCTTTAAGAAATCGGCAACTGAATGCGGTTCAACTGGGACAAGAGCTTCGAGAAGTTCGCAATGTCAGTATAAGTCGGTGGACAGTCAGAAGAAGACTTGGTGAAGCACGGCTGACTTTACATCGCCCAGCAAATGGTCCCAAATTGACCACAGCTCACCGACAAGCCCGACTACCATTTGCCAGGGAACATTTAAATTAAACGTACGAACTACGACCAATGGCGGTCTGTTATATTCTCTGATGAGTGCAGAATGACATTACATGGTCATGATGGACGCTCTGGGTCTACCGAAAGTCATCAGAGAGATTTTCACAATGCTGCATAAGCAAACACGTGGCTTTTGGCGGTGGATCGTGTAAGTTTTGGGGTGGCATAATGTTGGACACTAAAACTGACATTGTATTCATCACTGGGGCGAGTACCGGCCCGAGATCGGGAGGTTTGACAGCTGCACAATACGTCGAAGAAGTGGTTGAAGGACATGTGAGGCCGCTTGCATGGCTTATGGGAAAAGACTTTCTCCTCAAGCACGACAAGGCCAGACCGCATGTCGCTAGAACAGTTAGCGACTACATGGAAGACGTTGGAATTACCGCGATGGAGTGGCCAGCTTGTAGTCCTGATCTCAATCCGATTGAGCATGTCTGGGATGAGCGAAAAAGAAGATTTCGAGAAAGAAGCCCTGCTTCTTCAACATGCCATTGAAGAGGAGTGGAATGCTATATCACAAGATTTCATGGTCCATGGAGGGAATACACCTTATTAATAATCAGTTTGATTAAACATTTTGAGTTTAATTTTTTATTATTTCTCAAGCAACATTACGTAATTCTACCTGTTTGTGGGGTTTTGAGCCATAAAACCTCTTATGGGTATTTTTTTACACTGTATTTAACATCATTAAAAAGGTAATAAGGTAGGCTTTCAAATAGTGTGTATGTTTTTTTTAAACATTGATTCAGATTCATTAAAAAATCTTCCTTATAAAGAAAGTCAAGGTTTTATTTATTGCTCTCAAGTGTAGTTTAATTTGATATACCTAATATATACATATTTAATATCCCTTCTATCTTTATATATAATATCCTGATCATTATACAAAAATAAAAAAATAACACTAATGACAAAGGGTTAGCTTATAACACAGTATATCTAAATACTGTACTACAGCTTAAAGTAAAATAGGTTTTTCCTAGCCTAAATCACAGCATATCACTTACTAGATTGATATTCGGATGTGATAAATAGCTTAAAACACAGTATCATTAAAGTTACTGTTTGGCATTATTAAGAGACTAGTATCTTTACATACTTTAAACACAGTAAAAAATAAAAGTAGACTAAAACACAGTAACCACTTAGAAACTGTGATTAAGCTTAAATTTTACGAAATATCTTAAATTAATTCATTAATTATAACACATTATCTCATTTTATTAATTATTTAATTGTTATTCAGCAATTTTAAATATAAAAATATCAAGTTCAGTCACTTGTATTTCATAGAAAAAAAACCAATCTTATGTAACCATAATAGTTTCTTCACAACGTCATGTTTTAGTTTTCAAACTTTAACCGCCATTATCTCAAAATGACATTTCTTGAGATACTGTGTTTTCATTTACGAGGGCAGAACAGTACTCCGTGCTTAGTTCGATCCCCACGATGCACACCGATTTTTCGAATGTTTGTGTGCATTTAAGAAATAAATATCACAGCTTCCGTGTTTCGGAAGGCACGTAAAAATGTGGGTCCTGCGCCTGATCTCTCTCCGGTCGTGTCGGATTACCGTCCCATCGGGCTATGAGAGTAAAAGGAATAGAGAGTGCACCTGTGTTTGCGCACACGCTTGTGCACTATAATATGTCCTGCGTAGCTGGCTGGTGTCATAGTAACACTGGCCGCCGTGGCCGAAATCGGTCCGGACCGCTATTATTATTACTCCGTGCTTACTGGAAGCTTTTAAACTTGATCTTTGTCGTATTAGTGAGATGTCGCTATATTCAGTGTAGTATACTATCTCTCTTCTTTACATATAAATATATTTGATGGTCTGTTTGTAATAATGAATTTATTTACTACACCAAAATAAAACTTTCTTTAATTTTTGTCTATCTTTTTGTTTGTTCCCACTTGTCTCTGAAATGGCTGGACCGATTTTAAAGGGACTGGCAGATAGCTGATGTAATAAGGGGTAACGTAGGCTACTTTTATTTTAGAAAAAATCCTTTATTTCAGAAAATAAACTAAATAACTGTTTTGTTGAAGTCACGGGAACAGTTAGTCTATAATAATAACAGTGCTGTTTTTAGAAATAGAATAACAAGTAATACTAAAGTTCTATCATAATGACTTTGATGTTTTAATAGCTTATAGAAGTAAGTCAATCTTTAATGCAGTTGAATTACTTCTTACCTATTTGTTTTAAATTCATGTTCTGAGCAGTTAGGAGAAAACACCATTTTATATGTACAAACTTTTCTTTATGGCCGTTGCCTGTGACTTCGTGTTCGTACGCATTACTTATACTCTCACGAAAGAAAGATTAGTCGAGTATGTTAACTCACACTGTAACACTAACTTATTTTATTTATAGGTAGATCATTTTCAATGTAATTATATGTGTCTATACCTCACGGTATACATAACAGACTATTTCCAATGTTTATGTTCATGAAGTGATATCAAGGATGTGCTTACATCGTGTGTAATGAGGTTCTAGTATTGTTTATTATCTGTTTCGACGTCTCCTTAAGTACTTAAGTACTCTTTGAAACAACGATGTTATTCTCATCAGATTAATGCAGGAGTATCAACGGGAAATTAAGATAAAAACTTTTCGTTCTTACCGCAAAAATCCATTTCCAAGTTAAACAGATCTTTTCACGTTTTTTGCTCATTGAATCTGAGAGTTTTTTGTTCCATATTTTTAAAGATTATCGCTCGAGTTCATTTGGAACTTTACCTTAATTAGAAACGTAGGGCAGATATCCAAAGGGTAGGTGTAAATTAAAACGGGTTGGAAGACGTTAAATTTCGAACGGAACTTTTAATTACAATGACCTTCGTTATCATTAGTTAATTAAGTATTATTGAAACTGTTATAAGTAAAGTCTTTGTTCTCTGAAGGTAATAAAGTGAAAATGTTTATATAATCAGTTCCATTAATTCCGTCTTAATTATTAAAGCAAGTTTTGTCAAGGGCCGAAAATGTTTCAGAAGTTTTTCGGCCTAATGTATGCAGACTGCCTCCATTTTTACCGTTGGCTTAAACATGAATATTTATGTGTAAAAGACGAGTGAGTTAAGCAAAGGCTTATTAAACAGCGCTCGACCCAAAATACCGAGATAATGACTGAGGCTCAGCGAGTCTAGAAATTTAGCAAATCTTAGCACCGACCTGACTAAGGGTTTCGATAAGCTTTGCAAGTCCCACAGCGGAGCTATTACGTGCCTTGCAAAAGCAGCAAGTAAAGACATCTATAATTGTATAACTAGTGCTGTCGAAATAGTAATAATAGACATATTTTTTACACAAATTAATGCATTGATTATATAGTTAATTAAACTCGTGCCAGATATAAGCGATAAAGTAAAACCAACAATAGTAAGAGCAATTCGTGAGCGATAAGTGTACAATTTTTGCTGTCACTTTTTGCATTTTGCTTTTGCAAGATACGTAATATCGCTACTGGATTATTAAGGTCGAACGAGCTGTCAAAAATTTTAAAGGTAAAATTAGGCGACATTAAAAAGGGCTCGAGATTCATAATGTTTCTTTTATGTGATTTAATTATCATTTCTAAACATTCGTGAGAGACCTTGACTGTTTGTTTAGATTTCTGTGTTTGTACATAAACAAAATAATCTATTTAAATTCTCAGGTACAAATGCCAACGGGTTTTAATCATCCTGGTGATATTTTAACTATAGATTACGTACTATTTAAAAATTTATTTTGACTATTTAAATAATGAAACCGTTTACTTAATATATTTCGGCTAGTTCTAGTTGAACTTTTGCTCGACTAGTTTTGGACTCAACCAGAGTCCTTATTTATGAGCTGAAGTTTCCGGACTACTTATAGAATGCCATTATCAATACTAAAAATAGACCATTAGAATTAGCATACACAATGCTTTTCAGCTGATCGAAATTAGCATAGGAACTCACATTTTCCCAAATACACTCGCATTTCTGACGAATTTTGTTCATTTATGTATACAAAAGAGGTATTTAAATACGGCCGGGCTTTACCGAAACACCTTTTACAAAATATATTATTATACAGGTGTAGGTAACTCAATTAAAGAGCGACGTTACGGTTGGTCGGATCTGGATAAACTTAGTTAGAATTAAATGTCTTTAGAATTAGCATATAATTTACAGTTACCTTTTAAGATTAACGATCTAGTTTTCTATATTAAATTAATTTTATTTTGATACAAATCGCTGTGACTATCTATTTTATTTGAATTCAAAAGGAGATTGTTATTTCATTTGCTTGCAGATTTTGGTACGTGTTTCAAAATGTTATCTGACAGCAAGGCTCATTTATGTACTTCTTTTTTTCATTTGTTGGATATTAGGGGTGGAATAATAGTTTTGCTCAGCTCAACATAACTACGAAACATTGGTTCTTAAAAACATGTGTATTTAATTATTTCTTTTCGAGTCGCTCTGGTCAAATTAAATTGATTACGAGTTTAATTCAAAATAGGGATTTGGGGATACAAAATCGTTAAAGGCTAGCAAAATGAACATTTGCCCTTACGTAAGTAAAGTCATCTAATAGGTATTGTATATTCTTAGTAATTTAGAGAGCTTTATCTCTTTGCTTATTCATACGAAATTTATTTCGAATACAAAAGCGATCACAAATACATCTACGTATGCGATTTAGTTTACGAAAAGAGTTTTTTAGAAGTCTGCCTGTGGCTGTGTCCCGTTGGTCGTCCATTTTAACTCACAATATAGCTTATGTCTGCGTCTAACCTGAAAAAAGCCTAAATGCTCGTATAAAGGGGTTTGACTGGCGATATTCTTGTCAAAAAACAGTCTCAATGTCCCTTTCTAGATTAAAGACCACAATTTTAAAACATTATGATAATTTTCGAAAGGAAATAATATTACGTTTAGATCAGGTTTCATTGGAAATACTGCAAACATGATAATATGAAGTACTGTGCAATGTTACCGACACGTCAGTTAAGTAGTTAATACGTTGTAGATGTTTTGTGTAGAGTATTTATTAAGTAAAGTATCATAGGAGCGAATAAAGCATTACATTTACTGGAAATTTTATGAAAATTCTTTATTTCAAATGTTATTTGCATCTTTCTCGTTTAAAGTAAGAAAAAAATATTTTGAATAGGCGCAATCAGTTTCATTTAAGTAATTTAAAAACTGTGTACCCGATGGAAAATACAGATTAGATTTAAAACAGAAAACTGATTTACCTGAACTCATGTACGCAATCATGTTCTGAAAAGATATCCATATTATTTAAAAACAAAATCACATAAAATTGTACTCAATAAAATCAATAATACTTGTCAAAGTTACAAAACTACCACTGTTTTTAGAAAGGATTAAAAACAAAAAAAACAATTGAGTCCCGGTTTTTAAGCTTAAGATACAATGTACATCCGGGATTGAAAATATTTGCTATCTTAAGTTTCATAATTGTACAGTCAATTATACGATATGAGGTCAATACTAGAAATGTAATAAGCATATTGTGAAAGCAATATAGGCTGCACTGCACATTATTGTAATAAAGGATTAAGTTTCAATAAATTTTAGGCCCTGATTGTACAGTAAGTACTATTAAAATATTTAGGTAAAGTAACATCCACAACTGGCGTTACAAAAACTTATTGAAACATCCTGAAACCTTCAACAGTTTTGATAAATTGACTTTATTTGAAAACCGCACCCATTTATTTTCTTCCCAGCTATATTTACTTTGATATAATTAAAATGGAGTATAATTGGCACGGTTAGGATTGCAAAGGGATCGCCAGAGATATATACGGTTACGTGCCTCTGGAACTAATTACAGATATTATAATTTATTGGGAAAATATATGGGTGTATTTGGGGTGTTTATTATGGGTGAATTGTTTGGTCCATTGTGAGTTCAGCGCAATCCCCTTTGGGTGTCATGACGACTAGGGGGTTATGTGGATGGCAATATTGACTGTGTTTGAGGTCTGTCGATGACAGCTGCATTGTCAGTGGTAAACATGAATTACAATTTTGTTATAATGTGGTTCTCTTATTAGTTATGATATGAAACTATTTTTAAATGACTGTTTTTGTTTACTATTTAAGATTTTGATTGGATAAGGCTTCCACAAATGTTTTCACCATCCCCTGGAGGATAAGATCTGCATTGTTAGCTATTAACCACTTAAGTACCGTGCAGAGAGCCGTGTGAGCGTCTTGGAAATTGTGGCAATATAAATCAAAAGTAGAAAATAGCAATAGGTCAAAATAATTATGTCCCACTGCGGCGCAATTTAGGAGAAGTCTGTGTTTAGCTTCCGACTGCAGTAAACTGAGGTGATTGATTGATATGACAGTCACAAAACGAAATGTCAGGTTCGTATAAATATTATGTTTCTAACAGAAATCCTGTTTTATGAGAGTTAATAAATTGCTGGGACATAAATTTTCGAGGTCAAAGGTGTCAAACAAATAATACAGTCCTTATCATAATCCAGATTAATCCGGAAATGGAAAAAATACAAGTGACAAGTGTGATTGGATTGCTGGCACTGGATGGAGCATCGCGCATAAAATGTGAAAAGTTGCATTAATTAAAACGATATTTTTTGCATTGAGATTCAAAATTATTGATTCGGCAAAGCAAAAACATCCATTAGTTCGAGTGAAGTTGAAAAAAATGTTTAATAATAAAAAAGATCACCCAAAAATTCACTTACTTACTGCAAAAATATTTTTGATCGAAGGCATAATTAAAAATTGCAAGGCGAATTTTAGTATGCTTTATATTATTATTACATAAAGCTCAAATACCCGGTTCAAGCGATGTAATTGACACTTTAATAAACTGTCACCAGCCACGGTTGTGGACGTCAAAAAGTAGGTTAATCAAAGGGTTTTTACGTTGACAGCTCCATGAAATGTCCGAAAAACGGCGCAAGAAAATACATTACAGAGTTTCATCACATTTTTAGCGACGTCCTCAATATTGAAGGACGAGACAAGAACACGACCGCGATTTATGTCGAAATTATTTTTTTATCAGCCTCCACCCAATTACTAAGAAAATCCTTTTTTTGTAAACTTGTCACAAGCAGATCTTTTAATAACTCGCTAACTTAGTAAAAACCAATTATTGTTTGTAAGAAATGCTGTTTATTTTTCTTAGCCGCAGAAAATAAATTATTTTTGTGATAGCACTGCGTATCACTTTAACAGCTCGGCGACCTCGCGGAGAGGAAAATTCATATTTTTCTCGTATCAAATGGTTTTGATTAATAATCTTAGCGCGCGAAGACAGCCGTATTTTTCTCACCATAAGTTACAATTCATTCGTACATGTTAATGTGGATCTTTCCAATTGTTGCCGATTTTATTATAATGAGGAAGATATTGTTAAGATGTGATTTCAAACAGATGAATATTTATGGTGTTATCTTTTTGACTGGTACGAAAAAAAATCTTGATTCAGGGAAATCGGAAACAGTTTTTTTGTATGTTCTGCAACCGTCTCAATTGTTGTCAAGTAAATATACCTACTAACAAAATCACAAAATCTCAGCTATAATGAAATAGAGACACACACAAAAGTTCACATCGAGCAATCGCAGTATTATAAGAGCAATCAACAACAAATAATTGCATTCCCATCCAGAACTAATCCTGACAATTAAAAACGACAGCTTAAAACAATACCCAGATTGTTTTAAATCTCAAAGCAATTGGCAATTGAAGGAAGCTAGTAAGCAAAACTGCAGAGGTTTTTGTTTATCCTTTCAATGCAGGCTTTCCAATTAAATTTTCTACCAAAAAGCATTTTTCTTTTCGTAAAGCCGACTTTTAGTGAGTGCAAGAGCATAAAATACCCGCGCGGCTCGTGAAAAGCAGTTTTAAAATAGAATGGGAAAAGTAAACAGATTTATAACAATCTGGTTCATTCTTTCTTGTAAGTACAACAATATAAGTACAGTGAGTTGATACAAAGCATACAAAGAGGTTTTGATACATATTATGATGTATTACATTTGTGATTTGGTTGGCATTCTGACTCTTTCTTTTGTGTACAAAACTGTATACGTATGTTACATATGGAACTTAAGGCACTGGATTTTGGTTTGAGGCAGTACTTTTAAGGTATAACAGTACTTTTAAGGAAAAGTTTGGGCATTGACACCACGCTAGGTCACTGCGGATTGGCGATTTCAGATTCCAATATTTAAAATCCAGATTTCCTTACGATGTTTTCCTTCACCGTTCCAAATAGCGGGATATTAAATTAGTTAAATCAAAACAAATACAGTAATCACTACTGCGTTTTAATGCTCATTTCAAACAATTCATGCTGTTGAGTTTAAAACAGAAATCTTACACAGAAATACATCTTCCTTGTACGAGACGCAACCACTAAAGTCCAATCACTTAGCAGGCCAATTTGTTTGTCTTGTTACCATGGCAACGGGAACTTCCGCGGTTAAGAGCTCCGAAATACTGACAAGGTAAGGATTACGCTTATATTTTTAAACTGTGTTAATCCAAAAAAAAGACGATTTTTATTTTTTCTTTTTAAAAGAAGTGTGATTTTAAATTAAATACAATAAGAAGGTATTTGATTTTACGCAATAAACAAAAGACGTAATTTTTGTTCAGTAAGAAAATTCTAACAAAATAAAACAAAAGATCACTTTTTAAATAAAAATAGAATCTTAGTCTGGATAGAGTCGACTTCACGGTTGACTTCTAAAACTTCGTAGAGAAAACCCGTCTAGTTCTTTCAAAATTAATATGTTAAAACCTTTCGAACTGTATAACAGACAAACCATTTTCGATTTTCTTTTATCGAAAGTTCATTGACCTGTAAGTAAGTCAACAATAGGTCCATAAAATAATGAAGCTTTTGTCTATCTATTTCTATGAAATAATTACCGAATTCTTGGATTTAATTAATTTATCGGGAATATAAATTTTATAATCAGGTTAGTTGTTATTACGACACGAACAAGCTTTACCATTTCAATCCATTTTACTTCACTGCTTCAATACTTTGCATGATCACTTTTACACAGAAGGTATTTTAGTACCTAACTTTTTGTATCCAGTTCCTAAACTTAGTGGAGATCGACTTTTAATAGTTTTACAATTTAACGGAGTACTGTATTTTATAAGTTCTTTTTTATCAATGAAATGACTGTCTACCTGACCTGCCTCTTTCTGGATAACCGCAAATACCCAGAGGTACTTATAAAGATTTATTTTCAACCGAGATCAAAAAAGAGGGGGGGTCTCAATTCGTCGTCTTTTTTATGTATGTTCACTTATACTTTATGACGCAAAAACCGATTTCAAAAATGGTTTTATTTTTTTATACTTCACAAGTGGTTTCGTGATAAGGAAGTCATCTAATATATCAATAGCTAACACATACACATTACGCAATAACTTCTACCTACATCAAAAACCATTTAACTCAAATCTTAAAAAAAAAAAACCAAGAAACAGTACACAAATTTAAAAGAAAACCTCTACAAATCTACAGCCAGTAAATAAAAAGACTACAAACTTCTTAGAATATCTCGGAGAGCTATTAAATAAATTACAGATCCACGTTATGTCTGGCTTGCGACATCGCCGACTGCATTTGTTCCTAGTTATGAAGGAAGGCCGCTATCAAAATAGATTGTTACTGTTTTTTCTCGGAGATATTCTTCTTACATTTCTTCGTTTTCTTAACATCAGTCAACGGTTGTCCATTAACAGAAATGTTGTAATTAAAACGGAATTTGTAGTTGTCAGTTTTTTTTCATAGGCTATAATGTCCCACCGCTGGGCAAAGGCCTCTAATAACTTACTTACTTGATAACAAATTCAATATAGGTAATAAAAAAAAGGTATTGTAATTAAAATGGATGCAGGTCGCTATCGCCCGGTTTCTCTCAGTTTTTTTTTTAATATTTGTGGAGGCGTATGTATGTCCAGCAGTGGACGTCCCACGGTTGAGATAATGATGAAAAACTTATGAAGGTTTTTGCAGTTTTTGTATTGAAATTAAAGGTTTTCTTATTTGTTAAAGCATGCTCTAATTCAATAGACTTACAATTCATTGGTTAACATTTTTATTTAAAAAACAAAGTTATTTCAAAAGCCTACAGACAGACAGCAATGCGGACAATGTGGGCTTAGTGGAAGGTCCTCTGATACTGATTCGAACGGACCCCTGAAACGAGATATTTTAATGTTGAAAACATTTTATTGCGGAGCGATATTAAAATGCTTCTAAACGATTTGTTTCGAATGGAGGATTAAGAAGCAATTACTGGATGGCATTGTTCTATATTTTATTTTATTTTTTGTAATAAGAATTGAGGAAATAAATCTAAGTTATGATCGGTTAGTTAGAATTATAGTTAAAAGTACAGATATTTATACAGTGTAAAAGCATTACTGTTGTTATATGTACTGGGATTAAAAATTGTATCATTGTCAATTGGCTCATTATCCAAATAAAAAAAAAGTGTCGAAAAGTTTACATATATTATGATGTTTGTGTTTGGAGCTTCCCTGTAAGCAAGTAATGCCTGTGTTGAAAAATACTTCTGTAAGTATTGAGTTATTGTTTTAATGTAATGTGATCATGTATCTTTACCACGGCTGGACAAACGCCTCTACCGACGAAGAGAAGAAAGAAAGTCATCGTGAATATTTGGCTCAACTACGCCAGAATGAGCTTAACGATTTACGTAATTTAATGTGTTTTATTTAATATTTGTCAATATAGACTCATATATCTAACACATAATCCAACAAATAATTCTTTATACAAAAATATTTTTCACGCAAACTCATATTATTTAGGTGATAAAAAATCGTCCATACATCGTTGGATTACGTGAATTGTATTGCAAATCATATTTATGGTACAAGTAGGACATTATGAGTGTTCAATTCATTTTCCATTACTGGCATACAACGAATTGTATTCGTTTACACAATAACTCGGGTAAACAATAAAACAATGCAAGATTGCTCGTGCTAGCTGTTGTAAATCACGTGAGTATGCTCGTATTATAATTGTATAGAATGTTACGTACGTACTTGTGTCATTGTGGAGTTAAATTATCGTAAGTGGGTAGGTTCTTTTTACAGAGAATAATCCAGTAATATTGTGACAGTTTTTGCAGAAATTTGCCAATCCGTCATCATGTCGACGGGTCCTACGTATACTGGTGTAACCCGCAAAACACCAAAATACGTTTTTTTGCACCAAAAGCCTTAAAATTACCTTAACTTTATACCCTGTAAAAATTATATTATTTTATTCAGTAATTTCAGAGATACAAACTTGTAAACTAATATAAGTGACATGATTTTCGGCCACACGACCATCTACACTGATGTAAGTCACTTGAACCAGTGTAGGTAGTCGCGTGCGCCGCGTCACGTACGCGCAAGTGCCATTTACTCCAGTATGCGCGCTGCGACGGAGTCGGGAGCACGTTAACACTGGTATAACTGCGTTAACTGCTAACGTATTCTTCTGTATCAAAACTATTTCGTGGCCTGTTTTTAGGGGTTGTGTTACTTTTTTACATATTTAACAAGTTTTGTTTGCTTTGAGTAAGTAGTGGTGAGAATTCACAGCAATTAAGGGCTCACGAGGTGAATTATTAATAAATTTATGCGTTAAAAATTGACAAACAAATTACTAAGTTGACAGTACTAATATTTCTACAAAAGGGTTTAATTAATGTTCACCTAATGCAAGATACAGATTGTACTGCTTGTAGATTTGTTTGTGCCGCCTGCATTATTTTTTTACGTATAAATTATATAATGTAGACGCACGGTGTACCTACTGCATACTCTTCACACTAAATTATAGAGTTTGTTTTTCCCTTTTTAGTGAGTGGTTGTTTTTTTACAGTCGGGATTTTTTATTTTTTATTATTATTTTATTCTTTCAATAAATTTTACACTTATATCAGTAGGAATACAAAGTAGTAGTATAAGAAGTCACATGTGACTTTGTTTTATTTTCTTGATATTGTTATCTGACGTAACCTACATTATTTTAATAATAATATCTATTTACGAATAAAATATAAAGCGATACTACTCTTAATACATTTTTTGCAGCAATTAACGTAAGGAGTTACCAAATTTTGCTACTTGGTAACTGACGAGACAATTTTTTTTTATGTACCCAAGTACATCATTTTTAAAGGTGTAGAAATATTCCAGAGGTAAACAATACAACAATATTCGCAACCTCAGTTTATTTTGGTAAAGTTGTAGTATTGACACGCACGAGTGTCGGTTATAACTGCAAAACATTGCCCTCCTCTGACGCAGTCGGTTAAAAAGTCTATTTTTTAATCCAGGTTGTCAGCTAACTCCATACGAAATTTCTTCAAAATTGGTTAAGTCGTTTGAGCGTCAAAGAGTAACAAACATCCAATCCATACTTATGCAACTTTCGCGTTAACTATATTAGGATATTTTCAAATGTATAAAATGCATATTTAAACAAGTATGACGAGTGTAGTGATGTGATGAGGCATTCGTATGAAGGGTGTCCTACACAAATCACCATTTAATACAAGTTGTAAAAATGTAATGAATTTTCCATCATCTGATTTAGACTCTAAGGTCTCATTGCCCTGTTTTTAGGGGTTGTGTTACTTTTAACAAGTTATGAACACAACTATACACTTAATAGAAGCACATAGTTCGAAAAGAGTTGCACAAAGGTTATACTAATTTCTGAAGCTGTGATAGCTTAGTGGCAAGACCATAGGACTGCTAAGTCAGAGGTCTTGAGTTCGATCCCCACGACACGCACCGACTTTTCGAATGTTGTGTGCGATTAAATAAAAATATCACAGCTTCCGTGTTTCGGAAGGCACGTAAAAATGTGGGTCCTGCGCCTGATCTCTCTCCGGTCGTGTCGGATTACCGTCCCACCGGGCTATGAGAGTAAAAGGAATAGAGAGTGCACTTGTGTTTGCGCACACGCTTGTGCACTATAATATGTCCTGCGTAGCTGGCTGGTGTCATAGTAACATTGGCCGCCGTGGCCGAAATCGGTCCGGACATTATTATACTAATTTCTTTAAAATACCTTCTCTAGCGGATCTGCAAAGGGAGAAATAAATTAGAAACATCAACGTACAAAAACTAGTGGACGTAACTGAATAGACGTAACGTACGTAACTGACGTAACGTAACTGAAAAATAATAGTGGAAATGCTATTTATAAGAAAAATGACATGAAATTCAAGACAAGCTAGTCTTGAAAATAAAAAAAAAACAATTAGGTAATGTCGTAAGAAAACCTCTTTAAAAATCAAACCTTTTTTTACTTAAAGTAAGAAGATTACATTTTTTTGTTTTATTATTTTTAAGATTGCAAGGCCAATGATTTTATTTTTCATTATTAAGAATGCTAGTATGTAATAATTAAGTGTTATTTTGTATTTTAAATGTTTTTTTTTAACTTCTTGCCACATTAATTTAAATATTCACAGTTAATAATAATACAGCAAACTGTTGCAAGTAGCTTTCCAGTACTGAGTAAACTGTTGTAAGTGTTAAAAAGTCGATAAACGTAGATAAAAGTAGGTATTATTTTTAATATTATAACCTCACATTGGTCAATAACACGGAAATACTATGTTTAAAGAGTAAAATTCTTCAGATTTGCTTTATTATAAGTATAAGCAAGTACACTACATACTGGTATAAGTGGCCACTTGTATTAGTTTACAGGTTCTACTGTAGTAAAGAAAACAAGCTACATCAATGCAAGTCAACCTATTTTCCAAAGTATAAAAAAAGAAGAAAAACCAATAATGCAGTCTTATTTCTTAAATATCGAAATATAACATACTAAAATTTCAAGTGTTTTTATTGATTTATGACAAAGTTACAAGCTTTTGAACCTTTAAACCGCTCTCTTGAAAAGTTGCATTTTTGCACTTGTACTAGTCTACGTAGGACCCGTCGATGTGTTTTTGGTCAGGGTACGGGTACAGGGAACCTACAATCATTTCTTTAAGTAGGTTATTGCAACTGTAGTAGCGATACAGCAAACTTTACAGCATTGAAAATCATCAGATCTGAATTAACGTTTTTTCGATCAAGTATCTGTAACTGCAAATAATTTTCAAAATTGTGTGTGTTGTTGAGTTAAGTGTTGTATCAATAGGAGAAACTAAACGAATCAATCATTTGTAATGAACATTTCTCTCATCTATGCAAAAACTCTGATATCACTTTTATCAAATTGATTGAAACCCGTCAAAAACTTTAAACTCTACAATCAATACGATACAACTTTTCCTCGGGAGACGGTCTCAGATCTAAGTATAAGGAAGTGTACCTTATCTCAAAGCATCCCTTTGAGGGTAATCGAAGTTTCTAGAAGTATCGGCACACACAGAATACGTTGAACTTTAAACATCGTGCGACTCTACATTCCGTATGTTGGCTGTATGTCGGCATTCAAACGATAAAAAGTTGACGAACTTAAAATCACTAGTATTTGAAATATTGAGGGAATTTGTTTGACCTACTTGGAGAGTTCAGTGACTAGTTTAGGCACGTACTAGCTGATAAACTCGTGCTTTCCTGTTAAATGTAATTGTGGATATTTTGTTTTGGTTGCTTATAACTGTTATTTTTATGAATAATTAATTAAATTCAGCATTTAATAGAGAAAAGGGAGCATAGATACCTACATGATTGATGACACACGTACATGACACACGAGGACGCCGAACACATATATTCCATTTTTGTAATAATGTGTAAAAATAAACTCTACTTATTAATTATGTCATTTTTCATTAAGATGCCATAGGATACTGTGTGAACTACTAAGCATGATACAAAACTCAGTCTCGCGCATGCACTCAAGCGCATCGCACGCGTGTCGCGTCCCGCTTACGCACGCCGCGCACCGCGTCGCGAGTTCTCGACCGTGAAAGTATAGGTATAAACTGTGTAAAATGGACTGCCAAAAGTGCAAGAAAGTTCTATCGAAAAAAGGTTCTCACTTCCTATGTCAAGGACAGTGCCAAGGAACTTTTCATAGAGCCTGTGTAAAGGGTCTAGCTGCGGACCTTAAATCCGGAAAAAACCGCATTTATTGTAACAACTGCGAGGACGACGAGTCGGACACTGAGGAACCTGATGACGAAGGACGTGACCACAACAAGATCCTCAAGGAAATTCAGAAGCACGCCAAGTCCATTCCGGGGCTAGCAAAACAGCTGGAATCCATTAAGCACAGCATGTGTCTACTCTCAGAAAAATACGACACTCTGCTCGCGGAACACGAAAAGTCTAAGGACAAAATCAACAAGCTCGAAAAAACGGTAGAAAATTTAAATAATAAGTGCATATATTTAGAAAAAAACCAAGTTGTCACGGAACAAAGACTGCATGATTACGAGCAATCTACTCGCAAGCACAACATCGAAATAGTAGGTATCGAGCAGTTGCCGGACGAAAATGTTAAAGAAATCGTCTCAAAACTGGGCGAATTAATGCAAGTTAGCAATGAGAACATTGAATGGGTGCGACGTAACCAACCACGTAAACAAGGTGTCAAATCTGCTTCGATTGTGGTCGGGTTTAAGAACTCGGGCACCGAATCACGCGACGCCTGGCTGCTGGAACGACGCAAACTAACCGATGTAACGAGCGACATGATAACCGGCGGGAACAGCAAGAATAAAATATACGTGAATGAGGATCTAACCAAGGCGACGCGAACCTTACTGTGGAACACAAAAAAGGAACTGCATAACATGTATAAATATATATGGGTGTCTAAAAGCAAGATTCTGATAAAGAAAAATGAAGGTGATAAAACCATCTGGGTGAGGTCTGAACAGGACATAAGTGATTTACTAAAATATAAAAATAACTCATCATAAGTAGGTAATTACCAACATATTGTATTACGATTCACTTTATTTTTAATCCACGATTATATTGTTTACATTAGTCATCAAAATTCACAATAATAGATAATATTATAAGTATTACTAACGATGAAACTATCAACTCAATTGAATGTGAAAGTTTAAATTTGTGGCTTTCTTCGCTTAAAAATAAATATAACTTCTGTATACTACACCTAAATATAAGATCATTAAAAAAGAACTTTCACGAATTAATGGTAACTTTACATAATAATTTACAGAATATAGATGTAATAGTATTAACTGAGCCGAACATTAATTTTTCATACATAAATCTCTATAAAATAAGTGGATTCAATATACATAGTTTTACTCGTTCGCAACGAACAGGCGGCGGTGTCTTAGTTTACACGCGCGCGAGCTGGACGGCACGAGTGAGCGAGATAGCTGCGCAACCCTGCGGTCGCGAAAGAGTCGCGGAGTACGTCTCCGTTGTACTCGACGGTAACGGTAGTGATCCCATATACATATTATCTATATACAGGCCACCTAGAATTAACAACAAGAATCGCATCAAACAGTTTATAATTGAATTGCGCAATATTCTAGAATCTCTGTCAAAAGACAACAAACTATTTCTATGTGGCGATATAAATATAAATTTATATAAACATCAGGACATTGACGTCATTAATTACGAAACTTTGTTAGCCGAATTTGGACTCATCAAATGTATAAATAAAACAACACGTAGAGAAATAGTTAAAGGAAGTATTGTGGAATCGTGCCTAGATCACATATACATTCGAGCACCTTCAGCAGAAATTAATTCAGCAGTAATACAACAGAAAATATCGGATCACTACTTTGTTTCGGCCGTAGTGCAGTGGAACCGAGCCGGCGGCGCGGCGCGCGCTCGCGCTCCCGCGGCGCGGGCGGGCAAGCGCGCGCGCGCTTCTGTACCTACTCCTGCAGTCCAGCGCCGCGTACTCGATAATCGTAAGGTTAGAGAGCGATTATTAGATACTGACTTTAACAGCCTCATGAACATTGAGTGTGCTCATGAGTTGTACAACGCCCTTAAACTTATATTTAATAATATATATAAAGAAAGTTACAAAACCATTACTGTTCGCTGTAGTTTAAGAAATAATAAAAGCTGGGTTACAGACAAATTAAAAAATATGATAAAAGAGAGAGATAGATTGTTTACTATATGGTCCAATGATCCAAAAAATATGTTAAAACGTTTAGAATACACTAAGTATAGAAATAAATGTAATAAGAATATAACTAAATGTAGTAATGAATATGACTGGCAAAGTATTATTAATTGTAATAAGAACATAAAGAAAGTATGGGAAAAAATTAACTCGCTACTGGGTAAAAATAAACAATCGTTGGATAACGTTATATTATCTAACATTAATAATAACGAAAACATTCAACTTGTAACAAATCGGTTTGCGGATACATTTGACGAGGACATTCAACAAATTAAACACATGTGTAATGATAAATGGTTAAATAGGAAGGATTATGTTCAATTACCAGATAGGAGTATGAGATGGCAACCTGTAACTGATAAATATGTGCTTAAAATAATAAGAAATATGAATGCAAATAAGTCACCAGGAAGCGATTTAATACGAATGTCGGATTTAAAGCTGATTGGTGAGAAAATGAGCCCTGTGGTCGCCAAGTTGATTAATATGTCAGTCAAGCAAAACAAATTTCCGGATAAATTAAAAGAGGCAATAATACGTCCTGTTTTTAAGAAAGGTAATCGAAATAATTACTCTAATTATAGACCAATAGCAATACTATCGAGTATGGATAAAATAATAGAAAAATGCATAATTAATCAGCTAGGCGAATATCTACAAATTAACAACATATTAAATAAATCTCAACACGGCTTTCAAAAAGGAAAAAGTACTAACACCTTATTATCTAACTTTACGGATGAAATAAATACCTACTTAAGTAATAAAAAATTTGTTGTGGCAATATTCTTTGACTACAAAAAAGCCTTTGATACATTGGAAACAAAAACATTATTAAATGCAATAGAAGAGTGTGGTGTGATGCAGCCTCTTAACGGATGGTTCTGGAGCTACCTCAATGCGCGATCCTACCGAGTAAGGGTTGCAGACACACACAGTAGGAAAAAAATAATTAGATATGGAGTGCCGCAGGGCTCAGGATGTGGACCGGTCTGCTATTTAATGCACGTAAATAGCCTATGTGGAGTGCTGAAACATTGCTCCGCACACATGTTCGCGGACGACCTGTGCGTGCTGCGCGCCGGCACCGACCTGCACAACACGTGTCGCGCTGTGCAGGAAGATGTCGACGCCGTCGTCAGGTGGTCACACGATAACGGCATTGTTTTGAATGCAGACAAGACCAAATTATTACTTATTAATTCTCCCTATTTACCAATAAAAGAAATACTTCCTCCTATATTCGCTCACTCTTTTGAGTGCTTACACAATGACCTCGCCAACTGTCGCTGCAAACCGATACAAAGAGAAAAGTGTGTTACCTACTTAGGTATGAAAGTGGATGAGCACTTCTCTTGGGCTGAACATATTGATCTCATAGGTAATAAGCTTAGAGTAATACTGGGGAAATTTTCTCACCTAAGTTATCGTGTCCCTAAGGGTACACTTAAAATGTTATATAAATCACTAGTAGAACCCATCCTTGATTATGCCCTCGATTGTTATGGATTAACATTTAAATCATATATAGAAAAACTTGAAAATTTACAAATTAGATTTATAAAATTAATTGCTGACAAAAAAATAAGACAACTATTATAAACTATATAAAATATGTAAATTACTACCAGTTAAATTAAAACACACATACTTGCTTGCAACCAACAACCATGGCAATCGAGAGCATAATAACATATCACTTACACATGTCTGCAATAATTATAATACTAGGGCGATGACCTCGGGTAAATTCGTTGTTCCTAAGGTAACCAACGTGTATGGAGATAGGACCTTAAGGAAACGTATTCCATACATACTCAACAGTTTACCCGCGGAAATCCGAGACGAACAGAATAAAAAGAAATTTAAATTCAAACTTAAAAAACATTTGTTAAATAGTCTACCATAATCGTTTATATATATATGTATAATAGATATTTAAGAAACATTGTTATTTTTTACACATAAGTTAGATTTTTAAGCTAGCCTCATAATTATTGATCTCGCAGTCAAACAGTTTGTACTGTTTTGTGAGACACTGTCTTACCTCATATGTATAATATGTGCCTATTACCCTAATAAATAAAAAAAAAAAAAAAAAACAAACATAACAAGATTTAAAATCTATTGATTACTCGAACGTCTCTAAATACATTCTAGCTATCACACCAATACATTCCTCTGCACCAAAAAATAATTGAAAACGAATTCTAAATCGATACCACTTTGTCATTCGTTATTGACTAACTGTATTTCATTCTGAGCTATAGCTTTAAAAACCTTGCTTTAGAGAGCACAAAAGGCTATTCAAAAAGTGAGCACTTTTCAAACATATGGCATCCGAAAGACTTCGTTCCAAATCCGGTTTAAAAACGACATTTTTCTGATTGTTATTTTTCCAATAAGTACAGCAAAAGATGGTCGCACAAAATGACGTTAACGAATTTAAAAGTTATTTTAATTTTCTTTTCTCAAAAAAATTGTATCATCGATTTACAGATAAAATACTCTAAAGAAAATATGATAGTTTCTATCTAAACACTATTAATTAAAACATAATCATTACTCTGTCATTACAAAGGCAGCTTCAAACTTCAAAACAATACATAATAATATTAAATTAATACAATGACAGCGAAACAATTAACCATCTCACATTGTTATAAACGCGCAACAATTGAGCCAAAAACGTTCGTTAGATCGATGTCTATTAGCACTGACATAAATTAGCACATATTATGCTAATGCCGGCTGCACGCGTCGCGATCGTTCTGTGGAGTGAAGTCTCATTTGTCATGATAATACGCAGGAAGTTTGTAGCGGGCCTAATTATCGGATGCGCTGACAGTACTAATTATTCATAATAGATGGTGGCTTAGCGGTATTGAAAAGGGTTGTATGAGTACTTGTAGTAAATTGAGTTTAGTAAGTAGGTCAAACAGCACCATCAATTTTTTTTCACTTCATAAAGTGTCATTAAAAAAAGAGAGCGTCGTTCCTGTGTAATACAATGGAAACGCTATCAAAACACAACTAGAAGATGAATATAATCATATTATAATATTCCACGACTTTCACACAACGTCATCTGTTCTCAAGCTTAGCAGAGCTTGTATTATGACTATTGAAAACTGGTAAAAGTACTTATATACTATTAAATACATATTATAGATAAATTACATCCAAACACAGAAAAATAATGATCATGCTCATCACATAAACATCACACAAAGTGGAGAAAAATATGCAAGAAGGTTGTTAACCACCAAAACAATTCTAATTAAATTTCTAATGAACTGTTCCACTAATTATAAAAACCAATAGCTTGTTGAAATTTGCAGTAAGAAACAAAAGATGGTTTAATTACTCTTTCGTTGAAAAGGTAATTAGATAAGTAATTGTTACTCAATGTCTTTTAAGACAAAGGGATACGTTAAAATGTATTCGTACAATTTTGTTTGAGACTTTAGTTACATGTAACTAATTAGTATTCTGTCAGTCATCAAAGTGGATTCACTCTGGTGCGTAGACGTTTGGTTATCTGCTACGACCGCGTAGCAGTGGTTGTAGCAGATAACGTCACGGTGCTACGAGAGGCACGCGACACCTTATTACGTCACACGGTAGTTACGTCTTCCAATGTATTTTTTGCTTTTGTGTACTGAGACTTTTTTTATTTCTAACTTTCTTTTGTACTTTTACGTAATAACATTGAATCTTAAGAGTTGTTTTCAACTCAATGTGATATAATTTGTAGTATTTAAGCTACAAAAGACATTAATTTGCGAAGCAATTCCAAGATAAACCATGGCCATTATGTTATGTGCCTGTAACAAGTTTAATTCCGCGATTAGTACTGTTTAATGGGAGTTCTGGGTTAGTTTGCGAAGTTTTTTCGTCTTTTTCCGGATACCTCGCAAAGTTTCAGACTTAACTATGGATAGAAGCAGCTTCGAGCTTTTAACAACGATTGGTTAATAGAAAAAGAATAAAAAGAGGAACTTTCGAAGTACAATAAAATTGAAATAAACTCTTTTATTTTAATGTTGTTTTAATTTCTTTTGCGGTACGGAACATTTGTTTCGAGGTTAAATAGATTTGATTCCAAGTAATACAAAATGTATGTTCTGGATTATCAGTAGAAAATTGTATGTTTTATTTCTCCGAACAAAACTAATAACTACAACCTTTTTTATGCTAGCAGTATATTGGTAGTTCCGCAGCGTTTTTGTAAAAATAAGATATTCACGGTGTGCCGTCACCCCGGTATAAAATCCCCCAACTGAATAGTTCGTTCGAAAGCGGTAAATAAATTCTCCGGGTGTGACTTTTTATTCCTGCAACGTGTAGTCCCGGATATGTTTGTTATTGAAACATAATCTCATTTCCCTTTTGAGTGCAAAATAAATTTTAGTGTTGCCCGATACGGCTGCGGGTGAACGTTGAATACAAAGCATGTTTGGAACTGATTTTTAATACGAACGTTTTATATAATACCTTCATAAACTAGTTGTTTATCGCGGTTCTCGCCCGTTTGCCCTTCCAATGGATAGGAAAGTCATCGTTTGATGTCGTTTTTGTATTTTTTTATGAACTACACAGAGATGAGATATAAATTGTTTCCTTATCTAAATGCTAGTCGATATTTTGCGGTGCTATTTTAGCGTTGATTTTAATTAGTTTCGATAGAAAGTATTTCACGTCGTTACATAATTCGTAAAGAGTGTATTGTATTCAGAGTTCATAATTATATGTATGAGTTACTAAATTCCAAGTTAACTTCCTGTTGCCGTTTTAATCCTTACAATAAAGGAGTGTGCAATGAAAATTTATACAACTGTCTGCATTTTCTTCCACTATTCAAGCACAACTTACTTTGATAATCTAAGACATTCAAGGTACAAACTACAAGCAGGTGTCTGAATTCCGTCGAGCAAATCCTTAAGCCCAGCCAGACTCCGACACAAATTGTGGGTTTACACTGACACTAATTTTCTTGCTATTCATACTTGAATTAATGAGAGAGACAGGGAATGTCGGACACAGAGACACACCTATTACACTAACGACTAGCGTACTATTGTCGTTTAGTAAACTGCTTTTGTTGGCTGTTTCTGAAGTACTTACGTACTTACGTTATAAGGGTTTAAGATGTTGGCGTTAGTTATTAAAGCTATTATTTCTATGGCCGCGCAAACTACGTGTTATAATGTTGAGTGGTTCTGTTTAGTTATGCGGGTTGGTTATTTGATTATCCGGCTTCCGCGTTTAATAGGTTTCGCTTGTGGGTTTGCGTGTGTGAATATCGGTTGGTAAGGCTTGTGACTTTTGTCATTTCTTAGTTTTCAAGATGAGTCTATAAACACATGGCTGCTATAAAAGCATTCATACATTTCAAAATATGATTGATAATTCGTTCCAGTCTCTGCTAGTTAGGTATATCGAGCTAAAAGAGATGGAAAAAACAAACATTTCTTTCGCAATTAAACGTATGTAGTCATTTAAGCCCCGTAGATGTAACAGTTGCGATGTTCGTGGTTATTTTGCGTACAACATTTCGTGATATGTAATAATCATGTATGTCAATAGCTATTATCAAATAACTGTTATGAAAAACAAGACACATTACATAACTGTGTGATACGTATTTGAAACGACAAACCATATCGCATATAGAACACAAGTGTCTCGTTTTAACACCCCTCCGGAGCATAGGCAGATATAATTTAAAGACAAAAGTTCGGTCATTTTCCTCACTCGAGTACTTTTTATACCCGAGGGGGACGCACAATAGTTGTTCACAAAAAAGAACAATAAATCTATTTCCGAGCTGTAAATCTCTGTGACAAAGTGGTCCGTTGGTTCGTGTTTCACATAAATGTTTTTACCTGTGACCAAATGAGACTGTCGTCGGTAAAGGTAGGGTGAAATTGGATTCATCATTGATTCAAAGAGGTCAACCCGCCGATATTCAACCCGTGTATTTGTGGATCGTGCCGTTTATGTGAAAATACGAGTTTTTATTCAATACCGGGTATCTGATTGTGAGGTCAACGCAGTATGTTAAATTTAGCATCGCTCGGACGTCCGCAAATGGTGGGCGATGCACGTTTAGGGTTATACCGCTGAATAAAATGTGACTTACGTGTTAAAATAAAAGTGTACGATAAGAGTTCGGATTTTACATAAAATATAAGGAAGAGGGAACTTTTAAAAGCATCTTTTAAAAACAAAATATTTATATACCACTATTTGTTTAATGTATATTGGATTATCAATTTATATTCCTCCCTTTAAAAGCTTCGAAAAAAATGAAAAAGTATTTTCAGGAGAAACATTTAATTGGCGTTAATAGAATTGCTGCAGGCATGAAACAGTTTGTAAAACAATATACTTATACAGGTACAATAAAATATGGGTACACAGCATAATATAATTTTATAGCAAAGAATTAACCCGAGCCCAAATCAGATTAAAGGATCAATACTGCCCTCGTAAATGAAAACACAGTATCTCAAGAAATGTCATTTTGAGATAATGGCGGTTAAAGTTTGAAAACTAAAACATGACGTTGTGAAGAAACTATTATGGTAACATAAGATTGGTTTTTTTTCTATGAAATGCAAGTGACTGAACTTGATATCTTTATATTTAAAATTGCAGAATAACAATTAAATAATTAATAAAATGAGATAATGTGTTATAATTAATGAATTAATTTAATATATTTCGTAAAATTTAAGCTTAATCACAGTATCTAAGTGGTTACTGTGTTTTAGTCTACTTTTATTTTTTACTGTGTTTAAAGTATGTAAAGATACTAGTCTCTTAATAATGACAAACAGTAACTTTAATGATACTGTGTTTTAAGCTATTTATCACATTCGAATATCAATCTAGTAAGTGATATGCTGTGATTTAGGCTAGGAAAAACCTATTTTACTTTAAGCTGTAGTACAGTATTTAGATATACTGTGTTATAAGCTAACCCTTTGTCATTAGTGTTATTTTTTTATTTTTGTATAATGATCAGGATATTATATATAAAGACATAAGGGATATTAAATATGTATATATTAGGTATATCAAATTAAACTACACTTGAGAGCAATGAATAAAACCTTGACTTTCTTTATAAGGAAGATTTTTTAATGAATCTGAATCAATGTTTAAAAAAAACATACACACTATTTGAAAGCCTACCTTATTACCTTTTTAATGATGTTAAATACAGTGTAAAAAAATACCCATAAGAGGTTTTATGGCTCAAAACCCCACAAACAGGTAGAATTACGTAATGTTGCTTGAGAAATAATGAAAATTAAACTCAAAATGTTTAATCAAACTGATTATTAATAAGGTGTATTCCCTCCCTTAGCTTTAATAACAGCTCTTATTCGGTTTTTCATGGACCATGAAATCTTGTGATATAGCATTCCACTCCTCTTCAATGGCATGTTGAAGAAGCAGGGCTTCTTTCTCGAAATCTTCTTTTTCGCTCATCCCAGACATGCTCAATCGGATTGAGATCAGGACTACAAGCTGGCCAGTCCATCGCGGTAATTCCAACGTCTTCCATGTAGTCGCTAACTGTTCTAGCGACATGCGGTCTGGCCTTGTCGTGCATGAGGAGAAAACCTTCTCCCATAAGCCACGCAAGCGGCCTCACATGTCCTTCGACCACTTCTTCGACGTATCGTGCAGCTGTCAAACCTCCCGATCTCGGGCCGGTACTCGCCCCAGTGATGAATACAATGTCAGTTTTAGTGTCCAACATTATGCCACCCCAAAACTTACACGATCCACCGCCAAAAGCCACGTGTTTGCTTATGCAGCATTGTGAAAATCTCTCTGATGACCTTCGGTAGACCCAGAGCGTCCATCATAACCATGTAATGTCATTCTGCACTCATCAGAGAATATAACAGACCGCCATTGGTCGTAGTTCGTACGTTCAATTTAAATGTTCCCTGGCAAATGGTAGTCGGACTTGTCGGTGAGCTGTGGTCAATTTGGGACCATTTGCTGGGCGATGTGAAGTCAGCCGTGCTTCACCAAGTCTTCTTCTGACTGTCCACCGACTTATACTGACATTGCGAACTTCTCGAAGCTCTAGTCCCAGTTGAACCGCATTCAGTTGCCGATTTCTTAAAGACCTCGATACAAGAAAACGGTCCTCACGCTCTGATGTTCTGCGTCGCCGGCCAGATCCTGGTCGCCGAATGTACCCACCGGTCTCTTGAAACCTCTAGTACACACGACGTACAAAGTAGGCTCAAATTTAGTCGTTGAGCAACTTTGATTGCAAGAATTGAAGAAAGATTTGAAGCACTTTGATTATGGCCTGCTTTGAGCAAAGCAATAACTTGAGCAGGTTCTGCAGGTGTGGTATCCATATTTTTCTGTACGCTTTCAGTAGAGATGTTTTCACGTTGACCCTCGGTATGCAACGGATAAAAAATCCAAAAAAAACCAGCGCCCCCCAGCCCCTCTCGGGTGAAAGGTTAGATTATAACACAGTAACTCAACGGTTACTGTGTTCTAATCAAGTAATTTAAACTATAATATCAAAACTGCAGGCATTAAAACACAGTATGTAATATACTGTGTTTAATTCATGTATCACGTAAATTATGAAGAATTAATTTTAGTTTATACCACAGTATTCAAAGTTACTGTGTTATAAGCATAATAAAGTATAAGCCTAAAAATATGTATCATAAATTAAAAAACAGTAAAGTCACTTTTTTACGTTAAAACACAGTACATGGAAATTTACTGTGTTTAACTCTAAAATATCTTGATATTTTTTTAAATTTCGCAAAGTTACTGTGAAGGATCTCGGCAACGGTAGGGGCTACAGATATACCGAAAAGTTCCCCAGATAGAGCTCGCGCCGTAGATTACTAATCTTTATCCAAAGCAAAAACACAGTAACTCAAGTTACTGTGTTTTCATTTACGACGGCAGAATAGCCATCTAATCCCTAATAACCATAAATAAACTTTCACCCAATTAATACCGAATTCATTTCTAATAACAATACAGGGTATTCTAAAACAAATCCTACCTTTACATTAGGGGGCTATATTTTAAACATCAACCAGATTGACCAAAGAAGAAATAGAAAGTGACATAACAGTAAAATAAAACGATACAGCTCTCGTACTGCGCAAAGTCCATTGACTTTTATGTGAGGGCCAACGTTAATGTAATCACGATCATAAAATACCTACGTATATGGATGCAGGCCGCCGAAATCACTGCGGAGTTGGACCTGCGGGGCTGTGGACCTATTGGCCTGTCTCGGGCTTAATACTGCTCTGCATACGTGATGCTGGTTCGGAAAATTGGTAGTTTTAGAATAGACTGAAAAGATGATTGGAAATTGGAAATCTGACTGTAAATTGTAATGGTACTGATAAGAATCTATTTGGTTGTTTTGCTAGAAATATAGTATCCTTGCGTTTTTATCACATATTATGTCTTAATGAAAAATAATTTATACTGTGTATTGAAGTATAATCAAAATCCAGTTCTTCAAGATAGGCAAGTAGCAGGTATTAAGGCAAATTAGAAAAAAAATGAAAACTGTCAATTCCTTACTCAATTATTCACATTCGCATACCTATTTCAATTTAGGTCGCACAATAAAAAAAATATTCAGTACTTATTATTTTATCACGTACTATGTTAAGCATGACACACAAACATGAAATTGAAACTTGTTTATTTAACCTATTTTGTGATACGTTTCAATAATTGAGAATCCCTGATATTCCTGAAAAAGTCATAGAAGTAAAGAGGCTTATTTGGCACAAGTACGTGATCAGATTAAGGGGATTACAAACAAACAGTTACATGACTGTTGATACTCATAGCGCTGGCTTGGAATTGGAAATAGGAACACGTTTCGTGAATTTTATTTAAGTCTTTAGAAAGAGGTAATTTTTATTTTCTTTTTAAGGTTGGTAAAAGTGTATGTGTTATTATGAAGCTTTTTAATAAAATGTCTTCTTTGTATTATAGACTTCGTTGTTAAATTTAATCTTAAATTACTTTTTGCATGTATTGTTCAACAATAAACATAAATGTGATTTTGACTGTTTATTTGTGCGTTTCAAGCCTAAAAAGCAAACTTAATATAAAAAAGTTTCTGCAGTAACGAAAAGCTGTTTTTTCAGCAAGCAATAACAGTAATGTTAAAGTCTTGTATTTCAGCACAAACTTAAACTATATCGATGAAACCGCAGGGCGTTACTATTACTATATATTTTAACAATACAATTTATTCACTATACTATTCTCAGTGGATACCTCCGGATAAGAAGATTCAATCATTTGAATAATGCCTGACAAGTATTTAATAGCACAATACACAGTACATTTATACTCGCAATCCCACTATCATTATCAATGCAAAATTTTATGAGGATGGATCGTGGAAATTTGTTACACTTTCACGTTCAAAAGGCTAAAACAATTTCGATTAAATTTGGTAGGAAGGTAGCAGTCACCCTGGATAAACATTGTCTACTTGTGAAACGACAGGAAAGAGCTAGTTGTATCATATTATACCAGTAAACGAACAATTTATTTTCAAGTTTCCCCAAACAGTTCCGTAAATTCAATTGAAACTGAAATTCGATTTGGAGTCTGCGATATTACCGATGCTATCTATAATTAGACAATACTAATATTATATTATTGAAATAAACAATATAGTGTATGGCATATTGATTCTATTTTCTTCAGAAAGTTGCTATTAGAATGCCCCTGGCACTAAGTGTAGTTGGCTGATGTAAAATGAGCTCTCCTTTTCCGTTACTCTGTTCCTTGAAAGGGTAGGAGCGTAGGTCTACTTTACTGGTCGAGTTATTGTCTGATCGCATTGCGTCTGTCGGTCGAAAGGAGGTTTGTTTGCACTTCTATCTCTCACCGTCTTTCAAACAATGATGTATCGTTGCGCGTTTAAAAATATAGCCAATTGTAGATGTGGTTTTTGTTCAACATAATTGATTGAAACTTTATTTTTTACCATGTTTTAAGCATATATCAGTCAAATTATATACCCCTATGAATTGTGACATGGGAGGGTCGAATTTATTGATGGAAACATTTTATCCTATAATTGAGGAATTGAGCAGTTTAAATGTAGCTTATATGAGGTTTGCTTTTAATAAGTCATCGACATAAAATCGCAACAGATAATGTTAAATACCTAAAAAAAAAGATTAAATCGTGCTGATTATATTATAAGTACTCATTTATGCTTTAAGAATAACCCTTATCCTGATATTTATAAGGTATTTTACAAATTTATTGAGTCGAACTGACCAATAACATCCAACCACAACATCTCTGCAAGTAATCTAACTAAAACGAAGTACAAACTATTTAATTTAACGTTCGACATTTCGAATTAAGTTAACGAACCGTATTTATATAAGTTTTTTCGGGTAACGAGTCTATTCACAACAAAAAATTGCGTTAAATTGGAAAATCACTGAGGAGTGACGTCTCAGAAAATTACATTTCTTTCACGCAGTAACTCAGTGGGTAGTTACAGAGCTATTTTGTGTTATTATATAAAGAGCAATAGGAAAATATTTAATAAACCTTCTTGAAGAACCGAGTAAATAAGGTAAATTTTATGGACAATTATGTAACTTCTTCTTTTCAGTATTTTTATTTACCTTTCAAGGTGTTTGTATAAGGAAAATACGTTTCGGCTCTAAATATTGAGCCATACGAAAGAGGTTCTTACTGATTAAAAGATCAAATAATTGCCTGGACTAAAAGTGGTATGTTCTTAACATGTTCTACGATTTGTTTTCAGAAAAAATGTATCTCTTCTCAAATTAGAAGGTTCGCGCAATGACTTCTTTTGTTGTTTCAACTTGACGAATTTATTTTTAAATATTAACCAGGTCGTCCTAAGACGTTTTCTACCAAAATTCTAAGAATTATTAGTAAATAACGTACCCATTTAACTTAGTAAATTAATTAGGAACGCACCTGAATACCTACGATAATGTACCTTACTACAGTATCTTTGTTCCATTGTTTACATGTTTGTCCATCCCATTACCTAATCACAGGCCACAGGTCTCTCTAATATACAGCATGCTGCACTACATAAAGCAGAGTGTACACTCGCACAGTTTACTGCATTTCAGCCCATCAAATAATTCAATCTGGTTACACGCCACACATTACTGTCCCATTATAGTTAGTGGAACAACATTACAGTGTTGGTTCTCTAGATCTTGATAGTGCTACAACTTGGAGTATAGTTAGCAACAGAAGTGAAGACAATGTTACAAAAAAAAACTAAAAAAGTGCTAAAAATATAAGTAATATTCTGTTAGTAGTGTAGTGTAAGTAGTGACAAAAATTGGTGTTTCATAGGTAATTTAACTGAAGCTAGATTTCGCGAACCGATTACCAAACCGACAGGATTTTTTAGTGATATGGGAACTTGCGTATAATTTTCAATAGCATTTGGTTGTCAAATAACACAAAAGTTACTAAGTTAAAGTTGTTTTACAAACTGACAGTTAACTATCACTTCTTAACAGTGATTGTTTAAGCATCTACGTCTAAGCATCTATACTCCATTTGTTTAGGTAGTTAACTAAATGTAAACAATTTTGGTATGTCTTTTATATATAATGTGATCTTGAAAAATGTAAAACGCTTTTTATAACTTGAAATACATTCAGATTTTCTAAAACTATAGATATTTGATTTGTAAGTGGTAATATCTATATTTTAAATTATTTTTTTGGTTAAAAAGTAACGCCAAGATTGTTTACATTTAGTTAATTACCTAAACAAATGGAGTATAAGCATGTGTCGCTCTACACCAAGTAGAGCGCTGTCTCTCTTTCACAACTTCAGTCAACAGTCTTATCTGATAGTACAGCTAATGTGTTAACCGTACTGTTGCTGACCGTACACAACGACCTTTAATTGCTTGCTCAAGATAAGACTAGATTATAAAGCTGAGTTGTTCTTTTGAGAATTAAGTTTAATTGCCGCACTCCGACTAGAATTAGGTACTACGTTTTTTGCTAGACTTTGAGAAAAAGATTCGGTTTAAATTGTCTCTTTATAATAGGTTTTGGATGGAAATTGAGCTAATTATTGTGAGAGAATTTAAGATGGAACAGTTAATGTCATACGCTTAAGTATCGATAATTTAAAAACCTTATCTATTTAAATGTGTCTAGAATATTAAAGTCGTGGGATATGGGTGGCCAGAGCACATTTGTGTAATCTTTTGCAGCCGACCAAAAGCTCTTTCTCCTAAACAAAAAAAAGCATTGTTCCAGTATTCAAAAAATATTTTAACTCACCTTGATTAATACCCACTTTACTTAAAACTTACCTTCAATGATTGATTCCTCTTTAATGTAGTTAAAAAAAACCAGCCAAGTGCGAGTCGGACTCACGCACGTAGGGTTTCACACTAATATCTATAGTAAGGAAATCACGTTTGTTGTAGCTATACTAATTTTTAGTCTATTAATCTACTTGTTTATTAAGATTGAGTAAAATTGCTTTAAAGTTACGTTTGTTGGACCCCCATAATATATACTTTTTTAATATTTTCAGCCAAGACTAATAATTTCCGAGAAACAACAACAGATTAAGATGTTTGTTACCTTGCCACCTCCAACCCGTAATCGGATTTGGTTGGATTATGTATCAAGGACGGAGATCAATGATTGTTGGAATCGAATATTATTCATTAGGTCTTCACTAAGCCTCTGCAAGGCTTGAAAACGTTGATAAACGTTTTCAAACCTTATGTCGAACATAACATAACAGAACCTCTTTTTTTATTTTTCACCACATTCACACAACGATATCTAGGCTCAAGTTAGGTATACTAAAGTAGGTTGTACTGTAAGTACTAGACAGCTGATAAATATACACCCAGACACAGAATAAAAGACCGTACTCAAACATTTATCCTGGGTGGGATTCGAACCCATGACCTCCGAGCAGTCAGGGTCACTAACCACTAGACTAACATGTCCGTCAACTTTAAGTAATATAATCGCATATCCAGAAGAGAGACACTGCTCTAGGCCGTATAGTGTGCTGTCACGCTACCACAACTACATTAATAATACTTTAACAGTAGTTAAGAATTTGTTTTTTTTTTGTAGTTGTGGTTCCTACCTTACTATATTATTATAAAGTAAAGAGAAAGACGCTGCTGGGGAGTTTGTTGCGCCGTTTTTTCTCCTGTAGCGAAAGCACGGGAAGCGGTGAAGGGTGGGCGATGGGGTTCTGTTTTCAATTTTGACGTTCAAAAAGTAAAATTGTTGAGACAACCCTCCAGTGCTCCGTATTTGTGCTCTATCTTACTTCAACGACGGCAACAGTCCGACAATAACAGTTAATAGAAAGTAATTTAATACCGAAATTAATTGGATACAATGATCGTATAACACTCTTAAGTACAGTACTCGATACTCGATGCTGAAGTACATTACCTCATCACATTTCAAGATCTGTATCGGATGACGTCATTAATACACGAGTTAGCAATGGAAGTAACTCTCAATAGTACTTTGTATACGATTTATTCACTAACAAGTCTTCTTTTCAATTCAAATTCAATATACAGAGACAGTAAAGGAAATTGAAGTAGAAAAAACACGAGAGCTGCAACAATAAATTAATTAGATCAGATGTTGCAGTTACAATGCCTGCTCGGAACAATTTAATTCCATGGATGTTAGGAATAAAGTCCGATTTCCTTTTATTAAAACTAGGAATTGAAACTGTTCAAGTGATGATAATGTGTGAGTATTGTTAGAATATGGAGACTTTTATCGATTTTAAAATTTCAATTTGTTGCTATAATAGAAGAAAAGCGTAGTACTTTGATTTCCATTTTGTTGTAAGCTTTACGTTACAGTTTTAGTTAGTTCAGTCCCTTATTTTGTCCATCGATTGATTCGTTTAAACTTCTCTGACTGCGTTTGATAAGTAATCATCCAGTTTACCCAAACATGACAATCATATCATGTATTCAAGCAAGTCAAAATTTGCATAATCCGATCTAAATCCCGCAAGCAAATTAACAACCAAACTGGCAAATCAATACTCCTCAATTACGATGTAAAACATCCAACACGAACTCACTTTAAAACTCGAGTGAATCGAGATCTCTTCACGAGTGCGACTTCGAAATATTCGCATTCGTATTACTAGGCGCGTTGTTTTGGCAAGCGCGTTAATTCCCGACTCGGGATAATCAAGTTAGCAAAAGTTCGCGACTTATTCCCGACTGGCTAATGAACAAACTCGTTGCAAGTGCACAAGTGACTTAGGACGTGTCTTAAATTACATATTCGGGGCGTTGATGAGCGTTAGTGTTTTGTTTTAGGTTCCCGTGATTAAAGTCCTTGAAATGTAAGGATGTGAAGAGGCTGCGGAGAGATACATGAAAATACATGTCGTTTTAGTTTAAGCGTGAAGAAAAAAAAATTAACTATACGAGTATAATTCAATAATTGCCGTGGAGTAAGATAATACCTTGGTATAACGTAAAAAAGTACCTACCAAAATCTTGATATAATATACAAGCATAGTAAAAAGGCTTAAAATAAAAAAATCTCTTACAATCAGACAACAATATTTCCATGATTTTAAAGAGGTTCCAACAATATTTTTTATAGAAAATTCATTCCATTTGGCCGAAATGTAAATATGAAGAACCCTCAATGGTACACAGAGATGGTAGGCTTAACATCCACTTTGTTCCCATTTCGATGGCTCTATGAGTGTATCGATTATTCTATTTCAGAACATTGTTGAGAATATATTCAATTGAGTTGCCTTTAACAGCTTGTTGCTTAGATTCTAAATGTGCTTCTAATATTACCTACCTTATCCTTAGAATCCCTACCTTGGATACTATTTTACTTTATACCACAGACCTAGTATAATGCTTTGAGCACTCGGTAGCGAAGGTGTTGGTTGATGAAGGTTGCGTGCTCTCTGTAAGTCTATATTGGCCCGGATTTTAACAAATGAGATTTGATTATGAGATTTTATGCTATCGGCACTCCTAGCGTAGGTACTCTTAACAGATATTTATTTATATTGGGGTCCCCAACAAGGGATGTACACCATAATATTGTCACAAAACATCAGTACTAAGAAAGTGTACTCCCTCAATTAGAGGAGACCACAGCATGCACAATAATTTTAAACTTAGAGCTGTTACAGTAAGTGTGAAGTGAGTGTTTCTAATAGAAGGTCTAATGTAATGTATTTTTTTAATTGTTTAATACTTGCCTGAAGGCGTACCGATTTTCTTTAAGACTATTGATATTTCACTCTAATATCACTTTAAAAAGTAGTGGTATTGTATTATAAATGCATTTATAATGTACACGTTAATATAAATTTGCTTTATCCAGGTAGTTCTTTCTTTCTTAGAAAAAAGAAAAACACGTATTATATATTTATCATTGAAAATAGTATACATCCATTATATTTCCAATCTTTTCAAAATTCAACCATTCCACTTAGATATTTTGATTTAATTTTGTGTTTTCCATTGAGTACGATCTTTTATAGCTTCTACATTAAATTTAATAAAGCATCGGATAATCAAAAGCTTTTTCCAGAACAGAAAACCATCTATCAGGGAAACCCTATCGCTTGCAACTTTTAATTTTATTGATGTTTTGATTTCTAACCCGTTTTGCTAAGGATTTATATTATTTTATACACAAGTGTAATATCTAAGGTAGAATCCCTAGAATTTGAATATAGCGCATTTACGCTCAAATGGAACCTAACCATCCACCTAGATAATGCTCTTTTTATTCAGGCTAAGAAAAGTAAATAAATCATTTGCTGTCTTTTGTCATGCTTAATGTGAAAAATTATCAATTTTTAGCTATTAAATTTTATACTGGAGCGAAATAAATTATATTCTCTTCCTCATCCTGGCCAAAATCCTTATAACTAAGTTTTATTTCCTAAAGAAAAGAAAAAAATGCCTTAAAAAATCATTTAAGTTTTTAATGACAAGAAAAGGCATCAACAATGAATCAAATTGATAAATAAAGTGTTATAAACAGTTAAGAATGAGCGCCTTCAAAGTTCTGTAATTTCGTTGCAATTTGGTCACACTGGTAGGGGAACAGAGCTGCTTTTGCAGTTACTTCGGCGAAGGAGTCGTGGCGCCCGTGCTCGAGTCCGAGGCCGTGCAGTGTTGCGTGTGCGACTTCAGCAGGCAGCGAACATACCGGGGTTATAAGTACCATCTGCAAAATAATATGTATTGTAGATATAAAGTAGACGATTTGTTGTTATTAGCAGTGTGAAATGGCGTGTCAACGTCTCACTTCCACAGTGGCAAAAGTCCTGCTTTGATACTCATAGGAAAGGGAAAAGCAAGTACCCATCTTTCAGGGAAAACCTTCTTAAAACTTCCGATCTTTTGGGCATAGCAAGTACTTACTACAATATTATTTTACTCGATTTCGAACTACATTACAAGCCAACCTTTAAAATGGGTTTTGGCATTTTGGTCTAAAAATTAAATGCAGCGATAAAACATTTTATTTTCAGGTAACAACAGAGATCAAACTGACAATTATCTGGTCAGCTTGCAAAAAATACTGAACAGGTACTTACTCTTCGTCCAACTGGATGGTTGTAGTACGGCCAACAACAGCTCTCCAAGACCCCAGAGTAGTTATAAAACAGATACGTAAAGTTCGCTATCTTGACGGCCACCGTCGGATCGTATTCAACAAACTTCAAGCATGACCTTTTCTCTAAATACCCGTGGCCTTTCTTCACTAGGCTTATGAGGCGTTGTATACCAGCTATAATATAAATAATTATATTGATATGGGAATTTGCCTATACTACACCTCACAATAGTGTCTCAAGTCAAAAAGAAGTAATAGTTTTAATATATAAGCGATTCGATCAGCAAGCCTTCCTAGAAGTAAAACTATGTTTTGTGCAAGCAAGATGGTGCACTACACTGCAAAGAGCGGCATCCCACTTCCACACCTGCAACAGTCTGCTTTTAAAACTTGGTGGTAGGTTTCAAGTTTTCTTCGATATTTTTCTGCATTTAAGCGGTACAACTCTAGTTAAATAACTTTTAAATAAAAGAGTAAAAACAATCTGCATGTTATTACCTACTTTTAAACAAAGAAGTCGAAGGACTAGATCAATACCCAAAGGTTTTAAATTTTCATGTGAGGTCGGTGCGAAACAAATCAAAGCTTCAGGTAATTGTTACCAACCCATTTATAGTTTATACTTTAGACGGGTACTAGGCCACAAACCTTTGGGGAATTTTATCCATTTGTACTACGAGCTCTTAAAGAAAAACCTTCAAATCTGGAAGTAGGGTGCCGCTCTACACAGTGTAGAGCACTGTCTTGCTTCCACAATGGCTATATCTTTACTATATTATGCGTGCATAGTACAGGCAATGAATCCTAAGGTTTGGAGTTTTGTTGGCATAGTTTTATTAACTGTATTTATAGAATATTATATTGTGTCTATTTAATACCGATAACAAATACTAGGTAATACTAGGTAGTACCGTAGAATAAAGTAAGAAACGTAAAAAAAAAATATTTTAATTTATACATACCAACTGAATAAAAATTAAAGACGAAAGGTATGCTCCCGTTTGTCCAGGAGCACGGCCAGTCTGGAGGCAAGAAGTAGCTTAACGTTTCTAAAATAAATTCAAATGGCATTTAAAATTCATTCACAAGACAAGAAAATATTTTTGAAAATAGCTTCCCAACGAACCATTGGTTGATTCGCAATGTTTTGAAATGATTAAGTTTAAATTACAAAGTAAAACAATGAGATTTATTATCCAATATCCGTTATGGCTCGACGTTCTGTGTATAGTACGGTCCATGCTTCAAATTCAATGAAAACTTATCGATCTCATTATTTTTCTACTATAAAATATGATGTCGTATATCAAGGCGGCGTTCATGAATCATTGCGAACACCATGAATATTGGTAATACATTTTGCGCGTGTTCCGTCTACGCGATAACGGTTTTGGTGGGCCGTGTAAACAGCAGGAGGGAGATTAGAAAATGGCAATTCAAGAGATTATTTAGCTTAACTACATAGTTGGATATGTGAAACTGAACCTCGCATAATATGGCACCTGATTTAAGATTGCATGTGCTGGAAATTTGAGGTGAGATGACCATTTGTGTTAATTGTGCAAAGTAAATTAACAGCAATGAAGCCACTAATAAATGTACCTGCTTAACAACACTGTAGATTTAATGTATTATATTTTATTCTATTAAACAGGAAAAAAACATTCGAATCTGAAGCAAGTGCTTTTAATGAATGATTTGTGATCACCGTAAAGTCAGATGCGTCCAGATGGCAGGGAGGGCAACCTGTCGTCCGATCAGCTACCAGGTCAAGAAGGAGACAGATGCGTCGTCCTGCGCGCCTGTTCTTGAGAGGAATAGGCTCTATGCACGTACCCCTCGAGAAGAAGTCCTATAGAACTGAGGCCCGCCAAAGTAGTGCAGAGCATATACAAGCGATCCCGTGACTCTGACTCAGGTAGAAGAAGGGGCCCGAAGTGATTTTAGTTGATATGAGTAACTGTATAAGTGCTTCCAAGGACCACTAATATAGCTACGTTTGTGTACAAAAGAATATACTTAGAAAAATACGATCCTATATTCTTTTGTTCTAATTAGCTTACAGTGTAAATAAACTCAGCACTAACAGACAATTGAACTTGAACTTTACACATCGCCTTAACGACTAACATTAACATTACAATGTATATTATGAGACAAACAACAATGTAGGCATAATGAAAACGAGTAAAATAAATAGACTTAACGAATGCGCACTTATTTCCAAGGAAGCCACATTATATTTAAATTCTATTACAATATTAAAACATTGTTTGCAGACAAAATAGCGTCAGGCGGCGTAATTACAGAGAATATGGACGTATCGCAGGCTCGCGTTGCCACAAAAGCTAATGAATAATTTCTTGTACCAAAGAGTTTTCTACTTTGACTGTGGAACGTACAAAGAACGCGGTATTTAAACTTCGCGGTCTTCACTACGGCCATGACTTTACCAGAGTATTTTTTTTTAAAGTAGACAGAATTCACTGGTGGAATTGCAATTAGTGGAATCGGTCAAGTTCAAATTGAATCTTTACCAAGTTTGCATTAAATGAAATCAGAATAAGTTCAAAGCGTTTTACTTAGATAGCTGTGTTTTATTACATGTTTTATTACAGTTTCTTTAGTTATAGATTTTGAGGTGTAGTTAACAACGATAATTTATTAGAAAATGTTTATTTTAAATATTTTTGATCTTAAAAGTAACAAATACTCAAAGGCGTATTTTTTTTAATTATTTAGCTAATTTTGTTCTCTTTTTATGAAGGTTTTATAGTTATCGATTTAAAAAAAATATTCCACGTCTTTCACACAACATCTAGTCTCAAACAAAGCAGAGTTTGTATTATGAGTTCTAGATAATTGATAAACATACTTATATACTTCTAAATACATTCATATAATAGATAAATTACTCAGGACAAATGCTTGTGCACATCACACAAACATTTGTCCTGGGTGGGACTTGAACCCACGACCTCTGGTATAGCGGTCAGGACCACTAACCACTACACCAACAGGCCCGTCGAAAGGATGTTTGAAAATGAGGTTCATAAATGTTTTAATCTAAAAGTTTTCGTTTTTACCGACACGAAATTATTATTGTTATAGGTAACATGAAACAATTTTATTCAGACATAATGTTTCTCAGTACACGAGACAAGAGTACTTCAGGTTTTACAAGTTTCAACAAAGAAGTTTCTCTCGAAATTCGATTAAAGGGTACCGCAAGCCTTTTACCCAGAGTTGTTGAGAAAAGAGCGGTAGGTAGCCATTATTATATGTATAGAGTAGTTTGTTGGGTCTGTTAAGGAGCGTTCAAACGCGAGACTCAAGAGTGAACGCACGCACCGATCAAATGTAGGAGACCTTGCACGGCGATTCAGATTTACCGAGTAAGAGTCTGACACAAATGCCCCTGCCTAACTAAAAAGATCTTGGAGTGAACGTTACGGGCAAGTTTATTCTGCCAGTGCTCTTTTCATCCGCCAATAGCACAATACGTGATACTGGTGCCGTGTTTACACGGAGCGTAGTGTTTTTTTTATTGGAAGACCACACTGGTCGAGTTGGTGTTGCGTCCGAACGAGCCTCCAGGGTCAGCGCAGAAAGAGCGAAGTGCAGAAGAGGATTTGACCAAATTGAGAAAGTGCAAAGTTTCTTTGCATTGATACCTTGAGCATTGTTTTCAATTTATGTTGTGCTTGCGAGTCTTTATTTAAGGCTGTTAAACATCCATTGAAACTCTGTCTGTTTGATTGCATGTTTTTTTTTGAAATAACTAAAATGAGTAATTTAGAGAAACAGCTCAATGTGGTAAACGGTTCAAATATCTTTCTATTCATACAAATTTCTATTCATCAACGCTATTTATTTTTAATTTTCTATGTAAGAATAACTTTGCATTTTTTATAGGAAAAATTAAAGTCCTAATTTCAAATTAAAATTCAAGTTCAACATTCGAATAAATTGAGACGTAAATTTATTTAAAAGTTATTGAATTGTTTTGCATGTTAATTGAGTTTAGTTGAACTCTTAATAGTCCAGCTCATAAAATTTAAAGAAATGTAGAACTGTGTAATATTGACAAGCTTTTTCTGTAGCAGAATAGAGTAAGTATAGTAAAATAATGTAATATAAGGGGAAATTACACGTATAAAAGATAAGGTTGAGTTAGGAACGTATAAGCAGGCCCAAGCGTTGGTAAGAAATAGAGAGATGCACCCACGAAAGTGACGCCTAGGCTAAAATAGAGCACAAAATAAAATAATTCTAGGATATATACATATGTGGATATTACCAAATACTCAATTTCAAGGGCAATTCATCACCGTAAACATGTCTATTTTTGTTCTACTTGATATTTTTTTCGTTTTCAAACCAAAAGTTACATCTGTGTTTTCAGTAAATTATTGACAGCAATGTCTTCATGTTACCAACCATCATTTTGTTTAGAAAGACTATTAAAGACTTCTTTCATTCGATTTCTGATGTAACAAGTATGAAAACAAAAGCCTCCACTGAATGCCCTTTTTAACGTGTTTACGTACACACGTAACATCAAAAGATTTTCCTTTACTTACCCCGAGGAAAATTGTCCCGTTTCTGAGAAATTGATAAAAACATTTATGACGTAAATAATTTGTTTTGCTATTGTTTTGAAATAAGGACGCGATTATATTGCACATTTTGCAGGGTAATATTAGTAAGTGTTTTGCAATAACTTGGTTATTTAGGCATAACTATATTTTTTTTATTTTGTGAGGCATTAGTTACATTCCCCATATGAGAAGAAGCTTGTGCCCAGCTGTGGGACGTACACATGTAGGCTGGTGCATTATTATAATTCTTTATTTAAATGTCATTCGTATAGAGCAAAATAAATTATCAAGGACTAATTCGACTTTATTTACTCAAATACCCTCTACGGTATTAGAGTAAAAAAAGTCGAGTTCAAACCAACCGAAAACTACAAACTTAAGTGATTTAAACCAAATTCCAAATCAAACGTCACATACTTGAAACTATTTAATAATAAAACACATAAATACCCTTTATGACGTCACACATTAAATATAATAAACAGTCGCGAACACAACAGGCCGGTGTAACCGCGTCCTGTGGTAGGACATTCACTGTTATTATGTTTGTAAATTATTGTCTTCTGTTTCTTTGACTACACTATATAAACTAAAGGAATTAGTCTAGAGTTAATGTATTTAGTATGTTCAAATTAATGATGTAAAAGTAAGGATTTTTTTTGTGTAGAGAAGTTAAGACAGTTTTTTTCTTTCATTTTTAAAACTGCTTCCTCGTTGCAGTATTTTATGTCAGTTTTTCAGCCGGCTCATTTTGCATACTAACATCAAATTGGAAGAAAAAAATATTTGAAATATTTTGATAGAAGTTCATAAGAATGCATCATCAGTTTTATCGTCATTATTTATCACGACTCAAAAGTCTTCCTTTTTGCATCCACACAAATCACCCAACTCTTATTGCCTGCACTGAAACCGCAAATTGCCGTTTATAATTTAATTTTCCTATTACAAGGATCCAATTCGAAGTTGCGACTGCGGTCCGCGAATACATAATCGTACATCAGTTATATTACATTAGCGTCGGGAACAATATTAAGATGATTAGATGTGCAACCGTGGCCCGTGGTTGGGCAACAAGCCAAACCTAGTTTATTATTTGCATTCACGAATTCGCACCAACCCGTACTGTTGTGACAATTTTCGAACAACTGTCTAATATATTTTACACTGCCGGACATATTAAGTTATACGCTTAATGGTTTTATGAACACCTTTATGGAGTGCCTGTCTAATAATAAAGTAAATTATTGTTGTGTTGAAAGTTTGAAACTGAAATAGCTGGATATTTTGGTATTTGCAAGAACTGCCTCGGTAGATAATTGACATTTCTGCAAACGTTAACGATGAGATTAATACAGATATCGCTGAAATATTTATGAAGTCGATCGTTGCCATAAATTGCATGACTTAAATCCAGCATGAACAGAATAATTACTCTACATTTTAGCAATTGGATTAGTCGTAACAATATTAAAACTATCATATCGTTAACTAGTGCAATATATGTAATTATGTATGTACAAAAACTAAGTGGTAAATGCTTTATGTTAACAAAAAGTGGAAAGCGAAACACAACAGTAAAAACGTGCCCAAGAAAGGCATATTTATATGTTATCATAACTCTTTCCCATTCTTCACTGGAAAGAAAGCCTAACTTAAACAAAACTTACTGAACTAAAAAATCTTCTTAATTTATTTCCCAACAAACTTATTTCAGCTGTGTCCTTAATAACGTCCGCAGGTGTACACTACTCGAGCCGGTTTTCTGTAGTCCGTTGTCTGGAAAATTCAAGACCTTAATCTTCTGAGCATTCACGTACGTAGGTTTATGATGTCTACATTCACGGCTAGGAAAGCTGATCTAAGGACAAAGACTGGATGAGCGTCTTGTTAGCTTTATCATTATTGTGCTGGAAGGTACATTGTTTTTGTAAATGCTTTGTTTTTAATTTCAATGGTGTTAGTCTGTGAATGTAGAGTATGTGAATAAGAATGTAAAAATTAGAGATAGATGGAGAAGAATGTAGAGTATGTAATGTGAAGAAGAGATAGCATATAAAATGGAAGTGTGGAAGTTATTAGTCAGCAGAAAAGCAACATGAGCAAAATTTTTTTGTCAAAAATATTTATTTGTTACTGGAACGTGTTTTATCAAAACTTACCTCTACATTTCGAGTTTCATTACTCTATCTAAGTTGTAACACTTTTATACAAAAGCATATATGTAAAAGCATTCTTACATCAAACACAACGACTGCAACTATTCAAGATCATCGTAGGTACGAGTAATATAAATTACACTAAAGTACAAATCGCAACAAAGCAACATTGTAAGACTAAGAAAGAGTTAAGACAAAACAGATTGCTATACGTAATCTGTTTTCTTGGCTTTTAAAACTTACTCGAGTTAACCCACTGTCTTTATAGCAAGCTAGCAAATAGGTATCCCTACTTATGGAGATGCTTTTAACTTACTCTATTATTTTTTTCTTACCTCTGAATATATTTTTGGTAAAGAGATATGTGAGGAATGGTTTAACATTCGGGCGAGAGTATTGAAGAATAAAACTAGTCTTTCTAACGGTACCTACTCTTGAAACAGAAATGTTGCTAGTGTGGGAGCAAGACCACGTACTACAACTGTATAATAATATAGTGGCGTCTTGTCTCTACAATGGCAGCCTACCTTATTGTAAGTGGGGTAAAATTACGTAGTTTTATACATTGTTTAATTATAAAAATAATTTTACTGCGCACAAATTAGTCATGATGCAAAAGGTTTCTCAAAAAAGAACAGAGATTAATATTATTTAAAGTCACAAACCAATCTGACAACAAAAAAAAAGAATTACGAAAGTGATTTGAATTATAATTGATGCCAAAGTTAAATCCGGGAGGAGGATAACCCCTAACAAAAATGGAAACATCGGCGTGGGTCGATTAGACCCAACCCTGGTGACAGAACGTTATAGGATGACAAAAAAACGGACATCCCCCGTTTCCTTTTATTTATTACGCGGGCTACAGAGCAGGGTATTTTTGTTAGCTACGATTTAACCCCAGAACTGAAAACCCACTTTTCCGCAACCCAGTGGTATTTGTAGTCACTCAGTGTAAAAACTCGAGTGATTTGATAAAGGTAGAAAGGGTTGTTGTTCTAAATTTGGTTAATGGTACTCGAATTGAAGAATCACTTTTTATGCTAACATTTATTTCGATAAAATGTCAACATTTATTTGTGTGTAGTACCGGTTTCAAAATGAAAAAAAAATTGCATTATAGTATAAAATAAATAAGAGCAATGAATGTGCATTATTTGCTGTAATTTCCAGTCAATGACGTTTTTTGCAAGATACTTAAACTCGCTACGCTTATTGTAAAGTTATCGGAAACAATAATGTACATGTTAACGAATATTAAAATAGTTAAGTACCTCTAACAAAATTACTAAAATAACATGCAATTAAACGAGAGGGATTTTAATAAACATATTTCCATCGCATTTACGAAATTGCCTTTTGGTCTAACTGAGTTTGTTATTAATTCAAATCGTCATTTGAAATTAAATAACCAGTATTTAGTACACGAATTAATATTGTTATTTTATAATCATCTAACGAAGTAATTAATTGTTTAATAGCAGTTTCGGTGAATCGCATGAATTAATTTTATGTTACGTTTGTAAATTAATAAGGTATGTTGTGTTTTGTGCTCTCTACAATGGTTTAGTTATTACTTGCTGTAGTAATTCAGCCACAATTTAGGGCCACTTAACTGTTCTTTTACGCGTTAAATATAAAAAAAATGTCTTTTATTAAATATTCAAGAAGCATTTTTTTTTTCATACTCATCGTAGTGCGGGTATAGTGATTCCAGATATCGTGTTCATTTGTCAGTTTTTAATATAACGTTGTTCGTACGAGTATTTTCAACGATTTTTTCGGCAACAACCTTTAACCTTTTTGCTTGGTGCGATCTCAAAATAAACCCTGTTTGTATAATATTCAAGAAAATTTTAATACTATTTTGTCAATCAACTTTAAACAAGATTAGCACCACTATCAAAAATTTGCTCTACTTTCTCTAGTAAGTAGCTACTTGGCCTTATACTGGACTTTAAGAGACAGGGACCCTTGAATTTGTTTCGACATTTCTTTTAAGGGTAGTCAGTTAAAGAATGTTGAATCTAACGAGCTCAAAAAAAAATATTATACAAAACATATGAAAGTGTTATAATTCATACTTACAAAATAAATGATTGCATTAATTTCATACCATTAAAAATAATTCGTGCGTCCATTTACTTGGTAATAAGAAGGCGCTATTAGTTTGTGGAGCTTATCTTTTGTCTAGAGAGTATAATAGAACGAGTCTAGGTACGTAAGATAAGTATCTGCAGAGCTGGCTCTCCTGATATAAATGTTGTCAATTGAAGGAAACAACTGCCACTACGAGTCCAGTGGGAATGAGGGTACAATAAAATGTAACTCTACATTCATTTTCAACTTTTTTTTTTACTTTTAAATGGTTTTCTTTTTATAAATAGTGGAGAATGGATTTTTAAACGACTGGAATATGTTATTTCGATATTTAAATATAGAATTTTTTATTCTTATCGATTGTGATTTAAGTGGCTTTTGCAAAATATAAATTAAAAATTTAACATAAGAAACCCGTATTCGAATTGCAGTAAAAAACGTAGGTTTTATTACTTAGTACTTACTCGTACACCTTTAAATAATTAAAGTTAGCTCGTTAACATTTTAATATCGTGAAAGGTAAATAGTTTCTTGATTAAATGCCAAAAATGTTAGTTGAATTGTAAGCCAAGTAGGTCACGACAATGTTATTAATACAAAAACAGATTTGACATGAAATTTAACTTACTGTTTTTGTGATAATCATATCGCTGATTATAATGGCATTAAAATAATTTAACGAAGAGTAAATTTATCGACGTTTTTGTAGGACTTCAAGATTGTGAGGCCTCGAAAAAATTATGTTAACAGTCACGAATATACAACGTTCAATGTATGAGAATGACAGTACGTTATCAAAAAGTGACGTGACTTTGACTAAGACTTGTCAGTTCAATACATTTTACCTACTCGATGTTCATTAGCACTTGGAGGAATCAAAAATAGGTAACCAATTTAGCCGTAAATATAAATAGGCAAAATCACTATCGAATTTAGATAGACTAGACATTAAACAAACAATAACACACACGACCGGTCCGCCAAATCCCCACACAACAACAGTTAGTTTAATAAAACCATTATGCAAGTGCTATAGGAATTTCAAAACAATATTCTAAGTATGATTACTTTGCCGCAAGTCTATCGAGAAGTTAGATTGAGATGATCATCGTTAATATCAAGTGTCTACTGTTGTTAACTTACGGAATAGTTCGGAACTCCGATGATCCCGGAATCAGGATTACGGAATTTAATACCGTTTTATTGATTAGATGGACAAGCTTGTTAGTTCAGAGTATCGGACCGTTGCAAGATGTTTCAGCGTTATTGTGAAGTTGTTGCGAGATTATAGAGCGAATATTGGTTGTTATTTAAGGTTTGGTAGTAAATAATTAGAAAGTTATAGTAAAATGGGACCACTCTGGCACTAGGGCAGAGTATAATATAGAAATAACGAAACTACTAAATTTCAAAACCAGATAGGATAAAAACTAAAATAAGGTTTAGGATGTTTGTAATAGACAAAATTATAAATATTAGATAGTAAGGCTAACGATGTTACTGAATAATCTTATTCAGATCTCGCCAAAAATACGCTCAAATTAAAAAAGTTATTTATATTATAGGTAAGGTAAAAATTATACTTTGAATTATTATATTCCAATTTATTTGCAACCGCACCGCAGTTCCATCAAGAGAAATATTTCCGTCACAAATTCTCGGAATACCAAACGTGAAAAAACAGAATCGATACAAAAAAACATGAAAGCATTACCTTTGCGTTCCAATTTAATTTGATACGATAACAGCAACAAAAATGATAAAAATACCATAGGATAACAAGGAACACTGATATTCAAGTATCCACTCCGTTGAAATTCACTAGCCCGTAAAAATCCGGGTTTGTGAAGAATCAAGGGTTCTTGGCGCAATGCAGAAGGGTGTCCTAATGGGAAGAGGGCTTAGGGTCGCCCCACTGAAGTCTGCCTGTCCACTTCTTGGCATCTTAATCGGCTCCGAGGGCTTAAAATGATTCCGGTTTGTACTTTAAAGGGCATTTTGAGATCAAAATCCGGTACGATTTCAGTACTTAGTAGGTTCGTAACGGAAAATGTTTTGATGAAGGTTGTTTGATGTTTAAGTATTTGTCGCGTTTTTGTACTGTACAGGTGCCAGGTGGGGTGATTAATGAGTAACTTTATACTTATCTGTAGCTTTTGTTTACAATGAAACCTTTTTTTAATGCCAAAGGGTTTTGTTGCTTGGCGACTACGTAGATTGGAGTTATTAAAATTTATTAAAGGACTTCAAAAAACCATTCGCTTTTTTCAATATATCAAACAAACCTTATTTGTTAAAATTTTTCATGTTGATAAATCAACAAATGTATTTTTTTTTTCGCTCTACTTTTTTTTAGGAATCATTTCTCTATTTGATTTACCCAGGGACAAAAACCAGCACTTCATAGTTTACCTCACGAGTGACCAATGAGGTATCATTTAGAACTCACGACAAAGGTTCACCCATTGAATACCCCAGCGGGTAGGGACAGAGCCGTCCAAAATAACGGGGATAAAAGTATAAGGTAAACGTTACTTTTGGTAAACACAACCGCAAGACCTTTTTATATTGAAATGCTTTTAACAACAGGAGAATTTTGTGGACCGCATCATTAGCTTACTTTCGTTAATTATATGTAATCTGCGGTTTATTTTGGTATAAAGTAATTAAAATTATCAGTTGCATGGTAATATGACATTAATGGGCAGAATTTCAAAGGTTACGTCTTTTAATTAATTACAAAAATGAAAGAAAAACGATAGAAATGTTGACTTGACAGCAACAAAAACAGTCGGCAATCATTCAACGTGAACGTTTACGTGACGGTAGCACGTCAAAGCCATTATGTCTTGACGTATCCCATATAACGAAAAGACCTCAAACGCAAAGTCTCAAAGGTGGCTCAAAGAAAATTAAACATTGTCCCTACAGCGTGTGGGGCGCATAATTAACAAGCATACAACCGTTTAGCTTCGTAAAACAATGACTCCAACATAATCACCGCGGAACTTTTGATTAAAGAGGTAAAACACTCGAAATTGTGGACGAAAAACAACTCAGGTACAAAAAGGGAACACAAACTCTTTGGGAAAAACACAAATGATTTATATCACGAAGTGTTTCAGTATTTGCAGAGGTACGTTGGGACCGGAAAGATTTTCCCTCGCTATTTAATATGCATATTTTTTTGGATATATGAATAATTATAATCAATCCTGTAGGACTGGGTATGCCGATTAAGGCCATCAATTATACGGATTACTGTAAGCGTTTAATCGCGAGCGGACAGCGCAAAGAATAGGATTAAAGTAGGTTTTAATTTGTATGATTTTGTTACATAAACGTGTCGCACCTGGGTTAGCTACGTTTATTTTGTTTTGTGTCGTAATATTTTATTTCACTGTTGGTTTATAAAACTTATTGCGCAAAATATTATGGCAAGAAAGGGTGGGTCTGATGAGGTAAATGGACACCCTAAATACCTCCGAAAAAATATTATTTTTTACTATTTATAAGATGTAAGCAAGATGAGCATATTTCTATTACCACGTACTCCATTTCTGGCTCTTAGTATTTTTTTTCTTGAGAAACGTGTACCAAAAAAATATTGCATAATTTATAAATAAACCATGTCTGTCAGTATCTAGGTAAACGAAGGCGGGGGCGGTTCGTTCGGTCGGGCTTTCAATAATTGAAAAGAGCTTACGTTCTGCCTCTTTGGAACATAAAACTTAAGTCCATGGCGACTGTATTTAAATAAGAATTTTACCTTTGTATTTTGAGGATTTTTTTTCTTTCGAAACATGGAATGTTAACGAAATAAAGTATAAAAAGTACTCAAAGGAAGATACAAATCTTTTTTACATAACACAACGTTACTTTCATTCATTATAAAGGAAATAACTGGAAAGAAACTCGAAGGAATCGGAGTTTCATAGCAAAGTACGCAGAAAGTATTTTTGGTAAGATTGGCTACATTTATAGCAAAACGAAGATGTATTTCTACAGTACTATTTGTACTAAAGTTTGTGACAATTATATTATTTTTTTTTAACTTAAACCTGAAATGGAAATATTAGTCTTAAGACCTACCTAAAAGGCTAAAACAGCTAAACACATACTTTAATATCATAAGCGCGAAAGTTTGTAAGGATGAATGTTTGTTACTCTTTCACACTCAAACGGTTAGATCAATTTAGATTTAATTTGGTATGGAGAGATTAACATATTATAAGCTGTTTTTTTATTGACTCCATTATATTTTTGTAGCTTTAACGGCCATTCACACGGCCGGAGTCATTGGCAATAACTATTCATAAAATATCATAAAATATTCATATATCTAGGAAAGGAACTACATTCGGCTAACATACGAAACTCGAATCTAATTCCCCACCTTTGACATCAAAACCACTTTCAATCAGATCTTCAACACAGCAGTGTACAACAAAACACAGTATTCAAATAGTCTCAGAGCCCTAAGTCACCCGAAACAAGAACTATTGACGTAAACGGATCTCAAGGTAACATTAGAATCGTGACGGATGCGGATGTGTAAACACTTCAGTCTCAGGCGCTAAGTAGCTGGCGTATAAACTTCAAATTAGTGATGTTACTGAATTTAGTTTCGGATATTTTAGAATAATTTTTGTCATGGTTTTAGTTTGATTGTAGATAATATCAGATAGTTTGATTTATTTAAGATGTTGTGTTATGTTTTTAGAAAAAAAAAAGATGTATAATAATATATTTTTCAGGGCTTCGAAGGAGGCGATATACGCTAGTAATCTAGCGTATGTCGGCTTGACTGGGAACTAAACTGCTCTCCTACCTCATTAGCCATTATAATATGGTAGAAAAGCAGTTTCGTTTGTATAAAAACTGTTCTTCTAGTCAAAATTGTTAGAAAAACATCATCGGATATTGACCATAAGTTTCGGATATTCAACAAATTCGTATACGGTAAACACACATCACTATCTGAGATAAAACGCCCTGTAGCCAGTTTTTGCGTAAGGAGGGTAAGATAAAACATTTGTGCATAAGTAAACTGTAGTTTACCGCTTTGACGTTCAAAGAGCTTCATTATAGAACTACCGTAATGGGACAATGCGGTGGGGGCAAAAACCTTTTGTAGCTTTTTGTGCTGTTTTATTGATATTGTGTGTTTTGTTTTTATTGTTTTGTCTTGTTTCTGACAGTTGTGTGTTTTGAAACAGTTTTCTCTTTGACGTACATTTTGAAGTTTATTGTTTGCTGAAATAAAACACTGTATGTCATTGTATATTATATAGCTGTCAATATTGACATGTGAATTATTTTATTATATCGCTTTATTGTATGGAACTCGCTGTAGTTCCATATGCCAATAACGTATCAAGACTTAACTACAAAACTATCCAGCATGCCAAACAATATTCCTTCCTTAAAACAAAAAAACTTTAAGCAGCAGCAAAAGAGAGCAGAAAAAGAACTCCTCGCCACAGAATCGCACCTCTGCTTTAGGTAATACAAAGATCATTAGACGAGTTCGGCTATAAATACCAGCTTGCGCGTATCCGCAAAGTAAACCGCTTAAGACTAACGTGAAATTAACCCGAAACTGCTGTTGCAACACGGATACCTTCGAGAAACTTCCACTCCCTAAGAAATAAATATCCCATTTGTGAATAATAAGTTCGGCGGAGAGTAATTTGCTGGCTCGTTACGTGATAAGAAATTTTATTTTAATGTTGTAAAGGATTATTATACTGTAATTTGTTTTTAATAAGCTTTTTAAATCGGATATTTATTGTGTTATCTTTCTTCGATGTGTTTGCTTTCTGAAATAGGATATTAAAAAATAAATGTGTATATACAAAATCTAATAATGTATAACGTTATATGCCAAACAAAATCAAGTTAAAAATAAAATATACGTACACAAATTTCGCCTTTTCTATTTTTCCTACTCCGCTCATATTAAATTTACGTGAAAAATCATGATGTTGGCTCGGAGTAGGCATGATTGTAGCAACATATTAAATCGCGGGCCAAATTAAAATGTAAAACTCTACCGAGTCACGCCCTTGTGTGAAGTGAATAAGATAAATGAACGCGAGCCCACTGAAACGTCCGTTTCACGTATCACACAAATAAATTAACCACACGAACCTCGGGTTTCATTTAAAATGAAATCGATAAAATGTTCGTTCTATTAAAGCGGTTGAACACAAGTGGAAATTGATTAGTGACAGTCGTTTCTTTTTACATGACTTTTATCGACGATTGCCAATTGCTGATTGCTATTTGAAAGAAATGTAGGTATTTAAATATTACGTTATTAATGAATACACTAAAACTACTTAATTTACGCTTAATAGATTTATGTTGCTCACAATTTACTATCCCAATGTACCTCAACCTATTTTTTATTTTACTTCTTGTCTCCAAAACCAACCTTAAATAAAATGCGTAAAGCACGCGATTTATATCAACATAAAGTGACACAATCGCGACAAATTGCAGCACTCGGAATCTCTTTAGTCGCACTCAACGGGACCGTACCTTAAGTTGCGTGGGTTCGCGACAAATTTGGTGTTGCTGCGAAAAACACTGTGATTTGTTAGAATTTCCATACTAACTCACGACCCTTGGGCCTCTACCTGACCTGCGGTGAGCGCCTCTGTCGTAACCGTAAAACATCTATATAAATTTAAATTCGTCGTTTGAACAACGTTTTGGCAGACTTTGGACTGCGCATTTATGAAAAGAGGACACTACTTATATATAAACTCTATGGAGACTTAGTAATTTAATGGCTGGTAGACCAACATAATGGCTACCGGAGTAAACTTTGATAAAAGATCCCTCTCGAGTTTCAAATTCAATTGGATACTACGAATTTTGCCCATATTGTCGGCGAAAATTATTCTGTAAACAATTTTGAATTATGGCCGCCGCGTAATAAGCTTGTTGCCGGTTCGTTTGATTTTTACCATTTTAGCGTGACATTTTATTTACACGCAATTTAGGCTTTTGATAACTGAGACTATTGAAATAGTATTCTCAGAACGGGTTGGCGGAAAACGCCCACAAAACTTTATTTTAGATTAATTCAGGACAACAAAAGTGCCTTAAAAAAACTTAATCTATTAATAGAGATCGTTTTCCATTATGAATAAAAGAAAACCACAATGGATCAATTACGTAATGAAAATCCAGCTAAGATTAAAATTAGCAGTCTAATCAGAAAAGATTATGTTGATTGCTAGAAAAATTGTAGTTACAAATACCAGTTTTTCTTATTCCAATTATCATGATAACCAAAAACCATTTATAATATTTATTTATTTATTTATTTAATAATTTATGTACACACAAAACAGGATAAAAAGAACACAACATACAAACAAGATGTACAAGGGTACTGCTTATTTCTAAAGAAATCTCTCCCAGCAGACCCGCGATAGGAGAAGTGGTTGATTATGGTAGTCATCAGTGTGCAGACTACATATAAAAATATATATACATATATATCCCTATCTATATAAATATACATACATATATACATACATATATGTCGCAAATTCAAACGGATTAGAATCCACGTGTTGATAATTTCCGTCCGCCATCTAAATATTTCTCAGTCAGTGCGCACACCCGGCGCCGGTGAAGTCTCCGGAGCCAGAGAGCCAGCTCCATCGACATTCACACTACTGACAGATTGAACTGACATACGAATAAACTTCTTTTTAAACTGTCACCGTCAAAACATCAACATGAAGGTCAGGAAGCTAACGATATTCAGCCTCTTTGCCACTCGAAAAATAAATAGTTATTCATTCTCCGACACGGCCATTCTGCGAATCAACGCGCTCTCGCGTTGCCCGTTGATATCATAGATACAACAGGTCTGTCTCGGATACTCAAGTTATTCTGATTACCCCGCAAAGCGAGGAAGCTTTCAACATTAGGACCTTAATAACACCTTAGCTTAGCAAACTTACGAAGCGTAGAAGCTTCCAGCAGTCACACTGGATCAAGTAGCAAGCTTTCAATCTATGTCGTAGACAAAGCGTACTAATTTTCAGGCTAAGCATAGCAACTTTAAACCAAAGCGTAAAAGCTTTCATCTTGTTTCGGACAAAGCATATCAGCTTTTTTCCAAATTATCGAACAAAGCGTAAAAGCTTTCAGTCATACCTTCAGCCAAAGCGTAAGAGCTTTCAGACAAAGCGTAGGAGCTTTCAGTCAAATTCTCAGACAAAGCGTAGGAGCTTTCAGTAAAATTCTCAGTCAAAGCGTAGGAGCTTTCAGTCACAGTGTAATATCAAGTTTCCATACATTACAATCCATTTGTTGGTTTCGGTTGTATACACAATCATTTTAAAAACAAAAATGTTCTTCCTATTACCTACAATAGTAAAATAATTTGTAATTCTTATAACACTTCAATCGATGCTAATTTGCACGCACCAATAAAAACAACTTCGACTACATTACAATATTAAACTCAAGCATTATTCTTTGTACCATCTAAACATTCAGACAGGCGTAGCAAACTATCTAGTCTATCATCTGTCATGAAAGACTTCGTAAACATCCAACTGGATATTTACGAAGTCCCTTACATTCGCGTCAAGATCAGAAGTTAGGAAATTAAATCTTGGGGAACTTTTATTGCAGCCGATCAACAACCAAAGTGGCGTTTTACCGATCCTCTTTAACCTCACCAATAATAATTGACTTCCAAGATTTGTTCTCGTGATTTTCAGCAATGGTAAAACAATTGATCAGCACTGACATCATTCGCTCTACCTGGCCATTGGCCCGCAATACACCACTGGCAACCACATGAAATCCATTGACCATTCACTACACAAGCTCTGAAACTCCCGTCCGGTAAAAGAGGCACCTTGTTCAGATTCAATTCGTTTGGCTGCACCAAAAATGTGAAAGAAACCTCTAAAGGCCTCATAGGCTGAAGTCAACTGCACCCAAATGACAAAATTTCGCAAAAGCGCCCATAATAACCATGATACACTTATTTGTCATCCTCCCGCCGGTAATCTTACCACCAGTGTCAACATGAATAGTGTTTTACCAGAAAGGCTTTTATTTACTTAGCATGGTAAACAATGGTCTACGCAGGCTCTAAAAGATGAGCTCATATCAGGAAACCAGAAATGGTCCCCTTACTTTTGACAAGGTCTTATCCCAGCCCAAGCGTTTCAGTTCGACATGAAATCCTTGAATTATCTGTAATTACCGGGAACTATTGTTCCACTAAAAGCCCCACCATTCATCTGTAAGTTTTAAAAAAAAGTGAATTATCTTTACAAGTATACGGCGCTCCAACTCCAGCATCAATCAATTCGCTTTCAATGGTCAGTAATGCGCTTTATTTCCAGATATAACCTCTGCTCGGCCTGCAACCATTAATTGTTTAAATGAGAAACATTTACCAGTATACTATTGACTAGGTTCTTTCTAAAATAATCTACGTGTGGAATCCATTCACCCTTTCGATATTTTATTTCGAACTCAAAAGATTGCATATACGCCCACCATCGGTGAACGCAGGGTAACAATTCACGTTTATGACGCGATGCCTTCAAGGCATCACAGTCTGTGATGACTTTAAAATGACGATAATACTTCAGGGCTTAAAAAAACGGCTAGAGTCTATAGCTCGTAGCTGTGATATCGGCTTTCCGCATCGGTTGGTCGCTGACTGAAATAATTTTCAGTTGTACATCATCCTTTTGAAATAACACCGCACTATATCCAATCGAACTCACGTCGGTGTGGAGTTCGATTGGTTTACTAAAGTCAAAGATAGTCAACACGGGTGCAGAAGTCACATATCCAACCACAGCAGAATGAGCCAATGTATGCTCGGCAGTCCATACCCATTATCATCATTTTTAGTAAGTGCGTACAAGGGTGCCACGATAGATGAGAAGTTAGGTACAAATTTTCTGAAATACCCAGCAAGACCATTAAATTGCCGTAGTTCTTTTACGCATGTAGGCAAAGGAGAGTTAGCCAAAGCTTTTATTTTGTTAGGATTTGGTTTTATAGAATTGACACTAATGACATAGCCCATATATTCTACTGAAGATTTAAGGAAAGTGCACTTTTTCCAATAAAATGTAAAACCTGCCATTGACAGAGCCGATTACACGCGCTCCAAATTCTAAAAGGTTTATTTTGAAATAACCAAAACATCACCAGCAATTTTGTCTTTTAGCCCTTTGAGAGCATTATTTATTGCTCTTTAGTTAACAGAAGGTGCATTTGAGAGACCAAAAGGCATTTTCAAAAATTTACAAACGTCATCTTGGGTATTTTAAGCAACTCTGACCATACCTGAGTATCCGTAATACCAGAAATGACAACTTAAATCTGGTTGGGCTCGTTCCAGCCAGTTTCCTGTCGATCTACCAGCGCCAACTTGTTCGTAAAATACTCGACGTAGGTACGTTGCTGCTAGATCGCTCTTGTACTCCGCCATGTCACAGAAAGGTCGTGAAACCTTTTTGTTGCTATAAACTGCCGTGAAAGCCGCTCCTGTAATTCTTTGCAACTTTTACATAAAGGATACGTACGCACCGCAGTAGGTAAACTGACACTCGTCTGGATCAAATGGTGGTAGGAATATTTCACTCGCTTTCAGTATTCTACGTAAACCAGTACTCGTGGAAGGTTGTAGGTCAGAATTCTGAAAACCCGCTAACATATTTTGGAAGAATGTCGCCCATGCTTCCGGTGTGGAGGCACATGGTTGACTTTCTTCGGTTACACTAGCTAAATCCGCCATATTTTTTTACGCTGAAGATTAGGACGTGAAATATCCTTCTGTAGCTGGCATCGCAGTAGGCTCGTAGGATGCCCCTTGGGGTAATCCCACCGCTGCTGTCGCAAATTCAAACGGATTAGAATCCACGTGTTGATAATTTCCGTCCGCCATCTAAATATTTCTCAGTCAGTGCGCACACCCGGCGCCGGTGAAGTCTCCGGAGCCAGAGAGCCAGCTCCATCGACATTCACACTACTGACAGATTGAACTGACATACGAATAAACTTCTTTTTAAACTGTCACCGTCAAAACATCAACATGAAGGTCAGGAAGCTAACGATATTCAGCCTCTTTGCCACTCGAAAAATAAATAATTATTCATTCTCCGACATATATATACATATACATACATATATATTTATTTGATTTGGGCTAAAGCACAAGCAATGAATTTAAAGCTTCTAGCTTTAAAATAATTTCAAAACAAACTTTCATCGCATATTTACCCTTTAGCGCCTTATTACGGATTACAAAATAGCTTATCTCCATTTTTAGGTTGTAGACTACATTTGATCTAAATTTCCTTTAAATCAAACCAGTCGTTACGGTGTGATTACGTATCAGTTACTTTCGCGTTTATAACATAAGTATGTATTACGAAGCCCATTCAAAATAGTAGGTACCAACAAAGCAACCACATAAAGAATCACATTACCAAACTATATTATAATTTATACCCAAGCCTCAGTTATACGAAAGTTATCGCACCAAAGTGTCAGCCACGAAAATCTTCAGAGGTTCGTTTATCACATGCATCTGTGACGGAACAAAAACTTCCTTACATTCTTGTGACTAAATGATATTGCAATTTTTCCTACATTCACGTCACATAGCTTTTTACTTTCATTCTTCTTCCCTCTGTTCCCTTGGTCCGTAGAGTTATTATGTAAGTGATAGTGTCTGAATATTTTGACAAATCGACTCCATTAGTTGCTTGTGACTGCTTAGGTTTTTATCTTTAAGGTTTTGATGTAAAAGTAATAGCTGTTTAATACGGCTTATGAAATAATACTTTGGAATACTTTATTTATACTTCTTAATGTTAAGTATGTAATCGTGTTTATAATAAATGATCGTGCTCATCACACAAAGACTTCTCCTGGGTGGGTATCGAGCCCACGACCTCTGGTATAGCAGTCAATTTACTGACCACTAGACCAACAGGCCAGTCGAGTATGACGGCACTCATCACAGAAAAATGATTCTTCTGTAGAATTATATCTTAAAATACTTACATTTACCGTATACATACCAACACCATTATGCAATAATATGCTTCAAACATTAAATTTCAGCATACATTATTAACAAATACTCAAGCAAGTAATTAAAACAGTTAAGTAGACACAACCAGTTCTAAGTGCCGTGGTTGCACACCGATTAGCTTTCTATGTTTAATTTATGCTTCGATAATGTTAACACTTAATACATAATCGGTAATCAAATATTCATACACTCATTACGTCATTACATCTGAAAGCAGCTTCTAATATAGCTTGATAATGTAAGTAAGATATATTCTGCAAATTCGACCTTACTGCTTTGATATAAAGTCATTTTCAATATTAAACTACGTATTCCCTTTAAGTATTTAGTTATTTTTCTTTCAACTGCTTTTCTTTAATTGTTGTATTTTATTATTAATATAAACAGAGTAACAATAAAAAGAGTTAACAGAAGAGCAACGTTTTTTTTTATGTTCTTAAGGTCTATGCCATTAAAGAGCTGTAATTAACTAGGTATTAAATTAACGTGTAATTTATTTTTTAAGCAAATTAACGCTGAGTCCAGAGTAATTCAATAAGCAAATCCACACCAACATTAAAAAAAATGCCTCGAGAATGGGACTAGAAATTTTTAAACTTCAAAAAAGTTAGTAGTAGATTTTTTTACCAATAAATCTACGATATTCATGATGACCACGTGCGCCAAAAATATCGCCGATAAAGTGGCGACAGACTAACAAATGTTATAAAGTTAATTATCCAGTTTTATATAACAAAAGAGCATCAATTTCCAAAACCGCGTCTTGTGTTGGTCTTCCTACGAGTTTAAGAGGTAATCCAAAGTAACCGAGCAAAGCTCGCGTGTCAATCACTGCAATGGCGTGGTCAACTAGCTACCACGATACACAAAGGATATTAGATCCTTGTAATGCGGAAATTCAGAGAATGGTTGTAATATTGTAGGTATATAATGCATGGATAGCCAGGTGGTATAGGTCACCACGTCAATTACCACTGCACGCGACGTGTCGCGAATTCAATCTCCGCGTCGAACAAAAATTTGTGCGATCCACAAAGGCTTGACCTAAGTCTGGGTGTCTTTGTGCATGTGAATTGAACATCTGTGAAACCCCTCCCGATGCAAGAAGTAAACGCCTTAGCGAAGGAGTCGTTTAAAAAAAAATAAAGGTGATAATGCACCATTGCATGTGCTAGGAAGTAATGGCACACAAGAAATGCAGGTCCATTATACAAGACGTACATTCATTATAATTATTGATCGTCAACGCATCAGTCACGTCACGCACATTTCTGTTTAATAAAACTCTTCAAGTAAAAACGAATAAAATATAAAACTATCTGCAGTACGTACCGCGAAGAATATTCATATTTATCAAGGCTATCACAATAAAATAAATGGGTACAGTTGCTGGGATTTTTTTTTTCATTTTCTGTCATATCATTCAACGCAGCTTTATGTAGAATTCATATAATTTTTCCGTTTTATGAGTAACCTTACATTGTGTTCTTTCAGTAGTTGCAGTATCCCTGTAAAGGATTTCAGCTGACTTTTCGGCTATATTCTCCGTGGGATGTGAGTGACTGATGCCTGACAACTGTGCCCAGTGGCTTTGTATGCACTTTGACGCACAAAGAACTTTGGTAAGCGGTCTATGACCGACGTATGACTAAGCTTTAGCTCTATAAAGATAGCTAAAACTAACATAATTGAAGCTATGACAAAATTATATTAACGGGCCTGTTGGTCTAATAGTTACTGGTCCTGGTCTGCTATACTGGAGGTCGTGGGTTCGATCCCCACCCTGGACAAATCATTATATGATGTGCACGATCGTTTTTTGTGTCTGGGTGTAATTTTGCTGTAATATGTATGTACTTAGAAATATACAAGTGTTTATCAGTTGTCTATTACACATAACACAAGTTACTCTCGTATACTTCATTTAAAATTAGATAACATTGTGGGAATGTTGCGCAATATTTATTCATATTTACATCAAAATAATAATTCAATCGGTGTTAAAAATTGGATTATATGTATATTTTGTACATTCATATATTATCCACATGTAAAGTAATTGATTGTCCATAATTAATCGTAAAATATCAATATTTCGTTAACACAGTAAATGTTAATAGCTCAATATTTACATTGCCTTAACGAAATAACTGTGAATAATCAATATTCATAAAGATACATTATCGTCGACGAACTAATTAAACTTAACGCTGATAAAATTGTTTTGACACTACACGTTATTCCCATCTCTGAGATTTAAAAGCTGCCTCAGTTTCCTACCAAAATCATAAATAATTAACTTTGTTATACTTTCCGAGATCAGAGACCAAGCCTTCAAGAAAAATGATAGCGGCTTTAATGAAAAAAATCATGAAGATTCACGTTCCCAAACATTATTAATTCTGTTAAGTATTTTCACTGTTTCTGTGTAGACAAGAAATCTTTTAATTAAATTTCTATCGTACTTATTCATGTCTGAAGACAATGCTGTGATTTTATTGTAATAAAATTATCGTTTGTCTAGTACCGAAAATTAAAATTGCTATCTAGACCAAGTTAGGTAACTAAGTACACTTTAGAACTCTCGACTAAAATTAATTGGTAATTTGTTGTTTAAAATATAAAGTGCCTGAATTATTTTTCTCTAGTTCTTATTTTTCTGCTCCAGAAACCTTGTTTTCACGTTATAAATACATTTAAGACTATGATACTAGAAAATATTTATTCACGAGTATAAACCATTACTAGTTGTAAAATTCTAGCAAAATTGCTTTGAATTTTGCGTTAAAACAGAAATATGTTTATTTAAACGGTATTATGTTGTGAAAACATTAAATATGCATTAATTTATTAAGTCTGGTCTTACTGCGGACCGCAGCAGAATATTGTTAATATCTTTTTACTAGAAATGCTTGTTTGATAATATCTTCTGTAATACATTTCTTGAAATTACATTATTTAATAATACGACAAAATTCATAAATGTTATAGCTTTTAGAGTTAAAACTATAAATATAAGAATGTTTATTATAGTTATATGATCCGATGATACATATGATTCGTAGCACATGTAATTGGTAGCACGTGTAGTACTTATAGAATATAATTCGTAGCACAAGTGATTCATAGTTTGTATTCGTTGTAGATGTGATTTGTAGCTTACGATTTGTAACATATGATTCGTAGTATGTATGATTCGTAGCACATATAATTCGTAACAATCTGTTTTAGATTTTTTTGAAAATCTTCTTGTCACTACTTATCGGCTGATATATACGGAAACATACATCCGAGCCATAATTGCCTCTATATGTAACTGTTAAAAGGTACATTATGGCAGCAATAAACATTGAGTATTAAGCCATGTAGTTGTCGGTGCAATAATAAGTTTTTATCTACAGACTCTAAGGTTGAGTTTTTTTTCTAAAAGCACTAACGATAAAAGCTCAATTTCAAAATACACTTAGTAAACATTAACCCACATAAGAGGAATTCTTTTAAATCTCACAAAAGAACTGATCCAAGTTTTCGCAATTTAGCCGAGTACATGCAAACGATTTTCTCAGCTATGAAAACGACGTTTCAAATCAGTCAGTCTGCGAATTTCTACTGTCGGGAACAGAAACGTCTCTTTTAGTTTAAGGCAAACTTTAGAACCCAGTTGCAGAGTGGTTTATAAAAACTATTAAGTACTCAGTTTAAAAGGAATGCCTTTTCTAATAAAGTAAGAGGTAAATCTCTCAGGCTGGTGTTTGTACGACGGAATTACTATGTAGGTTCGAGTCTAGACACTTGTGAATTGCCATGTTTTAATTCAACTAGGTTTTCATTAAATTTTATGGTTAATTGGTGAATATGTAAAGAACGATAAGAGTTATTAAAGAAAGATTGAGGTATAAATGATACTGTGACGTCTGACAGGGAAAAATGGAAAAAAACGTGCTTCGCCACCCCAATAAAATGAAATAATTCAGGAAGATGGTAATGATATAAAGAACGATTAGTTTTTAGTCGCTGTTAATTTTTTGACATAACATGTGTTTGATATAGAAAAGTGAGAAAATTTATCAACTATTTATAAATAGGCACTAAAAAGCAAGACCTGAAACTATTGCACATTAAGTGGATTTACAGTTTACCGGTTTAAGTTCGTGATTGTGAAGGTAAGTTTATGCCCGAATGATGAGCGTTGTAGATACTTTTATCAGGACTATTATTGGTATAAAAGCGAGAGGCCGTATTTGCAGTATAATATTGTGTCGCGTTTCCGCAACGACAATACTCTTGTTTTAATAGTTCATAGTGAGCATGCTGGTACCACCGTTTGTGTAACAAAATTCTGTTAAGCTTTGTTTCACCTGTCCGTTCAGTTTTTTGGTTAAATTTGTTTTTCCGCAACTGGGATCTATTTTCCATATTGGGATTATTACGAAGCGGTTCCTTTAAACTTTTGTTAGCTGCCATTATTTAATGTTGTTTAGTATAAAAAATATTATATATTTTTGCTCACTTTCGTCTGTCAATCTGTCGATTATTTTAATAAAATGAATAATAAAATGAAATGAATAAAATCTCATATTCACAATAATAAATCCACTCTAAAAGATTACAAATGTCTGAAATTCAATTCTATTAAATCCCTCTTAAGTAATACTTACCTAACAAAAAATATTTTACTTGACATTTTGAGATGTTTAACAAAAATCTTTTTATTTCATTTACTATCGAAATAAAAACTTTTTTCTATCATAACATTAATTTAACGACAACAGAACAGGACATTGTAAATGAGCTCGAAAACAGAAACATTTTTGTACAAGACTTTCCACACTTTTCCACAATTATGTTCGAGCGTATTTTCCTCAACCATCACTGTACACCTCAACACGCAAGTTTCGCATCCTCATTAGCAGTGGTTGCTTTCCAAGGCTTTCTTTCTTTTCAGTATTGCACAAAGCAATCTCCGCGGTACTTCGTACACAAACTATTGTAATTTTGTTGGGATAGTTTTTCTTTTACCTTTTGTGCCAGAATCTTTGAGTAATCATTTTGTCTCGTACCCTTATCTGAAGTGTCATTATTGTTACGTAATAACACAAAAGAGTTGCGAGAATAAGTGATTGCTTTTTCTGTTATGGTTTCTAGAAAATTACGAATGTGATGTGTAAAGTGTAAAGGGTGTGAGATAAGATTTTTATTTTTTGTTACAGTAATGATATTATTATTTCGAAGAATCTTGTAGATAATTCTTATAAAAATCACATCCATATGATAATTCTCTGAATTGTTTCGCTATTTTTTATCTTTTTCTCATTTTTTTCACGAATGAGACATTCAACATGGCCTTTATACATAATGTCATGTGCTATATTTGGGATGATAAGGCGTAGGTATTTTATAAAGGTGATTTTGAAGAGTAGGAGCAGACGTTTGCCTGGCTACAAAAAAAAAGCCTGATTTATCCGAACCCCTTTTTGATCATGTTTCTCCGTCTCTACCATCCAATATAATAAACAATAACAACTGCAATGATCAACCGCTGAATACCAATTTTCGTCACTTTGATCCCAATTTCAAAACGTAATTAGTTTCCGCGGTTATTTTATGTCCATTTTGGTTGTAATAGACGCGCTGACAGGCCATCACGCAGTGGCCTCAGTATAAATAATTTACGATTGCGAATCGCCAGTAACCCTGCTCAAGCGGTCCCGGGTCGAAGTAAATAGAACAATTAACGAGCCCTTTGTTTTAGATTCGTATTATTATTGACGTGGAATACTGTGACAGTGTGACTGAAGGGTTGGGGCAGAAGTACAAATTTTGTTTATTTAAGATTTAAGGTTTTTATCTCCTAAGTCTTTGAAAAGTTGCGTAGTTATTCGATTCGTAAATTACTCGTACATTGTTATTGAAAATTGAGCAATGTGCCACTTACCAAACATTTTAACTTTATCGATGAATAGATGCGATTTTTACCCCAAAAAATACCTTTTTCTAACAGAAATAAGAAAAAATATTTTAAAAACAAATTAAAGAAAAAAACAACACCGGACAAAATAGTAAATTAGTTTAAGTCAGTTCATGTGTTATCAAAACTGAAACTATTCCAAACACCCATGTTTTTAACCCGTATTTTATAATTGTAAATTATCTAACGTACTCAGGAAAGTTTTCCTCGCCAGTCGAGTTAGTTCTAGTAGCTCCATGAAGAGTACTTCCATTCTCGTACCAATACACCTGATATCAACTTTACCTGCCTCATGTTTACTCTGTATCCGGCTAAACTAAGTAGTTATAATACACTGTTTTGTTTAATATAGAAGTTAATTGTCATTCTTGAATTATGCAAAGAGGTTTAATCCATGTTAAACTCTTTAGACATAGGTTAAAAAAGAATTCTTCTAAATTGGAATGTTCGATTTTGAAACAAAAGAGTACTATTTTTAATACTACTATAAATAATTCTAATCACTGAGAATATTTATTTTGCTTTTATTTTTTTTTATGGAGGTTTCGTTTTGATTATTTTTTCTAATGGTTTCTAGTTCTAAACAAAAACAAATAAAGATTGTGTCTCTTCGAAGAGACACAAATAAATCGCCAAAAGTTTACCTAAGTTTTGAGATTACAAGTGCCATGAGATACAAACCAAAGGATCCAGATTTCAACCACCAGATAATACTGGACTACTCTACCCCTCGTTTGTATTGTGCAATAATCCCCCGTTCTAAGCCCAGTGTCCATCACGGCTGTCATTCAGTCCGCTACCCAAATCCAATGAATTACATATAACCTCTCTTCTAAACCGGCAAAAACATACAAAAGTTAATCTACTGGAACGTTACTGTGCGCCGTTTTAGAGAATACTTATTGCTCGGTTAATAACTTGAATATTACAACTCTAGGTATAGCGTAAGTATTTTGTGGCTGAGTGGAATAAGACGAACTTTATAACATTGCCTCTTCATAACACTGCGTCCTATAAGCTAAATTAAATAAGCATGCCGACAAAGTATAAAATTGAGAACTCTCCTTTTTCGGGAGTTGGTTAAAAACCAAAAACTTGTTTAATAATACTACACTGTAAATAATATTTTTTTTAAGTTTTTTTAGTAATAAAACTAAGAACTAAGAATCAAGTGATTCAATTCAACTATTTTTTAAGAGTGGTTAATGACAAGACTATTGAGCACAAAATATGCTCAACTGACGTCACATGTCTAGTATTTTTATTAACCTTTTTCCTTTATAAAAAAATCCTATCAACCGTATTCCCGCGTGAATCTCAAAGGTCAGACTATTATAAGACGCGTGATTAACAGCGAAGAATTGGAAACCCATCTAGTTGTCATTGAACACGAGTAAAGGGTAAAGTCGAGAGTCTCCACAAATTCATATCGACTGTTTGACCTTTAAGCTCAGTTATTTATTTAGGTCGATAGGTGGAGACAGTTTTTTATATACATTTTTTTGTCATATTTTAGTAACTAAAACATCAGTTTTATTAGATGGGAGTCTAAAAATGCTCTTGAAAAATATATCAAGAAGAGAATGTTAAACTATTTAAATACATTTGAAAACCACAAAAAATGTCAGCTACAGTCTGTAATTTATGACTTAAGATTGAAAGGTAAAATTGTAAAGCCTTTAAAAATATAATTTAGGCCCCTGAAAAATTGGGGCTTGTTTCATTCAAAGTCAAAAGATTAATTCTTTTCGTGACTTCTCAAAAGTTTATATAACAAAAGTTGTTTGCTTTACTGAGCTTTTATTTAAATTTGCTGAGATTTAGAAAATTGGCTTTCAATGGTAATTTGTACTAGGTGCCTGGTATAGTATGTAAGATTCAGGCATGCGAATGAAGTACTTTATTGATTACAATAACTCGCTCGTTGTTAATTTAAATTTGGTATTTTTAAATTTGGGAGTTATTCAGGTATGCCAAGGGGAACAAATAAATATGTATTATAACAATTTACATAAAATAGTAGAGCATAATTACATGCTCCATAATTTTAGATTTTACATAAAGATACATAAAAAAGTATAAATGTCAAGTATATCGTTAACTATAATTATCTTTGGTATATATTTCGACTCTGTCTTCTCAGATATATTCAGTAAAAAAAACAGAACCACATTATTTGCGAAATTGCCCACTTGTTTTACCGACAGTATTGTCCCACGCATTTTGTTACGTTTTATAGGTAAGTGAGTAGTGTGGGTGGGAAAAAATCTTAGATTTGTTCGAGTCTATCTGGCGTTATCCTAGACTAGTATAAATTTATCTGGATCGTGATTCGAATATTCTAGACTTTATAGAAGGTATACTTCATTGTGTAGGTTTTACTTCATAGCTTTTTGTTTCAGTGTTTTGCATACCTGATGTATATTAACGATACATTACTTTGAATGTTCTTGGCTGTAGGCTTAATTTTAGTCTCGTCAACATGGTCAGGTGAAGCGGTCACATCTACGAAAAAAAAAACTTTGAATGTCCTAGAGTGTAGTTTGATCTGCAAGGCTATTATGTAAGTTTCAAATATAGTGCAACAGCAATATACTCGTTCGTTTGCTATATATACTATTAACACGAAAAAGGGTAGTTTAGCACAATATTTCTGCCAGTAACGTTTCCGTGACAAAATAGAATTATAATTTTCAACTTATAACCTCAATACGGAAAAAAACTTTTCAATAACATCCCCTCACAAAAAACTCATCCTATTCCGAAAACAATTTAAGAAAAACAAGACAAGAATTAAGTTGGAAATAAATCAAATCATAGATTCCTTATATTTTCCTTATACAAACGATTACTGAAATGGTATGATAACAAAATGGAGAATCCTTTAAGCCGCAATCAATCAATAGAGCCTTATTACGGAATTTGAAGAGCTAATTGAAGTTGTTGAAGAAGATTCGAGGCTGTTTTAACACTTGGAAAGTTTCAGATTAGACGGTATTACGACAGAGTATACGGCTCACTTTACGGATAGTCCGCTTAGAAGATAGTGTCATTTTTGCCAGGTATACATTGACTTTACATTTTCTAACATTCTAAAGCAGAGCTCAATCGTAGTACTACAAACACTAGGAGAGTTTTCTAAGAATTACTTTTGTATTTGGGAAATTCTTGTTGCCGACTTAAAGTTCAAATTAATATAATAACAAGATGTTTTGCATAAAGTACAAAGAAATACTTTATAGTATCCTTAATAATGACTACAACTGTTATAATTTTTTTCTCAATACACAGAAACTCAGTTACAAAATCCGTGTCCTAAATAGCAAACAATAATATTGAAAGGAAGCCTTAAAAGTAAGTGTGGTAAGTAACAGTGCCTTCACAACCGTCGACATTGTTGTATTGTGTTCGCAATGTTTATTTTCCTTTTGAAGTTACTCCGTATTTATACACTTTTGTAACACTCCGAATCAAAGGTTGTGTTTGTAGTAACTTACTTAAAATTGTTTATTTAATACACGAACGGTTCCTTTTGTTGAAAATCAGTTGCCGGGTACATTGGTTTTGTTTAGGTTTGCAAGTAGTATTTGTAAGTTCATACTATTGATTGTAATATAATTCAAATTTATTTGGCCTACAAATTATTGAAGTATTTATTGAACAGCATGGTATAATCTAATATTTTTATTAAAGCAAAATTATTTTAAGTATACACCGTGATTTTTAGGTCGTTTTAAAAAAGTCGTCCACACAATGTACCCGTCATAAAATACCTCTAGGCGCGAATATAATTTTTTTACCATTAATTAAAATAATATGCATGAAAAAAATAAATAATACATTGGAAATATGAAACATCCTGTTAAAAATGTTTACGTATCAAACTGTTGAAGATACATGCTACATACTTACTGCGAACATTATGATTGCAATAGTAAGACAGCTGTTTTACGCTAAGGTGAATGACCTGTGATAAGACGCCGCCGCGCCGCCCGCGCGGCCCCTTTGGCACAAGGTTCGGACCGCGCTCACTACAGAGTGTTCGTAAAACTGCCTTGTGTCATAATAATGAATAATATTTTTATTCATTCAAATCTTAAAAAAAACATATTTTTTTATTATAAACGTTTACTAGTCATTGGATACATGAACTGGGCTGCTTTTTTAAAACGACCTAAAAGTCACGGTGTATATACAGCGGTTCGATAGTAATATTGCCGCAAAAATGACATTTGTTTGTGTATCATAGAGACCGTAGGACTGCTAAGTCAGAGGTCTTGAGTTCGATCCCCACGGCGCGCACCGACTTTTCGAATGTTGTGTGCGCTTAAGAAATAAAAATATCACAGCCTCCGTGTTTCGGAAGGCACGTAAAAATGTGGGTCCTGCGCCTGATCTCTCTCCGGTCGTGTCGGATTACCGTCCCATCGGGCTATGAGAGTAAAGGAATAGAGAGTGCACCTGTGTTTGCGCACACGCTTGTGCACAATAATATATCCTGCGTAGCTGGCTGGTGTCATAGTAACACTGGCCGCCATGGCCGAAATCGGTCGGACCGCTATTATTATCGATATCGATATCGTTGTCCCGTGGATTTTAAATAACATAAGTAAATTCATTTATAACATGTAAATATATAAATATGTTTATCAGTAATTGTCTTGTACTCATAACACGAACTACCTACATTAGTATAATGATTAATTTGAGATTAGGTGGCGTTGGGTGAATGTCAAAGAAAATTTTAACGAAACACTTTATTTATCTAAAATTATTAAATTACCTCCAATAACAAAAATGAACTTGCATGGTCAGGGAAGACGTTAATTTTATGCCGTATTAAATAAATTAACATTTAAATTGTTTTGGTCCTATAATTTGCATTACAAAGATTGTTGGCGCGCATACTATGCTGTGGACAATAAATAACAAGACATGGGTTATCTCGCGAACCGTACATTTTACATACGACGTTATGTTAATGAATTACATTGTTTAGACGAATTTAACGTTGCAAGTATTCTGTAGGTGTAAGGTAGCTTTGTTGTGGTGCCAGTTATAAGGTTCTTAGAAATGTTTCGTTTTTGGTAGGAGTTTACCTTACCTGAAGGTCTAGCGACTCTTGTGATGTTATTGCAGTTGTGGTAAAGTGATAGCGCACTACGCAGTGTAGAGTGGCATCTCGTTTTTGCGTTAACAGTCTTAAAAAATGTGTTGTGTTGACTCCAAGTACAATGGGATAAGGGTAGGAAGATGATAATGAATCTTGACTTGAGATGCCTACTGATAGGTTCCACGTTTCAAAAATGTTTGGATGAGCAAAAAAGTAAGCAATTATGTAGATTATAAGTATATTTATTTAAATGATCTTGACTGCGTATTTTCTTATATTTATTTTTTATTATCAGGTGAAAAAATAACACTTTTTTATAATATTTAACAAGAATATCGGATACGCGTAGTATAAATACAACACACATGCTGTTCTTAATGCTATCAATAAATCCGCTGACAATGCATCAACATAAATTCCGCCTTATGTTTTATTGAAATGTTTGGTTTATTGTAACGATGCCAAGATACCCCGTCTGCCCCAGCCAGCCTTTTAAAAATGGCTGTGATGGCAAGATTTATAACGAGCGTATTCTATTCGTACTATTTTCATATGTGTGATCGGGGAGTAGGATAAACCTTTAAATCTTGGAAATGTAGAGTCAAAAATAGTATAATGTTAAGGTTAAAAAGTGTCGATAGTACTTTTAGACGCAGCCTGTTGGAGGCATCATATCAACTCATGAAGTCGGGCTATCCCGATAAATCTGAGTAAACCAAACATTTTATTAATATAAATCTTTCAATAGCTAGATCCAACGTTAAGGTGCAAATAGAAATACAGATTAAATCGAATCTCAACGGCGTAGTCTCGTAGTAATATGGCTCGTAGCAGGTGTCTACGAATGACTACGACGTAGAACCCTTTGCATATTTTCACTATTTTTAGGTTGTCCTTCTTGCTAGAATAGGTTTTGTATAACTACCTCATAATAGGTAATACTCGTCGCGAACTATAAATATTTTACAAGTGGTATAGTATCTTAATTTATCGATCGTTCTTTTTATACCGGGAAATTACATACCTATGAATATCTATTAAATAAAATGCTATTTTGTTTGGACATGTTTACCTGCATATTGCACCCTGGTTTATACAATTCTATTCAAAGTAGTGCCGAAAGATAAAGGGAAATATATGTAAATATGTAGGCGTTTTAACTTTATTATAGGAAAGTAAAATAAAAACACCAAAATTAATTATAAATTGTTCGTTTAATGATATCCCTTACTATTTACATTATTCGCTCCATTAAAACATACCTACCTAAATACAATAGCAATTACATCTACGTTCTGGCAATATTTACATAACATTCTAAAACTAAATAACGCTTATATTAACATAATTTAGCAATTTCTTTATACACAATTAAAATACAAAAAAAAAACGATTACAAAAGAGAATACAGTTGAATAAAGAAGTTCATACTTTTATAAAGTCGGTTAAATTATAATAATATTGTTTATGTTGATTACTCTTGCGAGCGAATCGTATTAAATAGTTTAAAAATAAAGAATTACAAAAAAAAAACAAGAGAAAAAAAATATTAAGTTGTTTTTTTTTCTACTATCGTTCCTATGTTCAAAATGTGTTTACCTTTTATCAGATTTTTGTAATAATATGATTGAAATTGACACATTGAAAACATAGTGAGAAAACCTGGACTCCAATCTGGTCAGCCCTCAATTATGGGACAAGGCTTTTCCCAACTGTGTTACGTTTAAAGTCTGTTAGTGTTGGTAAACTATTAAAGCGATCTAATTAAATCTTGTTGACTACAAACATCTCAGTCAATATTGTTACATGCCAAGTAAATTGGATGACTTGCAATAATCTCATAGCAAGCAGTTAATCCGTGTGTCAACACAATTGAATCGTAAATGCAACGATAATTGAGCGACTGCCAAATATCTGTCAAATAGTCAGGAAGAAAAATTGAAAAACATTGCGTTTGTAGACAATATTATGCAATGAGTTCATGTTACGATCAGAGTATATAATTATGTAGGTTCGAAAACTATAGTCCTATTACAAAATCTGATCAAAAACAGTATCAGGAATCAGACAAAATTCGCATTACAAAATGAGGTTTTACGAATAAATCTGCTGTTTCAATGGTAATTCAATTAATCCATTATAGTAGATACACCGAATACTTATTTAGCACGTAACACAAAACTAAATTTCTGTGAAATACCGAAACAGAGGACTTACTTGGTTTTAAAACAGAATTCAACGACAGCTGTCGGTTTTCGGAAAGTTTAGAAAAGTTCTTTCCACTAATTGTTATTTTACTATTTACAATTATTTATACATTTATTTTGATATGCTTTTATATGATTATTATACTTCTGTTATATGTGGAAGATGTATGTACCTATAGCTTAGGCCATAAACATACGACTACGTTTGATTTTTACATGTATTATACAATTTGTCAGTCCGTCTTCCTTAAGTGGACGCTGAGTCCCTCTTAAGGTACCGTATTCAAGATTTCAATCCATTACGACCCATAAACATACAAAATAAAACAAATGAGGAGATAAACTTTTTCTTTGATATTTCAAAAATGAAATCATATTTTTGTAAAAACTTGTAAAAGAAAACATTAAAACCAACTTTCCCCATCAGTTCTTGTGTTCAAAACACCGTTATATTCGTACTAATTTATTGTATTTGTACATTATACTAACCACAAGCCTACCCGAAAATATACTTAGGAAAACAGTAATAAACCATTCCGTAGCTACTTAAAGTTATCAGAGAACTTTATGAAGTAACAAACTCTACTTAAGACATAAATGTTTTCGTTACCAAAATGTAAGTCATAATAAAATCAAGGTCAAAAAATCAGCAGCAATTTTATGTAATTTACGATTTACTCCAACGGCGATATCGCAGTCAAAAATGGCAAAGGTAAAATGTAACTTTTTATGTCGATTTTGGTAACAAATTCAGTACTGCAGCTTGATATTAAAATAAATGAAAACTGTGGTTAAAATAATACATTTCCACATTTTCAGGTAGGCTTGTCTAACTTATTTAAACTTACAATTGTATCACAATTAATTCGAAACACTATCAATCCTGTCTATTTACAATTATAACGTTTTTACACAATCTTACATGATATTCAATTAAAATTATTACTTTGGATTATTTTCGTGGTTTCACTAAATTTGTATATTTAGTATATCCAATACCCATTAGCAGTGAATTCATATTCTGAAGTTATTTGAAACCTTTATTCTATTAAACTCGGAATATTCACATATCAAATCTAAAATGTATGAATATAGCGAAGAAAGCTTAATACGTACTAAATGGTACAAAAAACTACTCTTAAAGAGTCCTTTAATACTTTTGTCAATTCAATTGTTCGTGTATTCAATTTGTACAAGAGAAACTATTTTTTATCCAACAGCGGTAAGTAAAATGATGGTATTGTTTAGCAATGGCATAAATTCAAGCAAAACTATACTAAATGCTTAGCAAACGTACTATTTTATTAAATTGACACTGATTCTCCGTGTGAGTGAGACAACTTATCATCTCGCACCCCGTGTTACAATTTTTAAATTTCTACTAATTGTTAGAAGTGCGTTAAAACTACTATAAATAATGTTATTTAGATATGGTAGCACTGTGAGCAGTGTGAGAGTGGGGAGCGAGGCTTGATGGCGACTCGTTGCTGTAGATTCTGCAGTCGGCAGCCAGTTGTTGTCGAGAACAGACTGCTCGATCACGTTTTGCATTGTGTCTATAAAATAAAAATATATTCTAATACGTTCTTGTACTTTTTTATGGTTAAGATAACAAAGAAAATAATTGTGACCCAACTTCAAGATTGTGTGATTGCGACCTATTCCAGAACAATTTATTATAAAAAAACCCTTAATAAGTCTAAATTTTAAAAATAATTCATAAAAAAAAATCTTAAGGTTTATAATATTTGGTACTATTTTTACTTACCATACGTTGTGACATCTGGTGTATAGAACTTTTGTTCAGCAGGCTGTAGAGGCACGACGAACCCTGAAAACACAACATGTATTAGCTGATATACGAAAAAAAAACTATAAACGTACCTTCAAACAATCACTTTTCTTAAGATGCTATAAAATCTTATGATACTTTTTTTTTATAAAAATAAATTTTGTCAATAGTTAAAAAGTATTTTGTCTGTATGAGAAAATGTCTACAAGAACAATAATTTAATGTGAATGTTTTTTTTATTTAGCCAAAATAAGATTCCACTGATGGGCAAACGCCTCCCCTTTTTCGATCGAAGCCTCCCTGCCTTTTGCGATTTCTGACCACACGCGATCTGCGTATCTGCATATGTGAATGTTGATTCGTAAAAATCGATTTCTAATTTTAGCCTGAATTTAGACTAGACAAGTACATAAACCAACGTGCTAAGAATCCTTGTAAAGTTAGAGTTTGTAGAGTGTTGTAGTATACTGTCAATTTACTATCACAACACAGCACCTTGTTATGTTCAAGCTTAGTACTAGGATTACCTGCCTGTACATAGTTTTAAAGCACTTCAGTACCCCGCTTATCAAAATGTCAGATCTGTCTAGAGCATTAGTCACGAACTTACGTATAACTTGTGCTGGAAACTACTGGATAGAACTTATAACTCTTTGAAATGCAATAATTAAAACCGTCAATCTGACCAGCTACGGTGGAAACGGGTTGAGCTGTTAAATTGCGATACAGCGTTGCCCTGTGTAAAGTTAATACTTTCAATTTTAATTGAAATATTCCTCCAGCCGATTTTTGTTAGTGTATCTTTCAAATTGCTGTGCCCAAACATGGTCAATAATTGTTACTTTTATTAAAACTAACATCTACGAGTATGTACTATTGTGGAAAGCATAGAAATAAATTATTATGAACGTGATTTGTTTTCGGTTTCATTCAAATTAAACAAAGAAACTTATAAATCTCTCACAGAGCTATCAATAAATTCTCAATCCTCTCAAAATCCTATAGGTATACAGAAATTAGCCATATTGAACAAAAAAATACAATGTCCTTTTCTACGTGCAATATTTTCAGGTTGTCTTTATTTCTCGAACTCATAAATAACGGGGAACTGTGACAAATGATTTTTTTGCGGTTTCATCTAGATGACGTCAGCACGATTACGAAAAATCATCAATTTGAATACGACGACAGTAATAAATGCAGTTCCAAGAGGATTATCATATTTTATCTTTCCTCCGACGTTTGTTTGCGGCATTCGTTTGTTATGAGATACTTTTTCGCTATCATTAATTGAAGTGCAATTACGTTGCTTTCACAAATACTACCATAATTCGTCAAGCGTGTCTTGCTAGCGGTATTGCTGTTTGAATTTGAAAATGTGCTCAAAAATATTAAATCTACCCGTTGAGAAGTAAAACCTTTTTATATCACAAGTCGAGAAAATGAAAACCAAAACTGTGTTCCTTATGTAATTCTAATCAGAATAGGAAAGTGACAGATGTCAGATGTGTATTTTTTTTTGTTTTTCCTAGCCTATTGTGTCTCACTGCTGAGTAAAGGCCTCTCCAAGTCTTTCCAAATTTTCTGTCCTGCGCCACCTCGAACCAGTCCTTGCGGTGTACTTACAAATCATCAGATGTGTAATACATACATACATACATAAACGTCACGCCTCTTTCCCTTGGGGGTAGGCAGAGATCACATCTTTCCATTTGCTACGATCCTGGCATACCACTTTAGCTTCATCCACACTCATCAGTCGCTTCATACACGCCCGTCGGTTTAGGGTACTCCTGACCTGACCCTTTTTAGGACTTTCCCTATTTGGTCCTGGAACGTCTATCGTGGTCTTCCCCTCCCAACAACTCCATTCAAACTACACTCATATATTTGTTTCGTTAGTCTTCTTTCGTTCATCCTCTCAACATGTCCAAACCATTTAAGCATCCCTTTCTCAATCCTTGTGACTACATCTTCTTTCACGCCACATCTTTCCCTTATCACATAATTTCTTCACCATTTCTTTTCAGATGTGTAATAGGTAGTCTAAATTTTCAACTTACTTGGCGGTGGCTCTGTGGTGGTAGGAGCCGGCGTTGTGGTCGTGGTCGTCGTCGTTGTCGTTGTGGTTGTAGTCGTAGTTGTCGTAGTAGTAGTAATTTTTATTTCTGTTGAAAAAAAAATGTAATACAATAATATTTCGAAGTTGCTAAAATTTGTCGGAGAGACGTATTGTATCGATATAAAGTAATATTATTGACGTTGTGGAAGGGTGACAGAGCACTATACGGTGGCGTAGAGCGGTGCATCAATTCCACAATGCGTCCCTAGATTTTTTTTAATTTTGGTGTTTTAACTAAACTCATCGTATTACTCGTACTAGTAATACAATAAAGCGTTACAAATATGTCCAACATTATGATAGCACAAACAAACAGTAAATTAAGAATGACATGCTTCATATTTCTGCAATGCATTGACAACAACATAATGCTCCTGCATATCAAAGAACAATGTGACTTGATAATATCTGGTATCTGGTATCATGATTTTATTTTTGTGCAATCCTATTAAATTTCAGTTTATCTCTCGCCGTTGACAGCTTGCATCGCGGCCGCGGTTTGTTAACACGCAAACATTTCCCAATACAACTCAGTTGATAAGTGTAAACCGCGCAGTAAATTCCTGCGGTAGATAGTACTCCGCGTTCACTTACAGCGGTTGGCTGTGACATACCTCTGGTTATGGGTATATGATATGGATTTCAAAATATTTACCTTATATTTTGATGACTGGTGATGCATTTCAAGTACTTACTAATAAAACAGGAACGTAAATTGCATATTATAAAACAGTAGAAGTATTCTCTTTATAAGCCTTTAATCTCATGATATAACATTGAATGTTTAATAAAAGTTTTCATGACATAGTTATGAAGGATGACGGAACAAATTCAGAAGCAATGTAAACATATCTATCGAATATTGAAATTAATTAACATATAGTATAAAGCTAAATTGAAAACCATACTACTAATTGGGATATTTAAATGAATCGATGCGATCATATTTTTGGGCCAAAAATTGCACCCTGGAGGAGTCAAGCGGTACGGTACCGGATTGGTATTATCCAATGGGAATTCTTATAAGCTACCTCCGCATGAGGTAGGAAGGCCCTACCTTTGACCATGTACTAGACAAGGATGAATTTTATTGTAATTTCTGCCTTTTCTTACTTAAAGCGATATGTCGCGTAAACATACTGTCTTTATTTCTATGTAGAGACAAATAATATAGAGCTTCACTTACCAAAGTATAATTTATGAATAATGTTAAAGTTATACTCAATATCAAAACTCACCATAAAGCCGCAACGTTCCTTCTGCTTTTCCCATGGTATTGGTAGCGACACACGTATACGTGCCCACATCCTCAGACTCGAACTGAGATACGACGAGTATCGTTCGCAGTTGGTAAGATGAGATCCTTTGTTCAGATATCTCGTGCTTCCCTCTAGAATAGAAATATATCTGTTAACACATTTATGGATTTTGTATTTTCTGTCGTATCGTGTTTTAGAGCTGTATATGTTTTGGTAAGGGATGGATTGCATTGTTTGTTTTTCAATACTCTAAAGAGAAATAATGCCGTCACCAATTTATTCGGGTCACTATGAAATAAAATGTTGAGAGTTAACTATATATTATAGTGTTCAGTGTAACTTAAACACACATAATTTTGTGTGTGAGCATCTTCATGCCCAAGCGTTTGAAAACATTTTGATAAAATGTTGGTCTCGAGGTTGTTAACATAGTTACAAGATTTGCATATTAGTTTTAACTTATAATACATCCACGTTGACGAAACCGAGTACAAAAGCTAGCCTCTAATGTAATTGAAAAAATATAGGACCTACGTGTACATTATAATTTTCTGTGACAATTTTTCGCCATTTTGCGTCACCATGTAAAATATGACATATTCCCAAAATTGACATCGCTCTCGGAAGTGGTAGGCTGAGGGCTGAACAATTCAAGAACCCTGTGTGGGCTGATATTATTCAGTGCGAGTGTAAAGCTATTTTTAGTACAATGGTTATGTCATAGAATGTAAGGGTAAAATTAGAGTGATTGTTTTATTTGTATATTACAAGTTGACGAATAAATTGTATAAGAGACGTCTGAGTAACACAACACTGTTCAACTGTCTAAATAAATATTTATGTGGGTAAATTACTAGAACAATTTTCTCCACGGTAAGATTTCGTTTCGTTTTAAAAATATAAATATGAAAAATACGTCAAGAATTTACTCAAGTAAACCCATAATGACATGCAACATTAAATTACTGACATAAAAATATACATAATGCCTCTAATACCAAAAAACTGGTATACTTCTGCTAAAACACAACTTAGAAACATTAAAAACAATAGACAATACAGAAATCCGCAAAATTTTCGCCTGCTCTTTTATCCCATATAAAAGTGTTATAAAAGAAGTTCTTTACAATACAATCATGCAAATGCAAAAAAAAAACTCATTCTACTCCAATTCCATTCAGAGTAGCGCTTGCAATAACAGGAACTAAAGGGTCAAACATTAAAAAGTAATGAGGTCTAAACAATAAGGAAACACTCAGGTCGTATCAGGTTAATGGAGAGATCGTCTGCAAGCGAAGGCTTTACAGCTTCGTAAAGCCAGGAAGTGGATAGGATAACAAGATTTACATAATAATGTCATATTTGATTTACGGTGGAATATTGCCACATATTTTTATTTTTGTTTATTTTTATATAACAGTATTTATCAAATTAAAAACAACAGTATTTCTCCACTATTTAATGGATGTTATTATACATGTCCTGTCATCGAGACGTCAAAAAGTGCGGTCCCGTTAATTCTGCTCCGTAGTTTTATTGTAAAATCGTAGTCAAAAATAAGTTCGCGATTGTGTACTGTCTGGTCGCTAATTAACAGAACCGTTTGGGGTGCAGTGACATTATTTTCTGAACTGTTGCAGTGTTATTAAGTGTATTATTAGTGAAATCAAAAACAGTATTGTGGCGGTGACCTAATGAAACTTAATATTATTGTGTTGTCAAAGAATAATTAACTGCAGTCTACCGCCAATTGTTGACTTTGTGTCGTCATCGCAATACGATTCGTAATTTCAAGCGCATAAATTAAGTCTGGTTAGCCCAGAGTGTTAACTAATACCCTTCGTACACAGGAAGTCCGAGGATCGAATCCGACATATCGCTGTTCGTCTTTTTGAATTTATTTAAAATGTCTAATTGTGATACATGTGGCTTACCAGTTAAGCAAAATGAAAAAATAACATGTAATAAATGTGATAAAATCAATCATCATCTATGTGTTAGCTTGAGTGCTACTGCGTTTAAAAGGCTCAGTAAAACTGCCCGATCTAAGTGGAATTGTCCTAGTTGTTCATCTCAACAAGAACATAACAAATCAACGTCTGAGACAATTGACGATAGCTCAGAAGGCGAGGACGAGAAGGTCAACGATATACGACGTATCATACGTGAGGAGATCAGGAATACGCTGCGTATTGAAGTGAAAAACATTATTGGTGAGCTTAGACTTGAAATGGAAGAGCTGAAAAAGCAGATTAATGAGTTAAAGTTATCTGGATGTTTTGACATCTCTCAAGTTAACGACTTGAAAAGTGAACTTATGATTATGCAACGTGAAAATACTGAACTTTGTTCACAGAACTCTGATATGCAAAAAACTATGTCTCAGTTAATGACGCAATTTAACACTCTTGATCAGAATATGCGTGAGGCGAATCTGGAAATTCATGGATTACCTGAAAATAAAAATGAAGTACTGCCAACTATCATTACACAATTGGCCAATGTCGTATCGTATACGCTAAATGACTGCGATATTATGAAATGCGTTAGAGTGGCCAGTAAGAGCAATGACAAGTCGCGCCCGCGCTCTGTAATAGTAAAGATGCGTAGTCCTAGATGTCGCGATGAACTATATTCTGCAATCACTAGATATAATAAGTCTCACCCCGATAATAAATTAAATACGAATCTCTTGGGTTATGGCGGAAATAAGGAGCCAGTTTATGTCTCCGAGCACCTGTCTCCGGCTTATAAGTCCTTACATGCTGCTGCACGCCTAAAGGCTAAGGAGAAATCCTATAAGTTCGTTTGGGTTCGCTACGGCAAAATTTTTGTATGTAAAAGTGAGAATTCGGATACTATTCTAATTAAGGATAAGCAGTGTTTAGATAAAATTATATAATTTTGTTCTTTATTATTAATTAGGTTCCTCTCAGTCATGTTTATTTTCATTTTTTGCAAATGGATGGTATCTCGATTTTTTATCAAAATGTAAGGGGAATGAAAACGAAGTCACAAGAAATTTTAATGTCAATTTTAAGTTCTAACTATGATGTAATATGTTTAACAGAAACTTGGTTGGATGACTCGTTTTTTTCTTCTGAATACTTTGATCAAAGATATACGGTAGTACGCCGTGATCGTAGTGTACGGTTTAAAGATTTGTACTGTAAATGTCATGGTGGTGGGATATTGATAGCTGTTAGCAATAAGTTTAATTTTATTAATAAAATAGAATGGCAAACCTCTATTGAGGATATGTGGGTATGTATTGGTACTGGTGGCGTCTGTATGAATATTTGTGTTGTTTATTTACCGTCTTATATTCCTTGCCATATTATCTATGTTGAGTTTTTGGCCAGGGCAGAAGAGATTTGCTTGCGTCACGCTGATTACACCAATTTGATTCTAGGGGATTTTAATCTTCCAGGTGTGAAATGGATAGACTCTAGTGATCCCTTTCTAGGAATAAGTGACCCTAAGGCCTTAGCTATGAGGGACTTCCTTAATATGACCGGCTTTGTTCAAATGAATAAAATACGCAATAATAATGACAATATTCTAGACCTTATCTTGGTGGATGCTAACACCAATGTTTCTGTCAGCTCAGCGCCCCCCATTAGTAATCCAGATGTGCATCATCCGCCAATAGAATTAAATGTTGCTAAAATTTCAATCTCTAATTTATGCTACAATATTTTACCGTCTAAATACTTTTTTAATAGAACTGATTATGAGGCATGTGTTCGTGATCTCAATAAAAGAAATTGGGAGGATTACTGTCACCTAAATTGTAATGATTATGTTATGACATTTTATAATATACTGTGGGATAATATAGATAAATACACTCCGAAAGGTAAACCTAAGAATAACTGTCATCCGGTTTGGTTCTCTGCCTCATTGATTAAGTTACTTAAAGAAAAACATAAATACAGGACTAGATTTAAACGGTATAATAACCCTCGGGACTATGACACTTTTGTTACTCTACGGATGCGAGCTGGTAAAGCTATGGACAACTGTTTTAGAGATTATATAGAAAAAATTGAGAATGAACTAAAAACGAATGTAAAAGCTTTTTGGCGTTTCACTAAAGCAAAAAAATCCTATAGAGGTGTCCCGCATCAAGTTTCGTGGGGTGATCGTGTTGGTGAGGGTGGAAGTGGTGTAACGAACCTTTTTGCTGAATACTTTGCATCTGTGTACAGTATTAATCAACAGCCTGCTAACTGGTCATCAGGTCACTCCTCAGCGAACTATAGTATGTCTTCTTTTGTTTTTACCGAAAATGACGTTAGAGATAGCATAAAAAAGTTAGATCTTAATAAAGGTGCTGGTCCAGATGGCCTGCCTCCAATTTTTATTCGTTTATGCATGAATGCTCTTGTTTTGCCGCTGCTTATCATATACAATAAATCAGTTAGGGAAGGCACATTTCCTGACTTATGGAAAATCTCACATATAATCCCCGTACATAAATCTGGTAGTATGAATGATGTAACTAATTATAGACCAATCTCTATAATATCACAATTTGCAAAGATTTTTGAGGGTCTCGTTTACAATGTAGTTTATTCCCACCTCCGTCATTTAATTAGTGTGAAGCAGCATGGCTTTGTGTCTAACCGCTCAACTCTGTCCAACTTACTCATTTATAATACTTTTATTACAAACACGTTAGAAGCTAGGGGCCAGGTTGATGCTGTTTATACAGATTTTGCAAAAGCCTTCGATCGCGTTGATCACTCAATTCTTTCAAAAAAGTTGAATTATGCTGGTATACATGGCTCTCTCTTGCGTTGGTTCGAGAGCTATTTAATTAATCGTTCACAAATAGTTGCCTTGTTGGGTTATGAGTCTGTGCCTTTCTCTCCTAGCTCTGGGGTTCCCCAGGGCTCTAAGTTGGGTCCTTTGCTGTTTTTGGTGTTTTTGAATGATCTGCTAGATTTAGTAAATTGTGATTGTATGGCTTACGCTGATGGCTTGAAAATATACTGTAGAATATCGCACCTGAGTGACTGTGAGAAGCTTCAGAGAGATCTTGACATTCTTCAACATTGGTGTTTGCACAACAGAATGACACTCAATATTAAAAAATGCCAGACTATTACATTTACTAATAAAAAAAATTACATTAAATTTGATTATCGCATTGACGGATCAGTATTGACCAGAGTGTCGGTCATACGTGACCTAGGGGTACTCTTTGATACATCCTTATCTTTTCACAATCACATTGAAAACATTGTGGCTAAGGCAAAAAGAATGCTTGGATTTATTATTCGAATGTCAAAACCTTTTCGTAATTGTAGTAGCATTATTTTACTTTACAATGCACTAGTCAGAAGCTCCTTAGAATATTGTTCTACAATTTGGTCCCCCTATTATTCGAGTTACATAAATGACGTGGAATCTGTTCAAGCCCGTTTTGTTAGGTATTTATGTCTGAAGTATGGGATTCGCAAAGCTATACCTGATTATAATGATAGGTTAAGGCACTTTAAAATGATTAGTTTAAAAGAAAGACGAGATAATTCTGACCTACTATTACTACACAAAATTATAAACGGTTCCATAGATGCACATTTGGTAAACTACTTTAACTTTAGGTATAGCCATCGTAGTAAACGTCATCATCACATTTTCGAATTGCCTAAATCCACATTAAATACCACATTTAACAGCCCTCTGACCCGTATGGCAAGGCAATATAATGAAAGGTCCAACATAGTCGATTTCCCTATTGATATTTTCTCCATGAGTTTTATTTCATACAGACGTTCCCTACTTAAACATTGTGATGAGCCCACTTCCAAGTAGCTCAAATGATTTTGTTATTTTGGTGTTCCGGATTTAGGTCTATAAGGCACATTGTTTAGTTTTTTACGCTTTTAGTCTCTGACTTCCATGTGTTAAAAGTTATGCATACCTGTTATTTGCATGGTTACTGAAATGCCATTATTTTGTTGGTTATGTTAATTGAATATGTGGGTGATTGTGCTGTTGGTGTGCTTATTGTAAAATAAAATAAATAAAATAAAAAAAATATAAACCTTTCTCTTGAATCACTCTATCTATTTAAAAAAATCGCATCATAATCATCATTCAAGCATTCAAAGGGACACGAGGACAAGGAATGCGACTTTGTTTTATACTATGTAGTGACTAGCTGTCACCCGCGACTTCCTTCGCATTAGGTAGTAGCACTAGCCAGCAGATTGTTTTTTTACAAAGAGTACCTGTATGTTCTTATTACCGTATTTCTTAAACTATGTATCAGAACAACATATTTTAAAGGACAACGTTTATCTTCATTTAACGGTCTTGCTGATAAAATTACTTTAATTAATTAGTACCAATATTCTACGCCATATAATGATGCTTGAATACTACCTATTCCTAGTGATACCTATCAATATGAATAATAAGATTTACCAATGTAGTGAAGTATATATCATGTAATTATAAGTATATATTACTCTAGTTTTAAATGTTCAAACGAATCAACAAAAATAGTTTTACAATCTTTCCCCAAGTACGCATAAAACAAACAATTTCTTAAGAGGTATTAATGAGTAATAAAAGATTGAACGGTGACATTTTACGGCATTTTTGAGCTTCTCCAGAAGGAAAGGGGAGCTAATGACTGTGGAATGTTTCGAGAACTAAGTTGGCATTCGTTAACGGTTTACGACAGTTTTACTGTTTCCATCGATATTGGCCTGTTGCTGCCAAAGTAGATAAGTTTATTGAAAGTTCGCATTGTTCTAATATAAAATGTTTTGGTATTGTGTATCTGACTATTTTTTTGTCTTAAAGCTATAGATATTACATGATATTGAGACTGTTCCTAAAAACATTCGCGGCGTCAATAGCAGCCGTCGAAATATAAAAAGTTCCAAAGCCTAAAATAAATGTAATATTAAGTTACAATGTGGTTTTTCAGTACCTAATAATTCTATTAGGTATTCAAAAACCACATTGCGTTTGTACCAAGTAAACTTGGAACAAACATAGCGTTTAAAACTGAATAATCAGCCTCAAACTCCTTTAATGTATAATTACACTTTTGTATCTTCAAATAAACCCATTCCTTGAATAACGTTACAAATAAGTCTGACCTTTAGTTTCTTAGAATGGAAATATATTATTCAACCATACATCCATAATTAACTCACAACAAGATCCAGCCAGTCATAGCGTATCTATTTATAAATGTAACGAGTATACAAAGTACGTAAGTATATACTAAGAACTTACTCATGTACGTAACTAATTAATTAGATGATATTATGAATTATCGCAATGATGTTTTCCAAAGAAATGGAGATTAACAGTTATAATCATCTTTACAATAGGCCGGTATTATATATTGGTTTTTATTCATGGGGCAACTAACAACCGAACAGAGACTGACAGTCTTCTCTAACTTGTAAAAGGAACGCGATAGAGATATCGCTGTCACAAGTGTGAACAAAGAGGAAACGACTGTTGTGTTACTTTTGCAAATTAGAAAATGTTACTGCCTTTTCTTTTACCGAATTACCTACACTTAATTTAATAAATTTAACTTTTAAACGTCTTTGCTGTTATTACTTATTCCCTAAACATTTAATTGTTCATAACTCGTAAAAATTATTCAAACTAAAAAACAATAATATTAATAACCCATCAAACTACATAAATAACTGCTATAATACATACCCAGACAATATCATTTCTTCGCCGCTCTTGAGCCAATAATGTATGGCTTGGGGGTAGGCCTCCACAAAGCATTCCAACCTGGCTTGCGAGCCTGTCGGCACGCCAATCACTTTCGTCGCCACTAACGTTGATGGCGGAACTGTAAACAATATTTATGTTTACCAAAAAGTATAGAAAAGTAGTGGTATCATTATTAATTTTCTAGTAGAAAGAAAAACTAGGATGGAGGAAAAGGTCATCTGTCATAGTTTTATCTGCTCTGGTAGGTCAAACATCAACTTCAACATACGTACTATAAAATAATAAACAGTTAATATAAACCCTAATAATTCCAAGTTACCGTTTTCAGAGCCTAATTTTACACTTGTCTTATCTCTTTATTTGGTAACCTTTGTAGCAGTTTTGAATCTGAATCAATGATGTATTTAATTAATTTTACAAGCTAAAATACGTTTTTTTCGTAACATAAATCACCTCGTATTTATTATTGCGTAACAAAAACACAGTAATTGTAGTCACAGTTAGTCTAAGTTAAGCACAAATAAAAACAATTCCGGACACAGGATCTAGGTGGCCTAATTGGCGTAAAATTGCCCGATGCAGTATGGACGTAGTTAACAAGTTTTGCGCATCGTTAAAACTGTGAAATTACACGCTTAGTATTCCATTTTTATTCGGCAATCACAAAATAGAACTTGAACAAATATTTGACAAATAATCCGCTGATACATAAGCTTCCAATTTTAGAATAAAATAAAATATGTTTTTCCAATTTTAGTGTAAATGTTAATTATTTTGTTTGTGTTTTAGTTACATTTGTAAGCTATTATAGCATTGAATTATTTATAGAAAATTTGTTTGTAGAATCGTGTTTGTTTAGCATTCCTGGAATTAATTGGAATTCTATATTTTGTTGAACACTATATCGTAATATTTTATTTATGTAGAAGTACAAACTAAAATAAAATAATTGCCTAAAACCATTGGGAATTTGCTGGAAATTGACTTTGGCAAGTAATTCGTATAATCCACTATCACAATAAAAATATAATAATAATATCAGCCTATAAAAGCCCCACTACAGTACTGGGTTCAGGCCTCTTTCCATACAGTGTTTACCCTTTGATCACCACGCTAGCTCACTGCGGATTGGTGGGTTCAAATTCCAATACTTTAAATCGTGGTTTCCTCATGGATTTTTCTTTGCCGTACATCGCCGGTGTTTTAGAATAATTAACAAACCTTCCAAAACAAGTGACTATTGTGTACAATCAGATTAGGTCTTTGCCTGTGTTAGGATCAATCCAGCACCTCGAGCATACAAATCTTTGCACATAACACATTTACTTTATTAAATTTGATATACTTGTTTATAACGCCTTAAAACAATTTGATTTCGTGTGTGAATAATAGTTATATTCAACTTACAAGTAACGCTCAGCATTATTCGTTTGCTGACTGACGGCGGCACGTCATTCGACGCGATACAGAGGTACGCGCCCATCTGACGCCGCTCCACCTTCGACAGGTTCAGGCTTGGGCCCATGAACATGTCCACTGCGAACAAAATGTGAGGGTTAATATGAGGATAAACGATGTTGAGGTACAGTAAGGAAGTACTCTAGAGTATTAAAGAGTTTTAGATCAACCCTATATTTATTACCTATATAATAATGTCCGTGTGTGTAATTTTTTTTTAAAGCTACTTCCGTACTTAGTAATTTGATTTTGTATTGTGGGGGGTTTCAAAGACATTTTATTTACATACACAAATACAACCTGACTCAGAACAAGCATCTGTGGATCGCACAACATCTTGCTCTTTGCAGCGACCGAACCCGCGACATGTCACGCACATTGATAATACCACTAAACTTGGCGATTCGTGCAGTAAATACGCTATCAATTCATAAAAGAGAGAAACAAAAAAGATCAGGGTTAATGAAGATGACAGCGTTAAAAGTATCAGGATGAGGGTTTTGTGTTTGCTATTGTGCAAGTAAAATTGTCACTAACAATCTATTTTAATTCATATTATAATATTTTGTAGTATTATAGTATTGTGCATACTCTACGATTCCTAACCATAGACAGTTGGTTACCAAGTTAGCTTATGTACAGATGTTATATTGTAAACTGGTTTAAACAATTCATGCAAATAATGTAAACGAAATTCTGAAGTGAAACAAAATATTTATGGCGTATTTCTAAAATAAAGCAAATATGAAAATGGAATAGAAAATATAAATTGCATTGTATTTGTTGAATATAAATGGCGAACTAGAGAAGTTGAAAATTCAAACCTGCAAATGTGACAATAAGCTTGTTAACAAAGAGAACCAACAAGTTTCTTGGAACAAGCAACCGCCATTCAAACTCATTAAGTTTTCACGAATACTTGATTCAATGAACATTAAAATCATTTTTGGGAACTTGCGTTGCGCATATAATACATGTAATACAACGAAATAAATAGTGCAATAGTACGCTTTTATAGAGTCCTTTCATGTCAAAACGAATGAATAAAATATTTGTAAATATCATCATCATTTTTGATTGTGTTTTTGTCTTTACAATACATTTAATCGAAATCAATGTTCAATGCAACGACATTACTTAAAACAAGCGAATGCTGTTTAAATAAAACCAGACCAGCTTTTATAATAAAACAATAGATAGTTCGACAATTGAAAACCACTGGTTGTCTGTCCGTATTCCCATGCAACATTGGGTAAAAGGAACAAATATTTGCTCCATTCGAGGATCGAACCCTCGCAAACAAAAGCTAAGTGTTCTTTTTAGAATTGTAATAATATTAATTCGACAGTAAAACGTACAAAATTGTATTACTTAAAGTAGAGTCAAACTGATTTTACGTGCGCAAAGTCAAAAAGTACGCAACACATTATCCTAAATGGCCTTTTTGAATTTGACGTAATGCTTTTTTTAGTTCTATTATTTAGTTTTTAAATTAAACCAGGAGCTGGTACGATAATGCAAAGGCTTTTTCGTGGGATTGGATTGTCTCTACTTTTATCCCTCAAAAATATGCTACTGAAATAAAAATACTTATATTAACGACAGAATAAAATAACTACACTCTCTTTAAAATTAAATCACCAATCAGTATTTTTATCTTAATCCTTCAACTTGACGCTTTAATTAAACCAACTTTCTCTAAAATAACCCCTTTTTCTACAACCACTTAAATGCACTCTACCGAGAGAAAAAAGTCCTAATAAATCCCAAAAAATGTCCAAGATAATTCTTTTAGGTGACGTTTGGCTGCAATCAGTCATTTTAATACGGTCCAGTGGCCCTTGCACAAAGGGACCCGTCGTTAGGGCTACAGCTAGTTAAAATGAAGAGAAAAAGGAAGGTTAAACACCAAAGGGAATTATGAGGAGAAAAGATCAGGCTTTTATTTATTATGGTGTCAGCATAGAATAATAAATGCTTTGTTAAGCTTGATGGAAGTCTAGCAAAATCGATTGTGGTTTGTTGAAAATTGAACTTAAAGCAAGTATTAATATAATTTATTTTGAATAAACTATAAACTGCTGCTGCAATACTTTACAAACATTTTAATGTTAAACACGTTACTGAGACTTTTTGGAATTATTATTTCGTTGAATTTTCCATTCTACGAATTTAGTGCATAATCTACTTGTATGTTCAAATTGAACCCGCAAAATTCCTAGAAGACAGAAAACACTTCGAAATTTATATTACAAGAATATATTTGATTAAAAATATTCTTTTCACTACTTTAGTGGTACCAAGTTTTTTGGTTAATAAAAAATACTTCGAGTTTTTTAGTCATTTACCTTTCCGAAGCTCCCCAGCTTCATTCCTCAGTTGGATATTGGCTCCATCTTCTCTCCGCCACAGTATCCTGGGCAGGGGTCTACCTTCAGCTCTGCAGGAGAGGCTCACGTCCTGACCCTCACGGGAGACCAGGTCCCCGCTGGTGCCTTCATCCACTATGTTCGGAGGCACTAGGAGCAAAAGAAAAAAATACATATTAAACGCTTGAGTACTTACGATACCTAGTCTTAAATGAATACGGTGGTCTCCCTTAAATAGTAACGTATACCAATAGATGTTTCCTTCTCATCCGTGTTTGTATATATTATACTTTGTGTAGATCCTATCAAAAAATAAATATGAAATAAGGATACACGCGTTTACAGCTAAGATAATAATTATAATATTATTCTTAGAAAAGCGTATCTTGTTATTGAATTTATTTCTTTACCTGCTACAAGTGTGTTCAAATTGGATGTCATATTAATAGATAGCGAATAGCGAGTCTATTATGAACTAAATTCCATGAAAGTTATAACGCGATACTTTCCGACGCTCCGTACAAGACTTAATATTAGTGTATGAGACGTTAAGTATTACAATATAGTCACGCCTTAGTTACCCAACTTCTCGAAGTCACGTACGCCACTATCGTCCTTATAAACGTTACATCTATATTATAGCACTTACACACTAACTATGTGACTTTGATAGAGGATTATTGAGCATAATTTTGCGTGTTAAGTCACTGTGCAAACTGGCAAACTTTCGGTGACGTCCGTGTATTAAAGCGACCGTTATAAACAACTTTTCATAATATTCCGCTTGGCACTGTCTGCGGCAAAGGAAAACATTTTCAGAATACCGTTCAATAACAAAGTAGAAGAAAAACATGTTTTTCTTTGCTTCAAAATGCTGCAGAGATCATAACTTGAATAGAAACGCTCCGTACATTTAGAGAAGAATAAACGTTACTGAAGTAGAACACACATATTTCACGACCACGTTATTTGAACTAGAAAACGTTGAAACTATTTATGATTCCGAACAGCAGTTAAAGATATCAGTGCAGTTAGTCACTTTTATTGAAAAATGTTCTCGCAACTGAAACTGGTCCCAAAACTCGCAGATAAACAGTGCAGCAATAAAGCACTGGACGAAATTTCAAAAAACCTATACAACAAACGTAAACAATTTGGCCCCAAATCCGTATACAGAACACAAACCGTCGATCAACCTCCAGAAACTTGTGCTATTGACCCCGAGCCCCACGAACGAAATGTGCGGACTGTAAATCACTAGATTTAGGAACAACGAAACAAAACAGTCGATGCAAGCGAGCGACGTGAGAGAACGGCGCTATTAGACTACGTGCCCCTACCCTGACGACCCTAGGGGACCACTCTACCGTTTATAACAGCTATCTATTTGTTTTATATACTATTTGTTTAGAATTTTTTGAATTGCTATATCCAGTAGCCATTGTATCGAACTAGTCGAACGGTTTTTGTTTCAAATTGCATCAGTTTGTCAATGTTTTGTTTACTGGTCATATTGGTATTTTTGTTTGCTAACAAATAAAGGTTTTTATAAATTGGTAGCTGATGACTGTTTTTAAATTAGATTACTGTCACAATATTTCGGTTTTCATGAATTTAAGGCATTTAAGTGGTAAAAATTCTATATTTATTTACAAAAATGAACCGCCTTTAAATACTCGTTTAAATAATCATTGTAAACGAGAAATACAAGTTGTATTCCCTAAACAATGAAAATAGAGTTACTAATTATTCTCATGAGAGGCGCTGTAAGCATCGGTAAACCTTATTTCATCTCTTCCTTGAATTTCTATTATTCATCATTATGTCATTAACTAATAAAGTAGTAAAATTAGTAATAGAGTTTCGTTTTACTCTTTGGGTACGGAACCCTAAAAAGAGAGTGTCAAAGGAAATAAATTACAAAGTAAATACAAATTATGAAACCACACTATCAAGGAGTCCCGAGATAATTAGTTTAGCTGCAGAAACTTGCACTAAACAAATGAAGTTGTACTAATTAAAAGAAGAATACAAACAATTTGAAAGTTGGGGATGTTTGTAGGAAAATTTTACAATTTTCAATAAACAAGGCAGAGAGACGGATACTGGGGACGAGTGTTATTGTCAAACAGGAAACAATGAAACGAGTTTGTAGTGTCTCGTCATCCGATTTACACGCGAGCGAAGTTGGGGAGCAAGTCTATAGAAGTATATAAGTAAATAGTCTTTATACGTTGCACTTTTTGTTTCTTTTTTTATGTTTTTTGGGTTAATAAAACGTTTTTTGTGTAACCAACGACCAACGAATTTAACAAGTTGGTTAACTAACATAAACTTGTTAAGTTCGTTGGTCAAACTAGAAAAAATTGAAAAAATTATAAATTAAACAGTTTATCCTAAGTAAAAAAAAAAACTAGTAATACAATAACAGTTTCTTGATACATACTTAGCACAAAATTTAAAATTAATTAGTAGTTTCATTTAAGGAAACTGAAAAAAGAAAAAAAAAAACAAATACATATCAACAACAAAAAGAAAACATATTACGAACAAAATTATAACAAGCACAGTAGGTATATTTATTGTGAAAACATTTCTGAAGATGGAACACAATAGTCTTAACGTTGGCAGTGTCCAGTTCCCAAGTATTCCCAACATACATGTACCGAAAAATCTTGACCTTCTTTTCAAAGTATCTCGAGCGTGAATTTCGATTCATACAACGATACCGCAAATATACTGGAAACTTTCCATGCGAGACGGAGAAAGCATAGAGACAGATTTTAACGCTACTTCGTCCAAAACAAACTCAGTGTTCATTCGAAAGTTTTCACTTGAGATATGATGAAACATCCCGAAATTATCCGTCTGTTTCGTTTCCTTTCACACAAAGTTTACTACTAACATTTTACTTATATTAAATTAAATCTAGGAGCAGTTTTACCACTTGACATTATGGTTAAGGAGAATGTAGTAAACAGTCAAAAAATTAATATCGTTGGGGAAGTCATATCGGTACCCGCTGTTGTCAAATTACAAGACAACCAATCTGCTTGTAGAGCAGTATTGGTATAATGAAGCCTTTCTGAAGCATCGCTTTTAGGTGAAGGCCACAAAATAAGCTCGCAAAGTGCTGAAATAAAAGGACTCTACACAAACGAGCGCTGGGCAAAAGAACTAAACCGAAACAAAAACAATTTAAGAAAGCAGCGCTGCATAATTTGTTCCGCACACTTTGTGCGATAGATGTTGTGTAGACACTTTAATTTCAGAATAGTTCTCACTGCCTTTGTTTGGCTGATGTGAAAAGTTAAAAATATTATCGTACTGTTCTCTCGCGTGTAATTACACTCATATACTTGAGTGCGACTGCAGCATCTAAGTCAGGTGGGAAGTAAGTTATGGATTTTATCATCTTTGACTTTTTACCACCACTATTTATAAGTCATTTAGAAAGAGGTTGAATGGGGTTGAAAGAAATTCGCACCAGTTGTAAGTCCACCTGAAAAACTACTAATGTTCTTCATTGTGACGTGTTTTAAGGAAGTAGAATTTTATGGCCGGTTACATTTTGAGGAATTCTCGTCCAATCTTATTTGTACGAAATGACAGTATTATCCTTCACCGTTATCGCTTGTTTTGGTACTTCATTTCGAGGAAACATTTCGGAGAATCGTATTGATGTTATGTTATAACAGACTGTCGTAATGGCTGACCAGACGCCATTCTGTGTTCCCATTCTGCGTTGGACTTGTTTTCCTTTGGAAAAAGACCGAAATTTTCATCTGAATTTAGCGAGAACATAAAAGAAAGTAGTTAAACTATACGTCATATAGCTTTTGTTCGCCAGTTTTGTTTTTAGAAACTATTGGTTTTAGTGTCGTCGAATAACTAGGTGGGTAGAATAGAAGTTCAAGTTTTAAAATTTTGTCCGCAAATATGAGTTTTATCGGAAATTCAGGTCCTCGGTTAGGAAATAAACTTAAACTTTTTTATTAGGATATGGAAAGTCTAACCTAGATAGACTCCACAAAAAAATAGAATCCAGCTGTGTTTCTATCGGCTTTCAGTCTTAATTAAATTCTGTTGAAAACGGAAGAAACCGTAAATCTAAACTCTACAGATATACTCCTGGGTGCTATGCTATAAAATAGCAATTTTATCTAATTTAACAACCCATAGTTAGTGTACTACATAGAGCAAAGCCTCATTGTATTTTTTTGCAATTTTGCTACGCAAGGTTATGCTTAAAGCTAGTCTAATGACCTCCTATTACTTTTTATACAATAGTAAAAGAGAGATGCCGCTCTACTGCGTAGCGCGTAAGCGCTGTCACGCTTCCACAACGGCAATTATAATACTTTGAGACGTTGCGGTACAAAATTCAAAAGCAAACTCAAAAGGCTTTTTTTTCGAGTAGGCCTTTTCAGGCACATTCAAAACGTTACTGACTCTCGTGGCACGTGTACTTTTGACTTTCTGAACCCAGTTACAATAATAAAAGCGATAAGTCCTCACCTAAAACATCCACACACCCAATCTGTTTCTTCATAGTGCTAGTATTAATCTGGCACATATAACAGCCGCGGTCTTCGACCTTTAGGGGTCGGATGTGCAGCTGCCACGAACGAGGAGAGTCATTGGTGACGGCGTACCGTGAACTGTGAGTCACCAAGCGCGTGTGAAGCGTCAAGATTGTTTGGTCGTCCGCTCGGATCCACGCCACCTGTAACAAGGAATATTTAAAATTAATAATTGAAATTCAAAATTAATATAATAGAAACTTATAAAGTTTATTAATAAATTAATTGTCGAATATTTTTGTTGCGTTTTCTTTCTTTTAGTTTTGCATTTTATCGTTAAAAACCGTTTACTGTAATAGTTTTAAGTATTGCTTTCAGTATCGATGGCCTCAATATTATAACTGAAATTTTAGATACATTTGGGTTGATAAACAATTTAATGTCATGTTGAGTACGATATTATCACAAAGGTAAATAATATATACTTGTAATATAATTATATTGAGCAACACTAAATCAAATTATGGCAATAACCGTCAGACAATACACACGGTAATACATTAATCAGGTTCAAAACTCTGACATTTTGTTCCTAAATATCGTACTGTTGTTTTGCACCAAAGTTTTAACTCGATTTAAAATTAAATTAGAAAATTATATTGTTTGAAGTACATTGTTTTGCCTCGGCAAAGTTTGGTGTATAGCAATGACCTTAAATATACGTACATTAAATTAACAACTACATCAGAGGTGAGGTTTGTCTCAAATGAACCCGTGTGAACTGGAATGGGTTGTTTGTATGAACACCGAACAGTTATGAGTTTGTAACGCCGAGCACTGAAAAGTTAGAAACCTTGGAATGTGAATTAAACTTTCGTGTCCTGTGGCTGTAAATATTATTTTTTAATTTACCATTGTGTCTACTATCACAGTAATAATAAGTGTTTGTTATATTGTTATTTAAATTAGTTAATTTTATAGGTAGGCTTAAGTATCGCTTTGACTTTTTTCGTTTAAGAGGTTGAAATAAATAAGTATTTTTTTGAATGATACTAAAATACTAAAGCGAGTAGAGAATCTGATCTCCATTTTTCAGGGAAGCACTGAGGTAACATTTTATTACATCAAAAATAAATAACGTAGGTGTAAATTTAATAAGAACATGCAATTTAAATTATCCCATATCCTTTCAGATCATACCATCTTCTAGCATCTCTTAATACATTTTAAGTAAATAAAACTCGCAATAACGAACTCGTGGAAAACAGAACATGTTTACTTTGATTCCCAGAGCAACTCGAAACACTGTACAAACTTCGTTATAATACAGTGTGTACGCGAAATTAGGTGCCTACATTGTGTATGCTTTGTAAGACAAGACCCCAACATAAATATCAAGGAAAATGGAGTATAATTAAACACAATGTTACTGCTAAACAATAGCTGAGCCCAAAGGCGGTGTAGGCGTGATCAAAAGAAAACGCGAATTCAAAACGGTACCCAAAGTGGCTTACAGTATAATGTAAATTAAAGTAAATTCTTTTAAGAAGGTTAGAAATCAAGTGAAATTACATTAGTTGAATACCTAAGGGTATAAGAGAAAAAGGGAGGTTTTATTATATTTGTATTCGGCACATTTTAATTTAACATTTCGTATTTAAAGGAAATAATAATTTGTTGGTCGCGTTGCGGAAAAAGATTTTGAGATTTAACGTTATTTCTTATTTACGGATATACATTATTGTTATCCTTTGTGCTTATACGATAAGGAAAGAAAATAACTCAATACTTTCAACTAATCCGTTGTTCTAATTTTGAAACTTTAATGTAGTTCTGTTGTACTAGCACATTATTTTTTAAACGTTTCGCGCACTAAGGATTTTAATTCTTGTATCGTGGGGAGTTTCACAGACATTTTATTCACATTCACAAAGACATCAATTCGGTGCAGGGTAAGTCATTTTGCTGTATTTTTTGAATTTGGTAATAATAGTCACAGCGTAAAAAAAAATTGGAGCAGTTTTATTAAATAGCAAACTAATCTACTTAGACCTTGTAGAGAAAAGAAATGGAGTGTTGTCTAAAATAGCCTGAGATTTAGCTAAAATTTTGTTCGTGTTATTATAATGTCTAATCTTCAAAGATCTAAATGCTTTCAAAGTTTTGTAAGCCATCAATGAACTTATAATCTAGATAAGTATGATAGAAGTTTAAAAGTTAAGTATTTAATGAGATTTGTCCGAAAATTAATAGGAGATTTAAAGGAAAAGTAAATGTATGTCTTTGGAATTTAGAATTTAACATTTATATAATACTAGCTTTCCTCGCTACTTCGTTCGCGTGGAATTTAACAAAAAAGTTAATTAACTTATTTTATAAAATAAAAGTTTTTTCTAAAGTAAAAGTAGCCTCCTTGTGTCAGCTACCTGCCAATGAAAGTCGTGCCAAAATCGGTCCGGACTTTTATTATAAGCGGAAACAGACAAAAAAAAATTTTTATGTTTTTTTTTTAATATGCTAATCTTATCAAAGCGATAATAGGTAAATTTTGAATTTGTAATAATACATAAAAGTACTGAAATAAAATCCGTCCCAATTCGAGACAATATGAGTCTTTTAAACCTTTTTAAATTATTCAAAATTCGTTCAATGGAAATTATTTCACGTATTGCATGAACCTTGTACAGGACACTGCTCAAGCTCAAAGGAAATTAAATTCTTTCTGCACCGCAAACACTGCCGGATCATATCAATAATTCACGATATTCCAAAATGACACCGAATAAATCCTCGGAAGTCTGAACTAAAAAATAATGACGTTTCTGTCATTTTCCTTGTCAACAAACAGGGGAAGAGAGAGACGGATATATTTCTTATTGTCTCGTTTGACATGTTTTTTATACACCATTGGCCCGGATGGCTTCGATACGGCAAATGTTCGCTGTATTTTCACAATTCCATCATGATTGTAAAAGTGCCTTCGGCTGAATATTCAATACGTAAATTCGCATAATCTCGCGAAGCCCTTTTTTGCCGCGTGATTTATTATTTCCTATAGATAGACATTTGTTATTTTTACTAGGTAATGCAATATTGAAATTTGTTCATTTCATTTCGGATTTGATATTCAGTTGTTTTAACTGTCTCTTGGATATAAAACTTATAATGAAGAATAGTCAAATAATTGCTTCTCTTTTACGCAAAACTTAATCAACAAATTAAGATAGATCATATTTGTAATAATGTTTAGAATTTCATCCAAATAAGTTTATAGGAAAGGGTTGGGTCACTTTTACTGTAAGATACTATGTTCAGTAAAATATGCTTTCAAGCAATCGGTCAAGTTATATACGATGTATAGAGCGGAATCTGGTAATAATTATTAAAAACTTTTCCTAACGTAGGTACGCCAATCTCAGACGAAATTGACTGTCACCACAAATTAAATATAAATACTGTACTAATTATACACAGAATCTTTAAAAAGATTTTCTTCTTTCACTTTTAATTACAAGTCTAGCTGATGAAACATACCATCGATCTTACAGACATGACGACATCACACACACACGCACACACACACACTTTCAAAGTATAGAAGCTTTCTCTTTGAATCGACAAGCTCATAATCTCATAATTAATTAGATCTTCAACCGTACGTCTGATACGTTACTTAATACGGATAGACATGGCTACTAATTATAATAATTAGAGCTGTATCAATATCTGTGTCGAGGATAAAGTTACAGACAAACAGTATTTAGATCAGTGGTTTTATAAAATGTTAAATTAAATTTGGAAAATATGTTTAAACAGTAAATGATAAATAAACTAAATGTAGCTTAGTATTTAAATATTAGCTGTCAGGTATAAGGGCACAAATAAAATGAGTATTTTATAAGCATAAATTATGCGCAATATGCTCGAACGATCTACCATACTTACTACTACTTATTAATATCTTCTTAACTAAACGCGATACAAACACACTATTTATGCCCGTTGTGTGATTGCCATAAAATAAGCCGTGTGCCTTTTCAGTCACTGAAATTATATCTATAAATATCTCTAAAACGAGTAATTAGTAATTTCCCTATAACTATGTAATTGCAATTAAAATTTCTCAGAATAACCAATGCAGAGACACCACAAATGAATAAGCTGTGAATTTCCATGTAAACGTTTCTAATTAACCTTAAAATGTAAACATGAGTTATTATAGAAGATTCTAATTAGTCAATCAAATATGAAAATGTAATTTGCGTGTTGAATATTTGATTAGCAATCTGCAATCACTGATTTCTGGTAAGACAAAGCAGCTTACAAGCCATCTATAAATCTGTGATGCTATTTAAAATGGAGTGCGGCAAAAAGTAATCTATTTAATTAATCTTTTAATCGCCTTTCAAGTAGCGATGGATTAGCTATTCTTGGTTAAACCACATGGGTCTTATTATCATACAGTTAAGATTGCTTTTGTGATAGCTAGTTAATGTGGTTAAGGCTTTTTGGAAACGATATGCTATCGTTTGCTCGCTTAGTAAGAATGGCTAGTAAGTATTAGAAGCCTTTGTTCCTTTTCGTCGATAGGTATATGTCCTACAAATGCTACAATAAAGATACAACGGCATGGCCAAAGCTGTGTTAATTTGAAATATCTGGGCAAACATTTTACAAATTTTGGACATGTAAAAGAGTTTTTTAAGAGCGCGAAAGTAATATGAAAACTAGTTAAAATATTTGAGTTATATTTATTTTTATTATTTTCTCCAGTAACCTTATAGAACAGTTATTCAAAAGTAATCAATACTCGATTTTACTCTATTTATACTCGGATATCCTTCTAGGCCAATAGTCAACAGAAACAGCACAACCCTATTCTATTATCTATACTTCTATTTCTCTATTCCATTTGCTGATGCCCTAAAACTCTATTGAACTATCAACCAAGTCACGAGAATCAAAACCTTCTCATCAGACATCAAAATCTTCGAACGCTACTAAATACAGTCGCCCGAACAGAAACTTATTCACCCCTAAAATTCGAATACCGTCACGTAATTGAAATATCTGCTAACTTATAGTCACTTAATGTTGTAGGTAAAAGGTTCAATGTAGACACGGATTTAAATCGTGATGAGTTGGCTGTTAGCTGGCTCGAGGAGAAATTGCAGACGCCGCCGATCTCTTTGTGAAGGAAAAAGGCTGATCAAACCACCTCAGTATGCGGATTTATTGATTCCTGCCTGCCTTATGAACTTTTAAGAGGATCAAGAAAACATGGAAAGTCGATTAAAAGATTTAAAGTTTACAAATGTTTATTTCGGGAACAAAGTTTGGGGAGTTACGAGATTTCGTGAATTATTGTTACGATTTTGACACTCAATTATAATATTTTGATCATTATTACTTTGTGATTCTGTTAAATGAAATGTGTAAATAATACTTGGAAGTGAAATGTTCGCCAGTAAAATATGATATTCAACTGAATTTGAGAAAACTAAAAGCATATAGCTTGGGAAAAGTTGAGGCAGAAGTTGACAAAAAATTCACTTCCACAACTTTTAAACAGTTAACCTACATTGATTAAGTGGTAAAACTACTACATAATCAATGTAGCGGTAATAAACCGCTTACTGCATTTTTCTGTTCTAGTAATTTATAAATCTAATCGGATCAACACTTTTTATTAACAGAATATTCTACGCAAAACGTGAAACGGTAATACCGCCAAACTTCTGGGCACGTTTCCCGCCATTGACAGAGATGACTACATACTATTAGAAGCTTTGTAAATTTCATGTTATTTGTGTAAAAAAATAAATAACATGATGTGTGTTTTTAATTTAAAACTAAACTTACATCCTTCTAGATGTAAGTTTAGTTTTAAATTGATAATATTAAAAGAAAATAACAGCTTTGTTCCACGTTTCCAGTTAAATGGGGCCTAGACCCTACATTAGGATTCCCTGTGTCGTGGAGCCTAGTTTCTTACCGTCCTTTTAGTTACTAACAAAGTTAAATACTATGTGTGAGATATAATTATTAATTATAATATAGTAATTATTAATTATAATTATTTAGTAAAGTTTCTACCATACATTGCATGTTGTATTCTACCAAATAAACGATCTAAATTCAAGATGAACACTCATACGCATACACATCTGTAATGAATTCTATCACATTCAGAAACCAGCCACTTTCTGCGATGAAGACCGGTCGCCTGTCGCGTTAGGCATAAACTACTGACATGGACAGAGCCCGGCTCACTGCAAGTGATTTAAGTGGTCATATTTATAAGTGTCCCGCTGCCCTGAGAATAGGAAGGCAAATGCATAATAATCGCATTAGTTTTGTTATAGGAATGGTAGAAAAGAGGAGTGTGCTTTTTGAGTTTGTGTGTGGGTTTATAGAGCCGATATTGATAGGTGGGATATTGTTAGGATTCTTATATAGCTGGCTATAAATCTATTTTTCCTATGTTTATCTGCTTATGATATATTCTTGAAAATAAATCGTGATTTGTTTGTATTAAAATTTTAGCAGGCTTTGAAGTTTATCTTGCAATATCGTGTAATGTTTTCTCTAAAACATATTGAAAATGTCCGCGTGCAAAAGTTCAAAGAACTTAATGAAATACCGATTCATCCATCAAAACTGTTTATTTACAATCTAACAAATACACTAGCTAAGATGATTAAGTATTTTGATGTACGTGTGCAAGATTAAACACGAAAAAATAACAAAATTTGAAAGAATTTACGTGACCGATGTTAAAAATACTAGAAATACATCGAATAATCTCTAAAAGGCCGTCAACCTTTCTAGGGATTTAGTTTTCTCTGAATCCTTAGAAACGCTAAAAACGTAGCTCCCTATTTTACAAAATTTAAAAGTACTCGTACAACAACTCACCATTTACATTCCATTTTTATCTTAACTATGACAGCGAAGTAAAAATAACATTTTATTAAATTTTCTTTGTGAGTTCAACGTCGTAAATACACCGACAAATAGGCTCTCACAAACGAGGCATAAAATTCCCGACAAGCGATAAGAAATTCTATAAATATGTATCGGCGCCGTCACGTCAATTTTATAAACGCGATGTTTTGCGAATGACTTATGAATTATTACACAGTTCATGACTAGAAGGTGGAATCAGCAAATCGTAATGAGATAACGCTTCGGTGAAATGCAAATGAATTTGACGGTTGGATGGGCAGGGAACAGGGTCCCAGGCACGGGATTGGGCACAAATTGGGGAGGACGACAAAATTTGCTCGTTCATTTAGGAGAATACATCCCGGCCTGATTTACAATCATCGTTTTACTTACATCTATTACTATTAGGTAGCAAGCTTACAAGGTAATACCTTGAGATTATTAAGATGCTTTATCATGTTTTATTAGTTCTACAGTAAATGCTGTGACTATAGCATTCTCGTTGAGGATAAAGTTTTTTGCATAACATACAAATTCATTATTATTTTTTAAAACTTCACTCAAACGGCAATGTTAATGTTAGGTACTAATCCAATTTCCTTTCGCATCGTTATAAAATAATATTCTCATTTTCTTATTACAAACTGTTTGCTTTTAATAAAAAAATAACTACGAGTATACCAACCGAGAGCTAAGGAACTGACCTCGTTACCAACAATAACTTACTCCAACGCTTTATTGAATCTAGTATAACGAATCAACTTCTTCACGAAAATACATCGATACCAACACTTCACTGTGAACCATAAAAATGGGCGTAAGTCTATTTATTCCGATGAATTGCGGCGAATAATAAAAACAGAATACTATCCGCAGTTCCAAATCCCTTATAGTAAATACGTATTACGTGACAATGTGAAAATGCCGATGTTTGCTTAGACATGTAACTATACTTATACAGTTTCGTAAGGCTCACTCTAACCCAATGATTTGGATGAATGGTCCCCAAACATCACATGTACATCGGGGAATATGACGTCACTTAGATAATACGAGATCACTAAGTAAGATTAAAAACTGGCAAGCACATCGATGCGGAAGGCTTGATGCTTCATGTTCACTCGGCGAAAAGTTTATGTGCCTTAAGAATATACCTTTGTACACCTGGATGTAGGTATATCGTAAAACTCCTCATACGCCTTTTGTTTTTAAATATTTTATAAAACTTATATTTTAGTAGTTTATTTATTAGTAAAGAAAACAACTGTACTCTGAAGTTTAGGGCACGGTTTTTGTAACACCATTTTCCTTAAAAGGATATCTCTTTGATACCCCGAAAATTTTATTCCACTTACGAATGACTATAAAAAGTCGATTTAGGATATAAGAAATTCTTTGCGACAATATTGAGTTCATGATAAAAATAAAACGCTCCATTCGAGTCACGAGAATCATACATACGCCTCTGTTTAAATGACATTGCATTGATCGATTGCTTCCAAAAGGAAAGATACTCGTTTTTCATGAACGACACTAAATGGATCGGCGATAAACGAGGGTTATTTACCGACCACTACAGTTCCGTAAAAACACATATTGAATGGAGAATTCAAAAAGATAAACGTTCCTAAGTGTTTCGGATTGAAAGATCATTAATTTCCCTTTCAACAAACAGAGATTGGCCATTTATATTGCTGAAATTCGACTGCATATCATAACTTACGAAGATAAAAATTCTTTACAACATTTGTGCTTCGCAAAACTTTTAAAAGTAATTGAAATAGCGGCGTCTTGTAGCGGAGTTTAATTTCATAAGTTGTGAAACTACCTTTACCGTTTAAATTTCAAGTGAACATATTTCATTAAAGTTTTAAGAGAGTAACTTGGGTATAAACCTCTTTAAGTATAATCAGAGTGACCTTAAAGTTGACTGCTTGCTAAGCTCTGGTTGCCAAGTGGTGCCTGATAACGTCCGGAATCACGCTCTCAAGAAAGACAAACTTTGCTAAGCTCCTCAAAGGTATCTTATTATCTCAAAGAGGGATATAAAATACGTAAGTTCAAATTTTATTGTTTGCTTAGGCGGCGTAATTTTGTTTATGTTTATTTTATGGTGCCGAACTGACTTACGTCATAATCTAGACGCAGATTGTCGTCTTAAGGGACCTAATACGTTTGTTAAGTGTAATTTTACACAATTATATCAAAGTGTCTTTTCTTAACTGCTTAGTTTTCAAACGAAGAGAAAAAATAGAGAGAGTAAAAATGAGAGGTATCTTTGTTCCTTTGGTTGCTTTTAGTCACTTATAATATTATGTTTTGACAAAGCAGTACTGAATACTTCTTTGCCTTGACAAAGGAACATATCACACACATGTAGGTATTGTGAGAGTTTACTATCGCTCTACTATTTACTCTGTGTCAAAGGTCTAGCTTCCAGAATTGAACTCTACTTACACAAGCCTATCTATGATCGTAGAGCATCTTGCTTCAAGCATAAATACAGGTGTTAGTTACACACTCGTGTGACAAAGGTGGTTAAAATATTTACTCCAGTAAATCTATCACGTATACTAGGTGCATATCAATTGACTTGGGTTATAAAATGCTAAATATTATTTTTTTTATGAATCAAGGTGTACGGCAGTGCCCACCGCCAAGTTCAGTAAAAAATCACGGCCATGCCATTTTTATCCGAGGACAGTCAGGTAATTATTACAGGACAAAATAGAGACGATAGAAAACTTGAAACTTTGTTGGGTTCAAAGAAATCGGAATAAAAGAACATGGACAACTTTGACAAAGGTCAAATCCATTAACTTAATGTTATAATTGTATGGCTTTGAATCATTTCTTATTACTTCTAAGTTTATGTCGTGAGTAAATACAAAAACGTCCTACGCTAAAAGGTTAAACTTGGAGCAAATAATCACGGAGCCTTCAAAATCACTTAGACAAAAACCTTGCCATTATTTCATGGAAGTGATTTCATTATTTTATATAATCTGAATGTCTTAGAAGGATTCCAGTTAATATTCTTCTTTACCGTCAAAAATAAGTTTCGCGTGACAAAATTCGAAGAAGAATCGAATACAAACACAAATAAAAATCCCATTCTGTCTTCACTTGTTTGCATTCTAATAATTCACTTCTGTAATAAGGTTTCTCTACCAGTTCGGCATATTTTTTTCTTACTTGATTAACGAATTAAAATGTTGATGACCACAGTTAGCTTGAAATTCAGGCAGATCCATTCTCTACAATTCGCTCAAGAGTCATCAAAACCAATTCTATCAGATCAGTAATCCGACGATTTTAAAACGCTACCGTAATCAGACTAAAAATGTCATGAATCAATTAATTGACAAGCCTGTTGGTCTAGTGGTTAGTGACCATGTCTGCTAAGCCGGAGGTCGTGGGTTTGATTCCCACCCAGGACAGATGTAAAAAAAAGAAATTAAATGCACAAATTTTCTTACCTTGTAATCTCCGAGATCTGACACGGAGCACGTGAGCACAGCTTCCCTGCCGAGGGCTACCGTCACATTCTCGATGGGCCCTATGAAGTCAGGCTCGGCGTCTCTCAGAGACGCGGTGGGGCCCACTTTGCTGATCGGCGATGTCGTTTGATGCCGCATGTTGCTTTTTATTACTGTGGGAGAAACATAACATTAGTTTTACACTTAATTAATAGATGTTATGTGAAGTTATATACAAAATTATATTTGTGTTTTTTTTTTTTCGTGTAATGTAGATGGCTTCTTGTCCAACGAACTAAATGTTATTCATATTCATATATTTATTTGCATTTCATAATTTTACAATAGATGTTGAAGAAGTTTTAAGCTAGGTACAATTATGGATCCTGTTAGGGCACAGCAAAAGGAATTACAATAATTACAAAAATAATTTGGCATATTTGCAGTAAATAATTAGATAGGGAAAGAAATAGGATACAATAATTAATTAGTATTTAAAATAAATCAAAGAAACAAAACAAAATCAAAAACTTTACACTACACAGTTAAAATAGGAACAGTTCGGAAACTTATTCACTTAATTATATCAAAATCTTCCTTTTTAGCATTTCAAGAAACACTTTGGAATTCTTTAATTAATAACTACTTAAATAAAATCGTTTTACCTACTTCAAGACTGTAAAAAATACGCTTAAAAATAAAATAGGTCCTCCAATAACCATCACGATTGACAACGAAAATGAAATCATATTTCCTGAGACGGCGCCAAATTATCATCCATTACAGTGCTTCCGAATCCAAATCTATTACTCCTGAATCCATTGGAAAACGGTGTAGTATTATGCGATTATAGACTAGGACTTGGCCTCATTTAAATTAGGCAGCGATGTTTGAAATTCCGGGTAGGTATGACAGAGATGGACAACCTATTACGAAGGGATTAAAAGGATTGTGAAGACAGTGATATGTTAAAATTGGACTGGAGGAATAAAGACAAGTCGGTGTTTTGTTTGGCCGTGTAGCTGAATAGGGAGTGTGTGTATCAGTCTTTTGTACGAAAAGGTTGGACAAATTACTTATTGCGATTTGTTTTCACGCTTCACTCTATCTTCCTAATAAAATACTAAATTAACGTTTACCAGAATAATAACGTTTTTTTTGTTGTTACTAAATCTGTGCAGAGTAGCAGTATTCGTTTTAGTATCAATAATGAAAAAGAATTTTGCGTAAAACTACAACTTAATGTATACCCACTCAGTAAAATAAGAGTGATGTCATAATAAGCTTCCCTTTTTAAAAATCTCCATAGCGACACTTTTTAAGCTTTATTTTTAGTATCGTGGAACGTAGATACAGTGGCCGGACATATAAAATAGTAATTTATGTGTCATTGTCGACCCTCAGTCAAGTGAGAGAGGTCGGACCCTCGCCGCCTATTCAAATTAGACCAGCGATATATGCTTCCACTCCGATTCGCTCCCTTGTGCTATTTCATAACTTCAAATGTGATTTCGGACACACGATTAAACATAAAACAAGTAAAGATGAAAAGAAACCTTCCCGGAACCCGTGATATTTTATGGTGACACCGAAATGTGTGGGTTTAGTCAAGTGAACTGTATATCCAATATGGAAGAATCTATCCATGGATAAAAAGTGTGAGAAAGCCTTTGAGATAATCTAGGGTTTCAACCATCTCCACACCATTTTTTTTAACAATTGGTTTATTTGCTTGAGCGTCAAGATGTAACACATAGTCCAGCGAGTATGCTCACAAAATAATGTATTTATTTTGGTAGTAGGTATGATGTATATGGTATTGTAAGGAAAGTTAACAAAATACCGCAAAAAGTTGACGTTAAACAGTAGTTATGTTTTAATTCCGTAAAGTTACAGCCAACATTACTACTGAACTCTTTTATATTAAAGCAAGCGTACTGGCACAAAATAAACTCCAAGAAAAAAAGTAAAAAATTCAAAGAACAAAGAAGGAATAAAATCTAAAATGAAAGTAGGCGGTATTCTTTAAAAACAAAACAGAATCGAGATTCGATACGATTCATCTGTTTGTCAATCTGTTACATTTGATGCCACCGGGATAGATCGAGTTACAAGTCCTGCAGATCTCCAACTTATTCCATTTCTTAACCGTTCGTATTGTTTTGGCTTTGCGCCAACCACACTGTTTTGCGAGCGATTTAGTATTTTTATAAAAACTGGTGCTGATCTACCCGAAATGCTTATTCAGTTGGCTCTCGTAATAGCTTCGGTGTCGTGAGAACATTACTTTGCGGACCATTTTACAACTAAAAACTTCTTGCAGGAACTAAATTACTTTAAGTGCACAAGATGTTTGTGGATATTTTGCTGACTTTTTTTTTTTGCTACTAACTTTTTTGGTTGGATAATTAAACCATTCCAACTTCAGACATTAAAATGTAGTATTTAATTAAGAGAAGTTTGTATTTATTTAGTGTAAGGTATGTGTTGGTTTCAGTCATTCACAACATTTTATTAACATACATGTATTAACACAACCCCTCCAAACTGCACATTGTGTTTCTGTTCGGTTACTGTTCACACTTTAAATTAAAATAGAATGGCTATCGTAATGCAAGCTGGACCAGTGGCCACAGAGTATTGACGCGTCTCGTTTCCACAAGGGCAAGAATCCGCTTTGATAGCATATAAGTAATACAGATACACGATATTTTTAAATACACAGTTCACGATTACAAGAAATTTAAGATATTATTCTAGTAATTCTTCTAGTGTATTTCTGATTTTCGAAAAAACATTGTAAATTTTTTCTTATTGCAAGATGAAAATATTTTTGAGGTTAAGTTATCTACCTAAATATTGATCATAACATTATTTATTTTACAAAACGAACATAATATATTACAAAAAAAATATGACTTTAAAATTATCCCCAGCCACCGAACTTTAAAATTGTGAAAGGAATTATCTTGGTCAGTTGACATACGACACTGGACCCGGGCTGTCCAACTTACTAATGCCGGAAATCGCGCGGAAACGCGAAGGGAGGATCTCTACCACAAACTAACCTTGGAGGTTAGTTACATACCCCGACGTGTTTCGGTGACAAATGTCCATCTTTTGTTAGCAGAATCATTATCATTAAGCAAGAGTAATGTCGGTAGGTTTATATTAAATCGTATGGTGTGGTATCGGTGGGTAGGTTTCACTGATTAGACTGCCATCATTATTCTTGAGAGATAAAGGATTTTTTTTGGTTTAAGTAGTAGCATTCATTCCATAGTATTTGATAAGAAAATTTTCTTTGTACTGGTTTTTCTTTGTGGTAAAATTAACACTATCAGTATTTGTATAAGGTTCGATAAATTGTAAATTAATTTGTAGTAATGTCATCGAACAAGTGTTTCAATAGACCAAAATTAAATAGTTTAATGCTTCAAATCCAACCAGATGCTCCGAAATGTTTCAGTATTTTCTTACGGAAAATTCAAACTGCAACCAGAGAATGTTGGAATTCTGAGTTATTTTAGCAACTTTAATATGAAAATGAGTTGCCTCAGCAGAACGTAGTGGCGATCGTAAAAATGCAGATATGTAAATGAAACCATTAAACTGACTGCACCGATTATTAACATTTGCGAACATTTGTGAACATTCTCATACAGTTTTGATTTAGAAATAGTTTTTGTGAACCTTGATGACCCTATTAAAGCTATAGAAACAAGAAAAAAATATATAAAATCAAAAATACGTTTTAATGGGTAACGCTTTAAAATATTTAATACCTACAAAACATTAAAAAAACACCTAAATTGATAATGTTCTCAAGTCGTATTTATTTAAGTCTCTAATTCCTAAAGTGATGACCACAATTAACTTTTATTTACGAGTATAAACTTCATAAACTTAAATTCTATACATTTAAACAAAGTAAGAACACTTATATTCTTATACACCCCAATTAATATTTCTACATTTGCTACATGTAGAAATAATTCAGCTCAATCCTCTATATTTAATAATAGTATTTCTGTCAAACCTTAATCCACCTTTATGCAAATGATTTCCCAATTTATTCCCGATTGCCGCCGGCTAAGTTGGTGGAAGCCATTAATATAATTAACATAGGTTTATATACTTCGATTTGAATACAAGTACCTACTAGAATTTCTTTTGAAATGAACAATACAAAACGGCAAGTCGTATTAGAACTAGGTCATTTCAATTTGCAAGTTTTTAATAGAAGTTGGTGTACCAAATCACACAAAATTATGATGAAAGTGTAATTGTACACGTTTTTTAATACGCGAGATATCTTCAAGAGAAGAGACCCGGTCTTTTTTAAAGGCTTACACGGGGACACAGGTCCAACACGAAGAGGGCTTATTGAGAACTTTAATCTAAAATGTGATGATCTACCAAGAGCCGAGAGAGATAGAGAGTTCTATATTTTATCTGATTGTACAATGTACACATTATTATGGTCTGTTATAATGATAACCCGAGCACTAGCTATGAAGCGTAGAAATAGTGCTTTTATATGAACATTTCATATTGAATATATTAGTAAATGTCGAACTTAATAGTAGACAATATTATTATGTTATATTACATAGTAACGCTATTTATGCGTGCCAATGTTTTTCTAAAGAACATTCAAAGTACTTACTTATATTACTAATACTACATTTAAGATAACTACTTACTTATAAGTATGCCATTTTTATCTACATTTTTATGCAACATCACCAATTTTTGTAAACATACTCGTACTGACTTATGACGTCACAAATCCCACTTATTCGCGCTACAATTGCTAAGATTAGTACTTGTCACGATACGCGATAGTCAACTGTTTCCTTCGTATGCCGCTGCCACGAGATGGCATTACATATCCACTAAGTGACGACGCGTCAAAATAATGATTGATGCCATTTTCCTTATGGCGAGAAGAAAAAATGACAGTCACTTAATGGATTTTTAAAAGGACTTTGGAGGAACACCATTTGTTTTAGTCAGGCCTCTTTTTTGAATAAACTTTTCTTTAATACTGTACTAACAATCTGTGAATGCTCGATACTATTAGAGTGTAATCACAATAGATAAGCATATGATATCATTGATGCCATCATCATCATCATCTTTGTTTAACTAATGCAGAACATAATACAGACGATAGTGATTATGTCATCAGCAAATTATATCTTTGATATTATATAAACCAATCATAAAAACACGACAACCGTTTCCTATATCCATAATTCATAACATTTTACGTGCACACAAGTCATTTACTATTTAAATCGTATGTCAAAACATTCAAAGATTTGTTAGATGTAATAATCAAAGAAACTCGCTCCGAACTCAATGGAGGAAGTAATTTGGAAGTTATTGAGCGAATATTAGCACTTATCAATTGGGAATTTGTGTTTAATGGCCTTATGTTTGGCTCCTTATTCATATGTTCAATTTCCATAATGTGTTATTTTGGTAGTTAATGTTCGAATTTCACGATTTCGAAATGTTATTTCTAAGAAACACTTGCGTTGATGTTTTGAAACTGAGGTTTGAGTGTGGTGGATTTTACTAATATTTTGCAAATTTTGATAATATTTTGTATACTGCCTATATTTGAGCTACAGATTCAAACCCGGTCTTTGAAAGGATTAATCTGCTGTCAAGGTTCATGTTTAGCGTTGTAAATAAATGTTAGTATTTTGATCAACCGATCAAATTAAAAACCTTATTATTGACGGGCCTGTTGGTCTAGTGGTTAGTGACCCTGACTGCTAAGCCGGAGGTCGTGGGTTCGATTCCCACCCAGGACAAATGTTTGTGCGATGAGCACGATCATTTGTTCTGTGTCTGGGTGTGATTTATCTATAATATGTATATATTTAGAAATAATTATATAAGTATGTTTATCAGCTGTCTGATTACCATAACACAAGCTCTGCTTAGCTTGGGATCAGATGGCCGTGTGTGAATATTGTCCCAAGATATTTATTATTATTATTTTATTATAAAACGCTTAGTGAATCCTTGGCTATAATAATAGTAAATACTAGAAATAGATGGGAGTGGACCGGTCACGAATGAGCGACGGGCTAAGATCGTCACTCACTGGACGCCGGAGGAAGGGCATCGTCGTCGAGGTCGTCCGCGGCGAAGGTGGTGTGATGATCTTGTCAGATATGCAGGTCACAAGTGGCCAGAAATAACAAAAGACAAAGAGGATTGGAAGGAAAGAAGGAGGGGCCTTTAGCCAGCAGTGGGATCTTATGAATATTACATAAAAAAAATAGGTTTAAGGTTCTCTAAAACCCGGTCAATTCTTGGCTAAAATGAACAAATTGACCCATAAACTGCTTCATTACCAAAAATAACAAAATTTTATGTCATTTAAAACTAATCATTAAAGGGATAAAGCTAAAAGTCGTTGAAATATCGGATTGTAAATAAACTGACAGCAGCCATAATACTATTGAGCAACGGTGCGAGGCGGAACTAATGCGTTTAGGCAGTCAAAACAATAAGAGAAAACTTCTGGCATTCGGGAAATGCAATAAAAAGAAAAACTAATTCTATGTATCAGATTTTAACCATACTTTTTTTATTCTAACTCATCGTATTTTAAAAGAAATATCGAATACATGAGTATTTTGTTGATATTATAGGTTGTTAGTATTTTTTTTTACCATAAAATAAACTTTCCTCATATTCCGAAAACTGTCTTGCTGTCACCAAAATAAAATTTTTATCTTTTCTTTCAATCTAGTTTTAGACCGAAATACTAAGAAGAGATGATGTAAAAATATATAGATGTTCCTATAAGTAGGTACCATTACTTATGTTTGAGTGCCTTTTTGATCTACTCACAACCTAAAAAAATAATTGAGTAACGAAAATAAACCACCTTCTGGTTAAAGGGAAGCCTAAAAGGATGTATTTATTAACACGTTGAAAAGCCCGCGAAATATGTTAAAAGGATTTCAAGCTTGTATACCTCGCACATAATTAGGAATTCTTGGAAACATACGTGTGTAGGCTTAATTAACATTAATTTTCAGTATTTTGTTTAAAAATACCTTAAAGGATATATTCAAAAAGTTTTGAACCGTATCACTATTTAAAAATACTTGAAGATGTTTTAGTATTGGTAAATTTAGATGTCGTGTGAGACAAATCTTAAGGAACATCAGTTGAATATTTTTATGTCGAGTATTAGTATTGGGGCGTTAACCTTTCAATTTAGGAGGTATTTTATATCCCAAGTCAATGGCTTTTCAAATTCCAATAAGATTTAAGTTTATATCACATAGAATTCGGGAGCACATATTCCTCCGTATCAAATTATCCGCTTTGATATAAAATTAGAAATACCCACACCACTGGCTCTTCGATATCCCTTTGCATCGTTAGCAGCGCTTTGGATCGACGTTAGGATCCGAAAATATCCGGCCCGATGTTTCTGAATCGCCATCTAATCTCACCTCTGATTGCTTACCGTTCCTCACTATTTTTACGACTCAATTCCCGTGTTGAAGTGTGTTAAATTGTAGAGTCGCACTAAAACCCCGCTATTATTCGCTAACCGACTTGAATTAAAGGGTTTTATTAAATTTATAAGGGTACAGCTACCTGCGATTTTACGTATCGCCCCTGAATGAGATTGTTTATTTTGGTTTATCGGTGAATTGCTTTTGGTCTTTAGAACTTTGTACCTCGGATTTTTTGCTGATGGTGTTAATGAGTTTAGGTCTCTTGTTAAATATCTCGTATGTTTTGGTTAAACTTAATAAGTTTTCAAGGGAATCTAGATAAGAATGAGGTATGTGTAGCTCATAATATTTATATTATATAATATCGTCGTATATTTTTAGGAGCGAACCTTCATCGAAAGTTTTATGACAAAATAATTTTCTTGTTATTTTCGACCACCGAAAGTGGACCAAATGGTCTACAAATTGATATATCTATATAAATGTTGTGACAGTTGTGTGTGAAATCTGTTAGCACGTCATTTGTTACAAGCTGGAGACATTTCCGAAAACATCGGTGAAATATTTAACAGCGAGCAATGAATGGGCATCCCCAATAGCGCTCGCGTTACGGAACATGTCATCAATCAGCTACCACACTTTTCACATCCATTCAGTTCTCTTGTTTGTAATGAAAGTGTAGATTAATCATTTGTGTGCAAAAATGGGGCTAAAACACAGGTTCAGTGTTTTTTTGGAGGTCCGCTGTTGTTTGGAGAGTGAGAAGGTTCGCGTTAGGTTTAAGTTGATTTTAAATTAAGGCTTTGAAATTTACTAAAAAATTGTGATGATTCTTTTACTAGTTTTTAACAGTGTTTTAAAACTACGATAATTTTGAACTATTACTTAACAGAAAACTTCTTTTTACGATACCAAAATAAATCTAGGCTAAATTTAAACTATTAAAGTAACAAAAGTCGTAAAAGAAAAAGGTGTAACTTACATTAAGTCTGTAAGAAAATAATAGACTCAGTATATATTTTTGGAAAACAGTACTATCCATATTATCTTAGATCCCAAAAAAACCGGTGATCGTTTTTCAACCTCTGCCAATATTTGATATAGGTAAATCCTCAGGTGACTTCGAATCGTAATTTTGTAGAAATTTTAGTAGAAAAGCTTTAGGTAAGAGCTTAAAGTTTTATTACTGTTCATCGTAAAGTCAATCGTAAGTAAGTCAAAATCGTTGTGAAAGATAAACCGATTAGAGCTAAAATAAAGTCAGGACAGTACAGTTTGGATATTGATAAAAAATTGACAGAATTGTTCGAAATCGAGGTGCAACAGCGCAAGTCACTGTACTTAATGAGAGATTTTCCCATATTCCGATAGAACAAATTATTAAAATTATGTATAAATTAAATGTATAATGTTTCGGTTGAGTATATAATAGTGTACTTGGCAATAAGAACGCAAAATAAATTATACACCAAACACATTACAGTCAGCAGTTTTTAAAACCCTTCAAAATTGAATAAAATTCGCCACATGGAGGCACGTGTCACGTACAAGAATCATTAACAGTATAATAATTTACTTTGGTGCCATGTTGCGTGGTAATAAATTCTTTCACCAAAATAAATCGTTATTACACTGAAAAAGTGCCCTTATATTCTTTATTGCCATACCGTTATTATTTTGTAAATAAAGCCCAAAATTTGACGGTCAATTAATTGCTTCAATAAACAGCTGTAATTACCACGCACCCTTTGGTCCATAACATTTTGGACCGCCAGAATATGATCTCGACCAATTAGAATTCAACAGACCGATAAATTTTATGGAATGGACGACAATACGCCTTAATATGCTTCCTGGATCTTCCTTTGGTGTCTCAAATTGCATCAACGCCCTCAATCATGTCCATCCAATTCGTAATTAGGTATAGTGGACTACGAAAGGTAAATGGTTTTCGAAGTAGCTTGAATAGACCATTATTCGTGTTGAACAGGTCATCTATCACGAAGCGGGGGCTTTCAACGGCCCATAATGAACGTATACCTTTAGTAACCAACGTGGCGCAAATATCCACTAAAATGCTACCCCAAAAAAAGCAAATTGAGCGATTTAGTGCTCATTGAGCTTTCGATCGATATTTGTGTTCAATGTGGATTTATTGTCTTTGTTTTGTAGGTTATTGTTCAACGTTTTGTGTTTATTAGCGTGCTTAGTGGTATAGTTGTTATCTAATAAATATGCTATTACTCAGAGTTACTTCTAGTGTAATTTGAGCAATAAGAGGACTATAACTTATAGTTATATTCCAAGCTTTCCACTGTAGAAAATTATTTACATTTCCTACATAAAAATGCATCAGTAACAAAACGAGGTTCGTGCAAATAGATACCATATTCTCTTCAAACATTTTGTTCACAAGCATTTTCGAATACAAACTGTAAAATCTAAGATTTACTCCCTTTCAAATCAAAGTACTATTTAATTGTGCCCTTCAACCTCCTACTAACACTGAACCAATACAATTATTTCCAGACATAACAAAGGCAGTAATTGTAATTTCTGTTACTTGATCCATTAAGTCCTTAATAATTAAATTCAGAATTGAACTTTGTCTATAAATATTGGTTTGGCCCAACCGTAATTGTGATTGCCAATTTAAAAGTGAGTTTAGAAAATTCGATAAGGCTCGCCACACAGTAGTAAAACTTATTTTCCATGTGATTGCGATCGATAATGGGGCCCTAACGTTTATCCTTTGTGTTTTCAATAAGATTCTCTATTTCGATACCGTTTACTTGGTATAAATTTATTCAAATTGCTACTCTAACCCAGATTTTAATCAAAAGATAAATTCGGTAAGAGTAAACAAATAAATATAAACCACGCGTAAATGGACGCTAACCGCGGTGAAAAAGTTTATATTACAGAAGCAATAATGCTGATAGCCATTAAAACATTAAAATAGGTACTCAAATTACAGTGAATTATATTTTAGTTATAGGTACCTACACTATAGAGATTTTATTTTCAATTAAAATGTTTTAAATAATGTTCGATCGACGTTGATCGTGTTTTGTTTTGATAAACATTTTCCCGGAAGACTTCTAGTATTGTAGAAAATCAATAGAACACATCAAGCCGCGAGGCAAAAGAAAATGGCATTCAATCCCCCATCGAAACAGCTTGGTGGTAAACTTGAGGGGGAGCATCAAACAAATTGATTTCGTCTTTTGAATATAAAGAACAAAGCAAATAAAACAATTGAAAGCGCACCCACTTCGTGTAATATAGAAATTATTATGTCACCCTCTAGAGCAATCTTACTGCCTTACTCTCTCTTACTAATTTGTTTGAATTCAGATACATCCCTCCGTCTTTAAATTTCATCTTTATAAGACAAATCAGGATTTTCTTAGGCATGAAATTGTATGATTGTGGTCTTTGAGTACCATCTGAACAATACTTGAAGATGAGCAACAAATGCATTTATGGCCAGAAATCGGATAAACGATTCTTCGATCTTCGATCTTTGAATATTCATAACTTCATTACACAGTGATAGTGATAGTTCATTATCTTTGACAGGGTTGTCACAAAACTCATTATGGACAATTTACTTTTTTAGATTATGTTTTTTGTAGTTCAGTTTTCCCCTTTTTTTCTTAGCACACTGTAGTATTCATTAGACAACGTCGGTCATTGTTCTTCTTTCATTCTTTGTTGGTGTGCCACAGAGCTTCGAACTAATGTTTCCAAACGCACCTGTGTTTACGAGACATTCTGATTTATGTCTCACGTCCAGAAAACGTTTTTGCCAAGCCTTTCATTGGCGCTTTTGTAATTTAAACCGTAGACTGAAAGTAATAAGGTTTTTAATTAATTGTAGGGTTTTATAAATTAATTGTTGCACTCGTAAAACGCACCATAGATAATAAATACATCAGACAATCATCATAAATGATTACTCTATATTGTTGAATATCCTATAAAACCTATGTGTACTCTATGTGTTTTAGAAATGCATATTTAATATTCAATTTATTAAATTTACTATGATAGTTAAATCGTGTACACAATCTACGTTTGATTTAAATTAATATAAATACTTTTATTGTTTTAACACCACAAATTGTTTTGTGGAATTGAAAGTAAAATGTTACTAGCTTGTATAATATAATTATTTAACGAACTGCTTGGAAATTGAAATTATTTTCGCAACAAACCTGAATATTAAGATGATAACAATCTGCATTTTGTTGTATTTTGTTTTTGTTTATTGATGTATTACTAAAGTCCTAAACAATAATTTTACATTCCTATCCCAACTTTCCAATATGAACATTAATTTTAGTATTATCGAACATTAATAAAAGAGGAAAATAAAAATTTAATAACTATGTATTTTTTGTTGTTCTACTTTTGGGTTTCAGAATTTGTTGTAAAAGACGAGTGAAAAAGATTAAAAGTGGTACCTGCAATGGTCAAATTTAACGCGTTTGTACTACACATCCTACATTCCTTTCCATCCAAAGTACAAATCCTTCAAAGTACAGAAGTGACACTTCAGGCACTTCATCAAGTACTAACTTATCTTAAGTATAACTTATCTTGCATGAGTTGATATTATTACATTATTTTTTGGAAATATATCTAACGGACCAACGGACCTATTCAATTTTTTACTCAAGTTTTTGAAGATCGTGCCCCCTTTTTTGCGGCGGGAAACCTTAAAAAAGCAGTTCTTATGGGGATCAATAAGACCAGGGAGTGTGGAATTTTTACTTCACTAAAACAACCCCGTTGGTTATCATCCGCACAAAGTAAGGGTTGAAGATCATGCACCTAAGTAACAGTATCGACATACAACCTAAACCTAATAATCCCGCTTACAATATGAAAGCTGGGTACACTAGCGTCCGAGGTCAGTAAATCGGGCCGTTAGCCAGAATGGACTGTTGTTAGTTCGCGACAATGAGAGCTATATATCAGCCTGTGGGCTCCATACTCGTGTAATGAATGCACGCGATCACTAGACAGATGAAACGTCTGCCATCAGACGTTAATTCCCTCATCAACGGGGAAATAGTTTAGTAATATCGCTTCATTATTGTGTGTAATGTATCCAGAATCCAGATTAATCGTGACTGTAGTAACAGCTTTTTTATTATTTCATTTGTTTTTATTCTTTCAAAGAGTGTTGCTTGCGAGATGACGTCAGATAGGAACGTGTGGAAGCAGACATGCTGCGCCGACCCCAAATAATAATTGGGATAAGGGCAGGGGAATGATGATTGTTTTTATTCCTAATCCGTAGTGCTTGGTTACTAGGCCTATGAATCTTAGTAGGCAGTCTCAGTTTACCTTGCTTGCATTGCATTTGCAGATCCTGGCTTAAGCCTTAATTTAGTCTAAAGATCAGAAAACATTATCTAAAATTAAATCGAATTGTAAAAAAGATCACAATATAAATCTTCCCCCAATAAGACAACAAATGAAAAGGGAATACGATAAATAATCCTTTAGCCTTTAGGGTTAGACTTTCAACCTGACCTCGAATCGGGTTGCTCTCGATTCTACCTTACCTTAGACCTTATTTTTTATTCATAACTTGTACAGATTTATACCAACACGTGTTGGTAAGTCCTAGAGATTTTTGTGTTATTTGAATACAAAGCTTTACCTAAAAAGACGATATAACAGTATTGCATATCACGGACCTAAGTTCATCGGCATCGGAAATGATCTTATGGTTGACCACGGGTCAGGCAATCACAGCAAAATAAGCTTTAACTTGCTTACATAAGGTTGATTTCAGCTCCAACTTCTAACTGTTACTATTTAGGCATGTGTTCGGTACCATTGTCTCATGTCAAATTGTGTCTCAACTCAATACTCACCGTATTGTTAGATTGTACTCTAAATGATATGAAACCACGACCGACGTTCTGTGGAATGGAGGATAATATTCACGTATGTGGTTTTCCTAACAGAGATGGTTTTGCCATAGAGAATCTAGTAGAAGCCGTACATATCAATCGATAGGTCAAGCTGATTTTAACCAGTACTGAGGTCTGATTGTAGATAATGGGCTATTCTAAAAAAATAATTTGAACTTTCCATACGTTGAAAAGTACGTAAAACTGCCCTTGTCTAGACTCTTCCCAGACGTGTCGCTATGCAGCCATATTAGACTGTAAGGGTGCAGGAATATGAGAGCAAAACTCGCTTAACTTTTATGTGTATACAACAAGTAAAAAAATATGGCAAAATGTAATGAAATTGTCATGTAATAAATATTATAATAAAAATGTAGAGTCATGTTACAAGAAATGTTACCTAAACAATGCACCTGTTTATGACGTAATTGTGAAATAACTAACTAGCGACCACTTAGATTTACTTGAATATATTACATAAAGAATATTAAAATCCACCCACCAAGCTACTAATACAAAACAAAAACTCTAGAGATGGTATCTTTCCTCAAAGCATCCATTACTCGTCTTTCACGCCACCCTCAATAAAAAAGTGTCTCGTATTGTTTCTTGAACTACACAACACATTGTCATCCGTATATACTAAGGGCTAAAGGTTTTGTAAGACGAACAAATGACGACCAAACTCAAAGTATTAGGTTTGATCAAACTTTTACCTAACAGGGTTTGTAGGCAACTTATGTTTTTAGTAGCATATCCCATGTAAATAATAAATATTCCACAACTTTCACACAGCGTCATCTAGTCTCAAACTAGGCAGGGCTGAGTATCATACAACTGATAAACATACTTATAAAAACACACAATATACTTACAATACTTCTAAATACATAAATAACATAAAAATGAAAAATAATTGCGCTCATCACACAAACATTTGTCCTGCGCCAGGGCTTCTAACCACTAAACCAACAGGCCTGTCATTCTCTACAATTTGAAGTTCTCTATTCTTATCGATATAGTGTTGTCTATGCCCATTGATTGAATTGTCAATCATCCACACACTGCAAACTCGATTGATGAAATTACATCAACCTTCAAACTGTTCCAAACAAACTGGTTTGAGACAAAGTTGTTTGATTGTCCCTCTCGCTCTTTACGTAAAAAGCAATATTATTCCTGTATTGTACACTGGTAGAGCATTATTGCGAAACTTAATGTAGCATTACGGAACTAAGAAGCTTCTGTTTCAGTTACTTAAATAATTCTCGACCTTGGTTTTTTACGCGAACGATGCTTAATGGATCGTATACCTAGTAATGTTTGTTCTGCTTTTAGTATAACCTTTGTCTTACAAGATTCTCGTGTTTACAATTGAGGAAAAGTATGGACGTTGTGTTAAGGGTCTTATCTTTCTCGGAAAAGTAACCTGTGTTCCGCGTAACGTGTTGTTGCATTATTTGCTTCACTGAAAATGGTTTTGATATACTTGTAAGAGGATAGCCTGGTTGATTTCACACACACACGCGCTCACACATACGCACTATTAAAAATACATCTCTTGCTGTATTTTTATGTTTAGGATTAGATAAAAAGTATTAAATACATCGATGGCTTAATTCTAGTTAATATCTCATTTGATTTCTTCGTCGTAAGGACTAGAGTCAAGTAGTACTCAATGAATAATCCTCTTTCGTTTGAGTAGCTATAGAATCTCTTTGTAGGTAATCTAAAAGGTAGAACATTAAACTTTAATTTAGACTCTACCTACTGTATATAATTGTGTTAGTAAGGTACGTTATGTTAAAATTGATATTAAACTACTCAGATACTCTAGATGTAAAATACATTACATTTTGATATTATTTGTCTTTTCAAGTACTAACTTTTCAGTATTATAGAAAGGAAGGCACTCCATCTACGAATACGATCAAATATCTTTAAAAATAGATAAGCGACATCGGAAAAACCTGTCGCGTCGAGCCAACAAAGAAGTCTAGAAAGACAGACATTGAAACTGTCTGAGATTTTAAATGGAACGAAAACATCTATTTATGTTTTAGAAAAAAAAGCGATATTTACATTTTTTTACACATATTTATTTATTTAATAATTCATGTACGTATAAAAGAGGTTAAAAAGAACACAACATTACAAACAAGACGTACAAAGGTACTGCTTATTTCTAAAGAAATCTCTCCCAGCAGACGCGCTATAGGAGAAGTGGTTGATAATGGTAGTCAACATAATTTCAAACTACCATAATTTAAAAGCTTTGGAGTATTATTTGACTCTACTTTTTGTTTCACATAAGAGAAGTCTCAATATATTTGGCAAAATGTTCCGAATATTTCTTATAGCTGTCATAGTGTAAGCTTTTTACTATTAAAAGTAAGTGCGAAATGTAATGACCCGTGGTTCCGTCGATAGCATTACGAAGGGAAGTAGAGCATCCTACTCGAGCGAAATAAGTGAGACTTTTCTTGATTTATTCCTCTTTGATATTTTTTGTACGTTCACAATATGTAGAGCCAATTTATGAATATTTATGCGAATCAGAATTTGGCATTTGTTTTTTTGTCTTGATGCTTAGATGTCTTTTTAATAACTACTCCCATATGACGTGAATTTTTTCTCGGTCGTTAATGACTACAAGGTGTGTACCAACATTAATTGTAATTATTGAAGTATTTACATCATAATATTTCTTACTTTGCTCTTATTACATACGCATTACGCAATGACAACTAAATAATCGTAGACAAATTCAAACCGTCCAATCGCTAATAAGCGATATTGTATTGGATAATTGATACATCAACTACTTCATTAGGCTATAATGCTTATATTATATTAAGAACAGGCAAACTTATAACACACTCAACGAATTATGTAGCCATAAAAACAGGCTTTCGACAAAAAAAGTATTATTCATTTCGAGAAAAAAGCAAAGTAAAGTAACTAACTAACCAGTGTAACTAGAACTGCGTATAAAATGTTAAAACCTTAAAATACTGGGCTCCTTTTCTCGAGCGGTCCCTAAACGGCCACTTAGTTAATTACCCCATCAGTTTGGATGCACTAGGTGTTGGTAAGGTAAACAGGGCAACGGAAATGTGAAACATGCTCTTTGAGTTCATGTAAAGTGCGGGAAATATAAATAGAAGTAATGTAATAAGTCGTGTTATATTAAAACTGTGCATAACTGTGAGCTACCGTTTCATATTGGGTTTTAAAATGTGTCTATAGTGTTCACATAATTATAAAAATAACGTATATATTATACAGATTTTGCAATACTGACAATCGATATTTTTATTGATTTAGGTCTTCTTTAAATTTAATAATTCGTAATTTGACACACACATAGTTCATAACATCTTCTTCATACTTAATTACTAAACAAATTTACATTTTGAATAAAGGCTTTTTAAAATGACATGATAAAACGGACACATAAAGCAGTTTTCCCTAACTTTCTTTTAAATATCAACTAAACAGTTCAAAGTATAACATTTTAACAAAGACTGCACAAAATATCTAAAACACAAAATGCATGCATACATAAAATATCGATTTAATGTAAAATTCTGTGAGTCTGGCGTTCACCGGGGCGAGGGTGCACACTTGATCGCTCATCGTGCTGCAAACCTAACAAGCTCCACCTTAATCTGCTAGTCAGCGATTCTATTTTAAGCCTGAGATCGACTTTTGTTTTTTACACCTATTCTGGTAAGATGTGAAATATGAGAGGTTTGAATTGGTAATAGCGGTAACAGTACTTAGCTTATATTGGTAGATTTAAGCAAATAATAGAGTAGTAAGAATAAGTAGAGCTCGTATTATGAGTATTAGACAACTGATAAACATACTTATACATATAAGTTATTATAAAAATATACATATAATATTGCTGAATATACAACGTTGATAAAAGCGAGAGGCATTAAATGAAACCACATATTCTGTATATCATTATAAGGCTACACAACAAAAATCAAATCAATGTAAGCAATATTTTTATAATAACTTTCGTGAGGATGATTCATACTTAAAACGTTATAACGGTTTACTCACGCGTATTTATCGGGATAGCCCGACTAGTTTCGGACCCAACCGGAGCCAACTAGATAACTATGCCTATAAAACTTAGTCACCTAATCAGGAAGATACAGCATGTTCAAACTAAAAAAAAACTAAAAAAATATCCTGTGACTAAACTATTGCTTACATTGATTTGATTTTTGTTGTGTAGCCTTATAATGATATACAGAATATGTGGTTTCATTTAATGCCTCTCGCTTTTATCAACGTTGTATAAATATTATAGATAAATTACACCCAGGCACACAACAAATAATTGAGCTTATCACACAAATATTTGTCCTGGGTTAGAATCGAACCCACAATATCCGGTATAACACTCAGGGCCAACCATTAAACCACCAGGCCAGTCAAAGGATAGACGGGATGTAATGTATTCGGGCATGTTTCTCCTACTATCCAATGGATATCTTCTAATATCACGGTAAGTACGCACTGGTTATTTTAGTTTTTTTTTAGTGAATTTTGTACATCAAATCAAATTAATTGCACCCTCTAAAAACCGATTTTTGAAAATGCATTTACCATTATTTAAGATTTTTTTCACCGACTCACTTACGTTAGGCCATAAGCCGTGATTTATAAACAAATCATTTCTACCATAACACGTCCTTGAATCTTGAAAACCATTTTTATGCTATAAATAACCTAAAAACACTCGCGCTTAAGTACTCATCGTCCGTCAAATCAATTACAAGATTGATTAGAGCAGTGACATCGAGTACCGTAACCAAATTTAAAAAGTTTTCCTTCGCCGACCCTCCGGAACTTTCTCCTAATAGATATAAATGATGCGTAATGGCTGAGGTGGTCTGCTTTATAACGTCATTATTGAAGATATTTTAAGACTGGAAATTAACGGTTAAACTAAATTTTATTTTTTCTTTAAAACGGGTGGTAAATAGAACAGGCTAACAATTTTTTTAAATCCCTGTTGCAGATACATTGATTTCCTTAATGAAAATAAAAAGAATGTTGCACAAGGAACAGTAAAAGATTTGTGTAGTGATCATATCCCTATGACTCTACCACCATGATTTATAGTCTTAATTTAATTATCTATTATCTCTGTCTAACTTTGTATAGAACAAAATTGAATCCTAAATAGCACAGAATATATCTTTTGGCACAATAACCGACGCCCACTAGAAAAACTAGCAAGTAAAACTTTAGTTTGTTTTAATTGTGTTAGTACCTTTACACGTCGAAAAGAATAAAAATGTGTAATTAATTAAAACCAAACTCTTTACCCATATAAAGTTCCCTTTAATTTATTTAACCTGTAGCAAAACAATACACAAACAATTTGCTCGTAACACAACGTTTAATTTATCGTTGAATAAAACAGGAACGAACCCAGAAAGTTTTGTCATTAAATGTTAACAAATACATGAAAACTATTGCGATACTAATTCTCACGGAGAGCTCGTATGTTACGCCTGAAACGAGAGTTTCAGCCGAGATTTGTTAAATGTAATACACGTTTCAGGAAAATTGCATAACTTGATGAACGCTGTTGAAGAAAGTATTGTTAGCTAAAAGGCGCCTTGCATTTCATATTTGGTTTAAAAGTTAAATAAGACTTACTTTGTGAGGATCCTTTTTAATTATTTCGTGCACAATAAAAACAGGAAAATAAGTTTTCAATTTTAATTTGCAAACCTTTTTGATAACGATAACTAAGTATTTCTGTTTCCTATTACTATAACTATTTCCTTGTTTTCATGGATTTCATGGATTTCCGTTCTCACTATAATTTATGTTACACGTACGTTTGGACTGAAACCAGGAAGTATTATTAACCTTATCATCAATGCGTTCCAAATAAAACAAAGGAAAGTCAATTAAAGAAACATTTCAAGGAACAAAGAATATGTTGGAATCATGCTCGCCTCCAAATATTACCCAACAATGTTCTTTACATAAAACCTTACACACTTTAGCAGAATCACCACTAAAATTAATTATTCGCCTTATTCAAGTACCCAGCAGAAAATATAGTCTAATTACTTTTCCTGTTACGCGAGCAAAACTTAATAAACGCTAATTAAAAAACATGATTAAAGGAAACCTTCTCAAACCATGAGGGAGTCATAACTATAAATAATATTGTGACGTAGTTCATTAAGGGTATCGATGAGAATGCTACAATGGGAGCCAGCATGGGGTAATGACGTAATCAAATTGTCGTGGCCCTGCAGTCTGACGGAGGTACCTCTGTCGGGGGCATACGCACGAATACCCCTGATAATAGCCTCGATACATTGCTGGGGTGTTCCTCCGGTGATTTATTACACGCTAAACGGATTCGCTGTTGAGTCGAAGATTTGCTATATCGATGGCCCAACGACCCCTCGAATAGGGGCTACTTACCCCTACAATTTTTAATATAGCCAACGAACAGTAGAATTAATCTTCTCTCTAAATTCAAGGATAACTTGACGAGTTAATTAACGGGATTGCATGTTTACTTTAAGGCGTGTTTAGCAAGGCCCGTTCTATCTTAATAGAACAATAACTGAGGTAAGTTATAATGTTATGTTCTGTACAATTCCACGAAGTAATTGTTGTTATTATAGTAAAACTAAATGTTATTACTAATATGCGGTACAGCATATTGCGAGGGTAAATGTTATGTTCTGCAATTAGAACCCGTTATGAAAATACGTAAGCTCAAAGGCATTGCAGCAAGTTCCTAAATTTCCTGCACTACACCATAATATAATGTTTAAAATTCATAAGGAAACAATTATATAGCATATAATACCTATTATAGTGTACGAAAATGTTTTAAGTGAAATTCTCTAACGTTAGCAGTAACTTATAATTTATTCCGTGTATGCCAACCATTTTAAATGTGGGCAACAATGTTATATCTGGACCAAGAGAATTTCATCGCTTGTTTTACAAATAATAAATTCAAGTATAAAGAAAACTTTTATATTATATCATTTGTGTGAGCTACGATATATTATATTTGAAGAAACAAAGCGAGAGTGAGTTTGACTTATTGCTTTATTCGTGAAAACTCATAACCAAGCAAGTAGCCAAGTAGAGCTACTCACATATCTCAGTAAATTACTTAGTATTTTACTGTAATATTTGTTGGCAAGGTTTTAAAATATGCTCTTAACTTAGATTCGTAGTTTTCTTCTGCCTCGCAAACATAAATTAACTGAAGTTCGGTCAATAAAACTTACACGTGACGTCACTTTTTCGTATAGATTTTCGTAAGCCACTTCTCCTAAAATCTGAAGCACATTGTCTTTGATAATTTTTATTATTTGGATAAACGCAATAAAATATAATGTCTAATATTTTTAAATAATCCACCTAACGCATTAATTCGATTTTTACTTTTCGTACCCCGTCATCAACTCTATAAGTATGTCTGAGTATACTAAAAACACCGGTACAGGCGTCCGGTAACTTCAACAGCACAACGACATTTTGTCAAATATATTTTGCTCCGAGAAACAGTCCCCCTTCTTTCCAACACCCTCCACGCCACCTCGAACCAGTGTCCTAATTATAAAATAAATTTAACGCAAAATAACAACGTCAGGAAACATCAAAACATAAGTCGCCTTAATTTAAACAGCTTAATGTCCAACGAATTTACTTTTACTTGACACTTCTTTCTTACATAATGACGCCCATTACTTTGCGCGGTAAAAAATCTCGCACGACATTTGATAAAATAATCTGAGGCAATTTTCTTGTGAGGGCTTGACGGGGTCGCGAAAAAATGATCCAGAAATAGCCACTTGGAGCAACAATGGTGATTTAGAAACACAATAGATGTGTAGGGGAACTGATGGATTGACACTGTGTGCACTTAGAATAGGGACGTGACAAGGGATATTTTTTTCTCGTATCAAGTATACTACCTACAAAATCTATTTTCAGGAGTTTTGTTAAAAATGGATAAGGAAGTAAATTATACCTAGAAGTTTTTGTTTTCAACCAAAAGTAGGTTTAGTCGCTTGTTAAATAATACATACATAATTTTTTTGTGATTTATTTTCTCGCTTTAATGTCGTTTAGGACCAATAAGGCGACCAAAAACAGGATTATACGTCGTTTCTTTTGTTGATTGAAATATCACATGTAAATTATACGACACATCGTTAGAAGGGAATTTAAATATTAATTGCCAGTTGCCGAACTGTAATATCAACACCCCTCACAAGAGTCGCGTGCGGGCCACAGGGAGCGAAATGTGCAAACAATTAGAAAGGAGCTCTTTTTTGCGCCCTTCGCAACTGGGGTGCCTCACAATGGCACTTTATGTCAACGACAGCTCGCCTCTATTTAAATGCGGCTGGATCTATCTTGCACTAGACATCTGTTACTTTCACACCGACCGTAAATTATATTGTAATGGCCGGCATATTAAAAATAATCGGATTTACTTTTTTTTTCGGAATGAAATATGAATCGGATTTATTTTTCGGTTTTAAATGTGAAAGGGATATAATATTATTACTCGTGTGGATTGAATTCTTAAGTTGATACTGTCGTTGCAAAATTAATTCTTATCCACTTCTAAATGTTGAGCCTTTTCCGTTATTGCCGGGACAACGAAATCGCGTGGCTTGTCAAAGCGCCAATGTTCAATATTTCTTATACGACACTGAAAAGGGTTAAATTAATATCTGAAATTCCTAAAAAGCGACAAAAACATACTAGACAGATACTCTATACAACAAGAGATCAAAGTTAGAACGTTAGCTACAAAGGATTAATCACAACTATCGATTCAAACAATATTGTTCCAGTGTTAACAAAAGAGGGGTGATGTGTTCGTCCCGCGCGTATGTAAATCTATTCAAAAGATTCTTTTGATAACGGTTCTTTGTAAAAGCTGAAGTACGACCTAAAGTCCCATTTTTCTTCTAAATACATAAGCACTGGCAATCGGAAAACTCAACGCGGGATCCACTCTGCGTGAACCTATTCGATCTCATGCATTTAAATTCAGAATTAGTGGAAGCCTTGCCGCAGACCGACTTTTTGCGAAGGTGAGCAAGCTATTCCTCGGATTTCCCTTTAATACCACTTTCATTGAAAACGTGATTGATTTAATAGTCCTTTGTATACTATAAACATTTTATAACTTCGCTTTAGGGGTATGGGAATAAAGGCTTACGACTTTTTGCTTTTGAAATAGCATTTTGTTGAGGACGTGGTGTGACAACATAAATAATCTATCCGAAGACAGCCCCGTGTCTGGCAAGCAGAAAAATGTATCTGGGACATAAAAGGATGGTGGAGGTCGGTTCGTTACGTTTTGTCGGTCCCGAGGGCGTGCCTTACGCGGTGGGCTAGTAGCGCTGTTGCTACATGAATGTTTTATGCTTGCGTCACAATTCAGATTTGTATCCACTAGTGAAGTCAGTTTATTGCCGAGCGTTGTCCCACGTCGGGCAATAAAGGGGCGTGTTTATTGTTTTTCGTATTGCGAGTTCAATGTTTTAGATGCTTCGGCGTTATTTTATTGCCTTTGAATTATGCTATAAAATAATACTACGATTTAGTGTGGCGCGTTTGATGAGCGTTTCATGATAACGACTGATAATGTTGATGAAAGGGTGTTGGGGAGGTGTGCTTTTGTAAGACTGATAAATGTAATGTTTACAATTTAGTAGGTATAGGTACAGTTTAAACATAAAGGCATTTGTGCTTTCAAATCCAATGGGCATTATACGAATATCAAAATTGTCTTTAATTTAGTTTTCCAATTTTATTGAAGCCAATCCCGCTAAAGACTTGGCCAAAATCATCCCTATATAGCACTAAGCTTCAGCAGCGTATCTTTTATTCAGTAAACGTTAACGAAGATTGCTAATCACAATCTTACATCAACGTAAATACTTCGAGACTTCATCGCCATTACGCCATTAGTATATTAATTTATCCTCAAAACATAATAACACATTTTCAGAGCGTTTAACAATTCATATTTTAATTAATATACTGGGGAGGGTTTCTGAAGCTTATATTAAAGGGTAACAGTTACATGCAAATAATCCTGGGATAGATATTATGTTCACGATTTTGGTTTGTTTCAATATCGAGTTGAACTTCATTAGGCCTTTGATATGTATTTGCCGATGTAATATACTGGCTAATTCCGGGCTAGGTTAATTTTAGCCTATGTTCATAGCAGATATGAAGACCATTATTTGTATTTTGTATTGTATGAATTTTGGGTCCATGGATGTGAATTGAGCGGTCTATTTTTGTGTGTATAAGTAGGTATATAGTATAATTATTTTTGCATCTGGTGTGTGATATCCAAAATTACATGAGTTCTTTGTGCCTTGTTACTATTGGAAAACGAAATATAATAAGTACCTTCCTGCTATTACTACGACGGAATGCGGGAAGCGATTTTGTTTTATACTATTAAAGGGTCGCTACTCCTTTATAAAAATAACAATATAGATTGATTTAAAGACAACGCGCAAACTGAAACTTATCTACTCTAAAGTTCAAAATATTTACCAATTACCTATAGGTATATACCTAATAACATTATCAAATAATCTCGGTTCTTTTCTGTCCAATTGCTTTTGACAAGTCATAACGATTGGCTTCCTCACAAAGACCTAAATAAGAACAATATAAAAATATCAAAGTTTTTTTTTCAAAGAAAAATGAATCTTAATATTGTTACTCTTAAAGGTCAAATTGGCAAATAGGTACGAATTATCTCGCATTACTTCACCTACTCGTAGCAATGTGCAGGTAATCGAAAACCCCCTTGACAGCTGTCAACACAGAGCCATACTTACGAAATTGATTAAATTGGCTGTATTTACTTTGTGAGAAATTGGAGACGACAAATAAATCGTTTCTGACAAAACAATATAAGAAGGTATAACGAAATATTTTATTCGAAACGATTTATTTAAACGGTAGTGTTATAAGACAAGTTCAACCCTAATTCGGTACAATTTATTCCTTATCGAAAAGAATTCATATTAAACTATAAAGTTCGTAACAAGAACCTATCCATTTATACGCAAATACGCCGTAATCCCTTAGATCCCTGCGTAGGCTACATTTGCTTAACATTCGTAGTAAACAAATAAAATACATATCACCGACACGTGGCCAAGAAATTACTCGAAATCTGCCAGTAGGCTGCGTCCCCGGCCATACATACAAAATATGACATTTCCCTTTTATTTTGACCGGGGTATACATAAAGCACATTCGTATAAATAACAGATAGGGATTTTTTGCGGGCGTCCGGGTTAAAACATTTGTGATATGAAGGACACCTCTGCGTTATGTTTTACTGGCATACATATGTATGTATTCATGTATGGGTGAGTGCCATGTTATGTCTTCTGTTGTACTCTGCAGGTTTTATACTTGTTTTACTAAAAACACGAGAAATGTGGCGCATTGTGATAAAGTCGCTAATAAAATAAAGTGGGATTTGCTGTCACTAAAATAAATTGACCAATGTCTGCCACCTATGACGTAGCATTCCGCCAAACCCCGCAGTATCGGTCAATAGGTCTATTAGTCGAGCAAACTCATTCCAAACATTTTTGTCGTGAAAAACAAAGCTGTCACGGGAGGGAAACCAATTATCTTCGTTTCGGCCTTAACCTACCAATCGAAATAAAATGTAGAAAATACCAGACGGATGATTGGTTATTACTTTTCCTCGCCGCAAACCTATCAACTTCTAAATTGAAGTCACCGTAATAACTCCTCGTCGATTCTATATAACCATGCGACATGTTCGGATCATTGAATATTCTTGATATTACCTTTGGTGCTCTCCACGACGCAGTCTATCCTCCAGAGAAGCAGCGCCGTATACAGTGTAAGTAGCATCTTGCCACCGCGGGAGCAAAATAATTCACTTTTATGGCCCATCTTCATACACAGCCAAATTTTCGGCAATGCCGCCCTTTATAGGCGAAAGTCGCAACATCACAGCACCACTTTGTTGCTCGAAACAAAAGTCGTACCGACACTGAACGTTATGCGACAGTTACGGCGAACACTTTTACTGTACCGAATTTATACCGTACGACAAAAGTAATTTGTGTAGTATACGATGCATTGACACTGCCGCCATCCGCTTTATATTTCTTTGTTGTTTTATCTGTAACAAAAGAAAATGGAGTTAGGACAGTTTGTGTTCAGTTCCCATCGTTAGTGACCGACGTCATCGTTAGTGTTTTTTGTCGGTAGAAATCTGTGCGTCATACGAAATAGAAAGGATGATAAATATTTCTCGATATTGGAGTTTTTAATCGAATGTCTACAACCACCAAACGTGTAGGTCCATATTTATTGTTGGTAAAGCCGAAAATGATTGAACATACTCAAGCAAAAGGTACTCATCTATTTCTAAGTCTTGCTTCTAGTTATTAATTAGTTTAAGCTTAACTCACATCTGATGGTGGCAGATGGTGCAAAGGCCGAGCGTATATTAATTTGGGAGTCAGAATTTAAACAATTAAATAGTAATATAACTAGCCTACGCACCTATAAATTTAAACTCGAAGACATTTAAAAGTCGATTTTACATAACAAAAGCTTATCCCTGACCTTGTTTAATTCAGGCTAACAATGAAAGTACAGATTACGAGAATTTACGTAAAACCTTACAATATAGGTAAATATTGATGAAAAAGTTCAACAATAGGATAGCAGAAGCTAAAAATAAATAATAATAACCTTTTTAGTTAAGAGACGGCTTAAGAAAGAGTAATTACAGTGTCTCAGGTGTTGTTTTCAGGAATATTTGGCATGAAACATGTTATACAACCTACTTTCACGCTAATCTGGGCAAAGACAAAGGCGAATGTATGAAAAAATGGAATAAGAGTAATACCTGCTTGGTAGACGGTAAACTTCGCTTATTATCCTCAAAACTCTCGACAAAAATATAAATAAGACACATAAATACCTACAATACATTTATCACACAAATTATCCCTAAAAATCCTGAATAATTTTTAAATTAATTTATGGAAAAGAATTTGTACCAAAAACCGTATCTCAGAGAGCAAAATTTTTGCTCATAATTTTAGAATAAACATTAACTTTGTTCCGTATATTTTACTGGTGTCTGATTTTGATTTTAAAAGGCATTTTCTCATTATTGAGTACGGGTTCGAATTAAAAACATACAGAATAATCTCGAATTCATGTACCTACAAGTTTATTTATTTATTAAGTTAAGTAATTATAGATAATCCTCGTCTTGTTCAATCTATGAAAATGACACAATTATGACTCAGACAATTCCATACATTTCAGGATTAACAGCGTTAACAGCAACAGTCATAGAAGTTTCAGTCTGCAAAATTTGAGAGCTAACATAAAAAAAACAAACAACTACAAATAATAAAAGAATTAAAGGAATTATATTTTCGATACTACTCTTAATTTTAATAAAACCAATACGTAATTACCTAAAACATTACCAAACAATAATAACATAACATAAGAACAAACATTTAAAATGTAAATAGCTTTTTATACATATACGTTTGGCGAAATGATTTTCTTTTCTAGTCTTGTTATCGCAGGTAAGACGCGGAATCTCGACGCGGGACCGTCATTTAAGGCATCCCATTACAGGCGCGGTACCGTCAGCAGCAGAAGTCGGTTAACAATATCCGATTAACAAAATGCCTGTATACTTCAACGACATACATTACAGGAATTAAGACATGCTGCGCCGACCCCAAATAATAATTGGGATAAGGGCAAGGGAATGATGATACAGGAATTAGGGCATAGTTTGCTATAACTACAATAGATTTCGAACCTATTTTTTAGGGATTGGAGAACGGCAATTCATTGAATTTGATTCCGTATAGTCACGAGAGACAACTTATATACACGATCAAACAATTGAAATGTTTAAGTTAAAGAAATCGTGAAATTTTCTTTTAAATTAAACATTTTATATTTAGCTTACAATATCAGAAATATTCCATAAGAGCTTCAAAAATTTCGCATAAGAAACAAATTGCAACTGTTCGGTCGGTAAATACATGGTTTTTACAGATGTTTTGGGAAATACTATTGTGTTAACCAAAATTTCTTGCTGACTGTACTTGTGTGAACAATTTTATTTTACGTTTTATTACCAAGCTCATGTTTACAGCTATATTTACCTACTAATGTTATCTCTGGAATTATACTAGTTTTCTTCCTGCTTGAATTCTTGGGATGTTATCATCCTTGATTGCGTGTAATGGCTTCCAATTTGAGGGTCTGTGTAAAGTCTTAAGTAATTGCAGTTTATATAAGATTTTTTCTATTTGATGTTTCGTAAAAAAGAAAAAAGATTAACATAATATGCAACAGTCACTCTGCTTAATTTCATACAGAGTGTTTTGCATCAACAACGTTGCATTTGAAGCGGTATCCTAATGTAGATCTACTTTAACAGATTATTTTGCTCTTTTCTAGAGTCTACAGCATAAATCGCACAATTCGCTCATATTCTTTTATTTTCTAGTCATAAATACGACAATTACTTGCTATTACAAATACAAAACATACAAATTTAAACTCAACGTAACATCAAACCTTCTTGCTACATTTTTTGTTTTATATCTTCAAGCACGGCACTTTAGGTTGCTAATGTAATGTAAAGGACGTACGTAAGGAGTGCTAACTCGACATCTTACACAAGTAGCTATTCGCTTTACGGCTCTTCATAAAAATAGGCTAATACCGTTACTTCGAAACAAGGTTAGGCATAAGGAATGCAAATGTAAGCTTACAGCTGACGTTATAATATTAGTTATGATTTTAATATGATGCAAAAAACAGAAATAGTTTTAAAACGATTACTGAAAATTGTAGTAATATACTTCAAAATAATATTATTTTTAATTAGAAATACAGTATTTTTGTATTCAATGAAAAATATTAACCATTGTTAATTTGTAAAAAGGACAAACCCCCCAGGCAAATAACTTTGTGACGTTTGTTAGCGTTGATAGAAACTCTATGGAGATGACAGAACGGTTCTGTTACTGAACGAAACAAAATGTCATTTCCATAAATTTCAGTGTTTTCTATCGACACATACGATATCAGAAATGCCAATAGGCTAGAATTCTATACAAAAGTGTTTACAGCATTTGCAACCGGTCCCGTGGTAGCAAAGATGTAGACAGAAGTAGGGTGATTTTATTCGGCGTGGGCCCAATGTATCCCCATGGCGCCCAACGGTACCCTTGGTGAGGGTTGAAATAATTACCTATTCACTCTGTAACGAGAAATAATGTACCAATAGTAAACTGTAGTAAATCTAATTAAAGGTTGTAAATAAAAAGTGTAGAAGAGACTGCCTCAAACTGGTCTCGGCTGGAGGGACATTGAAATTGCTGCTCAAGATCGAAATGAGTGAATATTTCTTCTGCGAGCCCTATGTCTGTGATGAGATATAACAAAATGACATCTACATTTTATTAAAAGTTGCTCCACAAGCTTTTAATCTTTAGCTAAGATATTTGTAAATTTAAAATTAAGTAATCTATTCAACTAAATCAAGTAACTCTTTTGTTGACTGCTCAAAGGTTTTTCTTTAAATCTTTTCAAGAAGTTAGGTAATTGTAAGTCAGAACTTTAATAAACTTAGCTATTTAAGTACTCGAATAACATAGTTAAGCTTTAGAATTATTAAGATATTAACAATAGCAAACAAACCTAATCTAATTAGAATTAGGTACTTCAGAAGTTAATTTAGAAAATTATTTGACGTAAAATAGAACCTTCATTAATGTTCTCGTAACTCTTTAGGTAATAAGTTTTATTAAAAAAAAAACTTAATTTGAATAGAAATTAATTATTCTCGATACTTCATTCCTTTAATTTACAAAGGTCTTTTAAATAAAATTCGTAGCAATCAGACACGATAAGAGAAGAAAAGAGTGTAAAGAGGTTAAAGAAAGTATTGCTATTTAGTTACACATTTAAAACAGTCTACTTTTACAGCACAAAATAAGAATACACGAACTGAGCAGCAAATCCATTAAAGATTAAAACCCAGCACTTATCCTTCAACTTCAATTTTATTTAAGTAGTCTCTTTCATACTGCATAATGTCATGAGATGGGTTAAAAGATTCTTACATATGCCAGCATGCATCCTCGCATATGCTGACATATGCTACATACGATAGCAACTGTAAAACATTATTATATCTTCACGATATTACTCCGACGAATGATAAATGAATGAAAATGAGGAGTGCTTCATATTTTGTATGACATTTGTCATTCATTCAGCGGAAATGAGGCTTGTATGTATGAAACTTGTTTTATTGTCTGTTTGATGAATGCAGGCGCCGGAGTGCAAGCCTCTCATTCATTGTGAGTTATTTTGTTTATTGGTTTTTATTGTTATATTTAAATGAATTTTATATTTTGATGTTAAAACGACGAGATTAATTATGCGTTCTGAAGCTTTAAATATAAATTTTCAACATATTACATCAACGATATATTTAATGTTTTCGAGTACATACCTAAGATAAGTCACTTTGCGAAATAACATTACACAAATGCCTGTTTAATTAACGCGAGGTAAAAGGATTAAAAACAACATAAATTGACTAAAACGCAATAAACTATACACTTTACTACTAATAAAAATATAATAAACTGTCTCAACAACACCAATTAACCGAAAATAGACAACAAAATTATAAAAGTAATTATTTATTTCTAGCCTTCAAAACATCCAGTCACATATAATATTCGGAGTAGACATCAGCAGTTTCTAATATATCAAGTTTCAGTGTAACTTAGTAGAGAAAAAAATGTAGAGTTTCGTTCCCAAGGGTTCTATTCTCGTGCCGGCGGCGGGGACGATATTCTTAGATGATAATTAACTCTTTATGGGCGGGGACATCTGTTTACAAGGTACAGACAGCAACAAAAGTGGAATGAAATGCAATAAGTGGGAATCGCGATAAGAAAATGACTACATCAGATAATCATCGCTCAGATAGTACAAAAGTCAATTGTAGAGCGGTGTTTTGTAAATTTTATTGTTTAAACTTTTGTTGCTGATTGTACATTTATAGACGGGACGGAGAATACTTTAAATGTAATGTGCATTGCCATATTTATTGTCTAATTTGTATATTCGCCAGCAGTTTTTTAATGGTTGAAAATGAGCTTTTTAAAGAGTCACGTTTATTTTGTTTAATAAACATGAATGTTAAATAGGTTTTTAGCGTAGATTCAAAACGTGTTTGCACTTGAGTTTTTTTTTTTTAATTTTCTTAGGTAGTATTTTTAGTTCATTTGGTTTAAAAGTTTTTTCCAAAGAAGTTTTATTAGCTTTATTGAAATGTAGCGCTGCGATTGTATTGAATATGATAGGTATATTAATGTTCATTTATATGAACGTATAAATCATCATATCAATGTCAAAAAAAACACTTGTCATTAATCATCATTAAAATAATTATGAGTTTTTAACACGGTTTTTAATTACCATCGCTACATCCAATGAATGAATTGTCCGTGTGGTGTCCGGATACAAAGAATAGCACCACCCCATATCCTCCACTGGGTGTCGTAAAAGGCGACTAATGGACCTTAAGACCCAGTGCACTGTACCAAGCACCTTGGGTCACCCGAATGGTGGCGGGTAAACAACCAACAATCGCATTCCCAAAGAGGGTTAGTGTCAGGCAGGCGGCCGACTATAAAACCATAGCCAAAACTTTAAGCAACATGTCTAGAAGACGTGTTGCGCCGACCCCAAGTAAAAATTGGGATAAGGGCAGGGGAATGATGATCGCTACATCCAATGAAATGATTAATATCTATGTTAGATAGCTATTTATATAAAACAACTAAAATGTCTTAGGCTAATAAAACACATTTTCAAACGAATTTGATACTCTACATATTATAGACGAATTTGATATTCTACATACAGATGTGTCAGTAACTACACAATAAATACAATCCCTCCTGAAATTTAAGCAACACGCAAAAAGCTAGTTACGACTTGTAGAAATAAAGACACGCCCGATAGGGCTTTATCTCCTAGCCGCAAGGGACTCTAAAGATAACTTAGCTAGCACGAAACGGTAAAAAAACACGATTGTAATAAATTCTAAACGTGTATCAAGGGGCTTACTAGCACTCAAACCAATACTGCTGCAGTTGTGGAAGCGAGATAGCGCTCTACAAAATGTAGAGCAATGTAGAGCGGCGTCTCTTTTTCCAACTGCAATAACGAGGTGATGGTAGTTTCCCAGTAGTGGGTAATACCATCTGGTGTATAAAGTATATGTAACAACATGACTAACTGCTTGAATATGTTGTAAAGAAGTGAATGCACGTGTGTTGGTACTTAGTCTTTGTTTTGATTAAGTTAATGGGCTATTTTATGGTGGGATTTTTAGTAATTAGTATCAGGTATAAAAATATTTTTTATAGGCTTGTTTGTTATCCCACTGATGGGATGAGATGATATCCTTTGACTCTGGGTTCATCATCTAATGAAAATAAACTAGGAATGTTTTTTTTTAACCTTACTGAAACAATATAGCCAAAAACAGATAAAAACACCAAAAATTTGCTATCCTATAACTTTGTTGCGGTCTTGTAAAGTGATATCATAAGTACGATATGTAAAAGTAATACTAAAGAACAAAATAAAACCCTAAGTATATAATTTCATTAATAGTTAGTAGTTCTACTAATGATTTATGTAGCATCTCGAAATACCAAATGTAGAACAAATAATTCTACAATCCTGTTAAAACGCATAAAGATTAATCTGTAACAATCTCTATAGGAATCAACTAATCACTAATCAGACTTTAACAAACACAAATGCTTTTATCACGAACGGTAATGGATTGTATACTTAAACTGGGATTAACTGCCATGCAACTTTGTAGCAAGGTACATAATAAATCAGCTTCATTAACTTTGGCCTACCTGTAGCTTGTAGTGTCCTCCAAACTTACTCGTGCTAGCTCTTAACTAATTCACATATCTAATGGCAGCCATCCATTATATCGCCTTTGTTACTTTGTGATTGGTGAATAAATAAGTAATTTTAGTTCGTGTCGCTAGGATAGTTTGGTTCCGTACTAAAATGCTATTAACATGTGTTTTAAGTCAAGTTCTGGTATTATTCCTCTCTTTTCCGACTTTTGCCGTGCCTGATAGAGTTCACAATTGTTACCTTTATACCTAATATAAGATCTATGTATACATTGTGTAGAGCAAATAAAGTATTGAGTATTGTTTTATGATAGCTTTTGATTTACTGCTTTTATTAGTTTACATTCTTTAGCGTAGGCTAATGAATACGCAATCAAATTTAATACACATAAAGTACAATCGATATTGTAGCAAAATATTATTTATGCTGTGTTAAACTTGCGAAAAAAATTGGTACATCGATAGCCATCAGAATGGATTGAGGTCAAGTACTGATTAACACAAAAAACAATTTGGATCCGATTTCAGAGAAAATGTTTACAGTAATCTACAACGTTACGAAAAACAATAAAATATATCTCTCTCTCTCTTACGGATATATTCTGTTTTAAAGCATGATAGCACTCAGTTTATTTTCTGACAAAAAAAAACAAGTGAACCTTTTACTAACAGAACTCTAAAACATACTTCAAGTTGTCCAAGAAACTAGTAGATATTTAATTTAGAGTGGACCCAAAAGCGGTGCCATTAGGAAAGTAATTAGTATTGGATACGAAAGGTCCCCAAACTGATAAATATTGCAGAAGTAAAGTCGCGCGGGTAACGGAACTTTGTCGGTGCTTTCACATTCGTAGGTATGCGTAGTAAGGTATAGGTATCTTATGACGTAGAAGAAAATGTAAGAATAGAGACTGTTAAGATAGAGATGTTAAGATAAAAAGTATGGTTGCGTTTTATTGATTAGTTTTTCCTTCAACAGGCCTGGACAACATTTAATAGATTTAGAGTAATTAACGTTTTTCTCTTGATGTCAAAGTTATGCTCTGAATCTTCGTCCAGGTCCGTTTGGGACGCACGCATAAATTTTAATGTACCGTCGTATACCTCAATCTGAGGCATGCGGGCCCATTCGCGGTGCATGCCTCGCCATGTCTGGACGCGACTGTACGTAACCGATTTAATTCTGTTATTCATAACAAAACCTACAAGCTATTTGGAGAAATAAAGGCTTAAAATCTCAGATAAAACAAAGGGCATTTATCATGAAATATAATTTAACGGAATTCTCAAAAATAAAATAAAGACATTTCGTCACCGATAATATTGGTACATCTCATGAATTTGAGTTCGATATGTATTATTGTTTACTGGAAAATTGTATAAAGAACAAAACGAAATTATTAATACTTTTAGTTCATAGAATTCTGGCAATTAATTTGAAAGCAACGTTGTTCATTTGATAGAATACTTTAAAGTTACATCTCAACTAAAATTAGCCCTTATTACATTTAAACTTTACACTCTTGTAAGAACTCAGTCTATATTCCTTGAAGGTCTATTTTCGTTTCAATAAACAGCAACCACGCTTACAAACCAGTGGGCAGAAGCAAGTACAAAATAAATAGATGACATGTATTCACAGCCACGCACAATGTTACGTAGGTCGCAATACCTTTTTTGTCGTCCGAACCCTTTTGTATTATTTCTTGTACACAACTGTGATATCGGTAAATAATAGCAACATTATACCTTTGTTCAATTTTGATCCGCAATTTATGTTCAGTATTCGGATGGAAATTCACGTGCCGTTACAGGTACCTGTATTTATACAGGCTCGTGTATATTTGTGAGTAAATGTTTGTATACGCGTTATTGGAGATTCGGCGGCAAGATTGTACGTGTTAGCAATACCATAAAACATTCGAGAATGTTCTGGAGGTGGGGCGTTGTATTAGGCCGAGAATTCATAGATTAATTATTGACCGAATGGCTGCACTAATGAACGATTATGTCTAAGCGTTGTACGCAAACATGATCTGCAAATAGATTATTTAGTTGGACATCGTAGCTACCAACACCCACACTAATCGAAGCCTTCTAATTAAATGAAATATTGACGTATGTCCTAGCATATATACATATGTAGATACAGACGGGATAATCCTTGGTCACATTATTTACTTCCGATTAATATAAACGCGGAAGCGTGTGAGCGTGGATGGTTGTTCATTCTATGTTTAAACGGCTAGATAATTTTTTTATGGAGTTAGCTGATACTCCAAATTAACACAGACTACATTTTAACCGACTGTGTTGGAGATAGAGTATAACCGGTATTCGTGCAGACAAAGTCGCGGGCAACAGCTAGTACTACAAAATGACATCCAAATGTGAACTATAATACAATTTTTAAACAGTTTCATACACCTTTGTAAGATACAAAACGATCCTTAGTTCACTTAAATATACTTAATGTTGTATTAGCTCAGAGAACTGCTCTTGAAAGTGTCACATCAATCAGTCTTTAAATAAATTTCACGTTCTATTAGAAACCACGATAAGTCGACGAAGTTTCAATGTTAGTTAAAAGAAATTATGTTCATGATATACCGTCTATGTTTTTTTTTAATGAATATCAAACCTTTTACTAAATATTCTTTAAAAAATGTTTGCTAAAATGTTTTTGTGTAGAGGAAAAAAATCTGACAAAAATACAATGTGGAGTAAAAATCTAAAATAGCACACAACACGTATTTTTCCCTTCGTGTGAAAATGTATACCCAACACGACCGTAATGGATCATTTATTAAATTTTTCAATGACAAACACTTTCATTCTTTAATATTTTAGCTTAATTAAAAAAAAACTTTTTGGTGTTCTTTCAAAAGGTTTTAATTAAAAGGCCGATATCCGATATCCCTTTTATCATTAGACTTAGAAACTCGAGATATATTTTTGCGTGTTTTATTTTATCTAGAAAATTCGTCGTGATTCTTCGGTTTATAGATAATTCTGTTTGAACGTTAAGTGTGGGCCAAGGGAACAATTACATCAGAGTCTGAAGAAAGTATGATTATGTGGAGAACTTTATCTTTCGTGTTCGAGGGAGAAGTTTGATGTGTCTGGCTTTTTATTTGTTTCTTTGATGGACTTGTGGTTACATACAATATCTCAGCTATTCGTTTATTTTTCTCATATTTTTCCTGTTGGAGATAGTGAATACAAGATACCTTAGAATTTGTAAACGCTTAGGATAGCATATTTGCTGGTTCAATACTGTGAAACAAGGTATAATAGATAGATTCGATAATAATGTTCTTTAATTAAAATAGAGACCAAACAAAATGTCATTTGTGTATTTGTAAATATTTTATTGTAATAACTTTCGTGAGGTTAATTCATAATGATAATTATTATGTTGGCTATTTACTTGATATTAACTCACGCGTATTTATAGGGACAACCCGACTAGTTTCGGACCCAACCGGAGTCCTTAATCATGGGCTGACACGACGAGGTCGTGAGCGAACTAACGTCTAGTTGAGTTATCCCGATAAAAACCCCGTAAACCGTTAAAATATAATTAAAGACTATTGTACATGTTGCTTACAAAAATTATTTCAGTATTTAAAGCTACAAGTTCGACTATAATATATGTACTCTATAGATTCTACTGACGTATTTAGCTGATCAGTATGTCTATCCCAATTTAAAAGCGATGAAGCAATTCGTGTCTAATTGACGGTTAAGAAACGCTGATAGATCTTAGCTCATTGTTTCCACAACGGCGCAACTAAGTCGTTTGCACATGAAAACGGTAGATTAACCTCGATTTCATAATAACTGGGATTCAGTTTCGAAACGAAACGAGAGCTGTATGTAGAATATGAGGGGATTAATATGAGGCATATTTAGGCTAACTGGACAGTGTTTTGACATATTAATTCCGTTTGAGTTGACAGTAAAAAAACAAAAGACGATTCTGAAGTGGTTTAATCGCCATCTTTTTAATGAAATAGATGGGATTGGTTATTGAAATCACAACAGTATTGGTTCGATGAAATAAAACATTGAGTTTCAGCTCTATTCTTAAATTTTGGGAAATCGCAAAATTTATTGTTTTTTTTTTTCTCAACCTCAATGCGATTCACAGAACACATCCATTTATCAAGTTTCAACAGTATTAGCATAATAGTAAAGGAAAAAGGTGGCTGTAATATAGGGACGAACAAACAATCAGGCATGACAAATCCATAAGATCGGTACGGAACCCTAAAAACTAAATTAAAAAAAGAAAAATTCTTTTAAAGATTATCATTATCGTTACGTGGTAACTTACCTATTTATTGATATGGGGTATCAAAATAACTTAATCAGATCGGAACAGTCTATTTTAATTAAATATGTCGCAATCTTTTTTATTCTTAGAATATTCAATTTAATCTGGTGCGATCATTTTAATTATAATAAATTAAACTTAATTATGTAACTAAAATCTATTTTCTATGAAATCTCAATGATAAAGTTTTGATAAACAAAACTTCATTTCTAGATTCAATACTGAATTAGGGCTAAAATTTAAATTGTCTTCATGTAAACAATGACTTAATTAAAAAAATAGTAATAATTATATTTATACTTTACTCAAGAGTGCGCAATAACAAAACGCTAAAGACGCTTATTATTAAAGACATCAAAATTGTTTAACGAATAAAAAACATTTACTTTCAATCGATATTTTTTTTTAATAAGTTCGTACCTGCTCTAAATATTTCTTAATACAGAAGTTCAATTCGATAAAGTGATTCAGACCTGTCAACAGACTACTTCGAAACGGAAAAAAAAGTTCCGAAGTCGTCTCCGAGAATCCATTTAACTTTTAATTAACCGCTGGAGATATTCGTCCCTTAGGTAGTTCTACGTATTATTTATATGTGTATTCCTTTGTTTTACCATTTACCGTGTTATATGACATCCTACATGACGCAATTTAAATAATGAGCGATACTTTCGAAACCATCCGCGAAGGCGTACACCGCGATATTAATTATCATTTTAATTATTACTCCATATTAATTCTGTGACGTATTCCCTAGGGCATTGGTTAAGCAGTGACAAAGACCATAAAATTGGCAAGAGTACATTCCCATCTGCTTTGAACACGTAATTAAATTGTGGAATCATTTCGTTAATTACAGAAATTTGATTGAGTTTGATTGTTTACGTACAATTTTGATTCGATGGTAAATTTTATGCTAAATTAAGTGGTGTTTGTTAATAAATAATACCACGAATATTTAATTTTGTTTACGTATTTGTATAATGTTGTGATATCATGGGATTCCTTTGCCGCATTTTTCTAATAGTTTCATATTGACAACTGAAAATATGGTGAATTATTGGTACCTACTAATTACACATAGCACGTATTTATTTGGGAAAAATACACGATTTTTTTAATAATATGGGTATAGGTTTGTACTGCTAAAAGTTACAAAATAATTATTTCAACCACGGAAAATCTGTCTATAGCTATGTTTTCAATAAAAGGGCCGACGGCAGGGGGTTTCAATTCGCTTTTGTATTCATGGCACATACTGGAAGACCCTAACAACCCCTGTGACCCGCGATTCCTTGTATGGTGTAGAAACGTTCGATAGGTGTACGATGTTTGGTGGTCCGAAAAGAGTATACAATGCGTGTTGATGTGTTTTTGTTATTTTTTACCCTGGACACGAAAATGAAACAGTAATTTGAGCACACCATGTCTTTGGTACCGCAATACTTAAACAAGTAATCTACCAGAAAACAAAAGCAATCGACTTTTGTTTTCTGCCGTTCTCTTAGGCGTGATTCATGAATACTGGTGCTACCATTTACAAGATACAAGGAAAAATGCATAGGACTTAACAGTAAAATGTTTTAGAAACTCAAACAATTAAAGAAACAGAATCAATTTAAAAAAATGAATGTAAATAATGTAAGATAGTGGCCAAATTTTACATTGACAGTTATATACAAGTACTAAGACACATAAATTTTCATAATTTTATCTCAGTGCATCTGCCTAAACAACAAAAAGGTTCAACTTACTGAACATAGCTCAAAATCACTTTGACAGTCGTCCAATTGCGGCTTTTATAAGTTAGATCAAAGGAAACTTTATAGTAAATAATATAAAACCGGCCTTCAATATTTGAAACGTGTAGGAAATTCGTTAAGTTTGTCATAAAAAAACGAAAAACTAATTTACCTTCCTAATAGATAGAAATCTGATATTTTTCTGAAGACTATTAGATGTTGTTGATTTTATTTTCTAGATTTACCCTTAAACTGTACAGTAGGGCCCCAGACTGTACATTCTGATTAATTTGCCTTATGGAAGAGAGAAAAACTGCCATTATAGAAGAATGACAGCACATTTCTAGAATAAAATTATTAATCCTGTTTTCATTCACAAATATATTACTTATTTTTTCCATTTGAAAAAAAAATGCATTACTAGTCAAACATAATATTTTCCAAGTATTTTGCAGCAAGCACCAAATAAATGAAATTCCTAACAAAGCTTGGGGTACAAAAAACCAGTATTTTCTGCAAAACGACTAAGAATTCACATTTGAGGGTTGAGAGCGTGCCTGCATGGATGTAACGACCGTTTAAAAGCATTATGTAAATGAACCAAACTCTTAGTGTGATTAGATTAGAACAAAGTGCGTTTATTATTCCAAGTGGAGGCAGTTTTTGTTTATAAAGTTGTTAATAAGACATTCATTTAATGAATTGAATTAAGCTCTTGTATTGCTAAAAAATAGAAAAAAAAATACAGTAATCGAGAAAGTTGATCAGATGGTAAATAAACGCTAATAAAGAAACCTGTTTTGTGTGCTTAAAATACGTATAATTTTTACGTTGGTAGTTAATTATAGTCAATAATCTACTTATAAAAAAACCATTGTTTGGTAAAAGTTAAGATCGGTTTCTGGCTTTATGCTATTCTAGATCACCATACCTTATTGATTTACATTTAAAACCTGCATAGAAAAAACGAAAATGCTTAAATACACATGCCATTCAATTATGACAAAAAAGACAATCTTTTAAAAAAACAAAACACTATCGGAAAACAAAATCGAACATTCTTAAAAAAAACGCCCGAGTTTTTGTCACTGAACATTTCTGTAGCTTTAAAAATACTTGTCACCGTGCTAGTCAGATCGTGTAACACGGGGCTATTAGTGCTTCTATAATTAGCCAAGACCAGTCGACAGTGGCCCTTTGATTCCCCTCGTAAAGTATCAAATGCCTTTTAATTTATTGCCGAGATGAAATTTAAGTCATTGTAAATCTACTTGTACATGATTTTGAATGGAATTTCTGTAATAAAATTAAGTGGAAATAAAATGCAATATATTTTCTACTGTTTATTTTAGGCTCATTCTATTTTTTATGGTACATTTTTTGTCAAATGACATCTGTCATCATTAATGATAAATTGTGAGCATACTTCTTGCTTATTAAACCAAGTGCTTACTGCAACGTTATTAACGTTTAAGGTAGATAATTATGATGGTTTGACAATTTGAAATCATTTGAGCTATAAGCTAACTTATCAATCGTAAATAAGAAGAGTTTCTTCAAATTTACGAAACAAAATAATTGAATAGCAGATCTCACTCGTAAAAATATCATGATAAAACTAATATTACTATCGAATTATTGACCGTTTGATTTAGTATACCGATTCGAGGTTTTAGTGTCTATTACCACACAGTATACGAACGGTCTCACCCCAGTAAATACTAATGGGAAGACAAATCTATGCATGAGTGGTTAGCAAGTGGAACTGATTGGAAGCAATCCTTCATTCACCCAGACGTGTCTAGCTCGGTGTATCGAGCTTCAAGCGTGTCTAGGAGAAGTCTGGATAGTCCTAGAACTAAACTGTAGCAAGGTAATGCACGGAAAAATAAAACAAAAGAAGAAAAAATTAAGAGGGTATTTTGGAATACGAATTTCCGAAAGAATATAGTTCTGAAATGGCCAATGACAATGCACCTTTTGGAAGTGTAATTCCATTTAAATATGTAATAAAATTTGCTATCATAATTCCTTACTTAGTTATTTTAGTCATCGATAAATAAAGATGACATTTGCCCTGCCGAAAGATAACTAAAAAGTCTTACCTTTTTTAGATATTCTAGGCAAGACAGATTTTTTTGTTATTTGACATTGGGGACGAGAGGTCACAGGTCTCTCCAGTTGGTAAGTAAATATCGTTTTCGTAACGACCCATATGAGTTCTGTGGGTTTTTATATCTACTGATAGAAAATTGTCCAAACAACTGTAAAAAACCAAGATATGAAAATTTTTAGAATCAAAGCACACCCGTTCTGTCTGATTATTAAGCATTATTTTCTCTTAATTTGTATCCCAATTTACTCCATTATGGAGGGAAAGCAAGAAACTCCATGGGTGTTTTCATATTATTCTAATCAATCCGAAAATGGAAGACGTAATTTCCCTACAATTTACCTAAACATGTCAGTAAATAACATATTAAAATACGCCATTCTTTATGACGTGACGCGAAATTACGTATTAAGGGATAATAATACACTTTCGCGTCCCAAACAACTCATAAGCAAACAACCGTGAAATTAAACACATGTAAGCCTTAATGTGATTTTTAAAGCAAACGAGATTACAAATAATGTTTATCAAAATATGCGATATTTAAATATTGAGCTCAAAAGACCCGAAAACTTTCGTCCGAGACCCTTATATCAACTTTGTTGTAATAAATATGTTTGTTGGCTAAGTATGTGCTATCTCGGGAGCATAATTGAAAAACTTCTGACAGGGGTTAAACTGGTTCCGCCGCGTGTAGGCCGTGTCTTGCGAGTTGACTATAATGTCGGTATTGCCGTGGGAATTATTGCTGTTTAATTAAATTGCCGAATTCCAAGGCTCAGTTTAAGTTCTATTGGAACAAGGTTGTAACGCGCGTGTAATGGCTGTACTAGTAATAGAACATCGTGTTTCGTGGGTAACTATTCTTGTTACTGTTTGAAATGAAACTTAATTTAACGAATATTAATCAGACGAATTGTTGTCGTCTGATTATCTTTAGGATAAAGATTATTTCACCATATTATTTAATACATTTTGGTATACACGAGATATTGTATCTACGTTCTGTGGATTACATCAGCGACTCAGAAAAGAACAGAAACAAATGAAAAGACCTTACGGTATAACTTTTTTCATGCTGTAATCAGGTGAGTATACTGCATCAATCGAATGGTGTCTTTAAATGAACCTTTAATGTTTTGAGAAACCCTCCATGATCAAGAATGTAATTCCTTAATGCAGTAAGTCTTTTTCTTCGACAGGCCTGTTGGTCTAGTGGTAAGTGGCCCTGACTGCTATACCAGAGGTCAGGAGTTCGATCCCCACCCAAGACCAATGTTTGTGTGATGAGCACGCTCACTTGTTCTACGTCTGGGTGTAATTTATCTGTAGTATGTTTGTATTTAGAAGTAAATGTATGTTTATCAGTTGTCTAGTACTTATCTGTTAAACTTCTTAAATTTCTATTATCATAATGTTTTGTAAATCACGCAATTAAAGATCGATTGACAGGATGAGATAGAGTTCAAGTAATATCTTCTTTTTCAGAACGGATATTAGGCGTTTAGATTACAATATCTTACAATCTTTGGAACGTAATTAGATGTAAGTGATGATGAGTGATAAATAAATTGTAATTTTTCCTCAACAAGCGCCAATCAATTAAGTAATTATCTAAAGAAATAACAAAGTCATGTCATTATCGCTATTAAAATGAAATTTTAAACGCTTTGTTGTCTGTCCATCTATTTTCTAATGTATTAGTTAAATTAAATAACAGCCAGGCTGAAAAAACCTGAGAAATCAGTGCTATTCTAATCTTCAAATTGAAATCTGCACAGGCATACCATAGTCACATAAACTGCCCGCATTTTTTTGTTATTCAATACTAATTAACCTAATATTCATTAATTGTTATACTTGTGCCTAAAATGTTCTATAAATATTCTTGTCCAGAATATCATATAGTCACTTTAGTAAATTAACATAATTTCTGGACTCCTTTCAGCCTTTTTATGCAGTACAATGAAAATTAATAAACATTAATTTGACGCGAGTTTAATAATGGGATTATCGTGCAATACAACTTTTTTTGAATATTTCGCGCAAAGCTACAGAATCGAGGCTCTACAAGTATGCATGAGAGCTCATAATTAACTTGTAAACAGGTTTAATTAATATTTATTTAGGGAAATATTTACGTAAATGTACCAGGATAATATGGTAATGTATTTTTGTGTGAATTAAATTTTCCTTTATGAAAAAATAGAAGCAAGACAAGGATTCTTTAAATGAAAGATGAATTACTAACAACTGCGAATCATTGAATATAATATACTACTTAGTCACTAAGATAAGTCTGGCAAGATACAAAAAAAGATAGAGTAATTAAACAATGACCAACGTAAAAAAAAAACCCTCGACCATTCGACTAGACATGACTTCGCACTTCACAAAACAGATCACGATCAATTAATTTCCATAGCCATAGAACTGCCTATCTTCGGTATATCAAACCAATTAAACCAACTTCAGATACTGGTATAATCGTAGTAACAAAATCGGTTTTCCAAACGGTATCAATACTTAGTAAATGCTATTATCTGGATATTCTGTGAATAATATAAGTAGATAGCAAGCAATCTTCTTAGGAACACCTGCGTTAAAAGTCCTTATCATCAAAGTGTATGTAATGAACGTTTAATCATGTTCTTAAATCATCATGTTTTGATCTTAAAACGTAATACTACTATCATCGATTTAATTTCTTGTTCTCAAAACTTAAATTAAACGAACTACAAGTCTCATGTAAAAGCATATATTTGACAATTTAGCTTGCAGCCATGACACGAAATAAAGTCTCGCGATTCGGAAATAAGGTGTCACAGCACAACGCGATCTAGTAGATTATTAACAAATAAAAAAAATATAAATATACGAGTAATGAAATAATAAGTCATTTTCATGTAGATAATATGTTGGAACTTAACTAATACTTATCACGCTGAAGAGTTAGTTAGAAGTTATTTTTCGAATTTCATAATCCATTTATCGAGGAAGATTAGGTACAGGATACATAACATCACGCTAAGATTAATAAAACATGTCAGTTTGGGATTACCAATATTTAATATGGGCATATTTTCTAAGCTTCTCTGAGTTTTCAGCATTAAAACAAACTGAGACTGCAGTTTATAGCTAAATAAGAGCACGTCACATTACCTAAAGGACTTAACAGAAACACTAAAGACATCACACAAGTATCTAAAACCACCAGGGAAACCACATTCCGGGTATTCCCTTCATATTCCACGTAAACAGAACGAGCGTTTTATACCACAGCCGATAATATATGCAAATTATATTTGTTGCTCAGAATCTAAGCACAGAATACTCTCTGAATAGCTTATGTATACAAGTGACTTCATTTTCCAATGTAAACCGCATGCGAGATACAGGTGTGCGAAACAGAACGTAGTACTATCAGCGAAGGAATTAATACACACTGTCGTAGTTACAGCTCAAGCAAATACAAACACTTGTCTTCATCATCGTTTTAGTATGTTACAAATTAATGTTAATACAAAAATTCTACTAGAAATTGGCTGAATAATATTTTTGATGTAGGTAAGTGATGTGACTATTTTTTACTGTCCTTTTCTTCACTGATTTATGCACTTAACTTGAACTTTAGCTTTGGCTCCATTAACTTGACAATTTTTTTTCAGTTTGCATTTTTTCTTGGTTATACACTTAGTTCCTGACTGTGCCCCGAAATTAGATTCAAAAAATCAGGCTGAATGCACGTATACCGCCGTATTTCAAAAACAAATGCTGTGACCGCTTCGGAATAAATAAGTGAGCTGTCGGGGCGTCTTAAAATCTTACGTGATTTGAATATGGGGGCCTCGGATGACGTCACGTTTGCTACTGATATCTATCCTCCGGAAAACGGACCGGTTTCTGTCCGAAACACGATTTTTGTAAACTGATTTACGATTGAACGATTCCACAAAAACAATTGAATAAATTTCGGAACTGCAAAAAGGATGTTTGATTTTATTTGGTGATAGTTTTTTGTTTTAAGCTTACTTTATTTATGAGCTATATAATTGATGGCATTCCTAAATACTAAAATGAGTATTAAAATAAACCTTAATAAATGTTAGTAAAAAAAAAATATAGGTATACTTTAGACCATTTTTAAATTACTCCAAATGTCAAAGTAATACTCCATTGATTAATTTTATTTTGATATTTAAGCATGATGCTCAAAAACGTAGTCAAAGTACAGTAAAGCTTCAACACTTTGAGTGAAAATATAAAAATACTATCGTGGTTGAGCAATACCTACCCATTGATTAATGAGGGCAATGATTAAAGAAATCTATAAATATTTAGATCACGGTCACCGAGTCAAAACATATTTCAGAAATAACACGGTTTAGAATTTTACTCCAAAATATTACCGTTTCCTATCAAGACTGTAGGAAAAAAACATTCTAAAATAGATATTTTATGCAGCTATCTAAATATCAGTCTGACAATATTATCTAAGCTCAAAGCACTAACTTGTTTCTAAAACCTTTCAATTCACATATTTCAATAACTTAAATGTATAAGATAATGCTCGTGAATTAATAATTCACGATTTCTGTGAAACGTTGCGCATTTTACATATATATTTTTCAAATGTATGTAACTTACTAACAATGTCGAATTATATTGCGTAATTACTAGTTTTTGTAAGGTTGCACTTACACATGTAACAGTGACTAACGGTGGTTAAGTTATACGAATTTAAACGAATTATAATAATTGTTACATAAATTAATATTAGCAAGTTTAAATTTATAATTATGAGCTTTGATGGTTTTAATTATTGAAGAAGTGTAAACTCAAACCTTTCTATCGTCATGAATTCATTGAAAAAAGTGATTTCCTAAATTGCATTCAATAATTTTAAACTGAAACGAACTTATATACCTAGAGAAGATGCAGTAGCAAGATAACAATAAAATTTCTATTTATTCACGGAATAAATTCTAAAAAAGAAATTTGGTCCTCTTTAAAGGCTTACATGGGAACACTTAATTAGTCCAACAAGAATGCTTGTTGAAAACTCACAAGTATCAAGATGATGATTAAAGTAGAATTTATTAACAGATAAAACATACTTCTAAAACATGACTTCAATTAGATGTACCAGTATAACAAAAATCCAACACCGGTTTTCATGACGACTTAAACCAATTTAAAACAAAAACCACGAGTAATAACTAACCAGTTAAGAGTGGGTACAAACAGCTTGAAAAGAATAAAGCAAATTGAAATACTATTCTTAAGGAAATAAACTAGAAACTCTTTTAAAATTTATCGCTTCGTACATCGTAAAAATCGTATTGAATACTCTTTTCTCATAAAAAGAAAATAAAAGTCCTGGTTTTAAATTGAAGACAATTTTTACTGACACACAATAGTCTACTATTAATTATTATGTTTTATAAATCACAGAAGAGACGAAGTTATTTCTCGACGCTTGTTTAGAAAAATCATAACAGTTTTATAGCATCCGTTAAAACTAGAACGTTTTTATAAATAAAAATTGTATCGTGAGCTATTTATAATAACAGTGATGATAATTGTAAAGACTTTTCCACAAACGTTTCTGTTATCTTTCTTTTTTGCGCACAATTTTTTTATCGATTATGTGATTTGAATCTGAATATTATAGTAGATCTCTTTTTTTCAAATATAACACCTCTGTATTTTAATGTTTTATGCGAATAAACGAATTTAATCTAATAACCCGCATAGAAAAACATAGTAAGTATAAACACAAATTTGTTAAAAGTCAGTTACATTTTTTAGCCTACAAAACAGTAGTAAATAATCAGGAATAGAGATTAAACAATTCTTAATCTACAATAAAAAAAGTTAATAGACTTACAGACACTCCTTTAAAAAAGAAACTCCAATATTTTGTAGCACAAAATATACGAACCATCCATCACATAACAAAACACTCAGAAATTAAGATATTTTTGTCACCACTCAGTTGTCTTGACCGCTAACGACAGTTTCAGTTCAAGCCGCGTAACTATTTCCAAAGAGTCGGCGCGTAAGCGATACGTCCCAGCCTCCACGCGATCCGGAGACATCTAAAAAATCCGAGTCCTGGAAGCTTATTGCCGTACAGTCTCGCGTTGGAACTTCACTCCAAACGACCTGCACACAAACGAAACTAAACTCTATAGAATAAGTAATAAAGTTGATGTTCCGTTGTGAGGAGACGTAGTTTCGGGCGCAGAGCAAACGGAGATAGGGGCTGAAGCACAGATGCTGCGCGCATGCGATTTCTGGCGGTACCCACACATGTGCGTTAGTGTTTGCATGTGTGTGGGAGTAACGTTACATTGTTTGAACCGCACCGGTCACTATTGTTGTGGATATTCGGGCGGCCGTGATAACCACGGCTCACAATCAACCGTGATTAATATATGGGTATAACAGCAATTTACTGCGTCATGGTAAAAGAAAGCTGTTGTGATAGTAGCAAAAACACGGGGATATTGCGCCTGTCTGTTGTGGCCGCCGGCTGTTTAGGAAGCCCGAGTTTGAGCGACACTCCCTCGTCTGTCGCTGAATTTTAATCTTCCGTTAAAAGGCAGACAGTGTTTGAACGCAAATTTTTTCAGACATCCCTAAATTTATTTTTTCATCTACATTTTGAATATTTAATTTTGTAGACTTATTAAAAAGTACGTAAAAATAATACAAGATTATAGTAAGAAAATGTTAATCAGTCAATCAAAGTTTAGTAAGCATAAGAATACCGTCTAGAAAACTTTTACCGTTTGAAAAAGGTTCGAGTCCTGTAGATCCAAATATGTAACAACAAATATAATAAAGTAAAAAAAGCTTTCATCGAATAAAACAAATACAGACAAAAATAATACCTAATTACTACCATCATAACAAAAGAAGATAATCACATCACGTCATGTTTACACCGAAACACGACAATAATTACTATTCTTTCTACGTAGCTAATCTACAAGAAGAAAACAATAGAGAATCGAGTTATGATAGCATTTATAGATGACAACGAAATCATTTACTTGTTTATGGTATTCGAGACACGCACGGCAATGATTTAGCTGAAGGTAATCAATATTGAGACTGCATGGATAGCCGAGTGATATCACCATGCCAATTATCACTGTGCACGACGTGTCGCGGGTTCAATCCCCACGTAGGACTAGATTTTGTGCGTTCCATAAATGCTTGTTCTGAGTCTATATGCGTATGTTTCCGTGTTTAGAAGCGCTATTCTAAAGTACATTAAAACGGGCATATGTTATATAAATATCAGATTCGTGACAAATACTAAAATAGCCCATTTAATAAGCTGTAAAAGTTAGTACTTAAACATGATCAAAATCTATCCTGCCATTTTGTAATCCAAGAATTCAGATCAAAAATTGTCAACCTGCAAGTGAACAAGTGAGCTAATCAATGCCTCCTTCTTCTCTTTATGAAAGTTTACTCAAAATTAAGTTAATTTACAAGGGACATGAAATAAGCAAAAACAAGTAGGTAGGTACATCCAATGTTTTCTAAAATAACTCAATTAAAAAGAAAGAACATTTTTCCATTTGAAAATAAAAACAGCTAAAATATAGGTTACAATAAGTCTTTGTACCGATATTTCTTTGGTCTCGAAGCGATTGAGCTTCTAACCGCAACAACAGCCATTCACGACTCGCCTTATAAATTGTTAAAGCTCATTCAACGCGAGAACTATAATGTTTTGAGTATACGAACGTGTGAGAAGTTTCACTTGTCGCTACACTTTCATAAACATTGTTCTTTTATATTTAAGTGCATTCCCTACTTTACTCGGTTCCTACTTTAAAATGCTTTTTAGACGGCGTTTTAATGGGCCTTAAACATCTTTTCTAGGACAATGAATGCGAAATATGTAAAACGGATAAGTGGGTATAAAAGTATGCTGTTAGAAAATTCTAGATGAATTTTCCGAACAACGAAACTTAAAATAAATATGACAATCTCAGACATAAAATATTGTGTTCCACTTGCAAAAGTTTTGACAACTTCAAAATTTATCTCCGAAACATCTTTCGATATCTGAAATTTCATAAAAATTCTATCAAAGATGTTCGGTGGTTTGGGAAACCGATTCTCGACGTCAAGATCACACCTTTCCTTGCAATAGTACTGTCGTACTGTCGAGCCCCTTTTAGAGTCCAGATCTACTCTCAGGTGTATTCAACGGCTTCGATTATCCGTTTACAAAAGTCCCGAGCTCAATTCTCACCAAACTTGTTTAATTAAAGTTTTCGCACTCTTTTTCCCTTTAGGCGGGAAAATAATCCCTTGTTTGGAACAGCGAACGAAATGGAGCGTCTGAATTTTGTTTGTTAAATACTTTATTGAGTGTTTTAATACTGTTTGGTCTCAGCGTGTACAAAAAATTAGGATAAATCTAAAATTAGATAAAAGAAACGATTTTGATGTAATAATTTAAATTGATGATACTGTTTCTTATAATATTATAATTTTTGTATAGCACTGAACACATTAAATTGTATTTGCTGGAAACGAGTACAACATAAAATATGTTTAATTTATTTAAAATCTGCTACTGAGTCATTTTCATTTAAACTTTTAATGACAATTTATTACAGGTAATGCGTATGTTTATCTAGAATAGCAACAGAATCTATCATGAGCGTGTCCCACTGGCACCTGGCCGGTTTCTTTAGTTTACCCGATAAACCGCGGGTATCACCGCAGGGTACAGCTAGTATTCTATATTTCCAAAAATTGTAGTAACAACGACGTCTCCATTACAACAGATATCTAAAGTACGTTAGTCCAAGTTTTTGTAGGCACTCAGTATTTGCTTTCGGGATTCGAGTTGAACTTCCAATATGGCGGAAAGTATTCGTGCATTCGCATGTTCGGCGTGTTAGAACATCCAGGAATAAGTTTTACTGCGATCAGATTGTAAACTTCACCGTTCAGAACGTACCGAATTGAGATGTTCAATGTCGGTCGGTAGGGACTTATTTGTGGTTCATTCATTTCAATTGAGGCTAATTTATGATGATAAATTGTAATAATTTTGATTTAATTAATTTTTAATGAAGACATGAAAAGTTATTGTGGTATACTTATGGTGATTTCAATACCTGGGCCCCACCTCCACCTTTCGAGTTAACTCTATTACAGATGTAAAAATGCGTACTTGTCTTAGCATAGTATTCCTTTTATACAATTGTAATAAAATTACGTTAAGACGTTTGTCAGAAATTACTCCTGATGGTATTTTTTTATAGTACCGCTTAGTTTTTTTAATGACTAATGTCATTAAAAAATTCAATTGCAACATTAAAAACATTGTAGCGTCAGGTATCAAAAACTTCATTTTTCATATTCACTTCTGCACCTAAGTGTTAACTCACATTTTTCAGTAAACTACGGTAAAATATAATTGGTGACGTGACCCACTAACACAGGATCAATGGAAATTTAATTCAGGAATGTTGAACAAAATATATGAACCAGAAAAAATTGCACTGAAATTTAAATCCACTACATAAAACCGTCCGATAGAATTCAAGATAAAAATAATATACAAAATTTATTGTTAACTTGCTGAATGTCAGTTATAGCTGCATTACTCCCTCTGATGCAGTCGGTTAAAAAGTAGCCTATGATTTAATTCATGGTGTCAGCCAACTCCACAACAAATTTCAGAATGATTTAGTAAGAAACATCCATCCATCCATCATACATATTTACAATCCTTTCGTTTGCAACAATAAAATTTAATGTTCATAAAACCAAAATAATTTTCAACAACTCCTAAAATTATGTAGTCAGTAGTAAAACAGTTTTCAATTAATTCCCAATTCAATTTAGACCTTCAGAAAATCAATTCACAAAACTCAACATTCGCGGAATTAATTCAGAGACCAGACAAAATGATTGACATTACTTATTTCTATGATAAATATCTGGCGAAGCGAGGCTAACATTATTAAAGTTCTGCAAAGTATTTTAGAGAATATCCCAGTGAGTTAGTTTGGTGACATCGTGGTAACAAAGTTTTGCAGACGTACAAACCTCTATCAGAAGTTATAATCGAAATTATATAGTTTTGAAAACAGATTATGATATATCCTGAATGTTTAGAACGCACCCTTTCATCTGGATGTTGGTGAAGTCTTTGGGGTTTGTGACCAGTGTGTATGCTCAAAGTTGGGCCAGTTCTAATGTGCTTTGTCTAAGTTAGCCAGTGGAATGAGCTCTCTTAATTGATAAATATCTATGAGAGTTAACAGAACTATGGTATCTTTTGATAAAAGAAACACTACAATTACTTTTATTTTTGCTTGAAAAATAGTAAGTATAAAGCTTGAGTTGGTTAAAGGAATGCAGATTTAATTTACAGATCGCCAAGCAATCACTTTTAAGCAATGTGTACACTTTGCAGATTATTATAGACTAAGAAATCAAATTATAAAATTGGTTAAATTATACTAGTCAATAAATCATTATAGTTATGAGTTCTTGAACGTAGTTTATGACAAAGAACAAAATGACAAAAAGAAGTAAATAACAGTATAAAAAAAAAACAAATGAAATAAATAACAGAACAAAATCTCGTAGATGACACCAACAGCAATTAGCTAGGTAAAATAAAACAAATTTTAAATATAAAACTTTTTTGAGTCCGAAGCTTTAAAGCAATCTGGAAGGATAAATCAGTTTCGTTCAATTAAAAACAAACAATGGCATCAGTTATAATAGTGCTTTTATGCCACTCGTACCATTACATCTACTACCTACTCTACTTAACTATTACTCCATTACTATTTAATCCTAACACTTACCAAACTATAATCCACATAAAAAGTTCCCATTCAAATCTCAGCTATTTGTGTAAACAATCCTTTAGCGGACATTAAGTCAGTCGATTTGCAATCCGCGGTACAAACGTCAGCTACTACCCCCCCCTCCCCCTCCCATTGTACCAGCGCAACATAAGCCCTGCTATTAAACAAACCGTCGCCTTTCAAGCTATTTTCGTTCCAACTTAAGATAAAGTGGCTCCTTTGGGATGATTTCGATTGCCTTTTGTTGACACCAAGAAATATATTGAACGCCATGTTTTTTTTTGTTCGATTTGTTTCATTTTATCTTTTGCAGACAGATTTGTGTTTTTTTTTCTTTTTAGTGAATTGTGTAAAGTTGTGGTTTCTTAGGGGTGATTTCAATTTATCTTAACGCTTAGCTAGACGTTGCATTTTTCAATATCATTTGCCTTCTCGATTTTTATGACAATCTGAAGTTTAACATTTTGATAAAAAAGCGATGTTCAATAACATAAAATCGGGCTCACAAACTTTGAAACTGCATTTATTGTTAAATATTTCCGTCGCTTCGCATATACTTCTGCAGGCAGTCACTATATCATCTTTATTTACATTTACACTTAAAAAAACGTGTAACGTAATAAATAAAAAATCCAAAACTCGCCCGAAAATCCTGTAATTGGATCTCCGCCAAACGTCGACTCTCATGAAAATGACTCATAAAGTTAAGAAAATTTTCTCTCGATAGCTAATATATTTTTACGTGCCTCCTTATTAGGGAAAGATCTTGAGTCATGTCTTCATATCGGTCTGTCAAAAGTATTCACCGTCCTTGTCTCACACAGCTGGAGTCAGTGAGCCAAAAAATAACGAATAATTCAATGTTAGCTGGCTTTAGTGAATATGTTTTTGCGATAAGGTCTCTATTCAATTTGTTATATAAATATTACTGGTACGTTTGTCAGTTCGTGAAATTGGGTCACCTCATTCGCACCCGTATCTGTCTTAGAGGTGACAATGAGACTGCCAGGTGAATCTGAAATAGTGACTGTTCTGTAGTGCTAGGTATAGAAATGATTTCCTGATTGTTTTTGTCAGATTATTCTATTCTGTGATTATATGATTCTAGCTGATATGATGGTAAATATTGAAAAAGAGAAAGGTTAAAATGCCTTACTCATATTTTTTATGTTGCTCGTAGTACAACCTGAAGTTGTTCAAATTACCTTACAATTAACCCATAAGCTATTAAAATCGTTATTCCTTTTTGTAAAAAAAAATAATAAAAGAAAAATATTCTTAGAAACTTTCAAGTCCATACATAAAGATTTTTAATTTTAATTACCTATCAAAAACTTGTTATTAAACTCGTAAAACAATATTATGCTTTCAGGTACAGAAATTCTATTTTATGTCTCATATAACTCGGCTGTATCGAGACCACACCTGAGTCCCAACATATATCAAGATAATGTTATAGTTATGCTCAAAGGCATCGCAATGACAGCAGGCGTATTTCCTATAGAGCTACAAGGATCTTTTGGCATATGGATGACATTAACACAAAGGCTTCAGTGTGCATATTCGTAAAAAGAATCAACTCGACTATTTGTTAAAAGTGATGGTTTTTCATATATGAATAAGAGATTTTTGTAAAGAATACAAATACTATAAACATCTAGGTTAGAAGTTAGCAAGGGTAAATCCAAAAATCTATATTATTTTATCACAAGCCTTTCACAGAGTTCTAAATTAAAATGATGAAAAATAAACGTTACTAAAACCCTTTTATTTGACAGTTCTATGAATAGAACTAAAATGAGTGGACGATTTTTGTATAGCCTTATTTGAAATTCGAACATCAAAAGAAATAAGGTTAAAAGCAAAACAAATGAATATTATTTTTGATTGCAATTATAATTTTAGTTCTACTTTTAATTTTAATATTATTTCTAAACTACTACTAAACTAAAAGGAATATTTTAATTAAATTAAAGTTTTTAATAAAATACATTACAGTCAAAATATTTTGTAATGTATTTTCTTATTAATATGTTGGCCGCCTTGACTTTCGAGTTTCAATTAAGAAAATTACAGGTACCATTAAAAAGGTTTTCACGAACTCGATTCGCGTTTTAAGGACAAGTAAATGTTATTTATTTGAAAGTATTTCAATTAATTTTGTATTTTGTTATTTAATTAAGGCTGCCCTAGTACTGACCGCTGGGCGAAGGTAACTAGAAAATGGAAGCCAACAGAGGTCGTAATGAACCAAGGGGCTTACAACCAGTCTGTTGTAAGCATAACTACACGATATAATGCACAAGCTGACTTTCACAAACTGCAACAGTATTTCCAAGGTTGGGTTCCAGGAAGAAGTCGTAGGTCTGTGAAGTCGAATAGGATTTGGATAGCCCCAATCTCACCCCAAATCCTTCAGTCGAACAGCTTATACACAGGTTATCTTCCTAATGCTGAACATGTACAAGTACAATTCAAAATAATCTTCATCAATGTTAAGGTAATTGAAACATGAAAGATATAATGCAAAGTGTGTCTTTTAGAGTTCGTTTTATATAATAGGTAAACAAAAAAGCTTAAACTAAAAATCATTATCTCAGCTCATCTTGCTTTGTTCATGTATGTTAATGTTTCATTTGTCATAATTATGAACTTAAACGACAATAATTTTACATGTAAGAAACTCATTTCGAACTACGTACTTGACAAATGCATTTATTACAACTTAGATACAGTATTTAAAACTTAAATATGCTCTAGTATTTAGTAAGCTCACTCACATAATGTCAAATTACCTTGCTTCTTTGTAGGAAATTACAAGTTAACTCCACATAACTTAAATAGGTTTTCTAAGGGTTAATGCAGAATTGCGTACAATTAACAAAGCTGTTTAATTGTATGTGTAACTTCAAACACGTTTGTTAGATTTTAAAGTAGTACCATTATGTTGTGAAAGCGAGATAGCACTACGCTGCATGTAGAGCGCTGTTCCACTTTCACAACGGCAACAGTCCAACCCCTGCCTCCAAGTAACTTTACTGCAAGCGTTAAGGTAAAAAAAAAACGTTTAAACATATAAAAATGACGTTTTGTTCCAATCACGTGACTTAGACCTGTCATCTCCATACACTTGAGGTTTTTGATTGACGCCAACAATGGCTTAAGCGGGGTCCACACGACAAAAACTTCGGTTGCACAAACATAAATGTGTACGATGCACAGGCATATTAACGAACAAAAATTCTTATTGATTTAATTATTATCAAAAAATTCTACCACTTAACTAACTTAAACACTCATAAAATTAAACAGGAATAACTCTAAATAAAGTAGGAATGAAACTGACAAACTCCTACTCTTTATTAAGGCGGCTCCACGCAACTGCATGCTTGTCAAGCATGCATACATTATCCTAAAGCCAACAGACATTAGCATACGTGAGATAATTTTGCTAAAGCATTCTAATTGTATGTTAGCTTGTGCATAACGCCATCCCATTCATGTTTGACAAGCATGTTACTGGAATTAGATTTGCAAATCTTGCCTTGATTTTTGACTCTGAATACGTAATGGTTTGAGTCAATTTCGACTTGAAGTTTGGATTTGTTTTGTTTAGTTTTGAAGAAAACACATTAAACTATTCGTTTTACCTATCGTATAAAATATAATAATAGATGAATGGATGTTTGTTACTCTTTCACGTTCAAACAGTTCGGTTCGTTTTGATCAAATTTGGTATGGAGTTAACTGACATCCTGAATTAAGACACGAGCTTCTTCAATTTAACTGACTGCGACAGAGTGAGGTAATGTTTTTGCAGCTATAACCAATATTCTCTTGGACAAATAAAACTTAATTAAAAAAAGAAAAGTAATGGTATTAAGAATTGAGTACGAAATTGGTTTATATTTTCATTGGTACTGTTGAATTTGGTATTAGCAAGATATTGACGAAAGTTTCTCTTCTCGGAAAATATTTTTTTATAAATAAAACTGTCTACAATTCAAATGTTATAACTCTAACAAGTAGTAAGTTTTAGGTAATTATTCGTGAAAAATGGGTAAAGTGATAAAAGTTATGATATATGAGCAATGAGCATACCTAAGTCAGTTTTATTAGGTTTCACGAAAGTTAAAAACTTTTCTAGTAATATTTATTCGTCGACATAGTCGAAGTCACTTTGCTGATAACTTAGATGTTTAATATTACGAAATCACGGAAATAACATAATAATGGTTAATATTTAATTTATCTCTGACATAAATAGGATTGGGTTTTTTTTCTGAATATTCGGTATTCAGTTAAGGAAACCCGGTCCTTTTTAAAGGCGTACACAAAAAATAACGAATTTCTTTGTAAACCTAACCAATATGCAATAAATAATTTTGGCCTCAATTATGTGTCAACTAATGTTTCTGTTCTTACATACATACAATTAAGAAGTCTATTCCTTTATCAAAATAGTAGTCTTACTGATAATTGGGCTATAATAGCTTAAAGATCCACATGTATCTGAGTTAGCAAACAGCTGCAGCTTAACCCGCCAGTTGCCTTTTATTTATTTTATAAGTTAAATAATTTAACCCACTTTAGTGTTTTCCGAAACTAAAAAGATCCATTGCCAAGATTTATGGCTCAAAAAGTTTATCAATTGTTTTAGTTTCAAGAATTCTAGAGGTGGAAGTATTGGGATTGATAAAAGTTTAATTCAGAGTACAAGGAGTACTTTTCTAATAGAAATTGTCAGATTTGATTTTAAAGTTGTGTTGTGGTAGTGTTGAAAGTAGCCATTAATTAAACGGACTAGAACATATACATTTAAGATTCTTAATGTGTCTCCAAAATGTATGGCTTAGAACATTTTTTTAATAGCTAGCCAATTACTGCTCTAACTCACCTCCTTCCGGCTGCTAGGCAGACTATATCCGTGAAAATCAACTCACCCACAAACTAAACTTTTAAGGCAAGCCGACTTTAAAACCAGTAACTTATTTTCAGGGTTTCTGTATAATTAAACATATATTTTAAGAAAACATAATCAAAATCCTCACATTTCGTTACAGTTACAATTAACATTGTGTCAGATATTAAAACCGTATTGATTGACACAAGCCGGGTGTAATACAAACGCAAAATTGATAGTTGTCGGCACGCCCAGCATCAGTTTCCGACTAAGTTAGATTAGATACGAATTGAGAACTCAACGCGCCCAAATTTGACTGCGAATATTAATGAACTGTTTGGAGTATTACCGACTAACATCAAATTTAAAATTAAAACTTTACGTAAAGGAATCCTTTGCTTTAAATTTCCGGGAAGTGAAAGAAGGAAATATGTTCGTGATTTAATAATTTGAAGATTTCATAATTGAATCCTGTTTTTGTGTAGGTTTTCGAATATAAAGATCTCAAGTAACAAGAACACCTTATTTGGATCAAGCATTTTATGAATTAATTTATACATTGTTGTAATTGGTGTTGTGGCATATAATAAAACTCTGTTCTGCATATTCACTAAACATCTGCAAAGTCACGAAAAACATTTTCTCGAACTCTACTTTGTCAATTTTTTATGTCTATGTTTTGATTAAATTTATTAGTAACTAGCTTTTGCCCGCGGCTTCGCACGCGTAAAGAAGTATTATTGTTTAGCAAGTTAGTGTAAAAAATTACGGCCTACAAAATTTCCTTGTACACAATCTTCTTAACTAATTTGTCATTTGGCGCTAAACCTATCAAGCTACTGGGAGAAGTTACTCGTGAGCAAGCAACATAGAACTGCCCATGAGAGAAGCAATGTTCTCTCAAGTCAATACCCGCAAATTTGAGAGTTTGCCCCTGAGACTTGTTTATAGTCATGGCTAGTCAAAAATCTAAGAAGATTTCTACAAACATCCCCTATTTCATCCCCTTATGTGTGGAATTTATCAAAATCTTTCTTAGCGGATGCCTACGTTATAGTACCTATGTGCATGTAAAGTCTCAGCCCGATCGGTTTAATTTTGACAAAGTTCCATAAAAAATTTCATCCCCTATTTTATCCCCTTGGGGGTAGAATTTATCAAAATCCTTTCTTAGCGGATACCTACGTCATAACATCTACCTGCATGCCAAATTTCAGCCCGATCCGTCCAGTAGTTTGGGATGTGCGTTGATGCATTAATTTCGATCGAATTTGATTACCATAAAAACGGTTCTAGTGAGTTAATCTTAAAAGATAGACATATACTGTTGCAACGTGATATTATATAGCCTAAAGCCTTCCTCGATAAATGGTCTATTCAACACAAAAAGATTTTTTCGATTCGAACCAGTAGTTCCTTAGATTAGCGCGTTCAAACAAACAAACTCTTCAGCTTTATAATATTAGTATAGATTGAAAATACTAAAGCTGTTATTAGAAATAATTTTAAACTTTAAGCTGTTTATAACAAAAGCTGCAACAAACTTAATTAACAATGATGAGTAATACAAACTAGATAACCGTAAACATTGTATTACTTAATACTCTTGATGTACATCAAAACATGTTTACCGTTATGCTATTAGTTTCCAATATAAAAAGCGTATTAATCTGCTTATAACTTGCTTTATCACAAACTGGGGTAATGTATGTGTAAGTATATTGTAATGTGTACTCTATAAATGTGTTGGTATACTTCATTTTTATATTGTTTTCAATAGAAAATGATTGGCTGTATCCCAGATTGTGACTAAGATTATATTGTAATATGCTACTTAACTAGTATAAGGAACTGTTCACTGATCTAGTGCAAAAATAGAGCTCAGATTTGTATATTTAATTTAAATCAAGCAAAATTGAGAAAGAAATGAATAAAATAGAGAAGTATTTATTCGGAAACCAAAATCAATACAGCATTTCCTAATGGAAATGCTACGTTACTGTGCTAGACTTAAAAGCGATCGGCCGACTCTTTAAAAGTCCAAAAGAAAGAGTTTGTATTTTCTAAAAAGCCAGCTCTTCTATAAAGCTCCCCAAAACACTTGGTCAAATTTGAATAATTTGACCAAGTGTTTTGGGGAGCTTTTGGCACTTTGTATAAAGCAAAACTATTGGAATTCATCATTTTATGACCTCGACTATTAAAACTTAGCTGAAATGACAAGTGAAGACATTTATACAAAAGGTACTTAACTTCCCACCTTTATTTTAGGTACATTTTCTCCTTTGTAAAACAAGTAGGTTGATACTATTCAAAGAATCTATTCCTAACCTAACACTTAAAATTCAGTTGACTTATCTAAACTGACTAAAACAATTTCGTTGATTCCGATGGCTGTAAAATTTGCATATCGGAACAGTTACCTGGGAAGTAATTAAACCAGCGGTGTGCGCGTCAATTTGACGTCTATTGTGGAGTCTACTTGATTCGCAGTACTTTGGTCTTCGACGTTCTTTGTTCCCTGACAGAAGCTTCGAGGACTCAAGACCTCTGTTTGATTGTCAATGACTCTCCAATTATTTATGTAATTCTCTCATCAAGTTGCTTGAAGAACCGTAAACACGGACAAATTCTGCCTTGATGGTATACTGAGTGTCGGTGGAAAACAGAAATATAGTTAATTACAATTTGTACTGTTGAGACGAATATTAATTTAATTCTCAAGAATCGGTTGACTGGCTTTCATATGATTAATTAGTGACTAATATTAATGAAGCTGTGTTTTAAATAGGATTACAGAACTTGTCTTTTGCGTACTAACAGAAATGAAATACATTTACTAATTATGAAGTTTCTTCAATCAGCTTTTCAGGAATCTGTTATTTCTCGGAAGCCTGGCGTTACGAACGGTCCGGTAATGAAATAGATTTTGATTAACTATTGCAAAACATGTGTAGAAACTAAATCCTTTTGATGAGAAAACATGAATGTTGAATATATCGATTATTTTTTTAAATACAGCATGTCATCATATATTATACCTACAATTGTTTAGTAAGTTTCTCCATATTGTAACGCAAAATAATGCTTATTAATGCGCAAATTTTATGCATGGACAATTTCCACGCTTCCCTTTTTTATCGAAGTTACTATAATTATTAGTCATAATCACGTTATGCAATTTGTACCATTACCATCTTTTTAAAGAAGAAGACTTAAAAGTCCCGCTGAAAATAATCTTTTACAGTGTAGGTTACACAATAAATTATGTATGTACAAGTAACTACCGAGATTCATCACGAAGGTATATCTTTTGAAAAGGACATAAGGCCACGCAAAGGTCTCTTTAAGCATTTAGTATTAAATTAGCCAGACGCCTCTGGGATTCAAGCTAGGATTTCACTTTTAAAGTCATGATTTCGAGTGTGGAGTGAAATGTATTTACTAAAGGTTCAAGTTTATTGGACTGAGGGCTTATTTTTTTTTGATGGTATTGAAAATATTTGGTACAAATTTTGTATTTGCGGATTCGTTAAGATGATTTGATGATGTTGAGTTACTGGTTAAGCGACAACAACGAGAGAGAAATAAAGTAACAATTACAATTTTTCCTTAAAAGCTTATCCTGTATCTTTTGTCCATATTTTTTAACTCTGGCAATACCAAACTGCTCATTGATTTAAAAAAAATAGTAATCTAAACATCACGCGTATTATATCAGAAGTGATAGTGGAATCAATACAAATTGACAAACGTGTAAATTACCAACTCTATAATAATAGAGGCACAAAATCAAGGACTGTTCAGGATCTTACAAAACACTTCAGATTGTAACGGCACATTACTAACAAAAGCAATACCGACCACAGTACGGTTGACCTACACCCAAACGGGCACTGAACTCAACCATTTACAACAGCCGGTGCAACTACATACTGTAGACCTCTACCAAGAACTCTTAAAGCAAGACTTTTGAAAGTGTGGAAAAGAGACGGCGCTCTACATTGCAGAGTGGTGTCTCGCTTCCACATCTCCAACTGTAAAGAGGTGGTAGTAGAGTCCCCAGTGACCTCTTTAATGTGGCCTTGGATTGCATCCCCTTTCGGACATAACGCCACAAACATTTTGTGGTGAGGAAATTAATGCGTTGTTATTTAATTTGAGCAGCAATAAAGTGCCTCAATTTGGCTAAAAGGTTGCACATTAATAAATTAAAAAGTAAGGAGATTTATTTTGATTGTAAGTTCAATTTTCAGGAAAAAGAATGTTATAATATTTTAGAAGTTACATTTATAAATTTTGTTTACTATATTGACCCAACTGGATCAAAGATCTGTATTATGAAGTAAAAAATATAAAATAATAAATTGCGTTCTAGAATACGAAGAATCATTATCGAGACGGATCAATAACAATTTGTTAATCTCAAAAACAATTTATAGAAAAAAATACAAAAATAATGGAATCTAATCCATTGTATTAATAGATAAAGCCGAGAATAGAAGCAGGCATGCAGTCGAGAGCTTTATTTCCTAATACGAGTAAATGGTACTCCTGTTCGTTCCCATATCGTATCGTGAGTGCTCGGTATTGAGTTATCACATACGTATTGCACTCGCATGCTCAATAACTATCCTGATATTGAATATAACTTCGTTATTGATAGCTATTCAATTGCGAATTCTGGTGACAGAATAGGATTGTCTGGAGTATCTGTGTCTTAAACTGATAGGACATATTCAACTCAAATTAATGCGTTGCGGTCTAATGCTGGACCTCTTATGCTCTCCTAATATAGGCCATATCACTCGCCGTAAGATTTAACAATGTCTCAATAATGAATGTTGTTTAAGTTATTAAGTTTTAGTCACCTAAATTGTTGTTGAGTGCAAGTTCACTGCATAATAAATCAAATCTATAGATCGAATATATTATTATCTGCACGCCTTTTTTTATTTTTTGTGAGAAACTACCAATGAAACCAGACGAATACCCACTATGTTCCTCCTGGAGCTCTTTAAATGCCAGAGTCACGGTAACAAACTGATAAGACTTTTGATCATTTAAAAATTTACATTTATCCGGCATACAGATTTTTTCTAACCATAGCGCCTACAAACTCTCATACGATTTAGGCAAACAGCAACAAACGCCTTCAGCATTTTATAACACTGCATGTAATACATGCAGCCAGCAAAGACATCAACCGCCACCAGGTAAACGCATCACGGTTATATATTTTAATTTTATACATAGCCAGAGCACTTGAAACAGCTACCTTATCGGGGGAATTTACATAATACCTAACGCGGCTGCAAACGCTTTTGATATTGCCCCGCAGATTATCGTAGTATAAGCCGACGTCTTTGCTACAGTCAATGAGATCCCGAGGCCGGTACGCCACGTGAAATAATCTCTTTTAGTGGATATTATTATGGGATACGAGATGGGACACTACGTTTTGTTGCTTGAAATTTAATTTTGGACTCGTCAGCGGTTTTCTGTTGTTTTTAAGTAGTTTTCTTTCAGTATGTAGTTTGTGTGATACGAATTTACGTTTTATTAAAGAAAATGTTTTAAGTACCTATCTTGTGAGTACGTTGCTACATTAGCGTAAAAAGAAAAAGGAAACGAGTTGTAATAATAACTTCTGTTTGAAAACATCACTGCAAAAATTTATTATGTTGAGAAATTAAAAAAAATCATATAATTTTAAACTGGCATCGAAAATAAACTCGTAAAAAACGTGAAAATAAAACTATTTTACTTTTTTCCGTAACTAAAGGTTTTTTAGATTTGATTTTACGACAGAGTTCATTTTATTCTGTGCCTATTTTACAACTTTGTTTTACAAATAGCTCGTTATTATGCATAACTTTTCAGAACCTATTTTTATTTGAAAATCACAAAATACTGTCCGTCGATTTTTTTTGTGTATTCCAATAGAAAACTTGTTGTTAGTATTTTGAAAAAGAGATACAGGCTTTCGAACGAAATAAATATTATGAGGTTTTTACTAGAGTTACCACAAATAGTGAATTGGCCGAATACCGAATATTCGACAACGTTGTCGGCCGAAGCGCCGAATATTCGGCCGCCGAATATTCGACACGAAATACATAGTTGTTGGGGACGAGTCGGAAAACAGTTCGCCTAGATCGGCAATCAGATGGGCCTAGATGGATCCTAGGCCGATCATTTCAAGTGGCGGTCAGCAAACAAGTAACAGTATCCAAACCTATCCAAATTCGCAAACAAAGATCTCTCTCATCCTGGAAATAGTGTTTAGCATTTATAATGAAAAGCGCGATCGTTTATTGCCAAAAAAATGCAGAAAATCTTTTGTTCATACATCACAATTTACTTCTAATTAATTTTAATTATTAATGTGTTATAATTTGGAAATAAAACATAATTATTTGGTATTCGGTATTCGGCTGAATAGTATGCATTATTCGGCCGAATACCGAGTAGGTAAAAAAGAGGCCAAATAGGCCGAATACCGAATAGTTGCCGAATATTCGTGACATCTCTAGTTTTTACTTATAAAAAATAAACTTACCTAACCTTAGTAACCAATTTAATAAACCAAATAATTATTTTAACACCACTTAATTCTTTTATTTATTTGAGATTAACTGCATTACTTTAAAGTTATGCTGTTTGTCAAACTACTATAATAATAAAATAAGTTTTTTTTTTAGATTGTCTACAATTTTTTTATATATTGTGCAAGTGAGCCAGCACACTACACGGCTTATAGTGGCACCTCTCTTTCACAAAGGCTTTTAAAAGACTGCTGTTTGACCATGTACTGTATTTATCGATCGCAAAAACGCGTATCACCGGAAGGTTAATATATATACTAGTTTAAAGCTCTTATCAATGTCATTTCTATCTATCATCAATCGATGGAAGTACTTACAATAATACATGCAGATAAAAGATAAGATAAAGAAAATGATTGATGGACTAATCAAATAATCTAGTTATCACTAAAAAAAATATTTTAATTTTATTTATTTTTTGACTTGTAATTTTTTATTTCAAATTAATTCGATAATTTTTGGTCTTAAATGTTTATGAGGGATTTAGAAAGATGCTAAGTAGCGTATTTTGAATACCTAAGTTTAGAATTTTACTTCGTCATTCTACAAACACAAATACCTAATAACAGACTATTGAAGACTATATCAATATTAGTATAAAGGTTTCTGTAATCAGTCCAATGTTAATGTGTATTTCACAACTCAACCACACTGTATGACTTCAAATCGTATATGAGCAATGACTGTACAATTTTAAAAGGTTAACGAATATTTCGTGCAATAGTAAGTCATTGCTTAAAGGATCAGTGACTAAAGAAGAACAAATTTGTGACAAGTTATTTTTAAAATGCTCTAATAATGCTCAATAGTGATTGTACTAAAAAATATACAGAATTTTTGTAAGACTATTAAACACTTTAAGAGGTTCTGAAAAAAACCTATTGAATCAGATTAAGAATACGATTTGCTTCCGACGGTATCAAGGCTGATAGAAAAACACGGTTAACCCCATGACGCCTGACGAATAGCAATCAGGAAAGATTTACGTACTACAACTAAATTCAGGTAAGAAAAAAAATATTTTTAGTAGAACACTGAGTAGGTTATTGAGTGGAACATATCTGAAAAGAGATTGATAATATTTAAGGAGATATTATTTGTATGATAAGAAAAAGAGATAATGAAATTCAAGATGCATAGTGGCAACCTCAAATGGTTTTGCTTCGAGGCAACCATTTGTGTCCACTGTAACGCCACTTTACTCCGTCCGTCCCTTCCATAGCTTCCAAGTCTTACTTACAAGATTCTAAACTAGAAAAAAGATGAAAAAGGGAATAATATTTAAATTGCATTGTCAAGTTTGTAACTAAGGCCAAGGAATAAACAATAAATTCGTATCAAAATTCAATCAAGAACGATCTCAAAAACAGCGCTGTAACTCTCGACGTATGTGCAAGTACGTTATTCTAATAAAACTCCCCATGAAAACTTTAAACGGAATAATGGCACGAATTTAATCGAGTGAACAAACATATGAATGCGGATCCTCGCCTTTTGTTACGCATGTAACAATATATGAGATGTAATTCTTCACAAGATTCGCGCTGCGCCGAAGTTACGTCGCGTGGAAATTTGAAAAGTTTCTTCATACACTCGTTATTTAAATATTGCATGGAACGTTTTGCTATACTTTTCGTTATGCTATACTTTTTGATATTTTATCGTTTTCAGACTGAAAATTATGCTCTTCATCGTGTATGGAATCGATTCTTATCGAAAATTGACCAATATTTTTCAGTTTCTAACATAAACTGTTTTGATAACATGTTGAAAAGGATGATAAAATTATAACATGCAATAACAAAATTAGGTATGTATTAACTCTGAATATGCGTTCTCGTTTACAAGAAATTAATTTGATCTATTTTTGTGTTTTCTAACTTAAACAGATTAGGTTTTAGTATAGTTCTAATGTGGAGCTTACGTTGTTAGTAAAACTAGTTTAGTTTAATTTTCAAGCTAACAAAAGTTTGTCCTAGTTACTGTTTTCGTTAATAACTACTAGCAGATGAAAATTAATTGAGTCTCACTTGTAGTAAGTGTTATTATTAAGTGCAAAAGTTAACAAAAATTTCGTTAAAAGCTGTCTCTATTTACAGGATCTTTTGAAAATGACGTTCTTACCAAAAAGAATAGAATGAGAATTTGTCTTTTGTCGCTAAATTGTGTTTTTAAACTGTATATTTAAAAAAAATACATTCTATACATATGTGCATGTAATTTAATAATATTAGCACATTTAATAAACGCCCCTCTGCTGGAAACAGGCCTTTTCCCATGTAGGGTAGGTCTGATCATTTATCACGACGCTAGAATGACGCTTCCAAATTCCAATACTTGGAATCCAGGTTTTCCCACGATCTTTCCCTTCACCGTTTGTCAGTACTAGCTGTCACCTTTTGTTAGAATACTTACGGAAGTACATATCGATACCTCCCACGTAAGTTGTTGTAACCCACAAAAATGACATTTTGGTTTTTTGCTGAAAAATATCCTAATATGAACCATTCTATCGATTTAAAGTAAAAAAACAACAAAAACACTATTTTTAAAGGATTTGTCAGACGTATAATGTTGTATTTTTCAAACGCGAACGGAGTACACCGTTGTATATGCCTATACAACTGTGTACGCGGGGCGCGCGGCAGGTAAAATCACACGTATTGGTCACATACAACAGACTACGCCGGACTTTCAACCGGCCGCCGCACATTGCAATCGCTTACATTATTTGCTAATTTATTGACGTAATTAGTTTATTTCTTATTTGTTATATTGTAACGTGCAAGTATAATATTATCACGAGGGCGTAGAATATGTGACTTACTCAATAATGCGAATATTGTGAAGACAATACTCCGATACACCCACTGAAAAGGGCAATATTTCATTAAAGAAAATAGAATTAAACAGTTTTTCTGACTCAAACCTACAAAATATTAATGTCAAGTTTCTTTTTGTACTATTTTAGTCTCATGATTTGGATTACTAACACTTTTCATGGTGGCACCAACCTAAACTATTGTATAGATTACTTACAACAATATACGCCGGTGAGCATTCATCGAAAGTGTTGTATGTAATTCATACAACATTTTACGTTTCCCTTGAAGTTAATAATTTTATTGTATCTAATACATACATCGTTTTACTTCGGAAATCGTTCATTAAAATGTAGTTATATAGGGAAATACTATATTTTACGTTGGATTTACTTTTCTTTTTACTTAAAATTTACGTTGTAAGTCAAGTCATCAGTTCAAAAGTCGATCTTTAAATGGTAAGTACGACTGCCTCAAGAGCCAGATGCATACCTAGTGCATTGTATTAGCACGCCGAGGTCTCAGGTTCGATTGCCTAAGTATGCTGACCATTTATTATACAAAACATTATTATTGTTTCAGAGTCTCCATTATCACTATGCTTTAATGAGTCGATTATTAATGTCATTTATAATTTTTGGCATTTACTTATTGGTTTATAATAATGAGAGTTAAAATAAAAAACAAAAGTGTTAATTGTCAACCTAACAAACCTAAAATGAGCTTTTATGGGAGCCTCAAAACCATATAAAACAAATTAATATTATTTTTATAAGATCAATATTAAAACCTGAGATGCTTAATCAAAAACAATATAGAAAAAAGAGAAATAAACGAAATATTTGGAAAAGACCAATGTCTATAATTCTGAATCAGAAAATTCAGCGTCATTATTAACGCCAGCAACGAAAGATAAATGCCTGAAAAAGTCGTGATACGTAGCTGGAATAATTTCAGTACGACACAGGTTCATTAAGTCGTCATATTTTGCTTTAGTTATGGCAAGACGGTTGGAACACAAGGGGCATAGCTCAGTCATGCTATTCCTTTAGCGTCTACGGGTATTGGTATTAAGAGCAGTTGTCATAGCATTACTATCTCCCAAATCGTACAGATACATAATTTTAAAAGGATCTTCTGCACATACTCTTACTTCTTTTATTTTATTCCATCTAACTACGTTCTCATTTACATTTTTAAACCAATTACGACCAATCAAAAGTGTTTTATAGTTATAAAAAATCTGTATGCTTCATTTCTATAACGTTATATGGTTTTCCCTCCTGTTTCGCCCATCTAGCCGAGCTGAACCATTCAAAGGGTGTATAAATACGTTTTTTTTTTGGACGTACGTTCTATTAGAGCATGTACGCTATCGCCTTCTGCCTAGGTGTGACCTGCAAGGTGCATGAACAAGATGCAAAAGAATTTAGATTCTGGTCTTACAATTGTGCCGGTCAGAATCGCAATCGTTTCGTGTTTACTTTTTATGTTTGTATTGCTCATAAGCTTAATATTACTATCGAACATACATTTCTTCAAAAAGGTGATAGCGTACATGCTCTAATAGAACGTTCGTCCAAAAAAAACGTATTTATACACCCTTTGAATGGTTTAGCTCGGCTAGATGGGCGAAACAGGAGGGAAAACCATATAACGTCATAGAAATGAAGCATACAGATTTTTTAAACTATAAAACACTTTTGATTTAACGTAATTGGTTTAAAAATGTAAATGGGAACGTAGTTAGATGGAATAAAATAAAAGAAGTAAGAGTATGTGCAGAAGATCCTTTTAAAATTATGTATCTGTACGATTTGGCAGATAGTAATGCTATGACAACTGCTCTTAATACCAATACCCGTAGACGCTAAAGGAATAGCATGACTGAGCTTTACCCCTTGTGTTCCAACCGTCTTGCCATAACTAAGGCAAAATATGACGACTTAATGAACCTGTGTCGTACTGAAATTATTCCAGCTACGTATCACGACTTTTTTCAGGAATTTATCTTTCGTTGCTGGCGTTAATAATGACGCTGAATCTTCTGATTCAGAATTATAGACATTAGTCTTTTCCAAATAATTCGTTTATTTCTCTTTTCCTATATTGTTTTTGATTAAGCATCTCAGGTTTTAATATTGATCTTATAAAAATAATATTAATTTGTTTTATATTGTTTTAAGACTCCCATAAAAGCTAATTTTAGGCATGCTAGGTTGACAATTTAAAACAATTGTTTTTATTTTAACATTTCTTTATCATTATTGAAAACCAATAAGTGCATGCCAAAAATTATAAATGGTTACCAAATTACTAGGTACTTTGATTTTAAGCTGATCTCATATAATTAAGTTCATATTTTTATTTTTTATAGTGATGTTGATTTTTGTAGTTCTATTTTATTAGTTCTTAAGAAGAATTTGTAGCGTTACCATTCTATAACTTTGTATAATTGTCTTTTGTATGATTGTTACATGTTGAAACGTTTTTGATTATTCAGTAATAGAAGCAGTCATTTAATGAGGGTTTAAAAGCTCAGTATTATATTTTCAAAGATTTTCTGATTAGGTCTTAACACTGATGTGATATCTAAAAAAATAACCTTAATAACATTTCTTTTTTATTTATTAACCTAAAAAACTAATCACTGTCAAATTGACCTTTGAATTCTGTAACTAATGTAAATATTATAACCACATACGACAGAGTAAGACTTATGTTTTTCAATGTATACAGTTGTAACTATCATATACCACAAGTGATGCCATCTGGGCGCCGCGGTATAATGTTGTAAGTATCAGATACAACAGCTGGCATAGCTTCTTTTCCGGAGTAAAATGTTGTATGAACAATATCTCCGTAAATAAACAAATTAATTAAAATATCTTTTAACGTAGTTAAGAAGACTATTATATTACATTTAAATACGAAATTTTAAAAAGAATGCAACAATAAATGCCGATTGTGGGTTGATTTGAATCTTTAAAACGCTCTCCTGTAAAGTTGCAGTTTTGGAGATACAACAACTTACGTGGGAGGTATCGATATAACTTTAAGAACGTTACATAGGTACGCACATGTCTGCGTTGAAGTGAACCTTTTTTTTCCGTGGTGAAACGCTAATGACTTCAACCCACGCCGAGGGCATGGCGTGGGAATATGTCGGACTCCTACCGACTAAAAACACCCCGGGCCACTCCTACTACCTAAACCAGCGTCACGGGAACGCTCGCGCATGCTTTACGTGACCCTGGCTGGACGTTGAAGTGAACCTGCAGCTCGTGCATACAAAGTCTTACTTAGAGCCGCCACGATTTGGCTTGACATAGGCCTAATAATATTAGGTGAAACGCGAGTATATTTACTAATTATTTTCTTTCCCATAGCTAAACAAAGATCTTTTATCTTCAGTACGCTTGCATTATCTAGGATAGACACATTTCATTGCAAAAATTCACTGAACACCTGTGTCGTAGACAAAGTATTGTTATAGTTCAAAGGTATGGGCATTCTTGCAAAGAAATGACTTAGACATGTCACACTTGCATATTTTTCGATTCAATCACCATTGAAAATTATGTGAATGGACAAGGCCTGTAGACAAGTTACAATTTATGAAACTGAGAAGTTAAAATAACGTCACTTGTCGAAAAGAAAATGTCATTCCAAAGATTGGAAATTTTCTATTATTATATTCTATTCTCAAGCGATGTAATAGTCTAGGCTACCAGATTGGGTATTGCTTGGTTATAAATATTTTCAAAGTTAATTTGGATGTTAAGCTCCCATAAGTGCTATTAGAGAAAATGTTTCGCGGTTCGAATGATTTCTTCTATACTTTTCTTCTTCTGGAAACGATAGCAATAAAATTTTGTTGGTCCTAAATTTTGCCGGTTTTTTTGCCCCCGTAATTCGAGCGTAGAGTGGCGTCTCCCTTTTATAACTGAAACAATAATTATAAAGATGTAGCGTAGCATAGGTTTGGAAAATACAGACTAGTGTTGAACTGATTAAAATCATTTTGGGTTGTGACCATCAATTTTGCGTTTGCAGAACGGCTTTATATGCATGCATGATCACCAGCAAGAAATGGACAATTCCAGGTAGAATATTAGTCGACACAACCCTTTTCGATTTAGACGGCTGATAAAATTTGTTTTCAAAATTGCTTTTTTATCATTGGATAACTATCTATGTCAGACACCTTGTTCTAACCTTTTGAATAATTTCTTAGTATTGCCTATCTTTATGGAAAATCCAACCAATACTATCTTACATCTCCGGATGCATAGAAACGATTTCATTCTAATCTAACGATGATTTTTATTTTAAAGAAGATTCAATCTACCTATGTTTTTTATCGTCTGTCTGTTCATTCTACTATTTTAATTATTGCCTCCTACGATATAATAATCAAGAAAGGTTATGTATAATATTCAACTTATTTTTATCAATAAACACATAATTATTTTTCTTTTTGTTTTTCTCGTTAATTTGTAAAAAAAATAATTTTCCACTACGAAGTAATTTTTTTTTTCGGAGCTCATAATTTTTACAATCTTAAAAAGAACACTTGACATAACTTATAATTTTATTAACACACTATTATACAGAGGCGACTATCCAATATCGAATGGTTAAGCCTATTCGAGTTTTACATCATTGTTTTTCTTTTTCTACACAAAAGAATATTTCGGACAGATGCATTATGTCATAAAACAAAGACACAGACTATTGTTATATTGTCAGTACAATTGCATTGTTTTGAATTAATTATTCCATTCAGAAAGTTGTGTCACATTTGCAGGCATCAAATCTTTTTCTTATTTCCCTTCTAGATGTCAATCTGAATTGTCATTAGGTGCTTAGTGAAATTCCAATTAATCGATTCAAAATCACTATTTACATTAATCTTACTGATAATCATCAGCATGTATTGTTAAACAATTGGCGGGACGTATAAATTATGTGCAATCGACGCTATAGTATCAATTGTATCGCAGAGTTTGTGAGCATCTGTTGAAAAACTAGTAGAAAAGGAAAATCATAATGAAAGGTAAGGTTTTTTTTATATTTAATAAGAAATTATTTTAATAAAAAAGTGCTTTAAATTTTAATTTATTTAAAAAACTAATATTTTAGCCATTTAATTATATTCCATTTATATATATTTTATTTATTGCAAATAATATTTAAATTAAGTCTGAAATGGTAAGATTTTACTTGAACATAAAAGCAAATAATATAAATATACCCATTGTGAACTTCTTTATGTTCAACAATGTATAAAATATCTTTATTTGTTTTAGGTGCAGTGCTATTATTGCTCTGCGCTGTGGTGGCTATAGCTCAAGCAGATTCAGATGAATTTTACATCAACGGTTGTCCCAAGGATCACAGTGAACAAAAACTACTACCTCATCAAAACTGCAACCAGTACTATCAATGTCTGAACGGAGTTTTACTGCCCAGATTGTGTCCCGCTGGCCTCTTTTTCAACACTGAATTAGATTTATGTGACTGGAATGGAGAAAACAAATGCCATGAACCGAAATCACATAAAAAAAATCAAGATACGATAAAGTATAGTAAAGAACTAGATAAAGGAAATCCCAATCATGTGCGCGCTATTTGCTCAAAACAGTGACGCCGACGACGAGGTGGTCGCTCATGAAATCTGTAACCAATTCTACAAATGTACTCGAGGCCAGCCCGTGGTTCAAATATGTGCTCCAAGTCTTTATGTATGATATCACGACTGAAAGATGTGACTGGGCCACGAACGTAGACTGTAAAGGTCGATTTGTTCCCGAATCCGACATTAACGTTAATAAAAGAGATACAAAGGATGACAACAAAAGCAGCTTTGAAAGCGAGGAGTTAGAGAGTGGCAATCAAGACCCCGACCAGGCTCTCAGAATTTGCTCGTCCGCCGGCTCTGATGGAGAACTGGTATCACATGAAAACTGTAACCAGTTTTACAAGTGTTTTAATGGTGTTCCCGTAGTTATGTTTTGCCCCGATGGCCTGTTGTTTAATGCTGCTAAAGCTTATTGCGATTGGCCACAAAACGTCTACTGTGGAGAAAGAGTTACCCCTGGAAATGATGATAATGTTGAAACTACTGTTGCGCTAAATAACCATAACCATGAGGGAGAGACTAGTTACAGTCTCCGTGAAAGATGACGATAAAAACATACAACATAATGGAAATTCAGACCCAAATCAAGCTGTTTTAATTTGCAAAGCTCTAAACGCTGACGGTGTTTTGGTTGCTCATGAAAATTGCAGACACTTTTATAAATGTTTTCAAGGGTATCCAGTTGAATTAAGTTGCCCAGGAATTTTGTTATACAACGCTGATCATGCCTATTGCGATCTGCCAAATAACGTCGATTGTGGAGATAGATATACAGAAGATAGAGAAGACGATAATAATAATAATAATGCGCCAGTTTCTAAACATCCAGGTAACCATGATAATTCCAACGATGCTCCTTCTATTTGTGCTGCTTTAGGTTCTGATGGCATATTGGTTGCTCATGAAAAGTGTAATCAGTTCTATAAATGTCACGAAGGTCTTCCAGTAGCATTAAAATGCCCTAGCACTCTTATGTACAATAGTGAAAAACAGTATTGTGACTGGCCCGCAAATGTCGAATGCGGGGAAAGGGTTGTAACAGCGGCAGGAAACATTCATGCCGACGATAATACTAATGACAATGTGGATGGCATCGAAGATACTGGCCCAAATGCTCATCATGATCCTAGTGAAGCACCTATCATTTGTGCAGTTGCAGAGTCTAATGGTATATTGATTGCTCATGCAAATTGTAATCAATTCTACAAATGTTACGATAACAAACCTGTACCTTTATTCTGCCCACTGAATCTTCTTTACAATCCTAGTAAGGAGTATTGCGACTGGCCGCACAACGTTTATTGTGGCGACAGGCTACTTCCGCAGGCTAATGACACTTATAATGAAGTGACTAATAAACCAAAGACCACATGTTCACAGTATGCGGACGGTGATGTCTTACCTCACGAAAACTGCGCTCAATTCTATAAGTGCCTCAGTGGAAAAGGGTACCCAATGGACTGCCCGCCCGGCCTCTACTTTAATGCAGACTTGAAAGTTTGTGACTGGCCCATGAACGTGCAATGTAGCGACCGCGAGATTAGTCCGAAGACTCCAAAAGCCTCAAAGAAAATATTTAGGCATGCGAGACACTAAATCCTAACTAATAATGTTTTGATCCAAACAACCTGTTAACCTTTTTGATTTTCATTTGTTTTTGTTCAAGTTTTCATCCGTAAATAAATAAATTGATTTATCAACATTATAGTATTGTTTCAATGTGCTATCTTTAAAGAGAACATAATTATAATTAACTACAAAATTTCAAACGCAACATAGCATAGTATACTGACTGGCTGTCACAATATCTTACATAGCTACGAACTTGGGATAGAATGTAACCTCATACACATACATATATGTATATATTTATATTATTCCTCTTAAGACTAGCCAAGGCACAACACTCACAATAAATTTATTTAAATAGCAAAAAGTATCGACAGAATACCAGTAATTTATCTATTCTTCAACCCTTTTTAAAATAACCAATCAATTTTCATATAGAAATAGATTCCAATACAAAAAAGCCAATGTGACTCCGATAAGTCCAGACTGGTTTCTTTATAGCTGTTATTACTCAGACTTGCAGGTTTTGCCATCTGAGCCGGACAACCAATCTTTCCTGCATTGCAGTTCTCTTTATGTCCCGATTACATAATATCATAGTAATGCTGTGTTTTTGTTTGACTACTCGTAATGCAACCAATATGATGCAAGCAAAATTTGAAAGGATGCATGGATGTTTGTTACTCTTTCAAACGGTTGCGTCAGAAAGACGGTAATGTTATTGCAATCAAGCGAGCGAAGCCACGGGAAAAAGCTAGTGGTAAACAATCACCAGTTTATATAATCTGTGGATACCTATTTTACATTTTAACGCTTTGAAACGATGAATGTGGTGAAGTAATTTATTTTCACCACCTTTTTTGCTAAACCTAATTAAAGGCAAACTCGTGATCGAATAAATTAAATATTATTTACTATTGTTTAAATGTTATACAAACAAAAAGTACTACTTGTCAAATCTATTTTAGTATTAAAATACGTTTTCAGCAATTCAAGAATGAAACAATATAATAATTGTTTCCCATTTTCTTTATACTCATTGTCTTAGTTTATTTACGAGTAATTGAGTTTGTTACCTACAGTTTTAATTACTTGTTTGTTAGTTATTTAAACTTCAGGTGAAATGTCATAACAATGTCATTTTCAAGTTGTCAAACTCGATTCCGAAATTCATTTGTTTCTTGATAGAATATTATTTCAATATTAGAATAGATTTTTTGGCTTAAATAGGATGATTTTAGTCATATATCAAGAAAACAGCGAAGTGTTTTAGTGGCTTAAGATATAGGATTAGACAAATAAATATATTTTAAAATAAAAATTTCTGGCTAGAAAATGTTACACTTATTAAGCTAAATATTAAAAGGTAATTTGAGGCTGTCAGCATGAAAGGAGCTGATTAGGCTGTCACATTCACAATACAATATAAAGCCTTAACAAATAATTGAGAAAATACTATTTATTATATTTTGTTTCATGACCATTAAACATGTCAACTTATTATACTCATTAAGGTTTTCTAAGAAGGTAATATGGGTTTTTCAGATATATTTCAAACAAAAAGTATGAAAAAGAAACCAGTGCACTACGCACTATAGTTTGGCAAAAATATTGCACTTAACGATTAAATAATACTGACAAACGTGCTGAAGCTGTGATAGCTTAGTGGCAAGACCGTAGGACTGCTAAGTCAGAGGTCTTGAGTTCGATCCCCACGGCGCGCACCGACTTTTCGAATGTTGTGTGCGTTTAAGAAACAAAAATATCACAGCTTCCGTGTTTCGGAAGGCACGTAAAAATGTGGGTCCTGCGCCTGATCTCTCTCCGGTCGTGTCGGATTACCGTCCCATCGGGCTATGAGAGTAAAAGGAATAGAGAGTGCACTTGTGTTTGCGCACACGCTTGTGCACTATAATATGTCCTGCGTAGCTGGCTGGTGTCATAGTAACACTGGCCGCCGTGGCCGAAATCGGTCCGGACATTATTATTACTGACAAATGTTGAAGGAAAATGTCGTGAGAAAATCGAGAACCCAAATATTGGAATCTGGAATCGCCAATCTGGAAGTGAGCAAGCATGGTGATTACTGGTGATTAATACTTGTTCCGTCTCACTTTAAGAAGTATTTTGGTAAGAAGTAGGACATTCACAGAAGTATTGGTATTGAGTATAGGATAGTATAATGTTTTAAATGTACTTTGTTTTTATTTACAGTAGCGTAACAGTTTGTTACAATATCATCTGAAATTAAAATTTTCCGATCACTTCAAAGATGTCAATTGATCTGCAATCATCAATGAATTAGGTCTTAGAAAGAAATTTGATAGTTTGGTGAAGTTCTAATGTTGGTATCAAATTGGTGTCATTCGTCTATACAGTGCTTGCATATTTGCAAAAAGTCCAACAAAAAGGTGTTTGTCCAATCTTATTACTTAAAACGTTGTTTGCTTACCAATGCTCTTTCGTGTCACGAACTATTCCCCAATAATGTAATATTTGATTGATGTTTGTCCCGAAGCTTTGTCCAAACACAATTCGTAAAACTTTCTGACCAGTGAACAAAACAAGTTGATCAATCACTTTTGTCTCCTTTCATTTGTTTCAGCTTTTTTCATATCTTATGTTTACCTTACTTTATTTAATTAAAGGAAATAATTTAAAAACAAGTATATGGAATTCCCTTTTGAATATTTCAGATTCACGTGATTGGTATTTAAGTATCAAACGGTTGAAGACTTACAAAGAGAATTTTCAATAACTGATATTATCGAAATAGGTGTTGATTTCCATTCTCGGCATTACATTTGACACTTTAAAGTGAATACTATATTAAGTATTTTCGTTCGCTTTGTAGGGCTGCCCCCTTTATCAAATGAAATCAAGTATAAAAGTGAGTACAAAATAATTGTTTCACATTCCTTTTCTACACAGATTGGTCTTATTGTAGAAAGAAAATGGATGTGGGAAATTTACGGGTAATAGAATAAGCGGAGTTATAACATATAGCTAAGTGTAAAATGTATGGCAACAGTGAGTTCAGCACTTTCAACTGAATTTCGTGTTTTAGCAAATTTCATCTTGATACATATGAATTTGAAAGCAAAATAGTAAATTAAGAATGACAAATCAAACATAACTGAATTAATTTCAACTAAATGCCAACCCTGGCCAAGACATGACAACTCAGTACTTATAAAGTGACACATATAAGGTGGCCCACACCTCAATCTGATTCTCAGAAGTGGATTGCATTGTAACATACTAACAACCCAATATTGGTCAAAATTATGGATATTCCTCCTTACGAGGACTTTTTGAGACAAATAAAAATCAATTTATGGGTTGCAGGGATCCCTTATGGAGATCCAAAGGTTCACTTTCGATTCTACATTCTTTACATTACTCTACAAGTAATGTTTGCTCTTGAATTGACGTATTTTGTGTCAAGAATTTCTTCTGAAAATGCTCTCGAGCTTTCACAGTTGGCCCCCTGTATGTGTGTGGGGGGATTATCAGCTTTGAAAATAACAGCCTTGACGCAGAAAAGGAAGACGATTTATAAACTGACTGAGTGCCTCAGCCAACTCCATGAGAACATACTAAAAGATGATCGGAAGAAAAATCTTGTGAGGAAAAATTTAATCCTATTGAACATGTTCATAAAATATTTTCTGATATTAAACGCAGTGTTGATTTCCGTTTATAATTTTTCGACACTTATTATAATGATGTATCATTATTTGGTAAATTTTGAGATCATTTTTCCTTTGCCGTACCCAATGTATGTTCCGTTTTCGACTGATTCCTGGTTACCTTGGACCACAGTTTACATCTATTCCATCATGAGTGGTAAGTCTAACCACCTCTACATTTGATCTGATCCTTAAAATTTTTTGACAACTTTGTTTATTCTTTTTTTTTCAGGGTTTACTTGTGTCCTTTTCTACACCATTGTGGACGGCCTCTATTTTGTTCTTACATCCCATATTTGTGGGAACTTCACTATAATAAGTGAAAGGATCAAAAGTTTGGACGTAGCAAGTATGGATGATTTGACAGATATAATAAAAGAGCATCAATATATTTTGAGGTGAGTGAAATTTATATTCAGCAAGGAAATACAACTGTAGTTTGAGACTCAAATCATTTTTACTAGAAATATCTTTAGAAGTGCAATAAATTCTTCTTTGTTTAAAAAAGTCTTTGAATTTCAGTCTGGCTGAAGATTTGGAAGATATTTTCACTGCGCCGAATCTTTTCAACGTGTTGATTGGCTCCCTTGAGATTTGTGCGCTTGGATTTAATATCACAGTAAGTTTTATAACGAGGTTATTGCTTTAAGTGTAAACCTAAAATGGCCATCCCTTAATGTCAAGGGTCGCTCTATTTTGTAATTTTTTGTTTGCAATGGAGATTGATGTCGATCCGATCGAAAAATCTTTTACCTGGCGTTAAATACTTAATAGTTGTCTAACATTTCATTCCTAAAACTTTTTAATGTAATTTATTGCGTCAGTCGATTATTTTAAATTTCTCAAAACTGGATCTTTTCTCAAAAGGCCAATCTAGTAAAAACCCTACATTTGTTTAAACAATTACAATCGTTTCACAACAATTATCTGGACTTTTAAAGAGACCGTGACCCCTGAGTTTGTTTCGACATTCTTTCTCAGGTTAGTTGGGAAATGTCTAATTCAGCGAGTTCAAAATGTATATAAGACATGTAAAAGTGATTTAATTTTCTTAGTTATAATAAATACATTTATTTCAGGAACAATAAAGTTATTTTTATTTTTTATTTATTTTTTTCATTTTAGATTGGAAGTTGGGGCCAAACTCCAGCCTGTCTCTTGTTTCTGTCATCCGTTCTGCTGCAAATACTTATGATGAGCGTTTTTGGTGAAAACATAATTAGAGAGGTAAAGAATTACCGTAAAGTATTAATGTGAAGACAGTTTTAATAAAATATTAAAATGTTTTTTTATCGCCTACTGTTTTTAGAGTAGCAAAATCGGCGATGCAGCCTTTCTGTGCAAGTGGTATGAAATGGACGAGAAAACTAAAAGATTGATATTGATGATAATAGTCAGGTGCGTAATCAAAACTTATTGCTATTTCAATAAATTACATAAAATGGAATAATGTGAAATTTGTATCTTTCAGGTCCAAAAAACCAGCAAGATTGACGGCCTACAAATTTTCTGTGATCAGTTATGAGAGCTTCACAAAGGTATTCTTCTTCACCTCCTTCTTTAATAAATGTGTATTTTTTATTGATATATGTGTCTGTTGTTTCAGATAATAAGCACGTCCTGGTCATACTTCACGATTCTAAGAACAATGTACGCGCCCGCAGACATGAATCATTCCAGCTAGATACAAGTAAAAAAAATGAACATATTTTTCGCAATTCGGTAGCAATCAATAATCACAGTCGTATTTTTCTTATATTAGTACTTTAGTGTATACTGCAATCACAAACAAACCAATATTTATTAAACACAGTTTTACTTGAATACGACTCTACATTTTATTTCTTACCTCATAAAATAGTTTTTCCAACTTGTACCTACATTAGCATAAAGTACCTATTACCGTAATTCACAAAATAAGATATTTTAATCACTACAATAAAACAAAAGACAATCCTACTCAGACATGTCTTACAAATGCAAATCCACAACACGAAACCTGTAAAGCCAATAAGATGATATCAAATTGAAACAATCCCCAAACAGATTTTCTGTAAATCCATGTCCACGCAATCGCACACAATAAATCATGTACCGGAACGAAATACAAGATCCCAATTATGATTGATAAGATTTTGAGGAAAACAAATGGATTACTTGATATCGATTTTTGTATATCCAATAGAACAATACGATAAGCCGGAAAATAAAACTGATTGCGTCGTTTTAGGAGATCCGAACGCAATCATTCTTCTTTGTAGCTATTGAGGTACATAACCACTGTGTTGTAATAGCCAGAAGATGCCCTTGACTTGCTTTTTCTGGAATTTCTTCCTCGACATGTTTTCGTATTCTACCTTACCTGAAAAGTAGTTTCCTAAGGAGACAGATTTTTTAAAAGCCTAATCCCCCATGCACTATGATATCTCACATAGCCCACTGATTAAACTGAGTAAGTAACCATAATATTTTTGAAATGCTGTCAAAAATAAATTTTATTAAAGAAGGAAAAGAGGACCAAACCATAGTAATAAAAATAAAGAACGAATAAGTTGTTTTGCCTAGAAGTGGAATACTACAGGCTAGGAAAAAAATTACAAGAATGAATAAGTGAAAAGAGTAAAAATATTCTTTCTTTATCAGTTCCTACATAAAAGTACAACAATCCGTTCAAGTGATGTTATTAGATGAAGTACATAAACCAAAAAATCGTAATCGTTTGCGAAGGCGGCGTACCCCACGAGTAATAATTTATATGAAGAACAGGTGGGCTTTATATCGGCTAATTGCCCTTTGTTTCAACAAAATAATGATTTTAAGCTCAAGTTTGGAACAACTGTAATAAATGTACGCCTTATGACTCGTGCGGGAAAAATCATGGTTACTAGAAAAATACTTTATAATATTTGAATTGTATCTTTGACGTTATAAAAAGTAAGTAATCCATACCCAACTAGTAAGACTAAGGGTGTTCCTACGACGAAAGATAGGAAAGTTTCTTTTAATAGCGTGTTAATTTGTGACTAGTAGCCTCCTTAAGAAACCATCTTTGACGAGTGTGATTAAACTATTTACGATTGTCAGAGTATATTCATAATTATGAAATAATTTAATACTTAGTCACATGACTTATCGAAAAAAAGAATCCAGTATATTTGCAAAGATAGATAGAATATTCTTTATTTCACACCACAGATTTGACAAACTTAAAAGTTTTATAGTACCACAATGGGCGGTTTTATCATTCGGTTAACGTAAGACACTTGTTAAAATGTATATTTAAGTGTGCAGATTGGTTAACTATCACTGAGTCGGCCACTCTTCTTGATCTAGGTACTGAATAGGTTCACATTTGCAAATTTTCAATGAGTCTATTCCCGTTGATTGTTCTATTAAAATTTCGGTAACGTAATCAGTTTATTTTGTTGCGAATATAGACTTTTCTTACCTGCGATTTTTTTATTATATTTATCAACGAAAGTGATAATAATATCGTCTACTCTTTGTTATCGACTGCTACTGTTTCACTTACCTCTTTATTTATAGCTAAAACTTGGAAAGTGAAAATGATAAGTTGACTTAACTGTTTCAATGTGACATTGCAGGTCTATAAGACCTGTTTGCATTTAAATTGTCTCCTTTAAGAACTAAAATTTTTGATAAGGGTATTTTTTTGTATTATCACTTGCAACCCCTTCGCACAAGCATCAAATAGCTACAATTGTATTTTGTTTTCTAAATTGATTGCAATTACAATAAGGACATGTGATTTGAGAATTAATTGATTGAAAATCTTAAACGATCGTAACGTCATGTTTCACCTATTTTGCGAAAACGTCTAATTCTCTCCGCGAAATTGGGTTTGAGAGCCTTCGCACGTTTAATCAACAGTAACATTTATCTCTCATACAGTTTACAATGATTCATAATATACCGTGATTAATACTAGGTACTTCAAAATCTCATACTGTGTACAAAGAAAACGTCAATATATTTGCAACAATGAAAAATTTGACATGTGGTCTAAAAGACCCCAGGCGATACAAAAATACAAATCAAACACATTGTATAGCGAAGGGTTTGGTTATCTAATTAAGTATTTATCAGATTACAAATGTTATCTATTGAAGTGATTGTAGCTCAATTTTCACCAACAAATAAATCGTTACACAATAATTACATCATTGTATTTGTTTTCTAATGTTTATTTCGTTTTCTAAGCCTATTGTTCCAACATAAATATTATTAGATTATCGTAGACATCCACTGTAATAAACATAGTTGGATGAATGTATTTTGAACAAGCAACCCGCATTGCTTGATTTTAGGCATACATCATTAAAGAATTTTGAAATCTAGATAACCTAGTGGCATACATAGTATAGTCTAGTAAGATATTAAATCTTTAAACCGAGGCTAAATATACCAAGCATTGTTTTCTGGAATCTCATAATATGAAGTGGTCCCACACTGGCCGATCCACTTCACTCCAAACGCGCCCGGCAAATCCGTGATCCAAAGATGCGAGCGGTGAGGATGAGCCGCGGTGCGCACCACATACACCAAACCTATTCGAGTGCACGATCCATGCGCTGTCTGTTTCTTCGTCAGCTTCGTAGGTGCTTAGTCGAGCCCACAACGGACGATCCACGCACCGTAATACTAGGGTAGATCGCTGGAACTCCAAATCATCCTGTTCCTAGGAGCACCTATTATCATACAGCAACATTCTCCGGCGCAGCAGGTGGTGGTGGTAAAAGTGAGAGCTTCGTTTGAGCCCACGAAGAAGCGGCATCACCTGTGTTACCAAGTCAGCGAATTTCGGAGCCAACTTCACCGGTGCGTAGTGCCGTGTGGTAATCTCCTATAATACCTGAATATTTCATATAATAAAGTAATAATATCAGTAAGATCATCAATACAGTAAACTGGATAGATAACATCTTGGAAATGAGATAATAATGTATATTTTTAGACACATATCATAATTAATTATTTGATTTGTACTTATTAATTTTGTGTAACAAGATTTGGTTACTAGGGCTTAACATTCTTTTTAAATCAGTAAAAATAATTATCTGTGTTGCATTTTGATTGCTTTTTGGGTGTCCAACAAGAGAATCCGTTTTTTGGATTATTTTGTCGTCATCATCGAAGTCAGGAATTACAAAAATAGGTTTTCATTTTTTTTTCACTTTTTCTTCCATTTCTAAACTTATCTCATGAACTCCCTATAGACCAGTCATTTAAGCTTAAATTTGGTAAGAATCTCGGAATTCGAGATACCCGTTTTTTGTAAATATCTCATGTCGTATGGGTTTTTTGTTGATTGTATGTTATCATCAATATTGTAGAATACAAAATTCTCTACAACTTTGTCAAATTATTTTTTTATACGATAAACCATTTTGTAGATACAGGGTGGAGAGCGGGCGGTCACAACATCACTTTAGGTCAGCCGGTGCCTTCGGTCTAAAACTACTAATAATGCTTAAAGAGGAGACGAACTGTCTCCAATGAAGCCAGTTTCTATAAAGCTTTTAGTACAATAGGACAAAACATACATTAAAATAATAATTTTCATACATGGTGGCAATAACAGATTAAAAGATTAATTCAAGTTGGGATTAAAATGGGTATGCCCCTTATCGGATCGGATCTTATTCCTACGATTCACTTATTTATTTTACATTTTCATATAACCATACATATATCTTATCTGCTGGTATTTCATATCGGAACACGTAATAGTAATCAATATTGCTTTAATAAAAATAAACAAAAGAACACCAGTTCTAATACCTAACTTAATAAATGTCCAGCGTCCAACTTATATAGGAATTTAATTCGAGCAAAAACGATAATAAAAAGATATAATTAAATTTCATTTGTTCGCCGTCCACTTACTAAAGTGGGCTACGTGACTGCAATCGCACGAGTTTCTTGGAAAAGCCTCGGAAAATGTGCAGTTCAAGGTCGAATTAAATAATAATAAAATAAAGACTTTAAGCTGAAAGCGGTTGAGTTTTTATTTAAATGAAATGTATTTTTTTAACTTGACGGTGATCTTGCATCACCATTTTACACAATTGCATAAAAACATTTGCATGGGTTGCACCTGTATAGTTATTGTTACCGAGTATATAATAATATTTATACCTTCAAAACATTCAATATTTATTACATAACAATACTATCATTTATTTTATTAAAACACTAGCTGCGCCCCGCGGTTTCACCCGCGGAAATCCTGATATTTAAGTATAAAAATCTATCTCTCCAATGAATGAAAGAAATACTACTCATTTATTGGCGAATAAATGAGTAGCTAGAGAGTAGTAGGTAGAGCGCTCGGTGCTCGATTCTCTCGCGCGAACTTGGGAGGTTCTAACGTTTTGACAGTCAAGGCGCCGGGAGCGCTCAGTGCTCGATTCTCTCGCGCGATTTTGGGTGGTTCTGACGTTTTGTTCATCAAGGCGCTGGGAGCGCTCAGTGCTAGATTCTCTCGCGCGAACTTGGGTGGTTCTGACGTTTTGTTCATCAAGGCGCTGGGAGCGCTCCGTGCTCGATTCTCTCGCGCGAGCTTGGGAGGTTCTAACGTTTTGTTCATCAAGGCGCTGGGAGCGCTCAGTGCTAGATTCTCTCGCGCGAACTTGGGTAGTTCTGACGTTTTGTTCATCAAGGCGCTGGGAGCGCTCAGTGCAAGATTCCCTCGCGCGAACTTGGGTGGTTCTGACGTTTTGTTCATCAAGGCGCTGGGAGCGCTCAGTGCTAGATTCTCTCGCGCGAACTTGGGTGATTCTGACGTTTTGTTCATCAAGGCGCTGGGAGCGCTCCGTGCTCGATTCTCTCGCGCGAGCTTGGGAGGTTCTAACGTTTTGTTCATCAAGGCGCTGGGAGCGCTCAGTGCTCGATTCTCTCGCGCGAACTTGGGTGGTTCTGACGTTTTGATAGTCAAGGCGCTGGGAGCGCTCAGTGCTAGATTCTCTCGCGCGAGCTTGGGAGGTTCTAAAGTTTTGTTCATCAAGTCGCTGCGTAGGGAGCCGTCCTTGCTCATAGACATTGCACACACATGCGCAGTTCAGCTACGCACAATCAACATCGCGACGCGATGCAGCGAAACGCGTAGGTAAGTTTTAGTTATCCAAATTTTTAAACTTGCTATATCTTTTGAATGGAGTATCCGATTAAAATAATTTAAACAGCAATATAAAGGTATTAAACTACTGTTAAATGAAAAGTAAGTTATTTAGATAAGTATAAATACCATGGTATGAATATCGACATCTTATTTTCGTTGCCGATTTAAATAGTTTGTTAAACTATAAAAGTTTTTATATTGGCGTAACTATAATACTTAGATATACACTACCCCGGACTTTTCTGTAGATAATAATGCGGTCAACAAAACCGTAGTACATTATTTTGCTCCATCATCAATAGTTATTGCAGCGCACGCGATTAAAGGTAGTGTTTTTTATCGGCCGTGGTTTATATTATCGAAGTTTTCGCAAGGATCGCTATTTTTTTTTTTTTTCAAAATAAAATATAGCCTATGTTACTTTGGAAAGATGTACAATCATAATGGTGAAAGAATTTTTAAAATCGGTCCAGTAGTTTTTGAGCCTATTCGTAACAAACAAACAAAAAAATATTACCTCTTTATAATATTAGTTTAGATAAATGAGTAGCTAGAGAGTAGTAGGTAGAGCGCTCAGTGCTCGATTCTCTCGCGCGAACTTGGGTGGTTCTGACGTTTTGTTCATCAAGGCGCTGGGAGCGCTCAGTGCTCGATTCTCTCGCGCGAACTTGGGTGGTTCTGACGTTTTGTTCATCAAGGCGCTGGGACCGCTCAGTGCTAGATTCTCTCGCGCGAACTTGGGAGGTTCTAACGTTTTGACAGTCAAGGCGCCGGGAGCGCTCAGTGCTCGATTCTCTCGCGCGATTTTGGGTGGTTCTGACGTTTTGTTCATCAAGGCGCTGGGAGCGCTCAGTGCTAGATTCTCTCGCGCGAACTTGGGTGGTTCTGACGTTTTGTTCATCAAGGCGCTGGGAGCGCTCAGTGCTAGATTCTCTCGCGCGAACTTGGATGGTTCTGACGTTTTGTTCATCAAGGCGCTGGGAGCGCTCAGTGCTAGATTCTCTCGCGCGAACTTGGGTGGTTCTGACGTTTTGTTCATCAAGGCGCTGGGAGCGCTCAGTGCTAGATTCTCTCGCGCGAACTTGGATGGTTCTGACGTTTTGTTCATCAAGGCGCTGGGAGCGCTCAGTGCTAGATTCTCTCGCGCGAACTTGGGTGGTTCTGACGTTTTGTTCATCATGGCGCTGGGAGCGCTCAGTGCTCGATTCTCTCGCGCGAACTTGGGTGGTTCTGACGTTTTGACAGTCAAGGCGCCGGGAGCGCTCAGTGCTCGATTCTCTCGCGCGAACTTAGGTGGTTCTGACGTTTTGTTCATCAAGGCGCTGGGAGCGCTCAGTACTAGATTCTCTCGCGCGAACTTGGGTGGTTCTGATGTTTTGTTCATCAAGGCGCTGGGAGCGCTCAGTGCTAGATTCCCTCGCGCGAACTTGGGTGGTTCTGACGTTTTGTTCATCAAGGCGCTGGGAGCGCTCAGTGCTAGATTCTCTCGCGCGAACTTGGGTGATTCTGACGTTTTGTTCATCAAGGCGCTGGGAGCGCTCCGTGCTCGATTCTCTCGCGCGAGCTTGGGAGGTTCTAACGTTTTGTTCATCAAGGCGCTGGGAGCGCTCAGTGCTCGATTCTCTCGCGCGAACTTGGGAGGTTCTAACGTTTTGACAGTCAAGGCGCCGGGAGCGCTCAGTGCTAGATTCTCTCGCGCGAACTTGGGTGGTTCTGACGTTTTGTTCATCAAGGCGCTGGGAGCACTCAGTGCTAGATTCTCTCGCGCGAACTTGGGTGGTTCTGATGTTTTGTTCATCAAGGCGCTGGGAGCGCTCAGTGCTAGATTCCCTCGCGCGAACTTGGGTGGTTCTGACGTTTTGTTCATCAAGGCGCTGGGAGCGCTCAGTGCTAGATTCTCTCGCGCGAACTTGGGTGATTCTGACGTTTTGTTCATCAAGGCGCTGGGAGCGCTCCGTGCTCGATTCTCTCGCGCGAGCTTGGGAGGTTCTAACGTTTTGTTCATCAAGGCGCTGGGAGCGCTCAGTGCTCGATTCTCTCGCGCGAACTTGGGTGGTTCTGACGTTTTGATAGTCAAGGCGCTGGGAGCGCTCAGTGCTAGATTCTCTCGCGCGAGCTTGGGAGGTTCTAAAGTTTTGTTCATCAAGTCGCTGCGTAGGGAGCCGTCCTTGCTCATAGACATTGCACACACATGCGCAGTTCAGCTACGCACAATCAAAATCGCGACGCGATGCAGCGAAACGCTTAGTTAATTTTTAAGTTATCCAAATTTTTAAACTCGCTATATCTTTTGAATGGAGTATCCGATTAAAATAATTTAAACAGCAATATAAAGGTATTAAACTACTGTTAAATGAAAAGTAAGTTATTTAGATAAGTATAAATACCATGGTATGAATATCGACATCTTATTTTCGTTGCCGATTTAAATAGTTTGTTAAACTATAAAAGTTTTTATATTGGCGTAACTATAATACTTAGATATACACTACCGCGGACTTTTCTGTAGATAATAATGCGGTCAACAAAACCGTAGTACATTATTTTGCTCCATCATCAATAGTTTGTAGCGCACGCGATTAAAGGTATTTCAATAGTGATTTTTATCGGCCGTGGTTTATATTATCGAAGTTTTCGCAAGGATCGCTATTTTTTTTTTTCAAAATAAAATATAGCCTATGTTACTTTGGAAAGATGTACAATCATAATGGTGAAAGAATTTTTAAAATCGGTCCAGTAGTTTTTGAGCCTATTCGTAACAAACAAACAAAAAAATATTACCTCTTTATAATATTAGTTTAGATTAAACTACTGTTAAATGAAAAGTAAGTTATTTAGATAAGTATAAATACCATGGTATGAATATCGACATCTTATTTTCGTTGCCGATTTAAATAGTTTGTTAAACTATAAAAGTTTTTATATTGGCGTAACTATAATACTTAGATATACACTACCCCGGACTTTTCTGTAGATAATAATGCGGTCAACAAAACCGTAGTACATTATTTTGCTCCATCATCAATAGTTATTGCAGCGCACGCGATTAAAGGTATTTCAATAGTGATTTTTATCGGCCGTGGTTTATATTATCGAAGTTTTCGCAAGGATCCCTATTTTTTTTTTTCAAAATAAAATATAGCCTATGTTACTTTGGAAAGATGTACAATCATAATGGTGAAAGAATTTTTAAAATCGGTCCAGTAGTTTTTGAGCCTATTCGTAACAAACAAACAAAAAAATATTACCTCTTTATAATATTAGTTTAGATTTTGCTAGCGGCTGTTTGTAAACAACCCTATTACTGAACAGAACTATAATAATGATATTTTAGAAACGTAGTACATTTTTTCGGATTATAGTCTACATAAAAATGTTCGACTAATCAGATTAATAATATCTGTAAGCAGTAATTATTTAGGTAATCTTATCATTCTTACATTGACAATGACTGACACTGGATTTTAAATGACACGTATAGTTTTGACACAATTTATATGAAATAAATTAATATGACGTAGTCTTACGACGATTATATTGCGACGCGATATTGCGACGCATTTGATTCATATAAAACCTTTTTGTTTCTTTCTTTTTAATGTCTTTGTGTTATCGTTAGGCATCTTTAGGCATTGCTTAAATATTATAATAAGTTATAAGTATACACTAAGAATAATGTAGGTTCCTATAACGGAGATCCATTGCGTCATGAATTGCGCTGCCCCGCACCGACTTACCGCACGTTGCACGGTATTTTACTCAATACTTTATTTGCTCTTGGGTATTGATTAGTATTTCAATTCTTCACACAGTTTTCCTTCTTTTGTCCCGCAATCATAAACTAAACAAAACAACATCAATGAAATTCTTACGTGATGTCACTTTTGCGTACAATTTTTATTAAGCCGTTCCGTCACGATCTAGTCAACACAATCTCTATCTAATCAATATAGAATGAAGGGAAAATACGTTTCAGGCAGACTAAATAGACTAAATTTCTATTTTAATATGCAATCATCATTACGTGGTTCTATCCGAAAAAAAAGCATCCAATCGTCTAACTTCAAAGACAGCAAGTACGAATGGAAAAGTTGCAGTAGGCGATTGCGAGTTGCGATGGACACTGCAATACAATACATAATATATACTCTCCCCTCCTGCCCCCGCCAGTGTCGTCAGGCAAATTAAACCACGCAGTTAAGAGTATAAAAGCTTAGGTATCCGATACAAAATACATTACAAAATACATCTTGGAATCGAAATTCGTCAGCCCTTTCATTTGATACCCATATTTAGGGAGTTGAAAAAAAATATGTTCTAGATCCTTCGCCATTTTGTAAAGATCGTTTTAGACCGATCATCATCAAAGACAACTAAGATCACACCCTACAACACCTACTACAAACTACTTAAAAAATAAGACATAAAATAAAACAAATGCATTCATACACCACGTGCTCATGCACTTGCACAAAACTGGGTTCACGCCTCAAGAGAATTGATAACGTCGAACATTCTATACTAAATCAATAATAATTAAATTTATTTTAGTAAGCACTCGTAATCAAAAAAATGATAAATGATTTTAATCAACACCTCTTAGTAGGTAATAATGAGTCGTTATCATATGCTTGTAACCAAGTAATAAACAAAAGCTATCACAGATTACAAGTGTTAATTTCGTAATACCCACAGCAAAAAAATCTTTCATACCAATCAATCAAAATAGGATTATAAATAAGTATATTATTTAAGCCAAATCAAAGTCTATACAGCATTAAAATATATAAATATAATCGGGTTCATCCGGTTGTGATTATAGTGGTATGTGATAATCAAAATTACGGGATTTTTAACACAAAGTGGGGAACTTCTTCATAAAAACATTTTTAGATATCACCTAGGTACTGACTGAAGTCGGTGCCAAATTAATAGGTATAGGGTTATGTGTATAGGTTTTGACACCACCGGGGAAGTATATCCTATCAAACAAAAAAATAATTTTGCAAATCGGTCCAGGCGTGTTTGAGTGAAGACGACGACGCATTGTTAATCTTCATCCTTTTTGAAGTCGGTGAAAAATTATATTATATTGAACTCTCAAATCCGAATCAATTGTAAATACGGGGACTCGAAAACTGATATGTATAAATAGGCTAATGCAACGTAACATTGTATGGACTAAACATATTTCTAAGAAAAAAATACTATCAGTGTTAATAACTCCCCATAACGTTCCCAAGTACAGTCCAATCCTACTAAAAAAACTACAGCAAAATAAGCAGAGTTCCCCTCGTTCTTGCTCCGTCTTTTGATTCCCCATTCATCACAGCAGGCCTAAGGCGATGCCTCTAATTCGTCGCCGCCAGGGACCACATTGTGTTCGTTATTTGTTGTTTACACATACAGAACAGCGTACACGTCTCATCTATCTATCCTTTGGGATGTATTGGTACGATATATACTGGAATGCTTGAACCACAATGTAGTGGACTGTTACTGTAAGTGCTTGTTTGGTTACGGCTGGAATGCCTATTATCACAGTTGTTTCAAGTTAAAAAAAAAACAGTCAAACCTTCTTCTTTTTGAAGCCTGTTTTAAAAACCAGACAAATATTTTGTTAAATAAATATCATGAGATGAATTCATAATTCTATATTAAACGCACGAGTCAGTTCGACTTGCGTCACCGCCGTTGCATCAGCTCATGATTAAGGACTCCTTGAATCCGAAAATTGTCGGGCTATCCCGATAAACACGTGTGAGTAAACCACTAACATATCATAATTACAGACACGCACTGACACATCACCCAGTTTTAAGTCTATTTAATGCCTTTCGCCGTTCTTGTCAGTTTATGATAAAATAAACGACAGATAGACATTCTTGAACGACTTAGGTAGAATGTTTGTATTCAGATAATAATATGCAAATTGATTTAAAATGAGTAAGCATTATGATAAGCATTTAAGTACGCACTTTTCCTTAAACATATAACAAATCCCCCAAAGCATGTAAAAAGATATTACATTTAAAATTCTTAAAAAAAAGAGTATTTTTTACTGAATCATCTAACGTTTGTTACGTTGGTGTCAAATAAAATCTTCTGAAAGTGCAAACTGTTATTGAAAAAAATATAAAGCTGTAAAAGCTTCCTGATCTCTTCTCATAAAATTGAAAAAGGAGTCCTTGGAGACATATTTTCATTTTCCTATTTAAAACTTGTTGTAAAAAGCACGTAATTATTAATTGTACCATACGTTGGTTATTGATTATTATGATGTTATACATTTTCATGTAAATGAAATTACCTTGTTTTATTGGTCTGCCAGATTTCAGTCAGATTCATCAGTTAATTAACCATCATTGGCATTATGATTGAACGTGCGCCATGCTTAATTTCGGATTAATTCCATACGTTTCTAAATTGCTCATTTCAGATAGGGTAAAATATTAATTTTCAATTATTGAATTAGAGGAATTGGATTGGCGTCGTAAGAAAAAAAGTCCTTGTAATAAATGTGCTTTTTTGAGCAATACAAGAATATCAAAGAAATCATCCAAAATAATGAAATCTATATTTTTGTAGAAGTAAATGAGAAAAGCGAAAACTTAATAGACTGCCCAAAACACTCTTTAATGATAAATCAACTAGCACATCTTATGCAATAGCAGAATAGCGTCAAGCATGACAAGGGTATGAATACACACAATTATTATGAACAGGAACATCAACAGCTGTCTTTAACAAATATGTGTACTCCACATAACTACACAACAATGTAGGTTTCGTTTGTACTCCACTATGTCGGTCAGTTACTCCGCTGTTTACTCTCCCGCGAGTAAACATTTGTTATTCTAAACAATATTTGAAGTACCCACTGAATTGATTAAACCAATATTCGGACACACACAACATTATACACAGCTACGTGAGTTATACAACCACACTACACCACCCTACCTAAATCAGTCACAAAAGCGAATGGTATTTTAAATAAAACCGTTCACTGTTTCTCGGTAAGCGTGAAAACTTTTGGTGATTTAAATAAAATATTGGCACAAGTTCAACTCATGCGCGATTCGTTTCTCGGAAATTTGATTTTGAAAAGAAATTTGTCTCGTGCCGAGTTCCGTGACATATTGAAATCAATAAAATAAGAATGTTTTATATTGGAGAATGTAAGGAGAGGAAATATGGTGGTACTGGGTCTTGCTGGCAGCCTCGTGAAAGACTAACAATGAATGAATATAAATTACTTGGTACTGCGAAAAATGATTGTATAATTGTACTTTGACAATTCAACAAAAAGTTTCTAGGAAATAAAACAGTTTAATTCTACGGATCTCCAATTTGCAATTCCGACTTTATACATAAATGCTTCTGTCTGGGGTTTCCAATTAATCCCAATTATAAAAACAACTTATTTTTGGAAGCATCGACATTCTGTAACCTGATAAGACAAGACAGGTTCCAAGATCTTCCAAGATTTTCATATAAAAAATATGTACTGAGATGGCGATGGAGCCTCGATAAACCCTACATAATCTAGTTAAAACTAATTAGTATGATATAAACTGCTAATCGGTCGGCTTAAGGAGTTTTATCGACCTGTGACAAGTGATAAATTGTCATGAAACGATGATAATTGCCGATAAATACCGGTGGGGCATTTGAAAACGAAGTATCTGGTTTTGCATTGATTGTTGTCAAGATGCATAAGGCCTTATTGTGTTTGCTCTTTGCTTCGGGTAAGGTTTTAATTAATATTTCATTAATTTATTCGAGGAAAATACTACTGAATACTCACTGTGTTTTCGATATGATAAAAAATATTGGGTTTTAATAATAATCCATTCATAAATCATTTTGTTGACATGTTTTTGCTTGATACAGAAAGTGGTGCAAAAACATTTTAGATTGTCTAAATTTACCTGTTGCTGAAAGTTTAAGCCTAACTTGCAATTTTGTCAGCCTATCTCACCCTATGATTATTTCCATATTTACCAGATCTTTTACACCCTATTCCTCTTTTGACTAATTTATTTTTTTGTTTTACAGCATATACCGCACTTGCGGTTCCAGTAACGTCAGACTACTCTGAGGACCGCGTCTACCCTCGCTTCATCCAGTTCCCCGATGGCGAGGGTGTCATGCACACAGTCGACCTCGAAGCTGAACCAGATTACGAACTCCTTGCTGAAATCGAAAGGAATCCAGACAACAACCAATACTTGTTGTTCACCAGGTACGAATTTACTTTCTATTTTTCTATAGTATGTTTTAAACACGTGGTTCTTTTGTCAAGTGCTAGGATGATGTCAAATACTAAATGTGGCATCATCCTATCCCTTCTAAGAGGGCATGATCAGAAATATTCTTGAAAATGAAACAGTGGCGGGATGAATTGAACGTATACCGCCAGGACTGGGTCAAAGCGGCGCAAGATAGGGAATCGTGGAAGGACTTGGGGGAGGCCTTTGCCCAGCAGTGGGACACTATAGATTAGGAAAAAAAATGAGAAAATTCGACTGAACACCAGCTGTTGCTAGAGTTTTCTAGTTTTTCACCTTTTCATAAGTCAGGTTGTTTATTTCAATGACTAGAAATTAATAGGAAATGAAAATCATTACAGACGCAACTCCGGATCATCGCAAAGATTGGTTATGAACAATGCCAATTCTATCAGGAATTCTAACTTCAACCCCAACGTGCCGACCGTGGTCATCGTTCACGGCTGGCTTAGCAACCAGAACACTGATATCAACCCTGTTATCAGAGATGGTAAATAATTGTTCTATTTATCAGATCCTTTGTGTCATGTACCTTGTAATCTGGCCTGCAGTCTACAAAGGTCAATATCAAAGATAAGGGAAAATTCTTTCAATAACATTTTGTCCATTACTTATGACGATTTCGTATCATTTGATTACGAATAACAGTTGCGTAGTTTTGCATCCACCACGTCACAGTCTTTTGTTTCAATGACCCTTTACTTATGCCACGTTTTTAATTTTTACAGCGTACCTGAGAAAGAGTGACGTCAATGTCATTGTTATGGACTGGAGACGACTTGCTTTATCCGACTATGCTACTGCTGCTCGTGGAGTACCAGCCATCGGTCGCGGTCTTGGACAGTTCATGAACTTCGTCAACCAAGTCACTGGCCATCCTTTCACCAGCATGCATCTTGTTGGCTTCAGTTTAGGTGCCCATGTTGTTGGCAACGCTGGACGGGAACTGCGCGGTAGAGCCGCTCGTGTCACAGGTACTGATGTTATTCCAATTAATCATGGAAGTATTCTTGTTTTTTAACTTTTAACGAACATAGTAGCAGTAAAAAAAATCGAGCGTATATAAATAGTATACCTATAGTATATTGTAGGCAAATTTTATGACTTTTTTCATAATAACTAACAGCTAACCAAGCTTAAATTCTTTACTGTCATCTTTGTGATTGTAGACCAGGTATTAACTAGTATTTTATTCAACAGGTTTGGACCCCGCTGGTCCTCTATGGAACTACAACTCGAACCGCCTCAGTCGCAACGACGGTGTCTACGTCGAAGCTATCCACACTGACGGCGGTTATACCGTCGGAGGTCTTGGCATCGGTTCCAACGTTGCTAACGCTGATTTCTACCCCAACGGTGGTATCTCCCAGCCCGGCTGCCTCACCAACTTATGCAACCACAACCGAGCTTGGGAACTGTTTGCCGCTACTGTAACCTACAACCATTTGGTCGGCAGGCAGTGCTCTAACAATTTGCAGATCACTTGGGACAACTGCCGTGGTCAACAACTTCGTATGGGCAACGATGACCTTAGGAAGTCTGGGTAAGTAACAAAAGATGCTCTAATTTTTTTTTGTTAAGATTTTTTCATTCTTTTCTTTTATTTCATTTTCATGGGTCTTCTGCTAAAATGGACTATTCTTTTCGTTAGGATTTAGGTCCCCCTACAATAAATGATAATTATTATTATATCACAATATTTTCTTTCGCAGATCCGGAATGTACCGCCTTAACACCAACAGAAGATATCCTTTCTAAACGTTTGTAAATAAACTAAAAAAAAAATTTAAATTATTAGATTATAATATATTTTGGCATATTAAACATTTCTTTTATTTTCATTACAATAAGCGTTTCATGACAGATGAAGAATGTTTCTGTGGCGGCATAAATGTGCATTTAGTATTCTTGGCGTGTAGATGGTATTACATTTTAGTCAACACCATATTCACTACAAAAGCAAAGAATACTAAAAAAGTCAAAAAGTAATCTTGCTGCTTGCTGACTTTGCGACATAATAGTATTTTTTTTAATACTTGCGGTATTTCTTGTTATAAATTAATTTGAGAATAGTTGTATACATTTGGCGCACGCTGAATACTTTTGTGTTGTCAATACAAAAGCATTCAGCATACTACTTAAAAGCAGCATAGTACTACTAAGCACAGGTGCACTCTCTGCTCCATTACTCTCATAGCCCGATGGGACGCTAATCATACATGACCGGAGAGAGGTCAGGCGCAGAACCCACATTTTTACGTGCCTTCTGCAACACGCAAGCTGTGATATTTATTTCTAAACCGCAAACAACATTTGCAAAGTCGGTGCACCCCGTGGGGATCGAACTCGAGACCTTTGACTTGGCAGCCCTACGGTCTTACTACTAGGCTATCAAAGCTTCCCTGGCCTGATAGTAGGTACAGTATCTACATAGATATAGTTAGAACTCTACCTTGCCCATAAGGGCAGTTTAGGTTTAATAAAAATATAGATATTATAACTCAAAACATTATTATCGCATAACACACTCAATTACAAATAAAATACTAATTAATCTTATCAAAACTAGTTTCCTTAAAACTATCAATGCTAGACAATCTATAAAAAAACATGTATGATAAATAACCCTGATTTATATAGGTATGAATCGATCAAAATTCAAAACATTAATAAAGTTAAAGACTTTTTTACTTCTGTATGTGACAGAAAGAGTTAGAAAGAACAATAATGGCACGGAGACTAAAAAGGATACAACAAGTAGCTACTCGGACTCAAAACCGCTGGTGTCAAGTAATGATAGCCTAATGGTATGATTGTTGGACTACAAAGTCAGAGGTCATCTTTCTTCTTGCCCTTATCCCATTTTACTTGGGGTCGGCGCAACACAGTTTTGTTTCCATTTTCCCCTATCGGTCGTCACACTATCATTTACTGCTTTTTCATTCATATGAAAAACATAGAGGTCGTGAGTTCAAATTCTGGCACGCACCGCAGTTTCAAAGCCATATGCCAGCGTATTACAAAATTAATTATCACTTGCTAAAATCGGTGAAGGAATACATCGTTAGAAAACCAGCACACCTGAGAAATTTTAAAGGGTGTGTGTTGCCATATCAGAGGGCTTCGGGAAACTTTAAAACTCTGACGCCAGATTATATCTACCATACGATATAGTTTCAAATAACTCCGAAATTACTTAATGTTATAGCTTAAAAAATTAAATATTTGTTTAGATAAAATTTTGGAGATAAAAATGGATGACTAATAATTATTCGAATTCTATCGACAAACACATTATCATTCAAATGTAGATAAATTTTCAATAAATAAAGTACTTCAGTCCAAATAATGTTAATTGCTACTTCAGTTTCTAGTAATCATGATTAAGGCGATACTGTGTATTGCTGTTGTTACGGGTGAGGATTTTCGTTTTATTTATGAAAAAATATTTATTACATATTGTTATTTTATAATCGTCTTAACTTGATCGATCAATGGAATTTTGACTTAACATCTGAGTGAGAGCATGCTACTGGGGAGTTTGTTGGGCCATTTCTTCTTCCGGAGCGAGAGCATTTAGAAAGTGGTGAAGAGTGAGAAAACCTGGATGCTTTACATTGCACTTTGGTCTTCAAATAGTGCTTGGTTTTTTAGGCTACTAATAGCCTAACTAAAATAAAATATGGTTTTGATGATTATTTGTTCTTTTCTAGTGTATACCGCATCTGCGGTACCGCAGCCGGTAGTTTCGGAATTTTCTATGGACCGCGAGTACCCGAGGTTCATAGAGTTCCCAGATGGTGACGGCGTTATGCATCCCGTCGATCTTGAAGATGAAGTAGACTATGAACTCATAGATGATATTACAAGAAATCCGGATAACAACAAATATCTGCTGTTTACCAGGTGACATTTTTACACATGTTCAGTGTTCTTTAGTCTAAAACTTTTGTTTTTGTTTTGTTATTCTTGCAATCCTTGATGACCTTGGAGTAAGACCGCATCGAGTTTAATCTCCAAACGCGTATCTACTTTTCGAAAGTTGTGTTGTCGTCCCATCGGGCTTTGAGGGAAAGGGCACAGAGAGTGCACCTGGATTCGCACACATGCTTGAACACTGCACTATAGTATATATACTCGTATATCCTGCACAGTCGGCTGGCGTCTTGTAACTCTACAATGGAGTCTCTTTGTAGCCAAAATCGGTCCAGACACTATTATTCTATAATCCAAAACGACTTGGCGATTGACCGATTATTATCTCGATCCTTTCGACAATCGGGGATTTTTGCCGAAGTGAAAGATTATTAATCATTAAAATTATCTTATTGTGTTATGAATTAGATTAGAAAGTAGATTAAATTAAAGACCTAAATAACGCAAGTATGAATCAAAATAAACAAGAACTCGACACAATAACACAAAAATATTTGTGTCAATAACTGTACGTAACTTTACTCGTATTATCTACGTTTCGAGACAGTGTGTGCGAAAAATGTAAGTCATAGTTTACATTTTTTTTTTAATTTTCTGTTACCTACTAAGATGTTAGCAAGAATGAAAAATCTTATGTAGTAAAGCCCCCTAACTAGTCCTTGTTTATCTCCCATATAACTACCACATTTCTACCATTACATCAACAATCGAAAAAAAAACACAAATATTTTTTTTCAGGCACCTGCCTGGAGTGCCGCAGTATTTGGTGATGGGCATGAGCCAATCAATTAAGTATTCGCTTTTCAACCCTAAAGTGCCCACCGTGGTCATCGTTCACGGCTGGCTTAGTAACCAGGACTCAGATTTAAACCCAGTCATTAGAAAAGGTATTTTTTTTTACGAATAGTTAGCAGGCCTATTGATGTTATCTTGTTTCTATCGAAACATAGTTCCATGTTAGAAGAAGAAACCTTTCTCGTAATTAGTCATAATAATAATTTTATAATCAAACTAATATTGCCCGATAAAATTAAAATTATGAGGAAAGGTTTATCACATTAGCTCAATAATTGCTGAATGTTTTCATAATTATGCCTTTCTTTTAGTATTTTGAAAATAAAATTCTCTAAACACGGTCCTAATGAACATAAATCTTTTACAAAACTAAAAAGGTCTCAAAGCATGTTTATTCTCTTTACAGCATATCTCGATCATATTGACGTGAACGTCATTGTGCTGGACTGGAGAAGACTAGCCTTATCCAACTACGTGACAGCTGTGTTGGGAGTACCGGCCGTCGGTCGAGGCTTAGGACAATTCCTTAGATTTCTCAAGCAAGTTACTAAACAAGACTACTCTAAGATGCACCTCGTTGGATTCAGCTTAGGCGCTCACATCGTGGGTAATGCTGGTAAAGAATTGAACGGGAAAGTTGCTCGAATCACAGGTAAATGAATTATTTTTTGTTTTGACAATACAATAGTAACCACCATCACGCCAATTAGACGCGAGTTCGATCTCCGCGTTAGACAAGAATTTGTGCGATCCACAAAGGCTTGTTCTGAGTCTGGGTGGCCTTGTGCATATGAATTGAATGTCTGTGAAACCCCCTGCGATATAAGGATTGAATTCCTTAGTGCAGGAGTTGCTTAAAAAAAATAACAACTAGGTACCTAGTATTCTCTACTTTAAATTTCCAAAACCTACACTTTGGATTTTTGCCAAGAGACTAAAAAAATAAAGTTATCCGATTTAACCGGCTGGTTGAATAGAAAGTTGATAGCGGTTTCAAAAAGCCAAGAATTTTGCTACACCCATTATAAGTAATACTTAACTCTATTTATTTCATTTCCAGGTTTGGATCCCGCTGGACCATTATGGAATCTCAATTCGAACAGCCTCGGTCCCAACGACGCTGTTTACGTCGAAGCAATTCACACGGATGGCGGCTACACAGTCGGTGGTCTTGGCATTGGGGCTGACGTGGCTAACGCAGATTTCTACGTCAACGGCGGGACCTCTCAACCCGGTTGTCTCACTAACGTCTGCAACCACAACAGGGCGTGGAAATATTTTGCTGCCAGCGTTACTTACGACCATTTAGTAGGGAATGAGTGTGCAAGCTCTTGGCAGATTACTTGGAATTCGTGTAAAGGCCCGTATCTTCATATGGGCAATGCTGATTTGAAGAAATATGTTAGTGGGTGAGTAACAAAGGCTTAATATATTTTTTTTTATATTATGAAGATGATAATTAATTACCTTCAATAAGGTCTTAAAAATAATTGCAAAGAACTTACTTCTTTGCTGTTATTTTTAAAGACCTTGAACACTTTTTTAAGATATAATATTGAGGCACTTGACAAAATGTATTTATTCTAGATTTTAATTTTTTCAGGAACCGCAGATTCCGAGCTAACACCAAAAGGCGGTATCCGTATTAAGTTACTTAGTTTTAAGAATAAAATAAATAAGTTTAAAATTAAAGAAATGTAAATAATTAGCATTTACTTTTATTTATCATTGAGTTCATTTAATTCATTTGATTTTGTTTTTTTTTTATTTATTTTGAGTTCATTTTATGACGTTTTCCTACTCCTTGGTTTTAAAGTTTGACGTAAAGTGATGGTTTAAGAAAGTTGTATAAATACTTAAAATTCAACTTAAGCAATTTATAATCTTAAAACTATGAACCTAATTCAACAATTGCGAATTTGATACTTGTGGTTTAACAGTTACCTACTGAGATAAAGTTAATTTTTAAAGCAGTCTTATGATTCCGGGTCTGCAAATTTTTGGGGCAAGAATAGTGATTGTCAACCATCTGCAGCATTTCTAAGCGAGGTATACAATAAACACGTAATGCCTTATCAAAAATTACTCGACAGAATTACTTAAATAACAATATTTTATTATGTCATTATGTAAATTTGTGAGTTTTTTTAATAATTTATCTTAATTTTTATGAAAAATCATACATGTTATTAAAGTCACTGAAATATGGTAGGCGTCTTTTTTTTTGGGCCAGTATAAGCACTGATTTCGAGAGCTTAAAAAGCAAACATATTCCTTTAACCCACTTGAGATCATTTAAAAAAAAACACCTGTTTTTATTAATAAACCAGAGGGTACGAAAGTTATGATTGAAAAATACTAAAGCATCGCTGATACTGCCATCTAGCGGCCACGATCAACAGCGTTTACTATCATCCAATTAAATATTGATTACAAAATAATATTTACTGAGTATAAGATTATATTAGTACTTAAAAGCTTATCTAGATGGCGCTAATAGTCGAAGTAAATAAAACTCGTCATTAAATGACACTTATCGACTTACCTACGTGCATTGATTTTTAATACAATTTAATATACAGATTATTTGGGTATATCGTTAAACCCACACAGATTTATTGCTATGCTTCTGATAAAAGGGCGTATCAATTATGATAGGACTTAATCAGAGGCTTGTTTTATAGCTCGCATTGTTCCGAATATTTGATAAATACTAAGTGACTATTTTATTTATTGATTTGCCCGAAGAAACATCTCAAATATTACTGATTAGAGCTGATTATTATTTTTATATTTTGTGAATGAAAAACACAAATTTTCATCAAAGCGAGTTCACCGTACTTCGGGGTGTTTCACACCTGGTGAAGTACATGACATCATTTTTCGGAATTAACCTAAAAATGCATTAAAACAATATTTTTAAACACAATTGTCATAACAGTATAAGCGGTAATAACTTGGCGTACGGATTTTGTATTAAAACTGTGAATGAATTTGACAATTTACATTGAAATAAACGCTATCAATTGCAACACATTTACATACCAGTGATTTCAGATTAGTTTTATGCGTCAATAAATATTTGGCAATCTTACGCACAAAAAAGTAACTAAAGTAGGTACATAACGTGCCAGCTCGATTCTTAATATAAAAACACTAAGGACCTACCCATTTCTGTTTTCGTTTTTCAGCTTTCTAGTAACTAATCCAGAAAATAAAAGTCGAAGATACGAGTACGCATTGCAAGACGACAGGTGTGATTACAGAACTCTTTGAAAGTATTGAGCAATTACTAGTCTCGCACAGATTCCCAGTTGCAGTCAAAGAGCAATCGATCTGGCTGGCTTAGCACCGGTCAGATTTTATTTAAAAACCAATGCAAGTTAAAAAGCTAACCCTGAAATTTGACTTTATTTATTTAGAGAATTTCCGCAAGAGAAGTAAAAATAAGCTTAGTATATCTTTTACTTAAAAGGAGGTCTCTATGTAAGATAAACTGTACAAGTAGTACAAGTTTCTGCAATAACTCTTTTTATTTTATTTAAGAGACGCTTAACACAAAAAAAAAAATCACAAAACTACATATTATAAGTTGCCTCCAGAAAGAGCAAAGAATAATGGAAACAAAATTATGGAACCTAGAAACCATGCCAGTTTTCAATGAGAACCGAAATATCCAATAACTATAACATATCATGGAAGGGACTTTTTAAAAGGATTCACGATAATAGAATCGAGCCAGTGTCAAATAAATGCCTGTCAGAAAAAACATATTTTTTTATCATTCATATTTGTTTTTTTGTTTTGTTTGATTTTTCTTTAGATAAATGATAATATGTCGTTGTCTTGTATAAAATCATGTCTTTGATGATAAGTATAAAAATGAATAAACATGAAAGGAAAATCCAAAATATTTTATCAATAATGACATTGTTGAGGAACGTAGTAACAATAAAATGAAGTCGTAAAGGTTATAGAATCAAATGGGTTAAGTGAGCGCACTTAAAATTATCATTTTAGTTTCAGAGAATAATAATAATTTTATTAATGTCTTCTGAATTAGTCTTACTATTGATTAAATTACATTTCAAACCTGAAAAAAATTGTGAATCACTACGGCAAACATTCTTTAAAATAAAATAAGTACAAAAAACAACCGAATTTATACGCTAATCCCAACACGCGAGAGTGTGCAACTTCTTCTTGAAGTAGTCAAAAATCTAAATGTAATAAAATAATACACGAAATCATCATCATCATCATCAGCCTATCACAGTTCACTGCTGGACATGGCCTCTCCAGTTTTCAGCTACTCGCATTCAGCTCCTACCAGCCGTCTTGCAAATCCTCCAAAAACGAGAAATGACGCAATATCATTTAAGTGCATGCAAAAACGAAATGACACCCGAGAGGATCATACTACTACTCTTTAAATTTAAAAGATAATTTTAATTCTTGAAGAGTTACACTGCTATTTTGCGAATCTTCTACAATTATTGCCGTGTACCTAATATTGTCATAGTTTCTATTATTATATAACCTAAACTGGAACTAAAGGCCGTGGGGAGGATATGGTGGGGAGGATATGGTGCGCCGGACTTCTACCAGCTAAAACCACTGGAGTGCTCCTCCTTTCCCTGTTGCCAGGGGGCCAGGTGGGACAGCTTTTGAAAACAACCGCGTACTCTGACAGGGGAGTTTCTTTTAAAATGCTTCGTATGGTGAAAGAAAAGTTTAGTATTCCACTACGCTTTTAAAAGACTTGTCTTTTTGTCTATGTTTAGTAGGCAGCAGTTTTCTTCAAGTCAGCCTTAGGCTATTTATGGTAGTGAAGGAGGGAATATTAGGCCCTACTTTTATCCCTTGGGCGCCGGACGCGAAATTTGAGATCGGACAAAGGCCTCTTGGTCTTTTTCCGCGCTCTCTTTAAAAGCCAATGACCAATTTGTGAAGAAGTGATTCTTCACAAATTGGTCCAAAAGTGGCAGCGAGTGATTCCTGACCGCCATATTAACTGTGATTGAAGTCAGTTCCCAAATTAATCTTCTTCTTTGAAAAGAGCGGTAGAAATGTGGAGTTCTAAGCGTTTTTTAAAAGTACATATACACTGATTACACTAATCCTACGCATAATGACGCAATAGACATATGCTTATCGTACGCAACGTGGGATTGCGTCGCATATGACGTTACGTTTCTACTGTTTAGTTTTTTCAAAGATAATTATAATCATAAACCTAGATATGGTAATTCTTTGTACGCTTTTGTCGCTTTTGGCTATAGGCCACGTAGACGCCCTGTAAACGTTGAATTTCTGATGAAGATAAAAGTCTATGATGCGATCCTAGTTTATAATTATAATAACCGAAATCGATATTACGGATGATTTATCGTACTCGTATCCGATAGCGCACTTCAGGAGCACGATCCAGATATGTAGGTGGTGTGATGCACCTCGCTTGATCTATACTCTCGTACTGGAGTGCGTGCTCCCAGATGCGCTCCCGGTCCGTAACTTGTCCCTTCAGTTTTTTTGCTAGCCTCAAAGGTGCCTAGTCCGCATTCCGCAGACAACCCCCGAATTCATATTTTGTGGACCCTGGATTGCGAGTCTTCAGGCCGATAAATATGGAATCAGCTATTTATCAATCTGCATCGCGATAAATTTGAATGTACGGAAAAAAAATGACGAACTAGGAGTTTTTTGGGAGCTAAGGCTGGGTATCCGACCACATGAGCGAATGCAAATGGCCACGAGTTTAAAAATTTAAATTTTATTCATAAAATCGAATGTAATAGGTAGTAAACAGTCTATACCTAACCCTTCATATCTCGATGTAGTGCCTACTAAAACTATCAATTACATTTCTTATCTACTTAATCATTAGTTTTTATTTGATATACATCTTACAGATGTTATTATCAACATACCTTAATTTTTCAAACTAATTGAAATGTTTCTTTATCGAGCATCTCAATCGTATGAGTTGATATGTGATTTCTTATCATTATAATTAGCACGTTTTGGATTATGGTTTGTTAATGAATTTAGTCGCTTTTTGTTCTGATTTTCTTGTTGTCTTATCCGACTACATAAGAAGGAGGTAAAGCTTTCCAATGCATATACATAGTGTAAATAAGGGTGAGGAAAGACTTCGTCGTCGAAATCGTCCGCGGCGAAGGTGGTGTGACAATCTAGTCTGGCGCGCGTGGCCAGAAATAGCAAAAGATAGAAAGGTTTAATAGAAAATGGGGAGGAGACTTAGCCACGCAAGTGGGATCTCAGACAGGCTACATAAAAAAAACATATAGTGTATTACGAAAGCTTGTTAATATCAGTCCAAGCGCTTGGATCGATTTTGACACATGACTATAGTAGAATTCGTTCAAGCTATAGTAGGAACAAATTAAGGCTATGGACATTTTCTTACAATAAAAATAAGATCAAAAACGAATGCAAAACCATTTAAAAGAAATAGATTGTAATACTTGTTATAACAGAATAAGTATTAACCTGCTGTAAGGCAGTGGCATGACCGCAAAGGTCTCAAATAGAATTATAAGGCAGAAAGCGATTTTTCAAAGATTGTAGAGTAGTATTGTAATGAAGAAGTGTTGACACACACGCTTGTACCCTTTAATATCTTGCAACTAACTAGTACCACTAACCGCCGTAGCAGAAACCGATCTAAGCCATTATTATTATTACATTTCTGTTTTCTCAATCTCGCAGTATCGGGGTTTTCTTGTTTCATCATTTTCTTTTTTGAAACAGTGTTCACAATAAAGTTAAAACCCATCTTAATTTTTTATACGACTAAAAATAAGTACAATATTTTCATACTTTCTATTTTTTTTACCATAGCTTTTAAATGCTTAGTCGGATTAAAATGTACAGGTTATTGATAAAATTCTTATGTCACCTTAAAAATACCAGCTACGATAATTTTCAAAATTATTTTTTTTTAAGCAATAGCAATACATGAAGCTATTTTTCAATATTTTGGAGGGTAGTCGTTTTGCCAATTTTTAAGTTAAGTTCTTGTTGTTTTCGTGCTTTTTACACTAAGAGAAGCACTTTGACACACTCCCAACGCATGTTATTCATAAACAAGTTCCTATTGGTTATTCATGCCAAAGCAATGCTTCCGCAACAATTAAACTGACAGCAAAAACAATCACTGACGCAGCTATGTGTTTATAATCCCACTTAATACGATAGTTATCAAATGATTGTTGATATCAAATACAATAAATACTTTCGTCAGACTAAAAATCCACACACGTCATCGTAGTCACAATGAAAAAGGTTATTCTTTGTTTTCTTATTGCCACGGGTAAGGAATATTATTTAATTTAATTTAACACTTTAATTATGGACAAGCATGGTTCCTCAAGAAAGCAGGGACGATGTGAAAAGCAAGAGACAAAGGAGAATGGAAGAAACAGAAGAAAGCCTATACCCCAAAACCAGTGTCCACCGAATTAAAAGCGGAGTGTGACCAACTCTCAAAATTCGAGCATGACTCAGTTTGAGCATCAGTGTTTTAATCCATAATATATAATGCAGATCTGGTTTCTTTTTTCTAGCTTACACCGCATCAGCGGTGCCGTTAAATTCGGTACTCTCCGAAAACCGCGAGCACTCGCGTGTTATTGAGTTCACCGATGACGAAGGAGTCGCGCGCGCAGTAGACATTGATGAAGAACCTGACCAAGATCTTTTAGATGAAATCGAACACGACTCCGAAAACTTGTACCAACTGTTCACCAGGTAACTAATAAAACGCTTAAAGCGCACGAGGAATTTTACTATGAAACTAAACAAAATCTATAAACAAAAATGTAGGATTTTAAGTTTAAGTCCAAATAGAATTCTATGACAAAGTGATGAAGCCGCAAAAATTAAATTCAATTTTGTTGAAATAATTTGATAGTTCATTTTACAAGTCTATTTCATTTTAAATTGAATTAGGTTTTGCAAAGACTTGTGAAAAATCTATAAAGATTTTGCCATGATGTATATTGGAATATTTATTTTATTTTTGTTTCAGAGAAAACCCGACCACACCTCAGACGTTAGTGATATATGATGTCGATTCTATTCAGAATTCAAACTTCAGTCCTGACAGGAAGACCGTGGTGGTCGCTCACGGATGGCTCGGAAGCCAGAACAACGAGATGAACGCCTTGATCAGAGACGGTTAGATCACAATTACAACTATCCGACCTACTTCATCGTCATCTATCTAGCTTTGCCCCAAATTTCTTGACAAAATTTAAGTACCCAGTTCCACAACTTTTGTGGTAAAACCAACAGGTTCTAAAAGACCATTAATGTTGGTTGCAGTCAAAGTGAATGAAACCTTATCACATCCTCATTCGGGCAACATCAGTTCATAACCGATAAAATCATTAGCTTGTCATACAATTGCGTGGTACTGTATCACGCTTTAGATTATCAGAACTTTGGACGGCATATCAAATCTCTGAATCAACAGATTGCCCCCGTCTTCTGATATTTTTTTTCATTGTTGATTTAAAATTGCATTAACATTTTCCAGCTTACCTCGCTCAGGAAGACGTTAACCTAATCGTCGTTGACTGGAAGCGTCTGGCTACAGCTAACTACGTCACTGCCGCTCGCGGTATCCCCGCTGTCGGTCGCGCTCTAGGAGAGTTCCTGCAATTCTTGAGCAACAAGCATGGATTGGACTACAACGAGGTCCACCTTGTTGGTTTCAGTTTGGGCGCTCATCTTGTCGGTAACGCCGGCAGATTACTTAATGGACAAATCGCTCGTATCACAGGTAGGAAAAATTATCAAAATAATGTTGAATGCCAATCGATACTGTCAGTCTCATACATTTATATGGTCATCTTTTTAGTACCCTTAAAAACGATTGACATTAGGCTTCGATATAATTATCAAATTAATGTTTTTATGAAATTTAGAATTAACTTATTCTTTTGTACAGGTCTTGACCCTGCTGGTCCTCTATGGAACATCAACTCCAACCGCCTGAACCCCACTGACGCCATCTACGTCGAAGCTGTCCACACCGACGGTGACACCTTCGAAGGTCTCGGTATCGGCGCTGACGTCGGTAACGCTAACTTCTACGTCAACGGCGGTAACTCCCAGCCCGGTTGCCTGACCCTCATCTGCAACCACAACCGCGCTTACAGGCTGTTTGCCGCTACTGTCACCTACGACCATTTGGTTGGACGTGAATGCTCTAACAACATTTCGCTTACCTTGAACTTGTGCCGTGGTGACAGACTAAACATGGGTAACACTGACATTAGGAAGTCCGTTTCTGGGTAAGTCTATGTACCTAATGAAATATGATTTTAATTGCACAAACTGATGAACAAAATATGAAAAATAATCTGAAGTTTTTCGAATCGGATTTTACCTTACCACACACATTGTTTTTTAGCACTTTTAGTTAATGTTTCTTTTGTTTTGTTGCAGAGTTCGTAAGTACCGCGTCAACACCCGCAGGAACTACCCCTACTAATAATCTAGATGATGCTGTAAATATAAGATATTACTAATAATAACAGTATATATTTTATCCGAAATTGTGTGTATTAATTTGACCCTAGACCTAACTAAGCGGCTCTCGAGTTTCTGCCCGCAAGTTTTAAACTAATGTTTTTGGAGAGATTGATAAGAGACGCCGATCTATGCAATGTAGTGAGCTATCATGCTTCCACAACTGCAATAAGCTTTAAGATTTGACGATAGGCCCTCTGAGGAATAGGCCAGAATTGCTTAGACATTTACAAAAAAACTCTAGTCTTATAACAACGAGCATGCCTTTAAGTCGTGGCTCTGGTACCATGCCATTATGTGTCATCACCAAATAGTTCAGATAGTATATCTATATCTCTGTAGATATTTTACTATCTACTTGTATCTTCCCTTGCTATTCACTAATAGTTATCTATACCAAGACGCGTGATGTACACGCTGTTTCGTTATCATTATCAACTTCCTTCATGTAATGACTTGTTCCGACATTTTTTTGAAAAACATCAATACTTTCATTTTGGTGTAATAATCAGGTTTTTTAAACATTTCTCGCTTTAAAGATCATGATCCATGGATTTTTGACAGGTCTGTTGGTCTAGTTGTTAGTGACCCTGATTGCTATACCGGAGGCCGTGGGTTCAATTCTCACCCAGGACAAATTTTTGTGTAATGCGCACGCTCATTTGTTCTGTGTCTTAATGTTATTTGTCTACAGTACGTATGTATTTAGATATAGATAAGTAAGTTATCGGTTGCCTAGTACTCATAACACAAGCTACTAAGTATGCTTAACTTCAGACTAGATGGCGTTGTATGTACAGAGGATCTCACTATAATATATATAAATTTAATTGACATGTACAAATAACACCAAGACTTAGAACAAGCATTTGTAGATCGCATAAATATTTTATGATCGGTGATCGAACCCGCAACATGCTAGGTACAGTCGCCATTGACGTGGTAACTATAACACTTGTCATTGGATATTTACTGTGTCTATTTCGTTTTACTGAAAATAACCTTACTAAGGCTGCCGACAGACCGGAGTAGAACTTAGCTGCGGAGAGAAGAAACTGAAAAATATTAACCAATGGATTGCGAGGAGCGGAGATTTTGTGCTATCCTATTGGTTCATATATTTCAGTCACGGGTTTTTCGGAGTTACACGTTTTACCTCCTGGTAGTTCGATATAACTAGTACAAAAATTAGGTGCCTGATACTATAATAATAATGTGAGTAGTATAGTATACTCAATTTCACGTCATTTAGCAATACTGAAAAATTAGAAATAGCAATAAGGTACATTGCTATTTTGTTGCAAGTAGGCGATTTGACTATTATTAGTCTACTGTCATCTGTTTTGTTGGCCTGACCATGTCATTGTTACCTAGCATTAGAATTAAATAACTCAAATGTCATGTAATTTCTGCGGGGGCCGCGGGATTTTCGTAAGGGTTACCGCAGCACTGGCATTCAAAGTGATCCAGGAAGAATATAGTAGATTTTAGGAAATAAAAGTCTAACAGTCTCTCTCTCGTCTTTTAATAATTTTCCAAAAAAAAGGTCATGTTATTTTATTCCATTGGAACAGCTGAAACAGCGTAAGCGTTCTTATAAATTTAACATATATTATCTACAAGCCCAGGTCCTACAATATGGATGATACAAAACTATACGCTTACAAATACGAATAATGTTATTATATCCATTCCACGTTTATCATAATTATTAGGGGTAGACTTTAATGATAAATTCGCATAATTGGCATAAATACTTTATGATATCTTGTAACTAACTTTTAATATTCTGGACACTTTTATCCTTGATCGCCAAAAATTTCGCCATAATCACTTGGTAACTGTGACCGTGGTGGTAATAATCTAGAAGTCTCGATCAAAAGGTCGATAACTTTGACAGTTAGGCAAATTATAATCTGTTTCAGGCACTTTCTAAACGTTACTGACTCTCGTTATGCGGTTCCAAAATGTCATTCTTATGAAGAAGAAGCGGCAAGAAACTCCAAACTCCATAAGTTACTCTTTTTAAAATAGAAAAATACAAATCATTATTTACAAATATATATAGAAAATTAATATTGTTTAGGCTCGGTTTATCGAGTGAACTTCTTTATGAGCTTAGGTTTCGTAAGAAGCCTAAAGATACTTAACATGATGAGGACAACCGTAATGGCTTAGCTTTGGTGGATACACTTTGCAGCGGTGCTTTTTTGCGATAAGTAGCTGTTATCCTCAAGTGGTCAAATAAATTTTGTCTTTGTACCTAAATACTATTCCTCTTAGTTAATGTCTATGCAGTATCATTACATTAATGTAGTAAAAAAAATCCCACTATAAAAAATATAGTTGAACTCATTAAAATTGTTTTCATTTTGGGATCTTATTTATTTGGCTTACTCGTATCGATTATGGTCCAGTGTCCAGTCACTGCTGACACTCTTAATTAAGTATGAGACTTCTATAAATATTATGAACGTATATTTATATACCTATATTTCTTATCAAAACATTAGCAGTCCTAATCATACTCTTCAACGCTATAATGTTAATAAAAGTACTTATAAGAAATTACTGAATATTTGAGTTAACCCGCTGCGCTATGCACAGCGTTCAAATGACGTCATGCAGTTCCGCTTGGCTGAACAAAACTGTTATAACAAAGTGCCAACTTTGATAACTTTGTAAGTTCTTATGATGTCTTCATTTTGTTTTTACTGGTTCGTTTAATTTTCAAAATAAAGTACGCTGAGTTTTTTAAAAATTCATTTTAATATTCGATCATTTTTGTTTTTTACTTTCATACTTTTTACAATTACACAAGTCAACATTATTTCAGAACTTGATAGGAGATGAGATGATTTTTTCTCAAATACTAATGAACAAAGTAGGTAAATAATGTATGCGCATTCACACAAATATACATATAAAAATACCTTATTTTACATAATCATACCCATAAAAATATGGTAGAAAAACCAGTTGTTTCAAAGAATTCATTTTAATTTAACAAAGAATAAAGTTTTTTCATGGAAATTCGTATTTTCCGTTATATATTTCAAAATTCCATTTACAATAGTATTTTCGGTGGTAAATCTGACATATAAGCGATTTTCTTACGTATTTTATTTATAGGTTTTATCCAATTAGTAAGGATATAAGATGCGAGTGTTGGCGCGGAACTTCTTCACTCTGAAAATAGAAAAGAAAATACATTACTTTATGTACGATATTCGGAATATCTTATGATATCTTGGAATAGAAAATAGTTACACTACAAGTTAAGTCGCCTAAAATAAAAATAAAAAAGTGTATGATTTTCAATTACTGTAACACTCACAGAACAAATTAGAATCTACGAGTGTATGCGACAATTATATACAAATTTTTGTAATGCAAATAAAATAATAACAAACGATATTTACCCTTCCACGGATTTAGTCAGATCAATGTTGCCCATAGCGAGCTCGTCACCACGGCAGCGGTTCAAAGTGACTTGGAGAGAGTTGGCGCACTCATTTCCAGACAAATGGTTGTAGGTAATGGTAGAGGCGAAGATCCTCCAGGCACGGTTGTGGTTGCAGATCTGAGTCAGACAACCGGGCTGAGAGTTACCACCGTTGACGTAAAAGTTAGCGTTACCGACGTCAGAGCCGATACCAAGACCTTCAATGGTGTCACCGTCGGTGTGGATAGCTTCGACGTAGATGGCGTCATCAGGGCTGATGCGGTTTGAGTTGAAGTTGAAAAGGGGACCAGAGGGGTCCAGACCTAAAAAACATAAATGCTATTAGGTTTACATTCATAACCATAATATAACACAAAATCATAAACAATGCCATAATTGCAAAATTGCACAAAAAAACATGATTTTACCTGTGATACGGGCAACTTTTCCGTTAAGTTCCCTGCCGGCGTTACCAACGAGATGAGCGCCAAGTCCGAAACCAACAAGATGAATCTTCTTGAGGCTCTGCTTAGTAACCTTGGTAAGGAAAGTGATGAACTTTCCAAGACCACGACCGACTTCGGGAGCAGCACGAGCAGCTGTCACATAGTTTGACACGGCCTGCTTTCTCCAGTCCAAAACAATAACGTTACCGTCTTCCTGGGCGAGGAAAGCTGTAATTTTACAAAGAATAAAAATCAATATATTGCTATCATTCCAACAGCTACAGTTTTGTACTAGTTTAATATTGTATTTAATTACCGTCTCTGATCACAGCGTTCATGTCATTGTTTTCATCTCCGAGCCAGCTGTGAGCAATAACGATGGTTTTTTTGCTGGATTTGAAGTTAGACTTCCTGATGGAGTCTTTGTCATCGATTTCCAAAATCTCGGCATCGGTGGGGTTACGCCTGAAAATAACAAATAAAATTCTGAATAAGTATTAGTATCATAAATAACACAAAATAGGTATTTTGGACTGGAATGGCTGTTTAATGTTTATATTAAGTAGTATGTTTATACAAATCCTTTTAAATAAATAAATATTCTAAAGTTTGATCACCTATAATTTCTAGAATATTAAACCTCTACGGTACAATTGAATTTTTTAAAACACCATTATCATCTAGTGCAGCCGATCACAGTCTTGTGCTGGACATAAGTCTTTCCAAAAGCACGCCACTGAGATCTGTTGTAAAACTTAGGAGTTTAAGTTACCTGGTGTAGAGCAAGTAAACGTTACTGGCAGCGGCATCCTCAATAACTTCTTCGTCGAGTTCGCCTTCAAGGTTCGCAATACCATTGACGTCTTCAAAGCCCTGGGGAACCAGACCCTCGGAGTTCACCGAGTTCAATGGCACCGCAGTAACGGCGCACACTGGAAAATAAAATATATAAATTTATTATTGATTAAATTTAATTACTCGTAAGGGTCAATTTGTCGTATACTTTAAGCTATTATGGCTGAAATCATCGTCATAAATGGAAGTTATATGATGTAAGATTTGATGTCCAATATTACTTATTTTTATCTTGCCGTAAGTATTTTTTTTATCACAATTGTTATTTGATACGATTCTATTTTTGGATCACGGACTACTCTCAATGTATAAATTACGATTATCTCCATCCAATGCTAAAAATATCTCTACACAGTTTATCGATTTTTAAATAACTATTTTGTGCTGCATCGCAACAAAACTTACCCGTAGCGATAAGAAAACCAAGAAGAGCCTTATTCATTGTGTCGCAGATGAATACACTACCTCCGATTTTGGCAAGACCCAACTATTTATTATAATCTTTATCGAAACCTATTTGGTAATTATCTTTGAAAGAAGATTATAACAGGCTATTGTAAGCGTATCATGCGGTTATACGTTGATTAGAATATGTAATTACTATCTCGGTAGGTATTAATGCGCACATACGGTACTTCCTGATACTAATTAGTGTTCCTAACTGAAGTAGAGCTATGTTAATGTATGAGGAAAATAGCATAATCAATTAAGGATTAATATGAAATTTTTAGAAACAAGTTTTAATGGAAAATTATTTTGAATTTAGTTCCGACTTTTTCATAACGGGTGGTACCTATACAATTTTGAGTCCTTCCTTAAACCATTGATTTTGGCCATCTTAAATAGAAAATAGGCAATCGTAATAATATCTAAACATAATAATTCCAACAACATAAAATTTTGTTTTTGAAAAATTGTGTATTGATATACGACGTACATTTTACATGGATTTAGGAAACTAAAAGCAGGCCCCAACATAGTTTTGAAAAGCTTAACAAAAGAAGAAACTAACCAAAAAATCTAAAATCTGAGTAGTTTTCATATTGGTTAAATTTTTCATTGAAAAATATAACAGATTATGTAATTAACCAAAAGTTATTTCACGCAAGCAATAATTTACAGTAGGTACAGGTAGTTTGAATATTACGTGACGCTGTGCAACTGACAAGTTACCAACTTTGTTAACTGAGAGAATTTTCAAACTCCAAGTGCAGGAAAGTAGTCAAGAGTCACTTATTTGTTGAACTTTGTTGTAAAGTAATTATTTGCTAATGTAATATGCTATTAATAGTATAAACTACTAATAATATTCACCTTTAAATATATTATGTATCACGCATTTAGAATATCTTCAAAAATGTTTTTATCGTACACAAAATGCACGGTGCACTCCAGGGCAATGCCCTGAGATCCTTATTAAATTGCCTTGCATTTTTAGGGGGGCTCTATATTTTACATCAACGAAACATCCTTATAGTTATCTTTATCAAATATAATTACATTAAACAGCTAATCAATTTAAAATAACAATATGTGTTATCTAAAATTTTTATCTCTTACAATCTATTTTGGCGAAAAGTATTTATAAAACCTGTTGGCTTTATTGCATTTAGTGCATAAATATTATGATAACGAACGAAAGAACAGCATGTTATGTAATACCAGCTAACCCGGCGAACATTACTGCTGTGCCATTCGCGATGAAAAAAAACAGGGTTTGATCGTAGAAGAAAGAAGAATTGAAATTTTGTATATTTTTAATGCTTAGTCATAATATAATAAGAATAAAAAAAAAATACTTTTTAAAACATAGATGTTGGCCGACACGAGAATTTCATATTACAAATTAAAAGATTTAAATGATATTTCTAAAATGATTATTGATCACATTCATAAATCTGACTGCTATATTTTGGAGCCATCTGAAACATTTAAACGTAGTACACGTACTAGTAATTTAACAACACGTGTCTATTCGATTTAAAAAGACCTAAAACTGTACAACGAAGTTGAAACATTTAGACGGGGTGAAACCTCGGTTTTACGAGACACAATACAATTGACACAATTGTGTTTCCCTCCTAAATAATTTAGCGAAGCTGTTGCAGGTTGACACCAAAACTTTATAAACGGATCAAAGGTTGAATAATGGATCTGAGGGCCTGCCACCACACGGTAAAGTAGCGCTGTTGCATTTGTGGAAACGAGACGGCTTTCTACGCTTTTTCTAGCACCATCTCGCTATCAGTTCTTTTCTCTTAGGATTTAGTGGTAGAAACTAAGAACGTTGCTTTTAAGAAGCAAGATTTTGGTATAAATCTTGGTGGTCACAATAGAGGGGTCCATTGTGACCAAGATCTAGACAAAAACCTAAGTAATTTTTATAAACCGTTTATGGGTATAGTTTCATTGATAGAAAGCAATGAGGCTGCCCTACAATTATGTTGTAAAATAAAATACAGGGCATTTTAAATTTTCTTGCTTGTTAACCCTACACGGTTATTTATATTGCTTAGTCGGTCATAATATTGTATAGCCTTAGAGTTTTAGAACCTTCCTAATATTTATTAGAGTAAAGAAGACGCTACTGCCGGATTTTAAAGAAGATTTGATTGAATTTACTTTTTACAACGCTTTTTAGCTTTAAGCAGTGAGAAAAAAAACAATAAGTTCCCGTCCTTTTGTACGGAAATAATCAATATTTCAAAAGTACTTTGATATGTCTTTGTCTTGTGCAATAGATAAAACATCTGCAATGAAGCGGGGTGTGGTGCTAATTACTAATGTATTGATGTACGCATTTAGCTCTGATTGCTGATAAAACTATTATGATAAAGGTTCTTTTTACAATATAAAATCAAGTACTTACGTACTTCATTACATAGTATAAAACGAAGTCACAGTAGCTGTCTGTCTCTTTGCTTAAATCCAGTGGATTACGAAGCGGTTATTTTATTAGATAGAGTGATTCAAGAGGAAGGTTTATATGTATGATACATTAGTATTTCACCCGTGCATATCATAATTATACGATTCTTTTTAAATGTAGAATAGATAAAACAAAACGAAATGTAGATGCCACTAATCACCGAAATACTTTTTACGTAATACAAGTGCATAACTTTTTATCGGACATTGGTAACAGGTGATATCTGATACAAATCAATATTAAAACATGATTACTTTATTGCAATTACTCAATTAGATACTTATCTGAATTTACAAACCGTTTCCTATCACGAAAAAGAATAATATTGTATACACCAAAAACATTTTATCTAGCTTAATTTTCGAATTTTAAAGTTCACCATTCAAGTCATGATGCTTTGGCATAAATACTTTTTCATCAAGATTCGTCTGTGTTCTGAAATTAAGAAGACCGTTTCTGTTGGAATCTCACAAAGTTTCATCGTGATTATCCCTAAATAAACAATCTAGCCTTAGTTCTCTCACGTCCATCACAATGTGAAGAACTCACTAACACAAGAAATGAAAAAAGTTTTGCTTTAATCAACGACTCTTGTGACCACTAGTTTGGAGATGAAAGTTTTTGTGAAGATAACTTAAAATTATATTTCCACCGTCTGTCACGTTTCGTTATGTCCAGTGCATTTTAAGAATGCTTCTGCGGATTATGAACAAGGTTTTATAAGAAAATGTTAAAATTTGGAATTTTAAAGGAGACAATTGAATAGGCACGTTCATGAAGTAGGTAATTTGTATTTTAAATCCCATTTCCCCATAAATAATTTTCCTACTAATATCATAAACGTGATGGATGGATGTTTGTTACTCTTTCAGGTTTAAATGGCTGGATCAGTTTTGTTGAAGTTTAATACGGAGTAAGCTGGATTGAACACATGGTACTTTTTAACCTATTACAATAGAGAGGAGTTGAAATGTTCTTCATGCAGGCAAAGTCACGGCAACAGCCAGTAGAATATAAAAGAATGACTGTTTTTATGTAGCCTTTTCCGAAGCTATAACTTTATCTATAATGCATAAAATCAAACCCTTAAATGTTGTATTAGGAGTATCGAAACGATTTCTCACTGTCACATAAATATCGTGATCCAAATAAACAAATAAAATATATTTCACGGATGAGCCCAAGATAAAATCAATAACATTTACGAACTTCGTAAGCAGGGTCTAGTGGAACGTGCCGGCACCCTTCAACCTTACCCTTACACTGGTAGCTCCCGTCTGGCCTCGAATACGAATCGTCACATAATGAGACCGTGAAAAACACTCGCTCCTCACAACTCCTCAGTCCGCAAGCCATCAGCTACAAAACGAATCGAACACGCCGACACATACACACAATTACAACCCTTACCCCAAACGTGTTAAAGCACATTTTCGTTCATCACGTCGTTAAGTACTCTAGAGTAACACTTCCCCGAATCGCTGTTTGATATTCTGATAACATTTGTGAAATAATAGGAGATGCTCCTGTTCATGTGCGGAGACATCCATTTAACGTTTGGCAAAATTTGATGAAAATACTTAAACGACGTCTTGAGTACCGAACGGTTTCGTGACTTATAATTTCGTACCCTTTATTTTGAGCAGTCTCTAATAATGCTTAAACTTTCATAACGCTTTGTGACTGGAAACGTGAGACTGAGAACATTTTTACGAATACGTTTCTATTATTTGAGTTTGAATTATTGCAGTTACGTTGAGAGAATACACTGGTCGTAATATGTAGAAATGTAATGTTCATAAAAATGCTGGACGCATACAATGGAAAGTTGGAACGAATACGACGGGAACTTGTTATATTATTAAAAAATACTCTATAAATATTGGAGCATTCGCATAAATTCATTACCACACTGGTAACCACATTCTCTTGGCATAAAATAGAACACACAAAGTTATAACAGTCCGTACTCAAATACTCGTTATTGTTTTACACAATTTCAATGCAAAATAGTGCGGGAATTACTTAGAAAAACCGTATCACAAATAGACTCCGCAATTTCGTCGAATATGATTTTTCCAAGGAAACCGTATTCTATCGTCGGTGTGCAGTAAATATTCATGAATACAGACGTGCAGTTTGGGAAGTATATTATATGCGGTCGCATAAGAACGCGGTTGCATGCAAAGTGTGCTCTAGAGAGGCTTGCCATCGATTCTTTATCATTATCGATGCTACACTCTTGTACCAATTTTAAACTTTCGTAAGAATAGAACAATACGTTGAGAAAATGTTTTAGTTATTCCTTTGTTTGTTTAAAGACAATTTTTTCGACAAACACAAATAGAATATAACGTAATCCGTTCCAACTAATACTTTTAAAATGTAACTTAAAAGATATGAAAGTTCCTAAAATGAATTTATTTGTCACGTTGAGCATACTACATTATACACATTCCAGGTATATTTAAAATACTCCGTATCCGATAACTGCTTCAATTGTATCAAAGTGTATTAACCAACACTCAAAATCCATTCATATTCATACCCAACAATATAGGTCAAACCACAACAGAACTAACAACAAAAATATCGATATTCATCGAAAATTCCATCGCATTTTCTTCGAAATAATCAGACCGTCTTAATACCGTCCATAATGTGGTAGGGTCAATAAGGAAACGATCAACACTCAATTACAGTGCCCAATGAGGGTCTAATATTCAGCAATGACGGTTGGTTTGACAACCTAGCTGATATTTGTTTGGCCTTTATTACGAAAAAAGGAAACGGCGATATAATTTATTTGTTGGAAGTGTGGTTGGATGGAAACCTGTTTTGTTGTGTTTTTTTGTTCTTGTTGTGATGTGAAGTGTGTATTATAAATTGAAATGCATGTGAAATGTCAAGATTTTTATGAATGTAGTCTAATTCTGGATTAAGTTATTTTATTTTAGTTTTGTCATGTCAATTAATAAATAACGTCAAAAATATCAGAAATTTCCATAAAATTCGTATTCTAATCCAGTTGTTTTAAAATTATTTATAAACACTGAAACATAACTTCATAAACACTTATTCTCAAATCATTACATGAACTAAAAAACACTGCACAAAGAAAAAAGCGTATCCCCATACTTTTGTACAACACCCATAAAAATTCAAGATCATAACTTTTGAGTAAAGTTGAAAAAAACCCTTGTTTGTTAAGAGAGGCAACAACTTTCATAGTACGTGACTCCTTCAGAGGCAACTGTTCCCTTGGGCACAGGGTACATACACGTGACGCAACCCCATCCCATTTTTCATTAATAATAAAACAGAAAAACATCAACCTTTAAATCGTATTGTAGAAAAAAGAAAGAATAGAAACTTTTTTAAGAATCCTTTTTGGTTGTTTGTGGTACTCTTGTGTCTGTATACTGTTAGTTACATCTCATTACAATTCACTTAGCTAAAATGTAGTTACTATATTTTTCATCTTTTATTTACAATTACTGCCCCTTAAACTTACTTTATTTGACATAATCTTAGGTACCAGGTAAATATAAAAAAAAAATTAAAATAATAATATATAAAATGTGGAACAATAAGGCTTCTTTTTACTTAAATCTTGCTTCTACCGTGAACTAATATACTAATTTTAATTTAAAAAAGAGATGGTGGGCTACATCGTACGTAGCTCTGTCTCGATTTAGCGACGGACTACGCCATGGATGAAAATGATTTTAGTCGCGTTGACTTACCCGTGCAGTGCATGTACTAGAAACTTGCTAATGTGGAAGCGAGATGACCCGTTACGCAAATCGGCGTCTCTTTTCCTCAACGGGAAAAGCCCTGCTTTAAGAGTTCATAGTAAGCGCAAATCTTGCAAACTCATTCACCGCAACATTTTGCACTACGCTGTCTAAACAAAAATCTCCTAGGTAAGTTTCGTTCTCACCGCACACTCAAGTAAGTTAAGGCTGAAGCTTATTCAAGTGCAGTTTAGAATAGACTTTGTACAAACTCAAAACTTATGTTTTGTTTCCTTCTGAGCTACTCTCGATAGTAACTCACCGACGCGTGATTTAATTCGCTCGTAAATCGCCTTCACCGGTTCCGAGTCCAGTTATACGCCAACCATACATTAGATGCAGAAAAGGAAAAAAAACGCGAACCCACAAACGAAAATACCGATGTGATTTTCAATCAGCACAAAATTCAGTTCAAAATTGTTTATTTTGTTCACAAAAACAATCGGCAACTAAAAAATTGAATGCCAGCAAAAACTGCCATAATGAGCGACTGTCTGCAAAGTTGTGTCAGAAATTACACCCCAGCGGTAGGTTTAACCCTAACTCGCATGTGTACAGTTTTTGTCGGATTTTAGCCGCGCCACAAGTCCGGAAATCTGTTGTATTAGTAAAGCAATTTGTCCCGGGTCCGCTCGCCGCGCCGCGAACTTTTCTAATCTAAACTGTTGGCCCCCGCGCTCAATCTTCGTGAAAACTCGTTCACTACTCGTACGAACGTACGTTATAGACAAACGGCTAGGATCCTATGATTTTATATTATCGATAATAACGTGGCGCGTTGGGGCTCTGGGTATATGAAACTAAAGTATTCTGCTTGCATGTAAAGGCGTATATCATCAGCATCTGCACTGCGATATGATTTCCGCCATTTCACACATTTTACTTCACAATCAAAAGTATAACTGTGCATTTAATAATAATGATCATTAAAGTGTTGATCGTTTCCTTGCTGGACAGGTTCGCCTTAAAATTTTATGAAAAATAAAATCATTACAAATTAAATATCTTAAAAATATGATATCCAATATTAGACCATAGCTCCGGGCCTAAAATATAGAATCCGACAAACTGTCGATAAAAATGGCGACTCCTAAATTGTATCGGCCGCAAAATTTCCGCGATGTCTCACCAATGTACGAGAATTCTCTAAATGGTCACATGAGATCTCGAGAAAATTGCTGCTCTTATCACAAACACGTAATCACGTAATTTCATGAGAATTCCTAGATAAATAGTTTAATCAAGGATGCATTTAGTTTTAATTTAGGTAATTCAAAGAAATGTAAAACATACGTGACTGTGTCTTTGGGATTTGAGGTTTTCGTCTATATTCCAAGAAATTATTTTTATTTTTTGTTCTGAGGCTGACCTCATATCGAAAAAAAAAACAACTTCTACCCTATCTTCCGCATATATTATATAAATACCAAATAAAAATTGCGAATACGAATGGAATTATACTCAAAACTACATGGACTTAGGCCAGTATTCATGAATTAAACAAAAAACTGACAAAAAAAATTCGAATGAAAAATAAAAACAAAACTTCAAACGTATAGAAAATTTGACACTCAAAAGAAAAGTGGCCTGCAAACCGAATTGCAGAAAGAATGCACATGCATCGAGCATTTCTTACACGAGAAAGAATTTACGAGATCCACAGGGAGCCAACTAGACGTTCTTTTGTACGTGTTTGAGAATTCACTAGTTTTTACGCTTCCGTGCCAGGGAGAAAAGAATCCTATAGACTTTTGTCACAATTTTCACACTTATTTTATCAAAATAGTTCAATTGACTGTTTTCTTCATTATTTCCTGCAATTATTTCATAAAATCTGAAGAAGTTAGGTTAAGTTTTATACAACAATTATAGGTGGCAACACAACATTTATTTCAGTAGGTAATTAGTATAGCATAAACACCTATACTCGTACTTAAAACATTTCTATCTTATTCTATAAATTGAGAACTTTTCGGGCAAAAACACTTCAGTTGTGTACTAAAGGCTCAAAAAGATTTTTTGAAAGACATTTGAGGATCAACAAATCGTTTTTTCCATGCTGTAATCACAATTGGCACGCAAGTCATGCAATGTTAATTGATAAGGTGACCTACACCACTCAGCTGCTTCAAGAGTCAATTGTCTTTTAATTGTATGATACCAGTGTGATAGCCACGCCAACGCTCATGTACGATTTCGTACAAGAGATAACACATTAATTGTTGTTAGTACATTATCTATAGTGTATGGCGTGATATAATTATAATTATTGTAGAACAATCGCGAATCTGATTACAGATAGCACAACACAGCTGGACTTCGACTTAATTAAGTATACTGCAGATGTTTATAATCAGAACGTTGAGATATAGGGAAGTACCCCTTAAGTGCATTTGTTCTAACTACCTAATAACATTTCTTGTATAAAACAAGTAAGATATTTCCATACAATATTCTGTACAAAATGTTTTCTGTTTTAAAACAAAAAAGAAACGATACAATTACTTGGAATTTAGTTAAAATCCTCACATGTATGTTAAACTACTTGCATTGGAGAGCAACGTCGGCTTATGGCGGTCTATTCTTTTTGGCAAAAAGATGACAAACGTTCACAATGGTTTTCCAGAAAAGCTCGGCAAGGATATGAACAAAATGACCGCTGGACTAAAATCGTATTGTTCGAGCTATGTGACCTGTATTTGGTGAGATATTGCTCTAATAGAAAATGATAAGGAATTCGTGACTTGACGTCAAACATCTACGATTATCTACGATAGTTTTAAAATAGAAAAATAGCTGCAATGTTTTCGGACAGATTATGTTTATTACGCACATTTGATGAATATATGACTAGTAATGATAATAGTACATAACAACAAAATTTTAATAAATGGCGTTTTTTAACCACCTTAAAAAGAAGAGTCTTCTGAATTCGTCGGAATCCTATTTTTAATTCCATCAAGCCAGATTTTTGCAATAAGATTCCGGAAAATTGAAAATCCCTACAAATTGTATTTACTACAAATATTTTCTTTAGCCATAACAAACTATGTTTTAATTATCACTTAGACCATAAATTATTTCCTAATAATTACCTTCTTGCTGCATTGTAATTAAACTCGTCAACTATTTTTTTTACGAGCACATAGAACCTCAAAACAAAACTCTTAACTCGGGAAACCCTCAAAATTCTTATGCTTTCCCTTTTTCCCTTTTCGCGGCACACATTTGAAAACGTACCGCTAAAGAGGAACCGGAACACAATTGTTCCTCAAATTAGCGAGTTGTTAGTTAACGAGCGTTTTTTGCTCTCCTTTCCCTCAACTGTCGTACATTTGTGTTTAATTAGTGTTTTTCCTTTGTAACGTGTACTGAAACGTCATCAGTTCTAGGTTAAACAAACATTTTAAGCATAAACAAATGAGTTACGTTTTTAGTGGAACGTTCTGGCTGATGTATTCAAAAAGTGTGTGCGGTGCGGTATTGTTATGTCATTGTAAGTTACAATTTATCGTTCGTTTCGTATTATGAGTTTTCGATACAGAACTGTGGGATCCTACAGTATCAATTTTCTGAAGTTATTATTAAACTCTGAACGAGAGAAAGAAAAGTAATCATACTAGCTCCGTTGGCAGCTTCAAGTCATTTCCATTGAGAAGTTTTCTCTAATACTGTTTAGTATTGTTTACTAAGCTAACACAAACCAATAGAAAGGGTATCTTAAAGTTTCCATAACAACGCATCAAATTGCACCTTTGTTTGTTGAAATCCACTACTGTTGTATCTCGCCACGTGATGTAGACAAAACATCATACATTGTATGTATGATAATATCAATCACGTGAATGTACATCTTCTAAATGTATTATAACGATATGGGAAAACTTAGAGTCGTCGTGGGAAATCAGGGTGAGAAGAGATAACACAAGCCATGAGAGGTTCTACCACGCCTTTTTAAAGTAAGATTGTTGCAGTTGTGGATGTGAGATAGCACCATACATGGTGTAGAGCGTCGTCTCTCTTCCACGAATGTACCAATATTACTTTAAGACGTGGTGGTAGACCCCCCAGGTGGCGCCTAAATATCTCTGTTGCAAATATATAATAATATGCTGTAATAAATCGCGTTGGGAAAATTGTAGAGCTGTGTGCGATTATCATTTGTTTTTATGTTTGCTTGTGTGAGTGTATTCTTTTTGTGCATAAGAATGAATGGTTTTTAATAAACTGCTTACGATGTATGTAAGTATAGTAGGTTCAGGGAAATGTTTGAAATTGAAACGTTTAATCCGTACAGTTTAAAAATTGAATTTTGCGGAACATTTTTTTGGGTAACAAATGAAATACTTATAGTTAAATTGAAATTATTTTACGAGCTAATACATGCTAAACTTACATAACATTAGGACTAAGTTTACAGACTTAAACCTAAAATAATTAAAGTCAACATAGTCTAAACTCACGCAGCTCACGTGTTAAACTTCCAAAACATTCTAAAACACGGTTATTTCGGTTCCCATACAATTATAAAGTGGGAGGATATTATAAATAGTTTGAACACAACCTACTTCGTATTCAAGCGTTTCCTTCGTCACAAATATTAAACCGCTGATGATATACGACACATTACGGCGTTTGTTATGACGTAACAATCCTTAAGTCGTCTGTCCGTTGTGACACATACGTAATACAATAGCCAAAGAACAGGAAAACCCAGAAGTAATGTTCGTAAAAGTTGAAAGATATTTGTTTTGTAGAGTAATATAGGTTGAAATATAGATTTTGATAGAACATATACAGCTAATATAAATCGTGACGTGTAAAAGATAACAGCTTGAAGTTATCCCACTGCTGGGCAAATGCGTTTTCTTATGTAAAGAAGAAACAAGATTTGATTCACTAAGCTTTTTACTAGATGGTTTGGTGATTTTAGATACAAGTTTTCACTAGAACATAAACAACTCTTTCTAGTTTTGTTATTTACAAATTCAATTGACAGCTATTTATACCAAAAAGCCAATTGTATCACCTCTACATCATTCACATTCTAATTGCTACAAAATAAACAAACAAAATAACTAGTATTCCATTGCATTCATATAAAGACAAACAATTTGATTGGATTTCGATCTGTTTCGGTAATAATTAGCTATTGTTAATTATAAACGGTTTGGTAGAGGCATCACATTTTGTTTGTTAAGTGTAATTATGAACACAAAGCATAATTGAATTGATTGGCAGGTTTGCTAATGTATGTAATGAGTTGCTATCTAGTTGACTGGTTCTAACCATTGCAGATACATTTAATGAAGTACTTTGTCCGTTATTTCAAAGCAATGGATTTTAGATCATAAAGTTATTTACGCTGCACCTACTTTTAGAAATCAGTGTTAATTTTTTGTATAGCTTCTTCTGTAATTTAGCTTAAATGAAAAGTTCGTTTTATTGTTTTTCCAAATAATGCACGTAAATGAGCTCAATTTCATCATCAGAACACACACAACAGCTGTCACAGAGGAATTGAGAACGTCAATGTAAATGATGTTAAAAATGCTATGTTTTAAGTTTGCTTTGATTTCACAAAAAAAATATGCCTCAAACAAATATTAAGTGCGACAATTTTAAAAAGAAACATCTTACAATCCTTGCATAGAAATGAAGAATCACAAAACCGTTTCAACTTTTACAACGTCTTCTATTACTCTTTGTCACAGACATCGTTTCTCACAGACAGCTGATTTGCACTCAACTTATTTCCTATTCCCGATTTCGTAACGTTTTTGACATTCATGCAACGAGAATGCTTTTATTGCAGAATGGAAATATAAACTATTTTTCATCACACGTGTCATAGTGAGCGGGAATCTGTCTTTGACTTGAACATCTGCGAAAATATCAATAGGAGCTGTTTGTTAAACAATGATCCCGTTTCAAAACAGTTTTGTTTAATTGATTAGCAGAGTAATAATGTGTAACAAGTTTTTAAAAAGACAAAAAAAATATTCTTGCCGTTGAATAAGGTTTCTTGGATTGTGTAAATAAAGATAGGTACAGTGACCTGAAATATCGTGTAACGTAATACACTTTTTACTGATAGGAAACGTTCCTAGCCACACTTTCAACTCACCAGCTTTAAAGCGTTATATCATTGTATTATTTAATGTTTTGATAAAAGAAAAAAAAATACGTTTTCATTGTTTTTTTGCAGTCCATATGACGGACTACTTAGATTATTAAATTGAAACTTTTAATTAATTTTAAAACATGTGAATAAAAGGTTAACAACATCGATTGCATAAAAAGATAGCTCATTGGAGAAATATTCTGAAATAAATGTTAAAAAAAACGATTTGTCTTTTATAGAAACAGATATAAGCTGAATAATCTGATTTATTACATACGCAAATAGAATTAAACAATATATTGTTTATCGACCGATAACGAAAAGATAACTTTCGTGCGTACATCAGTTTGATTGCTCAGATAAGCCGCTTATAATACTAATCTTATAGTTTTCTGATTCATTTCTTGGCTGTAGTCCGCTAACATTTACCTCTTAAAACGGGACTCTTGCTGTAAAAACAAAACACTCCTAGATCTCTAGCCAAGTAATATTTATACAATCGTTAGCATTAATAGAAGACGTTCAAATCTATTGAAGTTACATTTAGTTTCGATTAGTCACGTGACTTAGACCACATTAGAGCGTATTCTATTAACGCTAACGATTGTCAAAATCTCAGTTCGATAGAAGAATTTCTTCTACAATACCATTACGGATTATACTGCCACCAATCTTAAAAACCTCATAGTATACCATGTCAGTTACGGAAATCGATAATCGTAGTTATATTACAAAGTCGTGTTTTGTGACAAGCCATAAATACATGTACAAAAAAATAACTGTTTTGTATCAAGTAAACCTACTGCCTTCTACCCACGATGGGTAAGCATGTAGCAGGTGTCTCCGACTTCCCCATACGTTGACGCTAATTGTGTCTTGTTTATGCAAACAAATTGATGTTACGCGTAAGTTCCGTCGTTTGATGGTTGTTAACGCCAAACTTGCTTAACGGGGTTTTGGATATAAATAATGATATTTAATGGTAAGAGCTACAAGGATTAAATACGAATAAAACTTTTTTGATGTCATTAGTTATTGCAGATTTGTGTCATGTTTCGTCAAATGTGATACTTAATTAAACAATAAATATATTCCTTATATCGATATATTTGGGATTGGCATGAAACACATTTCAAATTGTTTCATTATTGATCCGCATGGCTTTTTTTATGTGTGATATTCTCACTCAATATTAAATTCAATTTTATCTTCCTAAACAAAAAGATATTCATATGAATCTAGAATCTTCAACCTACGCAGCTTCTCCAAGCTGGACGTACTACGATGGCAGTCAATAGCTGTCACTTATAAATTGACTATTCAACACAAAAATAGTTTTACAAAACACTTCCTGAATTAATCACTAGCATTCAAATATTTTTTTTAGATTTATGATATAAGTATAGTCCTCTACGAAACATCGTCAAATTAGCTTCAAATTGCCAGCTTACAAACTCTACCTCGTGTAATTCAAGTCTTAGTAAACCAAAGAAGCCATTACTAAATAGAATTCTCTTCTATCTTGACCAAAAAGGTAAAATTGTAGATGCATTTTATCTTTCCGGTAAGTTACCGGACGATTTTACCTGTCGACGTTATTTTTCGTCCACTGTAATTTATAGGAAGATTGAAATGCATTGGGTAGGTAAAATAAATTTTATTACTTACATCTGAAATGGAATTGTGCTATTACGTAAAGTGATACAGTGCTGTTTTTGGCCTAAAATTGCCTTTGAAGTTACATCATTTTACATTTTGGGATTTCTCACATTCTGTTAAATAATTTTTATTTATAATACAGTACAATGTGAGACAGAAACTATACTAAACAAAAAATATCTACATTTAAATCTAAACTTTATAACTATAAAGTTTTAATTAATTATTTATGAACATAAATATCACTGTCATAAAGTTTTTAGTACTATACTAATGGTTTTTGATAATGCCAGAATTAATAAGTCACCACATTTTTCAATTTCATCTAACGTCCAAATTGTAAACTTCCAAGTAAATTGATGACCTTACAGATCTTATTATTTTCCGGTGGGATATACCTGACATATTAATGTATATATAGCTTCCTTGTAGCGTTCCTTAAAAACCCTCTTTTACTCAAACCAATCTCAGAGATACAAACAAAACACACACACGAAAACAATTGAAAGAACAAAACCTCTAAAAATATTCGACCCAAAACTAAACCAATTAAGAGGCATCGAAATCATTAGGAAACGTTAATCTCACGTCTGCAGCATCAGGAAAGCTTCTGATAAATAAACCGTCTAAGAACACTAACATTGGCCAACTCAGAACTCGTTAGCAAGTCTTTATCGAAAATAAAGTTTTTGGGGAGAAACTGAGAACAAAATGTACAGGACGACCTCTCTACTAATACCTCCCAAAACAGTATTATTGTAATTGTAGAAGCGAGATAACGCACTACAAGGCGTAGAGCGCCATCTCTTTCTCTCAATATTAACAGTCTTATTTTAAGAGGTGGTTGGCGGGCCTCAGGCCACCGAAACGTTGATAACGAAAAACTTGGATACGTGATCCTTTTGAAGTGAGTTTCTTATGGTGTGTGAAATGTCTATTAATTCTTTGAGGTTAGCTGATGAACTTTACTAGTTTATAGTTTTATCTACGTTTGTATTTATTCAATACTAGCGATACGACTTAGCATGGGCGAAATACTGATGTATTGTACATACAAACCTTGCTCTTGAAACATTCTATCTAGTAAAAAAACACATGAAAATCTATTGAGTAATATTAAATTCGAAGCGTATTAAGAACAGGCTGGAACTGGGAAGCGACTTTGTTTTATACTATGTAGTGATAGTTTAAGAATCGTCTACCCATTTATTAAATTCTGTGTCATCTATTGAATAAGGTAGTGTGTTACCGAAATTAGCACCTAACTGGTATTCAGCATTGTGATTTCAGTAACCTATTAATTAAAGGAAAAAAGCGTTCTCTAAAATTCAGAATGCTTCAATATTTACTAAATACAGTGGTTTTCGTACGGTTAAGTTTCCCAAATGGGTCATTCTCGATATCACAAAAAGTATCAAGAAATGAAAAAAAATATTCATTTATTCACATAATATCCATTCATAAAATAACCTCCGAAGAAAACAAATAAAAAGCCACAAACACAATTTACTTTCGCAATTAAAATGTAAAACTTGTAACAGTCATTTCATTACGTTACATACGCGCAATATTTTTCCCTAGAACATTTTGATATACGGAATTAACATCCACTTTCACGTACATTAAATATGCAAACATACACGTAATAAAAAGTATGCACCCGTTATCTCGTGACATCTAATCTGCATGATGTAACCCCTTAATGCTCCGGGGTATAGCCCGAGCGAAAATAAATACACGTCTCGTTATGCTGCTCTGGTACTTTTTTCTCGATTTCTCTCCTGCCTCTTTTGTTTGGTTGTTTCCAATCGTGTTAAATACCTACAAGGTTTATTTTTCAGGTACATAGCGATTTTAAATTTATTAATCGATATGACAATGTGTGTGTGTGATACAAACTACTAAGGAAAAAGCTATACTTAAAACTAAAAAATACAAATATAAAAGTCATATTTAAAAAGCAAAAAACATGTTACAGGCCGGCCCAATTTCCAGGGAAGCAGAGACATTCCGTCAGGTCTCTTACCATCGCTGCGAACCAAACAATTGAGTTCTAGAACAGGGGTACACCAGCAGTAGTGACAAGAGCACGACGAATAATGTCATTAATACACTTGCATGTCACGGTATGCGCCCCGCGCTCCTTACACCGCATTGACAGGGGTAAGACACTACACAGGGTTGAATAAAGGCAAGCAAACGTCGAGAACGTATTATTATCAAACATCATACCCACGCCACGTTGGTTGATAGAAGTGCTTGTAACCAGAGGCCCAATTCCCATTCTAGCCAAAAGACGAGCGCGCTCAGCAGTATTGATTGACGGACCAATTCAATTATTCCGTATCAAACTGCAAACCAGCACGTCCCACACAGTCTCTCGAAAGAACTACATTCGATTTTTTTTAAATGATAACACAAAAATATGTTTTCGTAATGTGGGCTACTTGCCCGAGTGATACTGAATATGCGTCTCGTTCTACTGCCCTAGTACTTTTGACTGGATTTCTCATCTGTGATTTAGTAATTTGCTCCCGATCAATCGGCTTGTAGCTCGCTAGCTATCCTTTCGACAACAATGTTTCCAAAATTTCTCGTAGGTTGAAAAAGTTGGATTAATAAGACAAAAAAAAATTTCGTAGTGTGGGCTACTTGCCCGAGTGATACGCGTCTCGTTCTGCTGCCCTAGTACTTTGACTGGATTTCTCATATGTGATTGAGTTATTTGCTCCCAATCGTTCGGTTTGTAGCTCGCTAGCTATCCTATCGACAACAATGTTTCTAAAATTTCTTAAAAGAAAAAAATTTTGAGAATGACTAGACAAAAAAAAATTTCGTAGTGTGGGCTACTTGCCCGAGTGATACGCGTCTCGTTCTGCTGCCCTAGTACTTTTGACTGGATTTCTCATCTGTGATTGAGTAATTTGCTTCCGATCGTTCGGTTTGTAGCTCGCTAGCTATCCTATCGACAACAATGTTTCTAAAATTTCTTGAAGGAAAATATTTTTTGAGAATGACTAGACAAAAAAAATTTTCGTAGTGTGGGCTACTTGCCCGAGTGATACGCGTCTCGTTCTGCTGCCCTAGTACTTTTGACTGGATTTCTCATCTGTGATTGTGTTTTTTGCTCCCGATCGTTCGGTTTGTAGCTCGCTAGCTATCCTATCGTCAACAATGTTTCTAAAATTTCTTGAAGGAAAATAATTTTTGAGAATGACTAGACAAAAAATTTTTCGTAGTGTGGGCTACTTGCCCAAATGATACTTGTCTCGTTCTACGGCCCTAGTACTTTTGACTGAATTTCTCATCTGTGATTGAGTTATTTGCTCCCGATCGTCCGGTTTGTAGCTCGCTAGCTATCCTATCGACAACAATGTTTCTAAAATTTCTTGAAGGAAAATAATTTTTGAGAATGACTAGACAAAAAATTTTTTGTAGTGTGGGCTACTTGCCCGAGTGATACTGAATATGCGTCTCGTTATACTGCCCTAGTACTTTTGACTGAATTTCTCATCTGTGATTGAGTTACTTGCTCCCGATCGTTCGGTTTGTAGCTCGCTAGCTATCCTATCGACAACAATGTTTCTAAAATTTCTTGAAGGAAAATAATTTTTGAGAATGACTAGACAAAAAAATTTTTGTAGTGTGGGCTACTTGCCCGAGTGATACTGAATATGCGTCTCGTTCTACTGCCCTAGTACTTTTGACTGGATTTCTAATGTGTGATTGAGTTAAAAAAGTTAATAAACTTTTGAAGCTGTGATAGCTTAGTGGCAAGACCGTAGGACTGCTAAGTTAGAGGTCTTGAGTTCGATCCCCACGGCGCGCACTGACTTTTCGAATGTTGTGTGCGTTTAAGAAATAAATATCACAGCTTCCGTGTTTCGGAAGGCACGTAAAAATGTGGGTCCTGCGCCTGATCTCTCTCCGGTCGTGTCGGATTGCCGTCCCATCGGGCTATGAGAGTAAAGGAACAGAGAGTGCACCTGCGTTTGCGCACACGCTTGTGCACTATAATATGTCCTGCGTAGCTGGCTGGTGTCATAGTAACACTAGCCGCCGTGGCCGAAATCGGTCGGACATTATTATTACTTTTGACTGGATTTCTCATCTGTGATTTAGTAATTTGCTCCCGATCAATCGGCTTGTAGCTCGCTAGCTATCCTTTCAACAACAATGTTTCTAAAATTTCTCGTAGGTTGAAAAAGTTGGATTGATAAGAAGAAAAATTTTTTTTTTGAAATTTTCGGGTTACTTAGCCCCACTGATACTGAATATGCGTCTCGTTCTGCTGCCCTAGTACTTTTGACTGGATTTCTCATGTGTGATTGAGTTATTTGCTCCCGATCGTTCGGTTTGTAGCTCGCTAGCTATCCTGTCGACAACAATGTTTCTAAAATTTCTTGAAGGAAAATATTTTTTGAGAGACTAGACAAAAAAAAATTTCGTAGTGTGGGCTACTTGCCCGAGTGATACACGTCTCGTTCTGCTGCCCTAGTACTTTTGACTGGATTTCTCATCTGTGATTGAGTAATTTGCTCCCGATCGTTCGGTTTGTAGCTCGCTAGCTGTCCTGTCGACAACAATGTTTCTAAAATTTCTTGAAGGAAAATAATTTTTAAGAATGATAAGACGAAAAATTTTTTTTTGAAATTTTCGGGTTACTTAGCCCGACTGATACTGAATATGCGTCTCGTTCTGCTGCCCTAGTACTTTTGACTGGATTTCTCATGTGTGATTGAGTTATTTGCTCCCGATCGTTCGGTTTGTAGCTCGCTAGCTATCCTGTCGACAACAATGTTTCTAAAATTTCTTGAAGGAAAATATTTTTTGAGAATGACTAGACAAAAAAAAATTTCGTAGTGTGGGCTACTTGCCCGAGTGATACACGTCTCGTTCTGCTGCCCTAGTACTTTTGACTGGATTTCTCATCTGTGATTGAGTAATTTGCTCCCGATCGTTCGGTTTGTAGCTCGCTAGCTGTCCTGTCGACAACAATGTTTCTAAAATTTCTTGAAGGAAAATAATTTTTAAGAATGATAAGACGAAAAATTTTTTTTTGAAATTTTCGGGTTACTTAGCCCGAGTGATACTGAATATGCGTCTCGTTCTGCTGCCCTAGTACTTTTGACTGGATTTCTCATCTGTGATTGAGTTATTTGCTCCCGATCGTTCGGTTTGTAGCTCGCTAGCTATCCTATCGACAACAACGTTTCTAAAATTTCTTGAAGGAAAATATTTTTTGAGAATGACTAGACAAAAAAATTTTTCGTAGTGTGGGCTACTTGCCCGAGTGATACGCATCTCGTTCTGCTGTCCTAGGACTTTTGACTGGATTTCTCATGTGTGATTGAGTTATTTGCTCCCGATCGTTCGGTTTGTAGTTTGCTAGCTATCCTATCGACAACAATGTTTCTAAAAGTTCTTGAAGGAAAATATTTTTTGAGAATGACTAGACAAAAAAATTTTTCGTAGTGTGGGCTACTTGCCCGAGTGATACGCGCCTCGTTCTGCTGCCCTAGTACTTTTGACTGAATTTCTCATCTGTGATTGAGTAATTTGCTCCCGATCATTCGGTTTGTAGCTCGTTAGCAATCCTCAACAATGTTTCTAAAATTTCTTGTAGATTGATATTTTTTGACAATGATTAGACTAAAATTTTTTTTTTAATTTTTCGGGCTACTTAGCCCGAGTGATACTGAATACGCGTCTCGTTCTGCTGCCCTAGTACTTTTGACTGGATTTCTCATGTGTGATTGAGTTATTTGCTCCCGATCGTTCGGTTTGTAGCGCTAGCTATCCTATCGACAACAATGTTTCTAAAATTTCTTGAAGGAAAATATTTTTTGAGGATGACTAGACAAAAAATTTTTCGTAGTGTGGGCTACTTGCCCGAGTGATACGCGTCTCGTTCTGCTGTCCTAGTACTTTTGACTAGATTTCTCATCAGTGATTGAGAGTTATTTGCTTCCGATCGTTCGGTTTGTAGCTCGCTAGCAATCGTTTAGACAACAGTGTTTGTAATATTTCTTGTAGATAAATTATTTTTAATTATACCACCAAATTGTTAATTTAACCACGCAAGTTAAATAGTTTTTGAGAATGACCAGAAAGTAAAATAAAACTTAGAGTGATTTAGTTACCGCTTTCGTATCCTGTTTAATCCTCGTAATCGTTACCCTTTCATGCTTCGGTGGTAACGTTTGTTTGAATGACAGTTTTATTTACGTGTCTATGTGTGAAAAAGGAGCCCTCTACGAATTACCAAGTACCTACTACGTACTAACTGTACAATAACACAGGTGTTATCTGGCTTTTAATCTGTTTGTCTAGACTTAAGTCTTTGTTGTAGGTCAAAAGCATTTTCATACAATACAGGTGCCTATCGCGTAAGATTATATTCTGTACTCCTAATAAATGTCGCGGTTAACATTATCATACATTTAAGTGTATTTTCTCTTATTTTGTATTTTATCTTTTGCACGCATACACTAAAATTATATTATTATGAAGATTTTAGGTTATTTACTGATAGTACCGTTTTTGAAACAGAAATTTTTAATATAATAGGTATTTATCGATATTACAATGGGTGATAATATATAAACTATGCTAAACATAATATCCACACGTGCTTCAACATTTGCGCTATCCCACCTTCTAAGTTTGACGGTTGCACCCGGCGCTGCTGCTGGAGCCGCGGAAACCCTTAAGCGGCGAAAATGTAATAACAATTATATTATTGAGCCTTTTGGGATTGAAACGACGGACACGGGGACCAAGTGCATGAGTTCTATATAATGAACTCGCAAAGCGCTTGGTCGATTTCACCTGTGATCAAAGTCCTGACCTGTGTGTCTGTCTGCCTTATCCAAATGCGATTAAAACTTACTAGACCACATAAATTTGATAAGATATTATTGACCAATCTGGAGCCGAACAGTTGGTTTAGAAATTTTATTATTTTTAAAAAGGTCAATGTCATTCACATAAATCATAAATATAGGCTTGCCATCAATCAAAACAATTTAATATCGAGGATCACTGCACTTGCGGTTAAGTCGATATTGCAGGTGGCATTCGTTACATCGCAATGATTACCAGATGCCGCTATAATTAATTAAACCACAGACTAGAGCAGCCGGTATCTGCGGTGTCACACCAACGTCGCCTCATAATATCGTACATACGTACTATACTTATCTATATTCCAGAACTTTCACACAACGCCATCTAGTGTAACTAATTAAACTTTTAAACATACATAGTCGAAGTATCAGTATGCGATCATTGTAAAAAGGATTAAAAACCTTATTTGACGTATTGATAATTGCAAGCTGTCAAGTATTGATAAAATCGGAGTTATAATATTATGGAGAATGGCTTATATCTGATAGTAGATAGCATGATAGAAGGGCACGTGTGAGACACTGAGATTATCACGGTTACCGATGTGTTGGTGAAAAGTGTGATTTGGTGTACCACCTTGATTGTAAATTTTATCACCATTCACATGATAAGTTTTAGGATCTCAGTATTCATGGTCAAACAACCACTAGACTAACAGGCCAGTCAGACTTAACCTGATAAGCCATTCTTAATAGATAAGTATACCTCGAAACTTTAGTTTGTTGTTTCTTTTTTTAATCTATTTTATTTTAAAGGGATTTAGTGCGCTAATGCAACTATATTGATCCTATCGGGTTTATTGTTATGAGAAGTAAAAATATTTATTAACATAATACCAATATTAATAAATTTTGCATCATTATGCATCCTGTAATCAGGACATCAAAATAGGTACGATAAACACAAGTCCATTTTGGTAATCAAGTCGGAATACGATGAATGCTCGTCAAGCCCCAGATTTCAGGACTTAAAAAAAGTAGAACAATACAAAAAATCCATTTAAATGTCCACCCTCAACCCTCAACATTTATTTAGTAATAAAACTTTTTACTGATAGCTAACTAAAGTACATCTACACGCCGAGCACACTCATAAAAAACTAAGCATAATTGCTTTAAATTTAATTACAGCTGTAAATTCACTTGCTTTTAATAGTACCATTAAAATTTCAAATCCAAACTTCTTTATCTAAACTATAGAACAGTTACCTAAGTAGTTAAGTGCCTGTATGAAACTCGCGAAACTCTTTGGAGGAGCCATTCTCAGTGTTTTGTGACAAAGAACTCATTAATGTCTTGTCTAACAAGTTGTACGACGTCGTATCGTAAGTAAGTAATGATCTTATAGCTTAATGTAACATTCATATTTTGAAAGCTCTTTTACATTTTTATATATATTTTTTCGAAAATTCGGTAAAGACAACGATTTTAATGCGTCTACATCAGATAGGCAGCCATTATGTTAAAAATATTTAAACAAGGTATTATAGAAAGTTTTTATTTTGTGATATCCAAGAGAACAAAAAATCAAAATCTTTTTCAATTAAAAAAACGTCAGTCTCTAGTTGCGCGGTTCCAAATTGAAATTTTTATAAAGAAGAACCGACAAGAAACTCTACATATAAGCTCCATAACTCCATAAAAATCTGAGATAATATAAATATTAATTTATAATTTAATGTCTGTCACTGCTTTTCGAAAACATGTGAAGGAGTCTCAGGAAATAACAGCAAAATAATTAAAAGTATATTTTTTTATGTTTTTTTACTGCATTAACACAAATTGAACTTTAAAATATACTCCAGAGCTCCTAAAATGCAAACGAAGATTCGGAAGAAGATTTACAACAACCTTTAGTACTCTTTTATGCATATATCTAACAAGATTTCTGAACTGCTCTAGTGCACAATGGCTTGTAATGTCAGACGTACATATGAACATGACTCAGGCTGATTCTATAAACTTTTCAGGGAACTTGAAACGACGGTGAGCACTTAGACGAAATGGTTTAGGGGCCACCAACTCTTAAGGAAAAGCTGTTGTGAAAACGGGTTAGCGCACGTTGCGGTATGTAGCTGTGTCTCGTTCTCACATATGCAAGTCTTACTCCAAGGATATCTCTTTTCGAATTAGAGTGTCTTCTTCTTCTTATTGTATGGTTGATAAACAATCTGGTATTAGAACACCGGTTTTAGCCAGTGTAAATGAATAATTTGCAATACGCACATACGTTTAAAAAGTCATTGATGCGTTTCAAAATTGAACCTCCGATCTCTGACTTGGCAGTCCACGGTCATACCTTTAGGCTATCACTGCTGTAGAATATAATATATAGTGTTTAGAATTAGTGAAAGATTATAAATGTAAAAGACTTTTTAATTAACTATCTACGATGATGGATGATAACTTTTTTATCTAGCAATTGATAAAGTACAGTAGTAATATTGTAATACTTCCTTCTTAGAAATTTAACTAGGTTACGATATTTACTAATCTGTGTAAAATTAGTCTTAAGTAATCAAAATTATTTCCCACAAGACCATTAAATGGAACATGCATCGATCGACAAGAGTACTCAACTAAATACTTATATTTATGAAACCAGATATATTTTTTTTGTTGTAACTATTATGCCGGATTGTTTAATAATCTTTGTGTAGAAAGGTCATTGGGCGAAATCCGACCCAGTTAACGAAAGTTTTCCTACAAAAACCAAATTAGTTTTAAATTGTTAAGTATTAACCTACATTAAAATTTACATAGTTATTTTTTTTTAAACCATGGGAATAAAAAGTTATAAGTAAATAAAAAATAGGTAATAAATGTATTTGTAAAACAATTCCAGTGAAGTATTCTGTTAACACTAGAAAGACTGAAATAACGACCTACCTTTAAAGGCGGCTGGGGGTCATTTGACCCTTACGTATGTTAATAGTTATTTTTAGATTGTTTTCCTTATAAATACTGTTAGTTCAATAAAAATCCAATGAAAAAAGAATAACATCATGTTTTCACAAAAAAAAGTTTATTTTTAAGTACCCATACATAATGTTTCATGTACAATTTTTACAAATTACAGTTTTACAATTGTTGCAACTCCCACATAAAGGTTTTCTACAAAAATCACATACTCTGTTAATTTTATTTTTGCAACTTGTAATGTAGCAATGACGTCTTTTTGTGATATTAGTTGCGGAAGAGTGTGATGAGGTCTCACGCTGTGAGGATATGGGTAACTCAGTAAGAAGTTTCCAGGATGAAAAAATTTTTTCGTCAATATTTTTCTTTGAGCATATGGAGTGGAACCTGGCTGTCGGTCAAAACATTATAGCTAGCCCGACAACCCGGTGTTTCACCATTAGTTTCAGTATTCTGAATGATATTCCACAAAACTCCACCTGGTGATATCATGCTATTAGAATTTTCAGATGTAATTCTTGATAAGGAACGTACACCACGTACACGTCTTCGAGATCGTTTACCACGTGATCCTCGTTGACTAGGTACATTTTGGTTCTGAACAGAAGCTGAAAATAATAATAATAATTGTGTTATTAGACAATGAAAACATTGAGTCCTTTTTTTATCTTCAAACATGACAAAACATTGACTTTGGTTTGGTTACTGCAGTCAAATCCATCGCTTGAACTCGGCCAGAAGCATTATTTTTTTCTCCAGGATCTGACTCTGCACGTATTTCCGATTCGTCATCTTCACTTCCCGACAGATCTTCCGGCAACAATTGTAATAATTCCAGTATTTCATTATGACGGACAGTTCCAGACATTTCAAATCCTAATCACACCAAAAATAATAATGTTCACACTTCGAAAGCTCGCGTAATAGTAAATGAAGTCACTGATTTGTAAAAGTAATGCTTTGTAAGACGATAACAAATAATATAACAAAGTACCCACAATTATAAATGTTTATTTTGTTTACTAATGAGGGCTCACTCGTTATTATGGTCATATGACCCCGCGCCGTCTTTGTAGGTAATTCATCTATTTATTTACATTCAGATAGATATATGAAAATCATAATAGTGTTATTGTGAAATTGATGCTATTTCATTAAAAGTCACGAAATACTTAGTCACGTAAACAAGTAGTATTTGATTTATAAACAATTTAATTTCGAAATGGGTCATTTGACCCCCGTCCGCCTTTCTAGTGTTAAATAAATAAACAAAATAAACGTTGAGTGCGCGATTAGTGGCATGCATATGTCGTATCACTCATACTAAAGAGTAAAAACCGATTTTGACGATGCGCTCGCGTCGCTCGACCCGGCCAGGTCGCAGTCGTTCGTCATTTATTGTCGTTGCGATCTGTGTGTTTCTTAGGCTTTTATTGTTTTTATCGATTACTTTGGCGTGTTTATTGGATTATTAGTTTGCATTTGGATTTTGAATTCTGGTTTTAGTTGATAATATGGAAAGACAAAATAGTTGTGTTTCATGTAGCCACGGTTGCCGCACTATTGGAATTCTGTGCGCATATAGCCAGCATAGTATATTTATTGTCTTGGGCCCGATATCAAAATCAAATTGATGCGCCTGCGGTGTTTTTAGACGACACAATTATTCCTATAGACATTGATCATGTCGAATAAAACTTATAAACTCTTCTATACTTGTTTTATTTTACTTATTTTATTTTTAAAATCACGTTTACTATCAAGAAACCAATAAAAATGTACTAAATATTGTTATAATTAACCTCATTATTGTATTTTTATTTTTTAGGTTTCTGTATTTTTCCCATTGTCTGCGTTAATGCGACATATATATTTTTATATACCTATTTTTTTTTCTGTAGGCCGTGGGTATAGTTTCCATACTTTGGTGCCCAATGACCTTTACACATGTGAGTACGTCGAGCTTAAATAAAACTGACGTATTTCTACAAAATAAATCTATTAAACTGTTGGCCGCGAATCCGTCCGCGCGATGTCGGTTATAACTGCCAAAGTTTACTTACCGCTCTCTGTTTTAGTCCGTTATAAAGTAGCCTGTGTTCATCCAGGGTGTCAGCTAACTCCATGTCAATTTTCATCGAAATTGATCAAGCCGTTTAAACGTAAAAGAGTAACTAGCATCCACACATCTATGCTTACAAACTTTCGTGTTTACAATATTAGCAAAATGTTGAAAACTAAAGAATCGATCGATCGAATCAAAAATAAAGTAGCATCATCTTAAAACATTTATTTTCTATCTTACAGTACTATATTATTACGTATATTACGACTTACCAGCTAAAAGTAATGAGTTTATATATCACGATATCAGGTCAGTACGATTCTTCTATTGACGACATAAAATTGTCTGGTTCTTGCGTATTGTCGATTTGTCGCTTCCTGAACGACGGTATCATGAAATGTGGTTCTTGTGGTTTATATGGCTTAGCTTCCTTCTTTTTCTTAGTTGTCTTTTTTCTTGGGGGTATCAGGATTGTGTAGCCTTCTGATGAGTCGCACAGGGCAGATTTCGTGACGCTGAACAATTGGCATATTGACAAAGACGTGTCGTTTTGGTGTTCGGCGTTTACGTTCGCGTTTGTTTCGTTAACTTTTACAGCATACACTTCACCGTCCACGTTGAATTTTGTTACTGACACTGTCTTCTTTTTAGATTTACTCTTTTTTGGTTTCGTGGTAGAAGGCGTCGGTGTATGTGTGTGGGTTTTTGTTGTCTTGCTCTCTCTTTTAACTCGTTTACCCTTCCCATATCGATGTTTTAGAACTTCTTGATGTAGTTCATCTGATCTCGGTCTTTGTTTGACAATGTGATAGTGAGTTTTGTATGCTTTGATTGCTCTTTCCATGCAGTCGATGCATTTCTTGCAGTTAATATCCATGAACACTACTTGTAAGTCGTTCACCATATTTACAAGTGGGGGCCCGTTGATGTTTAGTAAGATTTTCTTTGGCATCGGCCTTTGATGGAACATCATTGAGTTGTTGAATTTTATGTCTTTGTCTGCGGGTTTAACTTTTATGTGATTGGCTGGAAATAACAAAAACAGATTAGTCAATTATTGAGTTGTAACTCATAATTTTTTTACTTAATCATAACAAGATTGTGACAAAAATTAAATATTAAGCATTCACAAAATAACACAAAAAAAATGTATAACTTAAAAATAAAACTTTCACATCTACAAAAAAAACTAAAAAATACTTAATTGAGGGGGAGCAAACGAAAAACGACTTTAAAAAATTACTTTTCCTGAACCGTTTAAAATGGTCAAAGAGTCAAAAAGTAAAATTAAAAGAACACAAACCGTATGACACCTCACATAACGCTTGCGGCAAGTGTACTACAAGAGCGTATAACAACAGGGAACTCATTAGTTCCATTTGTGCCGCCGCTGTGAAGGTGTCTTCGCTGCGACAATCTTCTTACTAAAGTACGCTAACAAGCTTCGTTACTACACGGAGTTTTACAGAGCGGGCTGTGTTGCTCGCAGTCGGCACTACACTGCTACCTTCGCCGGCTAAAACGTTTCAAGTGTGTGCTCGTAATATCTTTACGTCACTAAGTCTTATTCTTTAATTGTGTTGGCTATTACATGTAAACTGTCATCTCTTCTAACAATTATTGATCACCATTGTTTTTCGCAGTATTTGTTTTTATCTGAAAGAGAAAAAATGTGCTTATAGTCTTGGGGTTATGAGTGTGTTACATTGATCTACTGACACAAATTATTAATCACAAGGCATGAAAAGGAAAAAAAATATACTTAAATGATATAACCCGATTAGTTTTGGGATCCAATCGGAGTCCTTAATGATGTCGTTCGATTCGCGACCCCGCCGCCGCATCAGCTCATGATTAAAGCCTCCGGTTGGGTCCGAAACTAGTCGGACTATTCCGATAAATATGCGTGAGTAAACTATTATATCATTTAATTATGAATCATCCTCACGAAAGTTATTATAAAAAAACTATTAATTTAACTATTACTATTATTTACCATTCCATTTTCGATCAAGCAACAAAATGTACTTTTTAACTCTCAAAATTCTTTTCATGAACACCAGTAGCACATCACTGCACAGTCTCGTATCTGAATAAACAAATACTCCACAAGTGAACGTCTTTGATTCCGGGAAGCAACTAGAATAATGTCGCTCCGAAGTGAAAAATCTTTCTTATATCTGTCTGGTTAGTTGACAAGTTCTAGTGATGCATTACGTGTGCTATTGTTTACCCCTGTTTACACACTAGCGAATGCGGACATTTGACAATCGAATGTTTGTTCACCATCGCCTCGGCACTAAGCCATTGTGACAAGCCGTTATGTTTAGATAATTTCAATTACCGGATACTCACTTTCTGTTGAATCAATAAAAGAAGTTCGCTCAGACAAATGTGATGTTGACCCTAAGATTGCGTCTGTTGTGATTTACGGTCTTTGTTTGTTTCTGTGCTTTTTCCGGTTTTTATGTGTTTGTGAACAAGACTTTCGAGCTGATGATGGTAAGTGATATCAGTGATTTTGGTTCCTTGTGGTAGTTGAGAGTAAATAAATTCAAAGAGTTTTTGTTAAAAAATTGTTGGCGAAAACCGAAAGGTAAAATTTAACGAAAATATTTTTGTATATCCAGCTCAGCGTTGCCAAAATAAACCAAGATTTAATCCAATAAAAACATCCGAATTCTTCGAATCCATAAAACAACATTTTAAATAGTTTTGATTATTCAAATATTTTAAATCCATTCACAGAATAAACTGAATCCCGAAAAAAAATCAAGTGAAAACATTTCAGGCATTTACGTCAAACGCTCATGTTCACATCGGTTCAAATAAAATTACCATAAAATATTATGGTAAAGTGTAGCTGAGCATAAAAACAGGGGCAAACAACTTTTTTGTAACTTCTCTCGTTATTCACAAAAGATGTGACTTTTATGACGCAAACGGACTCTTAGGTTATTTGTATGCTACAAATATACCAGGCAACGTACCACTAGCTCCTAACATAAAACTACCACAGTTGTGCGAATGAGATGGCGCTCTACAAGATGTAGAGCGGTGTCTCGCTTTTACAACTGCAACAGTGTTATTTCAAGATATCGTGGTACGTTCTCAGATTCGTTCATGTTACGATTCGTATTGCAAAGATAGGGCTGTGCAGATTTCTATCGCGATTTGTTTATGTTATTTCGGTATCAGATCTGAGTTTTACGTGATCGTAAATAGGTGGCCCTGATTGTTTGGAAGAGGGGAAGCGACGATAGCGATAGACTTGGAAGTGTCTCGGCTTTTCAGTGGCGTATTGTGAACAGAATCTTGATTGTCATTAATGTTATTTGTTGATGGAATTGATTTTATGTTAGTACTTAAAATACGATAAATTTTCAGAAGGAATATATAGTTCTGATTTTGTTTATCAAAATTAATAAAATAATATTCTTGATACGCTATTTATGTTGTTGTATTACAAATGTAAAAAGATAATTGAAAACTACTAAAATATTGACACTACCTACTCGATGAAATTATAATAATGACAAAAAGATCGTTGAAAGAGATATTCTAGGTTTACGAAACGGCTCTTGAGCTATCAATACAAAAGAAAAAAAAACACTAAAACGATAGTCCTTATCTTTGAAGCTTTCATTTAAATTACCATTGTAGAATGATCCGTTTTATCTAATATTTAACCCACCCCGGGCTATTTCTCCAAAGAAATATAAAGCCGAAAAAAAAGAAAGTTTACATAAATGTTTAAAAAGACCGTTTCATTCGATATCGTTCTACTTTGAACAAGTTACTCCCACATGAAGATTTATAAGGCGCTTAATTTCCTCAGAACGCTTTTTTTCTAACTGTTACCATTTTAACGAGAAAAATCTTAGATTACGTAACGTAACGTTGCTCTTTTGTTTCAGTCATTGTTTACATATTTTGTATTGTTTTAATGAATTTGATTATTTTTTAACGAAGAGCTGTATAGAAAACGAGAATTATAAGAGAATAGAGAATTCTTTTTGTGAAAAAAATGTTGAATAAAGTAGTGTAGTGTCACCTCGTTCATACAGACTGTGTAACAATTTACTGTAGTATTAAATTAAATGAATTTCCCCAGACTGGACTGTTGGTGCTCCCGAAGGCTTTAACTCATTTCGCTTATCGCACTCCCTGTACTACGTAGGTTATTACATAAGATTTATTTTCTATATTTCAATGTAGAGTGCTTCACTTAACTACTATTAATATTATAGTATTCTTTGGAGGGTTTTGTAATTAGCTATTATGTTAACACTCAGTTTATATCTCATATTTATTTGCATTAAACTTACACGTTCGTTTTTTAGTGATATCACTTTTACAAAACTTATTTTTCCAGTTTTAAGGCTCGCAAATTAAAATGAAATGTGTTTATTCTGCAAATTGGATAAATGTTGTCTGTTTTACATGTTATTCTTTTTTTAAATATAAGCCCGATAGATTCGACATTTCGTAACTACTCTAAAAAGAAACGTCGAAACAAACTCATTGGTCATTGCCTCTTTTAAAGTGCAGACAATTAAGTATTTTTATATCGAGTAAAGAAATACAGTGTTTTTTCCTGGACTGGCATTTAGAAAAAGAGCCAGATCGATCTGAGGAAGTTTGTACCAACATGCAGCACGCAAGCCCTGAGTAGCTCATGCAGCTCAACCATTTTTGAGGGTGCTGCACAACCCGACACATGTCGATACCGCCAGTGACACGACAAAACATGTTAGGTAATAAGTTACTCAAGTTGCAGTTAATTACTTTTTATTTACAATAACAAAGCCATAATAATATTTGTTTAATCACCTTTTTATTTTTGATCTCTTATGATTTACGTAGGTATACACTAATAAATACCCAACAAAATAAACTTTTTTTTAACCGAAAATAGAAAACCCATTAAAAAAACCGACCACGTAACATGATCAAAATAAATTACATAAGTATGTAAATAAAAAATTTAATCTCTGGCCTGAAATTGGACGTATTTTATCGTGGAGCAGTCAAGCCACCGTGTAATAGCCAGTTGATGCTAATCCAATTGCCCATAGAGAAATTTTTACTGAATCTCATCGACAATCAAATAAGAATATATATAGAGATTCGAGATGAGCCTCCAAATTGTTGACCTTTTTAAATAGATGATACATGTGACCTTTTACTTTGATAGGTTAAGTGTCATTAGTGGGTGAGTTTTGCGTTTCGAATCTTCAGAAAAGGAGTTTTTATGCCTACACAACTAATAAGGTAAAATAAGTAAAGTCTTTAGTACGTTCCTGTTAACATACCTACTTTGGTATACATTTGAGCCTGGTTCTCTCGTTTATATCTTTTCTTAGTCCATTATCGAGTCCAGTATCGGGTCAAACTTTTCAACTTAAGATGTTTGGAGGAGTGGAAAGGATTGAAGAATTAACTTCTTTTGAACAGTGTATTTGATCAGTACTCCTTGCAAACAACCAAAACAAAAAAAAGACAATTCTTTCATTACATTTTCCAAACATAACTTCTGTTATTATTTTATGTTTACGATAACTATTTTTAATTAAACACTAACAAAGCAATTGTCGTCACAACACTCTTTGTGAACTAACATCTAACAATATTGATTGTAAATATATACTCGTAATAGTACTAAATTAATGTAGTAATGAGTTGTCATTGTCACATAATCAGTTAGTAAATTACTATTGTAGTACTTACGTAATTCGTTTTGTATACATTTGTATGTTCTTCGGTTTATCTGTTACTTTTGATTCCATTTATGGCGTAAGCAGATATATAAACAACTAGTTATGTACACACCACAATAATTTACATACAGGGAAAATTATCAATTGGTATATTTTTTTGGATAAAATAAAGACCGAAGAGTTCTACATTTCATTATAATTCATTACTTAGCTGGTCCATTCATTTAGAGGATAGATATCGTCAGCTCAATAAAGAATTGCCGCATCCAAAAACATTAAATACCTCTCAAAACAAATTCACAACGATACGTAAGTGTCCAAAGGTGCCAAGCAGTGGTTTTGTTCGAATATTCGTCAATAAACATTCTAAATGTCGTAACTAATGTGGGTTTAAGTCTTGGCAAGCCACGACAACGTTGACGGTAGCAGTTAATCTATCAGAAAGCAAGGATATTTCATTGTGAGGTCCGGATATCCCGAACAGATCGATGCGGTCATTCTGTCAATTTGTCGGCTATCTCAGCTCTATAGCTAAAAATATTTTCCACTCAAATATTGTAACAATCCATTCTACAGTAAACAAGACTGTCATCTGTTTTTCTTTTGTTTTCTTTACACTTGAAAACATGTTTGTGTATATTTTTGTAATGATTATGAAACACTTACATGCAGAATTATTAAACAATATGTTTATAAATAAACAAAACAAATAAATTAAACAATTTATTTGTATTTAAGCGTCACAATTTGATTGGAAAACGATTTAATAAATTCATTATGTACCTACTTATATGCTAGTTGATTGTAAACTTTAGTAACACCTATTATTAATAGGTAGTTTTTATTAATAATTATTATTAATAAAAACTATTTTTATTAATAGGTAGTTTTTATTAATTAATAGGTAGTTACTCGCATTAGGAACTACAAATATAGTGTACATAATTTCATATTCGACTTTAATTTGGATTTAATTTTTAAAATGGAACTATAGCAGCTTCCGTACTTTCCAAAGGTTATTTAAGGAAATTCCTATTAGAATACAATCCAAATCGTAAATACAATTCTTACACAGAGCGAAGCGTCCGACAAGCGCTTTTCGAACGTAGCTTAGTGAACATGCATTTTCCAACGTAACTATAAATTTCTTCCTCATTTTATCGAAAGGTCATTTATTCGCGTTCTATTGGTGAACGCGAGCACGAAGCCATTTAGTATCTTCTCACATTAAACCAAGGAATTCTTTTGTTTTAAATATGAAAGACGAATATTTTTAGGGAAACTGCATGTTCAACTAAATGGGATTCCAAGATTTTAAAGGGTTAAAGTTTTTATTATTTGGTTATTTATACCATTGTGAAATTTTACAAATAACAAATATATATTAAGCAGTAATTACATGCGCGTTTCTGCATTTGACCAAAAAATAATAAATCCAAACAATGAAAAACCGTATTCTTGTACATAATTACCTATCCTACACTCACATATTGAAACCAAAAAATGTCCTTTTCTCTCTATATAACAAAAATTTCGTACGTGCAATTCTGAGCATTACTTTGCTCGCTCAGCATTTCAGTTTGTCTGAAGGAACTTTTATAAGGAACGGTCGTAAAGGACGCCTCGGGGCCGATGCATTTTTAAAATTAAACGCCTCTCTAGTTATAAATCCGTTTCCATTAGATTGATACCTCGCATTATTGGCCCAACGCTCTTAATATTCCCGGTGCATTTCATTTTAGGTTCTTATTGGGTGAATTTGGTTTGCTTTTACTGATGTAAAGAAGCAATAGTGAAATTTAAAAAGTTTGGATTTCTAACTTAAAGTAGTTTTGTGTGAATTTTGAAAAATATTTATATTCTATTTATTGTGTTTGAGAAAGAATTTTATGAAGTTCACCATGGTGATGATGGTGTGATGATTTATTTACCTAAATATAGCCAACAATCCGTGTCCTGATATTGCAAAAGTCATAAGTAGCCCCTAGCCATAAAAATTTAAAGCCGCCCAAAATGGTCTTTATTCAACAGTAGATTACGTAGTAAAGGTAGCAAGTGCTTCATATTAACAAACTCACTTTAATTTACTGAATATTGCACAAACCAAGCAATATTGATAAAATACAGTCAATATATCAAATAAGCTGTGTCATTACCGACAATGTCTATCATTTCTCAGATTAGAACATAATTATTGGCGCCATCAATCATTGCGTGAAGGATTTATTGTTCTGCCTTATGTGATACGCCGGAGAACGCGATGAGATATGTTTTATCACCTTCGTAGGGTGTAATTATGTGAATCTATGGATAAAAGAGAGTAGGTATTTCAAATATAATGATTATGAAATGAAACGCAATGTTATAGGTATTTGAAAAAAAAACTAAATGGTCGGTCAGATAGATTTCCAAAAAATATTGGTCAGGTATTTTTTCTTTTTTTTTCTAGCCTGTAGTGTCCCACAGCTAAGGAAAGGCCTCCAAAGATAAAATCTTGAGTAACTCCACGTTTTTTTCTTTTACCACGTAAATAAAAATTGAATACGATACGATGAGTTAAAACATCATGAAACGATTTACGGATAAGTTACGCTACTAGCCCCCACTTCCATGCGCGTCACCATCTTTGATATGCTATATCTTCGTATTTTTTATTGCTTTGAAAAATAAAATATGTACCTAATGTTTTTCAGAAAACCTATGTGACGGACTAATTAGATTTTTTTGTCAAATACCCAATTGAAGAATGCAGTTTTCGCAATCACATTTTTTTATTTAATTTTTATATAAGGGAAATAAGACCAAGTCACGTGATATTAAACAAAAGCTGTAATTTTCTCACACTTAAGCATTTTTTTTTATAAATAAAATGTGTAAGATCTTTATACGACATTGAATATAGAACGACTCGATGATAAGTACACAAAATGTGAACCTCTTGAACCAAAACAAAATAGATCAGAATCTTTTTGTGTTCAAGTGTATTTATCAAGTTATAGTACAAAACATAATATTAAGATCAAGTGTAGATTATATTTTCAAAATATTATTCCTTTCTACTTTAATTCTATTGTAACTGAATAAACCCAGGATTAGTACTTCAAAATTTACGAAAAAGAATAATATTATAGACTGTAGAAGTATTATATGAATTTATGAAATCCAAATTCATATTCAAAATTAGTATTAAAAGCCCTTTGTTATTTGATACTATTATACGTACAACAAAAACATTTTAATCACTTTTATTAAACTGTTATTTTAAAAGGTTTCATATTTTTTTATGAATTTCTGAATGTTACTTAAAATGATTTTTCTGAATGTTAACGAAAGAATTGAGAAAAATGTGTTTTTATTTTTCAGTTTCTTGGAAGCAGCGCAGTACCTATACAGTATATACCTTTCATAAATTCTCGTATTGAATATATTGTTTTTTTTATGAAAATAAAGCTGTGAAAATTAAGACGCATTGATTAAAAACGTCTTAATTTGTATAAAGGACTACAATTTGCAGTTGTGACGTCGTCATAGAGCGCATCTCTTTTTACAACTACAATACAATAATATTAGTTCACGTTTAGTTACGAATACTTTATCGATACTTCTCGCGATTGTCTGATTAAACAAAAGAAGCGCTACATACTAAGCTAACTATAACATATCGATAGAACCTGAGTTCATATTTTATTCTATAATAATAGTGATGTACGAGCATCGCCTATCATGAATATTAATTTATGATTTATAGTTGTCTAGGCCAGATGCTCACAATTTTGGTGGTGATGAATTGTTGTAATTTGACCGTCTAGACTACCGGCTGACCGTCCACCCTTCAAAACTTCCATTAGATCTGTCAACATAATTAATATGTGTTTTAGATTTAGCTTTAACGTTATAAATGAGTTGAATAAGTTTGTAGGCCTAAAAGTTTAACCCTTAAGTTTTGGAGAAGGATTGTGTAAGGAATTTGTACTTGTAAGCTAAGAATTTATTATTTAAATGATGTACAAATATTAATAAGATACTCAAAGATTTTTAAAAAACATTATATAAATGGATAAGTTCTGTTCTATCTGTTGTTGTTCTATTTATTGGGAAAGTTGTTTTCTCATTAACCGACTTCTTTTATTTACATTTTTGGCCCGAAAATACTTTGACGGTATATCGAACTTGACCCCTTGCTTCATATGACACAACAGACCCCTGTTAGCCACAGGCGGGGAAAATGGCGAAGGAAGAAGGCACTGCAGTGGGGTACCAACAGCTCACACACATTTAATATTTTGTTTGCACTGCACAACATATCATGCCTGTTTATCATTTTTGTTTAAGACTAACCAAAATTTACCCAAATCGCCATTTATTCAAATCAATACATCTGTCTTATAATATTTTTTTTTATTGATCGGCTCCCGCTCTAAGGAATTTAAGCCTTATATCGCGGGGGGTTTCAAAGACATTTAATTCACATTCACAAACACACCTAAACTCGAAACAAGGATTTGTGTATCACACAAATTCTTGTCCTACGCGGGAGTCGAGAATACAGTGGTAGTTAACGTCGTGGTGCAGTCCATGCAGTCAATATTATACACACAATACAATTCATCAATGTTTTACCCTATTCTTAAAACATACAACTTTTTGACTCACAACACTGGTGAACCAAAAATAAATCATACACAAGGAAAAACATACACAATCTTGATACCCCATCATTAAGTATTGGCAGCCCGTAATACAGTCTTTATAAGATATGAGGGAACTGTCCTACAACATTTTTACCGAGATAAGAAGCTATTATTGAGATTATTGGCACATGGCATAATTCCAAAGAGTATGTAGGATGTAGGTTTTATATATTGTGAATATGAGGCTAGAAATAGTTCTGGATGAAACCTGGTTGAATAGAGAGAGCTTTATAGCTAGAATAAGCTTAAAATAGAAACCTAAATTGAAGGTATGTTTATTTTTTTATATTGGAGTTTAATATAGTTTTGTGTTTTTTTTATTGAACGGTGTTTGTTTAGACGACAATATTCCATCAATTTCAAGGGTAAATCCTCACTTATTGAATTCTTAATGCCTTAATCACAATATACATTCAGCTTTAAACATAAATAGCTAAATACGTCTTGTTTATTTAATACTTAATTACACGCAAAATATTACGTTAATGTACGAAACATCTTCATTTTCCATTTGTAGAATAAAAAGCCTTTATTTAGTATGACAAAACTGAATATGTAACTTTCAATGACATTCATGTTTTTAATAAAACAAAAGAAAATATCTTAATTTTAAACGAATAACATACTGGTCTGCTGGCCTACTGGTCAACTGGTCTACCGGTCTACTGGTCTACTGGTCTACTGGTCTACTGGTCTACTGGTCTACTCGGTCTACTCGTCTACTGGTCTACTGGTCTACTGGTCTACTGGTCTACTGGTCTACTGATCTACTGGTCTACTGGTCCACTCAGTCTTCTCGTCTACTAGTCTACTGGTCTACTCGGTCTACTCGTCTACTGGTCTACTCGTCTACTGGTCTACTGGTCTACTGATCTACTGGTCTACTGGTCTACTGGTCTACTGGTCTCCTAGTCTACTGGTCTACTGGTCTACTGGTCTACTGGTCTACTGGTCTACTGGTCTACTGGTCTACTGGTCCACTCGGTCTTCTCGTCTACTAGTCTACTGGTCTACTCGGTCTACTCGTCTACTGGTCTACTGGTCTACTGGTTTACTGGTCTACTGGTCTACTGGTCTACTGGATCACTGGTCTACTGGTCTTCTGGTCTACTGGTCTACTGGTCTACTGGTCTACTGGTCTACTGGTCTACTGGTCTACTTGGTCTTGTTGGTTTACTGATCTTCTGACTCAAAATCAAAAGTTTTTTATCTCGAATAGGCCTTCTGAGGCACTTTGAAATGATCGAAATTAACTCTACAAGTTTCCTGATCTACTCGGTCTACTGGTCTACTGGTCTACTGGTCTACTGGTCTATTCGTCTCCTAGTCTACTTGGTCTACTGGTCTACTGGTCTACTGGTCTACTCGGTCTTCTGGTATACTGGACTACTGGTCTACTCGGTCTACTCGTCTACTGGTCTTCTGGTCTACTGGTCTACTGGTCTACTGGTCTACTGGTCTACTTGGTCTTGTTGGTTTACTGATCTTCTGACTCAAAATCAAAAGTTTTTTATCTCGAGTAGGCCTTCTGAGGCACTTTAAAATGAACGAAATTAACTCAACAAGTTTCCTGGTCTACTCGGTCTACTGGTCTACTGGTCTACTGGTCTACTGGTCTACTGGTCTACTCGGTCTTCTGGTCTATTGGTCTCCTGGTCTACTCGGTCTACTGGTCTACTGGTCTACTAGTCTACTGGTCTACTGGTCTACTCAGTCTACTCGTCTACTGGTCTACTGGTCTACTGGTCTACTAGTCTACTGGTCTACTGGTCTACTGGTCTACTCGGTCTTCTGGTCTACTGGTCTACTGGTCTACTCGTCTACTGGTCTACTGGTCTACTGGTCTACTTGGTCTTGTTGGTTTACTGATCTTCTGACTCAAAATCAAGTTTTTTTATCTCGAGTAGGCCTTCTGAGGCACTTTAAAATGAACGAAATTAACTCAACAAGTTTCCTGGTCTACTCGGTCTACTGGTCTACTGGTCTACTGGTCTACTGGTCTATTCGTCTCCTAGTCTACTCGGTCTACTGGTCTACTGGTCTACTGGTCTACTGGTCTACTGGTCTACTCGGTCTTCTGGTATACTGGAATACTGGTCTACTCGGTCTACTCGTCTACTGGTCTTCTGGTCTACTGGTCTACTGGTCTACTGGTCTACTGGTCTACTTGGTCTTGTTGGTTTACTGATCTTCTGACTCAAAATCAAAAGTTTTTTATCTCGAGTAGGCCTTCTGAGGCACTTTAAAATGAACGAAATTAACTCAACAAGTTTCCTGGTCTACTCGGTCTACTGGTCTACTGGTCTACTGGTCTACTCGGTCTTCTGGTCTATTGGTCTCCTGGTCTACTCGGTCTACTGGTCTACTGGTCTACTAGTCTACTGGTCTACTCAGTCTACTCGTCTACTGGTCTACTGGTCTACTGGTCTACTAGTCTACTGGTCTACTGGTCTACTGGTCTACTCGGTCTTCTGGTCTACTGGTCTACTGGTCTACTGGTCTACTGGTCTACTTGGTCTTGTTGGTTTACTGATCTTCTGACTCAAAATCAAGTTTTTTATCTCGAGTAGGCCTTCTGAGGCACTTTAAAATGAACGAAATTAACTCAACAAGTTTCCTGGTCTACTCGGTCTACTGGTCTACTGGTTTACTCGGTCTTCTGGTCTACTGGTCTCCTGGTCTACTCGGTCTACTGGTCTACTGGTCTACTAGTCTACTGGTCTACTGGTCTACTCAGTCTACTCGTCTACTGGTCTACTGGTCTACTGGTCTACAAGTCTACTGGTCTACTGGTCTACTGGTCTACTCGGTCTTCTGATCTACTGGTCTACTGGTCTACTCGTCTACTGGTCTACTGGTCTACTGGTCTACTTGCTCTTGTTGGTTTACTGATCTTCTGACTCAAAATCAAAAGTTTTTTATCTCGAGTAGGCCTTCTGAGGCACTTTAAAATGAACGAAATTAACTCTACAAGTTTCCTGGTCTACTCGGTCTACACCAGGTCTACTCGTCTACTGGTCTACTAGTCTACTGGTCTACTGGTCTACTGGTCTACTCGGTTTTCTGGTCTACTGGTCTACTGGTCTACTCGTCTACTGGTCTACTGGTCTACTCGTCTACTTGGTCTTGTTGGTTTACTGATCTTCTGACTCAAAATCAAAAGTTTTTTATCTCGAGTAGGCCTTTTGAGGCACTTTAAAATGAACGAAATTAACTCTACAAGTTTCCTGGTCTACTCGGTCTACCGGTCTACTGGTCTACTCGTCTACTGGTCTACTCGTCTACTCGTCTACTGGTCTACTGGTCTACTGGTCTACTGGTCTACTGGTCTACTGGTCTGCTGGTCTACTCGGTCTACTCCTCTACTGGTCTACTGGTCTACTCGGTCTACTCGGTCTACTCGTCAACTGGTCTACTGGTCTACTGGTCTACTGGTCTACTCGGTCTTCTGGTCTACTGGTCTCCTGGTCTACTCGGTCTACTGGTCTACTGGTCTACTGGTCTACTAGTCTACTGGTCTACTGGTCTACTGGTCTACTTGGTCTACTCGTCTACTGGTCTACTGGTCTACTGGTCTACTGGTCTACTCGGTCTTCTGGTCTACTGGTCTACTGGTCTACTCAGTCTACTGGTCTACTGGTCTACTGGTCTACTGGTCTACTGGTCTACTCTGTCTACTCGTCTACTGGTCTACTGGTCTACTGGTCTACTGGTCTACTAGTCTTCTGGTCTACTGGTCTACTGGTCTACTCGGTCTTCTGGTCTACTGGTCTACTGGTCTACTGGTCTTCTCGGTCTACTCGTCTACTGGTCTACTGGTCTACTGGTCTACTCGGTCTCCTGGTCTACTGGTCTACTGGTCTACTCGGTCTACTCGTCTACTGGTCAACTGGTCTACTGGTCTACTGGTCTACTGGTCTACTGGTCTACTGGTCTACTGGTCTACTGGTCTACTTGGTCTTGTTGGTTTACTGATCTTCTGACTCAAAATCAAAAGTTTTTTATCTCGAATAGGCCTTCTGAGGCACTTTGAAATGATCGAAATTAACTCTACAAGTTTCCTGATCTACTCGGTCTACTGGTCTACTGGTCTATTCGTCTCCTAAACTACTCGGTCTACTGGTCTACTGGTCTACTGTTCTACTGGTCTACTGGTCTACTGGTCTACTGGTCTACTGGTCTACTGGTCTACTCGGTCTTCTGGTCTACTGGTCTACTGGTTTACTTGGTCTTGTTGGTTTACTGATCTTCTGACTCAAAATCAAAAGTTTTTTATCTCGAGTAGGCCTTCTGAGGCACTTTAAAATGAACGAAATTAACTCTACAAGTTTCCTGGTCTACTCGGTCTACTGGTCTACTGGTCTACTCGGTCTACTGGTCTACTGGTCTACTGGTCTACTGGTCTACTGGTCAACTGGTCTACTGGTCTACTGGTTTACTGGTCTACTGGTCTGCTGGTCTACTCGGTCTACTTGTCTACTGGTCTACTGGTCTACTCGGTCTTCTGGTCTATTGGTCTCCTGGTCTACTCGGTCTACTGGTCTACTGGTCTACTAGTCTACTGGTCTACTCAGTCTACTCGTCTACTGGTCTACTGGTCTACTGGTCTACTAGTCTACTGGTCTACTGGTCTACTGGTCTACCCGGTCTTCTGGTCTACTGGTCTACTGGTCTACTGGTCTACTGGTCTACTTGGTCTTGTTGGTTTACTGATCTTCTGACTCAAAATCAAGTTTTTTATCTCGAGTAGGCCTTCTGAGGCACTTTAAAATGAACGAAATTAACTCAACAAGTTTCCTGGTCTACTCGGTCTACTGGTCTACTGGTTTACTCGGTCTTCTGGTCTACTGGTCTCCTGGTCTACTCGGTCTACTGGTCTACTGGTCTACTAGTCTACTGGTCTACTGGTCTACTCAGTCTACTCGTCTACTGGTCTACTGGTCTACTGGTCTACAAGTCTACTGGTCTACTGGTCTACTGGTCTACTCGGTCTTCTGATCTACTGGTCTACTGGTCTACTCGTCTACTGGTCTACTGGTCTACTGGTCTACTTGCTCTTGTTGGTTTACTGATCTTCTGACTCAAAATCAAAAGTTTTTTATCTCGAGTAGGCCTTCTGAGGCACTTTAAAATGAACGAAATTAACTCTACAAGTTTCCTGGTCTACTCGGTCTACACCAGGTCTACTCGTCTACTGGTCTACTAGTCTACTGGTCTACTGGTCTACTGGTCTACTCGGTTTTCTGGTCTACTGGTCTACTGGTCTACTCGTCTACTGGTCTACTGGTCTACTCGTCTACTTGGTCTTGTTGGTTTACTGATCTTCTGACTCAAAATCAAAAGTTTTTTATCTCGAGTAGGCCTTTTGAGGCACTTTAAAATGAACGAAATTAACTCTACAAGTTTCCTGGTCTACTCGGTCTACCGGTCTACTGGTCTACTCGTCTACTGGTCTACTCGTCTACTGGTCTACTGGTCTACTGGTCTACTGGTCTACTGGTCTACTGGTCTGCTGGTCTACTCGGTCTACTCCTCTACTGGTCTACTGGTCTACTCGGTCTACTCGGTCTACTCGTCAACTGGTCTACTGGTCTACTGGTCTACTGGTCTACTCGGTCTTCTGGTCTACTGGTCTCCTGGTCTACTCGGTCTACTGGTCTACTGGTCTACTGGTCTACTAGTCTACTGGTCTACTGGTCTACTGGTCTACTTGGTCTACTCGTCTACTGGTCTACTGGTCTACTGGTCTACTGGTCTACTCGGTCTTCTGGTCTACTGGTCTACTGGTCTACTCAGTCTACTGGTCTACTGGTCTACTGGTCTACTGGTCTACTGGTCTACTCTGTCTACTCGTCTACTGGTCTACTGGTCTACTGGTCTACTGGTCTACTAGTCTTCTGGTCTACTGGTCTACTGGTCTACTCGGTCTTCTGGTCTACTGGTCTACTGGTCTACTGGTCTTCTCGGTCTACTCGTCTACTGGTCTACTGGTCTACTGGTCTACTCGGTCTCCTGGTCTACTGGTCTACTGGTCTACTCGGTCTACTCGTCTACTGGTCAACTGGTCTACTGGTCTACTGGTCTACTGGTCTACTGGTCTACTGGTCTACTGGTCTACTGGTCTACTGGTCTACTGGTCTACTTGGTCTTGTTGGTTTACTGATCTTCTGACTCAAAATCAAAAGTTTTTTATCTCGAATAGGCCTTCTGAGGCACTTTGAAATGATCGAAATTAACTCTACAAGTTTCCTGATCTACTCGGTCTACTGGTCTACTGGTCTATTCGTCTCCTAAACTACTCGGTCTACTGGTCTACTGGTCTACTGTTCTACTGGTCTACTGGTCTACTGGTCTACTGGTCTACTGGTCTACTGGTCTACTCGGTCTTCTGGTCTACTGGTCTACTGGTCTACTTGGTCTTGTTGGTTTACTGATCTTCTGACTCAAAATCAAAAGTTTTTTATCTCGAGTTGGCCTTCTGAAGCACTTTAAAATGAACGAAATTAACTCTACAAGTTTCCTGGTCTACTCGGTCTACTGGTCTACTGGTCTACTCGGTCTACTGGTCTACTGGTCTACTGGTCTACTGGTCTACTGGTCAACTGGTCTACTGGTCTACTGGTTTACTGGTCTACTGGTCTGCTGGTCTACTCGGTCTACTTGTCTACTGGTCTACTGGTCTACTCGGTCTTCTGGTCTATTGGTCTCCTGGTCTACTCGGTCTACTGGTCTACTGGTCTACTAGTCTACTGGTCTACTCAGTCTACTCGTCTACTGGTCTACTGGTCTACTGGTCTACTAGTCTACTGGTCTACTGGTCTACTGGTCTACTCGGTCTTCTGGTCTACTGGTCTACTGGTCTACTGGTCTACTGGTCTACTTGGTCTTGTTGGTTTACTGATCTTCTGACTCAAAATCAAAAGTTTTTTATCTCGAGTAGGCCTTTTGAGGCACTTTAAAATGAACGAAATTAACTCTACAAGTTTCCTGGTCTACTCGGTCTACCGGTTTACTGGTCTACTCGTCTACTGGTCTACTGGTCTACTGGTCTACTCGTCTCCTGGTCTACTCGGTCTACTCGGTCGACTGGTCTACTGGTCTACTGGTCTACTGGTCTACTGGTCTACTGGTCTACTGGTCTACTGGTCTACTGGTCTACTGGTCTGCTGGTCTACTCGGTCTACTCGTCTACTGGTCTACTGGTCTACTGGTCTACTGGTCTACTCAGTCTACTCCTCTACTGGTCTACTGGTCTACTGGTCTACTCGGTCTTCTGGTCTACTGGTCTCCTGGTCTACTCGGTCTACTGGTCTACTGGTCTACTGGTCTACTAGTCTACTGGTCTACTGGTCTACTCGGTCTACTCGTCTACTGGTCTACTGGTCTACTGGTCTACTGGTCTACTCAGTCTTCTGGTCTACTGGTCTACTGGTCTACTCGGTCTACTTGTCTACTGGTCTACTGGTCTACTGGTCTACTAGTTCTTGTTGGTTTACTGATCTTCTGATTAAAAATTAAAAGTTTTTTATCTCGAGTAGGCCTTCTGAGGCACTTGAAAATGAACGAAATTAACTATACAAGTTTCCTGGTCTACTCGGTCTACTGGTCTACTGGTCTACTGGTCTACTGGTCTACTGGTCTACTGGTCTACTGGTCTACTCGGTCTTCTGGTCTACTGGTCTACTGGTCTTCTCGGTCGTCTGGTCTACTGGTCTTGTCTACTGGTCTACTGGTCTACTGGTCTACTCGGTCTTCTAATCTACTGGTCTCCTGGTCTACTCGGTCTACTGGTCTACTGGTCTACTGGTCTTCTGGTCTACTGGTCTACTCGGTCTTCTGGTCTACTGGTGTTGTCTACTGGTCTACTGGTTTACTGGTCTACTTGGTCTTGTTGGTTTACTGATCTACTGACTCAAAATCAAAAGTATTTTATCTCAAGTTGGCCTTCTGAGGCACTTTGAAATGAACGATATGAACTCTACAGATCTCCTGGTCTACTCGGTTTACTGGCCTACTGGGCTACTTGTCTACTGGTCTACTGGTCTACTGGTCTACTGGTCTACTGGTCTACTGGTCTACTGGTCTACTCGTCTACTGGTCTACTGGTCTACTGGTCTACTAGTTCTTGTTGGTTTACTGATCTTCTGACTCAAAATCAAAAGTTTTTTATCTCGAGTAGGCCTTCTGAGGCACTTTAAAATGAACGAAATTAACTTAACAAGTTTCCTGGTCTACTCGGTCTACTGGTCTACTGGTCTACTGGTCTACTGGTCTACTCGGTCTTCTGGTCTACTGGTCTACTGGTCTTCTCGGTCTTCTGGTTTACTGGTCTACTGGTCTACTCGGTCTACTCGTCTACTGGTCTACTGGTCTACTGGTCTACTGGTCTACTGGTCTACTCGGTCTTCTGATCTACTGGTCTACTGGTCTACTGGTCTACTGGTCTACTGGGTCTACTCGTCTACTGGTCTACTGGTCTACTGGTCTACTGGTCTACTCGGTCTTCTGGTCTACTGGTCTACTGGTCTACTCGGTCTACTGGTCTACTGGTCTACTGGTCTACTGGTCTACTCGGTCTACTCGTCTACTGGTCTACTGGTCTACTGGTCTACTGGTCTACTGGTCTACTGGTCTACTGGTCTTCTGGTCTACTTGGTCTTGTTGGTTTACTGATCTTCTGACTCAAAATCAAAAGTTTTTTATCTCGAGTAGGCCTTTTGAGGCACTTTAAAATGAACGAAATTAACTCTACAAGTTTCCTGGTCTACTGATCTACTCGGTCTACTCGTCTATTGGTCTACTGGTCTACTGGTCTACTCGGTCTACTCGTCTACTGGTCTACTGGTCTACTGCTCTACTGGTCTACTGGTCTACTCGGTCTTCTAATCTACTGGTCTCCTGGTCTACTCGGTCTACTGGTCTACTGGTCTACTGGTCTTCTGGTCTACTGGTCTACTCGGTCTTCTGGTCTACTGGTCTTGTCTACTGGTCTACTGGTCTACTCGGTCTTCTGGTCTACTGGTGTTGTCTACTGGTCTACTGGTTTACTGGTCTACTTGGTCTTGTTGGTTTACTGATCTACTGACTCAAAATCAAAAGTATTTTATCTCAAGTTGGCCTTCTGAGGCACTTTGAAATGAACGATATGAACTCTACAGATCTCCTGGTCTACTCGGTTTACTGGCCTACTGGGCTACTTGTCTACTGGTCTACTGGTCTACTGGTCTACTGGTCTACTGGTCTACTGGTCTACTCGTCTACTGGTCTACTGGTCTACTGGTCTACTAGTTCTTGTTGGTTTACTGATTTTCTGACTCAAAATCAAAAGTTTTTTATCTCGAGTAGGCCTTCTGAGGCACTTTAAAATGAACGAAATTAACTTAACAAGTTTCCTGGTCTACTCGGTCTACTGGTCTACTGGTCTACTGGTCTACTGGGTCTACTCGTCTACTGGTCTACTGGTCTACTGGTCTACTGGTCTACTCGGTCTTCTGGTCTACTGGTCTACTGGTCTACTCGGTCTACTGGTCTACTGGTCTACTGGTCTACTGGTCTACTCGGTCTACTCGTCTACTGGTCTACTGGTCTACTGGTCTACTGGTCTACTGGTCTACTGGTCTACTGGTCTACTGGTCTACTGGTCTTCTGGTCTACTTGGTCTTGTTGGTTTACTGATCTTCTGACTCAAAATCAAAAGTTTTTTATCTCGAGTAGGCCTTTTGAGGCACTTTAAAATGAACGAAATTAACTCTACAAGTTTCCTGGTCTACTGATCTACTCGGTCTACTCGTCTATTGGTCTACTGGTCTACTGGTCTACTCGGTCTACTCGTCTACTGGTCTACTGGTCTACTGCTCTACTGGTCTACTGGTCTACTGGTCTACTGGTTTACTCGGTCTTCTGGTCTACTGGTCTCCTGGTCTACTCGGTCTACTCGGTCTACTGGTCTACTGGTCTACTGGTCTACTAGTCTACTGGTCTACTGGTCTTCTCGGTCTACCAGTAGACCAGTAGACCAGTAGACCAGTAGACGAGTAGACCGAGTAGACCAGTAGAGTAGTAGACCAGTAGACCAGTAGACCGAGTAGACCAGGAGACCAGTAGACCAGAAGACCGAGTAGACCAGTAGACCAGTAGACCAGTAGACCATTAGACTAGTAGACGAGTAGACCGAGTTGATTAGTAGACCAGTAGACCGACAAGACCAAGTAGACAAGTAGACCAGTAGACCAGAAAACCAGTAGACCGGTAGACAGAGTAGACCAGGAAACTTGTAGAGTTAATTTCGTTCATTTTAACACTAGAGTGGGCGCGCTATGAGCATTTTGCCGCCCGCGCTAAAAATTTGGTTATATTTTTTCAAATAACTGCCCGTAAGGCTTGTGCTTCTTAGTAGCTGCCCCGTCTCTCGTTACCAACGTGTGCTGAAAGGCCGGACGCCGTCAGTGCACGGGAAACCGCTTGAGAAGAAGATTCTTAGAGTCAGGTGTCGCCGGGCGGCTAATTGCTCACCGCGCGCCCACTCACGTAACTAATATCTATACATATAATAAAATTGTAACAAGCTCATGTCTGTACATTAAAGATATTAAAAAAAAACTTAGATGGGGTATCTTCATACAACCAATAGAAGCCAAAAGTATAAAAAAAAAAATTTTTGTCTGTCTGTCTGTTTGTTGTCCGCTTTTCACTCAAAAACTACTGGACGGATTTTGATGAAACTTTTTTTATTATGTAGCTATTAGTCCTCGCTAACATTTAAGCTATCTTTTTTTTGGAATTTTGCTCTTAAAGGGGGTAAACAGGGGCTGGTAAGATTGTATGAAACTCCGTCAGTTTTGAAGCTAATCTATACATATAATAAAATTGTAACAAGCTCCTGTCTGTACATTAAAGATATTAAAAAAAAACTTAGATGGGGTATCTTCATACAACCAATAGAAGCCAAAAGTATAAAAAAAAAATTTTTGTCTGTCTGTCTGTTTGTTGTCCGCTTTTCACTCAAAAACTACTGGACGGATTTTGATGAAACTTTTTTTATTATGTAGCTATTAGTCCTCGCTAACATTTAAGCTATCTTTTTTTTGGATTTTTGCTCTTAAAGGGGGTAAACAGGGGCTGGTAAGATTGTATGAAACTCCGTCAGTTTTGAAGCTAATCTATACATATAATAAAATTGTAACAAGCTCATGTCTGTACATTAAAGATATTAAAAAAAAACTTAGATGGGGTATCTTCATACAACCAATAGAAGCCAAAAGTATAAAAAAAAAATTTTTGTCTGTCTGTCTGTTTGTTGTCCGCTTTTCACTCAAAAACTACTGGACGGATTTTGATGAAACTTTTTTTATTATGTAGCTATTAGTCCTCGCTAACATTTAAGCTATCTTTTTTTTGGAATTTTGCTCTTAAAGGGGGTAAACAGGGGCTGGTAAGATTGTATGAAACTCCGTCAGTTTTGAAGCTAATCTATACATATCTATACATATGATAAAATTGTAACAAGCTCATGTCTGTACATTAAAGATATTAAAAAAAAACTTAGATGGGGTATCTTCATACAACCAATAGAAGCCAAAAGTATAAAAAAAAAAAATTTTGTCTGTCTGTCTGTTTGTTGTCCGCTTTTCACTCAAAAACTACTGGACGGATTTTGATGAAACTTTTTTTATTATGTAGCTATTAGTCCTCGCTAACATTTAAGCTATCTTTTTTTTGGAATTTTGCTCTTAAAGGGGGTAAACAGGGGCTGGTAAGATTGTATGAAACTCCGTCAGTTTTGAAGCTAATCTATACATATAATAAAATTGTAACAAGCTCATGTCTGTACATTAAAGATATTAAAAAAAAACTTAGATGGGGTATCTTCATACAACCAATAGAAGCCAAAAGTATAAAAAAAAAAATTTTTGTCTGTCTGTCTGTTTGTTGTCCGCTTTTCACTCAAAAACTACTGGACGGATTTTGATGAAACTTTTTTTATTATGTAGCTATTAGTCCTCGCTAACATTTAAGCTATCTTTTTTTTGGAATTTTGCTCTTAAAGGGGGTAAACAGGGGCTGGTAAGATTGTATGAAACTCCGTCAGTTTTGAAGCTAATCTATACATATAATAAAATTGTAACAAGCTCATGTCTGTACATTAAAGATATTAAAAAAAAACTTAGATGGGGTATCTTCATACAACCAATAGAAGCCAAAAGTAAAAAAAAAAAAATTTTTGTCTGTCTGTCTGTTTGTTGTCCGCTTTTCACTCAAAAACTACTGGACGGATTTTGATGAAACTTTTTTTATTATGTAGCTATTAGTCCTCGCTAACATTTAAGCTATCTTTTTTTTGGAATTTTGCTCTTAAAGGGGGGTAAACAGGGGCTGGTAAGATTGTATGAAACTCCGTCAGTTTTGAAGCTAATCTATACATATAATAAAATTGTAACAAGCTCATGTCTGTACATTAAAGATATTAAAAAAAAACTTAGATGGGGTATCTTCATACAACCAATAGAAGCCAAAAGTATAAAAAAAAAAAATTTTGTCTGTCTGTCTGTTTGTTGTCCGCTTTTCACTCAAAAACTACTGGACGGATTTTGATGAAACTTTTTTTATTATGTAGCTATTAGTCCTCGCTAACATTTAAGCTATCTTTTTTTTGGAATTTTGCTCTTAAAGGGGGGTAAACAGGGGCTGGTAAGATTGTATGAAACTCCGTCAGTTTTGAAGCTAATCTATACATATAATAAAATTGTAACAAGCTCATGTCTGTACATTAAAGATATTAAAAAAAAACTTAGATGGGGTATCTTCATACAACCAATAGAAGCCAAAAGTATAAAAAAAAAATTTTTGTCTGTCTGTCTGTTTGTTGTCCGCTTTTCACTCAAAAACTACTGGACGGATTTTGATGAAACTTTTTTTATTATGTAGCTATTAGTCCTCGCTAACATTTAAGCTATCTTTTTTTTGGAATTTTGCTCTTAAAGGGGGTAAACAGGGGCGGGTAAGATTGTATGAAACTCCGTCAGTTTTGAAGCTAATTCGATTAAAATTAATATTTGGCTATTTAGTTAGAAGTTAAGAATGGCGCAATAAGGATTTTTGAAAATTCTCCCTTAACGGGGGTAAAAAAGGGGAGGTAAGTTTCTATGAAACTCCGACTGTTTTGAAGCTGTCGATGAAAATTAAAGCTGTTTACGTGAGTACTAAGTTTTTCTGCCCATCGTTTTGTGACGGTTACCTGTTTAAAGAACTATTGTCATAAAATTGTTAAACTATCCGTAAACATATGTCCGGGATAATCCCAAAAAAATTATGTAGAGATTTCATTTTCATTTCATTTCAGATTTTCAGAATATATTGATTAGAGGTCGTGACAACATAAATTCTACATATTATTGCGTTATTTGATATGGAGGGTGAGCAATCACGAATTTTATGACAATTACCGGCTAATCGAAAAAACTACTTAATATACATAAGTATATTGTTCAAATTTTGCATGAAGATGAAGGACAGGTCTAGACAACATAATATAGGCTATTTATTATCAAGTTATTGACCATGGGGTCTTAGCAATAAACCTTTATTTTTAAAGAACACGTAACTGGTGTAACTGACAATGTCACCATAGCGACCAAAATACTGTAGCTATGGTTTTATGTTTTGACATTAATATTAACATGCTATTTGGCTTACAATATAGAAATTAAAATAGCGGTCTCAGGGAAGTACGAGCTTTGTATTTTTTCACTCCAAGTTCAAATTTCATTTCGACACATATTTTTTAAACTTATTTTTAAATAATTTTTGAGTACGAATCGAATCTCAATCAAGCATAACATTTTTTTTCTTCTATCGTTTTTGGTAGTACAAAAGTATTGTAAGAAGCGCTTGGATATTTACTGAAATAATAGAAAAATAACAACCAAAACAAAAATAAAAAAATTTAAGTAAAAAAGCTTTTTAAGAAAAAGCTTTTATTTAAACGCTCTAAAAAGAAGAAAATAAAATATTCCTTTTGGATTATACTAACAACTCCTCATTATACACAATTTATATATAATAATAAAAGCTTGTCGAGAGGTTTACATACCTATCAACATTCCTTTATATCATTATAATTAATTGTGGTAAATCGAGCGACAAGCTTTTATTATTATATATAAATTGTGTATAATGAGGAGTTGTTAGTATAATCCAAAAGGAATATTTTATTTTCTTCTTTTTAGAGCGTTTAAATAAAAGCTTTTTCTTAAAAAGCTTTTTTACTTAAATTTTTTTATTTTTTACTTTTTAGTTATCAAGTTATTATTACTCCCAAAATGCCCTCTCATTTGATACCCATATTGTAGAAGTAGACTAAAGGTAACTATTCCGCCATCCTGCATGGTCCGCCATATTGAATTCAGAATGACGTCATATTCTTTTTCTAGTCACTCTTAACAAGCCCTTTCATTTGATACCCATATTGTAGAAGTAGACTAAAGGTAACTATTCCGCCATCCTGCATGGTCCGCCATATTGGATTCAGAATGACGTCATATTCATTTTCTAGTCACTTTTAACAAGCCCTTTCATTTGATACCCATATTGTATAAGTGAATTAAATATAACTGTTCTGACATCTTGTATGATCCGCCATATTGAATTTAGAATGACGTCACATATCTTATCATATATTGTCATCCAAACAAAATGCGTCCACAAAATTTCAGCACAAACGGTTGAATATATCTACTTCAAAATTGAGTTCAAAGATTTCACCCGAACACACAAATATCCATACATTGCAAGTTAAATAAAAGCTTTTAAAAAATAGTTTGAACGTTAAATGATTTACTATATTTTATTATCTAGCTGTTGACTGCAATTTTGTTGTGTGTTACGCATGGTTTTGAAGATTTGATTTGATTTGAGTACTTATACACTACTACAATTGTGCACTAATTGCGATGGTATAGGGTAGTTGCATTGGTAAAAGTGTGTTGATAGACTGTTATTAATATCATTAATCTCGCGTGCAAGTATGCCCCGTTCGCGTACTCCCGCAAATGTTTTGTTACGTGTGCGTAACATTACCCTTCTTCAGGCTCAGTTGGCTTAGCTTAAACTACCATAATTAGAAACTTGAAACATTGATAACTAAGAAGGGATTTTTTAAATTTGTCCGTCAAGGAGTAAAAAGAAAACGAAATAGAAGATCGGTGCCCGGAATAATCTGCTGCGCCCACATACATCCACCAGATTGGGAGCGGCGTCGGACGTTCGCCGCACCACAGTGAATAGCGCTCAACAAAACGTGTCGAATAATATCTGGCTGTTTAAAACCAACCCTGCTCAATAAGTTTTAATTGTTACAATTGATACGAAAAGAAAAAGAAAGTTTTTCTAATTAAACTTAAAAATAGGAAAGAAATGGCGTATCAAACTCCATAACATAATTCAATACATTATTATTTTTAGTGTTTCCAGGGGGTATTAGTTTGCCGTAACCAAGGATAGTTGGTGTGCCGTCATCGAATTCTGCAAAGAAGTGATGACGCTCAACAAAAAACCGCCGAAAAAACACGGGAAGCCTCATCTGACCACTCGATCCGTGCCCAGCGAGCAACAAATAGAAGAAAGACCAAATTTACCCTCCTCAAACCACCATAAATAGCCTACGCCAGTAGTCTAGGCGAAGTCTCCTGTACTGTATAAAGGCAAAGACGGTATGCACGGTGCTTTCGCGCGCCTCTTAATGAGCGCTGGGGAAAACTCCCTCCACGTCAATTAAGAAGCTCCCGTTAAAAAGATCTCTCCCGTCAGGGTTCGCGGTAGTTTGCGAAAGTGTTCCCGTGACTCCCGACAATAGGGAAGGGCACACTTATTCCCCATTGCCCGTTTTCAAGTCCTTCAATCCAAATTGTCAAATTAGTATAAGATAGTGGCCACAGCAACAATATAATAGTAATACGACCCTTCATCATATGAATGTTGGACTAACCTTTAAAACTAGCAGTGTTAACAGTCAAGTAATATGTTTGTAAGACTAAAGGTTATGAGTAGAAAGTTAAGAAATAATGTTGGAACAGAACTGGATTAAAGAAGCTTGCATTAAACTTTATTTAGCTTTACTTTTTATACAGCACTACACATCTTCAGTTTACCTTATCTTCAATACCACGCAGACAAAGTCGCGGGCAACAGCTATTTCTATTTCAAATAATTTAGGTACTATAATCTCCTTTACATGTGCTTCTGTATTTTTAGTAATAACAAGTAGTTTTAAAAATCTATTATGAAGAGCTTCCAGTTTATCTCAGTGAGTTTTGAATATTAACGCATAGCTGTGACATAAAAAAAGCTCTTAAAATATTAATAGGAACTTTGAAGCTTAGGTAGTAGATTTTTTACTTAATAATATTCTTAGTTCGTCATATATTTTCACGCCAAGGTATATGTATATAGCCTACTCTTATTAATATCTAAACGACGTTGTTTTGTTTCGACAACCACGCGAACGAAGTCGCGGGCACAGCTAGTTGGGTAATATATTTTTTGCAAACTTGAAATGTGGGCATTATTTTACGGTACAATTATCGGTGAAATAAAAAAAAAACATTTTGTTTTAGAATAACAAAGTATTTTAAGTAAGTAAAACCTGAAATTATAACATTTTATGTTAAGACTAAAGGCGGTGTTGACTTCGTTGACCAAATGCAGGAAGAATATAGAAATGACGCGTAGATGGCCAATGAGGTTATTTTTTTTAAAGGTAAATATATCGGGTATAAACAGTCAAATTACCAGTAGACCAGAAGACCGAGTAGACCAGTAGACCAGTAGACCAGTAGACCAGTAGAACAGTAGACCAGTAGACCAGTAGACCGAGTAGACTAGGAGACGAATAGACCAGTAGACCAGTAGACCGAGTAGATCAGGAAACTTGTAGAGTTAATTTCGATCATTTCAAAGTGCCTCAGAAGGCCTATTCGAGATAAAACACTTTTGATTTTGAGTCAGAAGATCAGTAAACCAACAAGACCAAGTAGACCAGTAGACCAGTAGACCAGTAGACCAGTAGACCAGTAGACCAGTAGACCAGTAGACCAGTAGACCAGTAGACCAGTTGACCAGTAGACCAGTAGACCGAGTAGACCAGTAGACCAGTAGACCAGGAGACCGAGTAGACCAGTAGACCAGTAGACCAGTAGACCAGTAGACGAGTAGACCGAGTAGACCAGTAGACCAGTAGACTAGTAGACCAGTAGACCAGTAGACCAGTAGACCGAGTAGACCAGGAGACCAGTAGACCAGTAGACCAGTAGACCAGTCGACCAGTAGACCGAGTAGACCAGTAGACCGAGTAGACCAGGAGACGAGTAGACCAGGAAACTTGTAGAGTTAATTTCGTTCATTTTAAAGTGCTTAAGAAGGCCAACTCGAGATAAAAAACTTTTGATTTTGAGTCAGAAGATCAGTAAACCAACAAGACCAAGTAGACCAGTAGACCAGTAGACCAGAAGACCGAGTAGACCCAGTAGACCAGTAGACCAGTAGACCAGTAGAACAGTAGACCAGTAGACCAGTAGACCGAGTAGACTAGGAGACGAATAGACCAGTAGACCAGTAGACCAGTAGACCGAGTAGATCAGGAAACTTGTAGAGTTAATTTCGATCATTTCAAAGTGCCTCAGAAGGCCTATTCGAGATAAAAAACTTTTGATTTTTGAGTCAGAAGATCAGTAAACCAACAAGACCAAGTAGACCAATAGACCAGTAGACCAGTAGACCAGTAGACCAGTAGACCAGTAGACCAGTTGACCAGTAGACCAGTAGACCGAGTAGACCAGTAGACCCAGTAGACCAGGAGACCGATTAGACCAGTAGACCAGTAGACCAGTAGACCAGTAGACGAGTAGACCGAGTAGACCAGTAGACCAGTAGACTAGTAGACCAGTAGACCAGTAGACCAGTAGACCGAGTAGACCAGGAGACCAGTAGGCCAGTAGACCAGTAGACCAGTCGACCAGTAGACCGAGTAGACCAGTAGACCGAGTAGACCAGGAGACGAGTAGACCAGTAGACCAGTAGACCAGTAGACGAGTAGACCAGTAGACCGGTAGACCGAGTAGACCAGGAAACTTGTAGAGTTAATTTCGTTCATTTTAAAGTGCCTCAAAAGGCCTACTCGAGATAAAAAACTTTTGATTTTGAGTCAGAAGATCAGTAAACCAACAAGACCAAGTAGACCAGTAGACCAAGTAGACCAGTAGACCAGTAGACGAGTAGACCAGTAGACGAGTAGACCGAGTAGACCAGTAGACCAGTAGACCAGTAGACCAGAAGACCGAGTAGACCAGTAGACCAGTAGACCAGAAGACTAGTAGACCAGTAGACCAGTAGACCAGTAGACCAGTAGACGAGTAGACTTAGTAGACCAGTAGACCAGTAGACCAGAAGACCGAGTAGACCAGTAGACCAGTAGACCAGTAGACCAGTAGACGAGTAGACCGAGTAGACCAGTAGACCAGTAGACCAGTAGACTAGTAGACCAGTAGACCAGTAGACCAGTTGACGAGTAGACCGAGTAGACCAGTAGACCAGTAGAGGAGTAGACCGAGTAGACCAGCAGACCAGTAGACCAGTAGACCAGTAGACCAGTAGACCAGTAGACCAGTAGACCAGTAGACCAGTAGACCAGTAGACCAGTAGACCAGTAGACGAGTAGACCAGTAGACCGGTAGACCGAGTAGACCAGGAAACTTGTAGAGTTAATTTCGTTCATTTTAAAGTGCCTCAAAAGGCCTACTCGAGATAAAAAACTTTTGATTTTGAGTCAGAAGATCAGTAAACCAACAAGACCAAGTAGACCAGTAGACCAAGTAGACCAGTAGACCAGTAGACGAATAGACCAGTAGACGAGTAGACCGAGTAGACCAGTAGACCAGTAGACCAGTAGACCAGAAGACCGAGTAGACCAGTAGACCAGTAGACCAGAAGACTAGTAGACCAGTAGACCAGTAGACCAGTAGACCAGTAGACCAGTAGACCAGTAGACCAGTAGACCAGTAGACCAGTAGACCAGTAGACCAGTAGACCAGTAGACCGAGTAGACCAGGAAACTTGTTGAGTTAATTTCGTTCATTTTAAAGTGCCTCAGAAGGCCTACTCGAGATAAAAAACTTTTGATTTTGAGTCAGAAGATCAGTAAACCAACAAGAACTAGTAGACCAGTAGACCAGTAGACCAGTAGACGAGTAGACCAGTAGACCAGTAGACCAGTAGACCAGTAGACCAGTAGACCAGTAGACCAGAAAACCGAGTAGACCAGTAGACCAGTAGACCAGTAGACTAGTAGACCAGTAGACCAGTAGACCAGTAGACGAGTAGACCAGTAGACCAGTAGACCGAGTAGACCAGGAGACCAGTAGACCAGAAGACCGAGTAGACCAGTAGACCAGTAGACCAGTAGACCAGTAGACCAGTAGACCGAGTAGACCAGGAAACTTGTTGAGTTAATTTCGTTCATTTTAAAGTGCCTCAGAAGGCCTACTCGAGATAAAAAACTTTTGATTTTGAGTCAGAAGATCAGTAAACCAACAAGAACTAGTAGACCAGTAGACCAGTAGACCAGTAGACGAGTAGACCAGTAGACCAGTAGACCAGTAGACCAGTAGACCAGTAGACCAGTAGACCAGTAGACAAGTAGCCCAGTAGGCCAGTAAACCGAGTAGACCAGGAGATCTGTAGAGTTCATATCGTTCATTTCAAAGTGCCTCAGAAGGCCAACTTGAGATAAAATACTTTTGATTTTGAGTCAGTAGATCAGTAAACCAACAAGACCAAGTAGACCAGTAAACCAGTAGACCAGTAGACAACACCAGTAGACCAGAAGACCGAGTAGACCAGTAGACCAGTAGACAAGACCAGTAGACCAGAAGACCGAGTAGACCAGTAGACCAGAAGACCAGTAGACCAGAAGACCAGTAGACCGAGTAGACCAGGAGACCAGTAGATTAGAAGACCGAGTAGACCAGTAGACCAGTAGAGCAGTAGACCAGTAGACCAGTAGACGAGTAGACCGAGTAGACCAGTAGACCAGTAGACCAATAGACGAGTAGACCGAGTAGATCAGTAGACCAGGAAACTTGTAGAGTTAATTTCGTTCATTTTAAAGTGCCTCAAAAGGCCTACTCGAGATAAAAAACTTTTGATTTTGAGTCAGAAGATCAGTAAACCAACAAGACCAAGTAGACCAGAAGACCAGTAGACCAGTAGACCAGTAGACCAGTAGACCAGTAGACCAGTAGACCAGTAGACGAGTAGACCGAGTAGACCAGTAGACCAGTAGACCAGTAGACCAGTAGACCGAGTAGACCAGTAGACCAGTAGACCAGAAGACCGAGTAGACCAGTAGACCAGTAGACCAGTAGACCAGTAGACGAGTAGACCCAGTAGACCAGTAGACCAGTAGACCAGTAGACCAGTAGATCAGAAGACCGAGTAGACCAGTAGACCAGTAGACCAGTAGACCAGTAGACCAGTAGACGAGTAGACCGAGTAGACCAGTAGACCAGTAAACCAGAAGACCGAGAAGACCAGTAGACCAGTAGACCAGAAGACCGAGTAGACCAGTAGACCAGTAGACCAGTAGACCAGTAGACCGAGTAGACCAGGAAACTTGTTAAGTTAATTTCGTTCATTTTAAAGTGCCTCAGAAGGCCTACTCGAGATAAAAAACTTTTGATTTTGAGTCAGAAGATCAGTAAACCAACAAGAACTAGTAGACCAGTAGACCAGTAGACCAGTAGACGAGTAGACCAGTAGACCAGTAGACCAGTAGACCAGTAGACCAGTAGACCAGTAGACCAGTAGACCAGTAGACAAGTAGCCCAGTAGGCCAGTAAACCGAGTAGACCAGGAGATCTGTAGAGTTCATATCGTTCATTTCAAAGTGCCTCAGAAGGCCAACTTGAGATAAAATACTTTTGATTTTGAGTCAGTAGATCAGTAAACCAACAAGACCAAGTAGACCAGTAAACCAGTAGACCAGTAGACAACACCAGTAGACCAGAAGACCGAGGTAGACCAGTAGACCAGTAGACCAGTAGACCGAGTAGACCAGGAAACTTGTTAAGTTAATTTCGTTCATTTTAAAGTGCCTCAGAAGGCCTACTCGAGATAAAAAACTTTTGATTTTGAGTCAGAAGATCAGTAAACCAACAAGAACTAGTAGACCAGTAGACCAGTAGACCAGTAGACGAGTAGACCAGTAGACCAGTAGACCAGTAGACCAGTAGACCAGTAGACGAGTAGACCAGTAGACCAGTAGACCAGTAGACCAGTAGACCAGTAGACCAGTAGACCAGTAGACAAGTAGCCCAGTAGGCCAGTAAACCGAGTAGACCAGGAGATCTGTAGAGTTCATATCGTTCATTTCAAAGTGCCTCAGAAGGCCAACTTGAGATAAAATACTTTTGATTTTGAGTCAGTAGATCAGTAAACCAACAAGACCAAGTAGACCAGTAAACCAGTAGACCAGTAGACAACACCAGTAGACCAGAAGACCGAGTAGACCAGTAGACCAGAAGACCAGTAGACCAGTAGACCAGTAGACCGAGTAGACCAGGAGACCAGTAGATTAGAAGACCGAGTAGACCAGTAGACCAGTAGACCAGTAGACCAGTAGACAAGACCAGTAGACCAGACGACCGAGAAGACCAGTAGACCAGTAGACCAGAAGACCGAGTAGACCAGTAGACCAGTAGACCAGTAGACCAGTAGACCAGTAGACCAGTAGACCGAGTAGACCAGGAAACTTGTATAGTTAATTTCGTTCATTTTCAAGTGCCTCAGAAGGCCTACTCGAGATAAAAAACTTTTAATTTTTAATCAGAAGATCAGTAAACCAACAAGAACTAGTAGACCAGTAGACCAGTAGACGAGTAGACCAGTAGACCAGTAGACCAGTAGACCAGTAGACAAGTAGCCCAGTAGGCCAGTAAACCGAGTAGACCAGGAGATCTGTAGAGTTCATATCGTTCATTTCAAAGTGCCTCAGAAGGCCTACTTGAGATAAAATACTTTTGATTTTGAGTCAGTAGATCAGTAAACCAACAAGACCAAGTAGACCAGTAGACCAGTAGACCAGTAGACGAGTAGACCGAGTAGACCAGGTAGACCAGTAGACCAGAAGACCGAGAAGACCAGTAGACCAGTAGACCAGAAGACCGAGTAGACCAGTAGACCAGTAGACCAGTAGACCGAGTAGACCGGGAAACTTGTAGAGTTAATTTCGTTCATTTTAAAGTGCCTCAGAAGGCCTACTCGAGATAAAAAACTTTTGATTTTGAGTCAGAAGATCAGTAAATCAACAAGAACTAGTAGACCAGTAGACCAGTAGACCAGTAGACGAGTAGACCAGTAGACCAGTAGACCAGTAGACCAGTAGACCAGTAGACCAGTAGACCAGTAGACAAGTAGCCCAGTAGGCCAGTAAACCGAGTAGACCAGGAGATCTGTAGAGTTCATATCGTTCATTTCAAAGTGCCTCAGAAGGCCTACTTGAGATAAAATACTTTTTATTTTGAGTCAGTAGATCAGTAAACCAACAAGACCAAGTAGACCAGTAGACCAGTAGACAACACCAGTAGACCAGAAGACCGAGTAGACCAGTAGACCAGTAGACAAGACCAGTAGACCAGAAGACCGAGTAGACCAGTAGACCAGTAGACCAGTAGACCAGTAGACCGAGTAGACCAGGAGACCAGTAGACCAGAAGACCGAGTAAACCAGTAGACCAGTAGACCAGTAGACCAGTAGACAAGACCAGTAGACCAGAAGACCGAGTAGACCAGTAGACCAGTAGACCTGGTCTTGTCTACTAGTCTACTGGTCTTTTCGGTCTTCTGGTCTACTGGTCTACTCGGTCTACTCGTCTACTGGTCTACTGGTCTACTGGTCTACTGGTCTACTTGGTCTTGTTGGTTTACTGATCTTCTGACTCAAAATCAGAAGTTTTTTATCTCGCGTAGGCCTTTTGAGGCACTTTAAAATGAACGAAATTAACTCTACAAGTTTCTTGGTCTACTCGGTCTACCGGTCTACTGGTCTACTTGTCTACTGGTCTACTGGTCTACTGGTCTACTCGTCTCCTGGTCTACTCTGTCTACTGGTCTACTCGGTCTACTGGTCTACTGGTCTACTGGTTACTGGTTACTGGTCTACTGGTCTACTGGTCTACTTGTCTACTGGTCTACTGGTCTGCTGGTCTACTCGGTCTACTCGTCTACTGGTCTACTGGTCTACCGGTCTACTCGGTCTACTCGTCTACTGGTCTACTGGTCTACTGGTCTACTGGTCTACTGGTCTACTCGGTCTTCTGGTCTACTGGTCTCCTGGTCTACTCGGTCTACTGGTCTACTAGTCTACTGGTCTACTAGTCTACTGGTCTACTGGTCTACTCGGTCTACTGGTCTACTGGTCTACTGGTCTACTGGTCTACTCGGTCTTCTGGTCTACTGGTCTACTGGTCTACTCAGTCTACTCGTTTACTGGTCTACTGGTTTACTGGTCTACTGGTCTACTGGTCTATTGGTCTACTGGTCTACTGGTCTACTGGTCTACTGGTCTACTGGCCTACTTGGTCTTGTTGGTTTACTGATCTTCTGACTCAAAATCAAAAGTTTTTTATCTCGAGTAGGCCTTCTGAGGCACTTTAAAATGAACGAAATTAACTCTACAAGTTTCCTGGTCTACTCGGTCTTCTGGTCTACTCGGTCTACTCGTCTACTGGTCTACTGGTCTACTGGTCTACTTGGTCTTGTTGGTTTACTGATCTTCTGACTCAAAATCAAAAGTTTTTTATCTCGAGTAGGCCTTCTGAGGCACTTTAAAATGAACGAAATTAACTCTACAAGTTTCCTGGTCTACTCTGTCTACCGGTCTACTGGTCTTCTGGTCTACTGGTCTACTTGTCTACTTGGTTTTATCGGTCTACTGGTCTACTAATCAACTCGGTCTACTAGTCTACTGGTCTAATGGTCTACTGGTCTACTGGTCTACTGGTCTACTGGTCTACTCGGTCTTCTGGTCTACTGGTCTCCTGGTCTACTCGGTCTACTGGTCTACTGGTCTACTGGTCTTCTGGTTTACTCGGTCTACTCGTCTACTGGTCTACTGGTCTACTGGTCTACTTGTCTACTGGTCTACTGGTCTACTCGGTCTTCTGGTCTACTGGTCTACTGGTCTTCTCGGTCTACTCGTCTACTGGTCTACTGGTCTACTGGTCTACTGGTCTACTGGTCTACTCGGTCTACTCGGTCTACTCGTCTACTGGTCTACTGGTCTACTGGTCTACTCGGTCTTCTGGTTTACTGGTCTCCTGGTCTACTCGGTCTACTGGTCTACTGGTTTACTGGTCTACTTGTCTACTGGTCTACTGGTCTACTCGGTCTACTCGTCTACTGGTCTACTGGTCTACTGGTCTACTGGTCTACTAGGTCTTGTTGGTTTACTGATCTTCTGACTCAAAATCAAAAGTTTTTTATCTCGAGTAGGCCTTCTGAGGCACTTTAAAATGAACGAAATTAACTCTACAAGTTTCCTGGTCTACTCGGTCTACTTGTCTATTGGTCTACTGGTCTACTGGTCTACTCAGTCTACTCGTCTACTGGTCTACTGGTCTACTCGGTCTTCTGGTCTACTGGTCTACTGGTCTACTCGGTCTACTCGTCTACTGGTCTACTGGTCTACTGGTCTACTGGTCTACTGGTCAACTCGGTCTTCTGGTCTACTGGTCTACTGGTCTACTGGTCTACTGGTCTACTCGGTCTACTCGTCTACTGGTCTACTGGTCTACTGGTCTACTGGTCTACTTGGTCTTGTTGGTTTACTGATCTTCTGACTCAAAATCAAAAGTTTTTTATCTCGAGTAGGCCTTTTGAGGCACTTTAAAATGAACGAAATTAACTCTACAGGTCTCCTGGTCTACTCGGTCTACCGGTCTACTGGTCTACTGGTCTACTTGTCTACTTGGTCTTGTCGGTATACTGGTCTACTTGTCTACTGGTCTACTGGTCTACTGGTCTACTGGTCTACTGGTTTACTGGCCTACTAGTCTACTGGTCTACTGGTCTACTTGGTCTTGTTGGTTTACTGATCTACTGACTCAAAATCAAAAGTTTTTTATCTCAAGTAGGCCTTCTGAGGCACTTTGAAATGAACGATATGAACTCTACAGATCTCCTGGTCTACTCGGTTTACTGGCCTACTGGGCTACTTGTCTACTGGTCTACTGGTCTACTGGTCTACTGGTCTACTAGTCTACTGGTCTACTGGTCTACTCGGTCTACTCGTCTAGTGGTCTACTGGTCTACTGGTCTACTCAGTCTACTCGTCTACTGGTCTACTGGTCTACTGGTCTACTGGTCTACTCGGTCTTCTGGTCTACTGGTCTACTGGTCTACTCGGTCTACTCGTCTACTGGTCTACTAGGTCTTGTTGGTTTACTGATCTTCTGACTCAAAATCAAAAGTTTTTTATCTCGAGTAGGCCTTCTGAGGCACTTTAAAATGAACGAAATTAACTCTACAAGTTTCCTGGTCTACTCGGTCTACCGGTCTACTGGTCTACTGGTCTACTGGTCTACTGTTCTACTGGTCTACTGGTTTACTGGTGCTCTGGTCTACCGGTCTACTGGTCTACTGGTCTACTGGTCTACTGGTCTACTGGTCTACTCGGTCTACACGTCTACTGGTCTACTGGTTTTCTGGTCTACTGGTCTACTGTTCTACTGGTCTTCTGGTCTACTGGTCTACTCGTCTCCTGGTCTACTCGGTCTACTGGTCTACAGGTCTACTGGTCTCCTGGTTTACTGGTCTACTGGTCTCCTCGGTCTACTCGGTCTACTGGTCTACTGGTGTACTGGTCCTCTGGTCTACTGGTCTTCTGGTCTACTGGTCTACTCGTCTACTGGTCTACCTGTCTACTGGTCTACTGGTCTACTGGTCTACAGGTCTTCTGGTCTACTGGTCTACTGGTCTACTGGTCTACTGGTCTACTGGTCTACTGGTCTACTGGTCTACAGGTCTCCTGGTCTACTCGGTCTACTGGTCTACTTGTCTACTTGGTCTAGTCGGTCTACTGGTCTACTGGTCTACTGGTCTACTGGTCTACTGGTCTACTGGTCTACTGGCCTACTAGTCTACTGGTCTACTGGTCTACTTGGTCTTGTTGGTTTACTGATCTACTGACTCAAAATCAAAAGTTTTTTATCTCAAGTAGGCCTTCTGAGGCACTTTGAAATGAACGATATGAACTCTATAGATCTCCTGGTCTACTCGGTTTTCTGGCCTACTGGGCTACTTGTCTACTGGTCTGCTGGTCTACTGGTCTACTGGTCTACTGGTCTGCTGGTCTGCTGGTCTACAGGTCTACTGGTCTCCTGGTCTACTGGGTCTTGTTGGTTTACTGATCTTCTGACTCAAAATCAAAATCAAAAGAATTATATTTAGAGTAGGCCTTCTCGGGCACTTTCAAAAGGTTACTGACTCTAGTTTTAGCTGCCTTGACACTAGAATTTTTATGAAGTAAGAAAGTCATTTAAAAGATTCTGAAACCTTCAGTAAATAGAGACGTTATGGAAAATATAATATACGTACTAATACTTTTTTCCACTTAGTAGGTTCAGGGTTGGGGTCAGCTTGTGTGCTCATCAGCATAGACAGAGCCAGCACCACTACGAAGAACAGTTTGTTGAAGTTCATGCTGAATGAGAAAGTTGTGTGATGTTACATAAATGTACATTGATACTCATAGTCAGGCCCTTTTATAGTAACAATAGATAGAATAGATAGAATATTAATGTGGAAATAGATAACTTAGAAATTCTGAACCAGTTCTAATAAAAACCACGAACTCATTAATGGCATTGCCCTTAATATTGCCCATTGCGCTTATTAAATTTTCATAGTTTGAAATAACTAACACCCTTGAAAATTTACTATTCCTTTTTCACAAAAAAAAGCCTTCGCAAAAAGAAAATCTTTTTAGTTTTTATTTATTTGAAACAAATAATTAATAACATCCATTATAACTGTTACCTCTGAGACATCACTTCTATTACCGGCTAATGAAGTATCATTACCGATTCAATCATACTACTAGCAATATAATCCAATTTATGGCACTGCCTTTCCGATTTCAATATTATAGCTTAATAACCCTCCTCCAATTTTCAACCTTACCACAATACGAATAAGAATCATAATAAACCAATCAGATGTTATAACATGAAACTTGCTATACAATTTTCAACCTTATCATGTTAGGAATATGAGTGATAATGAATGAGTCCAATATTTTATTTCTTTCTAAATCCGCTTTATAATACTTAGGAAAATCTCTCTTGAAGAACAAGTATGGGAGATGTGAACTGGAATGAACTTTTGAAACCAATTTTTATATTTGCATGTTATTGGAATTTAAAATGTTGGCTCCTATATTTTATGGAATCGAATGTGACGAAATGTCGTTGACTTTGTAAATGAGCTGACCCACTTCATATTGCTATTTTTCTTGTTTGTTGCCCGATATTTATTCGACAAATATCTCCTTTTGATCGAATAATATTTCATACTAGCTGTTCCCGCAAATTCGTTCGCGTGGTTTCAACAAATAAGTTCATTAGTTTATTTTCTAAAAACTATACTAAACTCTATACTAAAAGTAGCCTAAGTTCCTCCTTATTACATCAACTATGTGCCAATAAAAGTTTTGTCAATCGATCCAGCCATTTCAGACATAAGCAGGAACAAACAGACAGCCAAAATTGTGAAAATGTTCTTTTGCTATAGACCAGTACCATTTACGTATTATGCATGCAGTAAAAACTGTTATATCAATATTACTAACATACTCTCCAATTTTATTTTTATGTAAGCATAGATTGAATGAACAATTTAATAAAAGATTGAAAGTAAATACATACCACTTGTTTAAAAAAATATTTAATGTTTTCAAGTAGCTGTTTTCTAAAATGAATGATTGAGAAAGAACTTTATTAAAACCTTCGGAAACTCGAAATAGCGAAGAAAGATTTAATTTAAATTCCGTTACAATTTCATTACCTATTTATTATATTCACCACTTCTTCGAAAAAAATTCACAGCGAATAAAAAAGTTCAATAAATGTCGTTCAGTCATGTTATTTGCTCCCGTGTCTTTTTTATTGAATTAAATAGTTCTATCTCGGATTACTATGACCTAGATAAAACGTATGAAAGGATGCTTGCTACGGACTAATGAAATCCACTTTAACATTATTAGTTCGAAGAAAATAAACAAGAGAAAGTCGTACTTGATTAATTATAAAAACCTATTCAATAAGGTTTTATATCGAGTGGTTCATGTGTGCTTGATATCAGGACGTTTTGCTTATAATGTGACTTACAATAAAGATTTTTAAAACAAGTTTATCCCTAGATAGGCCCCGATAAAATAACTTTACGGGAAAGGAACGTCAGCACCGTGTTACGTGTACAACTTATTTTCATTCATACAAAACTCCAGACGCATGCAAATTATTCGAAATATGGGATTCAACACAGCATTGTTGCACAAGCTTCGGTTTGCACGTCTAATCCCGCGGGATCCCTGATTGCTACAAAGTATTGCTGTAGCGTACTACACAGTAAACTGAATTTACAGCTTAAACTTTATTCACACGGCACTTTACTGGACTTGCGGCCGGCGGTTGGACTTAAATCGAATAAACGTCAAATGCGGCGCGCCCCGCACCGCCCCGGAATTCCAGGGGCCCAGAAAACAGGAAACACTAAATTTGAACAGCTATTTGTTCCACGCCTAGTCCACCGCAAGTATTCCAAGCAATTTGTAAGTGCTTATCGAATTTATGCGGTTTTAACAGTTCGAGAACTAGGTACCTACTTTAGGATTACAGTTCCCAAACAGTTGCCAGACCAATCGACCCCAAATTTTATCCAACAGACAGTACGAACGCACATTAGCCCACAATCTACAGGAAAGTTCCAGAAGAACTATTGACAAAATTTTAATCTCCAAAACAACATTTCCGGACTTCTAAACACATTATCAGGGATCAAGATCTGATCATGTGCGAATGTAGTGAAAGTGTCGACAGATTCCCGATTGTATTTATTCAAGTATGAATGTTACAAAGCAAAAGGATTATGTAAGGATCAGAGCACGGGGCGTCGGCCTTCCTATACGAGATGAGAAGATCCTACTTTTGAAAATATGTGTGAAGTATAACTTTCTTGGAAATATTGTTCTATTCTTTGTGTTTTTTGTCATTATTTTAAGCACTAACTATAAGTAAACACTGTTGAGACTTTGAGACTAAATCCATACTAATCAATCATAAACAACCAAAATTGTTATTGCGTTGACATGGAACTTAAGTTTTCCCAGCTTTAAGGGAAAGTAGTCGACGTTTACACGTTCCAGAAATAACGGTTATTGGCGGATCGTCGACGCGTTTTTCCTTAAAAGAAACCTTAAACGTCGATGCGTTTTTCCTTAAATCAAGTGACGATTTGTTATTACAAAGAAAACCCTATCCCTTTGTTACTCATCACCAAAACCTGTTTAAAGATATTTTCATCATTTTACATTCTGCCAAATGAACCGGCTATTCTATTAAAATACACGTTTAATGATATTTCTTATCTACCGTTAATGAGGAAGCGGCTGAATGCCTGAATTTAATTACGTGCACCAATCAACGATTTTATACACCTCATAATTATATCATCGTTCATTATGAGTGTGAGTCTCGTCCATCCAGTTTTACCAAATTAAATCTCATTTGATCGGACGTCAATTGTTCGTTTATTTGCTTTTTTATGAGATAAATGCTTATTTTTATCGATGTTATTATTTGTTTTGTAATTTAATTTATCGATTGGAAGTGTTTACAAACATCACTATAATATTGCTTTGCCTTCCTTTCGTTTCCTAATTTATTTTCATCGTAAACAAATCGTAATGAAACTATTACATCAATATTGTATATCGAATCTATTCTTGTCTATTTCATAAATATCTAAGAACAAAATCGAAAATAAAATTCGTTATTCTTTCTTGAGAGCAAATTTCCTTTCAGTTTTAATTTCATCGCCCGCCAGTTTCCGTAGTGGTGGAGTTTCGCTAAAATTTCTACAAACACCTATTAATTTCTCATTGGAAGTGCAAACCGCCATATCAGACTGGATCCTCGACCTGGCTTAAAACTTGATGTATGGTCTATAATATCTTAGTTAAGTGCTTCGGTTCTTAGTATATTTTAACTTAAAAGCAAAAACAAAAGCTGGTACTAGTATTTTTTTTCTCAGTGCAGTATTACAAAAGGATTGACGTCCCATCGAGGTACAAGAGTAAAGGAATAGAAAGTGCACCTGTTTTTACGCACACGCTTGTGCACTAGGTGTCCCGTGTAGCTGGCTGGTGTCATAGTAACACTAGCCGCCGTGGCCGAATTCAGTCCGGATATTATTATTTTACCATTATTTATTCATTTACTAATGCTTTTTCTGTTTCCAGAGCGTTACGTTTAGTACAGATTTTTCTATTTCTATTACGATGTTTGTGCAGCCAGTTTGTTTTAAAAATATTTTCGATTCTCTTTTACACCTTCATTTGTTTATACTTGTTACATAATTTAGACAGGTGCTTTACAGTTACAACATAATATTGTAAATAATAACTCATATCATAATATTTGTTGCATTGAATAGAAAGACGTGACAATGAATATTTATTTTAAGGGAAAATGTTATTTAATGTTAAGAAAATAGTGTTTATTATTAAATAAATGGAAAAGACGAAAAAGCATGAATGGACTATTGAATATTAACCATTGTTCACAAACATAAACTAAAATAATCTGCAATATTGTCCACAATCTGTTGTAATAAGTTGTTGATGTAACTGCAACATATATCATTCTCTTTCCAAATTTCTGACGTTTTCTACGTAAGAACATTAATTACAAGTCCTGCAGTCGTATTTAATAACGATACTAAACAAAATGCTGCTCATGCTGTCTCAGTTATTGTCAAATATAATGGTAAGACAAATATGTAGATTTATAGAATAATAAAATTAAATTTGACTTAAATTTGATCTATAAACTATGTATGTAACTACCTAGTTCTAAGCAGCCACCTTTACAACAATGTGAAATGCAATAAAGTAATGAGTATAGATACTTTAGAACGACACATAAAAAAGTATCGTTCTTGAATACTGCTAATCGACTACAGATACGTCAAAAAAACAAAATCGCATCTCCTAAATAGAGTCTTAAAAACAACCAATCAACTCGACAGCAATCAGTGCAATTCGGAAATAACGTCGAAACGGCACAAGTTCTCCTTAAAAACATACAGAACGGTCAAACCGGTAGTTATCGACACAGCAAGATCCGTTTTGATTAACCTTTGACAAACTTTTTCACCGATTCGTCGACCGTTTCATAAAATACACGAAAGTCGACCTCCATTTTCACGCAGCAATAAAAAATATCAGTGCAATCACGTTTTTCTTTCAACGTATAAATAACGCCGCAATGATTTTGATCAAACATTAAAAAGGGAATTGGAAAAGTAACGAATATGAACTTGTAAGTGTAACTCTACGTAATTAAGAATGCAGATATTTTATGCGGACTTTTATAGACTTAATCCTACTTTACAAACATTTTCAATTTTTATTAGTTGTATTTTCAGATCCACAAATTTACCTTCCTTTAACATGACTTCTATACTATTAAAAGACAGCAATAGAAAAATAATAATTGTATATGAAAATCAAACAAGATAGATCAGATTCTGCTTTAAATATTTGTTAGATCTACTGCGATAATTTCTACATTCATCTCTCTCAATCAGCTTCGACTAGGCCTTGTATATCAGTTATCTGTACTTGTTATATACACGTAGTAGATCATCAATACATATACATAATACTGTAACAATTATACCTCAATAAACTGCACCATTAGCTATCTCCAGTCTAATTCCTCAAAACGTTAGCGATGTATTTACACGGGACTACGTGTTTAGAGATATAAATCATGTCAAATAAGCCACGAAGATAATTTATAGGTCGAGCTACCTGCATCGTAAACTGTGGCCGCTTCTCACAACAGTTCGCAGTTAGCTTAATGAAAATATATGCGTTTTCTACTTGTTCATGAGGTTCCTACCAAAATTTTCTGTTGTTTTTTCGTCGATGTTGAAGAAAAATGTTACGTTTATTTCAGAAATGTATTTTTTCCAGAATAATACTTTATGCTAGACACTATAGACCAATCTAGGTATATAATTTAGGGACTGTTTAAAGAAAGAAAAACCAAATGAAAGGCGTACTTAAACATTGTCAGCGACCAAAATACTTTAAAAGTTATAACAGTATTTAAATTCACAATCAAAACCTTAAACTTTCAATGAAACACAAAAGATTATTAATTTCTACTGTTATAATCACTTGTTAACATTAAATTCACCAAAAATAATTCTGTTGGTACTCATTCAGAAGTCCATAATAGCTTTTCCGAAAACAATATAATCCCGCGAACATTTCGTGTCAAACAACGAACCAAACAAAGACGACGCCGGGCCGAGGTAAGAAAGGGGGGAGGGGGAGAAATTTCCACATCTATTACTTTGATTTTGTATTTAGTACCAACTACACAAACTTCCTTCAAAGTACTTTGGACTAATCCCATATTCTTCTCCCTGAAACAATAAGAAAAAGACCGACTCAAATAAAATCTCTCAAATTTCGTCCGTACTAAAATTTCATTCAGTTTTTTACGACACGCAGAAACGTGTCTGCGATAGTGATGTTTATGACAAAAACCAGTTTTTTCATCTGTAAGGTTGTCCATTTCTCCGTTATGTAGCGAAACGTTTGTGAACAATCACTGGCTGGTAACGAAATAAAAGCGTTGTTCCTAAAACAGTGTGTAACTGCCTCCTGAAGATAAAACGTTCGGGGTGGCGCGTTTTGACGTTTTCATTTGGCCGGGTGTGCGCCGTGACGGATCGCAGGTGCATCATTTGTGCACAATACGTCACGGCGAACTGTTCGCAAATGACGTTTCATATATCACCGCTTTGTATTTCGAAAGCAAACGGACAAAAATGACGTTTGTGACACCTTTGTAGGCGCGCTCTGCGATCGATGTATGCACGCCGCACGTGCACCAATTTACACTATTGTTTGTTGATTGCGAACTGAAATAAAACTATTGACGTAACGTAGGTATATTGCATAACAATTTCATGACGTTGCGTAGTGGATTCCCCGTAGAACGCAACACTGTATACATTGCGGCGTTGTTATAGTTTGATTGGTGACCCTACATACTCGTAGTATACAGTTCATACAATTTCCAACAGCACAAAAATTCCACATCTTCTTCTTATATATAAAAAATCAATTGCTGTTTGTGTTAGTCTCGCTAAAGCTCGAGAACGGCTGAACGGATTTATGTCATCTTGGTCTTGAATTGTTCGTGGAGGTCTAGGGAAGGTTTAAAAGGTGAGATTTTTTTTTTTATCGTTGGGGCAGTACGAAGTCTGCCGAGTCAGCTAGTTTTTTTATAAAAATAACTTCAAAAATTTTCTATGTCTAAAAGACTCGTAGATAATTTCATCTAATTTGAAGCATAATAAAATGCCCTATTACACAACTAACATTCAACATCATAAAAATGTTATATTTCATTTTCCATCCAATATTCAAAACTATTCTCGGCAGTAACAACCGAACAAAAAAAGCAGGTATCGATACCGCCGTAAGCCCCAATTACTCCGAAGGGTAATTCATTCAATATTTCGGAAAACGCTGAAACAGTTCCCGAGTGAGTAATGACCCACTCAGGGGGCTAAAATAAAATGTCTTTACGACGTAACTACGGGCAAACATAAAAACGCCACAATGTGACTTTCGCATTAGTCCTATAAATCGTAAAGACGATTATATTTTTTGATGTTATAAAATTGGCCTACCGGCGCTGCGAGCCCTCAAGTTTTTACTGCCCAATAATATGACTGCAAAATGCCGCGGAACTCAGATTTTTCTGCTTAATTTGATAATAACGATAAAAGTTTAAGGTGCGATCAAACATTTTTGGGGCTATCATATTTTTACATTCCAGTCAATTTACATATAACTTTTATTCTCGAATTGCCTGAATAAGGCGTTATTTTAGAGGGCTTGTTTATACGTAAAGTTTTTCCCGTTATTTGGCAAATTTATTTCTTAATGCAGTATTTTTTTATGTAATCCTAGAGTCTATTGAAACTTTACGTGTCTCGTGTCTACTAGTTACGCAGGCAGTTCTAATGAAATAACCACAACCTAAGTAAATAAAGTATTCCGGCATTTGTTCTTTTCAATTTAGCGTTGCCCACTTAAATGTTAGGCATTTCGTGGTTCTAGCCTTCCCCAATTCCTAATTCCGTTTCCTAAACGTTATTTCTTTTCCACATTTTAGACGATCTTTGAATAAAAATCCAATTACAGGGTTTAAACGTTATCGATATTGATATCTCATACTAAGTCAAAAGTAAGGGGCACCAAGTTAATACTAGAAAGAATTGCAAAATTTAGGCATTGTAAGTATAAATTATGATTTTCTTAAAGAAAGAACTAAATCACATACGCTACTTCATCATTGCTTTCACGCTAAGACTGCTTAATCTATCAGTATTTTTTTACTCTTGCGCATTTCTATTTCCCAAGTAGTTTCACATCCAGTGTCAGCTCTTAAATTGAACATTGTCAGAAACTTACCTTACGAAAAATCACTACAAAAAAAACAACATTCAAAACACAAAATTCCGTCATACAGTCAGTTCAGCTACAATGTACGAAAATAAAACATATAAGTCGTCCGGTCCAGCCGTCATTGTGTCCTAATCTCCTCCCAAATGTAGAAAGGTGAAGCTTCGACAGGAAACCTCACCACCTACCACAAACTCTTAAAGTAATATTACCACGAGTGGAAGCGAGACAGCGCATTACGTAGTATATAGCGGCGTCTCTCTTCCACAACTGTAGTAATATTCCTTTAAGCATTGGTGGTGGGTCCTCAGGTGTGATCTTGACGTTTTCCTCGAGTCGTAAAAATGGCGCCTTATCCCGAGGGTTGACTGGCAGTCTTATTATTTGTACACGTTTTTACGCTATCATATTACGATCTCGTGTATTTCTCATTGCTCTGATTAACGGCTTTCGTGTTTTTTGGGCGAACAATGATAGAATGTTTTTCTGCACTGGTTTAGGAAGGTGGTTCTTTCTTTTCGATATTAAAAAAGGGTAGAATAAGCTTCTGCTTGTCTGTAGCAGTAACTACACAGTTTTCATCAGTGCGTTTACTAGTAAAATACTTATTCAATAATCATCATTAAAATATTTCCTGCGAGAACCTTAGCCAATATGTTTAGCAACAAATAAAAATGAAACCTTCTTACTTAAAATAATAAGGTCTAACAAACAAGAACTTCTCACTATGCATAATAACACACGTATTGAAAATTATTCAATAAGTTCTCCAATTAATATCATCTCAAATTAGTTCAACTTAATAGTCTCGAACACAACTCGGATCGAACTTTCTGAGATAATCCTTGTTTAAATATCTTTAACGATTGGTTGTATTTGAAATACAAAACTTGAGGGCCGATTTCACGAGTGTAGGTAAACACGATCACTTAATAGTAGTAGTAGTAAATCTCTTAATATAGACTTATAAAACTTCACGGGTAGCCGAGTGGTATAGGTCACCATGCCAATTACCACTGTGCGCGACGTGTCGCGGGTCCGATCCCCGCATAGGACAAGAACTTGTGCATTCCACAAATACTTGTTTTGAGTCTGGGTGTCTTTGTATATCACGCGGCAAAGCTAAAGTGGGGCTAAATAATGACTATAAATAAAATCATAACAAACAAAAAATATCTAAAACTATCATGCTTGATTTCAATACCAACATAAACCTTGGGTATATAATTTTCTTACTCAATAAACGATTTTGCGATCGTCATTTAAGAATTAAAAAAAAATAGCACTTTAAACTTAGTTTTTAATCCAATTGGAGAATTCATCCGAAGATATTCGTAGTTAGCTAGAAATTGTTTGATTACGGCCTAGAAACTTGTTTATTCTTGTGACATAAGGAATACTAATTTAGGCCTTGTCGCTAAGGATACGGCCTTCGTCGCAATGATTGGCCTTTCAATATTATGTCTAATTTAGAAACGTACATGTTTTACTAGGGTATCGGTTTCTAATTAGTCGTTGACGTAACTAAACTGATTCTCATGAATATGAACGATATTATTATCATGTACCTTAATTCATATTTATTAAATAGATAGATAGATAGAATACACTCTATTGTACACCATGGTTACAGCATGGAAAAAGGAAATTATTGCTCAATATGCTCATTTTTTACAGCCAGTGTTAAGACAAAATATGTTTCACAAATATTAACGGGACACCGCATTAATATGTTCATCGTATTTAATGATTGCGATTGTCACAGAGTTAAGCGATGTAGATAGGGTAAATGATAATTATTACAATGCCGTCCTTCTCACTGTATCTTAGATAAATAAGAAATCACAAATCAGTAAAATATTAAAAGAATTTGATGTAGTTACACAAAAATAAACATTACAAGACTCAAAACAAAAGAAGTTTTCACCAAAATTCATATTTACAGACCACATAAACGAATAGACACGAATGACAGCAGAAAAGGTGCTCTTATCATTCCATATTTTAGCATACCTTCAATATTAGGTTATTAAATGAACATAATAACGACTGAAAAAAAAACTTTAAATCCTAAAAAATAAAGCAGAATCTAAAACAAAAGGAAAAATACAACCAAGAATCAGAATACCTTGTTCTTAGCAACGCTGAAATATTAACTTGTAAAACAAAATGCCTGCCGTAGCATTAACAATTATTATAATTACATTAAGGTAATTATCTCCGCTTATCTCAGATACTTTACTTTTAATTACATTAATGTCTGTTTCTGGGTTCTTCAATATTAAATGAGTTTCATGGCCCAATTTCAATTATGTAACGACATAACCATTATTTTGTTACATTAGAATAGAATGGTGCTTAGTAAGTATATTACAGAGATTTCGAGTTATTTTTAGAATACCTTACACTTACACTGATTTAGATTTGTATGCTTTTAATGGCTAGACATAGAAGTCAATTTTATACATATTTCGTCTCATGTAACCATGTAAACCTATGTTCTACAAATAAAAATATTTGATTTGATTTGACCTTTCTTGTATATTTCAACTTTGCTTCTTTGTTGGCCGCTAGGTACTACCAACATACTAAGAAATAATATTTATAGACTTCTAGTTGTTGACTACGACTTCGCCCGCTCGCATGTCGGCTATAGCTGCAAAAAAATATTACCTTCCTCTGACGCAGTCGGTTAAAAGGTAGCCTAGTGTTAATTCAGAGTGTCAGATAACTCCATACCAAATTTCATCAACATTGTTCCAGCCGTTGAGCGTGAAATAGCAAAAAAATGGATGGATATCCATAATTAGAAACTTTCGCGTGAATAATAAATTGGTAGTGCTTGCTATGTCCATCGCACATGTTATGGTTAAATCTTCAGAAACTATATTTGTTGTCGTTATGGTACAGGATATAACTTATTGTATTCGTTGGTCTTTCAGGCTATCCATCCTAAGCTGAAGACCTTTCTGCCCTACTAGGCATTGAAAAAATCTGGCTTCATACGAGTACTTATCGAAATCTAACTACCGCAAAGGAAAACTGAAAAACTTAATTTAAGAAGAAAAAGTATTGCTTTACGTCTAACATTTAATAAAATTAAAAAACTGAAAGTAGGTAAGTAACTCACTTTAAACCTTCAGGCATCAATATAATATTAATAACTCGAAGGATCATTTAATTTCGAAAAACTTCGAAAAAAATATACAAGGTTTACTTAAGTCGATTCTTTGAAGGTTGTTCTCTTTTTATAAAAGAAAACCTTTTGGAAAGGGTCCTGAATCAACAACTAACTGAAACCTAAGCCGCCTTCAAGTGGCCCTTTATGTAAACTCGGAGATTTAACACGAATGTTATTATACTAGCCATATCCTTTTATACATTTCGACAAATAGAACTCTTCGAAACAAAAAATATCTCACGTCAAATAAAGAAAGAGATTATACTGTGTTACAATAAATCTTAGATGTTTTGGTTTCAGATTTGATATTCTATAGACATATAAATAAATCGAAAGATATGTAAAAAAGGTTTATATGATACGTGTTTTTGTGACCGTCTGTCAAATGTTTGAATTATTTTGTTGCTATAATCCCATACGAAAACTCGAGAGCGTTTGATGTGAAAGAGTTAAAAGTACAGTAGAACACAAAAGTTGTCAGTTCTAATCGCTTGTACAACAAAACATTTCTCTCGAGATTCGCACACAGCGTAGAGACAAACGGCCTTTTCCAATTACGCGACTATTTCAAACACTGGAACGGTGCAGTGACGTAACGAAATGTCGCCGGTACTCCATAGGCGGTATCGATACTCGTGGCACGCGTTCGTATCGCGCCCCCGGGTGATTTGCATAAAGCTCCGCGGACAACGTTTTGGCGTCAGTTCAGCTTGTACCTCATTAGCATAACTGCTCAATTATTTTGTGCGGAATAGTCACTTTACAGACAAATTTTGGTTTTGCGCTACGTTGAGCGTTCCATTGAGCGGTGCCACTAAAAATGTCTGGAGCTGTATGTGATGTTAGATGGATGCCAACTGGGTGAGCTATCGATTTTTTTAAATCTAGATTTGGCTGTGTAGGCGGAATAGTCCTTCATATCTTTGGAAACGAATTCTAGTTACCATTTAGCAGAAGGTTTCATCCGAATGCTACCCACATACGGTAAAAATATATTAATATTTTGAGAGAAGAATCTGTTCCCTTCTTACCTTCTTACCTTCTTTAACCCTCAAACTTGTAACTGTTAACCACCCGAAAGACATACAACTGTACTCAACTAAGGTCATAAGCAGAAAACAATCAAATCCAAACTCCTCTCACACAACCAAAAACCGAAAGTTGTTGACACAGCGCCTCTAAATTACCCTCCTGCAATGAAACGGATGCAATTAGTGCGTGTTTGTTTAATGCGAGCCCAATAAACATTGGCTATTAAACCCCTGGGAGGATTAAAGTCGATGTAGTTTTCCAATTAACTAGCAAATGTCGCCACAGTGTCGAATAACAATAGGCCTTTGAATTTGGTGATGGGATCCGCCGCATAAATTGAAACACATTGTGAATCAAACAGGCTTGTTTGTTAAGAAGATATTAACTGAGAATCTAATACCTATTTAATCAGAGAAGATGTTGAGATGGAATATGGGGCTATTGATTGATGTGATCAAAATCCTTTGTAACTTGTAATACCTCTGTTAAACAATCATGGACAGGTGACAGGTAGCACACTTGTGTTACTTAATTAATTATATTAAATAACCATAATTATGTAAGAAACGTGGGCAAAGGCTTTAAAGACTTAACTCAGGTGCGGTGAAAGGTCAGGTAAATAACAATGTGACTTTTACAATGTTGTTTTTTCTTATTCAAATATTTTCGCACATTCGATAGCATACCATTCCGAAAGATGGGATTCCAAACTTGGAAATTTTGAATCTCTAACCTACAATTGTGGTGATTAATATTCGCTCCATAACTGTTTTTTTTTTGCACACCATATAAAGATTTTCTTGATAATGATATTATTATCTTTATACAACTTTGTTTTTTCTTTCTTTTTCCCGTATTACAAAATCTTGAAGAAAAATGCTCATTTAAAAAAGCCATCATTTACGCTTACACTTATAATTAAAAAATGTCCGGTCTAGTTTTAGTTAATTGCCTCCGTTAATTGGTTCCGAAATTCTTTGTACCTTTTACATAATTAACGTAATTTTCTCCCTTAAAACTGGATTCTGGGTTTTAATTGTGTGTGTCTTTAATTTGTATGAATAGTCCTTTGTATTGTATTTGAACAGTGTATTGTAGCTGTGTATGTTTTCACTTCTTGTATTGTATTTTTAAATCAAAACTTTAAAGTATTTGAAGATAATATCAAATAATCATTGAGTAAAAACCGTTATTTTAATTAAGAAATCTAAACAAACAATTAAGAGTAATGTAATCAATTGAATATATGCGTATGCGGATTATACGTACAAAAGTGTAGTGCAAAAATTTAACACTTTCAAAGCTCTATTTAAATTCCACCTTTTTATAATAAAAACTAAAATCATCCCTGAGCTCATAAACTAGCCTATAGACATCCCACTGCTGGGTACAGGCCTCTTCCCATTTAGTGAAGGTTTGAGGATTGATCACCACGCTAGCTGACTGTGGATTGGCGATTTCAGATTTTACATTTCTCGCTTTTACAATGCCAATAGTCTTGCTTTAACCACTCATGGTAAGCTAATAGACTCCATAGAGCTACCTACCATAGACTCATAGATTACAGTAGTTTAAAATTTTCAGTAGATCCGTCTTCTGCCTTTCTGCAAAGTCTAGAGAAAGGAGTAACTTTTAAAATCTTAGTACCGATCACTGGAAATTAATTAATTTGTAAATAATGTAGAGCTCCGAAGTTTGTTTTATGAGTTAACGATACACTTTCTAAAGTTTTAATCAACGTAGTTGTAGGCACTAATTTGTAAGATAACGAGCCTTGTTTTATTTACTTTATAGTATCTACAGCGATCTTTTTCTATATTAGCAACTCCAGTAAATGACACTTACAGCGCCTCTACGAAAGTAAATGGAATATGTATAGACAGAGGAATACTGAAAATAAATGTGAGTGAAAGATTATATGACAATGGAATAAATAATGAGGTGAGTAGATGTTATGAACGGAAGAAATTCGCATAATAATATTGCAACGACAACAAATAATATAATTAGGTACAGTGCAGAGAAGAACAATAAAATAATAGTTTCGTTTAATATTATTATTTTAGAAAAAAAAAAGAATAGTTAAAATAAAATAAATAAATATCTCGGGACAATATCCACACACGGCCATCTGATCCCAAGCTAAGTAGAGATGGGTTATGGTAATCAAACAGCTGATAAACATACTTACATATTTCTAAATATATACATATTATAGATAAATCACACCCAGACACAGAACAAATGATCGTGCTCATCACACAAACATTTGTCCTGGGTGGGAATCGAACCCACGACCTCCGGTTTAGCAGTCAGGGTCACTAACCACTAGACCAACAGTTCCGTTTGTAATTCAGTTATGGACAACGCAGTTCAGTGAAAATACGTGTTACTATTATTTTATCCTAAACAATAGATAATAGTCTGATTATAAAAGTAAATAACTAAGCCTCTTTCAAAACATATAGGTAACTTGTCTACACCTACTTAAACTCTCAAAAATATTTACAAAATTAATTCTTATAATCGCTTATTCTATAAGCCATTTAAGTTATGTGCTAATAACGGGGTTATCGTATTACTTCGAGTTAGTTGAATACTCATGGCTTGCTGATTCTAAGTTCATACCCAGCCTAGCTTTGCCGCATGAATGCTAATTCTATCTACGTAAGTCATTAACTCATATGATAACTGTGGCTGTTATTTTTAGAAGAAAAGTTAGTTTAAGATTATTTTGAATGGGAATGTATTTTGAAACAAAATTATTTGCAATTTTGTGCCTTATTGTTTTTTATTGAACAGACCTGGTTCAATATTGTAATACCACTTCTTTATATTGAAGTAATTAGCTCTCTAAAAAAATATAAATCCAAACAAATATCGATCCAAACAGTTCTTGATCAGTTAAAGAAAATAATGTGCAATAAGCAGTTTTTTTTTGTAACTGGCTATTTTAAGTTCATTATTCATTTTCACGCATGTTGAAACACGTTTCATAATGCCATAAACAGGACATAGAACTAGACACAAGTACGGTTTATAATTTCAGTATGTTATAATCACACTAAAAGTCTTATATAAATCTACAGTTAAAAGTGCTGCCCAGCCTATATCCACAGTACAATTCCCTACCATTCACATATAAACAGTCCTATATTGTCAAAGCGTCGCAAAGCCAGTACTGACATATCAGTCACTAAAATCATTTACGAGAAGTAGATTTATGCAGATTTGCGGAATACCGACTGAGGAACGTAATCAGTGCAATCTGTCTCCATACATCATCGGAACATAATAAAAAAATAATAATATTGCTATATCATAATTTCGATAGCTGTTAACTTACTTAGAAGGTCCTTTTTACACTGGTTTTCTTAAAGAATACTGGTTTCTTCAGGGCACAGGTGCATTATTTGAATATAATCAAGTTCTTTTTAAGCACTTTGTATTTTCAGAAGCTTGCTCTAGTGACCCTGACAATTAATAGTCAGTATTGAATAAAAATCTTCCCCAAACCATTTTAACAGAAGCCCCCAATTCATACCTAACCAATGTCCTAGCTAAATTCACTACTAGTCACATATACATAAACAGTCCTATCATTGTCAAAGCGTTGCAAACCCAGTACTGACATATCAGTCACTAAAATCATTTACGAGAAGTAGATTTATGCAGATTTGCGGAATACCGACTGAGGAACGTAATCAGTGCAATCTGTCTCCATACATCATCGGAACATAATAAAAAAATAATAATATTGCTATATCATAATTTCGATAGCTGTTAACTTACTTAGAAGGTCCTTTTTACACTGGTTTTCTTAAAGAATACTGGTTTCTTCAGGGCACAGGTGCATTATTTGAATATAATCAAGTTCTTTTTAAGCACTTTGTATTTTCAGAAGCTTGCTCTAGTGACCCTGACAATTAATAGTCAGTATTGAATAAAAATCTTCCCCAAACCATTTTAACAGAAGCCCCCAATTCATACCTAACCAATGTCCTAGCTAAATTCACTACTAGTCACATATACATAAACAGTCCTATCATTGTCAAAGCGTCGCAAAGCCAGTACTGACATATCACAGTCACTGAAATCATTTACGAGAAGTAGATTTATGCAGATTTGCGGAATACCGACTGAGGAACGTAATCAGTGCAATCTGTCTCCATACATCATCGGAACATAATAAAAAAATAATAATATTGCTATATCATAATTTCGATAGCTGTTAACTTACTTAGAAGGTCCTTTTTACACTGGTTTTCTTAAAGAATACTGGTTTCTTCAGGGCACAGGTGCATTATTTGAATATAATCAAGTTCTTTTTAAGCACTTTGTATTTTCAGAAGCTTGCTCTAGTGACCCTGACAATTAATAGTCAGTATTGAATAAAAATCTTCCCCAAACCATTTTAACAGAAGCCCCCAATTCATACCTAACCAATGTCCTAGCTAAATTCACTACTAGTCACATATACATAAACAGTCCTATCATTGTCAAAGCGTCGCAAACCCAGTACTGACATATCAGTCACTAAAATCATTTACGAGAAGTAGATTTATGCAGATTTGCGGAATACCGACTGAGGAACGTAATCAGTGCAATCTGTCTCCATACATCATCGGAACATGTTAAAAAAGAACAATATTGTTTTATAATAATTTTGATAGTTTTTACTCGTTTTGAACCCCTTTTTTCACACTAGTTTTCTTAAAGAATGCAGGTTTCTTCAGGGCACAGGTGCATTTTTGAATATGGTCAAGTTCTTTTTCAGCATCTTGTATTTTCAGTAGCCTGTTCTAGTGACCCTGACAATTAATAGTCAGTATTGAATAAAAATCCTTCCCAAACCATTTTTACAGAAGCCCTCAATTCATACCTAACCAATGTCCTAGCCAAATTCCCTACTAGTCACATATAAACAGTCCTATCAATGTCAAAGCGTCGCAAAGCCAGTACTGACATATCAGTCACTAAAATCATTTACGAGAAGTAGATTTATGCAGATTTGCGGAATACCGACTGAGGACCGTAATCAGTGCAATCTGTCACCATACATCATCGGAACGTAATAGTATTCTGCACTTATGTAAGCATGTGAATATTTTATGGCCGCCTGAGATAGAGTATCACTTGTATTGCATTTGCGGGAATGTGAATTAGGGTTAGTTGAAATGAAATGGTATGTCGTTATTGTTTTTAGATTAGCGGTAGAGTAAATATGTATGTTGTTAAAGATTTTAACCAACCTGTAAATGCCTAGCTACTGGGCAAAGGCCTCATACTAAGAAGATTACTTTCTGAATTTATACCTTTAAAAAATTAAATAATATATTGCGCGATTTAAAAACTACACTGAGTATTATTTTCAGCAACTTATTTAAAATCTGATGTCCTGAAAACGGTGGTTAGGTTAGGTGACGCACATTCGAAAAGTACTGGCTTGCAGAAGGCTAAGTGGTTGATTGACCTAAAATTTAAAAATACAAATATTCCTCTACAACGTCATCTAGTCTGAAGTTAAGTAAACGAGAGTAACTTGTGTTGTGAGTACGAGACAACTGATAAACATTCTTATATACAGAACAAATGATCGTGCTCATCACACAAACATTTGTCCTGGGTGGGAATCAAACTCACGACCTCCGGTATAGCAGCCAGGGCCACTCACCAATAGACCAACAAGCCCGTCCTGTAAAACAAGAATATAAAATAAATGTTCACATGTAACGTATCATTTAAAATAGTCCTCTATACGACCACATCTTATAAATCACTATTAGAGAAGATTATGTAATCACAGCTGTAGCTTCGTCTCTGAAGGATTAGCCAGTCAACTTGGACAAGTTGTGCTAATTGTTCAGAGCGGATGTAACAGGGTTAAATAGAGTATGTGACTTGCTTGTATGTGCCTGTACCAAGAGCTGTTAATATAACTATTGCTATTGCAGAAGTGAGATAGCGCTCTACATTGCACGTAGCGACGTCTTGCTTCCACGACAGTTCACCATTCACTCTTTGGAGTATGATTTATTAATGAGTGGTTTTTAAAACTAACAAACAATAATGTTAAAACATTGTCAGCAATATTGTTAAAATAATGTAACAGTGTCCTAAAAAAAAGAAAAGAAAACAATATTTATTTTGTGGTTCATAACATCATTACAGATAATCTCATGTGAAGCTATGAAAACCTTAAAAATAATAATAACACAAAAAAAGAATATTCAATAAATTGTAAACAGTATTTGTAAATTATATAAAATGATCTAAAATATATTTAATCTAGATCAAATTAATCTATTTTTTTACGAAGTTTAGTGCTTTGACATTTTCTAAATTTTTATATTATTTGTTTAATAAATAATAGAGACAGGAATTATGCTTTTTCTTGTACCCTTGATCAATCGATGTTTTTATATCCAGAAAGTCTTACTTATTTTAAAGCACCCACTCTACAATTATTTACCTATACACACAATCATTTTATTAAAACTTCATTCCATTGACACATTTGAAGCAAATTATAATGCCCTGATAGCAACGATGCCAAATTTTATACAGCAATAATTATCATACCAACATGCAGATAAAACAAGTGACGTCACACACTAAATAAACATAACGCCACATTAACACATCATACAGAACCGTACACCCAACTTAATGTTCCACCACCCTTCAGAATTCATAATTCCAATAAAACTCAGTTTAAAGTTGTAATTAAAACAGAATTAAGCTGTAGTCCGCGAGTTAGTTGCATTTGTTGCGGGACGCACCCCATAGCGGGTAGAAATGGGTAGAAGCGGGTATTTGGACATTTACATAAAGCTCTGGCACCATTCCCGCCAAAATTACCATAAGCGCTTAATTATTTTGTTTATCTGACCACTAAACTGCTTTGACTTCTCAAAATGGAACGGAGCCAGTGTGTTAATATTCGGCTGGTGTAAAAAATTCCGATCCTTTGGCAGCCAAGCAGCTCATGTAAACACAGATAAAAGGGATATTTATGCACCTGATGGTACTTGATAATTATGAGCCATAATATTTATAAAAGAAATGCTTAGCAAGAGGAACAATCTCCGAGAAAGAAATATTTCATACAAAAAAAAGTTGGTCATTCCATTCCTTTTTTCACCAGCAGTTAATTAAAATCCAATTTCATTGCGTTGTCTTTAACATTTCATGAATTGAAATCTTGTTTTCCTCACATAAACTGTACAGTCCTCCTTTTGATCTAAAAAGAGGGCAACGTAATTTGCGGTTACACTTCCTCTTTTAAACATCGGTCTCTTGGGTATCGAAAACTAATAATCTTGTTATTATTAACCTCACCTTTTCCGTACCAATATTTAGGTCAAAATAATATTCGACCGTCCCGAGCAATCAGTGTCACTGAATATCATCAAAAACAGAACTAATGGGTCAGTTTTATATTGCTTAGGGAATTCATTAATTGCATGTATTTCATGGAAAAGCATTATAATTACGTTTATTTATTTACATTCGAAAATTTACATTTAAGAAATTTAAAGAATCCACAACGCCATCTAGTCTAAGTATACGAGGGTAATTTGTATTATGAGCACCAGACCACAGATAAACATACTTGTACATGTTAAAATTAAATTACTCCCACCTCACCACCCAGGCACAGAACAAATGATTGAGTTCATCACACAAACATTTGTCCTGGATGGGAATCGAACCCACGACCTCCGGTATCAGGTACACTAGCCACTAGACCAAAAGGCCCGTCGAATTTGTTTCGAAGGAATCTAACGTACTGTCGCAATATAAAAATGTTCAGTAGTTTAACTCTGACGTTTCTATGTATTGCAATGTGCATTAAAAAGCACGTGTCTCTTGCATCTGCATAATGATTAGATATCGGCTTATACTCATAACACCAACACACACAATAGTCTTTGTTTCATAACTTATATTATCTTACTAATAACACTCAGAGAATTGCAATTAAACAACTGCAGTTTAGTTCGAAACTAAAATTATAATTATCACCTAATGTTATTAAACTGCTCATGGAACTTCGTATCCGAATTAATAAAAGCTAACAACAGTTTTAGCTAGGAATTTCCTCTATGCATACTGATGGGAATTACATTAAACTAACTCGCACTCGCTGTCCAAGAACATGTAATTATCACATAAATAAGACTGCAGTTAAAAGACCTTTTTTGCATTACTTAACATCTTATCTCTGCATTTAAATCTCACTTTCGTCTATACTTATAAATAAAATTAAAGTGTCTTTTTGTAATAATGAAATAACCGTTTGCTTTTGAAAATATGTACGGTACCTACACCAAAATAAGACTTTTAACAATGCTGTCTGTCGGTCTGTTTGTTCCTGCTAATTTTGTCCGAACTCTTACTAGCAGCGTAATTGGCGCATATTGTAATAAAGAATAAGTTAGGCTACTTTTATTTAAGATGAAATCTTTTTATTTCAGAAAATAAACGAGCTTTTTGTTACCTTCCTCGTGAACGAAGTCGCGGGAACAGCTAGTGCATCATGTTTTAATGAAGTATGTGTAAGTGTACCAAAAGGCAGGGTTAAAGTTAATAGTGCTAAAATATACAGTAATCGTAATGTCCGGATCTGAGAATCAAAGGGTTGAATAGATTTGTGAATTTTGATGATTATGACCAATGAGGTTTTTATACTTGACTAATGGTATTCGCATTACCAAAAATGTCATCTGATATGAGACAACTAACTGTTTTAATTTCATTTACCTATCCGCAAGGAATATCCGAAAAATTAAACACGTAATTTCAAAGAAGCTATGTGGGTAAAGTAATTAAGTTTGCCAAGTTCAGTGCCGTTGGTCTGCTCGACGACAGTTAACAAGATATATTCGAAGCTCACCAACTAACCCTACCCTGCCACGTATCTCCTACTACCTAGATTTATGGGAAGCTGCCGTTTGTCGAAATCATCAATTTTGTACAGATAGTCGTAAATGTATTACTGGCAAATACTGTAGCTACCCTACGGTTACGAATATGAGTGAGGGACCGATATTGAATTTGGGCGTAGACATTTTTGCTGGAATAAATCACTTATTTTTTGCCTTGAATGAGGAAAATGTGACGGCATTTTCTCTTTGTATCGTATGTGGAGTTACTGAGGAGACTTTTAAAATAAAAACAATACTTTTTTCGCAAGATAGGCAATAAGTCGAGATGGCTGTCAGTTCGTATACGCGACATGGTTTCGATTACCGACGTAAATGATAAGAAAGGCTTAAATATTTTTGGAATTAAAGTCTGTTTGGTATGCCATTGTGTAAAAAATGAGAGAGTGTAATTACTCACTTATTGTGTGTTTCATTGAACGGTAATTTTGTTTAGCAATAAAAATGTTTTTTTCTGGTTCAATTCAAGTTTACTAGGTTGTAATAAAAGGGCGACTGGGTCTTTTGTGAAGCCAATATTAAAATGTATTTTATATTTGATCTATACACAATACAATAACTTAACCTAACAAAATTGAAAACGAAACTGAATGAAGCTTTGATATTCTTCAAGATTTAGTTATTCTTATAGAAATCTCCGAAAGTAACCCCTACACACTACGAGCGTCTAGAGATTATAAAATAAAAAATACGTCTCAATGCAAAAGGTCGAAGTACGCAAAAACGCCAATCACTTCAGTGCATTTTCTTAAATTTATTTTACAACATAACTTGTACCGCAGTAAGAATGAGCGAAGAATCTACACCCCAATAGTACTTACATAGAACCTTGTAGTAACGTACGAGCAATATGTATGTATATGCTGCAGGAAGATTGTGAAGTTTATTTTCTTAGGATTTTGTAAAACGCCTACAGGATAGTGTTAACAAATATGAAGGAAGAATTACTAAATAATAGTTGTTGGAATTGCTAATCCTGATACGGTTCAGTGCAAAAGAGGAACCGGTAGGTTACCAATTTCAAAGGGCCAATCACAGATCGAGACACCACGAAATTCGACACCACTTCGATGAATGCAGAAGTCTTAATTTAAGTCCTTGCCATGGTGCTGATGTCTTAGGTTACGTAAGGACTCGTAAAACTTTTTTACGGACAACTTGACAAAAGTTTATAATCTTTCCAGAAACGTCATAAACCGACAAACTTCGTACTCATCCCACAACATGAATATTTTGAAACAACCACAAAATTCAAGTTGCACTTGCCTTCCCCTTAAATTTACAAAACACATTCATCTGTTATTCATGAGATACGATAAAGACAGACCGAGCTTTAAATCATTTTTAGTGTACCTTATCTCATAAACGCAACCCATTTTAGGATTGCTTATCTTGCCAACCGATTTTCCTTGTCGCACGCCACCTTTGTTTTTGAAAACTATGTTATTATAAGAGAAAGATGAGATTGTTTGCTTAAAGTAAAAATGTATTGTAAGGATTTTTGTTTAACGGGTAAGATACATGGTATGCTACTGAAGAAAGTAAGCTTGTATGTAGCTTGAGAATGGTTTTAGCAACAAAATCATATGCTAATATTTTATTGAAATCTGACTGACGTTAAGTCATAACCATTCGGACAGTAGTTAAGTCTAATTTTGTTTTTTTTTTCGGAGTTTTGCAAAATGAATAATGGGGGTATAATAGAGAGCCTCTCTTATGCTGTTTTTAGTTGAATCCGTATGCGAAACATAAGAAGTTAGAAGAATGATTCATCCTCATAAACAAAAATGAAATGCTTTTTTTTAAGACTCAAGCTGTACGTCAGTAAAGTGGGTTGTAAAATTTATCTAAACGACCTCATTAGTTCCGTATAAAGAATGGACTATATTCTGTATGTCTTCAATATGCTAGTATGTGTCGTAAAGCATAAAATTGAATATATTTACCCACAGCTCCGTATAGGTTTTATATAAAAAATCACTAAACAAAAATTTACGACTATTTTATTGCTCTATACGTACCAGTTTGGTGTTTTAGGCTGGTATTCTATATTCTTATTTTATATGCAAAAATATTATTTTCAGTTTTTTTTTGTGTGGCAGGTTTATTACCAGAAAAAATATATGTTACCCTTTTTGTGTGTGGAGTAATAAATGAGCTTCCAGAATTGATTGGAAATATACAGAGCATGAATAGAATTTAGAGTTGCTAGGTTGAAACAATGGCAGATATGAATAGATATAAAAACAATACCAGCCTGTAACTTACCACTCCTACGGAAAGCCGCCTTTCCAATTAAAGAAGAAACAAGCATTTCTGAACTTGTAGATTGGCTATTCCAGAACATTTTTCTTCCTCTAATATAGTGAGACTTCCAAACACATAATTAAAAAAGCCGTGCCTACATAATTAAAAGGCCGAGGTCAGTACAAGGCTGAATAGAAAAATTCCCTAGCCGTTAAAGTTGTTTACGGTCCAAAATTTCGGGATAACGAGTCGGCATTTGTTTCGAAGTTGAAATTAATATGTTTTGTGGGTTTCTGAACCTTCTGTTGAGTTAAACAGACACAAAGAAACGTGATATGGGTCTTTTAATGGCCGGTACAAAGGATCGTCCTCACATGTGCAAATTACCGGCGTTCGCTAATTAGCCACATGCCTAGACAATTCAACTTGTTTTACACCTATGTAACTGAATAACGTTTTACTTGTAATTAAGTTGGTTGCTTTTATACTTTATTTTCGGTTAATTAATAATTATCTTGCTTTTGAAATTCAACACACTGAAAAATTTGAGCAATAATCGTGGCAATATTTTTTAAATTAATGAATCTTACTCATATCGTTTGTTTTTCAACGCTGTAGGTTACTAATGTTTATTTATAGACCACTTTGCGCACTAATATTTCTGTGAGTAAAGATACGCCTTTGAAATTAGTATACATGTATATAAAAGCAACACAGAGCAAATAATCTCCACAGTTACCAGGTATGATCACAAGTAGCCGGAGTCAGTAATAAATATGTTCTCCTCCTTACAAAGGTTATTTCTTTCTTCCAAACTCATGCATCTCCTCATATATTTATATTTACATTAAAGCATAGTTTACTCTGCAAATAAGCTCGCCGTCCTGAATCCCCAAATAGTTGGGCACTACGGCAAGGATGAAATCATTCCGCGCACCCTCATCAATCAACTCCACTGGAACGGACGATCATAATTTACACAACAGCGCCTCAATTCAAGGATCAACGTGAATTTTTCTATTTCGTATTTACCTGATGTAAATTTTCATTGTAATGTAAGCAGCAGAAATTTAATTAACTTTCTCTTCAAAGCCTTGTTAAAGGTCAATGAGCGCTCCGGAGGATTCCCCGTTTTGTGTAAAAAGGGCCAACTCCAAAGTCATTTCCGACCCGACTTGAGCATTTTATAGCAACATTCTGGTCTTTATTATGACGTTAAATTGCTTAATTGAAGGATATATTAATATAACTGGAAGAGGATTCTATTATTATTTCAAACTTCAGCATGCAAATTGAATTGTGCGTGTCTCGGCCAGGACTTGGAGCCGCGCTCTGTCTTTGTAACTACTTAAAAACCAGCGGAAACTATGCTAATTTTACGAGGTTGCAATTGAATTTCTTTTATGATAAAATCACAATAAAGAAACCTTCCGTCTCAATATTGGCAAGGATTATGGGATATTAAAATATTCAAGCATCTTGTGGAGGAAGATTTTATTCATCAAGTATTATATAGGCAGAAGGTTTCATACATCAAGTCATACGCTCCATATATTGAGGTTTTCACAAAACATTTTATGTTAATCACGGTTGGTCGGGATCCACAAAAAATGTACCCACGACACTCATGTCGGCCAAGAGAACTGTGTCCGCTATTCACATGCAAATTGAAGTGAAGGACCGATTTTTTGTCGAATAGACATTGCCCCAGTCAGGATTAAAGTGGATTACAGTACGTAGAGGTAGATAACAAAAAGATACGGACATAAATCCTGGAGCAGTTTTACGGCATTTATAAAGGGGTAATAAAAAGCTTAAGCACTTTTCAAGATAATCATGAAGCATAACAACGATTTACCCTTTCGTGGTCTTATGAAGAGTAACGCGATTAAAAAATGATTCACCTCATGAATATTACAGGATGATTGTTATAATGAATGGGTTTCCTGAATCCGAAATTACGAGTCCGTTTTAATAAGCCTCTTTTTTATTTCATGACTGCAATCTGTATGAAGAAACGAGTCGTAATTAAAACTCGAGTTTGGAAAGATTTCAGTGATTCAATTAAGTAAAATTATATAATTATTATCCAATTCGTAAAATTCTTTTGGGGTACATAATGTCAATTTAAGCAAACATAATATTCAAAATTTTTACAAAGACATTTTAAAGAAATTTTACCAAAGAAATTTTCTGCTAGACATAATAAATTGCACATCACAAAAAATTTAAGAAACTTTAGAACGCTCTACTTAGTCCCAACAGGCAACAAAACGTACTTTACAATTTTAATATAGTTTCGTAGAGTCGAGCTGAAAATATCGCGAAGTCATAGAGAATTCTTCCTGAACATCCACATTTGTACTCAAAGTTGAACATTTCATATTAGAGCTAGGTAACTTCAGTGCACAAAGAAAATTCGGAGCTTAGGTATGTAGAACACTTCTCATGATAAAAGATGACAAAAGAAACCGGGAGCTAGTGGCTTTAAATGAATGTGGAAAATGTATGAGTTCACATTTTACAGTTTTGTTCAATTTTAATTAAGTCTAGAGAAGAAAGGGTTTTGTAAGAAATTGCTTTGTTGACTTACAATCTGACACTTTGTGACAACTTACACATAATTTTTTGACTTTCCACTATAAAACAAAGGTCGCTGTACATTCACTATGAACGTATCTCTAAATATCAGCATTGTAGCACCCGCAAAGCCAATTACAAAACACATTAAGGATCGTGGAACCCCAAAAGGAAGAACAAACATTATTCTAAGAAGAATGATGCCTACCGATGTTTAATTCTTACAAATATGCATTTAAGTTAACACCTGAGGCCTGGCTCTAAGCCGAGAGCAAACAAGCATTCTCGGTTCCGAGGGACGACTGCTTACTTACCATCACCTCTAAAAGCAAAACTCTAACTTTTGTGGAAGGGAGATGCTGCTATACGAAGTTCTATGCGCTGTCTCGCTTTCACAACAACAAGAGCGTCACTTAAAAAGTTCGTAGTACAGGAATTGAACACTGTTTGTCTCGGACAAATATCTGTGCATCCCCAACGCACATGGGACAGATTGTGCGCAAATAGCTATCGGGAAAGGGACATTCGTGAAATTAAGCATGTAAATTGTATGTAGTTTATAATGTTATGGTGTCTAGGTTTAGGACTATGACCTCCGCGTTAGAGATCACCCGTGGGTGTCGTTTTAAGGGTACAACGTTAAAATCAGTTGTGAGAGTGTTGTATTTAAGGTTTAAGCAAAAAAAATATCAAAAATAAATTGACTCTTCTTCATGTATTCCTAGAACTTATAAAATTTAGAACTCAAATAAAATGGTTTTCCAAAAATTTAACGATATTGTATTTTAATCACTTATTGGAAATCCCTATTCCAAAGAAACCGTTCCAGTTATATTGGCTCTTTATTGTGAACTCTATATATACTTGCAAAAGGATCAAATTCCTCCGAACGAGTTTATGGCGAGCCATGATTGGAGAAAATAATAAAGTTGGCTCACATAAAACTACATTGTAAAGATTTGCTTCAGGATTTCATAAATGTATTTCGTATGAGGATATGACAGAAACTCGTAATCCCAAATAGCAAAAGAGTTTTTCAATACTTAATTAAAGCTCCAAAAATATGATAAAGACTTGAAAGCTTGTAAATCTGAAATAATTTTCACAAAAATATTGAAATGTGATTAATAATTCCTTTTGTCATAGATTTTACGTAATCTGAATCCGTCGATTCATCCTTTATAGTTTATTTTGCAATTTGTTGGCTATAAATGAAATTAATGGCAGTTGCCAGTTTTTTGGCAGTGATTCGCAATAATAACTCATGTCAGCAAGTATGTCATGCGTGTTCAGATTTTATTTCAATTTAGGTATTGCAATTGTATCTGTAATATTAATTTAAAACCAATGATCTGTAACGATTTCGGAAAACAGACGTAACGTGTTTTTAATTAACGAATAATTATTCATATCTATTTTTAAAACAGGGGTACATTTAGTATGTAAAAATCAAAAAAGGTCTCGTATTTTTTGCTACTTCCCAAAACGGAATTAACAAATCAGATCTTCATTATACGCAGACCTCAAAATTATCCTCAAAACAACAAAACGTCAGAGTCCTTACATCCTAAGTACTTCCTCCATTTACAACATTTATACGCAAGCGAAAACATCCAACAATAACACAAATCAAACAAAAGAAAATATGCACGAAGCCTCTTTATTTCGCGCGTTAATTTTTTTCCGCTTACATAATTAAGTCGTCCAAAAAGGCGGGTAATGTATGTGTATGTATAGCTGTAGTATAACTCACGAAATTAAATGCATGCGTTGACTTTTACGATCCCGTGGGGACCGGAAAGTCATCCCGCTTATCCTGTTCCACCAACCACTTCATTTGGCCGGCTTCCGTTACTCTAGGTGTTTTTTCGGTAAGCTGAATTTTGATAGAGGATTACACTCGACCTTTTTGTTTTGTTCTCGCAGATAGATACGATGAGAACGTTGATTCTCGTTTGTTTCGTTTACAATAATTGTATTGCTTTATTTTTAGTTGTACAGTCGTTTTTGCCTAGCTGTTTGTAGTTTGATTTCAGTCCTTTTTTAAGCTACTTGTGTATTCTCAAGTACTGAAAGATTACAATTGCGAAATAGGATAAATGAATTCGTGAGTAATTCTAGACAACAAGCATTGTAGTCTGCATATGCTACAAAAGATATTAAGCCTTGTAGTCAATGTTATTTCCGCCTCTACATATATGAGATTTCCCAAAAGCGGATATTTCGTAGTATCTACCTCATATTATTACATAATAGCTGGTAACGCTGCTTAAGTAAGTACATAAGCGACACAATACCTATTGTACTGGTTGCCAACTGAAGCTGATGACGTCATCAAGGTAGCCTGATAAAACGCTAGCGATGTGATTAGGGAGTACAATGTGCCGGACTAAAGGAAGCCTCAGAGTGTACCTATGCCAGTTAATAAAACAGACAGACAGGACAGATTTGTATACCTGAAAATATGTATAAGTTCCGGGTAAGAAGCTTTTATTTAGGTATTCTTTATATTGAGCGGACTTTTTTTAATCTTCTAGTTTGTAAATGATTTATTTAATAATGGTCTTAACTTAAACATGAAAAATTTTCAAATAACGTCTCAAAAATACCTATTAATGTTCCCTAAGTTGTCGAAGAAGTATGAATCACTTCTCCAAAACATATAGTAACCTATTTATTTCAAGCTGCAAGCTCAGTTTCATTAATTTATATTTATCTAGCATTCACAAATTACAAGCAAACGACATCTGCAGGACAGATTGCATCTTGAATAATTAAATTAAAACTTTAATTCGCGTCGCCTAGGATCCGCTACGTATAACTCAAACATGGACAAAACAAATTTAAATGAAAGTTAAATAGCCACTAATTAAACGAGCTGTCGTACTCTCTCCGGCGTTCCACAGAGATTTATCCAAACACACCTACCACTAACTCTAAAGGCAACACTTTGCTATTTGTGAAAGAGAGATGGCGCTCTACATTGTATAGTGCGCTGTCGCGCTTCAATAACTGCAACACAATTACTTTAGGAGGTAGTAGGCCACTTGTATAAGTATCAAGTACGTTTATACTAAATAGTGCGACTTGATTTTAGTAATGTTGATACTTGAGACTGCTAGAGGGTTTCAAGGATTTGGACTGAGAAGTGATGTTTTAGGAAATGTCGTTACATAATAAAATTAAGGACTTTAAGGACTAAATATTAGTACGAAGTAGCGAATAGATTATTTTTAATATGTTATTTAAAGTACTACATTATATTACACGATACGTGACATTCAATTATACTCTACAATAGTAATTTAATTAGATTGACAACTCTATCGTGTCAGCACGTAAGTTAAATCAATTACAGTTTGCACAAACCTACAGATATAGCTTACTTTATCGACGGCAGGAAAGCTATTAAATTAAAGAACAAAGAATGCGCCGTGGGAGCCTGTTCATTTTCCTCACGGGACAAATATTTGTACGGCCGACCGACGCCAGCAATAAAACTTAAGAAACTCAATCTTATCCCCTTGACATAAAGATGTTTTTAATTTAAACGACTGTCAATAAAAGAGAATTTATTTCGAGTGTGATAGCTCTGCATTTTAATTACTTAAATAGAGTACACCTTTAAATTTATGCAAATTAATAGTGTACCTAAATGCGTCTTATAATGTTATACATTTTCAAGAATTTTAGATGCTGATTGTTACAGTTGCAGTATGTAAATTGTCTACCCCGTCTAGCCAGTTGTTACGTTGAAGGCAAAATACAATTCTATTTAGCTGTTACTAAGATAGTGCTTGTCTTAAAAAGCACTACATTATGGCGTTATTTAAAAAAGAAATAGCTTATACAAGTAACTCTAAATATTTGAGGTGATACGTAAATTTAAAGTTCAAGTAATACCGATCCAATAATATTTAAGTATTGAGAATCCCATATCAATTTAAAATGTAACTTTCCAGCGCTCTGTAATAGGAACACGGAAATTTATTATCATCTTGTAAGCAAAATGCAACATTGAATAACAACACGTATTTTCATACTGGTATAACATACAATCGGTTGCAACGTAATGCATTACGTCGGTCAAAACGTCTCGAACACATTTAAAATTAGAAAACCCTTACGCGCCACCTGTTTTACCGACCGGGACACTACAAACAACTTTTCACCATGTAGCTCGTGAACAAAATGTTTACTTTATTCCTCTGTGACTGGTTTTAGAGAGATGTATCGGAGTGAGTTATTGCCATGTCGGTCCTACCCCGACACACCAATAAAAGCCAACACGCCAATAAGCGCGTGTTGAAAACGCCTTCCGCTATTCAAATAGCAAAAACATGTCTCGTGTTCGTCACCTAGGGTTGGCACCTGCTGTCTAAAGCAAATGTATTTTGTTGCAAGATTTTATTGTTTTACTTCTTTTTTTATCAATGGCTTGTATTCAAATTTTTCACTTTATTAACATACAAACTATTGCTTTTTCGCATAAGCATTGTCGGCATCATATTTAGTAAAAAAAACTTTTGCAACTAGCTCATTTCATTGTATCAAAAAATTACCGTCATGCCATTTTTGATGAAGTCTACTAACTACTAACTTTTTCCCTTCATTATTAAAACATGACAATCATAGAAACTAGTACTTGCAGTTAATTACATTAATTTATTCTACTATACCTATACATATAAGTATGCATATTTACAGACTGACACATGAGTTATACATTACGTTATAATTACGTTGATATTACTACATAATTAAACACGTATTATTCCAATTTAACAATAGTACAGATAATTAACATGTCTTATTAACTGATAAACACGATATCAAATAGCAATATGATCATATCTTGTTAACCGCAGATCGCAATACGTATCAAGCGAATGTTACTGTGATATTTGAGGCGTTTGAGGTTAAATACCAGCCGTATAGACCGGTCTCAAAGGTCAAATCATTTATGACATAAATGGTTTGTATGTGAATGACAATAAAAACAAATGAATTTAAATCAGTCGCCAGTGTTCTTTGAGCTACCAAAAACGTACCCATATATGATACCAACGCTCAAAAAACATCTGCGCTCATTTCGATACATTTTAAAAACACAAAATAGGTACCTATACCGCTGGCCCTGTATCTCGGGCCACTGGGACTATAAGACAGAGAAAAGTACTAAAGTGCAGCTGAGTTCGTGCACGCATGACTTGTTCACTGAAACATCTGTAGCAGACTGTTTTATTGTTTTTATTTGACGAAAAAATGCTGTTACTTTGACGTATATAACGTGTAATAGGAATACTAATTCGATTTTTAAATACTTTTAAAACAAAACAAAAGATTGCAATATAAAGTTGTTCTATTTCGACACGGCGCAGTAACCAATTAATATAAAAACTTTTTACTCAAACATTTTGAACACATCTTGTGTAATTTGTGACATTTATTACCATGATATAAGGTTGACAATCTATTGTAATTTAGCCTACACAGTACAATTGAAGATATAATTAGTGTGCGAGTACATCATTCACAATGGGTGATTCGAAGTGATTATTACCGTATTTGTTATCGGCATACATCAATGTAATGGAGCGTGCTTGATCCGGGCACCTATTAGTTGCTTCCGGACCATCGGCACAGTACATTGTATTGATTTAATATTAGCTGCATTTTACACGGGTGGATGGTTGTTCTAGGTGTGTGTTTGATCAATTCCTATGAATTGGGCTGGTTCACAAAACATGATCGATATTGTCATTTTCGTAATATTCCCAATTATTTAAATGAACATAATTCTTAATCCAGATTACCAAGTTTTTTTTAAGAGATAGATTAGTATTGTCCTCTTAGTATCTTCACAGGCAAAATAATTTTTGTTTCCTTTTATTTCATTTAAAATAATGATATTAATGAGTGCAATGACTTTGTGATGTTCAAAAGATAAATTATTCTAAACTAAATAATCAATTTATAAACACCATCGCCAATCTCCGTACAACCCTAAGAACACAAGTGAATATCATAACACTTTACTATTAAGAATAAAGCTTCGAGATGAAGACATAACAGAGCCATAGAACAAATATAAAAGAGACAAGTATCAGGCAATTTGCAGAATGGAAATGCTTTAGTATCCACCTCTGTAAACATGAAGTGCTAAACATATTACCTTTTACATAAACTTTGTTTCCACAGAGCAAACCTCACTCTACTCTTTATACTGACGTTTTAAAAGAAAAATCACAAACTTCGAAGCTTTTTAAAAGTTATTCTGAAAAACCATAAAACCTCCTTGTTAAAAATATTTGAAACGGTAGACGGTTCAGACAATGCGGTTTGCTCGAAATATTTTCCTGGCTGCAAAGAAATGGAACGACAAAGGCATCGCTGGTTTATTCTATTTAACGTTGGTTGTTAAAATCAAAGAAAATGTTTATAAATATTCTGTACCGCAGGATTTGTATTGTATGGGTGCTGAAGCTCGAACTGTTTGGCGCACCTTTAGAAGCAAACATCTCTGTGGGAATAAGGTGGTAGTTTTGCAGAATCATACTATGAATTCATTCTTTATATTTTCAAACAGATTTTACTTATCAATCGCACGCGTCTTCACTCATATAGACGTAGTACTAACTCCATAGAATGTTATCCAAATCAGTTTTAATCCAATTAAGTCGCAAACTATCCATGTAAAGGCAATTAATTCCTACCAAAAATACCTTCAAAATTAAAAGTAAAAAACCGTGACGAAAATTTCTATCAGAAGGGATTTAAAAAAAAAAATTGTCATCGTGGGATAATAGGTTTTAATAATTCGTTAACCATTGACGTTGGCTTTAATCCGAATCCTGCAAAACGACCACTTTAGGCGCCCTGCTCAGCATTCCACCTAAGTGCATGAAACCCTTTTAACAAGACGTTTAACTAGATTTACACAGGGAATGAGACTGAAAGCCGGCTCGCAGCCATGTTTGCCCGCCACCGCATGCATCTCGCGACAATCCCCGTCTCAGTCTGTTAGCTGCCTCTACTTTATATTAACGCCAGTTTGACGCAAGCGATAGGGAACTCAATTTGATGCGAGCGCTTTGCGTTTTGCATGTTTAAAGGGTTGTGTATTGCGGGAGCTTTGTAATAAGTTGCGAATTGAAACCTTGATATACTTTCGCTTTGTCAATAAATGTGGGATTTAGTTTCGATTTTATGCACTAAACATTTTAATTATTAGAGTAATTTTTTGAAGATATCAATATGAAATAGATATCGTCCTACATTCACTTGAAAAGCTTCCAAAAAAAAATATGCCAATATCAACATTTATATTAACTCATAGTTATTATTTAACGAAGTATTTACAAATAAAAAAAGAAGCAGTAAACGAATAATCTTTAGTAAAATTCACTTCAAAAACTTGGAAACTCTGATATTCCTACAACTTACTGAGCTTATTATAATACAAATTACTGCAAAGTATTTTTACGAGATTTTCATAACTGACATTTAAGAATCTCGCGGAGACAGTGGCGGTACTCTCAACTGTTTTATACTTATCTTCCACATGATTTATGCAAAGAACTCGCTTTATATTCCACACTAAATAATTATATGGGCATTGACACTTCTTAGTGACGTCTAGTAATAATAGACTGCTTTTTATGACGCCGATAATATTTTCACTTAAGAGTTTCTATAGAAGTTCAAAGAATCTATTTTACTTAAATTTTATTAAGAAAACTCTCTAAATAAAACGGTCGTAAAATATAAAACTCTGTACTGTACACCGTAGTTGCGGCTGTAAAAAAGTTTATTTTATTTTTACTATTAGACCATAAATCAAAAATTTCAACAAATCATCTATTATAATCTACAAATACTACATGTCAAACAAAAGCCATCGAAATAAATAATTAACTACGTTCCAAACAAATACCACGCTACTATATTCGCTCCTAGTCACACATTCATCATAGGCCTGTATTCACAAAATAATGTGTAATATTCAGTATTTGTGTGAGACAACGCAGTGCAGTGCGCGGCGTATTTCCCGAGGGCACACTACGCATTGATTAGAAGGGACATTGTTGCCAATCTCACCTAAATAAGCCATGATTGCGTGTTCTGGGGTACGGACGTCGAGCTTATAAGTAGAGGAAGTGCCCTTAGTAGGCCCAATACTAGTATATACCTGTATCATTGTCGCTAGACTTCTTGCTGTCTGATTCTTCGACGAGATCGTTCCTTTGTCGTCTGTCGAATTATTAAAGAGTAAAAATTGTAATCAGTTGTTAGGATTTGACATGACTGAACAACGAAGAAAGATGTATGTAGATACATACATCTTTCTTGAGGAATACAATTTCTTGAGGAAAAAAATCGTGAAGATGATTCATACTTAAATTGTAAAACGGTTTAAGACGTTGCGTCAGCCCATGATTAAGGATCCCGGTTGGATCCGAAACTAGTCGGGCTATCCCGATAAATACACGAGAGTAAACCGTTATATCATTAAAGTAAAAGTTGTTGCTCTACACGATACTGGCCAAAATTACGGCGAACCAGATTATCAAAGCTTAAAAAAGAATCAAAGATGGGTCGCCTGCTAATAATAATACGTGCATAAACGGTTACCACTTCTTCCTCCCTGGCTACCACTTCTTTTAACTTCTCTTCGTTTGATGGTACGAACGTGCTCCCATACTCCGCTATGAAACATATATCGACTCCGAATGGAGTTACCGCTGAATGTGACGTAAACGTCGGCTTTTGACATGTTTTTATTTCCGTTGGACTTTTGGGACCCGCAATGGTGGGTAGAATGACAAACGAATTGTTGAATTAAGATTGCCCCTTGGACACAATTTACATGGAACATAAAGGTTTATTATACGGGCAGAAACTACCTATGGTGTTTTTGTAACTTCATCGTTCATACATTGTTCATTTCATATTTTTGTGAATGAAACGCAATTTAAAGTTTCATCAAATATTGCAACATTTAATTTAACGTATAGACACAATGTAAGTGCATACTATTCCTAAATTAAAAAAAAATACATAGTTAAAAACTGATATCAGTGTTCATTGAAATTGAAACAGGATTAGTAACTCTACAAAATAAAATCCGTAACACCTCACTTTCAGATTACACTCGAAAAAACCCAATCAATACACGAAGAACTTTTCACCGTAATTCGTTAACTCGAAAACAATGTGGCTCGTTGGAATCAGCGGTGACTACACGATGTAGGAAGCCTACCATTACAATTTAAAGTAACAGTCTCGTAGCTGTAGGAGTGAGACGGCGTAGCGGCGTAGCAACGGCGTAGATTCGCGTAGAGAATCGTAGCACGGCGTAGCGCTTTGTCTCGCTTACACAGCTTCAACAGTCTTAGTTTGGGATTTCTTGGTAGGACCGCTAGATCGGAAGCTGACCATGCGCAAGATGAAATCATTCCATCTGGCTTGAGCCCGCCGGCCTAGTCGAGACTCTCACATAGCTCGCGCGTCCAACCGTGTAATACGCCCGTAAATGTACACCGTCGTCGTCACTACATATAAAACAAAGATTTTGTGTGTATGTCCCAGATTAGCGAGGGTTTTTAGGCTGAGGACTAAAAAAGACAAAAAATGATAATTTTACTAATCATTCACATATTCATAGCATTATTTGAATAGATTATAGTAATATTACAAACTTCTTTTGGCAAAAACCTTTACAAAGGACCTTCCAGAAGTAAAATTTGAAGATCTAAAATAATAATGAAGTGCACACTTACTGGAGCTCAAGTTTTATGATTTCATACTAAAGTAGTTATGTGTTTTAATTCAGTATGAAAATAAGCTTAAATACAAAAAAAAAAAACCTTGTGAAAAACTCTAATGAAACAAATCGAAAAATACCTACTTACAAACATACTCTTACAACATACACACAAATAATCTATAGCAATACGAATGACAAGATAAAGAGAGGCTTATTTGTCCTAAACCACACGGCAGATAGGTTACTTACAACGTGAAGAAGGGTGAAAGCTCAAAATCATATAAATCCGACTTAAGCCGGGCCTGACGAGGCTGTCTCAAAATGCGTCAGGGCATGTAATCTCATACATCTTTAACTGTTTGCTGTACATTGTGTAATACATGGACAGCTTCAACTAGGGTACAAATTGTGTTAGTGTAAGCTGTGTTAGGTCCTTCATTGAAGCAATTATTGTAAAGCACTAGATTAAGTAGTGTAGATCGGAAGGTTTGCATGTAGATCTTATTAAAAACAAGACTTCTTGATCTTTTGGTGTCATCATAAAATTAAATAAAGATTCACAAATTGTACCTACCAATGATTTTTGAATACCCGCTATAGTTTGATGTCCTCGACGTAATATTTCCTGAAAGGAACCCTAAAAACTTGAATCCTCAAAATTACCTATATGAGCAAGTTTCCTGTCTTATAACAGATTCACTCTCCTAGGTTATTTCTTCTTCCATTTAGCATTACTATAATAAACTCCAATACAATAATTTGGATAAGAGCAGGGGAATGATGAAATATAAACTCCAATAGTTGATAATTGGTTTAAGACAAATCTATCGCTTCCGCTACATATCCCTCAAACCGGCTTGCGGTTAATTACAGAGAAGCTGGATCTGAGCATTATATGCAAGTTCAAACTTCAACTTGGATCAGTGGATTGCGAACATATAATTATTGGATCGGTTAAGCTATCTTTGGGGAAGTTGTAATAGTATATATTTGCTGATAGATATTAGATACTGGTAATGATTTGATCGCTATGCAACTTGGAAGGAATTAATAAATATGGTTCTTATTTATTGCTGCAATCTAGGAGAGAGAACCCTAAATTATTTTTTGCTTGGATATAAATAAATAAATATCTTGGGACAATTATACACACACGGCCTTCTGACCCCAAACTAAGCAAAGCTTGTGTTATGGTAATCAGACAGCTGATAAACCTGCTTATATATTTCTAAATTATAGATATATCACGCCCAGACACAGAACAAACGATCATGCTCATCATACAAACATTTGTCCTAGGTGGAAATCGAACCCACCACCTCCGGCTTAGCAGTCAGCGTCACTAACCATTAGACCAACAGGCCCGTCACTATAGCCCGTCATATAATATGTATCTTGCTTGGACCTACGTATAACAAGATTTAAAGTAAATACTAAGTTTCTAAAATATTGCCCATTGCAATTATCTAAACGTGAATGAATATTAACGAAAACCACCGCAAAATAGTGTTAGCTGCTCCATTGATCTCATTCAATATTACTTATCCTCCATTTTGTAAGAAATCCTGGAAAATATGTTTTTAAGCAGCATTGACGAGGTAAAATCAAATTGATTAGAAACATAGTTATAGTATCATCAATCTAATCGTATCAAATATTTATTTTCAACGCATCGTTTCCAGTCATTCAAACTTTTTCTCGTTAAAAAACAACACGACGCGTATAAGAAATGTAGCCGTTATTAAAAGGGCTGGAGACACGTACACAATACAGATTCATTTCGTTCCGTGAGAGCCGGTCAGGCCCCGACGTGATTTGTCTCGGATGGCTGAAGCGTCCCCTCGACGTGTAATCGTAAGTCTGGGTATGTTGACTGGTAGTCTAGGTAGGGATAGAAGATAGGAAGAAGGCTATAATTGAGATAATGAAGATTTGACTAATTATATCTATTAAGATATTTTGAAGCTCCTCTTATGTATATTTCTGTTAAGAAACAGCTACCTGATTATTTTTATCCTGTTATATATCTCTCTTTTACCAAATAATAAAATTCTTAACCAAAAAAGGTTTTATATATTTTACACGAAGAACTCCTAAATAAAAAGAAGTGCAATATTTGCAAAAGAAAATAGGAAAAATAAACGTCAAATGCATGTAGGGCTCTACCTACATGATTTTTAGCAGACATGACAGATTAAAACGAGCAATTTGGTCCGAATCTGCACTATTGCTACACCTCCACCATCAATTAGTTGGATAGTCTTTCACATTACTGACGTCAGAATCTGACTAATGCGGCTCATTATCACATTGACGTTATGCACACAGTCCCTACAATACGAACTCTAAAAGCAGCACAATCCAATGTGGAAGAGAGAGAGCGCTCTACAAAAAAGTAGCTGCATCTCGCTTCAACAACGGCAACTGTCCAGCTTTAAAGTTTCATAGTAAAGGGTGCAGAAAGGCTCAACGACAAACATTCGGCTGACAATAATTACGCTCTCAACTTATTTGTTGGATGTTGGATTTCTGCAGAGAACGTGATCATTCTGCTGATTGTTCCCGACAGATGGATGGTAATTTCATTGCTATTATACTTTTATAGGCGTTTTGGAAGCACGGGAAAGAATTATTGCTCAATGTATAGGTGTTTTTGATTGTAATTGTTTAATGACGTTTATGGTAAGTACTGATTACGTTGTAAATTCATATTATTATAAATTCATAGTCACGATACCAAATACATCTCTAATAAAATCTCGAATATAATTTTCATTTCATTTTAAAAAGAACAGAAATCACAATTAAACGAAAAACTAAAAAAGTACTTCAATATAATTTATCCAGAGTCCTACGTGACGAAAAAACAATGAGCTTCACATTTCACGTAAACAAAGAGAATTATTTTCACACTCAAAGACCTTTTAGTGCAGACATTAATTGACGACACTCTTTATAAGTTACGTAGTGGAAAATATCCCGGCTCCCTACCAGAATCACTAAAATGAACTCTCTTGCAGTTGTGGAAGAAAGATGCCGCTCTACACCAACTCGCTCTGTCTCGCTTCCACAACTAAAACAGCCGTACTTTAAGCGTTCGTGGTAGACGGTATGTACTATAGTTGTAAGTTACGAGCCTCAGAGGAGTACTACGGATCGAATTATAGCTATTTGTTCTCCCTAACGTGGTATTGCACAATAACCCATGTCTAATGGTTGTTCTACGTCGAGTCTAGCTTCTAATGGGAATATTTCAAACTACATACGTTCGCGTCAGATTGATAGATGCAATGCTTTGACGGTATTTTGTACTCCTGGTTAGAATGAAACGGCAATGTCGTGTTAGGTAGATAGGCACTTTTGTTCATACAAGACGCAACATGTCACCGATACATGAAAATTTGGGTATTTAACAAAAAAAAGTCTAATTAGTCCGTCAGACAGATTTTCAATTACAATGGATACGTAGTGTCTGTTAACAAATCAATAAATGTACGAAACGAAAATACCCATTTTAGTAAGGTTTGAAGACCAAAAACTAGTCTTATTACTTCTATAATATTGTAATATCACCGAATTCAATCCCACGTCAATTGGATGTCACAAAATATATTATATAGTTCTGATTTAGCTAGTAATATTTGATTTCGGATAAACTGACAGCGGGGCTTGTGGAACTTATCAAAAACTTATAGAAGTAAAAGAGATTTTTATTAAATACATTTCCTTTTTCAGTTCCCAAGCGTTTTAATGTTCTTAATTAATTTCGAATACTTCATTTGTAAACTTTTGTATTTACAAATGATTACGACAGTAAATAATATTCAAAGTTAAATTTGAAAGTTCTTAAGTAAACAAATGGGAACCGGACTCATTTTAAGTAAATCTCTTTAAGGATTTTAAGGAAACTGGCTTTCGCAGGTGGATCTTGTTAGCTTGTCTTCGAGTTACTTATTACCAGACTACGACCAAATAATGTTTACTTTTTCATTAGCTATAAACTTGGTAAACCACTCAGACTGTATTGTTTACAGAGAAATTTCATAACTGGGTGGTGGCCGATAAGTTTTGGTAAGGATGCCAATATTTACAACAATGTTGTCTTAAGTTTGTCATAATTTTTGTATGGAAAATCAAGATTAAACAAAAATGTAATAAAGTGTTCGAAAATATTGAAAAACAAACTTTTTAATAAAATTACTAAATAAATCCGAAAAAGGTATTCTCCATATTAACCGTAACAATAAAGTCTATGTATTGGAGTAGATTTTTCTACCCTGAATACGTTTTCTATAAGACTATATCATAAGTGTCGTAACTAATATCTATCAATTGGGATTTCACTAACCCCGTTAGCAAATTGATCAATCATTAAAAAAATACAATAAAATACACTTAAAACCTCCTTTTCTAAATCTACTCCTTAGTTACATCAGCCAGTGTTTCAACAGTATCGTAAGCAAACCATACACAATTGAAAACATGGAAGCCTCTACCTTTATTCCATTGGGATTACGTGGGATCGACGCCTTAGCCGTAACTGCCGCTTTGGTTACCCACCCGGCTATAGGACGCCTTTGTAAGTACCGCACACTTCCTATATGTTGGACTTGTTGACTACATCTTTCGGTAGGATAAATTATAAAGTAATTATGTGTGAGAGTGTTTTTGATGTTAATTGGTTGCACCTTTTCCTGTTTTAGCTTTTGTTGTTTTGGTTTTGCTCATTTTAATTCAAAATTGCTTTGATGTTGTATTTATTGGATGTAGGTGTAATGATAATGAATATTTTTCTAATCCTTCTGATATTTTCATTATGTTTGTACTTATATGGCAAAAAAAGTTTGAATAGTTAAAGTTCGCTATGTTATTACAAAAACAGATAAAAGATGATGAAACAGAGAAGCTATTTTCTTCTTAAATCGTATTGTACTAGCTTAGCTTCCATACGTGTATTTCACAACACTCTTCATTACTACCCTATATAAAAAATAAAAAAAAAACGAAAAACCATGACTCCACAACAACCACAAAATTCCCGACCAAAAAACCTCGAAACAAAAAAGATAATATAATAATTAGCGCATCGCAAAACTTTCAGTATCGGAATTTGCTGCAGGTAATGTACCTAACTCTGACGAACTTGCTAAAGTTGAGAATTCATTAAAAACAATAGCCGTTCGTAGGATAACTCTCTTCTTACAACGGTAGAAGTTCCTTGGTTAATTATAATTCTGCCTGGGGCTTCCGAATTCTAAACTCGTTCTAGAAGAGTATTCTGCTTATATCTGGTTAGTTGTTGCAGTTTTTTTGGGTGCCTGATGAATTTACTGCTATGCATGTATATCGGGTTTGTTGTTTCATTTTTAAGGGATCGCTGTAAGCTGTTTCGATGTTGATGTCTTTACTAATTATTGATGTGGAAATAACATCGACGGAAATAAATTTTAATGACAAATAGACAGTTATATCGAAATAAAATGTGTTTTCATTTAAATGAAATTACATTTATGAAAGTACGCGGTTTATGTCGTACATAATCTGCTGTAATGGTTACTAAGAATGAGCATATCGTTAAAATAAACGCTAACGCGCCTAATAAATCACAAAATCTAGAAAACCATAAAAAATACATTATCCCAGCTGGCGGCTTCTGTTTTATTCAAAATTGAAGGCTCAAGTCAAAAGGAACCGTTTTGTTCCGTAGCCAAAGTAATCTTGGGGAGTCGGAACCTAATCTGAATTGCAAATAACTTCAATTTTATCAAGAAATTGCAACCAGGACTGCATTTAATTCACTATAACGCATTCACGAATTATGCAGTCAAAACAACAGTTACTTTGTCGTAGATATGCAAAAATGTAACAAACTTGCATTGCAGTATGTTTATGGACCTTGTTACGCATTTACATAAACGTTTTCATTTTGCACACTCATTTGTAGGGGAATAACAATTTTAAATGTAAGCAAAATTGTGCGCTCTCCTTCCGCAATGAAGAGCTCTTAATAAAAGAATTACATCTATTGTTTTGGATTATACCCAATGAATGTATATTTGACACAACAGGCAGACATACGGGCTCCGTAATGACTACTTCCCCTTAGGAAATAACTTATAACTTATGAGTTTCACAAGAGCTTTTATGTACCTACAGTCGTCGCTTCTTTTACCAAGCTACGTGTATATACTTTTTGCTTTAATATTGGTCGAATGAACATTTCAAACGCCCATGGTATTTCATTTAAAATTTCGTGAGTCGTTCTAATGACTTCATTCCGTAGCTCGAAACCTCGTTGTATTCATCATGTTTCATTTGAGAATTTATATTAAAAATCCCAGACGGAGTCAAATAAGTCGTTTTTGCTTATCTTTGTATGAGACAGGTGTGGGGCCGCCGAAATATTATGAGGGCATAGTGTGAATGTTACGTTAATGATAGCGTTTGTCTGCAGACGTGAGGGTAGAACAATAAACGTTTTATGTTTAGAAATTTTAATGAAAGTTAAATTTTATAAAATGGTAGAATTGTCCATCCTAACTGCTAGTAAAATGCGAATGAGAGATTTTTTGTCGCACTTGAGTGCATATTTATTTTTAATATTTCACCATTGCAAAGCAATTTTTAATATAGATAAAAGTTTGATCCCACATTCCCATGAGAACGGCAACCTAAAACAAAAATGTGGAACAGGTCATGAACCTACACTTGAAAAATTTTACATAATTATAGTAACAACCAACAGCTACATAACGCTCTAAATTTTTAACCCAAGATGACGCCACATCAAAACAAACACCAACCATCAAAAGCGATTATTACCAGTGTTAATTTATATCAGGTTTAGTGCGGTGCATTATTTAGCAACGGCACACCGCTACCGTACTTAAAGTGTTAAGCCGCGATGTGATAGCCGCCATTAATATCTTACAACACTTAAACGCACCTCCTTACTTATTCAAGGCTTACCTGCTTTATGTCATACATCTTCACACGATACCCGGATAAAGGGATTCTACATTTTTCGCCGTTTCTCTGTCTCAACGGGAGGGATCAGTAGTTTGGGGTATTTGTGTGGTTTTGGGTTGTAATTTGATATGTAACTTTTAAATCGTTAGTGTAAATTATTATTAGGTACTAAGAACAGTTATAGGCTGAATTACATTCCAAAAATGAAAAGAATACAAACCTTCTTTTCATAATTTCTTTAAATTATAATTTCTGACGTTTTATCGGATTAAAATGAAAATATTTCTCCACTGTTAAGTTCTGACATTGATATAGATACGTAGGCATACACCGCAACGATATTCGGGAGATAATGCGATAATCTCAACGACTTAGAGGTTTCAAACTTGCCGGGTGTACTCTCCGCCCAGATTACTACCATGTTAGTTCGACTCGGCAGTACGAGAGTCGGCACTACGGCAGTCGTGTTTGTCAGTACGAGACAACCATGATTAATATTCATCACACATGAAACTCCCGAACGAGATCCAAAGGGAACAAACAAAGTAATTATCGGCTCAGCTGTACAAGAGAAACAAAAAAGACGCATTATCTCGACGCATCCTAAAAACTCTATTACAAACACCATTTACGGGGAGATTAATGCCATCCCAAATATAATCCGAGTCAGCGGACAGACGAACAAAAACGGGAATGTTTGCGCGGGCCCACAAAATGTGCCGAATAAAGGTCGTGACCGTCCAAATCGGGATCCTTAAGTTTCCGCGGCACATCTATTTTTTGGCAACGCAAGCACCGAGCACTCGTGACCAATATGAATGTGAAACAATTTGTCAGGTTTACGTGGTTATTTGTACGGGCGCGCAGGTGTGGATCTGGTGAACTCGCGGCCCCTTTTCATGGAATAATAATGACGGATTCGACTTAGTGAGGACTTAGCGGGTTACGCCGCGCCGCCTCTTGTCGCACAAGACGCAGCACTTAGTCGCTTTGCTCGTTTGCACGGCTTAAGTTACTTGCCGAACGCTGATGTGTTTTGCTGATAGTCGCTTTTGTAGCCTTTCCGTACCTCCTATAGATAGCTTTGATGCGTCTGTTATTTAATTACAATTGGTAAATTAAATCTAAATTAAAAATACTTTTCAGAATTTCAAATGTTGCACCGGTTTTTTTTTTTTGCTAATAGAACTGATTTTTATACAAAATAATTCGTTTGAATAGCTTATTGATTTGCATGCAATTCCGTAAAGTGCTGGCTCATCAATCGCCTTGCTACCACATGTTTTAAATTCTTAATTCTAATAACCTGCATTGCAGTATTTCTCCGGAATCTAAACTACGATAAGTTACGGTTTAACCGGCGAGTTCACTCCGTTTATTTTATGTGCTCATTATTTGACCACAAAGTACTTTCTTCCTAAAACATGGTAACTACGAGTCTTGGTGGTGTTACAAATTTCTTTTTTATACACTCTTACAGCTTTGTTTACTCTTCGATAGACTTTTTTTATTGGCCAATTTCTAAGCCACAAAATGTATTGTGGTATATCAGAATACCTATATTAAATACTATCGACAATTATGAAAATGGAGATACTAAAATATGTGGTCCGCAAAATATATGAAGTTTTCGTAGGAATATTTTGTCTATACATCTGTACTACGTACATAAAAGGGACTTCATAGTTGCATTTCGGAAGCATTCGTTTCTCCAAATATCAAATACAGTTCCTTTATATTGAACGAACGGATTCTTATTGTCCATGTGTTCTACCAATGAGCCATATTGCATTGAGCATCATGAACAGTCATATTGGAATCAGATTTCCCCCAGTCGTCTGCAATACGACTGTTATATTCAAATCTGCATTCCCAAACGTACTTCACATATCACAGATTTAATAAAAATTCTCCGGTATCTGTGTAGGATCTCAGCTGTGCCGATCCCCGTTCGCCTTTTGTTTTAGATCTATGAACGAGATTCCTGATGCCTTTTACAGCTATTTGTGTTACTTATGAAATGAATTATTTGAACAAATAATTTATGTATACGAAAATTTATATAAAACTAGCTGTGCCCGCGACTTCGTTCGCGTGGTTGTCGAAACAAAACAACGTTGTTTAGATAAGAGTAGGCTATATACATATACCTTGGCGTGAAAATAGATGACGAACTAAGAATATTATTAAGTAAAAAATGTACTACCTAAGCTTTAAAGTTCCTATTATTATCTTAAGAGTTTTTTTTCATGTCACAGCTATGGGTTAACATTCAAAACTCACTGAGATAAACTGGAAGCTCTTCAAAATAGATTTTTAAAACTACTTGTTATTACTAAAAATACAAAAGCACATATAAATGAGATTATAGTACCTAAATTATTTGAAATAGAAATAGCTGTTGCCCGCGACTTTGTCTGCGTGGTATTGAAGATTAGGTAAATTGAAGATGTGTAGTGCTGTACAAAAAGTAAAGCTAAATAAAGTTTAATGCAAGCTCCTTAATCCAATTCTGTTCCAAAATTATTTCTTAACTTTCTACTCATAACCTTTACTCTTACAAACATATTACTTGACTGTTAACACTGCTAGTTTTAAAGGTTAGTCCAACATTCATATGATGAAAGGTCGTATTATATTGTTGCTGTGGCCACTATCTTACACTGATTTGCCAATTTGGATTGAAGGTCTTGAAAATGGGCGATGTGGAAGAAGTGTGCCGGATTCTGACTGGCTAAAACCACCTGAGTGCATCTCCGTGTCCTATTGTCTGGAGCCTCGGGAACACTTTCGCAAACTATCGTGAACCCTGACGGAAGAGATCTTTTTAACGGGAGCTTCTTAATTGACATGGAGTCAGTTTTCCTCAGCGCTCATTAAGAGTCGCGCGAAAGCACCGTGTTCCTCGTCTTTGCCTTTATACAGTACAGTAGACTTCCCTTAGACTACTGGCGTAACCTATTTATGGTGGTTTGAGGAGGGTAAATTTGGTCTTTCTTCTATTTGTTGCTCGCTGAGCACGGATCGAGTGGTCAGATGAGGCTTCCCGTGTTTTTTCTGCGGTTTTTTGTTGTACGTCATCACTTCTTTGCAGAATTCGATGACGGCACACCAACTATCCTTGGTTACGGTAAACTAATACCCTCTGGAAACACTAAAAATAATAATGTATTGAATTATGTTGTGGAGTTTGTTGCGCCGTTTCTTCTCTATTTTTAAGTTTAATTAGAAAAACCTTCTTCTTTTTCTTTTTGTGTCAATTGTACGTAGTATTTGGTAAATAGTAGATCCTTTGAATTGCAAGTGTGTAGACATTTTCGTCACTATAGGTGGTGTGACATCGTCTGTACGGAGATGACGCATTCTTACTGGATGTTAGAGAGGTCTGTATACCCAAATTTGACAAATTTTGTTTGCAGCGACCTACTTGGATTCTCAGACGGTTGAATGCTTTCCAAACAGGTCGCTGCAAAGAATTCCGGGCGGCAGACGTTTTTGAGGTAGGACATAAGTGGCAGGTGGTAGATGCTGATCTGCCCAGATCTTGCACCGAGTTCGAGTTGGAGTTTCGTTTGTAGCCAGTGTACATCGGAGGAAGCTCTTTTGGCTCTTAAGTCTAATCGGGTGTAAGCTTTGGTATTACATAGGGGATGTCCGATGTCGTGTGTCTGATTCCTCAATGTATTTTTCGAGCGCGCATGCGACTTCTCTTCTAACGTGAGGTAGAGCAATGCTAACCAAAGGGAGAACTTATTGAGCAGGGTTGGTTTTTAACAGCCAGATATTATTCGACACGCTTTGTTGAGCGCTATGCACTGTGGTGCGGCGAACATCGGACACCGCTCCCAATCTGGTGGATGTATGCGGGTGCAGCAGATTATTCCGGGCACCGATCTTCTATTTCGTTTTCTTTCTACTCCTTGACGGACGAATTTTCAAAAATCCCTTCTTAGTGTTATATGGTTATCAATGTTTTAAGATTCTAATTATGGTAGTTTGAGCTGTGCCAACTGAGCCTGAAGAAGGGTAATGTTATGCACACGTAACAAACCATTTGCGGGAGAATGTGAACGGGGCATACTCGTACGCGAGATTGATGATATTAATAACAGTATATCAACACACTGTTACCAATGCAACTACCCTATACCATCGCAATTGGTGCACAATTGTAGTAGTGTATAAGTACTATCAAATCTTCAAAACCACGCGTAACACACAACAAAATTGCAGTCAACAGCTAGTTAAAAAAATATAGTAAATCATTTACCGTCCAAACTATTGTTTTTGTTTATTTTAAAAAACAATTTTATGTTAAAAAAGCCAGGTACTTCATACAATACTTTTGTACTATCAAAATCCGGCCGTGTGGCTGTCGGCAGAGTAGAATAACACCACCCCATATCTTCCCGTGGGTATCGTAAAAGGCGATTAAAGGAGTGTGTGAAAAAAGTGTTGACCCCCTGTACCTTTTCTTGCACCGAAATACTATTTCATCTGTCTTAGTCTTCCTCCGGTCGTAACGGTCTCCGTTCCACTGGACACAGAAAGACAAAGACGAGTAAGTGCACCTGTGTTTTGCGCGTACTCTTGTGCACGTTAATATATCCTGCGCAACTGACCGCTTCCGTATAAGGACTCCGCAATTCAGTTTAGTCCTACGGCGATAGGGGGAGGTAGAGAGGCTTGACGTGATGCTCGTTGAGCTTTGTCTGACTCCTGCACGTAGGCGGCCTTGGGGGTGTAGTATTACATCGTGGTCGCTTCTGCTCTGCATCGGGGTGACAGGGCGGATTCGGCAACACCCGAGGTGACAAAGCAGCCCTATTTAGGGTGGCACTGCTTTCCCCGCTTAGCCGGGGAGGGGGCTAGAAAAGGTGCCCTAAACAAATGCTCATCCCAACCTACAAAGAGGGTAGCAACCGCGGCTGCCTCTGCATCCCAAATTCGCGGTCGACGTTACAAAAATATAAAGAATAAAAAATCAACACCAGCATTAATGACCTTTGGCGCGTGGAATGTGCGTACACTTCTAGATCGCGAAGCAAACATTTGTCCGGAACGAAAGACTGCCATCGTAGCAAGAGAACTTCATCGCTATAATATTGATGTGGCTGCGCTCAGCGAAACACATCTCCCCGATGAAGGAGAGCTGACAGAACACGTGGGTGGATACACTTTTTATTGGAAGGGACTTGCTGCCAACGAACCGCGAAGGTCAGGTGTAGCTTTTGCAGTCAAGAATAAGCTTGTCAAACACCTAGAAGAATACCCTGTACACATTTCCGACCGTATTACTACACTACGCCTTCACATGGAACATAACAATTACCTTAATATCATCAGTGTCTATGCCCCAACGCTAGACAAGTCTGATGAGATTAAAGACAAATTTTATGAGGAGCTAACGCAGTGCTTAGATCGTATTCAGACAAGAGAGCAGATCCTACTCTTGGGTGACTTTAATGCTCGGGTGGGTCGGGATTATGAAGCCTGGCCTAAAGTTCTAGGCAGACATGGTCTTGGAAATATGAACAGCAACGGACAGCTGTTGCTTAGTCTCTGCGCACAATTCGATCTTGCGATTACAAACACCATGTTCAGATTACGAGCTAAATATAAGACCACGTGGATGCACCCTAGATCAAAGCACTGGCATCTTATTGACTACGCTATAGTGCGTCAGAAAGATGTGTCACAGGTTCAGGTTACCCGTGCCATGCGCGGCGCTCACTGTTGGACTGATCATCGGCTTCTGGTTCTTAAGATACGTTTTCGACATCAACATCCCCGTAGATCAGACAGACCGAAACAAAAGCATCTGAATCTTGAACGACTTCAAGATAAAGACACGAGAAAGGAATATGCCGAAAACTTGAGTTCTGTTTTGCAGCCTCTTGATCTAGAATCCGGTGAAGTCGGCAAAATGTGGGAGTCCCTTTCTTCTCAAATTCTCGGAACTGCTACATCAACTTTAGGTCCGAGGGTCCGAAAACATGAGGACTGGTTTGATGAAAATAATGGGGTACTAACGGACGCTATTGATAGACACCGTCGACTTTTGAGGCGGCACAGCAGAACACATAGAGGTGAAACTGTTACGGAAGTACGTCATAGTGAAATGGAGCTTCGTAAGCTCACACGAAAGGCGAAAGAGAATTGGTGGTTGGAGAAGGCTCATCACATACAATGGCTTGCTGATACCAACCAGCTAGGCAATTTTTACAATGAGGTAAGAAGCCTGCTTGGTATATCCTCTACAGCAAAAGTCCCACTCAGGCCGACCAATGGCAAAGGGCTTCTTAAAGATAGGAAAGAAATACTCGAGCGATGGGCGGAGCATTTTCAGAAGCTACTTAACGTGGATCATTCTGTCAACATAGACCACGTTCGCTCGTTACCTCAACAGTCTCATGCCTTCGAGCTTGACGAGCCAGTGTCCCTAGAGGAGGTTACTCTGGCCATTAAACAGCAGAAAAAAAAATAATCGTGCAGTTGGAGTGGACTCTATACCGGGAGAGTTATTGAAGTACGGTGGGGAGGACCTGCACTTTGCGATTTGGAAACTTTTTGCCGTTATATGGGAACAAGAACAAGTCCCATACACTTTTAAAGTGTCTCTCATTCGGGCTCTATATAAAGGCAAAGGTGATCGAGCCGATTGCGGTTCTTACCGCGGTATTTCCTTACTCTCAGTTCCGGGAAAAGTCTTCGCTAGAGTTCTAATGAATCGACTTAGAAATTTATCGGAAAAGATCCTGCCAGAATCCCAGTTTGGTTTCCGACCCGACCGTGGTACCTGTGAGGCCATTTTCTCATTGCGTCAACTACAAGAAAAAAGCAGAGAACAGGGTCGCAATATGTATCTCTGTTTTGTTGACCTTGAAAAGGCTTTTGATAGTATACCGCGAGAAGCCCTTTGGTTAGTTCTGCAGAAACTAGGATGCACAGAGAAATTTGTTAGACTTTTAAGACTGCTTCATGACGATATGCAGAGCTGTGTCGCTGTAAACGCAGATCAGTCAGAGTTTTTCCCCGTTACCTGTGGGGTAAAACAAGGTTGTGTCCTTGCGCCCACACTGTTCGCGTTATATTTTGCAGTTATGGTTCAGGAAGTTTTACAGACAACTCCTGAAGGAATTCGCATACGTTTCCGTAATGTTGGCAATCTTTTTAACTTAGCCAGGCTCAAGGCTCGTACCAAAGTTTCTTACGCACTGATCACTGAGATTGTCTATGCAGATGATCTGTGTTTTGTAACTGATTCCCCAGAAGGCCTGCAACGACTTATGGCCAATCTACACAAATCCTGTCGAAATTTCGGTCTGAAGATTAATGTCAAAAAGACGGAAGTGATGTCTTTAGATGTCCGTGGTCAAGAGACACTGACCATTAAACTCGGTGAGGACGTACTAAAGCAGGTGAATACATTTCGCTACCTGGGGAGCACTATAACATCAAAGTGCGACCTTGATGCTGAAATCAACAGTCGGATCGGTGCCGCAGCCGCGGTATTCGGCAAACTGGATCGCAAGGTTTTCAGCTCACATGACCTGAAGCTGGCTACTAAAATAGACATATATAGGGCTGTAGTATTGCCGAGCCTGCTGTACTCATCGGAGTCATGGACGGTTTACTGCCGCCATATTCGAGCTCTGGATCGTTTCCATATGAAATGTCTGCGCAAAATATTGAACATCCGTTGGTCTGACCGCATCCGAAATACGGAAGTGTTGCGAAGAGCTAACATTATGGGGATCGAGGCCTACCTCATGCGCAGACAGCTCCGCTGGTGTGGACATCTATCACGAATGGCGAATAAGCGTACAGCAAAGTGCATCTTTTTTTCTGAACTTGAGGAGGGCAAGCGTAAGCATGGCGGGCAACTCCTCAGGTATAAAGATGTGCTGAAGCGCCATATGAAAAAGTGCGATATTGAGCCTTCAGAATGGGAACAAATGGCTATTCGACGACCAGAATGGAGGACGTTGGTAAAGACCAGAGTCAAAGACTTTGAGGACAAACGCTGTTCCGAACTGGATGCTAGACGCGATGAATTAAAAGCACGCCCACCTTGTGCCATACCATACAATTTTTGCAATGGTGTACTGACCTGCCCACATTGTGCGCGAACATTTAGTAATAAGATCGGCTATGTGAGCCATGCACGAGCACATCAACGACAAATGGAACTGTAAAACGGAGAGTAAAGAGGTCGCCGTGGCCGAAATCGGTCGAGGAACATATAGACTATCAAAAACGATAGAAGAAAAGTAAATGTTTGTTTAGTAAAATTTATTTTCAAAAATTATTGAAAAATAAATTCAAAAAGTGTATGTCGAAATGAAATTTGAACTTGAAGTGAAAAAATACGAAGCTCGCAATTCACCAACCCGGCTATTTTGACAGCTATGTTGTAAGCCAAATAACATGTAAGCCAATACATATTAATGTAAAAACATAAAACCATAGCAACAGTATTTTGGTCGCTATGGTGACTCGTACACAGCTATGTACACGTAGGTGACAGTAGAGCAGTTACGGAAATTCGTGATTGATCACCCCCTGTATAGGATAGCACAATAATATATAGTTTTTATGTTAGCCCGACCTTCAGCAATAATATAATGGTGTCAAATCTTAACACCGCGATTCAGAAAACGACGAAATTTGCAAAACGCCATCTATCGGAATTGTAATTTAGCTGTCAACATTAGTTCTATTTTTTGTCATAAGATGTCGTTGCTAGAACTACACTGAATTGCGTAACGTAATTATTTTACTTCTTGAATTCACTAAATTAATCATATCTTTTGGTGGAGTGAACCGATTTTGATCAAACAAAGACTAAGTTATACCTCAAGTTGCGTATAATTTTTGTGTATAAACATTGTCTGCATTGAGTTCGTAGATTTTACGTGATGCGCGCACATACAAACAGACAAACAGACAAACAGACAAAAATTACAAAAATGATGGAAATGGGTTCTGTTAGTTACCTTTTCACACCCTGGCTATTTTTTTTTTCAATTTCTTCAATGTACAAAAATGACTTTTCTACAGATTTATTATATGTATAGATAACTTCGAAATTTTGAAACTTTTTTTGGATTCCATCTTCAAATCTAAAGGAATGGTTCTTATTGAACTTAATATTGTTAAAAATCCTTAACGTTGTTTTGCAATAAAATTTGAAGAGTTTCCTCTATTTCGCCAAGATTCCTTCATCATTACCCAACTTGGTAACTACCATTGGGACCATTTGGGAAGTATACCCGTTTCAACAAAAAATGATTTTTTGTAAACAGTTAATAAATGACGAATCTATGCGCGAACGAACATAAAAAAATACAAACATTCTAATTAAGAACCTCCTCCTTTTCCAAAAGTCCGTTAAAAATAGAAAACTTCCATTAAAACGTTTAGTAAAAAGCTTTTTGATAGATGTGTAAATGAAACTATCAGAACGGCACAAGCTGTTTCGAAAATATGAATTTTCATTGGCCTCTAGCTGAAAATGGTCGAAGCTTCCCGATTCGAAATAATATTTTAGCGACATCTTCCGAAGAAAATACAAATATTTTTTAATTAAAAAAAAAACCGCCTTCAAAAAAACAACAATAAAAAACGGGAACTAAAAAGCAAAAAATAATAAACAATTACTTTCATACATAACATGCTAACCTACCTATATTTATAATCTATTCTAACCTACGATTAACCAATAATAAAATTTACAACTTTTTTGCTGTCGGTGCCAAGCGCCAACATAATTAATTTCCAATCAGAACATGATTCCTTATCATATGCCGGAATTCTACAGAGTTTTAGTTTTGTTTCGATAGATGGCGTTGTTCATTTAGACACTATTCCTGAATCGCGCTATGGTTTCGTTACCAACATTTCTACAAGTAAGGTGGCTACACAACTATGCATTACGTTCACGTGACTCGAAATCTCTTGGTTATTCGTCGAACTCGTTGTATTGATGCGTTGTGTGATTTATGTTTTCTTTCGTTAAGTCATTGAGTAATTGATTTGTAAAGTAGAAGTGTATTACACTGTTATCATTAGTGCTACACTTACTTTGTGTCTGTGTCTAATTATAAAGTAAATAAATAGTAATTTAAATATTTTAGTTGTTTTCTCATTTGATTTATTAAAAAAATCTAGAAGCTGTGGAATTAGTTTTTTTCTTCTTTTAGTCCTAGTCTGTAAGTGTTTAGTAATTTTTTGGCCATTGCTTGGCACCGACTGCAAAAAAGTTGTAAATTTTATTATTGGTTAATCGTAGGTTAGAATAGATTATAAATATAGGTAGGTTAGCATGTTATGTATGAAAGTAATTGTTTATTATTTTTTGCTTTTTAGTTCCCGTTTTTTATTGTTGTTTTTTTGAAGGCGGTTTTTTTTTTAATTAAAAAATATTTATTTTTTTATTTTTAGTGGTGTAAATATATTATAGATTTGGGAAAAAAGAACTTTTCGAAGGGACAAGTTTATGTAGCTCTCAGCAGAGTCAAAACTTTGGAAGGAATAGCTCTATCTGATTTAAAACCCTCTAAGCTGTTAACTAAGCCCCACGATGAACGAGCATTAGCAGAAATGCAAAGGCTGAGAAATCTTGTTTCTGATGAAAGGTAGACCAGTACATACTTGTGCTTTCTTACATGATTTTCTTCTTAATGTATTTTTTTAATTATTTATTGTAACAACATCTCGTTAACGTCGTAAAAAACGTTTAGCTTTTCAGTGACTACACATATACCTATATTAGTGATAAACATAGTTGTTACTATCCGCATTAGTGGAAAGTTCTCATCAATACGAATAATATAAGCCCAAACACGAAGTAGTTTACATATTCAGCTGTCGAGTTCCTTCGACCTTCTCTGGTCTCCATCATCAGATCAGCTCCAAACCTTCACTGTTGCAAAGGTCTCGTCAATACGAACATAATAAGCCCAAACACGAGGTAGTTAAAATGTACCGTTGCTGAGTTCCCTCGACCTTCTCTCGTCTCCATCATCAGGTTAGATCCAAACCTACACTAGTGAATAGTGTTATTAAACATACACCTGAGTATTAAGTTTTTACCCTATGCATGTCTACAACTTTCCAAAGTTGCCCTCGATTTCTCAGGGTTCCCATCATCAGATCCTGACCTGATGACAATGGGACCACCTGGAAAGTATACCCTACCAAATAAAAAAACAATTTTGCAAATCGGTCCAGGCGTCTTCGAGTAATCGGTGAACATACATAAAAAATAAAAAAAAAAAAAAAAGATCCCGACGAATTGAGAACCTCCTCCTTTTTTTTGAAGTCGGTTAACAAATATTGCAGCACCATTTTCGATATTACAACGATCACTGCACTTTGTAACCTATTCCTTTAAATCGAATTTCGAAATAGTGTACCTTCAAGTCATATTGTTTTTACAGGAAACTATATAAATGTATTTTATCACATAACTGTTTCATAAACTTAAAAAGTGTTCAGCTACAATCTTGTGGAGAAACTTTGTAGGAAGCAAATTGCATCTTAAGTTCTTCATTTACTGAAATTTGAACATTCATTTCGTGAGTTTAAGATTTATTATTGTGTAATAAGAATTTAAGAAAATACAAAAATTTAAGTTTTATTTTCAGTAATGGAAATTCAACTTTTTTAGTGACTGTTGAATTCAATTTAAAAATACCTACTTATATTAGTAATTCTGTTTATTATTTTGTAAATTGACTTTAAAGAGACAAAATAAAACTATTTATATTTCAAAGATATCAGTGAAATCTATATTCAAACAACATTGCCTTCGTCTTTTCCATAAATAATTTATAAGACATAAAATTACGCAAGTTTTTTTCATAAAACTCAAATGTGTTTTTTTTATTAAAAAAAATCGTAATTCCTCGCATAACCATTAATGTTTCTATTCCAAATTAATCGACGCTATCTATCAAGCTGCCATTTCACACAATTACATGTAAAAGATATTCGTCAAACCAAATTCAAATAACAGTATTGCTTAAACTTATCCCACTACAAATTGTCCAAATTACGGCCTATTTCCGAGATTTGCTTTGAAAACGGACAGGTTATTTTAAATTCAAGTCGCGAGCTACGACCACACAGGGATTGGACGCTAGTGACATGTGCTTATTGTATTTTCACTGAAAGCACTACCGGGGGCTCAACCTAACCACGAAACTCTAACATTACACTATTCTCGTTGTGCGAGCGAGACAAAGCTACATCATTGTAGAGCGCCATCTCCCTTCCGCATTAATGATAGTATTGTGTGAGGATGTCGGAGTGCTGGCGCTCTTTCAACAAGATTTATATGGGAATGGCTCAACGAAATTGTTTTATTTAGATAAGTACTTGGGTTTGTGTTAGCAGCTAGAGATTTTATTGGACAGTTGAGTATCTATCAACGTTTTATCGCTTATTTTATTCGTGTTAAATTTAAGTGTGAATGAATTCTATTTTAATTTGATGTTATATTTCAAAGAAAAGCGATGGAAATTGGCAAAGCATTTGCTTTTCCTTAAGACGAATGATCAATGGCCCATTTATTCTACAAGGAATAAATGGATCAGTCGTATCATGTGTAGGGGTACAAATACTGATTTCATTCACAAAATGTCTTAAATTACGTTTTTAATAGTCTTGTAGTAATGAAGATTTTATCAAAATTTTATCAATTGATTATAAAGGGCCTGTTGGTCTAGTGGTTGAAGGCCTTGACTGCTAGACCGGACGTAGTGGCTTCGATTCCCACAGAGCACAAATGTTTGTTTGATGAGCACGATCGTTCTGTGTCTAAGCGTAATTTATATTTAATGTGTATGTATTTAGAAATATGTAAGTATGATTTATCATTACTTTAGTACTCTTAACACAAGTTTCTCTAGTGTTTCTTATGTTGAGGATTATTTATATTTATTTATGGCAAAATCACGGCGAAACCGAAGCATTTATTACTTTAAAAAGAACTGTTATACAATAAAGATAATACAAATTCATAAATAATTAATATAAATCGTAAATAATGTACATAATTATCCACAAAATGTGTAGTCAAACTATTAATTCAGTTAAACTACAAATTAGCATTTGTGACGCAGATACTTGACACAAGTTTCAACTGGCAAGTTAAACAGAATCCAGATATCTCTGCTGAGTTCAGTTTTCCAAGAGCAATACTGCCAGTCCTTAGTTATAACACAGAAGGACAACTTGGAATAGACCTTGAAATTCACTGACAAAATTTTCATGACTGACTTTTTTATGCAGATGTAATGAATGAACATATGAATGATCGTATTGAATGCTAATTGACTAAATATAATGAGTCCGTCGAATAGATTTCCAAAAGACATTGGATACGTATCTACTATCAAATCAATAAAAAAAGACAAAGTTATAACGAATCAAAGATGGTGAATCGCCCGAAAGTGCGTGTAGTGACGTCACTTGAAATTAAAAAGTACATTGAGACGTGACGTCACACGAGATTTCACGAGATATCGTCGCCATTTTTATTTACGCGATAAAAGAAAAAATATGCGTACAAAATTATGTCGAATTCCACTTGAAGGGTTGATGATTATTATTTTAAACAACCGAGTCAGTCACGTACCCAATTGTACTGATATGATTGCAGACATATTAGTTAAACATAAACAATTAGCTACTTAGGTCAAATAGGCAACAGTCATATTGTTATGGACCAGTAAAGTAAGTTTTAAATATAACAGAAACTAAACTCTGTTGTACTAAATATACTGCTTGAATAAATTATTCAAGTCATATTTATCTCACTAACATGTTGATACTTGTAAATAAATACCTACTGAGTGTTTATTTTACACTGTCAACATTCGCCCGGTCCTATCTGACGTCACAAACAGCCTGGAGTCTATCTTAATTAACCCGGAGAGCCCGATTATTAATTCCCAGCAATTTAGCAGTTGGAGGAATCCCATCGCACCATCGCCGATTATAAGAAGATCGGCTACAGTGTATACACTCCCTTATGGTTAGTTAAGAGTATATGGAAACTGACGAACGTGATTTAAAATGAATTTGTATAGACTTGATATTTGTCTTCTCAAAATAATTAATTGTTGAAACTCGGACTTAGAAAGATGAATTGAAGCAAGATAATTGATAATATTTATTAGTCTGTGACTGTTTGTCATATCACCATCAGGCGTCTATATTGATTTTTATGAAATTTTGGTATTGAGATTATAGCATCCTAGATAAGCTACTCTACTTTGCAGTGATAACCATCATCCACGCAAGTGTAACAGTAACCATGTATAATTAAATGTGTGTTATTTGACAGTGCATATGAAACTATTTCATGTTTCTAATTTTCTTCATAGAACCTGTACCAATACCCTTCACCAATAATCTTTCCTCCAAGCTGTGTGGCAGACTGGCGGTTGGCCCGCAGGACTGCCAAATCAAATTTTAATGTCTCGAGTTCGATCTTCATGGCCCGCACTAACTTTCGAATGTTGTGTGCGTTTTAGAAAGAAATATCACAGTTTCCGTGTTTCGGAAGATACGTAAAAATGTGGGTCCTGCGTCTAATCTCTCTCCACTCGTGTTGTATTGCCGTCCCACCTAATTATAAGAGTAAAGAAATAGAGAGTGCACCTGTGTTTGCGCACACGCTTGTGTCCCGCGTAGCTGGCTGGTGTCATTGTAACACTAGCCACCGTGGCTTTCATCGGTCCTGATATTATCATTTACAATCTTCCCTATGCCAATAATACCTACTATTTAATTCACCTGCCGACGTCACAACGTCGGAATGATTAGACAAGTTTTAGTTCGGTCCCTTTCGTCGTGACGTAGCTGTCTTGCTGTCATTAAGTTGTCTCAACTAAAATTTATGCTGGATTTTGCATAACTTAAGAGCAAAGTTACTTAAGTCAACCCTGTCTGTTGTGATACTGTTTGGCTTTACTATTTGTCTTGATTTTGATAGTTTATTTTTGAAATGGGATACTGGTAGAAGCATTGTACAAACTGCGATGTATAGATAGGTATGTCATACATAAGAATATTTATCTCATGCCCATAAATTAGTGTTTAATAACAGATTCATAACTGTAATTTCAATTTTCTATCGACCGGCCCCGGCCTCGCTCGGGTGCAATATATGCAATATTATAACGTGGGTTTACGGATTACGTTCTCAAATTATATTACTCGTTTTCGACCGTTAAAATTATACAAGAACAACTAAATAATTCACATTTCCATAAAAGGCTTGGAAGCCTAGTCTAGAATGGAAACACGAGAACTTTCAAAACCTACCTAAATCCTCAATTTAATTTCAGTATATTACAAACTAAACTAGGTTCTGATATTGATAACAAATAGCCTTTGTGATTAGTTCTAGGTTATGAACAGTTTCTGATTAATTTTACAATAGGATTGGTAAGTTTATTCTATTTGGAGAACGTTTATAATATTTGTGAAATGGAATTATATATGCAATTAAGTCGGTTACCCCCTATGTGACATATAATATTTTACATCTTATTTTACATGGATAAATTGTACAAATAATTTGATAGATGTATGAATTGATCCGGGGGCCTACCATCACGCCGTAAAGAAATAGTATTGCATTTGTGGAAGAGAGACGCCATTCTACGCTCTTTATTTTCTCTCTACCCAGTGGAGGGCATTAACACGAGGGCGTCGCTGTGCATGCAACAAGAAACAACTCAACTGTCTGTCTGTCAAAAGTGATGGCTTTTCACGGCCACGTTTGACGTATTTTACGATGGAGTAGTTCAAAAAATCTTGTAGCGAGCAGATATGAATCACTACATAGTATAAAACAAAGTCGCTTTTTCTGTCATGTGTGTTGTATGTCCCTATGAACGCTCAAATCTTTAAAACTACGCAACGGATTTTGATGCGGTTTTTTTTAATAGATAGAGTAACTCATGAGGAAGGTTTTTATGTATAATAAAAGACAAATACTGTTATTTTTGAGGTTTCTAATGTGATGTCGCAAATAATTACATTTTTTCCGCTTACATTGCAAACGCAGGCTGAATCCTACGAGATTTATCAAAATAATGTACTAAGTATTGTACACAATGAAAAGGTCTACAGAAAACTCCGCGATGGTATATGTCTATCTCTTATGGATATCCCACAATAACATTTTTTTGTCATTTACTTTTTACGACAAATAATGACTAATATTCGAAGCGATTTTAACTAATATAGCATTAATCCTTATCCAATTAAATACCTTAAATACATTGTTGATTTAATATAGATCTATTTGGCCTTTTACAGCATCTGATTTAAATCAATATTTTTGAAGATGTACAGATTTAAAAATTGCGGAACGTAGCGTTTACGGCGACGCGGCGCGCGGCGCGGCGGCAGCGTGCCTATAAATAGCGCGTCGGAGGCCGCGGATTTCCTTATAGCACATTGAATTTAGCAGCGATCGGACGCGTTATCGGAGTTTTGTAGCGAGGAAAATAACAATACTTAATAAAAAAAACGTGCTTTTCAGCGCGACAACGTATCAGTAATTAGGTAATTTACAGTATTTACAGTAAGTAGGTAATTTACGATAAATAATTGTATGATAGCAGTTTTTAAAAATAAGATCTTGGTTAAAATTAGTTAGATCAATTTCATATAACGCAAAATTATTTTGAAAAGTCGTAATTTCAGGTATGTAAGTTCAGAAAAATAATTTAATAGAATAGGTATCTTTTGTTGTTGATGTCTGTTGATTATCTTTTGTATGAAGAAATGTTTCTTAAGTATATTTAATTTAATTAAAATCGTAGTTTTAGTTGAGGTATTTCAGTTAAAAAAAAGATAACTGAAAGGAATCTTTTCTTTTTTGTTTCTGAATGGTTAGTATTTAGATAAGTATCTTTTTTGTTGATGATTGTTGATTGTCTTTTGTTTTTTGTCGAACGAATAGAAATAATTACTTTTTAAGTAAGTATTTTTAGTTTAAGTTGCGGTATTTCGGTTAAAATAGATAACTGAATAGAATATCTAGGTATCTTTTGTTCCTGAATGGTTAGTATATTTAGATATTTTTTACTGTGGCACATACTAATAATACCTATGGCAATTGTGCATAGGTACTCATATATATAGAACTGAGTAAATTTGGTGATTGTTGATTATTATTTTATTGTTTTTAGTCGAACGAATAAGTAAAATCGTTCTTTAAGTTGAGGTATTTCGGCAAAAAAAGGACTGAATAGAATAGGTATCTTTTGTTTTTTGTTTCTGAATGATAAGTATTTAGATATTTTTTACTGCGGCAGTTACTAATAATATGGCAATTTGTGTATAGGTAATCATAAGCAAACATATATAGAATTGAGTTAATTTTTGCACACAAATTATAAAGTCATGCCTGGAAGACGTCGTCGTTCGAACATAGGTCGTAGTACAGCGAATGCCAGAAGATTACGTTCAGCAAGAGATGAAGAATCGTCAACGGAACGTGAGGCTCGACTCAGTCAGCTTCGGGATAATTATAGAGCTGAGAGAGAGAGAGAATCTTCAGCAGAGCGTGAGATTCGCCGCCGTCGGGATCGAGATAGGCATACAGTGCAGAGGGACAGAGAATCGTCAGTTGAGCGTGAGGCTCGACTCAGTCAGCTTCGGGATAGACGTAGAGCTGAGAGAGAAACAGAATCGTCAGTTGAGCGTGAGGCTCGACTCAGTCAGCTTCGGGATAGACGTAGAGCTGAGAGAGAAACAGAATCGTCAGTTGAGCGTGAGGCTCGACTCAGTCAGCTTCGGGACAGATATAGAGCTGAGAGAGAGAGAGAATCTTCATTAGAGCGTGAGGTTCGCCGCAGCCGAGACAGGGATAGACATCGAATACAGAGAGCCAGAGAATCATCAGCACGAGTTACTAATTCGTGGGTAGATAAGGAAAATTCTGCCATGAATTACGATCCTTCGATTTCTTACAAGGACGATCGTATAGTATCAATAGGTACTATGTCAGTAGTGTGTGAACATTGCTTGGCGTTGAAATTCAAGGACGAATCGAAAGGCATGTGTTGCTTACAAGGAAAAGTCAAATTAGAAGAAATTCTCCCTCCACCTGAACCACTTTACTCTCTTCTTACGGGTGATCATCAAAAATCAAAACAATTCATGCGAAATATACGCCGTTATAATAACGCATTTCAAATGACCTCTTTTAAGAGTAAGCAAGTCGTTGAGCGTGGGTTTATGCCTACATTTAAAATTCAAGGGCAAGTGTACCACTTAGCTGGGAGCTTGCTACCACTTCGACCCGATGATCACAAATTTCTGCAAATATATTTTATCGCAGATCCAGATACACAAGCATCTACGCGGTGCTCAAGTGTTGCACAGCCAATTGATACAGGTTTGATTAGATCTCTCCAAGATATGTTACATTCTCATAATTGCTACATACAGTCTTTCAAAACTGCGATTGAGAGTGTTCCAGCAGATACTCCTGACTTTAATGTCGTAATCCATGCAAATAAAGCTCCTGTTGGAGAACACAGAGGACGATACAATGCGCCTTCCACGAGTGAAGTAGCAGTGGTGATAGCTGGGCAGCAATTTGACAAAAGAGATATTGTATTGCATAGTCGTGATGATAATTTGCAAAAAATTTCAGAGTTACACAGATCTTATGACAGCCTACAATATCCTTTGATGCTATGTCGTGGAGAAGATGGTTATACCATTAATGTTTCTCAAGTTGACCCAATCAGTGGTACACCTCTCCGTAAAACAGTGTCATGTATGAACTACTATTGCTACCGTATAATGACAAGACGTAACAATTTCAACACTTTGCTTAGATATGGAATGTTAACAAACCAGTACTTGGTAGATCAATATGCGAAAATTGAATCTGAGAGATTGGCCTACATCCGTAATAATCAAACTAAATTGAGAGCTGAAAATTACGTTCATCTTCAGGATGCTTTACAGGCGAATGAACATCACAACGGCGTTGGGCAGTTGGTTATACTACCTTCATCATTCACAGGTGGACCTCGATATTTACACGAAAAATCACAAGACGCCATGACTTACGTCAGAAATTACGGCAAACCTGATTTATTTATAACTGCAACATGTAATCCGAATTGGCCGGAAATAAAAGAAAATATTAACCCCAATTTAACTCCACAAGACAGATACGATATAGTTAACAGAGTCTTCCATTTAAAAGTACAGAAGCTCCTGCACCTCATTAACAAGTGTCATATATTCGGTCCCGTGCGCTGTCATATGTATACAATAGAATGGCAGAAACGTGGCTTGCCACATGTACACCTGTTGGTGTGGTTAGTGAACAAAATTCGACCAAACCAAATTGACAGGGTTATATCAGCTGAATTACCGGATAAAGATGAAGATCCTATCCTGTACGAAATCGTAAAGAAACATATGGTGCACGGCCCTTGCGGGACTTTAAACCCGCATTCTCCATGTATGCGAGATTCTAAATGCAGCAAAAAATTTCCGAAGCCGTTCCAAACTCAAACAAGTACTAGCGATGACGGATATCCCAAATATCGTCGACGATCGCCAGAACAGGGTGGGCAAAATGCTACCGTCCGAAACTGTGATATTGATAACCGATGGATTGTTCCCTATAATCAGCTCCTTTTGAAAATTTTTGATGCTCACATCAACGTAGAGTTGTGCAATTCGATAAAGTCAATCCAATATGTTACTAAGTACATTAACAAAGGCAGTGATCAAGCCACTTTCAGCATACAATCACCAAATGAAGTGGAAAAATTTCAGTCTGGACGTTACATCTGCAGCTCTGAAGCTGTATGGAGGATTTTATCATTCGAAGTGCACGACCGGGCTCCCACAATTGTTCACCTTGCAGTTCATTTAGAGAATGGACAAAGGGTGTATTTCACTGAGAACAATATACAAGAAGTTGTTAATAACCCGCGGGATACAACATTGACAGCATTCTTCAAGTTATGTGCTCAAGATGATTTCGCGAAAACACTGACATATGACAGAGTTCCAAGTTACTATACATGGAACCAGAGCTCTAAAACTTTTCAACGGCGAAAACAAGGTACTGCGGTTGATGGTTTCCCCGGAGTAAAAAAAACGGATGCTCTTGGCAGAGTCTACGTGATTCATCCCAACAACAGCGAATGCTTTTATCTGAGAATGTTACTGCATATTGTAAAAGGCCCGACATCTTTTGCACACCTAAGAACTGTACAAGGTGTTGTTCACAATACTTATCAAGCAGCATGCAAAGCTATGGGGCTCTTGGAAGACGATTCTCAGTGGGAAAACACATTATTAGAAGCAGCTGTTTGTAGTTCAGCTACATCATTAAGATATTTATTTGCCATCATAGTAGCGTTTTGTCAAGTAACTGATTCTGTTAATCTATGGAATAAGTTTCAAGAAAATATGGCCAGTGATATTCTCATTCGGCGACGGCGAGAGTTAAACTCAGATGATGTGCAATATGATCAAAACATGTTTGACGAAGCATTATTTAAATTGAATAAAGTAGTGCAATTACTTTCGGGTAAATCGATCAAGGATTTTGGGCTGCCGATGCCAGCTAATACTACTAACTCAGATTTAACTAACAGTGCCGAATACACAAGAGAAACATCATACGATCAAACGAGACTTTTACAAGATATAGCTCAAGATGAGCCACGATTAAACATCGATCAGAAAAAAGTATTTACTGCATTACTATCAACAATTCAGAACAATGAAGGGAAAATGTTTTTCCTTGATGCCCCAGGAGGTACAGGAAAAACATTTTTAATCAATCTGCTTTTAAAAAAAGTAAGATCTACCGGAAAAATTGCGTTGGCTGTTGCGTCATCCGGTATTGCCGCTACGCTTTTGGAAGGAGGCCGAACCGCACATTCTACATTCAAACTTCCGCTGAAAATCGCCACCGATGATAATAACAGCGTCTGTAGTGTTTCTAAACAGAGCAACACAGGAAAATTGATGAGGGACTGCTCATTAATAGTCTGGGACGAAGCTACTATGTCAAACAAAGCGTCTGTGGAAGCTCTGGATAGGACAATGCGCGATTTGCGCAACGTAAATTCACCTATGGGTGGATGTACAATTCTGTTCTCTGGAGATTTCCGTCAAATCCTACCAGTTGTGACTCGAGGAACACGTGCTGACGAAATAAATGCTTCCCTAAAAAGATCCAACCTTTGGCCACATGTCAATAAATTAGAGCTTAAAACTAATATGAGGGTTTCGTCATATTCACGTGAGAACAGGCTATTTCCAGAGCTACTGCTAAAAGTTGGCAATGGAGAGTTAACACAAAGTGAGGGAAGGATTAACCTAGAAAACCTTTGTGTTTTGATAGACAATATCCAAGAGTTAGTCAACAATGTCTATCCTGACATTAATAACATAAGTTCTAAGACAATATCTTGGTTTAAAGAAAGAGCAATTCTGTCACCAAATAACGAACAGGTAGATAAGTTAAATAACTTGATTCTTTCAAAGATTGATGCGCCGACGAAAATATACTACTCGGTCGACACTGTTATCGATTTGGAAGAAGCTGTTCATTTTCCTACAGAATTTTTAAATTCTTTGAACCCGTCTGGACTCCCTCCTCACAAAATGGTGCTGAAAGTAGGTTGTCCTGTTATTTTACTTAGAAACCTGAATCCACCTAAACTATGCAATGGCACGCGTTTGCTGGTAAAATCTCTGAAAACTTTCACAATAGAGTGCACAATACTCACAGGATGTGGTACCGGAGAAGATGTATTGATTCCCCGAATCCCTCTGATACCATCGGATTTACCCTTCCAATTTAAACGTTTACAGTTTCCGGTAAAGACATCTTTTGCAATGACCATTAATAAATCACAGGGTCAAACCTTCAACGTTGCAGGCTTAGATTTGAGCGTTGACTGTTTTTCACATGGCCAACTGTATGTCGCTCTTTCAAGAGTAACCTCTAGAGAAAACATGTTTGTATTGTCTAATGACAAGAAAGCTGTGAACGTTGTATATAAAGATATTCTGTAATATATTAATTATTATTGTAAAATAAATAGGTAAAAATGTAAAAAAAAGTAAAAATGTAAAAAAAGTAAAAATGTAAAAAAAAGTAAAAATGTTAAAAAAATGTTAAAAAAAGTAAAAATGTAAAAAAAAGTGAAAATATTGTGTATAAAAGATATTCCAAAGATAAGGAAAGGGGAATTGTTTTAAGTACTCCAAAAACGCGTGCGGGCTACGGGCAGTAAATGAATAAATCAAATCTACTGGATTGATTTTATCATTTTTTCAGTGAGTTACATATTTTAAACCCGTGCAAAGCCGGAGCGGGCCGCTATGTTTTTTTATAAACAACGTTCACAGTTTTTCTGTAGCGTATTTAGTATATCAGCATTGCACCCGTGCGAAGCCGGGGCGGGTCGCTAGTAAAAGTATAATTAGAATAAATAATAACTGAAAAACGACCCTAAAAGAAGAAAATCTACGTCCGTTCCTCATTGTCCTACCCGTTTTTTTCATTTTTCGAGGTCGGGTCAACTCACACTTTTGCGCCGGGCTAGTCTGTCCTGAGATGTCTTTTCTACTAGGTGGACTTCCTTAAGATCTCTTTTTTTGTATTTTGGAATTGGCCCCTATCTATCTTCTCTTAATTTTAATAAAAATGTATGTATGGAAAGGAAATCCTCATACGTCAGAAGAATAAAAATTAACCTTTTTAATCCGGTTGTATTACATAATCAGATAAACCAATTGAGACTGCAAATAATGACGCTGATTTAAAATCGCAAAGTTAAAATTTTCCATTATTCCAATTACTGGTTTGTTCATCCCAAAAAATGACAAATTATAATAAATTGACGACCGTTTACCGGGTCTGTTAATTAAATAATGGTTGTAAGCCTCGTAACAAATTATGTGCTGATTAAAAACTCATTATCATTCAGTAATTATATGGATAGGGAAATTTGTAGGTTTGATTTTTTTCATGGATTTGTAAATATTGAGCACGTTATTGAAATAGGTTGTTAAACTATACATCGTTTTTGGTAAAAGGATGGTCAAGAAGAAATCTCGTATTGTATTAGAAACCAATTATTTTTATTCGTTTAGGGTCTTTTTAGAACAATGAGTTTTTTTTGTCATCATTTTTTTTAGAGGCTTTTTGTTCATATGGAAAAAAAAAGTTCTCATACATCATGTGCTAATCCACATTTACTTGGAGAAGGACCAATTAAGGAATAGACTTATTTTCTTAGGGATAGTAACTAAATATTCCCCAAATCTGTTTAAATACGTTGTGTATAACAAATACAATTACAATAATTTCATACCCAATATTTGCATTATACGCAGATTATTCACAAACAGAAATCATGAACAAATTTTAACTTTCATTGAATTATACTAATAACATAATGTCATATTATTTGTTAATTATTTTCAATATATTATGTAGTTAAATGTTTTGCTAAAAATTATTTCTACTTCATATCTTTTCAAACCTTTTTAATAAAAAATCTTGACAATTACAAAAAAAAAATCTGCGAAATCTGCTCTTAAGACACGACACAAAGAACATTATCCACTTTTTACATATCCTCTTTTAAATCACTACAGAGTGGTAAGTGCATATCGCCTGCAGCATCCCATGACCTATATTCTTACACTCGTTTAAGGAGCTTCAGAAATATAGCTCACAATCTATAGCCGTGATAAGTAACAGAATTGAATAAAATTGGTGATCAAATAAACCAATGTAACACGCTATTGTCATAGGTATGTACCTATTGTGTTTTTCCACACATGAATAGTGACAAAGGACGAGCCCACGAGTGATATTATATAAAAATTTACAATACGTACTCTACAGTCTATAATTATTTCGGTCAGTCCGTTTTATATAAAAACCGAAGTGTGGCAGTCTAAGGCTCCTGGACTACAAGCTAACATCGCTTCATTCATTTATAAATAGCTCCAATTAGAATAACATAACAATTAATGTTCTAATCCCGTATTAGGGAGGAAAACTTACGTGTAGACGACATAGAAACTGCTCCATAAGCCTTTCAACGACGCTACTATTGCATAGAGCCCGATAACGATCAAATCTGGAGGAGCTTGTTCGCACTTTAGACTGCCTTTATCTACGTAGTTACATGGGATAGAGTGGTTGTGTTATTTACGGGCCGGCCCGGCCTTTGTGGTGAGCGAATAAGCTTTTGTTCTCGCGTGTACCTATCTAAATCACACAGTACAATCGGTAATGTTGCACTTTTTTGTTTACCTGTACATCGTTGGAACAAAAAACTATCGTGAAATTAAAGCTGTTATTTAGCACGAGCTTTTGTCTTTTGTTTGTTTAATTTCACACTATTCTGTTCGTGTGCTTTACATGCTTTGATAGTGGTCGGTGGTTTCATATTAAGCTATCCTTTGTATATTCGCCATGAGGCAATGAGCAATTACTAAGTGAGATGTATGTATTAACACAGATATTGTTGAATGGTTTCTATGAAGAGAATAATAGAAGGTCTATAGAAACAAGTGCATCGCATATTTTTCAAATCGCATGGAAAACCGAATAAAGCTATATTTTACTACACCAAACATCCGTTACTTTATGTATAAAAAAGTAATCATAACGTCAAATAGCACTTACGCAAAAATATGACAAAAGACTACACCAAACTGTAAATTCAAAAAGTGCGGACCTCGAAAACCGCCCGAATCCTAGAATATTTCCAACAACTGTTTACCCATAAAGTGAGCGGAGAACTACCCTAGCAAACATTCTGCTCTCCAGAAAATTATTGGCAACATGTGCGCAGTTTAAAGGCTTGAACCATCGTGCAAGTGTTTCAGTGATCATGCAAGCAATCAAATAGATTTATTCCCTTCGAGGCGGCTATGTAGTCAGTCGTTCCTCAGATAAACAACTGCCTTCTAGACCTACTAGTTTAGTACTATTTTGAGGCAGAATTCCATTTGGGAATTATATTATACGTGTACATTAATGAGTTGTGTCGTAAATTACTTGGATCGACTGTTTTATGGGATGGATGAGAATTTGTTATTAGTGTTCGTCAATTGATTAAAGAGTGATATGAACCAAGGAATATGTATAATAAGTTTAAATGGTAAAAGACTGAATAAAAATTGTGTTTTACTTAGGAAGTTCTGAGTACTTAAAGTTACTTTGAGAATTAGAAAGTAAAGCTCAAGTTAAGTCCCAAAAAGTAGGCTGGAAATAAGAGATTAGCTCAGATAGGAAGTCTCAAGGTCGACCTTTAAAGACAGTTAAAGAAAAAACACTTCCAACTTTCACAATTTATTCTTAAACTTTATAGAAACTGATAAACCACGAATGAATCGTAATTAAATAATTGTACTTTGATACTGGCTGGCTTTGCGGTGTTACCTGGATAAAAGGTAACCTCTGTGTTTATCCAGGGTGCATTCGAATAAATTAGCCCAAAGGTTTGAGCTTTAAAGAGCATCAAACAACCATAATTAAACTTTCAAGTTTATAATATTAATATATAAAAATATTTCAGTACAAAACAGTTGTAGCATATATAAATTAACGTAATTATACTTGAAAATATTAATAATCATTCTGCAAGAAACCCTCTGTGAGTGAAGAAGCCCACTGGTCTGTATCTTAGACCATTTCCACTCTAGCTGCGCCGGGATTAAAAAACAAACAATTACTAGAAACAACTAAACGAACACAACCAACCCAAAACTGTTAGTTTCCATGTGAAACAAGGCTTTAGTACTAACAGTTCACAATCGCAACACGATCCTCAACCTGGTACAAACGCTACCCGCATATTCCAAACGAATGCTTTTACATTCGATTCATGCAGAACTCAAGCTAAAAGGAACTCAATTGCAGAGAAGTGCACATACCGAGTTCTTTAGCACACAATCTATATGCACAAAGTTCGGAAGCACCAAACTTGGAATATGGAACGTAACTGAGTTCCACCTGCGCAGTTTTCTGTACCAACACCCGAAATCTCGCATCCTTCCAAGTTTTTCGTTTGTATGTCTTTTGCTAAAGGTTTGTCACAAACATATCTACTTTTTAAAAGAGTTCTTTAACCTTTTTGAAAGAAGACTTTCAAAGATGCAGAATTTAAGTAAGGAATACTTTAAATTTTATGCTGTAAACAGGTGGGAAAACCTATTACGCGGATCCATTGGGATTGCCGGACCATTAACGATGCCTTTGAGATTCGGAATTTCTTGTTAATATTACACTTAGATTTAGGCACCTACAATGCAGAAATAACCTAAAAGTTAAAGCTTTGGATACGTTTCAAAGACAAACAAAACTATTTACCGTAACTAGCATAAACCAATTTCACTTTTATAACTTAAAAGCCTTTCTATTGTAAATTTAACAAATAAACTTCAACAATTGTACATTCCAGTCTGTTATACTCAGTCTTGAAAATCCGTTTATTCGCTTAATCGAACGTCGTAAAAAGTTGTTCGAGTATTGACTTAATGGCCATAGTTTCGATCGTAAAAAAACGCTTGTCACTGCGATTAAATAGATAGAAGTGAAAGTGGATAGCAGCGTGTTTAGTTTTATATAAATCACACGAAAGTTAAGTTAGAGTTAAGTCAGTTTTTGTATGAGTCAAAATATTAAAGATAACATTTATACTCACACTAGAAGGGAACACTAGTATATAGTTGTAGGATTTGCTTGGTTGGTTAAACGCGCTGATCTCAAGATCAATTGGCATTGAAAAAATGTTTTTGTTGAATAGATATTTCTCAATTAGGGCACATAAAATTTGCATCTTTGCTCTCGACAAAAAGTGAAAGAGTAGGTACATCCGTCCATCTAAATCTTATACCGTACTAAAAAACGACTCTAACACTAATTGAACACAAACAACAGGAATTGAATCCTTGTGTCGCGGGGATTTCACAGACATATTCACATATACAAATACACCCAGACTCACATTATTAATACAATTAAACAATATTTTAACCCTCGATATTTACCGCCAAAGGCGCTTTCCCAATTTGCAATCACCGAAGAGTAAACTGCAAACATTAAACGTTCCAACAACATTCAGTGAAACCTATGCTTAACTTAAAACTAACGTAGTAATTTAGGTCCCTATTCAAAGTGTATGAAACAGCTCTGTAAATTGTAAAGCCAAAGCGAGTTATTAAATCCATGTACACACAAAGATTCTAATAACGGGAGCGGATGCAATCCTCTGTTTAGGTACACTGCTACACTTGTTTGTGCAAGTAAACGGATAAAGAAACAATTTGCAAGTTTATGTCTTAGAATAATTATTGTTTATCAGAAGAAAATTATGATATTTTTGTTCTTTGGTAGTTAACTAGCTGTTTTAGTAAATCTTCGCAAGAAAATCTAGCATAACCCCTGTTTAAAGTTTCAAAAACCATTATTTACACTAGATGTACATAAGAGTATCGCTATTATTTTAATATATTTCTCAACACAAAAAGAGAATCGATGAAATAAAAGAAAACGAATTCATATCGATTTTTTACAACGAACGTAGACCTCATTCTATGGCACCATGAGTACCATGTAACAATCGAAACTTATTTATTAACTGCCTTGACATATCGAAAAACGATTCATTAGTAGGTATCGTGAAAAAGTAAAAATCTCAACTAATTGTATTGAAAATATAAGAGCCGACTGTCTGGCGTTTGACCCCAAAAACATACCTACTAATGTCTTGAGTTTCAATAAAGAATATTAGAAGACCCTACAAAACTAATTAGTTTGAAATCAAGACTCTTCGTCATCTCTAAAAATAAATTTATTTTGAACTAATGACTCGCCCCAGCCTCGCACGAGTAACATACTGGTGTTTTATATACATATAAACCGTCCTCTAGATAAATTCTACCTAGTCAAAAACAGCGTCAAAATCCATTGCGTACTTTCAAACCAGACAAACAGCGGGAAGCGGCTTTATTCTTTCCATGTCATAGATGGACAGACAGATCCATCTGCTATAGCAATACTTCTGTTGCACACTGCTTGATGGTTCCAAAAAGAATTAAAATTCTCTCGTCGATCGCACACAAGTGTCGCATCCAGCAAACATTTACATGAGTGAAGAGCACCTGACACGTCATAGCCAAATCTCTAACCTCTATTAACGTCCTAAAATCCGCAAAGCTTAATTTCTTTGCACGTTCCTGGTCCCTCTGAAAGTCGTTTCGGCAAAGTAATTGCTTATGAGTGGAAGCGGATAAACGAAACGAGTTCCACTCTGCCGGGGCTCGTAAAATGAACTCAGGGGCTTGCATTTAATTAATACAACTAGTAGAAGTACGTGAGAGCACATCGACTGAAATGGAATCATTCCTTTTGACCGCCGAACTGGCTCTTCTCGTAGAAAAATTACCCAAATTACCACGTCCGCATCAGCGTTTTACCGACCCAAAGCTAAGTGGAATTGCACTTCACGAATTCAGTTACTCTTTCCGAACGATTCCAAACTTTCGAATCGACTGTACAAGCATACACGCTCTCCACGCGAACGTTATTTAAACAGCAACTTTAAAAATGTAAATGTGCTCTTTGGTTTTTTAATGTACAGTCGAGAACAGATGATACTTACCCGCGGAATTGTTTCCTGTAATTAGCTCTATCTACTTCAGTTACTAATAGTACTGCGCGGGACAATGCCAAAGGAAAAAGTTAAGGTCAATAGTCTTTAATTTAAAGACGGAACAAAAGGGACACCAATAATAGGAGAGACAAGAGCACGATTACAGAACGACGAAGTAGCAGCAACCTTAGATGGTATAGAGTTGTTAGATAACTATACTAGTGTGACTGTATCAATTAGGTGAGCACAGTCTGGCATATATGGCAAAACAGCAAAAACTGCTATGAAAGTAGAGTTTTCACTTAGAAACATAAACACTACATAAAATTTTCAAAACATATAAAAATCCTTCAATCTTCTTTTTTTGTGCCATGTTTTGTCAGTTATTGATTTGTCAACTGGTATCGATCAATCATTGATTTTAAAATTCTTATAAATACTGTGTTGCAACATCTCTAGATAGATCCCAACGTTTTTTCTTGAGTCGTTGTCGGTATGCAAATTGCGAATTCATTAAATGATTGTACGTCCGTCTGGAGTATTCGTTTTTTCTTTGGTGCTTGTTAAGAGTCTCTTGTCCGCTAAGTTTAATGGTAGCGTTTAGATACTCTAATAATTAAACGGCTCTAGTTTTAAAATTAGTTTATGGTCAATAATGAAATTTGCTTCATCAAAGCAAGCTAAAACAAAGCAAGTTGAAAGAAAACCTGGTTATAACTATATAATCGAAACGTCATAATTATAAGGCCTTAATTTATGGTGTCATAACTTAAAAAATATTGCTAAAATTAATCGTTGGTTTTGAGAATGGAAATCTATACAGTACATTGTACCATCTCCTTAAACAAATCGCATTCTTTTTTGATACAATAATAATCAATCAAACGTATACAAAAACTGAAATTTTTGTGGCTACACAAAAACTAGTTATATGATATATCCCGAGATGACAGATGGCTGCATTTGTCGAGGCCCGCAGGTGGCTCTACCGGCCGCAGTAAAGCAAGACTGAGCGAGACACTTCACCGGTCACCACTGGCTCAGTTCCCAACCACCTTCATTTATCATCGCCTACCAACATCAGGTACAAACGTTCACTCGTTCCCTTCGTTCAATGAATGATTGATGTCCAAAGTTTTTAGTGAAACGTTCTACAACTATGAAGTTTTTTCATAATGGCCGAGTAGATTTTCCATATCATTAGTCCCCGCAATTCCAATTTTGATTTGTATCTCGTCTCGATTACACTTTTCATAACTCATTCCGTTATTTCATGCAGAAACAATAGCTTAAGTATATCGTGATTTAATAAAGGCATTTGAATGTAAAAGCATTTCTGTAGTGCACCATTCATTGCTCTCTTCGCATTATTACGCTCACGACAAAAGAGTCAAACAGAACGTCGCGTCGAACGGACAAAAAAAAAAGCATTAAAATATTACTTTAAAAATATAAGACGACAGTGAACGGCGTGGAAGTGTAGCCGATATTGGATGAATACTAAACGAGAGCAGACTAGAATATAAGCTAATACCGGGAAATAATCATTTCCTATTGGAAAATTCTTTACGTCTGAGATGTTGGAAGCCGTTCAAACCGTCACATCACTCCGCGAAATTGCATCTCCCTTCTAATTTGTATTCAAGAACATTTGCCCTCAAGTGTTATTTGTTCATAAGGCAAGGCGTTAGACTCACGCCCCGACACTATGTCAAATAGAAAATTTAAATGATCTTGGACTGAAACGTCTTTCCACAAATCACTGTCCTTGACACGCGCTGGTCCGAATGTGGGTAATATGTCTGAAAGAATAGAAATATCTGTCGGTAAATCTTTGAAGCTTAGCCGCAGTTATATGATATTGAGAGGTGCGGAATGTTGTAGAGCTTCATACATTTCATACATTTTACTTGAAAATTGCATGTCAGTTGCAATAGGCGCGATTTTGCAGTAATTTGTGTGCTGCTTTGTTATCACCACCGTAACAAGATTTTCCTCCTATTTTTCTTTAATTTTATTAAACAACTTCTAAAACATACGCATTTAAGTACAACGTAACAGCAATTATAAAATTCGTCTCAAAAATTAAGTAGCCGCTCTACAATATACGTAGAATCAACAACGTCTATTTATTTTTCATTCGAAGGTATTCCGAACTGTAATTTGCTCAGGTCGCTGTCTCGACATTCTTCCTACACTTTGTACCTCGCCTTGTACTCTGTAGCTTCGAGTACAAAAGGCACGAGCAATCCTTAATTATTTTAACCTTATATTGTACCGTTTATTCTAAAGGGATAAATAATAGGATAAAAAGTACCTATTTTTGCATTATGTTTACTGATGCTGAGCAATATTATTGCATCATAATTGTTTTAGTTGTATACTAAAAAGTACATCCCGTCACACACTATTCATTAGTGATAATTCTCAATAGATAATTATTTAGGAACCACATTGTGTACACTCATCTGAGATATAAGCACGAAAACGAAAATAAGTAAAGGTAGAGTCACCTAGGATGCACCGGACGTACTTAAGTATCCTGGAAAGACAAGTTTACTTGCAACTGAGCAAAGGGGGCACTACTAGTCACTAGTGCTTTAGAGTAAAAACTGAAAGCTAAGGAAAAATTGCTAGTTGAAAAAAAAATGAATTTAGAGGTCCTCCAATTGTTTAAAAGTTAACTATTAAATTGATCACGAAACAGTCTTTCCTATAATTTATTCGCATTTCTAGTATAAGACTGAAACCATTTTCTATTTAGTCAATCTAGAATACCTGGAATTTGACATTATATTTACTGGGAAAATCCACCTCTTAGCTTAAAAGGTAAATAGAATTAAACATGATTCCTAAAACCCGATTGAACTAAAGTGCTAAGAAATGTCAAATCTGGAGGTATAGATAGTGAAAAAAACATTTGATACAATATAGAGAGACATTTTAAGATTGACAAAAAGCTAAGCCCCCAAAATAGAGTACATTATTGTTTAAATACAAAGCAATTACGGTAAATATACGCTAAAATATTCACAGCGCATACTAAACGCGGAATATAAAATTTAATAGACATTCCCTGGGGAATATTGCTCCGACATAGGTGTACATGTATGCCCTGCATGTTCCTTAGTTGAACGCCATCCGTCAAGTGCTATGGAGGTAAAGCTTGTTTGCTTAAACAATATTATATCGTATTAAAATTGAAAACTTCAAATGTATTAGCACAGTCGTATTAGAATGACATTATTTATTTGACAAGTAACGTGACTTTGACTGTCAGTTTAGTAGGTACATTTAAACCATTTTTTGGTTGTCGTTAGTACTGATATCGGATTTGATAACGGTAAACTCTAAGCATTAGGTGAAATGTGACGAGTTTACAGCCTCACCTATTCAGGACAAGAAATGATTCGTTCAGAATCTAGTTTTCAAAAGTTACATGAATTAAACTTATTAATTTTATATATTTGACAGTCGAAATAATACGAGTTACCTTCCATTCTATGACGTATACGATTTTTTACTGTCAGTGGTTTTAATATCACCGATATGGTTTAGATAACTCATAACAACAGTTTTTTTTTTTTTTCAAGAAGTGGCAGTTTTTGGCCAATCAAAAATATTTTTTCCGCTTTTCATATCAAGTAGAATGTTGGAAAAACCCTTATATGTATATTAGTATCAAATACATAAGGATTTCGTAAATGGATAAAAACCTAAAAGAATGCAGCAAACACACAAAGTAAGTTTCACTCTACGCAAATAAACACTCGCTTTTAAATTTTCATTTTTCCACCGAGAAACTTGTTACTTTTGCGATAAACTTTTGTATTTTAATAGATGACTGTTTTGAATGTTTTTGTTTTCCTCCAGATTTTTTGCACCAGATGTTTATGCGTCGGTTGCTTTCAAAGTAATGGGAATCAAAATAAACAAGCTAAGGATTTCGGTATTTCATTTCTCAATACGAGTAAAACGAAGATCTTTTCTTCACTATTTAATGTTCTATCTGTCAAGTATTTCATGAACACTTCAGAGGTAATTTAATACATATTAAACTTTAAAAAACAATTGACTGCAGATCACAGACAATTGCGGCGGCCATCTTGTGTGTCAATAGAGAATAATGGATTTTTTAAACGGTCACTCGCTCTAGACCTTAGGTATATTCAGCCAGGAGATAGCTCTACACTATAACTATTTGGAGATAACAGCTTAAAAGTATATAATATAACATACTGGCATATTGCTGTTTTGGATACGTTCCATATTATTTATCTCAATTCGATAATGCGCTATTGATCTCTATACTAAAATGTGGACAATTCGGCAATCGGCAATCAGTAATTACATTGCACTAATATTATAAATGCGAAAATTTGCGAGTGTGTGTATTTTTGCTACTTCTTTACGCTACTAATTTTAATAAAATTATATGTGACTGTAACTTATACCCTGGACTGACATGTAGGTTATTAAAAGCTGTAGATAGTGAGTTTAGAAAACAAAAAAAAAATACCATTTTGATAGATCACAAAACCCCACCAAGGTAGACTGATCTGGAGAATCACTTTTAAAATGCTATCAGAAAATCCTTTAAGGTTATAGTCTTACTATAATGCTTTTTAAGTGGGTCAACTTCTATAGAGAGTGGAGCAGAAATTAAAAGTTCTGCGAACACTTGTGACGTTAATAATTAAGGTCGGAAGTTATCTAACCGTGCAGGGCGTCGAGTTGGTAATTGTTGGAGTAGCGAGTATCCATTAAACTATATAAGTATGTCGTAGACGGTCATGAATACGGACACTAAACGAAACGGAAGCGCGCCCTCTGGCGGCGTTCTCAGGCAACATCGTGTTGGCGCGCTTCGGCAGAGTCGTGACGTTTCGAGCGGCGGGAAAACCGACGCAACTCACTTTTTGAACGAGTCGATAAGTAGCAAGAACTTTGTCACGGAACTGTCCCCCGTTTCGCCTAGTGCCTAGTTGTGTACCTAGTATCTACCTACTCAGTGTTTGTTAATTGAAATTCGGCTTCGTGCTACAATAAAATTGTTGACTGTATTATTATAGTGTGTTCTCATTGCACGATCCCTTTCTCTGCCCACAAGATGTCTGATGGCCCGGGACTAGATCTTCACGATTCTACATCAGAAGCGGGATCAAATCGTGCTAATGAGAACGATAAACACGGTGAAAATCAGTGGCGGTTACTTTTTGAACTGCAAAACCGGCAAATGCGTGAACTGATTAGTGCCTTAAAGAATCCGAGTGCGAACAATAACGTTGTGTTGCCAGAATTCAACCCCGATAAGCAAGATTCCGACGCACGGTCGTGGTGCGTGACGGCCGACATATGCTTGGAGGGACAGGCGGTGGAAGGTGGCCAGCTAGTTATGGTGATCAGCAAGGCTCTAAAAGGAACAGCATCTTCGTGGCTATCGCAGATAACCTATCCAGGTATGACGTGGGCCCAATTCAAAGAATTATTTACGGCCAGATTCGTCAGATTAGAAACATCTGCGGCTACCCTTATTAATTTGAATAACGACAAACCGAAGGAAAACGAGAACTATGCTGCCTACGCTAGTCGTTTAGTGACATCGTTGCTTAGCCGATGGAAAAATAGCAGCATTGAGCAGATTGCGGTATCGACGGTTGTCGCTCATTTGGCACAAATCGATACTCGCCTACAACGACTCGCTTTTACGACGGAGGTAACAACGCGTCACCAACTGCAACAAGAGCTTCAGGCTTTCTCCTATTTGAAGAGGAAGGCCCCTATGGACACGCGAAACGAGACTACGAGTGAAAAACGACCGAAGTTTTCAACATCGCAGATCAAGTGTCATGCCTGTGGCAAGCTCGGGCATAAGCAGGTTGATTGCCGTACGAGGAAAATCGACGCGAAGAAACCTGCTCCTACACCGGCCACATCGAGTGGTGCTCAGCGCCAGCAGCCCAGCGGCAGCCCCGTGACCTGCTACAAGTGCGGCGTCCAGGGCCACATCGCCAGCCGCTGCACTACCGGCGGGTCCAGCGCCACAGCCCCGGCGGAAAAAACGTGTCAACCTGTGTGAGGTTGAGTCTCCGTCCGGAACATTAAATCATTTTGGTGAGTGTTTAAAATTTGATTTTGATTCCGGAGCCGAGTGCTCGTTAATGAAAGAGAGTGTAGCGAATAAATTTAGGGGCAAACGATCGAATAATATAATCTCATTGATTGGCATTGGTAATAAAAATGTATTCAGTACTTTGCAAATTTTAAGTGAGGTAGAAATTAATAATTTTAAAACCGATATTTTATTTCATGTCTTGCCTGATGCTTATTTACGTAGTGAAATTATTTTAGGCAGAGAAATTTTAAATAACGGGTTTTGTGTGAACATGACTTCAACTGAATTTATGTTATCGAGAGATAGGGTTGTGAACGCGTGTAATACGAATGATTCTTGTTTACCCACGGATAATTTTAATTTCATTGACACAGATATCCCGGCCGAAAGACTAAGCGAGCTAGTAAATATTTTAAAACAATACTCTGACTTTTTAATTAACGGTTTTCCAACTACTCGCGTGAATACGGGAGAATTGGTGATAAGAATGATAGACCCTAGTCGTACAGTTCAAAGACGCCCGTATAGGCTGTCTCCAGAGGAGCGTCAGGTTGTGCGCGATAGAGTTGGTGAACTGTTGCAGGCCAATATAATTAGGCCCAGTAGTTCCCCTTTTGCTAGTCCTGCTCTTTTGGTAAAAAAGCATGACGGGTCAGACTGTATGTGCATAGATTACAGGGAGTTGAATTCAAATACTGTCCCGGATCGTTATCCGCTCCCCTTGATTTCCGACCAGATTCCGCGACTCAGTGGTGCCAATTTCTTTACCAAGTTAGATTGCGCAAGCGGTTTTCACTTGATTCCAGTTCAAGCTGACTCTATTGAGCGCACTGCCTTCGTTACACCTGATGGGCAGTACGAGTTTTTGACTATGCCTTTCGGTCTTCGCAATGCTATTTCAGTTTTTCAGCGTGCCATCATAAATGCTCTCGGTGACCTTGCTAATGAGTATGTGGTGGTATACGTAGACGATATTTTAATCGTTTCGGACTCGATATCTCTTGGTATAGAGAGGCTGCAGGTGGTGCTTGATAAGCTGACAAAGGCTGGATTTTCACTGAACCTCAAAAAGTGTTCTTTTCTTAAGACTCGTGTGGAGTTCTTAGGGTATGAGGTAGAGGCAGGTAAAGTCAAGCCTAACGCGCGCAAGATAGAGGCTCTAGCATCTTTGCCAGCACCCCAGTCAATCACACAGGTAAGACAGTTTGTAGGTCTCGCTTCCTATCTTCGCCAGTTCGTGCCAAATTTCTCGCGCCTTATGGGTCCAATCTACAAACTCACCTCAGGAAAGTGTCCGTTTGTGTGGACGCCCCAATGCGAGGAAGTTCGGCAAAAGGTAATCGACATTTTAACCAAAAAACCAGTGCTTATGATCTTTGACCCGCAATACCCAGCTGAACTTCATACCGACGCCAGTGCAGAGGGATACGGAGCCATACTTTTCCAAACTGTGGACGGTAAGCGACATCCAATAGCCTACTTTAGTAAACGCACGACACCAGCTGAGTCGAGATACCACTCTTATGAGCTGGAGACACTCGCTGTCGTCAATGCGATAAAACATTTTAGGCAATACTTACATGGGCTAAAGTTTACAGTTATAACCGATTGTAACTCACTGAAGCTATCGTGCAACAAAATCGATCTGACGCCCAGAGTTCATCGGTGGTGGGCTTATTTGCAGTCGTTTGATTTTGACGTGCGATACAGAGTCGGTAAACAAATGGCTCATGCTGATTTCTTTTCTCGGAACTTGTTACCATCTCCCCCCGAGAAGCAACCAGCGACCAAGGTAGAACAGAAGCGCATTAATGTTGCTGAATTGTCTACCAATTGGCTACTTGCAGAACAGCAGCGAGATGAGGAAATTAAGAAATTAATTCTCGACCTGGAACAAGGACAGCTCAATGACGACGTGGCTAAGACGTATGAGGTAAGATCAGGTGTACTTCATCGCAAAGTACAGAGAAATGGCCGAACAAGATGTTTGCCCATTGTGCCTCGTGCTATGCGTTGGTCAGTTATCAACAACATCCACGACTCCCTTGTACACCTGGGATGGGAGAAAACCTTGGAGAAGCTGTATAATCATTATTGGTTTGAAGGTATGGGTCGATATGTAAGAAAGTTCGTGGACAGCTGTGTAACCTGTAAAATAGCTAAGGCTCATTTAGGTAAGGTACAGGCAGAGCTCCATCCTATTCCAAAACCTGCTATTCCATGGCATACTGTGCACATTGATGCCACTGGCAAGCTGAGCGGGAAGAGTGACAACAAAGAGTACGTTTTCGTAATGATCGATGCTTTCACAAAGTACGTATTACTCTTTCACACCAAAAGCATAGACACCAGAAGCAGCATTAAGGCGGTTAAGGATAGTGTGGCATTATTCGGTGCTCCAATACGCATAATCGCGGACCAAGGACGCTGTTTCGCCAGTAAAGAGTTCCGTGACTTTTGCGACGGTAAGAACATCGACCTTCATCTTATTGCTACAGGATCTTGTCGCGCGAATGGTCAAGTGGAGAGGATAATGAGCGTTCTGAAATCTCTGCTAACCGCAGTAGAGTGTGATAAAGATAGGTCTTGGCAGGACGCCCTAGGAGATGTGCAACTTGCCTTAAATTGCACTGTTAATCGTGTGACGAAAGCTAGTCCGTTAGAGCTTTTAATAGGAAAAGTAGCTCGTCCTTTAGATTTAATGACCAATGACAATGACGATGTCATAGATCTTGATGAGATTAGAGAGGCGGCTTCCAAGGGTATACATCAATCTGCGAGCTATAATAAGGCACGTTTTGATAGCAGTAAGGCAAGCGTGAATAAATATTCGGTTGGTGAATTTGTTTTAATTGAAAATGAGCAACGTAACCAAACAAAATTAGATGCAAAGTTTAGAGGTCCGTTTCAAATTGTAGAAATTTTAGATGGTGACAGATACGTTTTGAGGTCATTGACCAACAAGCGTACTTACAAGTATGCGCATGATCGTGTCAGGAAGATGCCTGAGGGCCAGATACCAATTGAGATAGTAAATGATGACGAGATAGATGATGAGGAACTATCTACGAGTGGGTAGCTCGATGCACAGGTTCTCGATTCGCTAGGTCCGGAGACTGTACCAGAATGCCGTAGCCGTAGCCTAGTAGAAATCGGCATCTGCTTGATGTAGTCCGTGGGTAAGCGGTAGGCGGTAGTTCTGGGTGGTACAGTCGGATCTTGCCTTGCAGCGAAGATCATAGAGTCGAGGGATGGCTCTGGCTTCCGTTGGGGAAGGGTATGTGGCAAATGTGTTTGCTAGAGCTATTGTTATAGCTGTGGACCGCGAATGTGATACCTTGTGCTTGCTCTAATTTTGATGGCTTTAATTGTGATTTTTCTGTGTAAAAATGATACTCGATTGGTACATGGTCTCAGTGATCTTTGAATTTTGGAAAAATTATTAAATCATCTTAGATTCTATTTAGATTAAGAATAGAAACTGTGGTTGCTAATATTTGCAAATAGATCTCATAACAGTCTAAGATTAATTATGAAGCTTATTATTCAAATAAAGCTACTAGAAGTGACCATAGTTTTTATTTTTGATTTTGTCTGACTCTTCCAAGTAAAGAGTTGTTTGTAGTAGGATTGGCCGAACGGAAATTGTGCTGTTCTCTTTCTACTTCAGATTAACACACGAGGACGTGTGTCTCGCAGGATGGCCGTGTCGTAGACGGTCATGAATACGGACACTAAACGAAACGGAAGCGCGCCCTCTGGCGGCGTTCTCAGGCAACATCGTGTTGGCGCGCTTCGGCAGAGTCGTGACGTTTCGAGCGGCGGGAAAACCGACGCAACTCACTTTTTGAACGAGTCGATAAGTAGCAAGAACTTTGTCACGGAACTGTCCCCCGTTTCGCCTAGTGCCTAGTTGTGTACCTAGTATCTACCTACTCAGTGTTTGTTAATTGAAATTCGGCTTCGTGCTACAATAAAATTGTTGACTGTATTATTATAGTGTGTTCTCATTGCACGATCCCTTTCTCTGCCCACAAGATGTCTGATGGCCCGGGACTAGATCTTCACGATTCTACAAGTAAATTATATTATAATGCAAGAGGGAAATTAGTATGAAATTGTTAAATAGCGGTTAAACTAAAAATCTGGTGAAATATTTTTATTTTGGTTTCAGATTAACTATGTAAATTGGCTATGTAATATTGTTTCACCTGATTTTCGGCCTTTTTTGATAACGACACTGACCTAAGTGACGCTATAAAATGTCCGTTTGTCTTTACAATCAGACAAAAATCGGGTGTTATGACATTTTGCTATGTGTTTACACTGCTATTATAGTTCTTGATATGTCATATTTTTTAATTCCTCGTATCGTTTTAAAATTAAAACATATTATATGGCATCTCATCATCTTCCTGCCCTTATCCCATTTCCTACTTGGGGTCGGCGCAACACGTCTTCTAGACATGTTGCTTAAAGTTTTGGCTATGGTTTTATAGTCGGCCGCCTGCCTGACACTAACCCTCTTTGGGAATGCGATTGTTGGTTGTTTACCCGCCACCATTCGGGTGACCCAAGGTGCTTGGTACAGTGCACTGGGTCTTAAGGTCCATTAGTCGCCTTTTACGACACCCAGTGGAGGATATGGAGTGGTGCTATTCTTTATATCCGGACACCACACGGAACATATTATATGGCATCTAAGCGTTCCTATTTCAAATAGATTTTCAACAACTTTAGTCGGCCAGTTACAGTGACCACAGCGGGGACACCAAAAAGTTTGTTTACTTAATACTCATTAAGACCTCCTACGCAACTAAAGGTCACAACCTTCGTGGTTAGTTCAGGGCGCCTACCAGAACGTAAAATGTAATATTATTGACTGTGTGGAAGAGAGACGCCGTTATACACCGTATAGTATACTGTCACGTTTCCACAACTGCAATAATGCTAATTTAAGAGGTGGTTGTTTTACAGAGCCGTGATTGTCTGAACATCGACAGTTGAACTCTCAAAACCCTATTACAGTACGACATTTTCCCTTTATAACTCCCTTGAAAATAATTTATTCAATGGAACGGTTGCTTTCTCTCGAATGACGTCGTTTACATGTTTCTCTCGCACTGGCTTTGTAATTTTCATTTAAACTGATAACAAAAACAATTGATTAGATACATTTTTATGAATTATTTATTTTGGTTGTGGGTTTATTGAACATTGTTTGTCCATTTAACAATCAGGTCCTATTTGTCGTCGTAAAAACAACCATTTCTCAACTCAATTTCGTTCCTTCCAATTCTAATAATATTGTTAAAAATAAGTATTACAACTGATTTCACAATTTAGGTTAAAGTTTGAAAATACATATCTAAAAATAAAATGTAATATCTTTCAAGTCAAAATTTAATAAATCGCCCATTTGTAGAACTAATAATAAAAAAACTGCAAATAAAAATATAACCTGCATTCAAGAACATTCTAAATTACTTTTCCAAGTTATTCCAAGAATTTAATTAAAGAAAAAAATAATAAAGTTTTTCGTGCAAACGTGATACATATACCTACCTACTCACAAAGGTCTAGACAAAATGACTGGATTCAATTTATTTTATTTGGCTCAGTCGATTTTATATTTCTTGCGGTATGTTATTTACATTTATCGATACATTTTATGAATAAGCCTAAGGGCTCAATACGCATTTATTCAGAACTATCGCGATCCTTGAGAATATTAAATCAATTGGATATATTGGATGCTGCATAGAAATTGGTATGGAGCTAGTTTTGATATGAATCTACTTTTATATTCGTATCGAATGTACTGCCGAGAATATTAGCTTAAAAGTAAACTGATGTCGATTAAAATGTAGATAGATGCTCTTGTTACGTTTTCAATAATGGTTTATTTTATGGTACCGTTATTAATATTTTTTTAGTAAGTCATCACATTCAGATAAAGTAGTTTTGAAATTTTGATCTCACATAGCAATTGAGACATCAGCTTGATATACCTTGGATTTGAGTTCTTCATAAGTCCAGGTAGGTCTTTTGGCAAGACTTTGCCTGAGAAAGTAGTGCGTAATTAGGAACAGGGATTATTTTCCTATAAATTAGGATAAAACAGCCGGGTCAATCAACTTTTTTTTGTTCAACACCTGTCCCCAGTGAACTTACTGTCTTTATTCGGAAACTTTTAAAAAAATCGATGATTTTACATTCGTTTTCATAATTGCAGGATAAATCCACAATACTAAAATAGTAATTAAGTTAAGTTTACATAAATTTAAATGAAAATAATTGGTTACCCAGAGGACGTAATCACACGTTCCTATACAAAACGTAGGTGTCCCCTGACCCCTAGCTTCAGAAATATATTGCTCTGGTTTAAAAAATCTTCACTAAAGTCCCATCATTTTGTATATGTTCAGTACTAAAATATAAATGAGCACATGTTTAGAAATTTACAAAGATATAGTCATGTTATATTTTCCATAATTTGAAAACATATTCCCGCGCGAAAGTGTCCCGCCTTATTAAGTTCATCCTCCGTCCACTGAGTAACCGCGGCCGTTGAACATGAATGCGAGTGAGATAGCGATATACGTGCGTTAGACTAATAAGAAACAGTTCTGAAAATCATACGATCAAGGTTGCCGTCGTATGAAATTTTGATTCGCTCGGCCATTTTGCCTGCGGCCGGAGAAGTCGTCACGTGTCTTTATTGTTAGTCTGCTGGGAGACCGTGCAAAACATCGTAAGTTTTTACTTTTTAATGGATTTAGTTCTCTATTTATATTGCATTATGATCTAATAAGTCAGTAGGGACTGAATTTTTATTTTAATCCTATTAAATTCATAATGAGAACAGCTTTTGGTGTAAAATGTCCCCTGGATAACCTGTCACTTGGGTCACTCTGGTGGTTACCCAAGAGACAGTTTTGGTTACCCAAGAGACATAGTGGTTTTGCATGCTGATGAAACGTTTGGAATGTATATTTTTTATGCGTTACGACTGTTTTAAGGAGTGATAAGCGGAATGAGCTTTGTTTTTGCAGTGTTTTGTTATGGGTTTATGTGCTTACATAGCTTATTTTGTTTTAGGTATAAGGAATGCCTCTTACAAACGCAGAAAAGCAAAGACGTTATAAAGAGAGATTAAAACAAGATCCAGATAAATATAATCATCATCTTCCTGCCCTTATCCCATTTCACTTGGGGTCGGCGCAACACGTCTTCTAGACGTGTTGCTTAAAGATTTGGCTATGGTTTTATAGTCGGCCGCCTGCCTGACACTAACCCTCTTTGGGAATGCGTTTGTTGATGGCTTACCCGCCAGCATTCGGGTGACCCAAGGTGCTTGGTACAGTGCACTGGGTCTTAAGGTCCATTAGTCGCCTTTTACGACACCCAGTGGAGGATATGGGGTGGTGCTATTCTTTATATCCGGACACCACACGGACCACCAGATAAATATAATGAGTACAAAAAAAAGAAGAGAGAAAACTATCACGCCAAAAAAAGACTGACTAAAGACTTAAACCCTAAAGAGAGATACAATGCGAGAGTGATTTGGAGAATAAGGAAAAAGAATCAAAGAGAGCGAGTGCGAAATCTCAATAGAGTTCTTGAAGAAACGCCTCCTAGTTCTCCAGGCTTTCCAGATGCTGATACTGACGCTGAGCAAGACGTTGCTGATCAGAATAAAAATTATGATGTTCATCAAGAACAAAATGTATGCGATTCTCCTACAGTTGGAGCAGCAAAAAAGGGAAGAATGAAAGTGAGAAGGGACAGATCCAAAATTTTATCGAGAAAACGTTGAATTGAAGAAAGAAAACGAAAAACTTAAACATAAGTATGAAAAATACAAGAAGAGACTACAGAGAACCAAGAAAAAACTGGAAAAGAAGGTAAAAATACCTACAGAAAAGGAAAAGTATGAGAACCTAAGTAATGCAATAAAAGACAAATATAAGAAAAGTAAAAACCGAAAAGACAAAAATATTGTAAAGAGTGTTCAAAGTTGATAATTCTATGAAAAAGGAAATTGCTAAAGATGCTTATGCAGTAATAGGGTCTCTTGAGTCACTAAATTTGTCTCTTGGGTCACCAAATGTCCCCAATTTTAAGAGTTGTTTTTTCTATGTTATTACCTCTTGAATATGCATAATAATTAGTTTTTCTTACTGTTAGCTAAATTACTTTGATTAAATTACGTATAATATAAAATTATTTATAAATGAACAACTCAGTACAAAATACTCAAAAGTTAAAAATTTTTTTTTAGTATTGGTTACCCAAGAGACCTTGTTTATGACTTTTTTGTAAAAAGTATTCAAATTTTATCAGAATTTATATTTGAATACAGTTGCTATTACTACTTTGTTTTGATTACATTAAAGAATAAATATTAAAAATGCATTTTCATTCACAAAGTTATCATCTAAACATCGGTTACCCAAAGGACATAAGATGATGTGTCACCCGATATTACTGGTGAAAATATTATAATTCGTACGTTGTTGGTCGCGGCACGGGTTGTATTTGTAAACTAGGTTAAATTAGCTACTACACTAAGTATAAAATCACGATGAAATTAGAAGTTTTGTTTTTTCACATTTGAAATCGTATTTTACAAAAAATAGTTGATTGACCCCCCTACGTTAGAACCGTGAATACAAAATTAAGAAATTTTACTATAACCTGTGTGAAAATTATTTCTACAAACATTTCATTATACTTATAACATTAAATATTGCTCAACAAAAAATATTATTAACACCTACATATCTTATCAAACACTTTAACTTTCCTGGAACCTGATATCAAACTTCATAATCTTACACAACGCTAGCAAAATAGCTTATAATAAGTGCCAGGAAACTTCTAACTGAGTAGGTACCTACTACTATTACTTGGAACTTTCAATAGACGTACCCGAGATGTGTTTATAGATAGTTAGACTGTAATTGTAGTGAGCAATCCGAGTAGTACATAACTAGTATATAACAGTATTACCATAGTATGTCGAAGCTGTGATAGTCTAGTAGTAAGACCTCGGGACTGCCAAGTCAAAGGTCTCGAGTTCGATCCCCATGGCTCGCATCAACTTTTCGAATGTTTTGTGCGTTTTAGAAAACCGTTTCGGAAGGTGTGTAAAAATGTGGGTCCTGCGCCTGATATCTCTCCGGTCGTGTCGGATTGCCGTCCCACCGTGCTATGAGAGAAAAGGAGTAGAGTGTGCACCTGTGTTTGCGCACACGCTTGTGCACTATAATGTGTCCGGCGTAGCTAGCTGGTATCATAGTGACACTAGCATCCGTGACCAAAATCGGTCAGAACATTAATAACACTGTAAAAATTACACACAGTGGCTTATCTTGACAGTTTCTGAAAAAAATGACTACAACCGTATACAAAACAGCGATAGGGCTGCCCACCTATAGCATTTTAATAACATCAACACGACACTACCCGTCCGTCAGTAAGACACGCTCGCGACTATATCATGCCACGGTCATGCCACGATCCGTCAGCGAAGGCATAACTCGCGTTGCCCATTTACATAAAGACTTCATACTGTACGTATATATCTATTATACTGTAGTACTACTGGTAGTTTATTTATCTGTATAAGTATATAGGGAAGGAAAGCCAGAGGGAACGATTAAGATCTGTATCGGTTACTCTAATAGTGGAATCTCTAGATCCCAGCAACACTAAATTACCGGCGTTGGACTACAGATAGATAGTTAACAATTCAATGGTATACGAAAACGGTGTTTTAGTATCGATTTATTTACCTAATATACTAGATAGATCTAAAGGTATTTTCGTTCTCTGTAAAACAGATCAATCGTCAATTGTTTTATCTGTGGGAAGAGGCCTTTGTCGCAGTGGGTTACATTAACCTAAGTATATAGGTACCTACTCATTGAAAAGATTATTTTTATGTTTTTTAAAATAGTTTTGATATTAAAAAGAAGTCAGTACAGCAAATATACAAAAGATGAATTACATAAACTTTCCATAATATTGAAGATTTTCCCTTGTCAAAAACCAGTAAAAAGTTAATTAATTTATCTTACTGTATCAGATATAGAGAAATTCTTCTTAACAGGTTACTAATTCAGATGAATAATTAAAATAGAAGAGAGCCTAGTCTGTTAGTAGTTATTCTATTTCTTATCGAGCCTAAGTCAATAAAATTTTACTAGCTAAGAAATCGAACCAAAATTACGTATTTATCAAATAGCATCGATACAAGCTCCCGAAGGCCATTGAACCCAAGTAATTATTACAGCGAACGTCCTCTATCTCGTTATTACCGTATTGGCCAATATTCATGCCATTCTAGATAATATCTATAGCACAGCGTCGTTATTAGACCTTCTGAAACAAATCATTTTGTACGTGCCCTCGATAACCCATATAGAATAGTTATGGTAATACTCCGAATAAAATATGAATACCTTAGTTTTGTGGCGTTCGTTCGTCAATAAAGTTACATCACATATGATGTACTGCTTTGTTCGTCTGTGCGAGATTGCAATCTCGATTTTCATCCATTTTCATACAAAAGCACTGTTCTTTTCATATCGATATAGTTTGTAAATGTAGTTCATCTATCTAAGAGCTATTTTCCAATTTAGTGAAACCTCTTTGCGGATTCTCTGTAAACAAAATTGATATTACAATATTACACAGAAAAATTCAGTGTTCAAAGAAACAAAACAATATCTATAGCAGAATTCCAAAAACTCGCATTGTAATCAAATAAAATTATTAGCTTTCAAATTGAGTTTCTCATTCCGAGTTAACACCAGAAAATTCTCATATTCATGCAAATAAACAAAAAATACGAAACTGTTTGGTGCAGAAATGAAATAAAATGGTCATAAAGTTGGTAATAATACTCATATTTCATCGTAACAGCCCCCGACGGGGCGCAGATTGAGGCGGCCGGGTGGACAAATCCCTAAAATCGGAGACGAGACGGAGCTGAAATACACAAATGTTATTGAAGACGACACTGTGTTTCCTTTAGTTATTGTTATAGTCTTAAGTGCCTTTGTCTCGATAGATCACTTTAGACATAATGTAACGATTAACATACTAAGAGAAACATTTTAACACGGAGTTACATTTAATTTGATTGATGACAGGTTTTTTTTAAGCCGTATAGCTTAATAAATTATACTTTTTATGTATTTCTTTTTTGTTCCACAGAAAAAAATAATCAAAGTACGGTTCATTAAAGTTATTCGTGATGTCTAACGAACTTGGCAGCCTTTTACATTTAGGTTTTGGGTGGGATTTTTAATTATCTATCTGACGGACTAATTCGTTTTTTACTTTTCGTACCCTGTTAGCACACCTATGGTTTCATGTAACACTCTACTTACATGAAACAATGGGTATGATAACAGGAACATATGGAATTGAATAATAGATAGCTATTACTACCATGTAATATGTAATTAACCTAAAAGCAGAGATTACACTTACTTTTACTGCTTCATTGAACTACCCTCTTCATTACCTCTCTAAACATAATATTTTTGAACAACCAACAAATGAACCATACGTAAATACAATCTAGTTCAATAATTCCCAACCAACATCGACCCAAATACAAAGTACTAACAAAGGTACTAGAATACATGGAGTTCCTACTCGTTGTAACTAATCGAGCGTACATGAATGTGATGTCCGACTGAGTTTGTTTTGATAGTTACATACTAGAAACAAATGTACTGAAGTTTACAGTCTCTTTTTTTAAGCTGAACAAAACATGGTACAGGATAAAAATGTCGTATCAACATTTAATATGGACAGTTAACTAAGATCAAAATCACTCTTTTAATAGTTAAACAGGCCTGTTGGTCTAATGGTTAGCGGCCCTGTCGACACACCTGATTCGCCTAACAGTAACAAATAGCATGTCATTACCTGTGTAGTCTAGCAATCTATCAAATAAGTAAAATAGTTATTGTTTTCGTTGGATATTAGGATCACAAAAAGTATCCAATACTGGACATTATTCCAGAAACTCTCGTGTCAGTACCAAAATTGTTTATAGAACGGAATATTAAATAACACTTTTTGAACGTCGACATAACAGCTCCCAAATTAACCCGCCCACGACCGCTTCCTAGTGTCATTACGCTCAAAGCTCTCTGTGTCCCGATAATGGCTGGGAGTATAATAAAATTACTCGTGAGTGATAAACATTGGCGAAAATATACATAAAATTAATCACTACCAACTTAACGTTAATGTAATTAATCGAATTGTAATCACGATCGCATTACCTACTGTTTCAGTGAGCGAAATCTACTGATATTTTAAAAGCGAAAGTTTGTAAGTATGAATGAATGGATGGATAGCTAGATGGGTAGATGGATGGACGGGTGGATAGATGGTTGGATGTTTGTTACTCTTTCCCGATAACCGGCTGGATCAATTTTGATGAAATTTGATATGGAATTAGTTGACACCACCATCATAAACGATATTCACGCGGACGAAGTTGCAGGCAACAGCTAGTTACTATAATAATTCGTAAAAATCTGCGAAGTACTTTCACAGATTTTTTTATGAGATTACCTAGGTCTGTTCGCTTACTATACGTACTGTAGCTCCGAAAAGCAAGACACCGCTATGTAAAACATAATACTATCTCGCTTCCACGTTAACAATAGTCATTGAGAGATCAAGGTATTGACACAGGCAAGATCTCATTACAAGATTTAATATCGTCGAATCAAAGTGGAGGAACGTCGCCATGACGATACATACGTCTGGTGTGAATTATATTCACGCCCTAATTCCCCTTTTAGAGGCCGACTTCTTGTATTGTTGAGAAGTAGGTATTTACAAACATATGAAGCTATATTGCGTTGTAAGGAAGTATCTATGGTATAGTATATTTCGGTGCGAATATGACTATACCTGCAGCAGTGGTTGCTTTAAGAATTATAATGATAATATTTCTCGAATTTCACACAACGCCACGTACTTTCAAATTAAACAGAGCTTTTATTATGAGCACTAGCCAACTGATAAACATTACTTCTAAATACATACACATTACAGATAACACGTGAACATATAATCATAATAACTCCATAATATATGAAACATTCGATCTTCAAGCTAGTTATCAAATATTGGACTATATTTGAACCGTGCGAGATACTTAAACAGAAAGTATTAAACCTATTTTTTGCCTACATCGACCTATTTTCATCGGTTGAACTACATTCGTACACGAAACGTATTTGATTTCACTTCATATCTGAGTATTAGAGATTTTGGGTCCATTTCAATCCTACATTCTATAAAAAGTGGTGACAGCTGTGACCAAATGTAGGACATATTTGATATGCGTTCTACTGAATCAATCTCGAATTCAAACGCCTAAAGTAAAGGCGAGAGGATAACTTCCCGAATTATTCTTGAGTTAGTTTCTTCACTTATGGGATTTATTTCAAAGAGAGTTTTAATGAACCAAAAATGCATTTTTTCAGTCCTTTCGCAATGCGGTAGTGTGTTATTACATAAAGTTTTTTAAAATATTCCACGACTTTCACACAACGCCACCTAGTCTCGAACTAAGCAGAACTTGTAGTATAAATACTAAACAACTGATAAACTTGCTTAAGTAATTCTAAATACATGCATGTTATAGATATGTAAATTACACTCAAACACAGAATAAACGATAGTGCTCATTACACAAACATTTGTCCTGGGTGGAAATCGAACCCACGACCTCTGGCATAGCAGTCAGGGGCACTAACCACTAGACCAACAGGCCAGTCCAAATAGTATTGTCTATAGTCAGAATAATCGCTATCTTGTTACAAAACTAATGGAGCTAATAATTAAAGGTTTGGAAATATGTATCTCATAAATATCTACATATCTCCAATCATAAAAAATATTTCCAAAATATGTACCCATTTAGCACAGATGCAAACCCGTCCTCCCATTGAATGGTTTAATATTCCTTTCCTCTAAAGATTTACCTTATAATAAATCTTTGGGACAGCAGAGAACTAGCGCTGTCCAAACAAGTTATCTACGAGTGTTTTATGTAACTATTCTTTGTGTGTACCTTACATAAGCACGATTAACGACGAAAATTACATTTTTGTATAGTTTGTTTCTTAAAACATTTGGTCTTCTATGTTAGTAATATTAAGTTATTAGCTGTTGCCAGCGACTTCGTTCGCATTAGTAAAACTTGCGCGAAACAAAAGATTAGTCAAAAAACAAATAAATTCGCGGAAAAAAGTAGATGTTGGCCGATTCTCAAACCTACTCAATATGTTCACAAAACTTCCCGAGAATCAGTCTGCCTCAATCACCATTCAAGCATAAACTCAAAGAATACAATTAATTAACACAAAAACAAAACTATGACATTTATTATTACATTAATATTTCTTCAAATTCCCTCCATATCTGCACCTAATATTATGTACAACAAGACAAAGTTCGCGAGTGAGTCCACTTCAAAATTCGGAAGTTTCTACTTCAAAGCAGCTCTCCATTACTATTTAAGCACGGACTTTCTTCAACAATGAACTGTACTTCGCTCTAGTGATAGTGTGCTACCAACCATCAATTTGAGGTTATATTGACGTTAATTTTAAGAAGGCTATCTTTATTATGTAGAGACAAGACATCTGATACCGCAGTCTCTTGGTTTTATGTGAAAAAACGAAATAGATGGATAGAATATTCTTTATTGCGCACCACATGAGAATCAGATTTGACAAACGTAAAAGTTACACGGTGCCACGATGGGCGGTCTTATCACTGAGAGCGATCTCTTACAGACAACCTTGGAATGGACTTGGTACTGAAGGAAGTAAAAATTATGCAAGTAGTCCATGGTGCATATGCGAAGTTAAACAAGAATATTATATATGAACTAACATACATTAAATAAATAACACAGTAATAATATATGACGTCAGGTGCTACAGCTACAACCACGCAGTTAACGTAGAGCTTTGCAATGTTAGTCCTTTAGCCAGTCTCAGTGTCATGGTCGACACCACGGGTCGACACACCTAAAACAATCGACATTAAATCTTATTATTAGTTAATTTAAGACTTATTTCAATACTTTGCCTCCTATATTCCGATCAATATCTATTGTGAATAAAACAAAAAAGAAACGTTTTTTTTATCCTAAGCATTTTATTCTAGAAGTTGTGAATTTCAACAAATTATTAAAACCTCCGGGGTTCGTGCAATGCGCCTGTGCTTGTTGACTGGGTGACCCTGTTTACACCTCGCCCTATATTGAATTTTGGACGCAGAATATGTTATTTAATGTTTGCGTAGCTATTTTGACTATATTTACATGATGTGGTAGCTTTTGCCCGCAATTTTGGTAGATAGGAAATGATGGTGCGTTTCTGCAGTTTATGGTCGAAAAACAATTTTATAGACAAGTTTGACACTAATAATAATATAGACAGATTTTTATAAAAGCTAAACTTGCCAGCCTTTTCCCATAGTGGGAAAGTTTGAGTGTTAATCACCACTGCAATTTGTCTATTTCACATTCTAATATCGAAATATTAGATCTATTTTCTAATATAGGCTTCCGTACCGTTTGTCAGTGGTGGTCTTAGAATTGTTGAGATAGTAGACATAACTTCGAAAATTCATATGGGTGTTTTTCCTGCGTGGTTTGAACCTGACGCTCGTGCTTACAAATCCACCAACCAACCATCACCAACAAATCAACCACTATAACATTAAGCCTAAACATATTCGGAGATACCAAAATAATATTATTGTATAATTGCCTAATTAAACTCACCCCTTTTTACAAAAACATTTTTGCGGATAAATATTATTGGATAAAAGAAATCCGAAGGTAACATTTTTTACGTTTCCTTTTCAAATAATAACCTCATTACTTGGTAGTCAGTTCAGGATAATTGCCCGTTAAGCTAAGAAACTTTTTATTATACCATAGTTACATGAAAGTTTGCTTCGTTACTTGTTCCTACGTATTTCTAAGGTAATATCTATATTAGAATTTGGATAATATATTGAAATTCTAGGTATTTTCAGTCCTAATGTTATATTTTTGTAGGTAACCATAATATGTTAGTTCATCCGACTAATACATAATGCGCAAGTTTGTGAAGGACGGGTTGATGTTACTCTTACACGCTTGGCTAAATTAATTTAGATAAAATTTGGTATGGAGCTAGTTGACACACTAGATAATGGATGACGTAGGCATAAGAACATAGGCTACTTTCAGACTGCATAGAAAGATGTGTTTTCCAGGTTTGCAAGTATAACTGACACGCTAGTATTGTTCTAATTTACCAAGAAGTTCATAGGTAGTTACCGAAAAGACTTTGTTCTGCCCTAAAATATCTATTTCGCCTAATGAGTACCTACGATATTTTTATTTCGAATAACAATTGTGAGAGTGGTAAAACATTAATGCTAATTTACAGTGTTTTAGGCATTTTGTTACGACTGGTTCTTTGTTTCTCGGAAGCACTTTATTTATTACGTTGATTTTGTTCCCTTAGGACGTAGAGACCTACGTCCGTTGTGAATATTCATATAAGCGAATACCTAAATACTGAGAATAGAACATAAATACTGCCATAGATACCTAGGAACGTGTAACTAATATGAATGTTAACTAGAACGATCCGTTAAATTGTCATGTAGATTTGTGGAAAATATACAACTTATATCTACTTTTAAAAAAACACTTTGATCTAGCGATGAAATTAAGTCAAGTTATTTGCGTCTAACAGATTTATATAGGTACCTAGGTACCGGTGCTATTACAATAAATATATGTATGTGTTTCACTGCAGACTAGCTATGGGTACTATTAGTTAGGGGAAACTGTAGGTAATATCTAGACTTACTTACCTGTAATATCTACCTATATTTTATTATAAATTATCTACTATTAGAATTTATAATGACGTGACAATGTGATTCGAAGGTATGAAAGACATGAAAGTCAACCTATAGTTTATAAAGTTGCCCCATAGAGGTCGGTCTCGTTCGTAATTGCGTCCTAAGTATTCAGCCTTTGAGCTTTTGCTTTGTTCCCGATGGCTCCCCTCTTTATTATTATATCCCGTCGAAAACATTCCGACAGCCACCGGCTCGTAATACATTTTTCGAGCACTTTCATTTGTTTTTCAATATTCACGGCATATTGTTGTTATTATTGGCTAATTTATTTTTATTGGACGTGTATTGCTAATAAAGTATCGATGCGAATATAGTAGGTATGATAGACTGCGATTGCTAACAGATACTGGAACCATTTGCATTTCAATAGGTCTCTAGAGATAACACTAGATACAGATACCTTTTCGATAATGTGCTATTGTTATACTAGATGAAATAAGTACCCAGGTTAATACCTGCTACTACCACAAATGTCATGAAGCCAACATTGGAAGTAGTTCTATAAGTCAAATCCTTCTACCAGAATACCAGCCAATTCACGTTAATTAACAAATAACTGCTTACCTACTTGATCGCCTTGTGTCAAAGCACGACCACAATAGCGCACCGGGTCAGTTTCTAAGCTAACTCGAATCACACAAGTTGCGGTCTGTTAGACTGTGCGACTCGGTAGTTATAGAAAGAAAACCACGCTTCGAGTAACACAGTAGTTTATTATAAGTTTGCACACACACTTTTACATAAGAGGTTTACGGTACTTCATCTGGACTACACTCACGACTTCGCGATTACCCTAGAAGGGCTATATCGACCCGGTTAGGCTCAAGGATTTTAGCTGAAAACCAACAAGTTGGGGCGGATCCGAAGATCACAATTATATCAGCACCCTGAGCCTAAGCTCTGACAAACTGCCACCGATTTTGAGATAGGGTGAGCATTTATAGTCGATTAAACTCGATTATTGCTAACATTGCATTACGAATAAGACGTGAATAAATGCAGTTTTAATGTGAAAGCAGTTAGATATGCAAGTCAGCGATCTAGTAGAATGCTAGGGATGTAACACCTCCCCCCTTTAAAACGGAACATCCAGAAGAAATAGGATGTGAGTATAATCCAGGTTCAGTTATAAAATGAATTGGTATAAAATATTACAAAATCACAGAACTAGAAATATAGAGATAGTAGGTAACAAAAATAAAATAGAAATAGTAGAATAGTAAATTAACATAAATGAAACATTTTCGGATATAGTAAATTATCATAAATGGAATGTTTTTAGAAATAGTAAATTGACAGAAATAGAACATGTTTAAAAATAGTAAATTAATAGAAATGATTCATTTATAGGAGTAGTAAATTAACAGAAATTAGACACTTAGAAATAGTAAATTAACAGAAACAAAACATTTCTAGAAATGGTAATAGCTATCAGATTAGTAAGACATAGAAATTAGAGACTTTATTATAATATAATATTTCAAGAATTCGTCTAGATGAAATGCGACATTGCATACATGATATAAACTTTAATAAAATTTGTTTACCACAAAATTAAAATTGGATATAAAATACAGTTACAAGAACAATCAAAAATCTTAAAACAAAAGGAAACAACAAAAAAATACTTACTGAAATTAGAAATCAACAAACATTTTTAATAAATTATGCATTTTAAAATAATATTAAGTAACAACAAAATGTAATATCGAATACCATTCATCTTTAATTACATTAAAATTAGGATAAGGAATAAATCTTTATTTTGAATTCTCAAGAAAAAGTAAATTGAAATAATTTATGAATAGCTATACAATGCAATACTTCGGTGATTATACCTAATATCAAACCTGTACCAACACTGTAATGAATGCCACTTAGCTTACACAAATACATAGTAATTAAATGTTATTGCCAAAACTTTGCGGATGGATTAATCAATATACATGTAGGTAATTCAAATAATATTAAACAAAAGATGTAAGGAGAGGAATCCTAATAATAAATAAATGGATAAAGTTTGGTTTACTAAATAAAATAGCATCAACAAGATCTTTAAAACTGAAATTAAGAATTTTTTTTTTTTCAAGAATCATTAGGGAACTTTCAAGAGCACTAAATATCATTGATAAGTGAGTTATATTTCTAATTTATTGGTATTATAGCAGAAACAGTGTCTGGAATCTAAGTAGATCCTTAATACTAAATATCAATTTATAAATTTAATATTAATCATTACATTCTGAAATAGTATCATTAAATGATGAGGTAGTAGAATTCAATATGCAGACATTATCTTTCATGACTGAGGCTAGATTATGGCATTGGTAAGTTATTCTTACATTTAGTATTTAAGCTTATATTACAAGTATTATTTAAGTTCAAATTATTAGTTTTAGTACAAAAGTTAGATGTAGAATTATCATACGAGTTAATTTAAGTATCTCATTTAAATTTGACGTTAGGATGAGACAGATTCAGTTCTTCGAGCTGAGATGTAGATTTAGTAAGACTCAGTCCTCTTGGACACTGAGACGAAGATATAGAAAGGTTCAGTCCCTTTTGGCACTGAGTTGTAGGTTTAGTAGGACTCAGTCCACTTGGGTACTGAGGTGAAGATATAGTAGGACTCAGTTCTCTTGGACACTGAGGAGAGGATTTAGTAGGACTCAGTTCTCTTGGATACTGAGGAGAGGATTTAGTAAGACTCAGTTCTCTTGGAGACTGAGATGCGGATTTAGTAAGTCTCAGATCCATTTTGGGCATCTGAGCTGATTTAGTGTTATCGCCTTCAGTTTGGGGCTGGTTACCCTGTCGGTGGGTCGATAACGATATAGAAGGTCTCAGATCCACTTTGGGCATCTGAGCAGATTTAGTAGATATAGTATTAGATTTAGAAGATGTAGTAGACTCATTAGTTTTAAAAGATCTAGTAGATTTATTAATTTTAGAAGATTTAGTAGATTTAGCAGTAGAATTAGGAGACATATTAGTCTTAAAAGATTTAGTAGATTTATTAATATTAGAAGATTTAGTAGAAATAGTAGTAGAATTAGGAGATATAGTAGATTTATTAGCCTTTGGATATTTAGTGGATATAGTAGTATTAACCTTAGAATACAGTAAGATATCTGCCACGTCGGTTTGCGTTGACGATTCCGTACGACGTGATACCGGAACCTTATTTAGTTTAAATTATCATTTAAATTAGGTTGTTGAGGATTTTGTTTACGCAAATTATAGTATTGACGTTTGTGACATTGAGATATATCATGGCCCGGACTCTTACAGTATCTACATATGGTCGGTTGCCAGTTAGACGATGTAGAAAGTTGTGGATTGTTAACAAAACAATTAACTTGAGCTTGTTGTTTAGAGTAACAAGTTTTATCCGTATGACCGATCTTACCGCATACTCTACATTTAGGCTTTAACGATTCAGAGGATTTAAGATGTCGAGATTGAATATAGTTTTGGAGTTTTTCCTCCTGTATAGCAAGATCAATAGCTTCTTGCAATGTATGTGGATTGCGGCATCTGACAATGTTAGAAATATGGCTAGGCAAACCCATTAGAAATGTATGAAGGGCCAAGTCCTCATTACTGGCAATTCGCCCTTTTAATTCTGAGACATCGCTAGTGGAATGGTATATATCAGATTGTAAACGTGTGAGACAGGTCTCTACACGGAGGCTGTATTGGGTTACAGACTCGTTACAATCCTGAGTGCAGCTCTGTAACTCTAATAATAAATGATGTCTATGTTTAGTTTCGCCAAAAGTTGATTTTAGAAACTGTTTTAGTTCTTGCCAATCATCAAATATCTTTAAAGAACAGGCAGACTCGGCTTTGCCTTCTAACTGTGATAGAATATACTTAAATAGAATGTGACGCTGTGATGCCGATGCTAGATTTAACGCATTTTCGCAATTCCGAACAAATGGTGACCACTTTGTTCTATCACCATTAAATGGTTTTATGAATTTTGCCAAAATGGAAAAATTTACTTCTTCTATGCCTACACTCTGCATGCTAGAAGTTGACTGTACCTTTTTCTCGAGTTTAGCACTTTCGTTAACCATTTTAATAAAACGATATAGTAAAATAAGCAGATATAGTAGAAATAGAAATAAATGGTTATTGAAATGGTAAGAGATAGAAAATAGTAAAATAAGAATTTGCAAAAATTAATCCACGCACAATATGTTAGCTAATAGCATTTACATATAAATTATCATAACGTTATATAAAACACTTACAATAATAGTAAACACGGAAGCGGCGATATTAGTGCAAGCGATGCAGCGGCGACGGCGATGGAATGTGCTGAGTGGACAGGTGTACCAAGGTCGGCGCGATGTGCGATGTGTCGAGATGATACGGCGCGGTGACGTGTTGTACTCGTTGCTTGAAGTTGGCGGCGGCCTCAAGTGGCGTCAATATGACAGCGGAGACAGCAGGTGGCCAACGTGGAAGCTCAGGAACCTCTATACGGTGTGTGTAGTGCTGGTCGTCGTCAGGATGCTGACGCTGGCTTAGCCTTAGGCCAAGGCTTACAGTCGATCAGAGTAGGCGACCGGAGGGACTTCAGAAATCCCTTTACTTCTGACACCAATGTTAGACTGTGCGACTCGGTAGTTATAGAAAGAAAACCACGCTTCGAGTAACACAGTAGTTTATTATAAGTTTGCACACACACTTTTACATAAGAGGTTTACGGTACTTCATCTGGACTACACTCACGACTTCGCGATTACCCTAGAAGGGCTATATCGACCCGGTTAGGCTCAAGGATTTTAGCTGAAAACCAACAAGTTGGGGCGGATCCGAAGATCACAATTATATCAGCACCCTGAGCCTAAGCTCTGACAAACTGCCACCGATTTTGAGATAGGGTGAGCATTTATAGTCGATTAAACTCGATTATTGCTAACATTGCATTACGAATAAGACGTGAATAAATGCAGTTTTAATGTGAAAGCAGTTAGATATGCAAGTCAGCGATCTAGTAGAATGCTAGGGATGTAACAGGTCGCTAGCCCGCAGAAAACCCGGAAGCATTCACTGTCCATAAACTATGTTTTGTGGAAATTGTCAGTCGTATCTAAGTACTTAAGCAGTAGTTATGTAGTTTATATAAACAGCCTTCACGCCAACAGAGCTTATTAAATCTAAACAACAAAACAACATTCAACTTGACCGAACTTAGTTCAAACATTGTTGTTAGGCTGTTGCACTATTTGTTATACGCAAACCATCATGAGGCTTGATTTTATTGTTACTTTGAATTTACCTTTAGGTACAATCCCTGCTAATGAGCATTTAATATTAAAGTCACTAATTATGTATTGATACCTTGTATTTTTTTCAAGTGCATTCACGAGTTACATTAGTTGACGTAAAGCAACATTAAAATCGTAATGACATAGACCAATTAATTCAAAGAAAACATTACAATTCGTCGTGATAGTGAACATTGCTGCATTGTAGATAGCTTTCTTTGAACTGTAAATAGTGCTGCCATCTAGTAAAGAGTGCGAGCAACTGAAGCTAGCCGGGCGCGGCGCGCGGCATGACCCTTGCGTGAGCCGTAACAAAAACCATGCGAAATCCTCATCCTCACGTATCAAGAAATTGCACGCTACAATTATAGTTAATTTAAAAAAAAACACATCAATACTTTGCTTTTATTAAAATGCATAAGACTGCCATTTTCATAGTCTTAGCTGTTGTTATCAGCCTGCTAGTAGACATACAACCATTTATTCTGCCCTGGTAATTGATATAGCAGTAAGTCAGAAAAGGTGGTTTCGAGAAAACGGCGCGCAAAGTTTTTATCACAATTTGAGCGTTTGTGATAAAACTATACACTCGATTTTTATGTTCTATATATCAAAAGAAAGGGAAAAATGTGTTTGTTACTGTAAAGTTACCTGCTCTTAATATTTTTATTAGGGTTGTCGTAAAACATAAGAAATCGTGTCTTTATTAGCATATTCTTATCTAATTCTAAATAATATTTAGGTAAGAGGGCAGTAACTGCCATAGATACTGCACTCTTGCTTAGTAATATTTCATACTGCTATATTGCTTACAGAATTCAAATAATAAATTCAAAATTACTACTTAAAGCAGCAGTAAACAAGCACTATACTGCCCTTTACCTTAGATTTAGAAAATATTTTTGGCTATTTCACTATAGAGTAAAGGACGTTACTGCTCTTTAAAGAAGTATTTTATGTAAGATGTTATCAAAATTTCTTGAGCAGTAAGTCTATAAATAGTAGGGAAAATAACAAAAAATCGTTAAAAATAATATCTAAGCTCGTTTTATTCATTAAATGTAACCAAAGAGAACCACAATATTAGTATTGTTATTTGGCATAACGCTATTCTTATTAAAAACAGAAATCTTCTTTAAAAATATAATTATTTATCAAAGCTTAAGGTAGTTCTGGGTATTTTTATGTTATAAGTATCTACTCTTTGATTTTGACAAGACTTGTGAAATTTTAAAACGGGCGTTGCTGATTGATTCATGTTTATGGTAGATTCTTCTCGCTTGGTGGTCGATTTATAATTTTGTCTATTCGCTTCATTTTGTAGTTATTTAATCTAAAAAAAAGGAGTAAAGCGTATTAGGTATAAGCTTATACTGTATTTAATGTGTATAAGTGATAGAAGATTTACCCTATTAAATACAATTAAAAGCATAACGCAAATATTAATTTAATTGCTCAAGTTTAGTGTCAGCATTAGAAGATGTATCAAAGCACAGTACATAGTAAAACTGAGCCAAAAACACGCGGCGGGCATGCACGACTTCAGAGCACCAAGAATGTGACAAGCGAGCAGGAGGACAAACTCTGATGTTAATTATTATTTGGAACGAATAAGTAATTAACTTTATTTTAGATTTAGGTAATTAATTTATTTCACACAACAAATCATCACTACATAGTATAAAGCAAAGTCGCTTCCCGCGTCTGTCTGTATGTTTGCTTAGATCTTTAAAACTACACAACGGATTTGGATGCGGTTTTTTCTTATACATAGAGTGATTCAAAAGGAAAGTTTATACGTATAATAACGTGCTTAATAAATTAGAGAAACATTAATAATTTCAAGAATTCTAATGCTAAGTCGTAAATAAACTCATTTTTTCGCGCTTACTTTGCAAACGCAGGCTGATCCCTAAGAGATTCTTCAAAATAATGAACAAATTTTTTGTACACATTGCAAAGGTCTTTTTACGACAAATAATGGCTAATTTTCGAAGCGATTTAAACCAATACAGCATTAATCCTTATCCAATTAAATACCTTAAATACATTGTTCAATTAATATAGATTTATATGGCAATTTACAGTATATGATTTAAATGAATATTTTCGAAGATATTACAGATTAAAAAATTGCGGGACGTAGTATTTGCGGCCAAGCTGGAGCGGGCCGCTATGTTTTTATATACAACGTTCGCAGTTTTTCTAAAGTAAATTTACTGTTTAGTATCAGCATAGCACTCGTGCAGAGCCGGGGTGGGTCGCTAGGATTAAATATAAGGACTCCTTACAATATTCATAATTACCCATCTTACACCTACTAGGCGCCAAAATTACTCGTCACAAAACGGCGCGAACTAGATGAACTACACAAAACAATCAGACGACCATCACTCAACCGCTCGAAACGATATGTCGAATATTTTGATCATTAATATGTACCTACCTAGTAGCGCAGTAAAAACCACTTACTGCTCTACTGGTTTACAAAACTATTAAATTATAATTTTATCTTTTGCCATGTTATAAAAGCAGTAAAGGAAGATACTGTGTTCATATTTGTGTATTTATGAGACATTCATTATAATTACTATCTTAAAAGAGCAGTACAGCTCCATACTGTAGAAGTAACTAGTAAAATTCATTTGGAACATTAGTTCATACTAGCGTAAAAAGCAGTATGTCAGAAATTTACTGCTCTTTTGTTAAGAAATATGTAAATACAAATAAAAAGGGCAGTATGTCAATGAAATTCAATGAATTACTGCTCTTTTACGTAGTTAACTTAATTAACTTGCCGTTCTTACTGCTCTTTATCAAAAAATAAAAGGCACTTCCAATATACGTAGAAGTATGAAACCCAGATAGGAAGAAAGATCGTTTGACGTACATTCCAAATCAGCAATAAAAAAAAAATGGCCACCTTCGACTTACTGCCCTTTCGATTACCACGGCAGTATTGAGGGATTTAATCTCAGCTGTAATAAATGTCAACTTGCAAGGAAGGGTACAGTTCAGTTGTAATCAATAAAAGAACCATCTTCTTAATTTAGATAACATTTATTACATAATAGTCTACACTAAACAAATACAACATTTAAAACCTACTTAGGTTTAGCTTGAATATTAGATAACTTTGTTGGGTCAAATTTATAGGTCTTCTGCAAAGGTCCCTTGCCTGCTTTCGTAAAAATAATTTCGTCTATTCTTTGCCGCTCTGCTAACTCTTTGGTTATTTTCATGTTTGTCCATGATTCCTTGGCTCCATCAACAAAACCTTTTTTCTTTACGGGCAGGCTGTCGGGGTGAATGTTTAATCAGTTGAGGTATCTTGAAGTAATCTCTGACCGCTGGTATTTTAAGTACACCAACTTGCACCAAAGATATGAAGTTACTTGAGCACCAGTAACATAAAATGGCACCAGGGAAGTTAATAGTGAAGGGAACCATTATTACTGGTATGGCTCTCAGGAAGTACTTCATCATCTGCATGTTCTGTGCGTCCAGCCGACCTCCATCAACACCAAGTTCAATAGTTGCCCACATAGTGGCACTTGTTATCAAAGGCAATATGAAATATTGATCAGGTACTGTCAAATCCATAAACCATGCAAGACCACCATAGGTCATACTTTCCACGGGACAATTAGCCATACCCCTTAAACCAATAAAGAAGGAAAGGAAGAGAGGGGCTTGAGCTAAGGGAACCATCATATTCTTTAAAGGATTCAACCCTTTTTCTTTCATAAATGACATCATTTCTTGTGCATAACGAGCCGCTTCTAGCTGATTGCCAGTCTTTCTGGCTTCTGACATTTTCATTTGTAACAATTGTATCTCTGGCAAGTTGTTGTTCATGGCTGCTGCATTTCTTTGTGACATAATAACCAGTGGAAACATGACCACTCGAACTACAACAGTTCCTATGAGAATAGCTCCCCACCAGGGCACATCCAACGAGATGTGGAGGTACTCTAGACAGTTTTGTACCATACCGACAGGGCTCCAGCCTCCAAGGCCAAGACTAGCAAAAGTAGGCTCCCCATTTGCAGCAATTGTCTGTACAGTCTCAGCCGTTACGTCAAAGACTGTTGCGGGGTCAGGTACAGGCGGCGGCTCTGGTATACTTTCCACAATCGTTGCTGTTTTGCCCACATCGCCAGCACCAGCCGAAGAAAACCTTACAGATCCAGCTGAAGAGTATATGTAATAAACCTTTGCTTTCCTAACCTCAAAACTCTTTTCTGAGAATAAATTAATAACTGCACTCCTAGGTCGCCCGTGGCGGCTAAGTAGTTTGAACATGGTGGTAATATTGTATAAACTTCGAAAATGGTTTTATTTTCTTTACGATTTAATTCGTAATATTATTGTTACGGCACATTTCTGACATTCGCACTAATCTGTTCTGATATTACCTGTGGGACAGTGTGGTCATAGGTCTTAATCTTGTATTCAATGTTTTAGAAATAGTACCTAAAAATCTTTATATTCCTTGTTACAAAGTTATAGCCATTTTATTTAATTAATCACAAAACTCTAGAATTACATCTTATTCTTTCCAGACTTAAATCTTAAAAAGTTCGAGCATTTGGGTCCAGTCTAATCTGTACAACCATGGGTCCACCCACCGTCTACTCTATGCCTGCCGAGAAATGTCAATGTCAAAAGTCAAAACAGCGTGGGAATGTTATTCTAAAGAGAGTAAAAACACGAGTTTTTAATTCATCGTTCTATGTGATGATATAATTTTTTTTAGGTGACGGAACTATATAAACATGGCACACATTTCATTTCCATTCAAGAAAACAAACAAGGCAGTTTATCAGAAGCCGGCTTCTGTGATAACTGAGGATACAATATACTGGAAAAAGTTAGGGGTAAGCGTATAAAACCTTTTTCAAATAACACTGGAAATGTTTTATCATGTATTCAACTAATATATATTTCTTGTTTACAGTTACCAGTATTAGTAAAGGAGTTTGGAGCTATAGATTACTTGGATTTCAGTCCAGTAGAACCTTACTATTTTGCAGCAACATGCTCCGTTCGAGTACAGGTTAGTATAGTGTTTTATTTACTTCTTTAAAAACTTTAGTTCTACAAATTAAAGATAAAAGCCGACATATAGTATTTAATTTCAGATTCATTTGAAAAACTTCACCAATATAATAACACAATAATTTCAAAATTTATTTTTTACGTCTTTATTTCCAGTAATTGTAGACTGATTGAAATTAAACTAAATTCAGAAAAATATCATTTTCTAATATTTCTTCCTATATTTTTTTAGGTTTACGACCCAATAACAAAAGTTGTTGCCAAAAATATTTCAAAGTTTGTGGAAGCAGCTTATGGTGGGACCTTCAGAGGTGATGGAAGGCTCCTTGTGGCTGGGAGTGAAGAAGGCGCGGTCAAACTGTTTGATGTTCAGTCTAAGAATGTACTCCGAGTGTTTACTGGACATACTGCACCTGTAAGTTGTAAAATGAAATTGCACTAGTAGTTGTTTATTAACAGTTCATACACTTTTATTTTATTGCAGTACTATTTAGCTTCATGTAAATTGATATGCAAGATATAGAAATTGTTAAACATAAAATAACAGCATATTTTGAATATATTTTTTTTATTTCAATTTACAGGTTCACAGAACATTCTTCACAAAAGACCAACTCAAAGTTCTCAGTTATTCAGATGATAAATCAGTTTCCATGTGGGATATATCAACAGAGGAGAAAATTGCCAGCTTCTCTGAACACACAGATTATATAAGAGCTGGAGCACCAAGCCCTATATCTCCAGACATAATTCTCTCTGGCAGTTATGACCATACAGTCAAACTCTATGACTGTCGTTCCAATGAGGTTGTACTCACTGTGAATCATGGAAGTCCTGTAGAGTCTACACTGTTCCTCCCATCAGGAGGTATATTCATAAGTGCTGGTGGAACAGAAATCAAAGTATGGGACATATTCAATGGCGGCAAGCAACTAGCTAGCATATCACAGCATCATAAAACAGTCACAACATTAAGGCTAGCTAGCAACAACAGTAGACTAATGTCGGCATCATTAGACAGACATGTCAAGATATATGATATATCTACCTTCAAAGTAGTCCATAATATTGATTTCCCTAATGCTGTATTAAGTATGGCTATATCTAAACATGATGATACCCTAGCAGTTGGTATGATTGATGGTATTATATCAATAAGAAAACGAGAGAAACCTGCAAGACAATCTGATGAGAAGCGAGGCCTATTTAAATTCGCACCAGACCATGTCAGTACTGGAATTATAGAAGAAACTCAACATAAAAATAAAAATGCCAAACATAAGAACCAGGAGCCTGAATGTGATAAATTCCTTAGAAAGATGGAGTTCACCAGAGCACTGACAAATGTTCTGAAAACCTATATAGCGACAAAATTTCCAGAGAAAACTGCCGCTGTTTTACAAGAGTTGTTGAGAAGGAATGCTCTTCGCTCTGCATTGGCAGAATTAAAGGAAAAAGAAATAGGAACACTTCTCAAATACTTCAAGAAAAATCTAGGAGAGACAAGGTTTACTAGAGTCATCATAGATGCTTCCAATGTGTTTGTTGATACATTCCAGACACAAATAAAATCATTTTCTGAACTTAATTTGTCGTTATATACATCATTTATGAAGGCATTGTCAGAAGAAATAGAAGTATGTAAGAGAGTCAGTGAGTTGGAAGGTGCTATATGTTTGTTAATGGCTGGATCACAAATCAGCAATAGTGAAACTACCGAATTGAATGACAGCTTAGCTCCATCATCTAAGGCACTTAAAGAAATTGTAATTGATGTATAATTGGTATATACTTCATTATATTTTAACCTTCCGTAAACCACGTGGATAAAATATACGTCCTGCACTATGTGGGGTTTCTCGTACCCCAATATTATTCCATCTTTTAATAGGTATTATTTTATTAAAGTTTATTTTACATGTATTATAATTATTTTTGGACTATTAGGGGATACAAATAAAATCATTTTTTTTACATATAATAAACATTTTTAATATCTTCAGGCATTTTAAAAAAAAATAGTACTTTTATTACTAACTAAGAGGTGACAATTTTCTTTGGCTTAGCCTAATAAAAAAAAATATCTACTTACTTCTAATTGCCCTTTATTTCAGGGCTTAATGAGATAGAAAACATAAATAAAATAAAAATAACTAAACATAATTAGTCTTCTTGAGATTCCAGTTGGTTCAAATCTGAACAATTTTTACAAAAAAAAAATGTGCGTGCTCTAAGCATATAGGTACTTCGCATCGCTCGCAACCGTACTTAGTCTTTCGATCTTTCCTCCTAACGCATTCCGAACATATCACTTTCAGATTGAATACTCAAATGATCCGAATCGCCTTCAGTTCCGGGTAAAAACAGCTCATCTGTGTCTTCATCACTATCATCCATAAGTGCCGATAATATTGCATTTTCATTTTGAAGTATACGACGTGCCATTATGAGTCCTGGAAACAACTCGTCATACAGTTGTAGAAAGTAATTTAAAAATTAATATTTATGTAGAAATACATATATTTTCCATGTCATACTTCTTACCTTTTAGACGACGTCCCGAACTACGTGGGGTTTGTGACACCCGACTTCACTTTGCGGGCGAACGTCCTCTGCGCCTGCGACGCCACTACTAAATCAGTCTTATGATGCGATTTGGCTACGTTATAATTCCAGCTACACGAGGTTTCGTGAAATTCAAGCGGCAGTTAAAAAAGATACGACCATTTTTGTTTCGCTGGGGTTTATGAAACCCCACGTGGTTTACGAAGGGTTAATAAAGTTGGTTTTAAGAATAATGTAACAATCCCTTTTAATTTCCTTTAAACTACTTTATAACAAAATGATGCAGTCAGCTTGAATATAGGCTGTAAAAGCTTTTCTAAAAAAGTTTTTTTTAAACCAAGTAACTTTTAACTTTTTTCAGCCTATTCGGAATTAAAATTACGATCTCGACGGTTAAATGATTAGTATACTATTAAAGTATTAGTTATTAATTAATTAAAAGTGAAGGATGTAATCCACCTACATTTTTGGGAAGTCGAAAAACCAAAAAGTATTTTACACATTTCCCAACTAAATCTGGGAAATATTCAGTTCATTTTAAAATCAACAATACCATCGAGATATAATTTGGCTGTTTGTCTACTTGCCTTTGCACTCAGACATTTTAAGTGAATTAAAAAATCATGAAACTTGTCTATGGCTGGTTGTTGTCGGACAAAATGACGTTTTGTAAAAGTCCTATTTAAAAACGAATAATTTTCAAGTGCACCCCTGTGTTAGAATAAGAAGTGATTGTAAATGGAAACGCAATAAATCTATTAATATAAACATTCATGTAAAACGATATGTGACGCGTTTATGCTCAAACTGTTAACCGTAGCAATAAACTGTAAGTTCACTTCAAGGGTTTCATGTTATTGGTAACTTTTTATTTTATTTAACACATTATATATATGTGTTATATAAACTGGTATGTTTACAAGAGTGCAAAAATTAATGAGATACATATACGATACCCTTATGACTTGAATTTGTATTTATTTTTCTTGTGATGCTGACATTTGTGACCACGAGTTCTTTTTATCGTAGGTATTCGTATGTAAAATTGTAAAACATGGATGAGCGGAAAGTAGCCGATTACTTTGTGATCGCTGGGTTACCAGAGAAACCGGAATTACTTGATGATTGTGACTCTGGGCACCTGAAAGGCTACAGTACAAAGCCTCCTATTACTGACATAGGTAAGTCTGACTTAATTTTTTGATAAAAACATCTGTGTTTTGAACATGTATAATAATGCTTGTATCTGTTAATTCACACTCTTATTGTTAATGCGGTGTTTATTAAGTAATTTACACAAATTTATAAATGAATACTTATAGCATTATAATGTGTTTTAGTTTAAAATTCTGTATCATAATTTGTCATATTATACATAACAAGTACTTCCTGTACAATAATTTTAAACTTAAAATTCTAATTAGAATTCCAGTTTACAGCTAAATATAGCTGTTATTATAATATTTTAATATGTTGTGTGTTATTTATTGATCAGGGCTTCTTGATACTTTTAAATTACTAATATTCTATTATAAACCATAACAAACCAAGATTGTTCAAATAACACAAATACATGAATCCTAAATAATAAACATTGTAATCTTTTCTAGTAAAAGTGTAGTCATGAATGTGAACAATATACATTTAGAATGAGTCAATTGATAAAAATATATTACTGATATCCTTAAACTATCATATAACATACAAAATAAAGAACTATAGATTAAAAAAACATGTTATGAAATGCTGTTTTTAATCTGTTGTCATTTGTTTAGACAAACTATAATACCTTTTTGCTATCAATTTACACTATATACAGCGTGCGGTAAATTAAGAACTACAGATTTAAGGAACATGTTACCAAATAGTATAATTAATCTGTAGCCAATTGTTTAGACTAAATATAGAACCTCTACTATAAATTTGCACCATATACAGCATGTGTTAAAACCACTGAGGAAGTAATTAATTATTGAAGTCAAACCGTGTACTCTATAATTGATTCTCTAGGTCACTTATTGTCATTTTGGTCATGTTTATACATTCCTGCATAATGTATAAGATTTATCTTGTATACAGACAAGAGTACTCCGTACATGCATGTGGCTATGTATTTAGTATGGTAATGTGATGTTTCATTACAATGACAATGGTGTTATGCTAGTCATTTTATCAGTGCATCGATATCTATTCCAGTTCTAGGTAATTCTTAATATTGGCACACTTGTAGGGATTGTGGTTGGCATCAAGTTGCAGCTGGTAATGGATACTTGGTGTGTTATATATGATATGTTGATAGATCAGTTATTGGTACTACTTTGCAAGATCACATAATGTTAAAAGTATTGTATGTGTAACTGATAATAATGGTTTTCTTGTTTGATATTTAGTATTTATTTGTTAGGCAGTTTTTATGGTATCCTGTGTGCATCTGAATCAGATCATTAAACTGCTTTTAGGTTTATGCAATACCGGAACAAAAAAAAAAACAGTTTCACAATTTAAATAATGAATTTCGTTTATAGAATTGTAAATAAATACAATTCAAAACAGTAAATGTTGATCATAATACTCTACCACTACTTAAATGTCATTGAACTACTATTATACCATACCAAGTTATTTTGACTTGAAGACTAAAAGTTCCCAATTTATCAAAATTAACACATTAAGATCTTACTAGTTTATAACTTAATAACAATGTAAATATTATTCAGGTTTTCCATTTTAAATTAAACAAGGTTTTACCCAGTCATATTGAGTTTAACCAACCTACCTTGACCCAGCAAACACTCCTAAAGCCAGTAACCAACTTCAGTAAAGTAAGACTTAAAAAAAAAACAAAAAAAACCACCAAACAGGTTTATAATTTTGTAAAAGTAGGTATTACTGTATTACAAGTTCAAGATAAATGGCTGTTATGTGCCTATTTGTCTAATGAGTTAAACCGGTTTTATCTGCTTCATGACTGAATCTAGGACATTTTCCTTATCTAGAAACTGGACATATACCTCATTTATTGGATACCAGCCGCTCACATTCCTCCATCAGTGTTCCTGTTTAGATTCCTAACAGTATCATCTAGTTTATTCACGAGATTAACATGTTTTAATGTAGAACAATCGTTAGTAGTGCTTTTTAACTAAATTAGAGAAGTTTGTTTTTACATTTTATTTACTGGTGTACAAATGTAAAAATCAATAGTTAGTGTAACTGTAATAAATTTATGAAATATCTGTGATTCCACTAAGATTGATGCAAGATAACTATACTACTATAAATTAGTTGTATATTTTTCTATCAGATTAAAGTTCAGTAATCTAATTGAAATCTATAAAAAAAATATTTTATCATATCAGAATCAATGCCTACACTTCGAGTTCCAAAATCAGGACTATTATTGTGGAAGTGAAACGCCACTATGCGCCATGTATATCGCCAACTTGCTTCCACAGAGTTAACGATCCTGTTTTGTTTTTTGAGCTCATAGTAGCTCATATGTAGATAGCCAGATAGTAATATCAAGTTACTGTTTCTAGCGCAATTTATGGAGCAAACATAGTGCTTCTAAACAACTGAATAACATAACTTTGTTGCATGACATAAAATATCTAGTTTACGATAAATTTATTATTTTATTCCCCGAAGTCGTTCCATGTAAATTGGATTCCACACAAACTTTCAGGTTTTATTATTAAATGTAAAATTCTGTCTGGTCTCGCCCCTAAAACGTTTACAGTTTTATTCGACTGATGAAACAATATCAATAAATTTTGAATTGGTTTTGTTTGTGAGGTATAATAGTTTAAAATCGCTCTTAAAAATTATGTAGCCTTTTATTCACTTACGCAATTACTTACTTAAAGTCCTACAATAAGTAAATGACGCCTGAAAACCCTTAGCGGTTTAAAAGAAATTGAGAAAGAGTTCGTAACATCTTTTGTAACTATGAGAAGCCCAATGAATGTTGCTTTCAACACCCCATAATACAATCAAAATCAAAAGGAGAACTTCTCGGGCACTTTCGAAACGATAGACCAAGTACAATTATTGACTCATGTTGCTTGGTTCCAAAATGTAATTCTTATGAAAAAGAATCGGCAAGAGACTCCTACTTCTACTACTTACTGTACACGATTGGAGAAAATATTAATATAATTATTATTCTGTGGTTCTTGACGCAGAACCGCAGGAAAATAATTAAATTTCTATAGACCTTTTCATTCCAATATCCCATATTTTTAATCATCAGATAAATTAACTGCTACCAGTAATCACTGATAAACTAAAACCAGCTCCTAAACGTCCTCTACAACAGTTTATATTAGTTAAAAATAAAAGCCGAGATAAGCACACAGCTTAATTAAACAACTTTTCTAGATCGTTAATTAAGATAACGCGGGAACTATTTAATAACATAAACATATGCATGTACCGTTTTATGATTCATGTCAAAATTGTATTGTGCAATAAAACAGGTGTGCGATTAACGTCGTTCATCTTATAAACATGAGATTGAAACAAGTCAGCAAGATTGCTAGCTTGTTTTGTGAATGATACTAAGGTCCTTTCACCGTATAAAGTATGATTATTGCTGTGCAAGCGAGACGTCGTTCTACGTCGAGTAGTGCACTGTCTTGCTTCCACAACTACTAAAGACTAACTTTAAGAAGCCTCCTTGTACGAAACTATTTATGTAATAGTTTCCCTCGCAATTTTCTTCGCGTACCTATTGTTAATCCCGTAACTTAGTCTGGACTAGATATATTATTTCCCCTCGCTTATTCTACGCCTTGTAATAATCAGTCGTATCAGATTTAGGAACTATCGGAAATAGATTATAATCAGCGTTATGATCGTATCAACAAAATTGACATTAGACCATAACATGAAATATGAATCAACAAGGAATCTTAATTTTGCGTTCATGCATTATGTTGCCATGCAGACCACAAATAATTCAAATTAATTTGTGTTTATCCTCATCTCCACCTTTATGACTAAAATACATAGTTACGACTCGTGTGTCCTATATTTAGGACACACACAACAAATTTTAATATCTTAAAAACGTTTACCTGCTGACAAAAATATATACTAAGCACAAATAGACTGTTTCCTTTTCCTAATAACCTTCATTTGCTCCAAGAACTGGCGTATTGCACTCAAAAACCATACGTAACCTTAACCAGCCATAATAATAGAGAATCAGTAAAGAATAGAATTGTATTGTGATCGGACTATATCACTCGCTACAAACATTGTATTCGGTAATAATACGTATTGTTTTGTCTAGTCTTACATTGGAGTCGTAATTGTGCTTAAGATCATTTGTCAATGTAGCAATCATTAATTTATTCGCAAAAGTCTTACCATACTTTACTACAGCTTGAAACTGGGATAATGCATAAAGGTCTTCTCTATATTTTGTTAGACCTAAAAGTGGCATCGTCAAAAGCGTTAATACGCTGATCAAATCGTTTAAAAGTATGTCATTTTAATTAATTACTGTAGCGGTTTCTATAACCGTTGACGTTTGTAGAGAGGTATAATCTATACATAGAGGTTGAATGAAGATATGACTGATGTACTATGTACTATGACTATTTATATAGTTATTGCACCGGAACCCGTGTAGACGTGAGTTAAAAATACTGTATCCCAATTGTAACTCCCCCAAGTCTTTTATACCAAGTATTGTACGTCTTGATTACTTAACAAAGGGTCGATCATTTAACCTACTGTCTGGTACTCACTTGTATTGACACCATCGATGCATCGTATGAACAACTTGGGTTCATTGCCACTTATACCTCTAGATACACGGGTCAACAAAGCAGCATTGTTGTGTGACGTAAGTCCGCCTGCGCATTCTTTTGGATATGAATTGTTAATTAGTCTGTCGGTCATAGATAATGAATGTTTACACTACTAATATACTGGCTGGATGAATTGTAGCGTAAAATGGAACAATGTACGTTGTTTGGTGTAAGTAAAAGAGGTTTTGCCGAAAAGAGTTCAGAGATGTAGGTATTCTGTCTCAGTAAAGTGCATTACTAATTATTATTTGTCCTGTATCATGAGTCACATGTAAATGTAGACATTACCACCATTGTTTAAGTAGGCACAAGTATTGTGTCTATTGTAAATACAACAAACTTGATAAACGCTTTGATCCATATTATGTATCGAAACCGGGTTACTCACATAAATAAAATAGGTACTTATTGTACTTAATCACCAATGAAATCCTTACAAAAAAGACGTACTTACTACTTACCAATTATAGTAATAATATGTTACGACGAATACGAAGGTCGCATTTGAAGGAAGTAGAGCTAAACCGTTCAATAAAACATAAATAAACTAAGAAAGAGAACCTTCGAGGTAACAGCGCAGTACAATGGCACAAAGACTTCTCGCCTCTGGATTTTCATATAAAAAACTTTCGTTTAACATTGAGATTCCAATGTGAATCATTCCACGTGCTACATGTTATTTTTTTTTTGTAAAGGAATGGCATATAATTATTCCGCTAATTGCATATCGTAAATAAATGTTATTGTTTGATATATTTTGTACTTTGATCATTTGTTTTAGTGGCTAAAGACTTGCATTAAATATATTTCGTCATATTGTGGTTTTACTTTTTACGTTGAGTTGACAATAGATAGCTTCCGCCCGGAACTTGTTTGATTTATCTAAACCGATGTCGTTTGTTTTTCGTTACTTTTATACAGTGACTTCCAGAATATCCTCATTGTTTAAACATTTTCAAGGATGGTTAATAAGACAATATCAGTTTTATTATTACACCTTTAGTCATCCAAAGAGTAAAACTAACTTTTAAAAATATATATTTGTTACAGGCGTAATATTCCCTGGCCTTGGCGAGACACTGCCCAATGGTTTCGAACTCCTGGAGCTAACACCAACAGGTTTACCAGCAGACCTCAACCATGGGTCGATGCGGTCACCGGAATGCTTCCTATGCATTCGGCGGGGCAGGGATCGATCACCGCTCGTCGATATCGGTAAGCTCAATAAATGTTTATTTCATTATCATCAGCCCGTTGCAGTCCACTGCTGGACATAGGCCTCTTCCAAGGTACGCCACAGAGTCTTGGTAAACGTAGCGTGGGACGTCCTCTAGCCAGATGGCGGGACGACTTACACAAGAGGGCCGGCAGCGACTGGAAATGTTTATTTAGTTAAATAAATAAATGCTCTGCACTTTTATCAGCGTATCAGCCCGTAAATAGAACCCTCCTTGTTATTCGTCCTTGCTGTTTCGTTTGGATATCGGAATCATAAAATGCTAAAAGCCAATGCATTGGATAAAAATAACTTACCTAAATAATATTAGTCACCCAGCGGACAATAAGTGTGCGACTGCTTTTATTTGCATTGATTTTGTTACATCTAAAAACATTAGCCGCCTTATGACGCGGATGGGTAAAATGTCCCTCAAATGAACTCTTAATTTTTTTTGTTTCTTATTTAGTTATATAGACTCAAAGTAAGCAGAACTTGTATTATGTGTACTAGACAACTGATAAACATACTAATACATTATATGGTATAATTTATCTATAACATATGTTGTAGAAAAACTATATCATATAATGTAGACACAGGACAAATGATCGTGATCCTCCCACAAACATTTGTCCTGGGTGGGGATCGAACCCACGACTCCTGGTATAGCGATCAGGATCACTAACCACAAGACCAACAGGCCAGTCAATGTAACATGTATCTTAAATACAGAGTCACACACGCAGCAAAGCGTTAAGAATAAAATAGGGAATGGTATTAAGATATTCATCTACACAGTTAACCGCCTACGTTCGACTAATCAAACCAATCACTCTAACAATGAACGAGCCACTAGAATCTCGGAATAAGAACAAACGAGCATCGTCGTATATTGTATCAATAGAAAGATATACTTCTTGATAATATACTGCCATACTAACATAAGTTTTTCTTGTCCTATTAGTGAATGTTACACAAATGATCCAAATGCGTATCCCCAGGGGTATATCAATTGGCGTAGGATGTACACGGTCTTATTATGATAATGGTTAAACAAAAATGTGTGACTCATACATGCATATCTTTTTTTTATAATTGGGAATGATAAGACTCAAAACCCCGACTAGTAATACGAAAAACAATATTAAATGTAGCCAATATGACAAGAATCTATATATATAAAACTCTTCCGTTACTGACTGACTGACTGACTGACTGACTGACTGACAGACAACGCACAGCCGAAACTACTGGTCGTAGAAAGCTGAAATTTGGCATGTAGGTTCCTTAAGATATGTAGGGGTGCACTAAGAAAGGATTTTTGGAAATTCAACCCCTTAGGGGGTAAAAAGGGGTCATAACGTTTCTATGAAAAATCTTATTCCTTGGGTTTATAAACTTGAAACTTAGCACAAACACGTATATGGTCAAGTAAATAAGTTTGGCATTATAACTTTTTCCAAACTACCCTCCAATAGTGATTTAGGGGGTTACGATTGGGTGACTGATTGACTTTCGCGCAGCCATAACCGCTAGGTGTAGGAGTCTAATATTTTGAACAAAGCTTTCTTTACTGGCGGGAGTGAGCATTAAAAAAGATTTTTTGGAAATTCAACCCCTAAGGGGGTAAAAAGGGGTCATAACGTTTCTATGAAAAATCTTATTCTTTGGGTTTATAAACTTGAAACTTAGCACAAACACGTATATGGTCAAGTAAATAAGTTTGGCATTATAACTTTTTCCAAACTACCCTCCAATAGTGATTTAGGGGGTTGCGATTTGGTGACTGATTGATTAACGCACAGCCGAAACCTCTCGGTATAGAAGTCTGATATTTTGAACAAGGTTTCCTTTAGTAACACAATTGACCACTAAGAAGGGATTTTTGGAGTAGCAAGCCCTTAGGCAACGGGCAGGGGGGGGGGAAGGAGATCAACTGATACTTTTAATTTTTCTAGACGATGTTTTTGTCGAACTTTACTTTTTGTTACATAACGTAATCGACCAACTCCAAAACTACTTATCGTTTTCAAATATTCACCATTAGCAAAGCTACATCATCCCTGAGCAACCTTTATAATATAATTCAAATTGTAACAATTTTTTAGCCTATGAAAGAAAGTCCTGTCGAGTTCATTAAAAAACGCCACAACCCCAAATTACACGTGGGCGAAGCCGCGAGCGGAAAGCTAGTGAGATCATAGTTTTTATATCTGAATTTGTCTCATCGCAGTCACACAATATTCTAAAAGCTCTGATTGCAATCCAATCGAAAGTTGTATATCTATTTAACCTACTAAAAGTAGATAAAGAGCTCACCTATGGACTAACAAACTTAAATAGATAAGTACTCACGGTCTTGAGTCAGCATAGTTTTTCTGATTGTTCAAATAATAAGTACGTTACTTATTGTAAGCAGTTAGACTAATGACCTAAATAACTTCCCACTTCTAAAACGCCTACTGTTACCAACTGACATCTACCTACTCGTACTAAAATAGGTTATTATGAAAATAAATCAATTTGAGTAAAAAAGTTCCTTAAAAAACATGCCAACAACTTCGAGATGAAAATTGTTAAACCGTAAAAAGTATTACAATAAAGAGTTTGCCCAACTTGTTCGTAACATTATAAAAAATGTCACCTTGAACCTTGGCAGCTTTCCACCTATTATTGTGGTTACGTTTATAATATTTTCGTGTAAAGCTACTGAAATATTTCTCTTTAAACCGATTCTAATTAGTTCGACACAGAAGGTATATTATTATTTCATTACGTTTATCGGTTAAGGCAAAGAATGCCGTAGGGCAACGTAATGAAGGTTTTACAATCGGCAAAATGTTGCTGGATAATCCCTTTTGAACAGGCAATCTAAGTACAGAGGGCATAGCTTAGTAATTATAATTGACCTTCCAAAATTTTTTTTTCTAATCTAAGCTAGAAATATTGCGCTAACAATAAGGGAACCCGAATGTTTAGCGCAAATATGTCTGGTTTGATATCTTTTATTAAAGTTTGAATAGGTATAGTTCTTGATATAATTTTATCGATACATGTTTAGATCAATATGGTGTTCATTTTCTGCTACCTGTCGCTAACTCTAACACTATTCTGTGGTAATAACAACCTACTTTAATACCCAATGAATAATTCATGAGCGGAAACACAGGTACTTCGAAACTATATACCCACATCCGATTTGGATGTGACTGTTGGTTAAACTGGATATAATATGCTTTAAGTTATAGCTTTAAAAAAGTTTAAGTGGATATTATCGAGCTTTATAAAGATTCTTACTATCCACTTTGAATTCTTAATTGTATGATTAATTAAACCAAGATTGATATGAACATAAAGACGTTGAGTTGTGCGACTATACTTAGTTGTAAGTTGGCCTATAGGTCCAGTTAAGTTAATGTATTTGCTATTAAGTACGAGCTTTTAAAACAACACTAAAAGTTGTTATTCTGGTAGCGAGACTGCGGACTACGTTGCGCATAGCGGTGTCTCTTGCTCGTTATAAGAAAGAGCTCATAGTAAACTCACATCAAATAGTAATCCTAAATTATAGTTCTATTCTCTGCGTAACTTAGATAAAAGCCTTTGTGTGTAGCGTTAGTTTTCTGCATGATAAGTTTCACCACAAATTTTATTGTTCATGACTATGACTCTCCGCGGACAAGTTTTTGCATATAAACAACGCTATCAAATTCGGGTCACTGATTCTCGACGCTCACACTAGACTAGCAAAATATAACTTATCTAACTCCAGTACATATATTTACTGTACTAGCTAGATGCCCGTGAGTTCGCCCGTGCGAATGTCGGATATAGCTGCAAAAACTTTAACCCCGTCTGTCGATTAAAAAGTAACCTAAGTGATGATCCAAGGTGTCGCTAACTCCATACCAAATTTCATCAAAATTGCTCTAACCGTCTGAGCGTAAAAGAGTAAGAAATAACGATCCATCCACACTTACAAACTTTCACGTTTATAATATTAGCAGAATAGTATCTGGGTAGCGATTTTGTAACAGATTAAGATTAAACTCATCAACTTTTGGATTGAATGATACCATAATCTGGTTAAAGATACCACGACGAGGTACAAAGTCATTTAAACAATGCAAATCCATCATAGCCGTGTAAAATGGGTTAAGTATATCAGAGATACTTCATAATAAAGCTGATAAGGATAAAGGGATACGTGTAAACGGAGTTACTGAACGGAAGCTAAATATTTGAACATGCGTACTACGTGAATGTATTTGTATGCTTGTCTGTTTTAAGCTCTGCTGTACACCTGCGTCCTGTTGCCCTAAATGATAATGATTTTAATTTGTTGTTATTTTTTATATTGACGGTGAAAGATAGGGTAAGTGCTCCAATGAATGAACACTTAAGCAATCTTCCAACTTCAAAAAATAATTACAGTGTGTTGCTCTTAAGGGACCATAGTCCAAAGCTGTATTTTGGTATCAGCATTGTATTAAAAATATATTTTGAGTAGATTTTACGAAATAATATGAATACTTTCTGAGATATCTAACAATAAAATGAAAAATACCCTAAAACCCCAGTGAATGAACGAAAATTTCTAGTAAATGAACTAAGTAAAACCAGTAAATGAACACATTTTTCGTTTAATTAACGTATAGGAAAATTCAAAATATTTCAATAAATATTATTCAATAATCAACTAAATAATTCTTTGCCTCTAAATCTGTCAGAAACATAAAAAATAACAAAGAAAAAAGCTTTAAAATTCACACCTACTCATTATCACTACATAGTATAAAGTCGCTTCCCGCGTCTGTCTGTATGTATGTTTGCTTACATCTTTAAAACTACACAACGGATTTGGATGCGGTTTTTTTAATACATAGAGTGATTCAAGAGGAAGGTTTATAATAATATGTACAATAACATGCTTAATAAATTAGAGAACCATTGATAATTTCAAGATTTCTTATGCAAAGTCGTAAATAAATACCTTTTTTCGCGCTTACTTTGCAAACGCAGGCTGAACCCTAAGAGATTCATCAAAATAATGTACTAATTATTTGTACACATTGCAAAGGTCTACAGAAAAGTCCGCGATGGTATATGTCTATCTCTTATGGATATCCCACAATATAATTTTTTGTCATTTACTTTTTACGACAAATAATGGCTAATTTTCAAAGCTATTTAAACCAATACAGCATGGATCCTTATGCAATTAAATACCTTAAATACATTGTTCAATTAATATTAATAGATTTATATGGCAATTTACAGCATATGATTTAAATGAATATTTTTGAAGATATTACAGATTTAAAAATTGCGGGACGTAGTGTTTGCGGTCAAGCTGGAACGGGCCGCTATATTTTTATAAACAACGTTCACAGTTTTTCTATAGTATATTTACTATTTAGTATCAGCATAGCACCCGTGCGGAGCCGGGGCGGGTCGGTAGTAAACCTATAAAGGACTTAGGAACGTTTATCTCTTAATTTAGGAAAATATAAAGTATATTTAAATCAAAACATAAAAAAAAACAATCAATTTTTAACTTTATTTGTGAATTTATTATGTAGGGTGGATTTTGCTATCTTAAAAACTTTGCTTGCTTTATTAATAGTTAGTTCTCCATTGGCAATGGACCTAAGAGCTCATTCCAATGTTTCTTGGGTATATCGAAACTTTTCGTGTTTTTTTTTATTGGAATCCATGTTAATCTAAAGGGACAATAATAGAAGAAAAGAAAAATTAATAAAATAATAGAATCTAGGTCTTACAAACAGAAAATCTAGCTCAAGTAATTGTGTTCATGATGAAAAATGTTAGTTCATACACTAGATATTATGAACCAATGAATGAACATACTTGTCCCAATACTGGCCTTAGCATCAGAAATCTATTTTTAAAACAACTCTCAATACATGAATCTTATGGCATAAAAATAAATAACATATTAGAATAAAAACATGAAATAGACGTTTTTCCAGTGGAATGAACGGTCGTTCATATACTGGATTTCAAACGATTTTTAGTTCCAATGCTGGGACACCTAATTAATTTAATTAAAACAGGATAAAATTGCAGTTTAATTGATTCGAGACATAAAACATAACGATTCTTTATTCGAAATAATAAAAAACTTATGTTACATAATTCAATTACGGCTACAATGTGTTAACAAAGAAGTTGCGTCTTACCCCGAGTCCTAAATTCTTGTCCGAACAAATACGCAGTTCAAACCACACTGCAAGTTTAAACGCTCGACATTTAAAAACGAACAGTGATATATGAAATGAATGTTGTCCCTATAATGGCAAAAGGAGTTGTAATTATGAAAAAAAATACTATGTTGGGTAGAAATATCTCAATTTCTTATTTTTTGGAAAAAACTCAGTTTTGTTCATTTACTGGGGTGTGTTCGAGCACTGGAGCACTTACCCTATCATCGTAAAGGAAACTTGGATTTCAAATTTTGGACTCTTAAAACGCCAATACGTAGTGATCAATGCTCAAACCTTCTCGAAAAAGCCTGTGCCCAGCAGTGTCTCATTAACAATATGACAGTAACTACGCTAAGCCTATGTGAATATTGCCCATTACAATCTCCAAACGGTTTTGGTTTTTTATAAGCTTGAAATATTAATTTTACTAGACATTATTGGTAAAATTAGCTCTGTAAAGATTTATTATTCAAGTATTCTACGGACTTATCAAGCTAAGGTCAACTGCGTATCTACTTTAAATTATTTATACCAACCCCCATAGGTCCGTGACATTTCCATGAACCTTTCGTTAAGACACGTGACAAGTGTCACGTGATTTATCAAAAAGAAATGTCATTTGTATACATTTGAGCGATTTCTTTCATCGTTAACATGAAAAATACAAGTAGGATAAAGATGGGCGGAAATTGGATTTCTTGAATGTCAAATGTGATGTCCAAACTTCCATTAGCCGACACGGCTACATTACTTCCAAGTATTTTTATATCGATGTTCTGTTTACCACATGTGTGTAGTGCACCTTATCTGATAAGAAACTTGCTTGTTTAGGGTTATTTATCAGTATCACACTGACTGATTTAGTTCAATATCATAGAGTTTTTGCAAGGTATACCGATGACTTTTCGAAAACTATGTCACAATTTTAGTTTATTGCCCTTATATCTTTGTATTTTAGGTCAACGAACTTATGATGTCAGGGTGTAATACTTTCAGCTATTGCATCAGCATTTGGAGTTTATTATATTTACACATGTAATTTACTTAATAAAGACGTCTTCCATAACATTCATTCAAAAATAGATCACACGTCATCGACACTATAATTTAATACTTTAATTATTAAAACGTCTACACATGTTGAATAGGAATCCTGCAAACGTGACGATACTAAAAAAACATCACCTTCACTGTAACATGATCTAATTGCTGTAATCCCAACCTTATCTAAGATTTTTATAACAGACAACAAGTAGTCTTGAAAACAGTAGAAGATCACATCTTTAAACTCAGTCGTCCACCTTATAGGTCACCTGTGACCGAAGACCTCTTTTTGTTTGGCCTTTAAACACGTCAATAATACTACTCGCAAGTGCCATGAAGGGTGGCCGACTCAGGGTCCTACCCTTGACACCTCGTCCTTGTATTTTGACGTTAAAAAAGTAAAATGAAATTAAATAATTTATTCTGCAAATAGGAATGTTTCAATGTGTCAATTATATAAATCGCTGGAGAGTCAACATTTCCACCCACAACCTTAAAAAAACATCGAAATAAACTTTGGAGTTTTAAACCAGTCTTTTTTGGACTAACCTTTAGTGCTAATTACTAACCTAATTTGAGTAAATAAATTAAATATTAAAATAAAAATCTTTTGCAGGTGTCATGTATGAAGGAAAAGAACGCCTCATGGCTGACGCTGAGATGGTTCTCCAATCCGTCGGTGGTCGTCTCGCGAACGTCAACAATTCAACAGCGAAGAACATTCATTACGTATCGTCGTGCGCACACTGGGGCACCCTGCAACGCCCTGGTCGTCGTCGATGTGTGTGTCATAGTAGCTAGCAAAGGAGAGTGCCCTCCGCACGCGTTCTGCATGATCCCTAAGAATTTGAATAAAGGTATGTTGGTATTAAACATCATTATCGTTTCCCTGCCCTTGTTCCATTTTATTATTTATGCGTATCGTGAGAACTGATTCAATGTGGGTAGAGATAGAGAGTTATTTATGATAGGAAGAAGATATTTGCCTAGCTGTGGGATACTTCTACTAAGAAGTGAAAATGTATGTTATATCGTACTGGCTACCAATATTCGTAGTAAACCAAAGCATCTAAATGGGTTTTGATCTTCGATTGTTTGCGATCTTGTGATAAACATTCCTTACATTATGAATAATACTAGAAAACACAATATCTAGGAAATTGGGTGAAATCAAAATAAATGAGGTCATAAAATTCGCATTTTGCGAATACCAGCGACAATCTATCTCTGTTTTTTTCCTGTAGTTTTTCCGTCATTTATAATGCTATCTTAATAAAGCGTGATGAAAGTCTTTAATTATGCTTATCTGAGATAAATTCTGACAGAATTATTAACATTTCTACTATTACACAATTCATTGTTTCTATACGTATAGATAAGATAAGGAATATTTTGAAGGAATAGCTAAACCGTCCCAACGTCAAAATGTCGCTAATCTTCCTACTAGTTAGATTGGAAAAACCAAATTGTATTAGAATGTAAATAGAAAAAAATAATGGCTTAAAATTTGAGGCAGCTCTTTTAATAAAAAAAAATAAAAAATAAACGGTGTAAATCTTTTAACACTATCTTCGACTTTCTCTAATTATTTGATAATTGGAGACCATATGGTACAAGATAAAATATTAATAGCGGCTTATCGTAAAATATTAAACAAAGCTGTCCTTGATATTTAACTCTGTGTAATAGAAAGCATTGTCCATCTATCAATAATTTAGATTTATCGATTTTAACTTAAGCTAGATTTCTGTAAAAAAAAGCCACATACGTACAATAAAACGACACCATTTTTTACGCATATTTGTAATGTGTTACGTGCAGTTAATTACAATAATTAGTAGACTTAATTAATACTGCACCATATTTTTTATTTAATTATTTGTTATAAAACAAATACTATCATAATTATATTGCACACAAAAGTTAAAGGTCAAATTATAATCCACAGAATTAAAAATACAATATTTATTTTTGATAATTTAGTACAAATATTAGGCCCTAATGACAATGTTAAGGTAATAAACTAATGAGGAAACACGTACTAACTGTTTAACTGTTGATATCATAAACATAGAAATGTCGATGGAAGTGGCATTTCAGCTACGCTTACGTATCACTATTAGGAGATGATGATCAACCTTGGTATGTGAAAATTTATAGATTTGTAGCGAAGAAAAGAGTAATTAAATGTACTCAAAGTATATTTTGGTATTATCGTCGTATTTGCATGTCAAAACCGAACATATTTGTCAGACGAGAAATAACATAGAGATTTAGACTGCAAATAAGTTTGACCACACTAGTTTCAGTCTTATTTTAGGGCAATCAAAGCCTAATCAAGGCCTACTGCATAAATAATACAGCAATACACTTACCACTAGGGGCAGGTGTATTCATGTGTATTGCTGTATTCCTATACTATACACATACTATGTAATACTATTCCAATACTTGCCAATAATATTGCCTTTTCCCCTAACATTTCTATGCTCCGTGGTCTATAGCACTTAATGAGACAGTAATTAATACATTCCAGGTTTAATGGGCAGTGATGTGTTTCTCTGCTACAAGAAGTCAATGAACCGTCCACCGCTAATTGCCCTACAAACCCGACGTACTATTCAGGTAATGTAACTGGGTAATTTAACTTTCATTAACTGTGTGTTGGAATCCTATTGTTTGTTTAGCAATTGTTCGGTTAGAAAGAATTAGTGTTCAATCAACTTCATACATTATTTCATAGCTTTTTTTTTGTAGAGAATAAAATATTAAAAATAATAAACGATTCTCAGATGTTTTATAGAAAATTTAACTGTCCTAGCTTTTAAAAACTTTTAGTACTGCCATCAAATGTTGATGGTTGAAAAATTGATATTAAAAACTCTTTTTCTTCACGGGATAACTTCACGAAAACAGTAGTTAAAGTATGACATCAAACTTTTGAATAGATTTTTGACTTGATTGGTTCTTCTCCATAAGAATGACATTTTGGAACCGCGCAACTAGAGTCAGTAACGTTTTGAAAGTGCCTGAGAAGGCCTACTCGAAATAAAAACCTTTTGATTTTGATAATAAGAATTAAAAATACTTGAATATTTTCCAGGTATCCAACGGTAGAACGTCGGAATTTATTGTTTCCTACATCAGTGCCTCTTTTCTGCTTACCTATGGGTGCAACCCTGGAACTATGGCCTAATAATGCGGCGATGCGCTAAACCCGTGTTTTCTACATTCGTTTTGACTGTCGCGGATGCTACTTATAAGGTGAGTTATTTCACAATTTATTTGAATTTATTATCACCGAAATTAATTATGTAAACATTTAGATAGTGCAAGAAATATCTTACAAGTTACGATACATTGCTGGTCATAATTCATTTTTGGTACAGTCAGCACCAGAAGTTGGTTAACACAAACCGATTAACAAGCGTGTCATTATTTTTCTATGACATGTAGGAATTGGTGTTTAGTACGATTTAACTATACCAGGTGTCAAGCCTATTTTGTTACCTTATAGCACAACAGTAAGTCATTGAATTAGATTGTGTACAGTTCGTTTAAAAATCTAAATGTGTTAATCGACTTTTGTTGCTGACCGTACCAGAGCTAAGTGGTTCCGCAATGAATTGCAACTCGCGCAAATTTCTCGCATTGTCTAAATGGGCTTTAAAGATCTGACTCTGAACGTCAAAACACTCAATATTCGTTTACATTATAACAAAAACCTCTCTTGTCGCGTCGCGTCACGTCGCGAAGCAAAAAACACTTTTGAATATTTCAGTTCTACCAAATCATAAAATGTGCTTCAAAAGCGTGTCAACGTGATGCTTTGTCGGTATCATTTATTATTGAGTCATTTCAAGAAGACGCGGAGATATGTCGTTTTGGTATTCCTCGTCGTTTTATACAGTTTTGTGTCATAGATTAGTTCATTCGATAAGATTTTAAAAATACCTTACGTTACCTACATACCTTTTTTATATTGGACTTTCTCTAATTTTTTATGCCCAATACACCGTTTATAGACAATGATCAAAAATTAGCAAAAAAATATAATTATTATACTAAATCATTAAAATAACTTCAGATATTTATTTTCATTAAAATGTTAGAGTATTATTTTACTTACAATTCGAACGCCTAAAATAAAAAAAGTGTACTATTCATCGGTCACCGGTGACCTACAAGGTTTTCTAAAGGCTTAAAATTTTTCACCAATCCCTCAGGTATACGGTTCAGGCAGTAACATTCTACGAGAGCTACCCTCACTCCAACTAACAGAAGACCAGATGGAGCAGCTCGGGTGGCGGGACGGGCTATCTCAGAGCACGCACTCTGTGTACGCCATCAAGTGCATCTGTTTACTGTCGCGGTGGCATTCAGTGACACCTTTGAACGGTGGCTGTTGTATATATTAGTGAGTATTCGTTTCCTAACTTTATAATTCCATGTTAGTAGTTAAAGTACCATCAAAATTTATCAGATTTGTGATTTTTTAAATGTGTTCACAGCTGTTAGCAAGAACAGCACTTGATAGTTTCTTCAGAAACTGTAATGCATAAATATATGGGAATTTAGTATAAGAGAGCTATCATTTAAACTATGACTGAAAGCAGTAGTAATAAAATAGACTCAGTTAATTATAAAATAGCATAGCAATAACTCAGTTAATTCTAAAATAAATAACAGCAATATGATCAAAATTGTTTTATTATTGCAGGAAATGTCATGGAGTCAAGAACCGTTAAACATACCGATAGAAAGATACATAACACACTTATTAGAAGAAGTACCATTTCCTGAACCAAGAATACTGTTGCAAGTAAGTTTTCGATATTCATAATATGCACGATGTAAAAAGATCTATTATGGACTTAAGTCCATTAATCAGATAAACAATAATTGTTACACACTTACCCAGATTATCTAGTATCTAGATAATTCGAATCAATCAATCAGTTTTTAGATCGTGTGTTGTCGTTAATAGACAGAAAAAAGAACGTCACTGTTCGTGACGTTATGCGACACTATAAACTTATTTACTTTGATTACAAAAAAATATAATGGCTCTCTCCGGTCGTGTCGGATTGCCGTCCCATCGGACTATGAGAGTAAAGGAACAGAGAGTGCACCTGTGGTTTGCGTACACGCTTGTGCACTATAATATGTCATGCGTAGCTGGCTGGTGTCATAGTAACACTAGCCGCCGTGGCCGAAATCGGTCCGGACATTATTATTATTATTATTTACTTGATTACATTAAACATGAGGGTGTTGGTGTGTATATTTGCTACAAAAACCAACTCAATTGTCTAGCAAAAGTGATGGTTTTTCATATGACGGCATCACTTCCTAATTCGGTTATGTGCCAAGAGTTTCTTGTAGCACTATAGCGTTTTATTTAAGTACTGTTTTGATACAATGTAAATTTAGTTCATAACATAAGTAAAAAGTAGTAATTCTGATCCAACAGACAAGATAAGTAATAATTCAAAATTTCAAACAAACTATGTGTATAATTTTATTGGACATTATGTACACTATAGAACATACTATGTACCTTTTGAACAAGTAATAAATAAATAAATAACATGTAACATTATAGCTATGTCGGACATAATATTTTTTTTCTTAATCTATAATTTATTTCTTACATTAAAAACATTTGTACAGCTATCACCAACGAACCAGCACGACCGTGTAATAGTGACGCGTCGCGACGACCAGCCATTAGTCCGCAGCGGCGCTAGCTTCAGACAGCTACTGCTGAACCTCGGCCCAGACAACTGTTTGCTAGTACTGGCCTTAGCTATTACTGAACAGAAAGTACTTATACACTCGCTCAGGTAATACTTTATATACTTTAATAGCTGTTGCCCGTGATATCGTTTGCGAAACAAAAATAGGGATGAAAAATAGTAACCGATTCACAGACCTACTAAATGCATATTATACAAAATGTCAAGACAATCGGTCCAATCGTTTCGGAGGAGTACGGTAACTAACATTGTGACATGGGAATTTTATATACAAAATTATGTGAAGCAAATACTATTAAGTAGGCTACCATAAATATGGTGGATTATTTATTTCGAATAAAGAGCTTGAGAACTGAGTTATATTCTTGTTATACAATCACATGAAGAACTAGCATTTTTGTTTTTAAATACCTACGTTTTTTAATAACTTATAATTTCTAAACATTTCCCTAAAATTTCTTTTACAGGCCGGATACCCTTACAGCAGTCTCGGAAGCTGTATCAAGTCTTCTTTTCCCATTCAAATGGCAGTGTCCATACATACCACTCTGTCCATTAGGTAAGCATATACCTACACTACATTTACTTCTATACTCTGTACTTTTGACATCAAATCATTAACTTCTTGTGTTACTATTGTTTTCAGGTTTAGCTGAAGTATTACACGCTCCGTTACCGTACCTCATTGGTGTTGATTCACGGTTTTTCGATCTGTATGAGCCCCCGGCAGATGTCACCTGTGTCGATTTAGACACCAACAATATTACAGTGAGTACGAATTTATGACAAATTTTAAAATTTATGCAGTCTGATGATCGTAGAAAAATGCCTTTAATACGATTTTTTGTATTTATCCATGTATACCAAATAAAATTGTTTGCATAATTTCAGATATGTGAATCGCAACGACATATTTCACTAAAAACTGTTGCCAAAGCGACAAGCGAGGGCGTTGAGGCAAACCTTAGATTTACTCTATGGAAATATTCGACCAGGTATGTTAAGTAGTTGTTTTAATGTTGTAAGTTTTTTTTACTAAAATATAATTTATTAGACAGAAACTATACTAAACAAAAAATATCTACTTTTTAAGCTAAATTTAGTTATGTTGTAAATTAGCTGTAATGTAAAAAAAAATACAAAATTAAAGCTATAATATGACTATCATGAAGTATTCTATTCTATTAAGTAAAAGGTTCTTGTATTTGTCTACCAGCATCTCCCGTACACCACGCCAGTGAAGCTAAATACAACGGAGAACCCACAACGAGTTTAGATAGAGACTTCCAGAAACGGGAAAAAGGAGGTGAGATGTAATTTTAATGATTATGTAAACCTTATTTTAGAATAATATTCTATTAGATAAGCTTTTGAACAAATGTGATTATGATTGTCGGAATTAGAAGTTTATAACAAGAACAAGATTTAATGGTTGTAACTTGATCTTGTTACCTCTATAACCTTTAAAGATTTTTTAAAGTCATTAAAATTAAGGCCGTATTTTTATGTGGACTAACGCCTTAATTTTACTTACGGTATACTCTGAAGCTTAACGCAAATGTTTGATATTGAAACGTCTTCAAAAAACACCTGCATAATAACTTATCTCAAACCAAAAATTCTTCATTACAGCAAGCTTTAGAACTAAAAATCCAGGAAGCCGTTCCTCCGTTTCATGGCGGTGGACATTACAAGGGTACCGCAACTATCTCATCCCCATCACGAAGGCGCCCACTGTTGGGACCACCGACCCGCACGCGCTGTTCCATATGGATTGCGTTTCTCAGTCCAGGGATAAGGTAAACTATTATATATTGTTCTTTTCTTTCTAAATATACTATTAGTTTACTATATTGTTTTGATACTTATTTTGCCCGTCCTGTTAAAGTAAAAATCTATTACTTTTTTCACGTAGTTTAAAACTCTAGGACCTACTGCTTAGTGACTGAAGATTATAGAAAAAATAGTTTACGTGATTTTAACATTCCATCCAACATTCACGTTATAAGTATGATTTTTATGACCACAAGAACTGACTTCAGTCTTAAATTTCATATTTCTTTACTTATACTGCCTGACTGCCACTGACAGTATAGAATTGTAATAAATACGATTTAATATAAGATTCCACGACTTTCGACACAACGCCATCTAATCTCAAAACTAAGCAGAGCTTGTATTATGATTACTAGACTACTGATAAACATACTTATCATCATTCAGATAAATTACACCCAGGACACGGAACAAATAATCGTGCTCATCACACAAACATTTGTCCTAGGTGGGAATGGAACTCATATAATACTACATGTTCTTTTTTTGTATTCCCAGACACACCAACGTTTCTACGGTCTAATGATGCGTACACAGATGTTCACTCGCTTCATAGAGGAGCGATCGTTCGTGTACGAGCCGGACCAGGGGCTGACGTTCTTCGACGAGTGCATCGAGCGCGTGGCCGCCGGCGACGAGCAACTGTTAGGCATGGACACCAGCAACAACAGCGAGCGGACCGCCTTCGTACTGCCGCCGGACCCGCCCGACCCCGGTAACACTATTCACTACATAGTATAAAGTAAAGTCGCTTCCCGCGTCTGTCTGTATGTATGTTTGCTTAGATCAATAATAATGACCAATTTTCGAAGCGATTTAAACCAATACAGCATTAATCTTTATCCAATTAAATGCCTTAAATACATTGATCAATTAATATAGATTTATATGGCAATTTACAGCATATGATTTAAATGAATATTTTTTAAGATATTACAGATTTGAAAATTGCGGGGACGTAGTGTTTACGGTCAAGCTGGAGCTGGCCGCTATATTTTTATATACCTACAACGTTCACAGTTTTTCTATAGTACATTTACTATTAAGTATCAGCATAGCGCCCGTGCGGAGCGGGGAGGGTCGCTAGTAAACTTATAAAAACGATATATCTTATTTCTCTAGAGAATGTCTTATCTATTATAGATACTGCCAGTGTCTGGATGATTTGATCCGTGGTTAAAATCAGATGATTTGAACAGGATTGGTAAATTGTATGTGTAAGGGCCAGTTAGCTCCTTACACTGTAAGTTTGTAGTTGTAGAAGTTGTGGTAGCACACAGAAAAGATCACCAGTTAGTAGTTTTCAGTTGCGTATATTAAGTTTAGTTTACTCGCAGCTCGTGGCTTCGCACGGGCATATTTCGTGAGGGGGTACTCACACATATCATGTACTGGCGCCGTTGTAGTACATGCTATATATCAGAGATGGCTCTGTATGTGAAAATAGATTTTCCTGTTTTTTCTTTAAAAAAAATTCCTGACTTTTCTTTGGCTATAAACCTCACGGAGCCCGAGACCTTTCCAACGAATGCAAAACCGTGGAAATCGGTTCGTGCGGGTTCTGGAGTTATAGCGTTCAGAGAAAACCTGACTTATTTATATATTCAATATCACAGTGTTTAACACAGCAGTCAAAATTGGCGCTTAGTCAAACTGCACAGAGTAGCTTGCTCATCGCAACGCCAGCGCTCGCCGCCTGCCAAACGCCGAGCGTGCGCGGCGCTGGCAAGGCGTCGCCGTGTTGTTCACAAAATACGTAATAGTCTCTTAGACAATCGCTATTCATCGTCTAAACTTCACCGCATACCGTATTGTAATACCCGTGTACCACGATTTTATGATTGACATGTATTGCGACATTTGCAGAGGCGACGTACACGTACTCGCGCTTCGAGCTGGACGAGAAGGTGATGTCGTGGTGCGGGGGCCGCGCGCGCGCCGCCGCCCTGCACGCGCTGCCGCCCGCCGCCCTGCACTCCGCGGAGTCCCTCACCGACGCCGAGCCCATGGCGCGCCGCACCAAGCACGAGATAGCTGCCGCGCAAAGGTAAGAGCTTGTCCAGAAAGGGCGAATTCGCTGCGATTCTCTCGCGCGTTAGTTACTCGCGACCATTGCGGCGTCCACAAGGTGCGTGCCAATACGCGTCGATAAACAATTCCGTGTCAAAATTTTGGCGCTCCATTGGACGCAACAAGGCGTCCCTAGTATCTCGACTCGCGCGCAACACGCGCGAATAAAGCGCGAGTCGACAGTCTGGCGTAGTGCACGCGATTTACGCGCGTATTTTGAATTCGCGCGATGCTTGTGGACGCGATGTATTGATGTCTAGTATCTCAACTACGCGCGTATGAATTCGAGCGAAACGATTCGTGGTGAATTCGCCCCTTCTGGACTAGATCTAACACAACATACACGTACTCGCGCTTCGAGCTGGACGAGAAGGTGATGTCGTGGTGCGGGGGTCCTTCTGTGACGCGCATGATGAAGAAACTGCGGAACGGGAGAGGGAGATCTCGACTCCCTTCCCGGGCCGCAGAAAGCGCACCGGGCGGAGGGGAAGGGCGGACAACGCTCTTTCCAGCCCCCCTAAATGGGTCCTGGGGCGTGGGACTTGGGGAAGTTCCCGCCCCCGATTCGACGGACCCGAGACGGAGGCGCGGATGGGTTGTCGCCACGCGCCTCTGAGAAGATGCACGGGGTGGTTAACACCTCACCACCCCGTGCACGAGGCGAGGCCCGGGCGCACCGGGCCAGCACTAGCGCGGGGCTGCGGAAGAATTCGGATTCCCGCGGCCCCGCGCGCAGCTGCGAGAGGGGATTTTAGCCGATAGGACTCCGACACGACTCCGTCTCTCCCCAGGCGGAGGAAGTCCATGAGGATTTCCACCCGAAAAAAAAAAGGTAGTAGAAGGGGGCCAGGGTGTTTATAGTCGATGGGAGTCCGACATATCCCCACGTCGTGCCAATGTTCGACCGAAACACGCGTCGGCAGAAAAGAGATATTAAATTATATCACGAATAAAACCCGATTGTCGTCTAAAATATGTGTACAATCGTAAAAGTTCAAAAACATCAAATATATCGATTTAAAATGTTCTATAAGGTAAGAGCAAAATGATACATTTTGGTTTGATTTGTGACGGAAATAACTTTAGTGTTTTAAAAATAAAAAATACGTCGCAATTAACCTAGAAAATATGCAAATCGGACTCGATTCTTTCTCACAAAACTGACCGCTATTGGCCATACATATTTTATATTATGTAGCAGGGCCCTAATAGCTATCAAAATCGTGACAAAAAGCGCGCAGACTAAAGTATGAGCTAGTCTCAATTTAAAAGTACCAATAATTTTATTCGCTTCATCTCAATAACATTCATCTCCATTCTTACAGATTAGCCCGTAAAGCCAGCCTATCAGCGGAAGCTTGGGCCAAATGCCTTCTCGGGGCGTGTTACTCGCTATACTTCCTGTCACTACCGTGTCGTATGATGCTGAGCCGTGGTAAAGAACACGCGACGTTGAGATCTGCGTATGAGTTGCTGGAACGTGCAACCAAGTTGAAAGTGCCTTGTGATGAGGTAAGGTTTTTGTGTTACTTCTGTAATTTTGAGCTTGATTTGATGAATGAAGAAGAAAATTTCGTTCATTGATAATGTCAGATTGTAGTTGAAAATAAGGAGTTATTTTCCCTTCAAAACAGCTATTTTCAGATAAAAAGATCAGTAGTTTGACGGGCCTGTTGGTCTAGTGGTTAGTGGGTTCGATTCCCACCCAGACAAATGTTTGTGTGATGAGTATGATCATTTGTCCTGTGCCTGGGTGTTGTTTATCTATAAAATGTATGTATTTAGAAATATGTAAGTATGTTTATCAGTTGTCTAGTACTCAACACAAGTTACTCTCGTATTCTTAATGTAAAACTAGATGGCGTTGTAAGCAATAAAAAAAAGTTCTACCAGCTTCAGTAATAAATGAATCCGTTATTCATAAGCGAACGTAGTATCTTGAAGCGAGACAACGTAAATACGTTACACATTTACGTCTTTCTTACTTTATCTACAATCTAAACTCAACTAACCCAGTCATGTTATACCAACAATTTATTCCTTTCCAGGTGTGTTACCGTGTCATGATGCAACTCTGCGGCAACCACTCTCTACCAGTGTTGGCAGTACAGTTGTTGTTCCTAATGAAGCGCGCCGGCTTACAACCTAACGCGCTGACGTACGGGTACTACAACCGATGCGTGCTAGAAGCTACCTGGCCGCAGGATATGCCTAGGTATGTACTATGGTATAATGTATTACGTTGTAAAGGTAGATTAAGATGTGTCCTTTTCAAGATAGATTTTCTTCTTTGTTTCTTTTTCATTCTCGTGCGAAAAATTTTATTTATAGCTACCGATTTTCGTACACCGTTTTTTTCGTGAAAAATCGTCATATTGACCTCGCTCGCTGCGGGCGCAACGGGAGGGAGTGTCAGACTTTTACAGACTAAAACCCACTATGTTCCTCCTGGAGTCCTTTGGGTTCCGGGGTCGCGGTAACTCTCACGAACATCCCGCAGCCCCGGCATGCTCTGGACCCCGCCAATTTGCTGATTTATTTTCGTACCTCGTGCGATGATAAAGAGATCGTGTTATTTCTGTAATTTGACATTTTTTTTTTCCAAGTTAAAACATGTTGCTGGACCTTGAGCTAATACCAGCAACGAATATCGAGTTGCTAATAATTCTTAAAAAAAAGACATTTTTTATTGTTCATCTAAACAAAAAGCTATATTTGTAATATTCTAGCGGCGCCCAGTTGCTGTGGAACAAGCTCCGTATCGCAGTAGTGGGGCGCGGCGTTGTTCCGAAAGGCGGGGCGCGCAACGAGCCGGCAGGAACTTAATACAACCTCTGCTGGGAGTAAGTAGTTATTATATAGGAGTAGGTAATTTGGTGTGGTGGTCTATACCACCGACAATTACAACATTTTGACAAATTCAGCTATTTTCTTGAAGCAATATATTATTATCCATACTCTTTCCTTAGGCAGCAGTACATTACCGCGTGTCCGCTCTGCGGCGGCGGTGGGCGAAGGCGCAGAACTCGCGGGATTAGCTAATATCGCTGCCTGCGACCCCGGGAACAGCCGGACTAGCTTGGACTCTGGTAAGTTTAAATACAATTTTCTGCTAAACTAGACCATAATAACCCTTGGCAGAGATCTCGGGTTAGTTTAAATACTATGTTGTGCCGAACTGGACCATAATAACCATGTGTGGAAGAAGAAAAGGGTGATAAGTATTATACATATTGAGTGTTACAATCAGTACACACATTGTACGGTTAACGTACATGCATATTAACCGATTTAGCATTTTTGTTCGATGTCAATTGTAATATTTATAACGTAAGTCAGTGTGCACTTTTAACCGCTACACAATAGACGTATGTGTGCGAATCACCAACACTTACGTAAATTGTCCGTGATCAATAAACTTTTTGCTTTACGGTATCAATGTTTTACGTCTCGGTCACTCCCAACATTAAACGAGTAGGTAAAGTATGTGTTGCTTACAAAAATTACGATATAAAGATTATTTTCAAACAAAAACCTTTTGTGTATGTTCCAGCGTGTGACCGCGAGGCGGAAGCCCGTTCCAACGCGTTCGAGGCGCTGGTCCGGGCGCGGGAACATCGTGCGCGACGCGCAGTCCCGCACACACGCACACGCCATCTCCGCCGCCGCTGGGATACTTATATCTGGTAATAATTTACTTGTGAATATTTACAATGTAGCTTATAAATTTTATATTCTTTTGAAGACAGGTTTATTCTAAAAAACATAAAACTACCGCCTAAAGTAACAATTTTAATTGTGATAGCATGACGTGATGACGCCGCTCTACACTGAAAAATATTGGACTTGTTTCTATTTTTATAAAAAAAAAATTGTGTGCCCTTGTTCTCAAACCGACGTTAAATTTTTGTCATATTATTATGGATTTAGTTATGTAACTGGTTTTTAAGATGTACTAATTATCTTATATATAAAATCAATTGCTGTTCGTTAGTCTCGCTAAAGCTCGAGAACGGCTGAACGGATTTATCTCATCTTGGTCTTGAATTGTTCGTGGAGGCCTAGGAAGGTTTAAAAGGTGCGACATTTTTTTTATTTATCGATTGGGGCAGTACGAAGTCTGCCGTGTCCGCTAGTTTTAAATCTATACTAATATTATAAAGAGGTAAGCGTTGTGAGTTTGTAAGTTTGTATATTTGTATGTTTGTCGGCGCTAATCTTCAAAACTACTGAACCGATTTTAAAAATTCTTTCACTGTTAGAAAGCTACATTATTCCGAATTGCCATGGGCTATATGAAATCACCCTACTTGCTCTCGGTTATCTTCAAATAAGGATATTAGTCAAGTAAGTCGGAAAAAAATTACCGCTAAATCACTTTTATCGCATACGCTGCCGAAATACTCAAGTATATATGAATAGTATGTACTACGAAAATGTAGGGCTCCAATAGACCTGCAAAAAAGTTCGCGATGCCCTATATCTATCTTTTAGGGGAAATCCATGATGAGGCTAAACAGATAAAGAAAAATAAGACATGTTTTCTGAGCATGATTTTAGTACTACCATTTTAATTCTTACGTCTAAAACTTACTTCAAAAAAAAGGTCATATCATGGAGATAATATTTGTCTTTTACAGTTTATAAATCGAATGAATAGTTTCTGATATATCGTGAAATTAAAAAGTACGCACGAATATTTTTTATACAAACGGCACGCGGCTCTCGGGGCGAGTTGCAGTGAGGGGCGCGGGACGAGGTACCACGACGGAACTTGCGATCGCGCGTACCGAGGTGTTATACCCGCAATAAAATAGCTTGATTTTTCACTTTGCACTTTCGTTGCACAAGGAAATTTTCGTTGTTTTCATTGTATTTGTTGTTTAAATTGTTCGATTGTCTACTATATATATAAAACTCAAAGGTGACTGACATAGTGATCTATCAACGCACAGCCCAAACTACTGGACGGATCGGCCTGAGAATTTGCATGCATCCGCTAAGAAAGGATTTGATAAATTCCCACCCATAAGGGGATGAAATAGTTTATATAAATCTTCTTAGATTTTTGACTTGCCATGACAAGTCTCAGGGGCAAACTCTCAAAGGGCATTGCCCATTTTGGGCCCACAATGGACAGTACTTTTAAAAAAAACTACAATTAACATTAATTTTATTACATAAAATCATGATTTTACGTACATTCTTAATAGAGCCATTATAATGAATTATATTGTATATAAAAAAAGTATTTCACATGAAAAATCCAAAAGTTGTGGCAGATAAATGTTGCCACTACATAAAAAACTCTTTATCAATTTTTCCAGCATATTAATTGATAGTAAAAATATATAAATAATACAACATAATTAAATAGAATACTTTTTAGACTTAGCACAAACAGTGGTTATAAAAAAAAAGATTTATGAGAATCAACCCAACTTTTTACTACATGTAACGTAGAATAAATCGATTAATTGAAATCCTATCTGTATATTTTTTTCATTCGTAACGGTAACACTTCTGTCAAATGTCAAAAATAAGAAGATTTTCTTTTCACGTCATATCACTTTGTGCTTCCGCTCGATGTTGATGTGTTTTCTCCCGATACTCGATTTCTGTTATTACGACCTGGCTTTGTTTTATGTTATTGATTTTTCATCGACTACTTTGGCTTTGCTACACGGACTCGATTCTTACCATCAACGACGACTTTTGCTTTGGAATCAGGATCTCTGCCGCATTTGTTTTGGACTTCGACAAATTGTTTATTTTACAATGTTCAACGAACATTGCCCTAATTGTGGACTTATCCTGGCGGAAATTCAAAGCCACACTTTGGAGCCCGAGCAAGTAACTGTGTTACAGCAATGGATTGCGCCACAACAGGTAAATAATTGTTCAAAAAACATACATGTGTAACATACATTATTGAATCATGATTTACAAATTGTAATATTGTTTTAGGTATCAAACAACGATCTTGTTTGCCATAACTGCTGGGAGGAACTTTGTGCCAGTCTTGTTACCCCACAACAAGAATCTGAAGGTGTTGACCATACAAATAGTTGTATTTATTGTGGCCGCTCAATCAGACGAATTAGAAATCATTTGTTACACACCAATACTGAACGGGAGAATCGTATTAAAAATGTTATCATAGAATGGATTCAACCGCGAGAGGTGGGTGTTATTTGACATAATTATATGGTATGAAAAAATGATATTCTAAGTTTTGTTACTCTGTATGAATGCTAAATCTATTGTTTCTCCACCAAATAGACTGCTTGACCTCTTCTTTTTTTAGATATCAATCTCAAGCCGCATCTGTCATCCATGCTGGCAGAGAGCTGACCGGGCAGCTGTACATTTTGTACAAGAGACTGCATCCACTTCTTCAGATGCCACTAATGAGACTGAGATATTTCTACCCAATATACGAGAGCTGCAAATACAGAACGACGCTGTATTTTTCAGGATTGTAATGGAGCTGAAAGAATACGTATCCCCACATCATTGCGTGTGAGATTATTTTGTGACTATTCATTTTATGTGCCACAACAATTGCGTATTTGTAACACTCATTTAAGAAGCAATGCATGGCATGATTTAGTTAATGTTGAAAATGGAAACCACACATTTTCTTCAGCCTTTATTGAAGATTTTGTGTCCTTGTTAAAAAGCCAGAATAGGCAATAACATTGATTTTGAAAATATAGAAGAAAGTGATGATCACTTAGTATATTACTGGCTTGGGATGTCTAAACATCAATTTAGAATTATAATTGCGAGAGGTTCCTCGGCTAAATAACAGCCACAGAGGGGCTACTGGACTTGCAGCTTATTTAACCAAGTAAGAACAGGTGATTCGGACCAAAGGTTATCAGCGTTATTTAAAATACCTAGAAGTACTTTGGAGAGACTAATGAGCAACGCAAGAGAAATCTTAACTGCAGATTTTGTGCCACAGAACTTAGGTCTACAGCACATGACCAGGGAAGATATTGCTCAGAGGAACCTTATAATTCCTAATGGGTTATTTGGAAGTACCAATCAAATTAAACCAATTGTGATCATGGACGGTACATATATTTATATCCAGAAAAGCTCTAATTATTGGTACCAAAAACAGACATACTCTCTACACAAATATAGAAACTTAATTAAACCATTTGTTATTGTATGTTGCGATGGATACATTTTGGATGTGATTGGACCCTATCCAGCAATAAAATCAGATGCTGATATTCTGAAAAATGAATTCAGTAGAGAAAATACACCCATGCGGAGCTTTTTCGAACCTGGGGATGTCTTTATATTAGACAGAGGATTTAGAGACGCGCTTCCACTTCTGACCGAATGTGGTTACTCAGTGCAAGTGCCAGGATCTCTAGAAGAAGGTGAAACTCAACTCTCCACTCTAGAGGCTAATAAATCTAGGACGGTTACCATATGTCGCTGGGTTGTTGAAGTAGTGAATGGGTTATTTAAACAAGCGTTTAAATTGTTTAGACAAGATTTTTTTAATCGGGCATCCACCCACATGATGAAAGATTTTGCAGTTGGTGCTGCTTTAATAAATAGATTTCATCCAAGAATATTAAATAGAGACGATGCTGAGCAGATATTAACAAGAATAAACGAAAAAATGTACACTAGTAACACTCTGGCTGATTGTGTAAACCAATATCATTTAAATCGCAGGAGGGCTCAATTTGTTAATATTACCGTTGGCTCTAACAATTTACATGACTTTCCTCGACTCACAATGAGTGAATTAATATTAATAGCATGTGGAACATATCAAATAAAGCAAGCTAGATCCTATTATGGAGAACATATAAGAGCCAACGGTACATATAGTATTGAAGTATGTAGAGAGTCAAACAGCAACCTACCAAGCGAACTATGTGATGAAAATTGTTGGCTATTGCGGGCTAAAATACAAAGTCGGCATGTGAGCCGTAAAATATATTTGTTTATATTTTAATAAACAATAATAATAATAATATGGCTGCAATCCAACAATACTGCTGTAACTGTATAGTAGGTAAACGCACGGTAGGTTGTTGTGCACACACCATGACAGTACTCTGGTATATAGGATGGGCTAGATATGAATCAAATATTTTTCCTCCTGCGCCATTTTTAGATGATATATTGGTCATGTATGAAAATGATGAAAATATAGATGTGTAATGCATAACAAACTTGTTTTATTTTATAGTTAAACTAGCTTTCCGCTCGCGGCTTCGCCCACGTGTAATTTGGGATTGTGGCGTTTTTTAATGATCTCGACAGGACTTTCTTTCATAGGCTAAAAAATTGTTACAATTTGAATTATATTATACAGCCTGATTTACTCAGGGATGATGTAGCTTTCTAATGGTGAATATTTTAAAACGATAAGTAGTTTTGGAGTTTGTCGATTACGTTATGTAACAAAAAGTAAAGCGAGACAAAAACATGGTCTAGAAAAATTAAAAGTATCAGTTGATGTCCTTCATTTTTCATAGAAACGTTTTACCCAACGTTTTAACAATTTCCAAAAATCTTTTTTTAATGCTCACTCCCGTCAGTAAAGGAAGCTTTGTTCAAAATATTTGACTCCTACACCGAGCGGTTATGGCTGCGCGAAAGTAATTCTGTCACCCAATTGCAACCCCCTAAATCACTATTGGAGGGTAGTTTGGAAAAAAATATAATGCCAAACTTATTTACTTGACCATATACATGTTTGTGCTAAGTTCCAAGTTATAAACCCAAGAATAAGATTTTTCATAGAAACGTTACGACCCTTTTTCGCCCCCTTGGGGGTACAATTTTCAAAAATCTTTTTTTAATGCTCACTCCTGTCAGTAAAGGAAGCTTTGTTCAAAATATTAGACTCCTACTCCGAGCGGTTATGGCTGCGCGAAAGTCAATCAGTCACTCAATCGCAACCCCCTAAATCACTATTAGAGGGTAGTTTGGAAAAAAATATAATGCCAAACTTATTTACTTGACCATATACGTGTTTGTACTAAGTTTCAAGTTTATAAACCCAAGGAATAAAATTTTTCATAGAAACGTTATGACCCCTTTTTACCCCCTTAGGGTTGAATTTCCAAAAATCCTTTCTTAGTGCACCCCTACATATCTCAAGGAACCTACATGCCCAAATTTCAGCTTTCTACGACCAGTAGTTTTGGCTGTGCGTTGTCTGTCAGTCAGTCAGTCAGTAACGGAAGAGTTTTATATATATAGATAAATACAATGAAGAAAATAAGTTCCTTAGTTTCTGTCTACCTCCACGGGAAAAGGCAGAGTTATGTATGTAATGTAACACAAATATAATAGAATATATTTATCAAGCATATAAATCTATGATTACCACCGTTAAGACACATTTTTATGTTGCAGAATATCATCAAAACGATTTTATATATTTTTATTTTAATAGCATTGGCCGCGATTCTGATATATTTTTTACATTTTCTGATACACGTACGATTCGAACATACACTACTGGTGTACCATTTTTTACTGTCCATTCTGGGCCCAGCGCACTTTGGAGGGTGGGCATTCCCCTTTGCGGGTCTCAAACTTGAGAGAACATTGCTTCTCTCATGGGCAGTTTTATGTTGCTTGCTCACGAGTAAGTTCTCCAGTAGCTTGATAGTTTTAGCGCCAAATGACAAATTAGTTAAGAATATTGTGTACAAAGAAGTTTTGTAGGCCCTAATTTTTTACACTAACTTGCTAAACAATTATACTTCTTAACGCGTGCGAAGCCGCGGGCAAAAGCTAGTAAATAATACAGTGCATCACGCGCAAGCTCATCTCGCTTCCACTGTAACAATCTTACTTTACCAAGTAATAGGCTGCCAAGTTCTGGAAACCAATCAATATAACTATTTAATTTTTACAGGCGTGCCATCAAACCCGGATCTAAGTGACACAGCCAGACCAAGAAGTAACTCGCTTAGCAGCAAAGAATCAAGTACACCTATCCCTATACCGGAGAAAAGACAGGTATCCCTCTAATTAAATAATATATTTATAAAAAAAATACTTCAGTAGAATATTTGATAACACGCATAACCGAGTGGTATAGGTTACCTTACCACGCCTAGTAGGTATCATTGTGCGCGACGTGTTCGGTTCGTTTCCTGTGTAGGACAAGAATTTGTGTGATCCACAAATGCTCGTTCTAACCTATGTGTGTATGTGCATGTGAATTAAGTGTCTGAGATTCCACCCCGCGGTACAAGGATTAAATTCCTTAGTGCGGGAGGTTTAAAAAAACGTATATTCATCGATGTATTTGTATATATAAGACTGTGTATTACGACGTATTAGTTGATATATGTACGTGTATGAAGCGATTGATGAGTGTGGATGAAGCTAAAGTGAAAAAAAAGATGTGATCTCTGCCTACCCCCAAGGGAAAGAGGCGTGATGTTTATGTTCGTATGTAGTACGTATTATAAAGCGTGTGTATGTTGTTTTAGACAATACACGTAAGCCCAGACAGTCCGTCCGACCTGCGAATCCTCACTCGGTCCGAGAGCTTCGCGGGTGATGCGCAAATCGTCCAACAAATACAAAGGCTAGCGTTTTCTAATGGTAAGTAATTTGTGTATACAAAACTTATGATAATTAGGAATCACCCCAAAATTAATAGCTTGGAAGTACTTTTTGCTGTTGTTTAAAATCGTTAAATAATAATTTATCTCCTTTTATCTATTGTGTGTGTGTATTTATAAATATATAAGTATGTTTATCGGTTATATAGTATTAAGCATGCTTAACTTGAGACTAAATGGCGTTGTGTGAATGTTGAGAAATATTTTTATTATTATTTGTAATGTGTTTTTTTTGTATTTTCAGCAGGGACCCCTACAACGAAATCTCGGTGTTCAAGGACATTAAGTTTCCCTGAAGAACCGGAGACTGAAGCTACTACAACGATTGATGTACCAGACGCAAGTAAAACTTCACCATTGAAGTGAGTACATAATGTATCTATACTTAATTCTATTTTATTAAAAAATTAAAGCTATTTTGTCTATCAGTTAGATTTTGTTTCTCTGCAATGAGGATAAAGACACTGAGATAAAGAGAGTTTAAAAGCAGGATTATTGTTATATGATTAAATATGTGCGATCTTGTTTCATTTTTGAGTGCATTAAAAGTGAAATATATCATAAGTTATATAAAAAAATCTAAATCAAAAGGTTCTATTTCTAGTAGGTCGTTTCAGGCACTTTCAAAACCTTACTGACTCTAGTTTCGCGGTTCTAAAATGTCATTCTTCTAGAGAAGAATCCGGCAAGACACTCATATAGTCTAGTGAAGCAGTCTAAATCCTCTGCTATCAAGTATACAGTACTAAATAACCGAATATCTAATATAGTATTTTTTTTAATTAGTTTTTTTTTTTTTGTAGTCACACGCAATATCTAATATTTTTCCACCAATCGACATTTTCTTCTTGAACATGATGTAAAACTCTATTTATGAAACTTTTATATGACCTTTAAGTGTCATATTATTTGTCTTATAATGTTTCTTCTAGCTGTAAGTTTCCGAAAATGTTAAAATAAAATGTATTACTACCGCAGGGTATCAGCCCGCACCCCAGTGCTGAGCGACGACCCGCTGGGGGCCCTCTCGCAGCCCTCGCCCCCCGCGTCCCCCGCGCCCCCGCCCCCCGCGGAACCAACCCTCCCGCGCCACGAGCTCAGCGTCAGCCCCAAGCTGTTCCACCGCCGCAGCAACTCCTTCCAGGACGAACACAGCCACGACGACCACACGGGGTATACACCTTCCTGTACTATTACTGCTAATGAATACTAGTCGGAATGGCCCGCTGAGACGAACGAACATGCTAGTCTTAATGCTCTAGATAGACGGACTGTATTTCAACTGTAAATTGCTGTTCAAGGGCAGTAAATGCAGTTGACACGACTGCAAATCAAACGTGCAGTCCGATTGCAGTTGAATTGCAGTCGGCGTGCAGTCGTGTGAACACGTTTGATTTGCAGTTCTATAGCTACAGCAATTTGCAGTTGAAATGCAGTGCATCTGTCTAGAGCCTTAGTTGTCGTGCTAATTTTGACAATATCATGTATAATGTAGAGACAAATAGACAGTTAAGAGACACTTAATTATCTTTCTTGTATACAATTGAAAGTGTTAGTTGAAATAGTTTGAAGCTCGAAAAAAAAATCGTGTATATGACAAGCTAGTAGGATGCTGTGAATGATCGAAGTTGTTGAATAAAACCAAAAACATACCCCTGGTTTCTGACTGTGATTGGTTGACCAGACCATAAAACTTACAGCCAATCACAAAGCTTAACATGACATTCGACTGACGATTAACAAATTTTTGTGATGATCAGCCTTTGATTGGAGAAACCTGGGGTTCATATATCAAACATGTTTGATCGTCTTGGGGCTCAAAATTCCGAATGTTATGCTCGCCGCGAAATATATCTGAACGTCTTTACGAATTCCTTTCTTTTCTTACATTAAAGTAAATTGTAAATCAAATATATACTTTATAGAAAAAAATCTATAATGATTTGAACACAATTAAAGATGCATGCTGGGTATTAAATCATTAAATTAATTAAAATGAACTTACGCAAGCTATTGTAGCAAGCTATAGTAATATTGAGTTTTCTCTCCTTTATAATTTCGATGAATGCCTACTATCTTATGAAAAATTCATACAAAAAAAAATGCATGATAGTCTTTTTTCTTAATCTGCATGCCGCATGCACCTTCTATATCTTCCAAGTATGTAGTTGTATACATCCCCAAGCCCCCCCTACCATGACACTGCGCCCGCTAACGTTCCCGTATCGCTAGAGCTACGCTCCGTTGAAACACGATAACCTCGATAGTTTCCTCTGCGTAGGAAACTGCACAGAAGTGAGACGGTGCCAGCGGGAACTGTCTCGTCCAGTCTCGTCAGTCTCGGGAACACGCTCAAGATCAGCTTCGGGTGAGTCGACAGTAACATGCAATGTGTGATAAATGGGACATGGTTACGCAAAAAGTAAAATGTACCTTAAAACAAAAGTGTAGAGTTCATTATTCATTGAGACATCTTTTGTTACGCATATGTTAATGTGAAATGGATCTTATTACGTCCACGTAAAGTCCAAAATGAAATTGGAGCGTTTTGCAAATATTTGACTTAACAGTTTGCGTATAAGGGTTTGTTGGCTTTGAATTACATATATATCTTATTGCAGAAGTATAAAATTTGAAATAATACGGTTGTGAAATGTGCGTAGCCATGTCCTATTTTGTCTTAGTGTACTTAGAAATGTCTAGTTTTTTTATTGAAGATATTCTAAAAAACTTTTAAGTTTTATTTTATATAGTACACTAAGATTTCGATGTATATACAAAAAGATTGTCTTGTTTAGTTGTGTCACTGTTATGTTTTAGTTCACGATAATACATCTTGTTCAATACAAAGCATGATTGTTTTATGGTCAAGAGAACTTGTGTTCTCTGCTATTTTTGAACTTTTTAGTTTAGCCTTCGATATTGACTTTGTAGCATCTTCAAGGTTATCAAATTATACAAATTAATAATTACTGATAAAAATACTACAAAATATTTTTATTGACGCATATCTACTTGCTGATAAAATGTGCTGTGGAATGGTTATTGATATTCACAGAACACATAATATACAATCATTCAAAACCCAGAGAAAACACGGATAAAAAGCTTGGTAAACCTAGTTTGACCTAGTTCCTTTTAACTCCTTAAACTTCAAGTAAAAGAAATTCTATCATTCGTCGGTCACCGGTGACCCTATAAACTTAATAATTGCTGAATTTTAGACGACAAACGGGACTTATTCGTGATATAATTCAATAATCGAAATATCGAATTATATCGCGAATAAATCTCTTTTATCGTCTAAAATACGTGTACAAGTCGCGAAAGTTTAAAAACATTAATAACTGAATGATTATTAAAATAAATCTTGAAGGTGTTACTAGTCGTTTTATTTTCTAATACAATAGCAATGTTATGTTGTTAACCGCACACACGCAGTACGCTAGCTCGTTTGTTTCTTAGACGCTATTCGCCCGCCCGACTGTCGTTGCGCAAGGAAAACATGAAACTCGGCAAGGCTATGATCGAGAATTATTTCAGGTGAGATTCAAGGAATATGTTTGTGAGATGAGGTTTTATCTCTGTTTCATATACGATTTTGTAATTGCAAATTTGCTCAACTGTTCAGTGTTTAAAACAATTATTATACTACATTGCTGTTTTTTGGAGACCAGTCAAAAATAATTATTCCCCGATATGCGTTAATTAAATATGGGTGTATTTTTAATTGAATTTTCTATCTGTTATGCCTATTAGTTAACTATCTATAGGCAGTGGTAACCTTTCTACTAATAAAACAAAATATAATTAATAATTCAATGTATTTGATTAACTTCGATTCATGTGAATTTTGTAACCTTTGGAACAGAGATAAACCTATCTTAAACCCCTATAAAACAACCCAAACTATGTAAAATAACCTCTGATATAATATAATTGAATTTATAATCAATAACGCAGCCTGAGTTTTTGTCTGCTGTAAGTATACATTCAGGGTACCTATAGACACTCATCTATAGAAAACGTTTTGTTTCAATAACTCCCGTTTCTGCCATTCCATCGTACATCGACATAAACGACATTGTAAGTTCGTTGTTTTGCATGAACATAGCAACATTATTTTTTTTATCTGTGGAACATAGACGAGTAGAAAACGGTGATCCTTTGTCTCTTAAGTGCTTGAAGCAGTGTCGAAAGCAAACTTACATACATGACTTGAATTAACGCGACGCTATATTTTAATAACAAAAACACAATTTGACAAATGATAAAGACACGAAAAAAGACAGTATATAGGCTAATGTTGATCGTCACTACACAATTATACCACTAACTACCTTCTCTACGTTCCACGATCTTACCGCACTGTTTTGTAAAAAGCATGTTTTCATTTGATTTTGTATATAGTTAAATGTCCAAAGTATTATTCAATGACCATTCTCTTTATTCCTTTATACCTCGATTCTAGTCAAGTTTTAACCTTTCAGTCCAACAAGTATAGCTGGGAAAAGGTCCAATGAGCTTCTGCAAAGTGGGCTTAGCAGTCTGAAGTCTGCGGCTACGAGTATGGCCAAGAAGTTCGATGAAATGAAGGAGGTTATATCTGCTAACTCTACGCCTGTGAAAGGAGCCTTTAACGCGACCAGTGCGTTACTGCCCAGCTTTATGGGAGAGGAGGATTCTACTGATGGATCGTCCGAGATTAACCCTGATGGTTTGTATTTTTTTTGAAGAGATTTGAACTTTATTGTAATGTGGATAGGGTTGATAATGGATAATTGATGGCCAAAAATCTTGTATACTCATAGTCGAATGGTGAAACATCAATTACTTTTGTTTCACTGTTATAATATCTCACGCTATCGCACTTTAAAGTAAAACAAAGATACATCTTTAAAAACACTTGAATAATTTATGCGGCTTCAGTGTTCAAAGGTAAAAATTACGTTTCTGATCTAGAAACTCAATAGTTAGTTAATAGGTATAATTTGTGATTTCAGAATGGGTAGGCGGCGTAGGTTTCCGTCGTGCCTCGAGTGACGCGGAACTAGCTTGCTCTATGGAGCGTGGTTCGCTAGCTACACTCATGTCCCATCTGCCCGACAATCTCTACCCCGTGCAGACTGTAAGTACACATTTTCTACATTTCATACATTCGTTTATAAATCCATTTTTTGACAAAATATAAAAGAAAAGCAAGTAAGGAACTAGAAACCAGATCCTTAATTCCAAATTATTGAAATCAGAAATCGTCAATCCGCAATGAGCTTGCGTGGTGATCAATGCTCAAACCTTCCCTATATTGACCTGTAACCAGCAGTGGGACACATGATCTGTAATTTTATTACTTAAATAATAATACACATTCTTACAATCAACAGGACACTACATCAGAGAACTCATCGGTAGTAGTTCACCTATCCTCGTGCTCGCAATGCCACCAGTGCCTCGCGTACCTATACGATGAGGACATAATGGCGGGCTGGGCGGCCGACGATTCTAATTTGAACACCCGCTGTATTGCGTGTGGCAGGCATACTGTGCCTTTGTTGTCTGTGCAGGTAAAGCATGGTTTTAATCTTTAGAGCTGAGTATAAAAAATAAAATAGTTTTTTTTTTGGATTTTGCTATCTAGTCCAGTCAAAATAGATAAAAAAATGTCATAAGTTCGGACCTTGAATTTTTTTTTTTTTTGCAGAATTGGGTCGATGGGGACTTTTAGCATTTTGTTTCTAATGATGTATTGAACATTTCTGCAAATTTTCAGCTCTATGCTAATTTTTCGGAACTTGATAGTATATTTTGACTGGACTAGCAGTAATCCGGGCTCCGTGGTGCACCTCGAAAGAAGCATATGACCTGCTATGAACTTAACCATGATTTACACAATAATTTAGTAGGCTGATTTAATAGTGTTTTCTTTATAGAGTATTCTCCCTTGCTTTGATGCCCTAAAAGGTCATTGGCTATGTATAAATAAGTACCTTACTGTTTTTCTTGTTTCAGATAATCCGTTCCGATCAAAAACAAAGCGATACATTAAGCGTGCCTTATTTAAACCCTCTGGTGTTGAGGAAAGAATTCGAATCTATATTAGGTAAGTAATTATCTTGCATCAAACGCACTAGTCTAATCAATCTTAGTATTCAAATACACATTTTCATGTTGATCAGCGTTCAAAAATCATTTTCTTTTTTGTTTTTCGGGGTGAAACGCTAATGACTTAAACCCATACCGAGGGCACGGCGTGGGGATATATCGGGCTCCCACCGACTATAAACACCCCGGCCCCTTCTGCTACCTAAGCCAGCGTCACGGGATCGCTCGCGCATGCTCTGCGTGACCGTGACTAGACGTTCAAGAAACTGGCTGTAAATAACCTGTTCCGTTTGTCATTTTAGGAAGGGAAGGCGACACATGTTTAGCCGACCCTGGCTTCGTGGAATCACATCCTATAGTTTACTGGAACTTGGTGTGGTTCTTAGAACGAGCCAACATCGAGAACCATCTCCCCGACCTGCTCTGCCCTGACTTCCAAACTAAGTATCAGAGTACGGATATGCTGCATGATGCTGATAAGACTGGTAAGTGCAACTTCAATTGAAAATAGTCAAGCAAATAAATTATTGTTTAATGTTGTATTGTTTGTGTGAGAAACCATTAGGGATGATCTTTGCCCAAAAAAGGGACTAGGAATGGAAATTAAGAAGCATACAGTATTTTTATTTATTATTTTCTACACAAATTTCGAATATATATTCTATATAATTTTATGGGTCTTCACGAGATACTAAGAAAGATAGCTGTGTATTAATGATATTATAATTAATGTTTGTGTCTCTTAAAATCTCGAACATTAAGTCAAAATTTTTTAACAGCGTCTTTAGACTTATAATTTGCTTTTTTTTAAATCTGAGATTAGGTAAGAACAGTTCCTAAAAAAACCATTTCCCCTCCTGATTTCCTTATTCTCCCATTTCCACAGTGCACTCAAGACATTTATCATGTTCGACTGTTCGTATATATTTTACGTCGTCCATGGAAACGGAAAAACAACGCAAGAAAAAATTTGGATTTATTTGCTTGTCGAAAATACCTGGATAATGTTGGTACTTCGTAATGGCCTTTTTCAGTTCTGCTGAATTTTATAGTTGGTAGTTTTAGTGTTAAAAAGTTTCTAGTAGTCAGTGATATTGTTTGGAAAGTTTTAGTTCGGTTTAGATTTAATTTAGACAACAAACAAGTCTTATTCGCGATATAATTCGATATTTCTTTTCTCCCGACGTTCCGGCCGAGTTGCACCGAACGTGGTCACGGGTGAACTGAGTCCACCCATGACCTAAACGGTCTAAATATCGAATTATATCGCGAGTAAGATCCCTTTGTTGTCTGAAATATTTCGGTACTTCATTGAGTAAGGTACTATCTAGGAAAAGCTTTATAAATCAGGGTGTAATATACACTCACGTGTGGGCTTAGTCCACCCTTGACCAATGCGGTCTAAATATCAAATTATATCGTGAATAAAATCCCTTTGCTCTCCAAAATATTAAGGTATGTAGTTTATTAAGCTTACTTAATAAACTGCATACCTTAATTATAGAATATATTTAAATAGTATCTAGGAAAAACTTATATAAAATACATAACACATGTGTATTGCGCTACCAGGCGGGTGCTCAGTGGTATGCACCTGGGAGGGTCGCGGCGTGTCTGCTGAGGGCGAGGCGGGCGCGGCCCTGCACGCGGCGTGGCGCGCGCGGCGCCGCCAGCACCAGCGCTCGCGCGCGCTGCAAGCGCTACTGCTCACCGAGGATGATGCGCATGCTGGACACACGTAACTATGACCTTATTTTTATCTTATAATCCTTTTTTTGCAGCACGGCTATTATCTTATTTCATATTTCATATATTTATTTGCATTCCATAATGTTACAATAGGTGTTAAAGAGGCTTATAAGCATTATCTAGATACAATTATGGACCCTGTTAGGGCACAGCAAAAGGCATTACAATAAAAATCTATCAAAAAAAAAACATAGATAAACAAACTTTTTAAGAAAAAGCTTTTATTTAAACGCTCTAAAAAGAAGAAAATAAAATATTCCTTTTGGATTATACTAACAACTCCTCATTATACACAATTTATACATAATAATAAAAGCTTGTCGCTCGATTTACCACAAATTATTATGATATAAAGCAATGTTGATAGGTATGTAAACCTCGCGACAAGCTTTTATTATTATATATAAATTGTGTATAATGAGGAGTTGTTAGTATAATCCAAAAGGAATATTTTATTTTCTTCTTTTTAGAGCGTTTAAATAAAAGCTTTTTCTTAAAAAGTTTGTTTATCTATTTTTTTTATTTTTTACTTTTTAGTTATCGCTGGATTTAGAATAACGACACATTCTTTTTTCAAGTTATTATTACTCTCAAAATGCCCTCTCATTTGATACCCATATTGTAGAAGTAGACTAAAGGTAACTATTCCGCCATCCTGCATGGTCCGCCATATTGGATTCAGAATGACGACATATGCTTTTCCTAGTTACTCTTAACAAGCCCTTTCATTTGATACCCATATTGTATAAGTGGATTACATATAACTGTTCTGACATCTTGTATGATCCGCCATATTGAATTTAGAATGACGTCACATATCTTATCATATATTGTCATCCAAACAAAATGCGTCCACAAAATTTCAGCACAAACGGTTGAATATATCTACTTCAAAATTGAGTTCAAAGATTTCACCCGAACACACAAATATCCATACATTGCAAGTTAAATAAAAGCTTTTAATAAATCAAAATCAAAACTTATTACTTAGGTTAGGCTTAACATTATAAGCTAATTATTATTATTTAATAACAATATAACCATATTACTATTATTTATAATAACTTATATATATTTTACATAGTTATATAAAGATATTTTAAAATTTAAAGTAACGCATAATATTTTAAACTATATTTATATCTCCTAAATACTCATTGACACTGTAATAACATTTGTGAAGAAGAAGCTTTTTTAATTTGTTTGTAAATAAATGTATTTTTTTTTCATTTCTTAGCGTCTCAGGTAGTTTATTGTAAATTTTGATTGACATTACTAATGGGCTAGATGCATGTATTTGTAATCGGGATGATGGTAGGTTTAATCGCTTTTTGTGTCGGAGTGTGTATCTTGTCTGTATGTCTTCACGTGTGGTGTAAAATTCTTTGTGTGTGTGAGTAAATTTACAGATTTCTAATATATATAAAGAGGGAAGGGTGAGAATGTTTAAGTTTATGAAATGTGGTTTGCAACTGTCCGTTTGTTCTATATTAACTAGGATTCGTATTAACTTTTTTTGAGTTGTGAATAGTGCTGGGGCGTCGGTGCTATTTCCCTACATGATCACTCCGTAATTCAGCCACGCATGAGCGTAGGCGTAGTAGGTGGTTAGAGCGGTTTTTAGGTCTGTTGTCTTTTTTACTTCTCGGAGAGCGTATATAAATTTTGATAGTTTTGATTTTATTTTGAGAATGTGTGATTTCCAATTAATGTTTGTGTCTATTGTTACACCTAGTAATGAAAATTCGTTAACTTGTTCTATTTTATGGTTATTAAAAGAAAAGTTTAAAGAAAGCGGCTTTTTTTGGTGTTGGTGGAATACTATTGTTTTTGTTTTTTCGAAATTGATTTCAAGATTGTGTGAATTCATCCAGGTTAATGTGTTTGTTAGTATATTAGTAAGTATAGAGTGTATGTTAGTGACATCTTGACATGGAGTAAGAATTGAAATGTCATCAGCAAACAGAACGCAAGGTCCTTCTATGGTTTTTGGAAGGTCATTTATATAAATGAGAAAGAGAAGGCACCCAATGACACTTCCTTGTGGTATTGAGGCTTTTATTATTTTACAGTCAGAGCGGATATTTTGAAGATTTTTCGTTTTATTATTATAAAAATCTATTTCTACATATTGTGTTCTGTTTTCTAGGTAGGATTTAAACCAGTCATGTGATGTTCCGCGGATACCTATTCCATAGAGTTTGCTTAATAATATTTCATATCTTACCTTGTCGTAGGCCTTAGTCATATCCAGAAGCAGACCAATTGCGTATTTTTTATTATTTATGGTATCAAGAGCTTCCTGTATAAATTTATATACAGCTAAAGTTGTTGACCTCTGTTTCCGAAAACCATTTTGACATTCATTAAATATTCCGTATTTCTCGCAGAAGGCGTACACGCGATTGCACATCGCTTTTTCAAAAATCTTAGATGCAGTCGGTAATAGAGCTATTGGACGATAATTGTTAGGATTGGTTTTTTCGTTTTTCTTATGTAAGGGTTTCACTATTGCTATTTTGAGTTGATCAGGGAAAACTCCTTCTTCGAAGGATTGATTTATCAATATATAGAATGGTAGTGTGAGTTCGTCTGCACATTTTCTAAGTAATTTTGGTGGGAATTCGTCAATACCGTGACTGGTTTTGTTTTTCAATTTTTTTATTAAATTATTGATTTCATACGGGTCAACATGGCTGAGAAACATTGTGTTTGTGGAAGGAGAAAGTACAGAATTGTTTTTTGGTCTATTTATTTGTATTTGGCTTTCCTCGCCGATAGATGCAAAAAAGTTATTAAAAATGTTTGCTACTTGTTTAGGTTCGGAAATGAGCTTATTGTCTGTTTGTAGTTTTAAATTAGTTCGTTCTTTTTTTAATGTCTTATTGGTGCGTTCGTTTATTATATTCCACATTGTTTTTACTTTGTTATTAGATTTATTTATTTTGTTGATGTATTGTAGTTTTTTTGATGTAGTTACAACTTTTTTTAACATTTTTTCATACTTTCTATAATAGTTTGTTATTATTGGGTTATTTGCCTTTAATGTGAGTGTTTTTAACAGTCTTTTATTTTTACAGGATATTTTTATGCTTTTAGTTAGCCAATGCTTTTTTTGTACATTTTTTATTTTTATTTTCCGCATAGGTATACTTTTATTTAGGACATTAGTCAGCGTATCTTGAAATGATTTATAGTTAACATTAATATTTTGATCCTTTGTTATAATATTATTCCAATCTACTGCATTTAACATGGACTTAAATTTTAATATGTTTGTATTGTTAAATGATCTCTGATTTGTGTAATAGGTTGCATGTTTGGTGGAAATTTTTGGTATGCAGATGTTTATGATGGTTGCGTTATGATCTGAAAATCCTAAATCTTCAACGGCTGTGGATATACTATTTGAATGAAAGTTTGTGAATATTAAGTCTAAGCATGTTGATGTAGTCTGAGTAATACGTGTCGGCTTTTTTATATGCTGGGTATATTTAAATTCTAACATTAAATCTAAAAATTGACTAGTTTTTGTATTGTTATCTAAGATATTTATGTTGAGATCTCCGCCTATAATAATGTTACATTTTGAATACTTAGTGTTTATATAATTCAAGATAGTGTTTAGTTGACTATAAAATATAACTTCTTCTCTCTTATTCCAATAAATCGTTAATAATAGTATATTTTCCTTAGGTAATTCTATTGCACATAATTCTAATACATAATCTACAGACATACTAGTGATATCATTTCTGACAATATACTCGAAGTGGTCTTGGAGTAGGATGCAGACGCCGCCACCTCCTCGCGAACTCCTGCAGTATGACGCTGCGATGTTATTTGTTTTCATTTGTTAACCATGTCTCCGATATACATATTGCGTTATAAATAGGGTTTTGTTCTATAAATGCTTCTAGGATGTGTTGTTTATTGTTCATACTTTGAATGTTTTGGAATAAAACTTTAAATTGTTGGCCTGTACTTGCGAAAGGAGTGGTTGTCGGTAAACATATCGTGTGAGGTTTTATTTGGTTGGTACTTGTAGACGTTGTTTTCTTCATTTTGTGTTCTGTTAAGGGTGTCGTGTTTCTCATGTTTATTGTTCTCTTTGTTGTTTATTATTACTTTACCCTCGATATATAATTGATTGTTTCGGATCACTGCATATAAACCTTTCTTTCTAGCTTTCATCATTTCCTCTCGCAATTGTTCCCTTTCTTTACGTGCATTTTCATCTAAATATTCGGATAAAGATATTCTTGTATTTTGGAAGTAATGGCTGTTATTTAATAAATATTTAACCATTCTTTTACTTATTAGTTCTATCACTAATGGTCGGGTTCTCGCAGAGTTCTTGCCTACTCTGTACATATCTTCTATATATCCCGTAAGGTCTACTTGTAAGATATCACGGAACATGGCGATTAACCTGTCTTGAAGCATAGGTTCTGGCTCTTTCGGGTATTCAGCTAAGCCGTAGATGACGATTTTCTTTAAGTTATTTTCCATACATTGGAGACCGGGGGAAGGAGAAATGTATTTCAATTCTAATATTTCTTGTTTCAGTTTTTCATTTTCCTTGATTAAGTTTTCTATTTTTGTGTTCACTTTTTCTAGTTCTTGTTTTCTTTGGTCGTTTTGCTTAGATAAGTAGGTAGTTTTAAGTTCAAAATCTTCTGTAAGTTTTGAAATAGCTTTATTTATTTCTATTTGAATTGTACTTCGCAAATCTGATATAATGGACTCGTTGTTTTCTTTCAGTTTTATCATTATCATTTCGCTTAAATTTTGCAATGTTAATTCGGTTTGAATGCAGTTGCTAGGATTTTTTTCAGTAATTTGTTGTGTGTTGCCTAATAGACTGAGATCTTCAAAACTTGTATCATAATTTTTGGACTGAGAACTTGGTTTTCTTATTGTGATGTTATTTTCTTCACAAGGTGTAAGCACTTGTTGCATGAGCATAGGGTTTGCGCGAATAGGAGTATTGGTGTTATCTAATTTGGGCATTTTACATCTGCAATCATGGCATTTCCAAGATCTTTTTTGGTCCAAAGTCATACTTGTCTTATAAAAATCTCGAGGGACATTGGCGCACTCCAAATCGTACTCGTAGTTACAGAACAAACAAATAAGATGTTCATTGGTGGTAAGTTCTTGTTTACATCCAGCACATTTTTGATCAATTTTATTTGAATTTTTTACTAGTGCTGCCATCTTGTGGGAAGTAGCAAAACTTTTATTGAAAAAAAGTTGTGTTTGTTTTTTGTTATAATAGATGGCGCTGTTACGGGTTTTTTAAATTTATAGTTTTTATGGAGGTAATTTTAAATAATTGGGAATAAGGAATCTTTCAATCCTTGTCGTACCTCAAAAGCTCCGTCACCAGTAGTTCATATAACTTTCCGGTTCTTTACACTTCTTTTAAAGTTTCACTTAAAATTTCACTGATATTTTTCGAAATTTGAATTTTGTTCGTTGAAATTTTTAACACTTAATTATTCTCGTAATGTCCTATTTAATGTCTGTACTCCAACTTTCATCACTGTAAGTTTCGATTACACACAGTTTCAATCACTTTTTATGACTATATTGGCACTTTAACTATTTTTTAAAAACTTTTTTACGCGGAGCTGATGTTTGTTTACGCACAGTAGCGCCACCACTCCCACACTTATAATTTGTTTTGAATGCGTTCCGTACCGTTTTGAACGGGACAGTCCCAATTATACAATTACGAGTCCCGGTGTCCCTGAAATGAACAGTGGGACACGAAATTGTCCCGTTTTCAGAAACCGCGCGAAAATTTGAAATTCCCCTCAATTTCTCTCTAACTAAAAGCTTATACGGTCGAATTGAGAAACTTCCTCCTTTTTTAAGCTACATGTTAGCATATTCAATTCATTATTTAATTAGGTATATCTAATTAAGCCGTAAGAAAAGCATTTTTTGTTTATGTATTTTCAATGTTAAATACTTTACAACGCAATTATAAACAATAGCGCGGGTAAAAGTTACACGGAAATTGCAGTTTAGTTTTATTTTTACCTCAAAAACTTCTAAAGCATGGGTAAAAAAAAAAACAATTTTATGTTTCAGCGTGGCTCTGGCAGTTCTCAACGGCTTGCTAAGCAATGACCTAACCGACGGCCTGCGTAAACTCTCCGCGTGGAGAGACAACACTTGCAGCAACAAGCGATACCATTCCTTCTACAGGTAACTTACTCTAATTGCTCAATGTGTAATTTTGGTGCTGTCTTACCAAGTACCTTGTTATTGTAATTGTAGTAATTAATTATTACCTGATAACTGGGTAGAAGTCAAATAGATAAACGATCCATGGACAACTTTACCAGTATTTCAAACCATGTTAGATGGAGATGACAATGGTATGATGTACGTGATAACCATGTAGATGCATCCTATTAGAGTGGAGCCGAACTCAACATAATTTTAAAAACCTAGAACAGATGATGCATGTATAATTTAAGTAGTTGATCAATATTCAACCTAAACTTTCCACTAATTTAAACTATTTTCATGTTACACAGAGACGTGTTATTCCTGGCGATGGCAGCCCTAGGCGAGCACAACATCGACTTAGTAGCCCTCCAGCGTGAGTACTCGCGCGCACTAGAACAGCTGGGCGGCTCCCCCCGCCCCCAGGACTTACCCCCCACACCCACCGCCCTCTGCTGCCGGCACTACTTCAAACGCCTGCGTCTCAAAGTCGACGACTGAAACAACTATCTCTTCCTTTAAACAGCTCCTCTAGCATGGAAACTGTCCTCAAATATAAAAAAAAAATAAAAAACTTTTAAAATTACACCTAAGGCGTTTTCACACTAACGTTTTTTTTTAACATGTGAAACGTTAGTGTGTAAACGCCTTTGTAGAAGCGTCTACGCTTGTACGCATTCAGTGGCCATGTTAAATGTTGCTTTTGTTTATATACGTAATGTAAGAGCAATAAATCTGCGTATTTACAGACTGTATAGATATCAGTTAATTTGAAAATAGAATGTCAAACCAATTTGTTCCTTGTATTATTGACACATTGGTTAGTTTACATATGAAAAATGCAATGGTAATTGTTCAGATTTAATCAACTGTTTTATTACAGCGATTCTTTTGATGCTTCTAACTGAATATAGCTTGAAAATTATTTAGTTTACGATGGGCTCGAACACGAGTTCCGAATCCCTAATGTTTATTTACATGCAATATTATTAACATTGATACCCGTACAAAGTATGTGTACGAGTAGAAATGTATTGTTATTAAAAAAGAGTTATTATTTTTTCGTAGTTTAGTTTTGAGCGTTTCGTTCAGTATACAACACTTGTAGGGTGTACCGTCCATTTTATTTTAGATCGATATAGTTTATCGAAGCATTACATTCGTGTATGGCTTAGACAAATCGGAACTTGACGAACTTCTTAAGCCCGTCCAAACGGGATCAAGGTATGCTTGATTCAACATATTATATAATTGATGAATCTATTAGGTTTCTTGACTGCAAAGTCAGGACTATAAATAGGTGGAATACTGTGGATAAATTGTGGCCTAAGCTTCAATAATATTGCCCCAAAGTAAAATATTTTGATGTATCATTCACTCATAAGCAATCTTTGTAATAAATTCACCTTTCGGCATATCCATTAGTCTAGGATTGTGGGTGCTAAGTTAAGTAATTGGGACGGTGACCATAGTAACGTATGTACATAGAGTTGTTGTATAGAGTAGGTGTAAGGCCACGGAGAGCGGTATGTAATTGTGCTTAATTATGTGATGCCAGTGCAGTGATACGGTTGAATTCGTAAACGAATTGTATGAAGAGTTTGTGTGTGTGTTTACATAGTCACATTATTTATGTCCCGTGCACTCAGTGTGATTAATAATTACGACACGTTTTTCGAACTAGAAACTGCATTAAAACACATCAATATTCTACATCTTACAGAGACAGTAAATAATGTGACTGCCAAAATTCAAAAGTATTCATGAACGTGTCAATATAGTTAGTTAATATGATAAAATCATATTCATTTATTGTATTATCATACTGTTACAACAAATCTTATATGACTGCAATTTGTTCAGAGTAGCATTGTAACCTTTTAGTAACTGTAGCTCTATTCATCTTTAAACATCCTTATATATTATGTTATTGTATTTAATAGTACCGGCAATTGTTAATGGATTGTATGAAATAAAAAAATAACATGTACATTAACTTTTTTTTCTGCTTGGCAGTATATCTATACTGCAACAAAGGAATACTCAGGATACTAACAAACAAATATAATATTATTTGTATTCAAAGTAATATGCTACACTATTTATTAAAACTAACCTTAGGTACTATGTAACCTCGATATAAAAGTCAATGAAACTTAATTTCGATCAAATTCTAGTGATTTTTATTTATTTGAAATTGTGATTCTGTAAATGTGTTACTGAGGTTTGGCTCATTAATTTTCTGTATCCAATGTATTACGTGAGTAAACTTATGATTTGTGTACACCCACGATCATGTACAAGCCATATAGTTAGTTCCATAAAATTGTACAATGAACTATGAAGCCACTATAAGTATTTAAAGTTGTAAAATATTCATCATAAGCAAAATCAAAACTTATTTATATTACTACATAGCTACAGTAATGAAATACATAAAAGTAACTTGAGGAAGTTCTGTTATTGAATAAAGATTATTTTATTTTGACAAGTGTAATAAAATGCATATAATTTTTTATAAAAAAATATATAAGGCTTCAATATCAACTGTTTTATTTATCACATCTTACATACCTAAGACTCTATATAAAAACTTGCCATCATGATCATAAAAGCAATCATTAACTTTGTATGTTGCACCTTTTTTGTAAGCTTTTTTAGGGATTCTAATTCTTTCTGGATAATTCATCACCTCCATTGGGTCATCAGCTTTATTCTTAAATTCTACAACACCACTTTCTTCATACTGAGTATTGAATACTTCCAACTCATTTTCAATATTGACACTAACAGCTTTCTTCCCAGTGTTAACTGAGCCTACAATCATTTGGTCATTAATATCTACTTTGCTGCCCTTATCTAGTCTTTTCTTTATTTTCATAGTCAGTTCTTCTAATGTGACTATCTTGGGATCTCTCTTTTTACTCTGTATAAACTTATCATCGCCTTCAGAGGCACCTGCATTCAACTTAACAAGAGTATTTTCATTATTATGTGATGTAGTTTCTGTTTCTTTTTGAGCACATTTTCGGACTATCCTTTCGAATTCACCTAGATCTCGTCGTCCCGGTGTGATATCAATTTTTATTGATTCCTGCTTTAATGGAGGTATTGATCTGTTTGAGAATTTAAGGAAATGTTTTCTTATTTCAGGTGGTATGTTAGGAGAGCCTTCTTTTAATTCTTTCCAATTTCTCATGACTGAGGCGTCGTGACGCGCGATGCGTTCTGCTGTTGCTGGTTTCCAAGGGTATTTTAGAAGTTTCTGTAACAAGACATTATTTTTGAACAATAGTAACTTAATTAAAAATAAGGAAACAAACCATTATATTTTTATTACTTTTTTTTTTCTTTTCTAAACAATTTGCACCGTTTCATATGCATCTGCTAGGTTTATCAGAGTAACGATATAAGAATCTACTCTAAATGGAGCTTTGAACGCAAAAGTAAAATTTAAGCTTATCTATAACAGGCTTGTTAGGCTTACCTTTACAACAGGGGCTGTGACGGGAAAGCTTTCAGCAATTTTCTCCGGTGTCCATTCATCTGGCTCTGTACTGGCTAAGTGCCGTATCTGTTCTTTCTCACTCCAAGTCAGCAAGTTTGGCATGTTTTCTTTGAAATACTTTTCTTTTACAATTTGATGGCGGAGTTCATATTTACCCATTAGAGTTTCATTCATGTGATCATCATAAGCTTGTCCGACCTGGAAGATATGAATGGGAACTGATTAAGTACTACACACAGTGTCGAAACGTACACAGTTCAAGAAGAATACATCAGAATAATTGTTTGAATTAAAATCGCAAAATGTGCACAATGCTTACATTGAAAAAGTCACTTTCAGACGACTCAATGAATTCTTCTACATTTTCCTCATTTACGCGTAAACCGTCTTTCTCGTAAGCTTTTATTTGATTGCCTAAACCTGGATTAGCACTTTTTACTTCTAACCTCCTATTTCTGAGGTTACGAATAATAACTTTGTCACATGTGCGATATAAGTGTCTTAGACGGAGAGATATCATGTTTGATATTTTTTTTTAGTTAATAAAACATAAATTGTATTCGCTTTTAACACAAATTACGACTTTTTGTAGTCAGCGCTTCTTCATAATATCTGGACAACTGGACATTGACGACATTGACGTTTGGAAAATAAACATTGGTTTTGACAGTTCTTTTATTGCAAGGGTCAAAAACTAAAACCATCCAACAATAATTATTCGTGCTACTTTTATAAATAAAACAATAATGTATATTCTAAGTCTATGTTCTAAATATTGAGCATTTTAGAAAAACATTTCAAAGCTAAATGTTACGATACAAAAGGATTAAAGGGTTTTCCAATAAGGTGTTGTTATAATGTGCTACAAATTCAATGACCTTGCTATAACCGTGGCGTTTCTTCGTTTAGTTTGAATAAAAGCTAAGATACTAGAAAATCTATAAAAAGTAATAGTTTTCACGAATATTTTCGTCTAAAGTACAACTTCTGGTAGATTTGTCTTAAGCTTTAAACTTTGTATTCAAAGGTTCAAATATTTGATATTTCAAATTAAGTAAGTATAGACTTCTCATAAGTTTAAACATGCGACTCACCCACAGTCAGACTAGTATACTGGCTTATTGGAATGCTGATGAACAGTGCAGACAAATAAAAACAAGCTCTGACGAAATTGACTTCTTGTTGTTTTTTCTCATTCATAATGAATTGAAGTAAAAGTAGCAAATAACCATCGGCACTACCTTTCTTCAAATTTACTTTCCTTGACATACTTATATTAAAACATTCGCAACAAGCATTTAATAATTACCATTTCTGAAGTTTACTGAAAGTCGTAATTATTTTAAATAACCCAAAAATATATTCCAATATGCACCTCATTCATTTTACTTACAAAGTAGCAGCTACGCACCGTTCCCTTACGCTCACGTGCCGCTCTGTCCTACTTAGCCCTCGGACTACATTCACACAGAATCAGGTTTTTTCTTCGACAGCCGGTTGCAATGCACGTTTCAGAATACTCTTGCATTACTTTATTGTATCTATGCCTTTTTATCAGCTGTTTCGTTGGCGGGTTATTTCTAAATCTTCTGTCATCAACAGACATTTCATTCCGATGCGTTTTGTAATACTGTAATAGGTACATTACCTACATATTTAGTTTAAAATTATATATGTATATTTTGATTACAAGTTAGCTACCTTTATTATATTAAACTGGTCAACGGTGCAACGATGAAATTAATGAAAATGCAAATTCAAATTACTAGCAATCCATTAAACACCCCAACCAAGCGAATTAGGGAGATAGGTACGTAGGTATATTAAAATTATAATTATGAGTGTTCTGTTTATAATAGCTATTTTCACCGGTACTTAAAAGCTTTCTGCTTCCTTCCTTTTTTGGTTTCCCAGTACGCTGAAACTACAAAGGATCATCATCATGAATCACGCTTTACTTTTATTTTTTTTAAAGCATCTTGCATTAATTAGCCATACTGCTTATTATCCGCTTATTAGGTTTTTATACCTTGTCTGGAGTAGCTAAAACAGTTTAGCTAGAGTCGCTGAGTTTACCTTGTCAGCGATACTAGACAATTTAGTACTAACTCGTCTCTAATCGACAGGTAGTTAGTTAGGACGCATACTTACGCAAGGCACAGATAGTCAATTGATAATAAAGACGTGACTATAAACGTATTAATTAATTGCACAAGTTAGTGAGCCGAGATTATTTGTTCTTAGTAGGTATATTAACACATAATGCCAGCAGTTACCTACAATATTTAGTAATTAGGTACCTACAAATTGCATATAAACATTGGTATTAAATACTTTGCTTTGAGTTTGACTTAACTTTATTTGCAGGTTCGATCTCCGTATGTCAAATGTTTGACCCAAGAAGTTGGTGCAAACATTTGTGCAAGTTTGCAATGGAATTTTTATCACACGAATAACAGCTTAACTTCAATAAATCTTCAATATCACTAGGACGAACTGATGTTAAAACCTATAGCATAAAGTTCAGGAAACTTGAAAAGAAATATTTATTTTAACAATCTCTGCATAGGTCTGCATTGTTTAAGAAGAATGCACCTACATCCTCATTGACTGTACCTTCTGTTGATTTATTTTCAAGGATGTCCTGACATGTAAATAATACTATTTCAAAATAATACATGGACGTACAATCAGTATGAAATCACGCCGCGGTTAAGAAAACGCCGTCAGTTGCACGCGACTGTCCGCGACTATCCGACGCACTGCCTTCGCGATACAGTTAAAAAAATTGAACCGCAATAGCAAAGTTTGTTATTTTTAAATAATTAAAAATAAATTTTGGAGTATTTTTTTTTGTTTGGTTTTCAGTGATCATTTTTATTTTATAATGTAAGTGTTTTTTCTGTTATGTATTTTTTTAGAATAGTATTAAATTTAAACTTTAAAATGGAAAATTAAATAATAACATACTTACATGGCACGAAAAGAAAACCGTTTTGAGAACCTAATAATAGGTGTAATTAAAAATAATATACCTAATGTAATTTAATTCACAACTTTACGTTTTTTTATTATACATTTCGTTTATATTTTTTGTATTTATATCATAATTATAATTCTTACTATTATAACCGAATTGATAAACTTAACAGAACTAGAATTATATGCGAACTTCATGGAACCTACATATCTAATATTGCCGTCGCAATATTAAACAGTTTAAATTCTTCAGGATTCAGGCTAAAAACAAATCTTCAAATCGATCGCAATATTTATTAGACAGAAACTATACTAAACAAAAAATATCTACATTTAAACTAAAGGGGTTGTTACCTCTATTTACCCGCATCTAGGGGCGTTTAACGAAACTCCCTAAGGGGGTAAATGTTAACCGAGTAAGCTTGTCTGTTAATAATAAATTCTACGATTAATTTAGTACGACAATTGGAGTGTCTTAAAAGCGATTCACTTAGTACCTATTATTTAAGAGCTACATTGTCTCTGCTTGGAGTCGTTTTTGCTAAGAGTACTTTAGTTGTAATTGCCCGAAGATTTATGATAAGATACATCCTCAATTCTCTACCTAAGTATATTAAACACGCGTAGTTTTCATCCCAGTCATCTTTAATTTTCTAAAACTATCAATACTTCGTTAGTTAACTTGCTAGACGAATCCGTTATGTCGACATACAAAATACGAAATGGGTAGGCATGTGCACTTACATATTACCTATATTACCGCAATTTGTTCAATAACTTTAGACTAGGTAGTTTTAACCAATTTCTAGTACTTCCGTAATTTTGTTCCACGTTCTTATATGAAGTGAATATGTGACAGTTTTAATAAAAAATATATAAAAAATACTCTTTGGGATAATATACGGTCATATCTTAAAAGATAATACTAGATATAAGATTATTACAATAGCCGTACTTAGTATCTAATTAAAATAGAAATAAACTACATGGTTATCACTAAATAATGCAAATTTTATTGCTTGTTAATTGTTATGAAATGAGTTCTGTACTACGTTCCTTCAGTGCTAATTTCGTAATTACCTTTACTTAAATATTTTTGAGTATCTAACAGTAATTTCAAGTTTATTAGGCAAGAATAAAAAAAATCCTTTTGTGATAATAATATTTTAATTATGCATAACTATATTTTTTAATTATTTTGTTTTTGCTGTAAGTAAAATAATTAATTCATTAATTCAAGGTTCAAAAACCTTTTTAGCCTTAGTCTCATATGTTTTGCAAGTCGAAACTAAAATTCATCAAATTCGGTTTTATGGTCGTCATAGTTTTATTTATTTATTTATTATTATGCTAAATACATACATTAAAACACAACACAATAATTAAACAACAAACAATTTAAAATACAACATAAAATATAAAATCCGATAACAAACAGTAACGATATTAGCAAGAAATTTTAGATTAAATTGCTTTCGCAGAAGCATAGAAAAACAGACTTAATAATATTATAATCATCTGCAAACAAATCACAATTGGGGTTGGCTTCCACGAGGCTATTGAGAGCAGTCAAAGCTCGAGGTATAGGGGACGACGCTCGCGACACTGTGCGACATGTAGGCACAGCTAGGAGACGGTGCCTCCGGCTGCGGAGATAGTTATTCGGAGCGTAGAGATGAATCAGCTCATTGTGGAGATCTGGAGCATCTGATATTCCCTTAGATATTTTGAGCATAATGCTCAGCTGGTCGAGGGCTCTCCTAGTGTCTAACATATTATATCCTAGACATCCTACGAGATATTTGGTTGGATATAAATATGGATAGTAACCTAGAGTGACCTTATAGAGAAATCTTAAAAAGGCTTTTTGAACCTTTTCAAGGAGTAGCGCATACTTTGCCTCATATGGATTCCAGACGCAGGAGCTCGCTTCCAATTTGCTTCTGACAAGCGTACTGTACAGGAGCCGTATGACATGATCGTTTCTAAAATCACGAGCGTTTCTGAGAACGAATCCAAGCCTTTTATAGGACTCTTTGGCAACGGTCGTGATATGATCGTGGAATGTCATTTTCTGATCGAATACGACACCCAAGTCTTTTATGACCGTTGATCTTGTTATTATAGTATCATTTATTTTGTATTCATAGCATATTGGATGCCGTATTCGACCAAAAGTCATGACAAAGCATTTAGAGGCATTAAATTCCATCTTATTGGTGACTCCCCAACTATGTACAGCATCTATATCTCTCTGAATATCCTCACAGTCCGATACAGAGTTGACGCAAGCATACAATTTAAGATCGTCTGCGTACAAGAGGCATTTTGCGTATTTTGGAACAGCGGGAAGATCGTTGATCATCAAAAGAAATAAAAGAGACCCTAGGATTGAACCCTGACTTACTCCGGAGCGAGTATGGTAGGAGCTCGATTCATAAATTCCTAACCTCACATACTGCTGCATAGTTGTAACAGCCAAGTAGATAAACGGACTTTCATATATCGTCATCATTCTTATATGTAAACACATAAATAAAATTGGAAGTTCTGTTTGTAATATAGGTATACGGTATCTACACCAAATAATCATTTTTTTAATTGTCTGTCTGTCTGTTTGTTCCCGCTAATCCTTTGCTTGAAAGGGGAATTTTATTGAGCTGATGTTATAAGGAATAACTTAGGCTACTTTTATTTTAGAACTTAGAAAGAAGTAAATATTAAAAAAATAATTAACATTTTGGTTAAATTCCATGCGCACAACGTTGCCGAAACAGCTAGTTTATAACATTAATACGTATGATTGATCAACATAGTACCGCTTTATCTGCAACTAAAGAAAACGAACCACAGAGGTGCGTGATACATCCCAATTACGGTCATCACAACACAAGTAATATTGAAATACTTTCTAAACGTATCAACAACAGTACGTTTACGTGTTGATGAGGCGATTGCTCCGCGAAAGTGTAATTGAGCGGAAAAGTGATTACCAATTTATTAAGACTTAAGAGCATGTATCGGGATACATTTGTACGATTGGTTGTCTTAATGTCTTTACGTATAGGAAAGGAAGGAGGTTAGTTGCTACACTTGTTTATGCACGGATAGCCGAGTGGTACCTATAGGTCACCACGCCAAATTTTTCTCCTTTAGTCTTAGTTAAAAAAGATAGTCTATTGTATCAGTTACCTTGATATCAATTTCGCAAAATTAATTTTGTTAAAATCTTCAGATCGTAAAGTTAGTCTTAGTATGAATTTGAAATATTGAGAAAACGGGTAATGCCTACTACTCATACCACCGGAAGAGACTTATTAGTCTTTGAACTAAATATTTACCTAATGTGAATAATCACGATTTAATACAGTCAACACTTAAAATCTATACGAGGAAGTATAAAACCAAGAATAAAAATAGATATAAAGACAATTACATCAATTTAAATTAGTATGTTCTCATATCCTGTAAGTACCTACGTATTGTAAAATAATTGCGATGATTTGAATGCTTGCAGCGATGTCTCAGCGATTAAAGATGTTACAACAATGAACTATTACTGTAAATTGTATGCAATATGCATAACATAATACTTGGTATTATTTTATTCGTTATCCGGTTGAGTAAGATTTAATCTTACAATATTAGAATAGGTATATTCTTCTTTTGTCTGGACGCCTAGTACTTATTTAATAAACCGCGACTATCTCTACGGAGTAAAGTCATATTTTTTTAACTTTAAACTAGTCACGCGGTAATTAAAAACAATAATAATAACAATTAAAGCTAAATTGTTTCCTTAAAAACCAAGCAGAATAATTATAACTAGTTTTTGTATTTTATAACTTGTAAAATTAACTTAAAAATTAACTACATACGTACTTCATAACCTTGTAGCAAAATTAAGATACAAGATATTTATACCTCAAAATGCGTTTTGCGAAGTGCATATAAAACAGGTATTTACAGCAATAAAACTGAATAATTTTGTACCTCGGTCGTTACGTTTTATTTGCTTAGTGACCTAAATATACTGCTAACAGGTTTTTCTAAAATGTCCTTCCAATGGAATTACTATAAATTGATTACATCCGTCGGTGAAGTGATAAAGATGCAGTTAACACAATAAATGAGGGTTCTTCCCAACTCGACACAAGAGACTGGACACACGTGTGTCCGGTTGGTGAAATTAAAATTAGTGCTACTAATTATTTCGTCATGTGGACACGCCATAATTTTTACGCGTGTCCACATGGGAAACTTAAATTAAATCACTTTTATGTTTTCGTCAACTGGACACACGGTCCTTAAAATCTGAAATGTCCAGAATCGGGTATAATACGACCGTGTATGAAATAATTAGTAGCACTAATTTTAATTTCACCAACCGGACACACGTGTGTCCAGTCTCTTGTGTCGAGTAGGGAAGAACCCATAAATGATACCTGCGGCTCTACTCGTCAAAATCTTTCTTCAACTTTAAAGTGTTAAGACCAAAATCGGCCAAAGTGGTATAACCGCTAAAACTTTAACCAAAAAAAATTACAAATAATTGACCAACAAAAGGAGTGCGTGTGGTTTGAATTAATCTATTGTTAGTCTAGTTTGACCATGCCATGACCCTATAGGATAGTTATAGGTCAATAGCCATGACATCTCTATGCATCAACCGCTGTAAAAAAAAAAAAATACTTAACGATCATACAGCGCGTAGCATAATCAAGTAGCTTGTGTACTAGACAACTGATACACATACTTATGTATTTCTAAATATATAACAAAACTAGCTTCCGCCCGCGGCTTCGCCCGCGTGAAATTAGTTTTTGTCAATCCTGGTCCTTTATGTCTAAGAGACTCTTACAGGGGCCAGCCTCACGTTGTGTACAAAAATATTTTTAAATGACCTAATTTAAAACATTTTTGTACACAACGTTTGCTGTTTTGTTATCATTTGTTAAAATGTGGAGATTGTTTGGACTCGACACTCGCGAGCAGGCCACGTACAGTTGTCCATGCGAAAAACAGTTTTTCTCTAAATGGACACCTGCTACTTTAAGTGTTTGCCCTTGCGCTTTGTTAATGGTCATTGCGAAGGCTGGTTTGAGGGGAAACTGGATTCTTTTAAACTGAAACGGTAAATCTGTAGGGATCATGGGTATGCGTGGAATCAAAACTTCTTCATCTTTAGCTATACCTGTCATTATAATTGCTCCAATAATATTGCGTCCTAGCTGCGTAATTTGCAATCGAGTCCCGTTGCATAGTCTCGGCGCTTCGAGATTTCTCATTAATAAAACTGGAACCCCAACTTTCAGTCTCAGCTTATGAGACGGCACTCCTGACAGCTCTAAAGAGTTTAGAAACTCGGTAGGATAAGACGTCACCTGTTCACTGTCCATGACAATATCTACTGACAAATATTCGACAACATCGCCTTGCACATGTGACATCATTCTTTCATTGATCTTTCCCACGATTTCATTGGTCGGTGCTAATATTGCCCTTTCACTCAGCCATTCTCTATTCCTCATGTTATATTCTAAACCGGGATAGACGTTGTTTTTAAGATCTTCCAAGTTTTGGACTGCATTACAAAATTCTTGATTTAATGTAATCATGCCGTTAGCGTCCGTAGTCATTCGACCTTCACCGATTTTCAATAGAGCAGCTGCATATTGCCCCGATTGCGTATCATTATGTAGTTGTACTCGCATGTTTTTAGTGAGACAAATTTTTTTTACATGCACCCATAATGTAGACGCTTTCAAACATGCATTTATCTCATCTGCTGGAGTGCCTCTAATAATGACAGGTAGTGTCTGTCGAAAATCACCAGCAAGCAGCACTACCATCCCACCCATTAAACTCGGGTTACTTCTGATATCTTTCAGAGTCCGATTAAGCGCCTCGATCGCTTTTTTATGCGACATTGTGCACTCATCCCACACCAACAGCTTGCATTGCTGTAGCATTCGGCCACGATCGCTGTTTTTTGTGATGTTACACACTGGAATTTCCTCATGATGTAAATTTAATGGGAGTTTAAGTACTGAATGTGCCGTGCGGCCACCATCGAGCAGCGTCGCTGCAATTCCAGAGGAAGCTACAGCAACAGCTATTCCTTTGTCTTTGCGAATTTGGGCTAAAAGTAAATTTAATAAAAAAGTTTTTCCAGTGCCTCCTGGCGCATCTAAGAAAAACAATCCACCCTCACCATTATAGATTCTTTGCACAACAATATCAAAGACTAATTTTTGTTCCGTGTTTAATCGAGGAACTGACTCTGATATTTGTTGCTGTAAAGAAGAGACATTGTAGTCCAGTTCTCTTATTAAATCACCACTGACTTCTCCGATTCTTTGTGGCCGGTTCATTCCAAAATCTGATAATGTCATCCCAGATATAGCCATCACTTGGTCTTCAATCTTAGTTAGCGCCTCGTTATATACTAAATCATTATATGTGATATTGGGATTATTTTGTTGTAGTCTGTGCAAAATATCGTCAGACATATCATTTTGGTACTTTTCCCATAATATCTGAGGATTTGAAAGACCACACGTCGCTATGAGAATGGCAAAAAGATCTCTCACCTTAGCTGCTGATCTACATTGTGCTGCCTCTTCTAATGTCGAGTCCCAATGATTGTCATTCTCTAACAATCCTCTAGTTTCACAGGCTTCTCGGAAGGTAACAAACGTTTGACCGTTGTAGTTCTTGAGATCATTGAACGAAGTTGGCCCACGCACGTGGTGTAGCAGTAGTCTCAAACAAAAGCATTCAATGTTGCTAACGTGGACAGTGTAGACCCGTCCTAATGCATCCCCAGATTTAACGCCAGGCCAATCCAGAACAGCAGATCCTTGAATTCGGCGTTTCCAACATTTTCTACCTGCATCCCACGTGTAATACCGAGGTACTTGAACGTACAAAAGTGTTTTTGCAAATTCATCTGATCTGCAAAGGTCAAAAAAGGCGGTCAAAGTGGTTTTTGGTGGTGTTGTCACTCGCTGGTGAAAATTATTTTCATTAAAATAAATTCGTTCACCATTCTCTAGATGCACACTGAGGTGCGTAACAGTAGGATGCCTTTCATGCAAAGGAAACCCTAACAGGCGCCATACAGCTTCGTTGCTGCTGACATAGCGACCAGACTGAAACGTTTGTACTTCGTCTACTGGGTTTGAGGACTCTGAGCTTCTGAAATTAAAAATAGCTTGATCGCTGCCTTTATTAATATATTTGCAGATGTATTTGATTGCACGTACGGAACCGCAAGCTTCTACATTTATATGGGCGTTAAAAGTTTTTAATAGGACAGGCGAATATGGTACTACCCAACTATTGTCGACAGAAACTTGACTACCATTTCGGAGTTTAACAGATGCCGTCCGGCCTCCGTCTTCTGGTGCTCTTCTACGATACATCGGGTAGCCGTTCTCATTATGGAGAGTCTCTTTCAGTAGGTTGCGAGGAAATTTTTTTGTACATTTACGGTCTTTCATGCACGGGCACTGAGGGTTTTCAGCCCCGCATGGACCATGGATCATGTTTTTCATAACAATATCATAAAGTGCCTTGTCATTGTTAGGATCTGGTATTTCAGCGCTTATAATTTTATCGATTTGGTCAGGTCGCAATTTATCTTTTAACTAAAGCAAAATGTGGGCATGTGGGAGTCCTCGCTTCTGCCACTCAATGGAATACATAAAGCATTGCACTTCTCCAAAAACCCTTCCTTTAGTAATTACAGTCATAAGCTTTTTAACTTTTAACCTAAACACTCTGGCAATGACATCGTGCCTATCGTTGGCGCTTTGACCTGGCATTAATTCGTCAACTATTTCAGACCAAGATGGATTGCAGGTGAAGGTTACAAATAAATCAGGTCGACCATACGTACGCACATAGGCAAATGCGTCTTGAGTATACTCGTGTAAGTATCGGGGACTGTTCACAAACGAAGAGGGCAGAATCACCATTTTACCTATATTATTAGGGTTCACGTTGGCATCATTCGATACAGCATCTTGGAGATGAATATAATTTTCGGCTCTTAGTTTTGTTTGATTTAAAGATATGTATCGCAATCTTTCGCTTTCAACCTTCACGTACATATCAACATAAAACTGGTTAGCGAGCTGTTTGCATCGTTGTATTACGTTAAAATCGTCTTCGCGTATCATCATATGATAGGCATAAAAGTCCATGCTCGATACTTTTTTGTTGGGCAAGGGGAGCTTGGTTACTGGATTGACTTGTGGAATTTGAAAATGGTACCCCTCTTGCCCCTTGCTAAACATAAGCGGGTATTGTAATGCGTCATAAAACTTGTGTGTGTCCGGCACCCTGGTCAATGTATTATCACGGGTTTGTAAAACAATATCACGCGATGCGAACTGTTCACCACACACCATGGCGGCGACTTCGTTTATTAAGGGTGCATTATAACGTCTTTCATGTTCCCCGCTTGGCGTACGATCTGGGTGTATTACTAATTTGTAATTTTCCCCTGGCATTCTTTCTAAGGCTGTTTTGAAGGTGTTAATGAGGTTATTATGTTCGTGCAACATTCTTTGAATTTTTAAAACAATGTCCCTCTCAACTCCTTCAATATTTTGACATCTGCGGTCAACCTCGCTGTTTTCGTCTCCCATAAAATAAATCTGTAGAAATTTTGGTTGATCATTGTTTGTGGGAAGCAAAGAACCAATCCTATGATAAACTTGCCCTTGTACCGTAAATGTGGGTGAGAATCCAGGCATGATGACCTCATTACCCACACCAAATGATGTCATCTGAAAGCAAGAATTGTACTTTCTTATTCTGTTTAAAAATCGCCGAGATTCATTGCTGTCATATAGAAGTAAGGATTTGAGTGGCTCCTCGGGGTCACCAAGCGTTGGTACTGATACTTTGCCTCCAGAACAGCACATACCTGGGGTCTCTTCCTTCCACTTGAGTGCATCACAGTGTCTGCATTTATTGGCCATTCTACCTATGAGGACTAATCGATGATTAAAGTAATCAATTAACGGATCATAATCAAAAGCAGCAACGGCAAATGCCTCCCACGTATTCATCGTAAACGTACGTCTCCTTTCTGCTTGCCGCTCGGAATTAATTAAACGTCGTCTACGTGTTTCTTCGGAGGTCTCTGCGGCTATGTACGAAGCTTGACGCTCAGCATCTAAGATTTGGCGAGCTTGGGTCTGCTGAGAGGTCTCAGCAGCTCTTTGAGCCGCGTGACGCTCGGCATCAATGACTTGGCGAGCTTGGGTCTGCTGAGGGGTCTCTGCAGCCCTTTGTGCAGCATGACGATCAGCGTCTAAATTATGACGGGTCTGCGTGTGCTCAAAAGTTTCAGCAGCCCTTTGAGCTGCGTGACGCTCGGCATCTAAAGTCCGACGGATCTGTGAATCCTCTTCTGATTCCAGTGATCTAGCAAGTTTAGCAGCCCGAGCTCTGCTAGAGCTATTAGCTAAATTGGACTTTCGTTTGCGAGGCATCGTAGAAAAACAAAAATGAAATGAATCGAACAAAACAGATGTACAGATTAAGATTTATTATATTAAAAAAAAACCTTTAATAAGCACCTACTCGGTAAAAATGATGCGCTCATCCCACGGCGATGTCAATTAAACACATCGTCCGTCACGTTTGAATGGAAAAAAAGTAACAACCAATGCATAAAAAAGTAGGAGGTTAGTAGCTTAGGTTAGTTTTACACCTACTACGACCTCTTAGATTAATTAAAAAAAGGAAATAAAAGCAAATCGGATTTTTTTAAAGTAACGGAAACTATCTTACCTACTTTTAACTATGAACTAAAAGAAATATCAAGTATGTACAAAATTAATTTACAGGACCTAATTAATAAAAAACACTTAAAAAGTTATACGAAACAAAAAAAAATAATTTTACTGGATCGAAAAATGTAATTCTCTATAGCGCAAATTTCTCTAATCGCATGCGTCCGACAACGACGTCTGCCCTCACGTGTCTGCCCGTTCGGGTAGGCATAGTTAGATTCGTGCGCTCCCCCACCACACGACAGCGCCGCGCCGTTGCCTGCCGCAGATGCCGCCACACTTCGGCGAATGTGCGCGACGACGACCGACGGCAGCGGTGGCGATGCAGAGTATTCGTTAAAAGGAATTAAAACTTCAAAAACGAACTTTTTTGTAACTTGATACACCCAAAACTTCTAAATTACATGTTCCTAGGTTCAGTGATTAAGATTTCGTATACAAAAAGTTTGGCTTTGTAGTTCCAGTTCCGAATCCGTTCCGTTCGAATTTCGGGACGACTTGACGAACTTGCATACTAACTTTCAACCCTTATTTCACCCCTTAGCTGGTCGAAATTTCAAAAATGCTAGAACAAATGTTTAATGATTTCTTATCAAGTGCTTAAATATAAAGTTTCATGGTTTTATCTTTTAAAATTAAGAAATCCCATACAAACTTTCAACCTCTATTTCAACCCCTTCATCCCTTTTTTTCGAAATAAAAAGTAGCCTATGTTCTGTCTCAAGGTCTAAAGATTGTCTGTACCAAATTTCAATCCAATCGGTTGCGAGGTTTAAGCGGGAAAGCGTAACAGACAGACAGACAGAGTTACTTTCGCATTTATAATATTAGTTGGGATAACAAATTACACCCATACACAGAACAAATGATTGTGATCATCACACAATGATTTGTCCTGGGTGCGAATCGAACCCACGACTTCTGGTATAGCAGTCATTGCCACTAACCACTGGACCAACAGGCCAGTCAGATATTTTCCATTGTTGAAGAGTGATATTTGTATTTAATATTTGATTTATCTCTGCTTCTTGTTAATGTAGAGCAAAAAGCAATATAATTATGTTTATGTTTATTATTGTTTATACAACAAACATGTTTATATTCTATCCAGTTATCTATAAAGGAAATAAACCAGACAAGTTCAAACAATACAGTCCATAATACAATGGTGAAACTAATCGCAGGTCACAATTACAAGTAGTTATAAAAAACCAGTATTTGATGTGCACAATAACGTGATACATTATTGTTATGAAATCCAGCTGAATCATAAGTTCAGATGTCATAAAAAATAATTACACTAATTGTAAGGAATAAACCAGTCTTCTAAATGTACCTACTGCACAAAGCACATACATTTGTCCAGGGTCATGCAGAATATACGCGAGCGATCCCGTGACGCTGGCTTAGGTAGTGAAAGGGGCCCGAGGTATTTTTAGTCGGTGGGAGTCCGACATATCTTTACGCCGTACCCTCGGTGTGAGTTGAAGTTATTTCACCTCGGAAAAAAAATGCGTAGGAATCGAACCTACGACTTCTGTTATAGTAATCAGCACTACTAGACCGACAGGCTTAACTCAACGTGTTTTTTCTACCGGCTCTTGAATTTTGTCGCGAACTCTACATTTAACATTTAAATCTTATATATAAAAATCAATTGCTGTTCGTGTTAGTCTCGCTAAAACTCGAGAACGGCTGAACGGATTTATCTCATCTTGGTCTTGAATTGTTCGTGGAGGTCTAGGGAAGGTTTAAAAGGTGAGAAAAAAGAAATCTATTTTTTTTTATTTTTCGATTGGGGCAGTACGACATATCTTTACGCCGTACCCTCGGTGTGAGTTGAAGTTATTTCACCTCGGAAAAAAAATGGGTAGGAATCGAACCTACGACTTCTGTTATAGTAATCAGCACTACTAGACCGACAGGCTTAACTCAACGTGTTTTTTCTACCGGCTCTTGAATTTTGTCGCGAACTCTACATTTAACATTTAAATTATTGATAAAATCTATACACTTAAACTAAGTTCTGACATACTTCAATGATTAATTTCAAGTACTAAATTAACAATGTTAAAAACATTATACCCTATAAATACTCGTGACAGCTGACGTAATCTTAATACACGTTGTATTTATTTTCGTTAAAATATTATAATTCCTTTGACTTTGACCTCTTGTTTAACTAATAATACTTATTTGGGGATTTCCGACACTTATTGACGTACGTAAAGCAGACAAACACTAAACGGATAACCATGGTTTAGGGTTCCGTAAGATGACTGTTTAACAACTCACAGAACCGGTCAAACGGCTGACATGACTCTCAGTTATCTTTAACCACGACCTCGATAATCACAGATTCCAATCAACAAATAGTATGAGAAGATTTACCAATAAAAAGACACTTTACGAGGTGAATAAAAATTTAATCTTTTATTTTTGAAAATGAAATGAAATGGAAATCTAAGTATGCCACCAGTTATTCCCTAGTCCACTGTCCGGTCACGAAAAGTTTTTGTAAATCTGGGGAATCCTCATGGACCCCAACCCCCTCAGAAGGGATCTTAGGCTCTTACTGACTAAACTTGAAACACCATGCAACATCATCCGCGTTTCTTAATTTATTATTGCTCGAGTGGTCAAGTCCTGCGCTTGAAGTAAATGCAAAGATAATCTGACGAAGAAAACTGTAGAAGACACGCGTTTTTTTTGCGTCCTGGGCGGACACAGAATTAGATTAATGTAAATAATTTGATTTAAAAATAGAAGAACATAATTTACGTGGTCAAATAAAAGCAGTTAAATAATAACATGAATTGATATACTACATAAATCATGTGACACTTACAAAACTGGACGCACAACTCCCACAGACTTTTGGTTATACATATTTACCTATGTCCACACGGAAACTGTTTATTTACCTACTATATTTATATTTACTTACAATATATTTACTGTACAAACATGCCCGAGCATTATTTGTTTATGTATCGAGAATATTAAACGAGTACGATTCATAGCAAAGTCACAAATATTCGTCAATATCAATATTTATATCCTGATTCATATCGTTGTATTACATAGCTTCTGTCGAATTGTTTATTCACTTGTTTTTATATAATGTTAATAATAAGGTTGAATGTACGAGTGTAATGCTGAAAGTCTTTGGTAATGGTCATTCAATTGTTTATTGTTTCTTTATTGACCGATTCATAGAGTGAATTGTGTTTAGACTACAAACTCAAAATCACGGATATTGGGTCGTTCTTGGCAATTTCCTCGAGTTTCTGTACTACCTGTAAATAATAAAATTTCTTAGGGAAATAAGTAATTGAAGATGCAAGTTTTATTAATCTGGAGCAAATGAATCTCTTCATCGACTCCGCTTCACGTAGCTATTTCTTAAATAATGTAAGGTATGAGTGTAATAACATTTTAACAATTATAGTATTTTTACCTTCGTATCTTCTGGAGGGCAGAATATTATGAATATATGTAGCTTTCGCTTCAAAACGGTTCTTGACTTTGTCTCTAGTCTTCATTTAAATATTTTCTCCATACTTAGGTACTCCAAACACTCAGTAATTCTTGTGTGCCGTTGACAGCATTGAAGGCCTATTCAACAAAAATCCACAAAGCATACATTATGATTTACAAATTGGAAAGCAGCCATCTTTTGTGCTGAGTTAAACGTGACTTAAACAATAAACAAACAAGGTACTTATCACGTAGAAAGCTTAAATGGAAAGAGGTGAAAATCACTGACAATACATGTATTAAATACTTAATTTCCAAACCAAGCTAACATTATACTAACATTAAAAACGCAAAACTAAGTGAGTGGGTATGGATGTTTGTTACTCTGTCGCGCTCAAACGGCTGAAGCAATTTTGTAAAATTTTAGTTGACACCTTGAATAATGATATAGGCTACTTTTTAACCGACTGCGTCCAAGCCATTTAAGGAGGGGTTACGTTTTTGCAGGTATAACCGCTATCCGTGCAAACGAAGTTCACGGGCAACAGCTAGTTGTAGAATAATTGTTTTAACATTAATTTCTATTCCCGATCCCGAAATCTTGTATATCTTGAATTGTGTAGAAACTTTATAGGAACTGACATAAGTTTGGTCCGTTTTTGAACGGCTTGACTGGTATCCCAAAAGAAACAAAACTGTTTCAGAATTCATGATCTCAATAAGGTTTATCGGCCTAGAGAGTTCCTTTTTACGGAACCTGTGGTTTTAACAATAGTGACCATTGAATGGTCACTAATTACACCTAAAACACTAGTCAGAAAAATAGATTATTAAATGTTGTATTAGAGGTCATATATTGCTGTGATTGCAATCTAAATTGGGAGATAAACTTTTTTGAAGATTTTGCCAAAATTAGCCAGACGGCAAAATTGATTAATAATAAAAACTTGACTTAAGGAAAACCTAATAAGTAGGAGCAGATGTAATGATAATTTTCATCCCAAAAATCATTACTGCTATAATGAACTTCCTGAGACGGATTGGGTTCGTAATTGTAAAATTATACGATTTGTTCACGTGTTTTTATCGGGAAAGCCCGAATAGTTTTGCATCTAACAGTTTCGGATCTAACAGTTTCGGTTGGATCCGAAACTATTGTATACTCACTAGTAACTCATTTTACTTGAGGTCGGTGCTACACTTAGTTTCTTCCATATTAAAAACGCGAAAGTTTGTAAGTATGGATGGCTGTTTCGGTGCAATAGCTTGATATTCGTGTCATAAAAAATTATGACCGATCTTTAAAGTTTAACTACTCGTGAGATAAAACTGGAAGATTTCTTAACTAGTCGATTACTTGAGCAAACGATACGTAACCTTGGTTAACATTCGGTTCAACATGCAATCTGTTAATTGGTATGTTATAATTACCGTTGCTTCGTTATTTACTGATTTTAAGTTTTTATTTTTTATTGTTTTGGTTTCCGCAACTTTGAGATTTAATTAGATAATAAGGATGATGATAAGGCATGAAATGTAAAAATCTAATTAGTTCGTCAGATAGATCATTAAAAATATTAAACACATATTTTTGCGTTTATTCTAACAATTGAAAATGAGGAAGATAAGCTGCTTTAAAATTTGGTAGAGGGTACTTGTGTCGTAATGCATTCGCAAAATGTCAACGAATATTGACTGTATTATAAATATGTGTATGTTTGTTAAATATGTGTTTAACACTTTGTTGTGTTTTACTATTTAGTTACGGTGGTCTAGATACTGTTTACTGATATTACGTGATTCATAAGTAGGACGTTAAATCAATCGATGTTCTGTGATTCATATCAACCAGAGAACATAAAAAAGTGGAACATAAATTATGACTCTAGTTTATTTTATGCTAGTGCTCTTACATTACCAAGCTATTAAAAAAATAAAACTCAAGTAGCAAACTACTGATAAAACTCTTTAAATGATCATCTTGAAAATGTAGCAGTGACATAGATTTTTTGCAAAATTATGATAGCTAGCATCAAATCTGATAAAGCGGTTAATATTTTAGTGGAATGAAGAAATTTACATGCATGAAATCTAAAAATAATAATATTGTTTTTGGCAGTTTTGTAAAAAAAAAAACACGTTAAATGGAGTTACTATTTCGAACAGTTAAGAATCGTAAATAAATGTACATAGTTTAAATTACCTGTATATTGGATGGACATGTTTACAAGATACCGAAGTACTGCATATTAACAGCGGGTTAGCCTTCGGTTGACCGGTTAGCTTGTCTCAGTTAAGTAGCGGAGTAAGTTTCGTCAGATGTTCGTACAGTTACTACGCCCTGTGTATATGAGGCAACGCAAGTCTCAGTTACCGACTTTGGGCAACGATTTTTTAATCGATCTATGTCAAAAGCGTGACCGCAGGTATGACCGCAGGCTTCGACGGTCTTGCAGGACTGTATTTGGGTGTAACCACACCAATCGATTGATCGTCGATCTATGGCAGCGATCGAATATTGATAGATTAATCTGTATGGTAGAAACTGTCGATCGTAGTCGAATAATCCATTTTATCATCATTCGATGTCGCCGATTATTCGAGTGGTTAATACCTTTAGCGTCTTAATACCCTAAATAAATGAAAGACTAAAGTCATTAAATATCATATCATAGTCCCCCCCCCCCGTCGAGACGCCGTCGCGAGTGCACGTACTTTTTAATTCACCGTGTAAAAAAATCCATAAAAAATAGTAAATGAATATAAATCAGTCTAATAAACAGTAAAACATCAGTAATAATAGTGACAGTAAATTCAGTGAAATATCACGAAAAGTTTAAGGAACTAATAATACAAAAGTGCTAAAAATAACAATCAAAACAAGAGTTTTAAATGACGCCATATTGTAAATATTGTGCAGTGAAAAAAATCCATAACAAATAGTAAATGAAAATAAACCAGTCTAATAAACAGTAAAACAACAGTAATAATAGTGACAGTAAATTCAGTGAAATATCACGAAAAGTTTAAGGAACTAATAATACAAAAGTGCTAAAAAAAACAATCAAAACAAGAGTTTTAAATAACGCCATATTGTAAATATTGTGCAGTGAGTAACAAGCGTCGCGAGCGCATCGAGCGTGACCTTCGACCCGCATTCAAGGACAGCACTGCTATTGGTCCTTTTAAAAACTGAAGAAAAAGTTACTGACCTAAACTACTATTTCGACCCAAAAATTACGTAACCGGTGGTCTAGCGGTACAAGACCCTAACTACATCGGTGAGTGAACGGTGAGGTGCAAGATCGAAACCACCGAATAGAGTTTCACTTTTTGAAAGTTTCTCTGTATTTGCCAACTGATCCTGGTAAATAATACTACTAAATATTTACAAATATTTCAAAAAAAAAAAAAAATACGAAGAAAAATAATACCGATATTCAATAAAAACAGTTGGTTACTGATTTAAGTAAGTTTGGACATCATGCCTCTTAATAGAACACCAGCAACTTCCCCAAACACCAAAAATGGTAAGAATGTTAAGAAAAAAACTTCTACGTCGCAAAATGACGCAGAAACCACAGATACAATAAACGTTACCACCCGTAGTCGTTCTCGAAAGCGAGGTGGTGATGAGGAATTTATAAATTCGCTCGCTGAGTTGAGAAAAATTGTAACTGAGTTTAAAGCTGAGCAGAATAACAAACTCGACGCTCTCCAAGCCGTTATAAATGATATCCGAGAACAAAATACTGGTATTATTGAGACAGTGGAACTTTTATCCAATCAGTACCTTGACCTCAAGAGGAAATATGAGTCTTTGCAGAATGAGAAAAAAAATGACACAGATTATATTAAATCCCTGGAAACAAAGATAGATAATCTAGAAAAAGGCCAAAAGCAAGCTAGTATAGAAATAAAGAATATACCACCTAGACCATTAGAATCTAAACAAGACCTTATCACTTTAATCCAGAACATTGGAACTACAATAAACTTGCCCGTCCAAAAGTCCGACATAAAAGACATATTTAGAATAAATAGTAGGACACCCGAAAATAAACCCATTGTTGTCGATTTTACAAGTACTATTATGAAGGAAGAGGTATTAGAACACTGTAAAAGATTTAACAATCAACACACAGAAAACAAACTCAACACATCTCATTTAAAAATAGCTGGACCCCCAATGAATATCTATGTGTCAGAAAATCTAACTGCTAAGACACGAAGACTATTTTTTCTTGCCCGAGACTTCGCGAAGACCTACGAGTATAAATATTGCTGGACAGCAGGCGGAAAGATTTTTATACGCAAAAAGCAGGGAGATAAAAGTCTACGCATACAAGAAGAAAAGGACATCAACAGTTTAAAGCCACATAATATGTGACTATGTAAAAGTTTTATTTTTATTTCCATTATTTTTGTTCCTTTTATTTTTTATATGCTTTTATCACTTTTGTTAACCTTTAATTATTGTTCAATCTTTATTGTTTCTCTAGATTTTTACCTTAGTGTTTCTACACAATACACACACACTACTCAACACTCTTACAACACAATAACACTCACACACACTCATATAGAAGAAATACTAATATTCAAATACTGTCACACAACAAGTTACAGTGCAATGCTGAGGCTATATTTCAAGATTAATATTAGCAAAATTAAGCGCAAATTGAAACTTTCTCCAATTGATAATGGATAATTTTACATTGAATTTAAATAACGACCTAGACGCAGTGTCGGTCGCACACTCTGCGATATGTGAAATCGATGAATGCCCTTCATTAATCCAAAATATGTCCAAACCCCTTAAAATAATTACACAAAATATTCGCAGCATTAACTGTAATCTAGATAATTTTCATACATTATTAGTGAGATCTCAAATCCAATGGGATGTCATAATATTAACTGAATGTTGGATTAATAATAACACGACCATTCCAACCATGCAAGGTTACCAATCTTTAGCTACAAATAAAAATAGAACTCAAAATGAAGGTGTAGTGATATTTTACAAAAATGATCTTAACTTTACAACAGCTGAGCCTGAAATCCAAGATGCGAATTGTCTGTTACTTAGATTAAATCAAGAATTAATAGTAATTGCTATCTATCGTCCCCCCAGCCATAAAAACACAGACAACTTTATAAACTCACTTGATGAATGCCTACAAAACAGTGCTTCGGTTAAGAACATTATTGTCACTGGTGATATTAATATAGATATTACAATCAGTACACAAGATCAGAGATCACACTCATACCTTAATATGATGGCATCTCATGGTTTATTGCCAGCACACCAACTTCCTACTCACAGTAAAACCTGTCTTGATCATGTAATGCTAAAAACTAAATTGCTGGCCCACTGTTTTGTTGCACAAACGTCTATTACTGACCATGACTCAGTATTACTGTTCCTAGAGGTTAAAGAAAAAAATAAAATAAAAATAAAAACACAAACTCGAATAGATTTTGAGGGCCTAAATGACAGTATGAAGAAAATTGATTTTAATCCATTATTTAATATGACTGATGTAAATATAGCCACAGATTTCTTTATTAACTCCTTTTCTCAAGCCATAACTCAGAACACTAAAACTATAACTACAACAAAACGTAAGAAAATTATAAAACCATGGGTAACACCTGGATTGTTAAAATGTATGCGTAACCGGGATAAATTATATATTAAGGCGAAGAAAACCCCTGACTGTGACATAGCACAAACTACTTTTAAACGGTATAAATTATTCTGTAACAATGTCCTAAAAAACGTTAAGTTAAATTATGAAAAAGATTTAATTAAGACAGCTGGACGAAATAACAAGCAACTTTGGGAAGCTATCAAAACAATTACATATTCAAAAAAAACTAATGATAACTCATCCCAACTCATTTCCAATAATGACCCTAAGACAACTGTTAACACGATAAATTCATTTTTTGTAAATATAGGCAAATCTTTGGCCGAAAAAAATAATTACCGTCTCATTACCCCAAAACCAATAAATTCCTCTAATAATTCAATAGTTCTTATGCCGGCAACGAATGATGAAATTAAACTGCTTATACTAAATCTAAAAAACAAATATGCGATAGGATTGGACAACATTTCAGAAATCTTACTTAAAAAATACATAGACATAATCGTCTCCCCGCTAACCTTCATTTGCAATCTGTCTTTATCTACAGGAGTTTTTCCGAAAGCATTTAAAAAATCTAGGATTACGCCTGTCTTTAAAAGTGGAGATAAATCATGTGTCAATAATTACCGACCTATTGCTATTCTTCCTACTCTATCCAAAATACTAGAACGAATAATGAATTCTAGACTTGTAGACTTTCTAGAGAAAAACAATTTGTTGTCACCAACACAATTTGGATTCCGCGCAGGTAGATCAACCTCGGAGGCTGTGCATCAACTAACAGAGTATATTGCTTATAATTTAGATAAAAAACAAAAAGTCCTTACAATATTTCTCGATCTAGCAAAAGCGTTCGACACAGTATCTATTCCAAACCTATTGTGCAAGTTAGAAAGTCTTGGCGTCAGAGGAATTCCTCTAAAACTGTTCACGGACTACCTCCGGGGAAGAAGTCAGGTTGTTAAAGTGGATAATTGGATGAGTGATGAGCTGCCAGTAGAATACGGTGTTCCACAGGGTAGTATCCTCGGACCTACCCTATTCCTAGTTTATGTAAACGAATTATGTCAAATGAACCTAAAAAATGGCAAATTAATTTCATTCGCCGATGACACCGCCTTGCTCTTCCACGGTGATAATTGGGAGGAGGTTTACCAGCTAGCTCAAATCGGTTTTGATCAAGTGACAATTTGGCTCCAAAAAAATATTTTAACCCTAAACGTTGACAAAACTAAATTCATCACTTTCAGCAACAATAACCAGAATCAGCCGGACCTACAAATCATAGCGCACTCATGCAAATCTGCATCTTCTACCATTTTATGTAATTGCCCTAAAGTTGCTAAAACTAATTCCATTAAATACTTAGGTATTATTATTGACGATAAACTGTCTTTCCAACCACATATAGAAGCATTAGTTGGTAGAACGCGAAAACTGATATACATTTTTAAGGCACTACGCCATGTAGCGGATCAGGTAGTAATTAAATCAGTTTATTATGCACTATGTCAGTCACTCCTTTCGTATTGCATAACTTCTTGGGGTGGAGCTGCAAAAACATTTATCATAAATCTTGAGCGGGCGCAAAGAGCTATACTTAAGGTTAGCCAATTTCTGCCTATTCGCTATCCAACCTATGATTTATATAAAAATTTAAAAATACTTACCGTGAGACAAATATTTATCTTAGCAACAATTCTTAAAAAACATTGTGAAATTAAATTTGATCCAAAAGAAATGTCAACTAAAAGAATTAACAATACAGTCTGTACAAAACTACGATACAACAACAGTCTCTCTCAAAAATTCTACATGTTTCTGGGTCCATACCTATACAATAAAATAAATAAAGAAGTGCAAATTTATCCTCTTACAAAAACTAAATGTAAAAAAATTGTTAGCTCTTGGCTACATAACTTAGACTACAATGACACGGAGGAATTGTTAAAACCAATAGCCTAATGACAGAGTAAGTTCATTGAATATATTAAAAGCTGAAATAAAGAGGAAATATATGTATAATCAAATTTACACACATTTTAAAGACACACACACACACACACACACACACACACATACACTAACACATATACACACTCACACGCACACACAATTACATTTCATGTTCTAGAAATATATTGATATTGATACATAATATGATAGATGACTGATATATTATTAGGTATATTGATTGATTGCATAGTTCTTTATAGAACTTTCTTAATTTTTTTTATGTTATTATAGTTATAAATTTGTTAAGGATAGTTAGAAAAACAATTATTTAATTTCTTTTTATATTTTGATTTCCTTGTATGAAAAAAAAAAAAAAACAAAAAATAATAATTGGAAAATAAGTTCATAACTTTATGCCAACGCAATTTGTTAATTTATAATAGATTCACTATCTACATAGTTTAAGGATTCAAATTGATTGAAAATAAATAAATAATTATATTAATTTTAGCTTTAAATTTTGATCTCATTATGTTGTATAACTTTAGATTATAAATACGTAAATATGTTTGATTTATAATTAAGTTGAGTATGTACTATTAAAAACTAAAATGTCACTTCGGAGGGTAGCCTGGTGATCTGTAACACAGGTTTTACCTATCACAGACACCAGTCTCTATTTTAGTGTTAACCAAATATTGTTTCATTATGTGATGATGAGAAAATAAACATTTTTATTATTATTATTTGTATCTCTTTTAATTCACGGGATAACTTCAAGGGAAGAAACCCGGTCCTTTTTAAAGGCTTACACGGGGACACAGGTCCAACATGCAGAGGCCTTGTTGAGAACTTTAATCTAATATGTGATGGGGCAACTACCAAGGGCCATCCACCCCTGCTCTATGAAAGAAAAGACATGGACGGCCCAAGGTAGCTACAAAACTATTGTAAATTATGGATAAAACGAATTTGGGCTATGGATAGGATATGTTGGATGTGTTTATTTTTCAAACTATGGGTAACTATGGCACCTGCCTTTCAACACATGAAAATGCAATTAAAATTGGCAGGCGGTGACTCGCCGACTCCAAGATGGGCCCCCTATTATACCGCCACGATAGGCAGCAGGTGGGCAACACCAGAGAGTAAAGGCTAAGGGGTGTAGAGAGGTGCGACACCGATTTCGCCATCGCGGGTCACAGACCCGGAGCGGGTTTCCTCGTTATTACGCCATTAGACACTTCCACCCCCGAGCATATAGCTCTTGCGACCCCCCTCTAGCCAGCCAGTTAAGGCAAGAAAGAGCTGGGAGTCCTCATAAAGAGTGACCCCCTGGGGCATTCAGGTTCCGTTGTGTCGCCACACACAAACAGCTCGCCACAAGCTGCCCTGCGGATGTATGCTCCTACATAGACCTTCAGATACATTTTTTATTTATACCTCAAGGTTTGAAAAAGCATACTAATATGCCCTCAGGTCTTGCGTTATCCCCATGATGAGGTAACGACTTGCCCCGAGGGGTTTATTATTATTATTATTATCAGAGACTTTTCCATTGCCTCGTGTATAAAAGGTCTAAGTCAATCTGTGCAAGCTATTAACATTCATTTTGCGCGATGACGGGGAATGAAGAAAGGTATGTCGTCTGGTCCGGTTATTGGACATCAACCGTTGCAATAACACAAGGATGGCGAACCTTAACGTATTAATATGCCATATTTCTGGAAAAAATGTTTAATGAGGTCATGAACGTGACTCTAAAAAAGCTTACGGTGAACCAGTAAAACGGGTTGAGGAGGTCAACACTCCTGGTATTCGTACAATTGATAACGAATTGTACGTAGATCATAGGTGAATACTTGTAGTTAAGGCTGCCAATAAATTGTAGAAAAATATCTTGTGCAACTTCATTCAGGCATATTCAAAAATGGATGTAAGAATGGAACTTTTTGCAAGTGCCTCAATCAAGCTGACTTCAAATAAAGCCTTTTTTATTTCGACTGAAGCCCACTTCCACTTTTGAAAAACATCATAAAAAGTCTTCTCAGCTCATTTATATCTAATTTTAAATAGTGATACTAGTTCTACTATTATTAGGTGCGTTGTATTCGCGACGTGTATGAGGTCTCACGTACGCGATGCGCTATCAATCTTTCGTGAACTTGGTTTGACTGCGTGCTGGTATGGCCGAGGTAATATTGTCATTTTTTGTGTATGTTTTGCCTTGTATAACATGGATGAAACCAACAACTTTGTTAGCAAACCTTTAATAACAAGAATTCAGAGATATCGCTCATGAAAATTATATTTGCGCGGGGAAAAAATGATTTTTGACAGCGATATTGCCATTGCGTTGATTTTGCAAAAAAAGATAGTAGCCGTGCGGATCTATCTCTCAATGATTTTGATTTTGATTCTTCTTCATATCGGTAGGTACTTTAAACGCTTTTTTATTTCCCACACTCTTACATATTTTGGTGTATTCATTGCCTTGTGCTAATGTCACGTTTGTTGGCAGTAGTAAATACGATACCTACTTGAATTAAAAACACTCAATTTAAAATAAATAAATACTACTTGAATCTAAATATAAAGTGGTTTCCTTGTTAACTTGAGATTTGAATTTGATTGGACATCGAGGTCAAAATTGTAGTTAAATAAGTTAAATTACTTTTAAAAATAACCCGTTAACAAGTACTTCGAGAATAATGTATTTAATTTAAATAACAAACTAGTTAACTACATTACGATTTTTTATTTTTGTAATAGAATACGAGAGTATGAATGTTTGTTACTTAATTTTGTTTCACCCAACCGACTGCGTCAGAGGGAGGTAATATTTATGTAGCAATAACTGATATTTTCGCGGACGAAGTCGCGGGCCACGGCTAGTATAACATACATCAGTGCGTCGCCATACCCATAATTACAGGAACAATGGCATTATCACATTATGACAGCATCGACGCAAAGAATTGATATTCACAGGCTATATTGCTCAAATGATATGCATCTATACGCGGAATGGTTGTAAAATGAACATAAGAATTGAAATAAGTTCAATATATTCAATACATTTATAGTTTGGTAACTTTACAGATTAAATAGTTACTACGTAAATAATACATGAAAAAAAGCTTAAGCTTTTAAATTTTCAAGTACTATGTTCCACACCTCTCCTATCGTAAAGAGAAGAAACTAAACAGTAGGCATACTCCTGAAACAATCGAGTGGTTTCGATCGAATTAAAAATTGAGTTGCTTTTCTGTAACTAACTCGTGGTGGGACATGATCGAGAAATGTCAAGAGTGAAATGTCATGAGTCAAAAACAAAACAGATCAAAGCCAGTTTCGGAAGTCCATTGCTATTTATAAAAATACAAATATTTATAATTAACATATATTTTCTTTGTTACAGAAAAATGCCTGAAGTTGATGAATGTAGAGAACTGGCGACGATCAAAGATTGGCTTAACAAGCAGCCACATCTCCCCAACGATGTCGGTAAGATATTCTTAAATACTTGATTGAGATATATCATAACTTCAGTTGAAGACTCTTTGTGAACGAGAGTACAGTTGTTTAAATAGAAGCATAGTTGTCGAGTATACATAAGATTAAAAAATTGTACATATAAAATTAAAAACCAGTTTTAAATTGTCGTTTTAAAGACATGTTGCCGCCTGGATTGATAGTGGCCCTGATGGCTATACCGATCGGTCGTGGGCTCGATTCCCACCCAGGACAAATGTTTGTGTGATGAGCACGATATTGTCTCAAACTAAGCAGAGCTTGTATTATGAGTACTAGACAACTGATATAGAACAAATGATCAAGCCCATCACACAAACATTTGTCCTGGGTGGGGATCGAACCCACGAGCTCTGGTATTGCATTTAGGGGCACTGACCACTAGACCAACAGGCCAGTCCTGATTAATATCCTGCGATGATTAATTATGAATATTAATTCTTACTCTTGTAGAGTAACGTAATAACAGTTACTTAATATCCTCAATTTGTACAGATAACGACAAAACTCGATTAGCACTTCCGAGATTTCAACAGAAGTCATATTTTGTAAGATTTTTACTAATCGTTATCGTGATGACAACATTTAAGAACTCTTATTATCTTGATGCATTTATCTGTAATTGATTTTTAAATGACAATATTACTAACGTTATGAAAACTGATGTTATTGCAAAGCTAGGGAAACACGTTGTTGTGTGGTAGGTATACCCTAGTATCCTACAGATTTACCTGTCTGTCAAACTGTTAGGCTTTAGTTGTACATTCAAAGTATTCTTACCTGTGTGTATAAACAAGAAGTCGGTGTTTGAAAAATTGCAACGCACTGCTGTGTACCGACACCAAAAATGCGGATGGCTTAACACGGCAGTTTAGGTTGCGTCCACCCTACAACGTAAATAACATACTTACAATAAATAAAACGCGCGATCAAATGTTCACAAAATAGCGACTAATGTATCTCGAAGCGCAAAGCGCACAGCTGAACCTTCTTTGTTTTCCGGGGTAAAATTTTGTTGACTTCAACCCACGCCGAGGGCATGGTGTAGGGAAATGGCCCATATGTCAGACTCACACCCACCAGAAACACCCCGGGCCGCTTGTATTGCCAAAGGACGAGTCGCGGGATCACTCGCGCATGTTCCGCGCGACTCTGGCTAGCCTCAGTCCTGCTGGACTCCTTCTCTAAGGGATAGCTAATGTGTACACGTAAGAGTCTGACACTACCCGCTCCCTGCCACAAAGATGTGTAGAGTGCCTGTAAAAGGAGTATAAAGCAAATATATTTTCATAGATGTTTTATGCAGATATCTCATTATGTAAGCAGGTCAATAGCCGCTAATTATATATCATACAAGAAATTGGCTAAAAACCTCAGCAGCTATATGTTGCAAGAACCGCATATCTATAAATCGTAGACAAAATGAGGATCATTTATCATTTAAAGTTTAAAATAACACTTTCAAAGACGATCGTTTATCATTTAATGTTTAAAATATATTAATCGACCTGGGTCAGTTAAGTATTGCTTAAACAAACCCAAAAACCACTCGTAATTAATTTGTTTTCTAGTAAAAGTAGCTATTTTTGGTTAAGATTTATCTTACACTGGCGACCTGACCTAGCTTTGAACGAGTGCAATACTGATGTATTATGCATACAAACCTTTCTCTTAAACCATTTTTATCTTAAAAAAACACATCGAAATCCATTTCGTATTAGAGATCTAAGCATAGGGACATAAATAGGAAGCAATTTTGTTTTATACTGTGTTGATTTACTAACAAAAATGTTTTTTTTTTTATAAATATTATGTTACTCAAGAAACTTTCATCATGAATATTGAATAATAGCAATTTGCCGAAAGCAATATTCAATTGTTCCATAACTAAAAGCTATTTTTAAATCTTCAAATTGGACATTAAATTCGTTGCGATAATTATTGCTTATTGTTTTAACTAACCTTTACTAATACTTATTAGTGAGGAGAAACGATTAAGAAAGTGATTAATATGACTATTTACGGATGAAGAAGAAAAGGGAAGGAAAAAGAAAGATGGATGGATTGTATAAGGAACGATATGAATAAAATAGGAGTAATTGATATTGTGACGTCTGATAGGGGAGAATGGAAGACAAAAACGTGTTGCGTCGACCCCGAATAATTGATAATAAAAAGGCAGGGGAATGATAATGATGATGATGACTGTTTTGAACAAAACGTTACATATAACATTTTCCGTTAGGTACCATAGCAACGCTAAACTAAAAAAATACTACCTTAACAATTATGGTTTACTCTCGTACCTACCTTTTCGTAACAAAAAGTAAAAGTCGTTTTGAATTCAATAGTGCGTGTCATTAACCTCTACATGGGCCTACCTTCAAAGTTACCAAGACAAAAATATACAATGTCGCAATGAAGTTACAAAATAGGTATACAAACTCTTTGTTGAGCGATATATGACGTCATACCGTGCTATTAGTAGTCAAATCATGTAATGTCTGACTGATTAACTCTGTGCAGTCAATGTCTTTCATGAGGCAAGAGGGTTTTGCCATTTACCTTTGTCATTCCATTGAATACAGTATGCTAATTTATAAATTATAGTCTGTCTACATTCATACTGCTTGGTATTTTAAATTCTGAATTATTATATTCAACCTATTAAGGTTTTTGGTCGTAAAATGACCCTATATTTGCATAGGTTTATTACAAATTTTTGTTGCATAGGTATCTGAGAACAAGTTTGATTAAATATGCAATACAAATAAGTAAAATTACTGCCTAAGCAGTTCATTTAAAGAACCCTTAAAAATGTAGGGTTTTCTTCGAAAATCAACGCCAAATATCTGCTTATTATATTACTAGTGCCACGCCCTAGCTTCGCATGGATGCAATGCTGATGTATTATACATAATTATAAACCATCGATTCAAGAAGAAGGTTTATACATAATTATAAACCTTCTCCTTGAAAAAATCTATTAAAAATCGCATCAAAATCCATTTAAAGATCTAAGCGATCTACGATGTAGAGCAGACAGACGCGGGAAGCGACTTTGTTTTATACGATGTATTGAAAAAAAAAAAAAATGTTACTGACACAGTTAAAAAGAATAACCAGTTTCAGTGTACATAATTTATTATACTAAATACTCTTAACAAACAGTTAACGTATACACTCTAAGTATTGTATATTATCATAGATGTAATCTCACACTCTCGGTATAATTTACGCTTTCTCCCTTGACATGCATGTAGTACCAACGGTAAATACATAGATCTCGTCGACATTCAAACACACAAACAGAAGTAATGAGATATTTTGTCTGCACGGATGGTTGAGTGGTATAGGTCACCACATCAAATAACACTGTGCGCGACGTGTCGCGGGTTCGATCCTCGTAGGACAAGAATTTGTGCGTTCCTTCCACAAATGCTTGTTTCGAGTCTGGGTGTTTGTGCACGTGAATTGAATATCTGTGAAACCCTCCGCGATATAAGAATTAAATTTCTTAGTGCGAGATAAAAAAAGTATTAAATGTGAAAAGTAAATAATAATAGCAAATAATAGCAATTTTACTGCTGACCAAATGATAAGAACAGGCCTAACTAGATAAAAGAACGCAATAATTCGATTGTCTTTTTTTCTTTCGTTGTTTTGCCTAGCAGTTTTTTAAAGGCAGCTAGATCTTTAATTGGTCAAACCTGATTGATTTCCACCCGAAAAAACTTGGGTCACCATCGTCCATCACTTCCTACTAATATTATAGGTATACGCGAAAGTTTGCGATATGGATGGATGGTAGTTACTGTTATGCTACTCTTTCACGCCCAAGCGGCTAGGTCAATTATGATAAAATTTTGTAGCTGACACCCTGGATTAACCGACTGTGTCAGAAGAGGGTAATGTTTTCGCTACTATAACCGAAATTCGCGCAGAAGACTCAGGCACCAGCTAGTATATTATTTATTATAACCCCACAAATTTCCTGACAGCACCCATGTAATAGCAAACAAAGCATTACTAACAAAAACTAAGACATGATTTTATTATTTCACTTGCGTAGTTACGAACAGAACTTTTTGCTATCAATCGCGCAATTCGTCTATGCATAATATAGACAAAAACCATGTCGGTTTTTGTCTGAATAGCCGAAAGTATCATGAAACTTCGAACACTAATATTCTGGAAATTTCCATCAGTTGAGAAATGATTGGAGGTCGTTGTAGGCCCATCATGCGAACAGAATGCCATGCAGACAGGTTGACCTTTGTCGTGACCTAAACGGCATTAAAACTTTATGGCAATACCTACAGCTTATGTTTCGTGGGATAAGTTTTATTGCACTTTGCAGTTTTTACTCATAATACCTGTGACCTACTTACAAATATTACACTCAAATATTGACACGATAATCAAGAGTCTTAGTGTTTTTATGATACCCAACGTACTCGTAAAAGAGGAATTTTATGTCTATGAGACACCGTAGGTTTCTAAGCGATCGTACAGATTTTCTCCGTGTTTTTATTAAATCCCTCTTCCACTAGATTAAATTGTACTAGATTGATTGTAACCTCCTAAAAATGAGGAGGACTTCCTTTAATACTGAACATCACACGCTGAACCTTATATTTTAGACCGTGTTCTATGTATACTCAAAACAAATGAAAGGTTTCTACATGAGGAAAACTCACCAATAAGACAATATTTCCCATTTGGAATAAAAAGTTAAAATGTTTAATACTTAATTCTCCTTCCAGATGATATCTTGCTGCGCCGGTTCCTGACGAGCTGCCACTTTAGCTTGGAGCGCGCCAAGCGGACCATCGACCACTTCTTCACGGTCCGTGCCAGTGCACCCGACCTGTTCTGCAAGCGAGACCCTTGGGCGCCGGAGATCAAGCGAGTGTTTGAGATCACGTGAGTTCTGTTGAAGGAATATTAATTATACCAACATAAATGTACCACAATGTAGAGGTTTGCACCAGACCTAAATTTTCATCACCGATTAAATTTACCGGTTATTTCGGCAATCTCCGCCGGTATTTCACTGGTGATCACGCTGGACAAAGTTTTTCTGGATAGCGTGGCACATATGTAGAGAAGTATTGAGCAATGATCGAGACGCTCATTGACTCCAGTTCGGCGTCTACGGATTCCAATATTTGGAATCCAGATTTTCTCACCATGTTCAGAAAAGTTCAACTAGTCATATTGGTATTTGCTTCATCGGGTTCAAAACGACCACTTTAACATAAGTCCATTCCTAAACCTATAAGTCCATAAACAATAGCAACATCTTAAACTCGAATTCATTTCATTACAGGGACATGCTTCCACTCCCAAATAAAACAAACGAAAACTACAAAGTGTTTATCTACCGCCTCAACAACCCTGACTTGGATTTATTCAACTTCGTCGACGCCGTCAAAACGTTCTTCATGCTGGCCGATACCAGGCTTACAGAAGACAATGATATCCCGACCGGAGAGATCCCTATCTTTGACTCAGCTAATGTTTCCCTCAAGTTTATTGGGAAAGTCAACTTGTCTGCTCTCAGAAAATACATGATCTACACTCAGGTATGTGATTAGTTATGTTGTCTTTTATGTTGCCTAATTAAACGTCGATTACGGGATAATTGTGTTGTAAAAAGAAAGCTTGAAGCTCTAATCTCGCGAGATACAAGTGCATTATTAAATAGTGACTAAGATTATATTATACAAAAAATTATATAGGAAATTCCCGTGTCACAATGTTAGTTACCGTACTCCACCGAAACGGCTGGACCGATTTTCTTGAAATTTTAAATATGCATTCAGTAGGTCTGAGAATCGGCTACTATCTATTTTTCATACAGCTAGTATTATAAAAAAATACATTTTAAATTGCCTAACAATTCAAACCAGCATAATATATTAAGTTAACTGTCACTTCAATTGTCTTAAATTGATTAATTACAAGTGTGTCTTAAATGAGATAAATATTTATTCGAATTTATTACATGCTAAGCTATGTAGTTTCATAATTTGTAAACCTATCGGAGAGCCTACCACGACATCTAAAATGATTGCAGTTGTGGAGAAGAGACGCCGCTCTATGCTTTGTAGAGCGCTGTCACGCTTTCACATTTGCAATATTTTCATAAGTTGTGATGGTTAGCGGGTGATACAATCTACACATAAAATATTTTGTAACGATAACAGTGCTGTAATTGATTTACAAAACTCTATATTACATGCAATTCGTTTTGGTAATTTTAATTTGAGATATCACGATATTTTTGAAACACTAATAACATGTGATTAACTATTAAAGTTTGCAGCAATTTCTTTCATTCTAATGTAATTATCTCGGATGCAAACCCATTATTTTAACTGATATTTGATTGCAAAACGAATCGCGGACCTGGTTATATGGATTTTAGAAATCAATTAAAAAGAAATATAAGAAGTTTGCTTCATTAAATTTGTCTACACATATTCTCTTTTGGGTCCTAGATATTAACAATGCTTTTTTGTAGTTTTCATTTGTTTTAATTCTATATTGATCGTTTTCAGGAGGCAATGCCGATCCGGCTAAAGCAAGTCCACGTGATCAACGCCCCGTCTTACATTGGAAAGATCTTCGCTATCTGCAAACCATTTCTGAAGGCTGAAGTCTCCAAACTGGTAAGTGTTATACCTAACATAAATCATTGAAAAATATCGCGTCCAGAAATGAACATTTGCTACGTAGGTTAGTTGACAATTTCGGGATCTACCAGAAATCACACATTCTTCAACATTCACACCATTTTCATCCAGTTTCAAATTTAATTTTATCTTTATCTTAAAGAGAGAACAAATCGTCGTCCTCATCACGCAAACATTTGTCCTGAGTGCAAATCGAAGCCACGATCTCCGGTATAGCAGTCACGACCACTAAAGAGACTAGAATAAAGTTTACACAACTATTCCTCAAGTCTACACTACCTACCGCTAATTATATTCCGTTTCAACACATACTGAACAAGATACAATTTACAAAAGCAATTATCGTATTTTTGAGAGCGTCAGTAATCAGTTTACTGTATTATTTTGATGTTAACGGTAACACATTCCAACAGTGACGTGTGAGGGAGATAGAGATATACAATATATATGTTTTAGAGTGAATACGTCAAGTACTTCCTCGTTTCCCAAAGACGAACACTTACTAGGTCGTCGTTACAAATTGTAGGTCCGAGAGACGAGAGTATTGGAAAGTAACAACATGTGTGTTTCTGATTGAGAAATAATATTATTTTGATTGTAAAGGTCTAGGAAATGTTCTATCAAATTGCAGGGAACAGTAAAATGGGTCTATTTGGCTTGACTTGTGTTACCTAACTTTTTGGTTTCGTTTCTTGTTTACTTCTGCAATGTAGTGTTTCAGAATTCTTGGCAAAATTCTTGTCGTCATTATTTTGCTTGGAGTTATATTTCTGCCTTTTCTTGATTTTCATAGTTTAGGAGAAAAAGTGCTGTCCCGCTGCACCCACAGCGGTCATTTGATGATTCCCCACAAAAAAAAGTGGCTGTGACATGCGGTCGGACAGATACACCGACAGAAATGACGAATCTATAAGAACCTAAAACGGTTTCAGACGCGTTTTGTTGGCTTCGGCTTTCAAACTTCTGATTTTGTAATATTTTTCACGGTCAAAACTCCTTTTCAATTGTTTCTGGGTAGTAAAGTTTCAATTCGTAACATTAGTTATTATTTGATATCGATTGTTTACAGCATCATAACAGTTTTCTATTCTATTATACTTTTAGAAAACCTTGCTAAACAGTTTTATGGTATTCCTAAACAGACTTGGTTTCATAGCTAACGGTTATTAAGTGTTCTGAGACCAAGCTATTGTTTGTTTTCTTACGCGTAATGTGCAATTTCTTTAAATTACCGAGGTGTTAGGTTTTCCAAGAACATTAACAACGGCGGTTTCTTTGTGTACGAGCATTAAGTTTAATTGACGTTTTCTCATATAATTATAAGCATTTTACTACTAGTTACAGTATTTTACATATTTTGTGACTGAACTAGTGACTATTTACTAACTACTATTCATTTGTAACAAAATGGAGATGGCACATTTTGGGAAATCGTTACTGAGCTAAACCAAACAAAATCTCCGTTCGTCTTGTTCCATAATGTTTACTCGCACTAGCGATAGAGTAAAACTGAATATACTGGTATTTCTCTCACCTTAAAGACAGAAAAACACCAGAATTTTCACATCCTTAATCCTACTACAAATAGAATAAATTAGAATAAAACTACTCATATTTCTTCTCAAACCTCAAAAAATTAGACATCAGTGATCAAATTCTACATCATGTTTTTGTTTATCTTTGCAGATAAAGTTCCACGAGCCGAACTCCGACACCCTATACAAGGACATTCCGCAGGAGATCCTGCCCACAGAGTATGGCGGGAAGGCCGGCTCCATCGAGCAGATCAAGCGGGAGTGGATCAAGAAGATGGAGGCTAAGAGGTAAGAATATTATAGCGAAGTAGGTATAGATACTTCCAAAAATCTCGTACTGTCTGAATATTTCGTAAGCGTCAGCATTGAACCTGATAGCCTAGTAGTAAGACCGTAGGACTGCTAAGTCAAAGGTCTCGAGTGGGATCCCCAAGAATCGCACTGACTTTTCGAATTTTGAGTGCGGTTTAGAAATAAATATCAAAGTTTCCGTGTTTCGGAAGGCACGTAAAAATGTGGGTGCTACGCCTGATCTCTCTCCGGTCGTGTCGGATTGCCGTCCTTTCGTGCTATGAGAGTAAAGGAAAAGAGAGTGCACCAGTGTTTGCGCGCTTGTGCACTATATGTCCTGCGAAGCTGGCTGGTGTCATAGTAACACTAACCGCCGAGGCCGAAATCGGTCAGGCGACATTATCATTATGTTGATGACGTCAATAAATTCGCACCTTTTTTATGCCCGTCATCAGAGGTTTGGTGCTAAGCCATTGACGTAATTGATGAAGTTTAAGTCAAAGTATAAAAAGAAAAAGTGCGTCTAAATTATAAAAAAAAAACTAATTATCCATGTGTTAATTGCATTTGATTTTACAAGCTTTTTTTTGTACATGACGTCGGCTTATTGGTAAGCTAATAAAATCTGGTTTTAGATTATATCCTACTAATTGTAAATGCGAAAGTTAGCAAGAATGAATATATGGATGAATGGATAAATGTTTGTTGCTCCTTCATGTTTATACGGCTGAACCAATTTGGATGAAAATTTTTATGGAGTTAGCTGATACCCTGGATTAACACATAGGTTAGTCTTTACAAGACTGTGAAAAGGAAGTTAATGTATTGCAGCTAAACCGACATTTAGAGTGGCGAAACTGCGAGAAGAAGCAAGTCTACAATAGCTTTAGTAAATTGATCCTGAAATAAATTACTTTCTGTTTAGTGGTCGAGTCTAAATAAGACATTTACTGCCTGTACTTCTTACTTATTTTTTCCTTTCCCAGGGATTGGTTCCTGACAAATGACAAGCGTTGGGCAGTAGACGAGTCTCAGAGGCCGACGGGGAGCCACGAAGATAGGATGGACAGAGTCCGGGAACTGCCCGGATCCTTCCGATCACTCGCGTTAGATTAGTGTGTAATGTAGAGTCATTGGCAAGCAACTTGAGTATTTATGCTGTACGAGTAGTTTACAGTTCTCAAACGAAAATGTATCCATCAGGCTGTTTTTTGGAATGCCTAATTGTAACTAATACTGCTTCAACTAATAAGAGACTGGCCTGTTGGTCTAGCGGTTAGTAGCCTCGTATATATCAGTTGTCTAATACTCATAATTAGTTCAGCTCAGTCAAGGGAAGTTGGTCAATTTTAATGATGATTTAACATTTATTTATGCCTGTATGCTTCATTCAAACATACTCAATGTAATTAACTTATATTGGGCCAGTATGATCTTCTGAAGTTGTTTGCCTCTGTGTAATATGTAATTACCTATATGTAAAAAGTATTGCTCACTAATTGTAACCTCAATGGGGTGGAACATATTTTAAAATAATTTAAATATCTAATTAGTTTTAAAGTTATTATGACAAGTATAGATTAATGTTTTTTCTAATTAAATGGTTCATGACATAGCCCTGGGTTTTCAAACGCTAATCAACACAAAAATTTGTTCGTCAGTCAAATCTCATGTTAAGCTCTGTGATTGGTTGTAAGTTTTATGGTCAACCAATCACAGTCGTGATCACTGGATTTGACAGCAGATTTAGTTGAATTGATCAACCTTCTGGAAACCTAGGGTAAAGATCGGTTTGACTTGCAATAAAACCATTTCCCATTACAAAAAGTTATAGGATTAAAGTATTGTTAATATAATGTAATATACCTCGTAGTATATTTTTACCTATTTGTATGTGATAAATTAACGTTTTTTTATTGTTGTGAAATACATTTAGTAAGAATATGCAATGCAGTTTTATTTCTCTAACAAATCAGAAGCTGATATGTTAACAAACACTTGTAGTCAAAGTTTAATTAGAACTTTATTAATTACTAAACTATAGTAAAAAAAGACTGCAAAAGGTATTGCTTGAGAGAAGACGTCAGATAGGAACGTTTAGAAGAAGAAAACATGCTTCGCCGACCCCAAATAATAATTGGGATAAGGGCAGGGGAATGATGATGATGAATAAAACAAGAATGAACGTTAATTATTTTTATTAATACACAATGATATACCTACCTTAAGTATAAAAATCACTGTCACATATTTCTTATTGTCTTTTTTATATGTACCTAAAAGTAGTATACTTATTTATTCAATTTAAATCTCAAATATCGTTTTTTGCTGTATCTAAAATATAATACTCGACTTATTTATTATCTTTCAATTTTTTTCTCTTAGTCAATAGCCAGTGCTCTGAAGGAACCGCTCATAGCAGTGTCGACTGTTCCGTTCTTTGGTTTCTTGCTAAGATCCGCCTTCCATATGGAGTCATCAAGGTAGGTTTTTCTAAAACAAATAATTCCACTATCAGACACGACAAAAATACATTCAAATATTCTTTTGTTTTAAAGCGAATTCAAAAAAGGAGTTCTAATTTCGTCGGAATCTTTATACTTCGTGAAGTGTTTTGCAAGGCATTAGTTAGTAGAATTATAGAATTTGCGTGATACAAATGTGGGTAAAAAAATTAGGAATGCATAACCGAAATATACAGGTTGAATCATGGAAGAAAAGGGAACATTTGCTCTACAACAGTATAGTTTTGTCGTTTTAGGGTTTTGCATTGAGTAAATTGGTTTTAAAAGTAAAACAGAACTTTCTTTAATAAAGAGAACATACACGTGAGCACAAGCAGATCTTGCTTAAATATATTTCCCGAATTCACTACCCAAAAAAAGGAGAGTAACATTTTGTCGATGTTGAGTATGATTTCAAGTGCAGCATAACTCCTAAAAGCCTTAATCAATTTTGATGAATGATATATCACTAAGACTCTTATATCCCTTTATACAGTGACGAGACAAAGAAATACTAGGTACATGCAGTAATCACCTTAAATCTTTAATATCCTCAATCCACTTGAGGCTTTGTTTCACCATCTCCTCTGCGTCGCCGCCGTACTCCGAAGGCAGGTACTTCTTGTCGATATGCTGGTGAAGGCCGTTGTGGTCTGTGTGGAACTTGATCTGGAAATAATTGTATGAATAGTTAAGTCACTGTTTATTTAAAGTATACAACGTTGATAAAAGCGAGAGGCATTAAATGAAACCACATATTCTGTATATCATTATAAGGCTATACAACAAAAATCAAATCAATGTAAGCAATATTTTTATAATAACTTTCGTGAGGATGATTTATACTTAAAACGTTATAACGGTTTACTCACGCGTATTTATCGGGATAGCCCGACTAGTTTCGGACCCAACCGGAGCCAACTAGATAACTATGCCTATAAAACTTAGTCACCTTATCAGGAAGATACAGCATGTTCAAACTAAAAAAAAACTAAAATATCCTGTGACTAAACTATTGCTTACATTGATTTGATTTTTGTTGTGTAGCCTTATAATGATATACAGAATATGTGGTTTCATTTAATGCCTCTCGCTTTTATCAACGTTGTATAAGAATATCAACCTTACAGAATAAGGGTGCTGTAAATGTCGGAGTGTTAGGGTGCCTGTCCACCGGAGCGGAGTTAGGCTGCGGAGCGGAGAAACTCAGATTGATTAACCAATAGGATTGTACAAAATCTCCGCTCCTTGCAAGCCATTGGTTAATATTTCTCGGTTTCTCCGCTCCGCAGCCTAGCTCCGCTCCGGTGGACAGGCACCCTTACCACTGAAGCAGTTACAAAAAACTATATCCAAACAATTAACTGCTATTTATTGAATTCTTTCAAAAAATCGTTCAATGGGATACCATTACCAAACGTGATAATGTTACGTAATATTTTTGTTCGAATAAGTATGTATTAGCAGTTTAGTAAATCTTGCAATCACATCAAGACCTATAATATTTTCTTATGCATAACAATTTAGCAGTTTAACAAAATGTTTTGGACTTACCAGATCCCGTATATCTTGAGGAAGAGCCCCTTTTACAAGTCCATACAAGTAGTCAATGTAGGATGGGCAGTTGACGACGTGCACTTGCTTCAAACGCACCGGCATGCCTTGCTGAAAATAAAACAAGATCGTAAATACAACGTGTTTAGACAAAGCTTAACCATACGGAGCTGAACAACATTATCAAAGAAAGCTAGCTAAACAAAATTTTCATAGGAGGTACGAAAGTGATTTTCAAGCCTTTTTTCTGTCATAACGTTGTGATATAATTATCAGTCAAATATTGCAGCCTATAGCTTACCAATACTACTACTATCTCTTTGTTAGAATGATTGTTTTATGAATATTATAGAATATACTAAGTTACTGTTCGATTTACCCTCCCTTGCTTGCTGAGATATAAATTGTAGGTTTGCGTAAAGTGTTATATCTATTGCTAATTGTGTCATAATTGTTTTATAATAATAGGTTTCTTCCAATTCAAATCACACCATTTCTTAATAGTTGTTTAAGGGAAAATTAAACCAGAGTTGGCAGTTCTAGTCCAGAATCAAAGAATCTTACCAACAAGAAAATCAGGAACTTTTGGAAGTAGAATATATTGGATTTAGAGATGATAGCTAGTGTATACTCTTTAATATCCAAAACGATGATGTGGTTTTCCGGCAGCGTGTCCCTTTCGAGTCTGATCCATTGGTCAGCTTGCAACATGAACGATTTTATGAGATCGTAGAACTCAAAGTTTTCCGTACTGGTTAGCTTGTGGATAAGGATCTCGTCGGCACCGGCTATGTAGGTGGTGACACACCTGAAACAGTTGAAGGAAGACATTAGAAGGTAGGTTGGTAAGACTAGCTAAACAAAATGAAAGAAACTGTAATTGAATCAATTGTAATTGAATTGGCGATTGAATCAAATTGACATTTTTTTCCACCCGGATAAGTCAGTGTTATTGCGAATACTATTCACACAGGACAAATATTTAATTTTGTGCTATTTGTTTTAAGTCTGAGTTCGTATATGCATGTGATTTAGTCCGACATATTTGAAACCCAGAGTCTTAAATAAAATAAATAAACCAGCCTATATACGTCCCACTGCTGAGCACAGGCCTCTTCCCATATAGGGAAGGTTTCAGCATTGATCACCACGCTACCTCACTGCGGATTGGCGATTTCAGTTTTAAATAGATCTAAAAAATAGTGAACATTAACACACTTATAGGTACTTACGTATTAGCAAAAGCATTCTGTATTTTGGGGGACAAGGGATCCCTGTCGCAGAATACTTCAGTCATGTAGGCGCGGGTCGTACAGAACTCTTCGATACATCTCTTCGTCTTCTCCAAGCTGTTGTTGCAACTGAACAGGAATTTTCTTAGGGCGATGTCATCTGGAATAGATAGTTTGATGGAATTAGTTTAGTTAAAGCTTAGCAAGAGATATTCATAATATATACCTATTAAATACTAAAACTTGCTATCTCAATTCTTTTCGGAAAGTAGGAAGAAATATCTATGGATATTATAATAGTTTTATGCTCAAAGCCAAAGTCAGTTATGTAGTGCACTAAATTTATGTCTTAAGAAAGTATTGACAGATCAAATTACATTCGATTTTTTCGCGGTAAGTTCTTCCTCGTACTCTAATATTAACCAACACTTTGAAGCTATCAATACAAAATCAACGTACTTTCTAAGTTTAATTGAATTTTGCAAGTCATGCATTTATACATCGTAACATCACACAAACTATCGACAGCCATAAAATATATTAACTTATTATAGTTTTATACCTTCACGAGTGGCAGCACAATGCACGCAGTTTTACGAAAGAGAAAGTACTGAATCATACTTTGTTTGTTTGTGTTATACCAGTTCCGTAGTCAGTAACACTTTAATAGACTCTTATTTTTGTTTTCTCTCAAAAAAGGGGACATGAAACTGTCTGTTATGTAATGTAACTTTTGAGAGTTATCTAGTAGATATAAGTTGTGATAGCCTAATGGTAAGACCACAGGACTGCTAAGTCAGAGTTCTTGAGTTCGATCCCCACGGCGCGCACCGATTTTTCGAATGTTGTGTATGTATTAGAAATAAATATCACAGCTTCCGTGTTTCGGAAGGCACGTAAAAATGTGGGCCCTGCGCCGGATCTCTCCCCGGTCGTGTCGGATTACCGTCTCATCGGGCTATGAGAGTAATCGAACGGAGAGTGCACCTGTGTTTGAGCACACGCTTGTGCACTATAATATGTCCCGCGTAGCTGGTTGGTGTCATAGTAAAACTGGCCGCCGTGGCCGAAATCGGTCCGGAAATTATTATTAAGAGATATAAGTAGGTATATATAGAGTTATCTTCTATAGTTTAAGAGAACTGTTATCATAAACTGGGAAGATTGTTGCGCCGTTTCTTCTCCCGTAGCAATAGTAGGTACAGGAAGCGGTGAAGGGTAGGATATGGGTGTTGTCTATAATTTATCAATCGACTCGACTCGACTTTCAAAAAGTTCTATATTGTAGCCTAATTGTAATAAGTGACTTTTAGTTTTGATTTTGGTGTAAGTTGATTAATTGTATAGGTCGCGAACAATTAAAACCTGTTTAAACAACCTTGTCCTTTGAGGGCAAAAAGGTTGTGTTGTTCATGACAAGCATTTAATTTTGGTATTTTTACTGTGACCTCAGGTCAAAGGAAACGCAGGTAATATGAGTAATTAATTTGCTTTCTACAATAAGCAACGGAAATACATTCTGTGTAATCAGCAAAAAAACAATAAAGTAACTAAAATAAATCGAGCATTCGTTGCAACAGTCAATATAATACGCTTATATTCTTGTTTTACTTAAAACAAATAATATTGAAGTCGTAGGTAATTACAATAAGTGCCCATGTTTTGAAATATGATGTCTCATTGTTCAATTTCCATGCTACCTCTACCATGACGAAACACATTTTTGCATGTCCGGCAATTCGCAAATTGTTTCAGGGAACGATAAATCAAAATCGTAAAAAATATTAGGTAAGTGTCAGTGATTATTTAAACAACAATGAGTGAGTCATGGATTCACTAGCTCTTGAAGAACGACTTTTGCAATTCAGTGACTAAAAAAAATTAATTAACCTTTAAGATAGGTTTTCAAAAAAACATACGTATTTTTTTTTTGTCAAATTAATAAAATGTACAACGAATCATAGATGAGAACGAAACTATTCGATATGAAAACGAAAATATAACGAATCAAAGGTGGTAAATCGTATAGAAGTTAGGGGTAATAACATCACTTGTCATTAAAAACTGCATTGAGATGAGACGTCACACAAGATTTCCAACTCACTGTATCGTCGTATTTATTAATGCGATAAAAGAAAAAATACGTGTCCAATATTTTTTGTAAATCTATCTGACTTACAAATTGCTTTTTTTTAGTCAAATGGTCGATTGTGTAAACGAGATGGCGCACTACACAGAGTAGAGCGGCATCTTTGTTACATAACTTCAATAATCTTACTTTTAACGTGGTAGGACCTCTTTAGTATCAAGATTGACATGAAATGGATTGAATGTCGATTATAATCAACTTAGCTTGATCTGGGTCTGGGTTGACAACATTGTAAAGTAACGTGGGATACTAATTCTATTATCGAAGGTAAAAGTGACGTGACGTCGCAATTGTAGTGTATAAGCAACTAAAACCTGTCATACAACGTACATGGCGTTTAGAAAAGGTTTTTCAATTCATCATCCTTATCTTATTTATTATACTTTAGGATATAATATGCCATTCCACTCTTCTGCCCTGTTTTCGGTTTTGTACATCTTTCATAAAGGGGTTCGCAGTAAACTTAGCTATATCTCGTATCGTCTTGGTGAGATAATACCCTTAAACAACCTTGGCTGATGGAGTGATGAACTGTCAGTTTTTAAGAATGGCAACAAATAGCTGTCAAACGAAAAGTGTAAAAATAAAACGGAGGCCATTACCCTAAGATATGGGTTTAAAAATAAATTAAGAGTTTGACAGTTAAAAATAATAAAAGGATTTTAGTAAACACGATAAGATTCAAATCAACTGGCGGGTCACGTACAAGGTCCTAAGCTAATACCTATATACGTGATGTGGATATAATTAATGAATGCGAGAACACGAGTGAAGACATAGGACATGTACTTATGTACTTAGACTGAATTTATCACGCTTTGCGGCTAAGGTCAAAAGAGTTGGCAAGCGATATGCATATAGAGATACACAAATAAAAACAAATGAAGTAAAACAATATCAATACTTACTAGGTATTTATTAATATAGCTATTGCCTTTGACTGGCCTGTTGGTCTAGTGGTCAGTGGCCCTGACTGCTATAGCAGAAGTCGAGGGTTCGATTCCCACCCAGGACTAATGTTTGTGTGATTGGCACGATCATTTGTTCTGGGTCTGGGTGTAATTTATCTATAATTTGTATGTATTTAGAAGTATGTTTATCAGTTGTCTTAGTACTCATAATACTAACTCTCCGGTGTATATGATAGTACTTAGTTCTCAATTGTTATTAATCGCTCTCCTAAATAGTTACTAAAATAATATAAACCAGCCTTTACATCTAGTTTTTATAAGCAAGTTAGTGAAAACCAAACGTAATATGATTTTAAACGGAGGATGACGGTGAAATCTTTATCGTCGTTCGAATTATGCTCAACCAACATTGAATTTCCAATAGTAGGTACGTAATGTATGAACATGAACAATCGAGAATTCGTTGCAGTACAAGTCAACAATTCTTCCGTTTTTTTTTACCTTAAGCCTTTTATAATTTATCTTTACAAACATCTTTTAATTATGAGAATTAAAGAACACCCAAAAATCCATAACGCAAAGGTTATTTTGTGAGAAATTTACAATTAAATTGGTAATTAATAATGATTAACGTCTAAGTGCCAGCCAAGGACTGTGATGATTCTGTGTGTGGTTTTAAAGTCATTGACTACTTAATTGAGCAAATGTTACCTGAATAAACATATTAGTTCATTAGCATTACTTAACCAAACAAAATAGTTGTATAAATACTGTTATTCATGAAGGCTTACTAACGGTAGAAGATCATGTCGTCAAATATATTAGCGACTTCACAATTCAAATGTAACATTTTCTCTAGTCCCTCTGAAGGCATTTACTTTATAAAGAAAATCGATTGCAGTTGTGGAAGAGAGATACCGCTCTACATATTGCAGTACACCGTCTCTGTTTCTTCTATATGAGGTAGTGGTAGGCTTTTTAACTCTCATAGCCCATTGTCTGTCTTATCGATTGACAATTTGACTGCACTGGTAGCCGAGTGGTACAGGTCACCACGCCAAATACTACTGCACGCGACGTGACGCGGGTTCGATCTTCACGAAGGACAAGAATCTGTGCGATCCACAAAGACATGTTCTAAGTTTGGGTGTCTTTGCATGTGAATTGAATTTCTGTGAAATCCTCGATACAAGGATTACATTCCTTAGTGCGGGAATCGTTTTTTTTTAGAGAAATGTCTAGACATATTGTTCATCAATGCCTAAGGCTCTCATACATTCACCAAGCCTCTATCAATTGCTCTTAAACTTTCTAAACACCGCTCAAACTTCGGTTTCGTAACTCAGCACTTGTTTTTTTGGCAAAACTTTCAATTCAAAACGATTATCACGTACACGCGAATATCCTATTAACATACTTGGTGATATTTCAAATCAGATTTTGCAAAAATGTCACGAAACTAGGAACTGGAAAACCAAAACATGACCTTGATTAGTTGAAATACTAGAATTTGAAATGTAACACATTTTTCTTAAGACATTTAAGGAAATGTCAACCTCGTTTTTATGCATTAAGTTTAGTTAAAGAACTACTTTACATCAAAATCTTATCTTTGAACTAGTGTTTGCGTGCAACTCCATCTGTATGGATATCAGGGTCAATAGTAGGGAGTAGTTCTTGCTTGGAGTTCAAGCTATGCTATGACTATACTAAATGGTCCAGTCTTTTATTCCCTTTTAAGTTTAAGAGCCTTACACATTTTGGAGTTACACTCTTTATTAGCAAAAAAGTATTCTTTGGTTGGTGTACGTACAACATAGTGGCAGAGTATTTAAACCGCTCAAAGGTCTTTGATGAAATATTCAGTTAATTTAATCAAAATCGGCTGAGCGATTTAGCCATCAAAGCATTACAAACAAACACACTTTCCTATTAATAACATTAGTATACCTTATTGTATTACCAATATGTATATTGTATGGGCTATAAATCACGCTATCGACAATATTGAATGCTCTTGATAATGTAATAAAATTAAATTGTATTGATACCGAATAAAGTCGTGGAACATTAGCATAAATTAATTATGCAGATTTGTTTCGTGTGTAATAATCATATCGCACATATGACGTTGTCGTGGCATATGTGTATGTAATATGATAGCAATTCGACCTCACACATTTAGCTGTAGTTTTGCTACGTTTAATTTACCTACGTAATACGGTTATACTATTGTTAGAGACAGAGTAGTCTTTAAATTAGTGCACCAGTCATGTACCTCTTGTATATATATCTTCTTCTTTCCTGTCCATCCAAAGATTGTCTGGAAGATATCGCTATTAGCGATAAGACCGCCATTGTACCCTTACTGTATATAATATCCTTTTCATGATTGTAACTACGGTCAATAAAGAGTATTCTATTCTATTCTAAATCGAATTATAGAATGCTGTTTGGTTTTTTTATAGTTCAAGATAAGAGATAACAAAGGCTTTGACTGCATTACCGACAGTTTTGGGTTAGATTCCTACCCAAGACAAATCTTTAGGTGATGAGCACGATCGGTTGTTCTATGCCTGGGTGTAATTTTGTATAATACGTAAGCATGTATCTTCTATACTATAATAAAAATGGTCGGGGACAAATTCTGTACATTGAAGATATTTAAAAAAAAATGAGTGGGGGGCGTTTTATTATCGATACTGAAGTATAAAATGCAATTAAAAAAAATTTTGTCTGTCTGTCTGTCTGTCTGTCTGTCTGTCTGTCTGTATCTTGAACGCGAATCACGCAAAAACTACTGAACGGATTTTGATGAAACTTGGTATGGTTATAGTACCTACTCCGAGGAAGGATCATATCTACTTTTCATCCCGGAAACCGATACAGGGGGGGAGGGAGGAGAGGTGAAAGTCCCTCCCGCATCACGTAAAATCTACGAACTCAATGCAGACAATGTTTATACACAAAAATTATACGCAACTTGAGGTATAACTTAGTCTTTGTTTGATCAAAATCGGTTCACTCTACCAAAAGATATGATTAATTAAGTGAATTCAAGAAGTAAAATAATTACGTTACGCAATTCAGTGTAGTACTTGCAACGACATCTTATGTCAAAAAATAGAACTAATGTTGATAGATAAATTATAAATCCGATAGATGGCGTTGTGCAACTCTCGACGTTTTCTGAATCGCGGTGTTAAGATTTGACACCATTATATTATTGCCGAAGGTCGGGCTAACATAAATACTATAATAGTTACCACTAACATAAATACTATAATAGTCAATAATAGCTAGGGCTAACATAAATACTATAATCGTCAATAATAGTTACCACCGCCATCTATTATCTACGCCCAAAGTAACACCACAAACTGACGTTTTGATATACTAGATGGCGCAGTCACGATGACGTCATATTTCTGAATCGCGGTGTTAAGATTTTCCTGCATTTAATGACCTCTGTCAAAATATTTAATCGTTTCGTGCAGCTCCTGTTTCTAACAAGATGGATCGCATCATTATTTTACTTTAAACTGTGATTCAATTCAATTAGTAAGTACTCCACTGCATGCCCAGTGTCACGTTCCTGTGCACGCCCCTGGCTACGTATATTTATAGTTTAGTTTCATTTCTTATAATCTATACTAATATTATGAAGCTGAAGATTTTGTTTGTTTGAACGCTCTAATCTCAGGAACTACTGGCCCTACTGGGTCGAATCGAAAGATTGTTTTTGTGTTGAATAGACCATTTATCGAGGAAAGCTTTAGGCTATATAACATCACGTTGCAACTATGAGGAGCGAAGAAATAATGGAAAATGTGAAAAAAAAACGGGGAAAATTATTCATCCTTGAGGGCTTCCGTTGCGTGCGCTCCGAAAACGGTTCAAGATACCAAAAATATATGTATGAAAGAATTATTCCTATTGAAATGATCTAAAAAAATGTTTAGGGCAGTATAAGTCTATCTTTTAAGATTAACTCACTAGAACCGTTTTTATGGTAATCAAATTCGGTCGTAATTAATGCATTTGTTAAGAGTTGTATCAACGTATCAGTTTGTGGAGAAAATCAATATGTACTTCTGCCACAAGAAAATAAAACTAAAAATATGATATACGCAGAAGTAGGTACTTTAAAATAATTATGTTCTTTTAAAAATTCAAAAACTAAATTGTCTAAAATAATAACAGAAAATGACGAGGACAAAGTCGTGAGTAACAGCTATAATTTATAAAGCTAAGAAGGTTGTCCGCAAAAATAAATGATGCCCAAAATAATTATTCCACGCGGACGAAGTCGCGGGCACAGCTAGTTAAGAAATATATGCTTATCGGTTGTCTAGAAATCATAACACAAGCTACTTTATTTATCTTAGATTGAGACTAGAGGGTGCTGTGTTAATGTTGAGTGACTGCGACTTCCCCTACAAGGAAGTTGGGTATCGTGCAATAACCTACATTAACTTTAGTGTTCAGGATATACATAGGTTCATTTTATTGTTAAATAAACGCTTGAACGGTTTAGTCGTGGAAGCGTAACAAACTATTGAACAGAACGAATAAATAGGCAAAGTAACTTTCACATTTAAATAATTAGTATAGATACCATAAAAAAGTGGTTTAGTTTCAGTTACGGTGTCTCAGAAGAACATTGCCGAGCAAAGGAAAAATATGTAAATCTAGATACATTATGTAATTTTTAACTTATTATTACTGCGTGTTTCTTGCATGACATATAGGTGGCTGTCCTTGTAAAAATGCAGTAAGTGTTCATGACACTAAGTATATATATTAAATAATAGGACATAATTGTGATTGACGTCAGAAGACAGCATAATTTTATGGCTCTATCGGCTTTACCCTAGCATAGATAAATACTTCCCTCATAAAAAGTTTTATATTTTATTGCATTTGTTTTTATTTAAATTATGGCTATAACACTCCCTAGTTCCTATAAGGCTGATTATATATAAATAATCAAATAAACCAGCCTAAATACGTCCCACTGCTAGGTACAGGGCTCTTCCCGTATAGGGAAAGTTTGAGCATTGATCGCCACGCTAGTCAATCAAACCTAACCTAACCTAACTTTTAAGCTAACCTAACCTAACTTTTAACCTAACCTAACCTAACTTTAATCCAAACCTAACCTAACTGTTTGCGCACACGCTTGTGCACTTGTTCCGCGTTGCTGGCTGGTGTCATGGTGTCTAGCCGCCGTGGCCGAAATCGGTACGGATATTACTATATTTATATTATGAAGTTTTATATAAAGTGACTTACCTATATGTTTTGGTAGATAAGGTTCTTTAGCCAGCCAGTCCTTGATCGCATTGATATCTTTCTCGTTTACTTGGGGCATCTGCAAAATTTCAATTGAAACCATTTATATACAATCATACCTTTTTAAAATAATTAACAGCTATGTAGAGTACAGAATGCTTGTAAAAAAGTAAGAATTATTTTATTAAGGTTATTATAAATGTGGAAAAAATAAACATGCAATTACTTGATAAATAAAAAACAAAAATAAATAAAAGAAATATAAATATTTAAATTTGACACTAGCTAGACTGATATTTCATGTGCAACCGCAATCATCTTTTAAATTAATAAATTAAATGATTAACAAGTTGGGAGGATTAGTATTATAAATATTTAATAGTATACAAAATATATTAAACCTTATAATCTAGAATGCTTTGATAAAAAACCTGGCCTTATTTTAGATTTAACTTATAGAGGACATATGCAAAAATAATTAAAAAGATGCTGATAATAATGAAGAATTACTTTAATTATTTGTACCTAAATGTCAGGACTCGAAAGATTAAAAGGGCATTACACTGACTTTGAAAACACAGGTAATAAATTCAATTAATTTTGTTTATAATTAATTTGTGATAAAAATAAAATGTTTGTAGTTAATATGTGTGGCAAAAAAGTGCATGTACTGTCACTAAAAGGGCACTCTTAGGTCAAAGACTCGAGAACCTTATACGTACCTAAATAAAAGAGGTTTTATAACGTAACTTGGATAAAGAATAAAGATTGCTAAGAACAATGATTTGATGTAATATCCATGGGACTACAATTACACACGTCTTACGATACACATTAAGTATGCAGGCAAGTGGTATTATTGTGTAGGCTTTTCCCACATTAAAGTTTTATGTTCGTACTCTATGACCAAATATTCCTATTATAGTCGTTATACAACTCGGGTATGTTTACATAGTATACAGTCTGTAAGCTACTGAATGAAATCAAATCTTATATATAAAATTCTCGTGGCACAATGTTCAAAATCAAAAGCCATTTATTAAAATTAGGCTACAATGTAGCACTTTTTGAACGTCAATAATTATAATAGACAGCACCCCATCGCCCACCCTTCACCGCTTTTATTCCCGTAATCCTCCGAAACAGCTAGACCCATTCTCTTGAGTTTTTGAGAGCCTATTGAATAGGTCTGAGAATAGACTGGCATCTATTTTTATCCCCAAAGTCTTCTTTTTTTACGGCAGTATTACTAACGCGTACGAAGTCGCGGGCAACAGCTAGATCTTTTATAAAAAGGGGAAATCGTATATCAATAGGTCATACTAAACAAATACAGAGTAGCACTAATTACTTTTTCCAACTTCCAATATTTCAGGAAAACAAATGTATTTATTTACCGTGTTGTTATTCATTGCATGTAAACGATTTTGGGCCGATTATAAATTGTACCAAATTGACTTGAATTGAATTGACAGATGTCACGAATTATTTAGTAATCCAAATTAGGCTTGGTCACAATTTTCAATGGTAAAATAATAAGGTTTGTAATTATATTCATTTAGAGACTAAACGACATTACATTTTACCCTAGTTTACTAGTGTATACCTACCAAGAATTCGGGGATAAAAAGGTGAAGTCAAGTGTAGAGACATACTGTTATTTAAAAACTAAGTAAACTTTGTATTTGTTCTTAGTTTGTATTTGTTTTTAGTTTATTTGGGCCTCGTCCGTTTAAATCTACTTAAGCCGATAATAAAGTAACTAAAGACCATGAACGAATATTGTAAAAACTAACAGGTTCTTGAGCACAATATAAATATTAAGTAATGTCTTGTTATTTAAAAAAATATGTAACCAGTTTTAACTGGCAAAGGTTACTTTTTTGTATAACTTTTAGTGATGAATACTGTTTGAACTGACGCATGCTAAATATAGTTATAATATAGGCAATAATCGTGTATAAGTGGCTAATAACTTATATAGGTAATTATGAGTTATTTATAACTAAGACACAGCTTAGAGCGTTCCTCTTTCTCACCCGTACTAATATTACTTTAAGCGTTTGTGACTTGCCTTCTAAACTTTGATAAATACACACATTGTGAAGGCATTAAGTGTTTACAAGGTATATGAAACATTAAATAACCAGGGATAAGCTATACTACCTAATACTACTCTCTCCCAAAACTGCGAATTAGTGTGATCTTTTGTGCATGACAATTATTAATGTCTGTGAGGTCCCCCGAGACAGAAGGTTTAAATTCCTTAGTCGTTTTTGTTAAAAATAATAAAATTTAATTTGTATTATTTCGTTTGCTTTCTTCTTTAAAATGGATCAATAAATAAGAATTTGAATTTGAAATGACTTCGTCCAAACGTTATCATCTCAGCCGTGTCCACTGCTAGATATAGTTTGGAAGCGGCTTGCATCTAGCGTTTGTGATTCATACAGCCACTGACGTATTATGGCCAAATGAAACAGCACTAACTACTTCACACTAAGGATAAAAAATCATACGATTTAAACAATTAAAATAATTAATACGACAACAAGTCTGAGACAATATGACATAAAACATATATGTCAGGGCGATCTGACTGACATGACTATTGCAATTAATTCTATGTATGTACATACCTCCTATGGTGAGTTACTTAAGTTAATGCTAGAAGGTAATTATTTTTATCTAAATAGGTGCTTTTATGTGACTAGCCGGCCATACAAGTCCATCATTGCTTCTTCAGTAAGCCAGTGTCTAATTATCACCAACGAACGTAAGGAAACAATAGTCTGTTTAAGAACTAGCTAACATAATATTTATTAAGAGAGTAAAGGAAATAGCTTACACCCTTTTTCCAACTACAAGGACTTAATGTGATATTTAGGACACTATTAAATTAGGATAAGTTGATCTTTAACTATAACATGCAGGTATCGAAGTAGTAAATACGTATGGTATGGTTATGGTAAAAACCTAGTAGAGCCTCCGGGATTCCAAAATATAATCGTAAGATTTTTTCCAGATATTGTGTAATAGTTTTCATTGCCACTAGACCATGAAAATGAAATTATATCTTTTAATGAAACATGGAAGTGTTTAATCCAGTATAGTAGTAATAAAGCCTGCTATTAGAGTATATGTATTACAGGTATTGCATAAAAGTTTTAGAAATTACGAGCTCATAATGAAGCCTGTTCAGTGTGATTGAAAATAAGGAAAAAGGACTTGCATCTCGAATTCATTTCACGGCAGGTACCTAAATGTCAATGACAATACTTATATAAAAAAGGTCGGTGACAGAGAAAGGCTAACATATCAACTTTGACCTACCGTAAAGTTCACAACTCGTATTATAATTTAATTAACTGGCTTTCTCGCCTTCAACTGCATTGTCATTCATTTGATTCAAGTAAAAAATAAATAACCTCAAAGCCGAAGAACTTAAGGGCTATTTTAAATTCGACATAGTTTATAGTATTCCATTAGTAAATAAATACCCTTTCAATTGATACTGTTATTCAGGGAGTTGTGCAAAATACTCTTCCGCCACAATTTTACGAGGCTACTTAAGACCGATTTTAATCAATATACCTACTAAGGAAATCCTGACCTCCAAGACATTTTAAACGAAAAAAAAAGATAATCAAATTCGATTTATCCGTTCGCGAGCTACTATACGACATTTGAGCACAAAAACTAGATACAGTCGGTAACTTATGTTAATGGGCTTTTATTAAAACTACAATGTAACGAGGAAAATATCAGTTTATACGGAACATGGTATTTTTATTACCATAATTAATAAATTCTTTATTAAAGCATTATGTTATTAGGCCTGAAGCTGTGATAGCCTAGTGGTAAGACCGTAGGACTCGCAAGTCAAGTCTCGAGTTCGTGGCCGAAATCGGTCCAGACATTATGTTATTATTATTAGGGCTATTAAAGTTTTATGCACTTAATTGGTTATAAATATTTTAATATGTAGTAGCTATATAATATGTATTATGTAATGCTATTTTTTTATTAAAAAATATAATATATCGAACACCTTGTTGTAAAACGATACTGGTCTAAAACTCTAAAATTTATTTCTATTTGTGAATTTTTATTGTTTATTTATGTGTTATATATTATTACGTATTTTATTTACTAATTTATGATAACTCGTTGCATAGCAAAACTCAAAGGTAAGTTTTAATTTATATCATATTTTAAATAAATAGTATATCAATACGAATTTACATACATTATTTTTTAAATGCACAAACTTACCTTAACAAAAATCGGGTTACAGAAATACGACACTAAAATGTACACTCACAGCAAAAATATTAATACAAATGATTACTTAACTAAAAAACCATAGTCAATAAAAAAAATAAAGAGGTTTAAGCAAACGAGTTGACACGATCGATTCGCGCAACGAACGTAACAGAATGAATACAGAAATGCCAGTCAGCGTAGGCCACTGTCGTAATACCAATTTAAAAATGAAATCTACCAAAATCTCGCCAGTACTATCTACTTCATGATGTAAGTGCAATCACGATATTGTAAAAGGCAATAAAAGTATGATGGACCCACGATGGACCAGTGAAAATATCTTCGCATAGGCCCGACAGCGATCAAAAAGTTTACGAAGACAGGTTTTATAACTGTAGCGGCTGGTTACCAAATTATTTTGTGACGATTAAAAAAACCGGCCAAGTGCGAGTCGGACTCAAGCACGAAGGGTTCCGTACTCGTACTATCATCTATACACAGCGAAAATTTGAAGCGTCTAGCTGTTACCGTTTTTAATATTGAGCTAAAAAATCAAAAAACATGTTTATTGTATTTGGACGCCCGTTAACGTTTTTTTTTTAGTATTTGTTGTTAAAGCGGCAACGGAAATACATCATTTGTGAAAATTTCAGCTATCCTATTCCTAGCTATCACGATTTATGAGATACAGCCTGAAGACAGACAGACAGCGGAGGCTCAGTAAAAGGGTTCCGTTTTACCCTTTGGGTACGGAATCCTAAAAAACTAGTTGAGATATTTCAATTTAGTTGCAATTATCATATTATACGGGTATAGTTTGATATTCTAGGTCGGCGAAATTCCCAGTGCAAGAGTCAAGGAAATATAAATTATCTGAATAAAGTAAGTTAATTATATTTTGTCACAAAAATCAGGATGGCAAAATGTTGAAATGAAGCGGTTTCTTTTTAATGCGAGTTAAACCTGTTTAGCATAGTTTTTTTACAAACAGTTTACCTTACCCATGATCATGTTAAAAATAGATCCATCGAATAGAATTGCTAATAAGCTAAAAACGTATTATAATCCTACTGAGTAAATAAAAACACGTGTAAAAATATCGTAGGTACTGATTAGTATCGTATTCCGTTCTGTTTAATGAGTGTATAGTTATCCTAAATGCTTAAACAATTATCCCATGGTTAAGCAATAATTTTGTAGCAATTGTGCCCTAATTGTATATCTTTAGTGAATCTTTTATTATCCCTTACAATGTATGTAATAAGCAATTTAATTCGAGTAACCATAGATATTACACTTTTTTTTATCTCTTGAATTACTTTGTCAGGCATAACAATGAACTTGAATGGCCTACATTATGACTATGAATAAGTATTATTAAAACTTAGGTCTGCTGTCGTTATCGATCGATGGGTTGAATAGATGTTAGTTACTCTTTTACGCTTAAACGGTACCTCAAATTTGATATGGAGTTTGTAGATACCTAGATATTAACACATAGGCTACTTTTAACCGACTGCGTCAGATAGGGAGTGGTGGTGGTGTTTTGTAGCTATAACCCACATTCACGCAATCGAAGTACGTAGTCGAAAACGCTCTACGCAGCAACAATTCTTAAAAAACCGGATTTGCTTGCTTTTGGCCAAAGTTGGACGCAATTAATAAAAAATGTGTGAGAAGAGAGGCACTGTAAAGATGTTCCTGTGTGTTGGTCAGCGCTGTCCGATATCTATTCTCTCCTTACATTCTCCTAAAGAATGCATAATCTATCCTACAGAAAAGCCTTAGAAACTGCAATAATCCTTTGTAAAAAAATGTGTGAAAACGTGAAAGTTTGTAATAGAAAATTAGGTAAATAAACTAAAATAGTTTCAAGGTGACTAACCAATCCTTTTTTTACTGCTATCAGTGCCGATCAGGCAATTTTTGAAAAGGATCCTTAGATACAATTTCAATAGAATCATTACCACTGTCCAGTCAATACAATAGAGGACAATTGTGGTCAGTCTAGCTACAATCCTTATTAAATGTCAATTTACCTACTTCACTGAAAGAATGCCAAATCACGCACTCGCAAATAGGCAATAGAAAAATAATCAATTGTCTGGTTTTATAATTTGTGATAAATTTTGATCAATCTCATTATTAAAAAATAACGTGATATCCTTATAGTTCTTTTGACGATTATGTATGAAGGTTCGATCTAAGACATTATTGTCAAACAGTGAAGGGAAATATCGTAAAGACACCGTTATTTCTGATGCTGAAATCTGGAATTGTCAGCCCGCTGCAAGCCAGAGCGTGGTGACCAATTAATTTTCAATGCTTTTCCTTATGTAAAATAATTTATTGGAGCAAAACCAGTGAGTACTTAAAAGTATTTTTGCGTTGAAAGGAAGAAAATTTTGCAAGGAGTGTCCAACGTTAAGTTGTTTGATACAAGAATTTTAACTGAAGTCGAAACAATAAAAGTGAGATGATTAAATTCATCTACTTAGGTATTTCCCAATGCAATCAGATGCAGTGGATTTCTTACAAAAAAGAACTATCATTTGCAGCTTGTTTTCTGTGAAAACCTCATACTTAAAGCTACACACATCAACATAGTCTAGGGATATTTTGTATAAAATTCATAAACTCAAAAAATACTAACCAGGTATTATTATTTTTGAAGAAAATTTATTTTGTAAATGTTTTTGAACGATTCCAAATTTAATTTTAAAAAAATATTTAAAATTTAAAGATTTAAGCGCCATAATGGTATCGAAGTCCGAAGGTGTCATTTTTATACAGTGGTTTTTGGCTATTTTTTTTGTAGCAAATTTAAGTTTAATAACAATTTATCTGTTAATATCGAATTATTGCTATTGTGCGCATCACGCTGCGGCGCCATTTATCGAAAGGGGAAATTTTAAGAGCAGTAGGAATGCTTCAAGCTGGGGCTATTCAACGAAGTGTTGCTGAGGAGATAGGGACACGACAAAACATGATATCAGGATTATGGTTACGTTATCGTGCTACTGGTGAAGTGGCTGAAAGATACTCAGGCGGTAAGCGCAAAACCAGTGAACGACAATACCGATTTCTGCAAGTTGTCGCGAGAAGACAACCAAATGTTACGGCCTTGCAGTTGGTTTAGAGGCTCCAGTCAGAGCACCAATTGCTTGTGAGTGACCAGATTGTGAGGAGAAGGCCGCATGAAGCTAACCTTTATGCTCGCAGACCGCTTGGAACTCTAGCATAACGTCGAGGAAATCGTGGACGACGATTAGAGTGAGTTCGTGAAGTTTTGCCCTGTGAAGCTAACCAGTGGTCTGTAGTGCTAATTACCGATGAGTCCCGGCTCAGTTTCCACAGTGATTTGTGTAGAGTACGTGTTTGGCGACTTCTTGGTCGTGAGACCCATCTGCAACATCCTCAGGAAGTCTATTCATACCTCAGGGGGACAATTATGGTTTGGGCGGGAATTCGTGTTGGTAGAAGTACAGATCTCGTTTGAATCAAAAACACCATGATGGCTGAAAAATAGCGTAGCGAGGTGCTAGTAACGATAATCTACCCCCATCGACTACAAATGGGCCCAAAAAATCACGCTTATGCACGATAACGCCCACCCGCACATAGCGAGAATGGTGACGATCTGGTTGCAGGAGCACGACCCATCGGTCTTAAACTGGCCCGCTTAATCTCCCAACCTTAATTCCATAGAACAAGCGTGGGGCATGCTCCAAAGAAGGGCTTTGAGAAATTTTCCTGCTATCATTGTGGCGGAAGAACAACTTTTTTACATCTTAGTCGGACCTGGGACATAATACCGCAGCAGGACTTCGATAACTTAATGCTAAGCATGAAAAATCGCTGTAGGGCCGTCATTAACGTCATGGGTGGTTTTACTGACCTCTGATCTTTCACATTACTGTTCGAAAAATAATAATTTTCCATAATTTTTACTTTTTCTCGAGAAAAACATGAATTGTTAGTTTTACCACTATTACACATATTTTTCTTTATTCGAATAAAAAATTGTGTAATCAATAAAAAATATTTTCTAGTGTAGATCGATAAATAGGCTTTATAAAAATATATATTTGTTATAGGTTAATTTCAATAAATTTCGAGTAAATTGGTTAAATACAAAATATCCCTAGACTATGTTGATGTGTGTATTATCTACGGGAAATGCAAGTTTGTTATACGTTACAATATTGAGTCATTCCTAATATGCTGTTATTACTCTTGCAGAGATCAACATCGCAACACCTTTGTCAGTTGTAATTAGTAAATTGCTTGGAATCTGTATTGTTGTATAACCTGCTTGTCCGTCCAAACACTGTACTTATGGTTATTATGTCTTTGTCATGAATTTGTGGAATCACCAGAAAAAAGTCTTTGTTTTCTCTGTTCTATCGCCTTGTGTGAGAACCTCCTGGGCGCCAACCAACAAAGCTCTTTAGGCAAGACTTGTAGTTGTAGAAGCGAGAAGGAACGGTGTTGTACCCGGCGAAGAAGTCTTAAATTTTACTTTAATTATAAGTAGCATATTATTTTCGTTAGACTATACAATCGATCATTTAAAATAAGCGTTTCATTTAGTATCTATTTACATAAAACTTGTTATAAGAGTATAATGCCCAACAAAAGAAATCAAAACTATGACATATGGTTATTCACTAACTCAACAACTCACGAGTGACGACATACGTGTGCCCCAGTCTTATCCAACGAAGGCACTATTCTGAAAGTAGACGAAAATATACAAAACGCGTATACTTGTACAAGGCTCAAAACACACAAGTGTATTGGGAGTACTGAATATGTCGTACTATTAGAAATTACCAGGACAGCATAATAACCGAAAGGATGTCTACTGATGGCACTGAGTTGAGAGTAGACGAAAATGTACGGAAGCACGTATTCGTGGACAAGGGCACCATCGTGCTCAAAACACACAGGTGTGTTGGGAGCACTGAATATGTCTAACTACCAGGGCAGCATATTTGATAGGAGGTTGCATATTATAGCGATGACAGTGACCTGAGAGTAGGTATACGAAAATGTATGAGATAAAACCAGGAATATGTTAAAAATTGGTGGAAGGCCCTTAGATTGATTGTAGTGGTGGCAATCCTGTTGAAAGGCAAGGGTTTGAAGTTTTAAAAAATATTCGGTATATTTTATGGAGTGAATATTACTAGGAATAATTAAATAGACAAAAAAAGCATGATGAAGAAAATCTTAAATGTGGTTTGACGTTTAGTACTTTAATTGACCGTTTAATTCTCTGTGAACTCGAACCCAGTAATTCATCACTATTTTAATTTAAGTCATTACTGAACTTCAACCTTAGAATATAATCGTTGTTGTGTAATAATGTTACAATATAGAAACTGATTACTTGATGTAATTCGTTACCTAAGTCAGTTAACCTTACACGTGTATAGTTCACAAGGATCTTTTGGCACGTGGCCGAAATCAAATCTAATGCGGTCTTATATGAAAAACCAGCCAAGAGCAAGTCGGATTCGCGCACGAAGGGTTCCGTACTATCATCTATAATAGAAAAAAACGTTCGTTCTAGGTATACTAATTTTAGTCTGTCAATCTACCTGTCTATTAAGATCGAGAAAAATTGATTAAAAATTACCTTTGTTCGACCCTCTTTATATTTTTAGTAATTGTTGTTGCAACGGAAATACATCATTTTTGCGAATTTCAGCTTTCTAGCTATACCTAACGGTTTATTAGATACAGCCTAGGACGTCCGTGTGGTGTCCGGACGTCCGTGTGGTGTCCGGATATAAAGAATAGCACCACCCCATATCCTCCACTGGGTGTCGTAAAAGGCGACTAATGGACCTTAAGACCCAGTGCAAGCACCTTGGGTCACCCGAATGGTGGCGGGTAAACAACCAACAATCGCATTCCCAAAGAGGGTTAGTGTCAGGCAGGCGGCCGACTATAAAACCATAGCCAAAACTTTAAGCAACATGTCTAAAAGACGTGTTGCGCCGACCCCAAGTAAAAATTGGGATAAGGGCAGGGGAATGATGAGCCTAGAGACAGACAGATAGACAACGGAGGCTTCGTAATAGGGTTCCGTTTTACCCATTGGGTACGGAACCCAAAAAAACATCACTTTTGACAGATAGTCGAGTTGATTCTTGTTGTGAATATGCGCACTAACGCCCTCGTGTTAATACCATCCACGTGCCAAATGATCCTTGTACTATAACAATGTAAATCCTTTAATCAAAGCCTATATTTAAGAGAATTAATTAGTGATCTTATGACTCATAACTTAAGACTCATAATAATAATTTCTTGTCCAAAGTTCAGTCGCTTTTTAATTGTAGGAATTATCTAATAACATTGAATTACTTAGTTGATGTTGCGTCAAGAGTAAAGCTGTTTAATATAATTGGTATAACATGGTAACACGCTGTATGGACACTTATATCAATTAGTTTTGCTCGTGCTAAGTATTAAATGTAATATACATTCATTGTAATGAAATTTTCCTAGTTCCTGCTTTAGAATATTGTTGTGGTAGAGTGATTTATTATGAAAAGGTTGTGGTAAATAATAAGTACCATATTTCTGACAGAGACTCTATATGAACCTTTTAAAGCAATGAAATACATAATTACCTTAGGTACCAGCGTACCTGCGCAGTTAAAAAAGCGGTGAAATGCGAAAGCTAACCCCGTACCCCCGGCCATAGGCAGATGAGGACGCTCCAGTGGTTATAGCCGGTAAAAGTCCGGCACACCCCCTCGTCAACCCCCTGACGAGAGCAGTCCATGAGGATTTCCACTAGGATATAGAAAAAAGGTTTCAGTGTACCTGTACTAAATTGCTTAATAAATCGCAAATACGCTAATATCTCGCGTTTTCTGATTTCATGTGACCTACTAGATGAATAGACTCTGATTAAGAAATGCAGAAATACAAAATCCTTTGGTTTAGTATATGGTTTTTAACCTATTTGTAATACGACTATTTCGATACAGTTTAATTCCAACTCGTGCCACTGCAACGCTTGGCGCTAGAGTAGCTAGGTACCTAACCTATAGTATTGCATTGCAAGCTCAAGAGTATTTGAAATAAAAGGAAATTTCAAAAGAATAGAAAAAAACTAGAACAATATTTCTCAAAATATATTTTATTTTTACGTCAACACATTTTCAAATACACCTAATTAGTTTTGTACAAAATTATATCTATAAGTGCCCACACATGGAATGTAGATCATTATAATAGAAACTTAAATAAAGTGGTAAATAACACAAACATTATAAACTTACGTATCTCTATATTAAAGTCATTATCAACAAACATTTGTGGAACATCTGTAAAAATCTAATAACTTATACCATAATTCCGACCACTAAAACCTTCTTTGTAAAATCAACATTACAACTACTATATAATTTGGTACATCGAAAAAGAGTTACAATATATAGTGATCTCTGTCCCTCACAGGGTCCGTATATAATTGCGTCTCGGTCTAACTACCTTGTAGCTCATTTCCGATGTACCTAATACGCTTCGTAGTGTATTTTGACATAAAGACTATATTATATTTGTGTTACTCTAATTAACCTCTTACATTATTGTCAACACTTATATTTATTAGTCTAAAAGAAAATGAAAAGAAGTGCTTTTAAATAAAAATAAACTAAAAAAATATTTTTTCATAATCTAGTCTACCCATAAATTGTTTTTAGCGAATGAAAAAGTAACAACATTGAATAAACTGAGTCAACGTCTAATATTGCACCTGGAAACGTGTAACAAACCATTAAAATTTAAACTATGATACGAATGCTAACCACATACTTATTATACAAATATATTTTTAATGTTTCTTCAACAGTTAGTTTGTTACATCCGTATTCGCAAGATTATGGCTACATATATTTTTAAATAAGTCATGCATTTACTTACATATAAAAATAAGGCACAAATAAAAACACAGCCAACTAAAATATGATAAATAAATATTATACATAAATACTTACAACTGTCGTGCTACGTATAATTACCTAATATAATAAAATTGCTCAAACCAAACATAAATCTGCAAAGCAAAGTAAATCTTGAACAACGTTTTATAAATCGTAAAATTATTTAATTTAAAATAAACGCACAGAATTTCTTCTATGCAAAGAAATAAATAAAAAAATGTTTACCTACTTATTTTTGTTTAAAGTTTTCTGAAAGATTTTAAACTCGCTTAAAAATGTATATTTTAGATGCTAGCAACAATTAATTTTGTTATTTTTAATAACTAATAAAATATTTTTATACTCAAAAAATGTTTTAAATATTTCCTTACAAGCAATTGAAGCTTACTGTTAACACAATGACATGTATAGTTTTAAAGTTGACACAAATTACATACAATATCATACATATTTGTATGAACATAGAATCCCAATAGAGATTCCCCTATAATTACGGAACCCTGACCAACGGTAATTATACTAAAACAGTATTGTAATAACAAACTCTTACAAATAATTGTGATGAGAAACATTAATTTAATAAAACTTTAATCTATATCCAATGACCTAAATGTGGCGACTTCAGTTTTAGCACCTTTAACTTTCTTTTCTGTCTTCCAAAAGTTTTCATCCAGGAAGTTTCCTCTGAAAATACAAAAAAACAATTTGATTAAGGTTTTTAAAGTAAAATGGCTATAGCAACATGTTTCCCGTACACATTGAAATAAAATGAAAAAACATTAAAAAAGGATACATGTTATCTCTTTTACATGTATTTTTTTATTATAAGCTAGCTGAATCCGACATTTTCTAACTGACTACCTTGAGAAGAAACGTCAAAACAAACTCAGGGGTCATCGCCTCTTGCAGTCTTAAGGTCCAGTATTACCGTTCACGCATGGGAAATACACAACTTTCTCAAAGTAAAACAATAGGCATTCCGAAAAGAATACTAAAAAAAAAGAATAGCCTTCCTGTACCAGTTTTTAATTAGCAAGTAATTGGTTGCCTTTTAATGACATTCGTCATTAGTAATTTCGACAACATATTAAATTGATCAACTCAATCTATACATCAGCAATATCATAAATTAAGAACACACAATACTACAAATTTATCAATACCGACGACGGTGGCGCTAGTAGCGGTGTCTTGACTTTAAAAGAGGGCAAAATTGTTTTGGCCAATTTTAGTTCCGATTTCCGCCACCGGCAATAATAAATTTTAATGTGTCGTTCTAGAAAGTGAAGTATAGTCTAGTTAAGTGAAAAATGCTTAGGCTCATTTAGTTGATGAGCTAAGTATTGTAATTGTAGAGCCACACATCTCTAATAACAACTGTCAGTATTAAATCATTACCAGAAATGTATAGAAACTCGCACGATATTTCTCAAATTTTCTAAATCCTACTAATAGTATAAACGCAAAACTGTGGGAGTATGGATATGGATTGATATTTGTTACTCTTTTACACTATACAAAAAATCAAATTTGGATGAAATTTTATATGGAGTTAGATGACACCCAGGATTACGACATAAGGGGCATAAAAATAGGGTAATGTTTTGCAGCTAAAACTTAAATCCACGTGAGCAAACCGGCGGGAAAAAGCTAGTCAGCTGCAATTGTTTACTGCATTAGTTTACTCGATGTGAAAACACTTTATTGTCTGAACTTTAAAAGAGGTAATAAGTTTGTTTCGACATTCTTCTCAGGGTAGCCAGTTACGAACCATCGATTCCAGCGAGCTTGTACACAAAAATGACATTTAAAGAGATAACATTTATCTTATTTGCAGAATAAACCATTTAATTTCATATTACTCCGTTACCTTTGTTCCATGACGATCCTAACGACCTCTTTGTTCAGTTCCACCATGGTTGGCCGAGTACCGCCGTAGTCTTGTGGTAAGTCTTCTCTGTTCAGGTATTTGAATAACGTCTCCGATTTTGGCACATGGAAGTGGACCTGTAATTAAATTTCATCTCTATAATGTTTGGGTGATGAGTATGAATGTTGATGGATGGAGAAGGGGAAGGTCAAAGAAAAGATGGATGGATTATATAAGGAACTAGCGACCCGCCCCGGCTTCGCACGGGTGCAATGCTGATATACTAAATACGCTACAGAAAAACGTTGAACGTTGTTTATAAAAAAACATAGCGGCCCGCTCCGGCTTTGCACGGGTTTAAAATATGTAACTCACTGAAAAAATGATAAAATCAATCCAGTAGATTTGATTTATTCATTTACTGCCCGTAGCCCGCACGCGTTTTTGGAGTACTTAAAACAATTCCCCTTTCCTTATCTTTGGAATATCTTTTATACACAATATTTTCACTTTTTTTTACATTTTTACTTTTTTTTTACATTTTTACAATTTTTTAACATTTTTACTTTTTTTACATTTTTACTTTTTTTTTACATTTACTTTTTTTTACATTTATCTCCGACGCGCTATTTATAGGCACGCTGCCGCCGCGCCGCGTCGCCGTAAACGCTACGTTCCGCAATTTTTAAATCTGTACATCTTCAAAAATATTGATTTAAATCAGATGCTGTAAAAGGCCAAATAGATCTATATTAAATCAACAATGTATTTAAGGTATTTAATTGGATAAGGATTAATGCTGTATTGGTTAAAATCGCTTCGAATATTAGTCATTATTTGTCGTAAAAAGTAAATGACAAAAAAATGTTATTGTGGGATATCCATAAGAGATAGACATATACCATCGCGGAGTTTTCTGTAGACCTTTTCATTGTGTACAATACTTAGTACATTATTTTGATAAATCTCGTAGGATTCAGCCTGCGTTTGCAATGTAAGCGGAAAAAATGTAATTATTTGCGACATCACATTAGAAACCTCAAAAATAACAGTATTTGCCCACTATTTAATGGATGATATTATACATAAAAACCTTCCTCATGAGTTACTCTATCTATTAAAAAAAACCGCATCAAAATCCGTTGCGTAGTTTTAAAGATTTGAGCGTTCATAGGGACATACAACACACATGACAGAAAAAGCGACTTTGTTTTATACTATGTAGTGATGTTATGAATGAAAAAGGAGCAAATTATAGTGTGATATCTGATAGGGAAGAATGAAAGAAAAAACGGGTAGCGCCGACCCCAAGTAAAATGGGATAAGGGCAGGAAGATGATGATGATATATCGTAATTGATGAAAATGAGAATCTGGGACTAGCCCATGTAGACAAATAATGTTAGTATACGTTATACGTTAAAGCTGATAGAGACCGCTTAAATGGACAGAAGCACAGTTTCTATTCGAGGAGTCCCTTAAGACTCGTCGTATCACTAGTCACTATCTTTTCTATTCATTTGAAAACACCGATACGGATTAAGGCTAATCGAAGCAAGTGCTAAAGTACATTTAAAATGGATTGATCTTTTTTAGAATTATGTTACTTGGTGTTGTGCTGTGTCTTAAGCAAAATATAAGGTCTACGTACCATAGAAGTAATTTCTGCTTTCAGGAATGGCTTCATAAGTCCAAACAGCTTGTCTATGAACGGCGGTGCGTTGATAATGTGAATCTGCTTCAATCTGATTGGCATCGCATCCTGAAATACGCAAAATGAACGTCAGTGATGGAGAAAACAAAAATAAACCAAATGTTGACATGTTCCAAAATTTTGGAAGATCAGATCAAAAGTATGTTAATGATTTCATAATTGGTTAGAAAAGAAATATATGGATGAATGGATTCGTTAGGCGTTTGAATAAATTAGTTTTGGGTGTAAGACCCAGATACTTTCCCTTAATTTGACTTATGCAGATAAAATTACAACTCCTAGGAATAAGACTTACTTCTTGGTACTTGGCAATTTTCTTCGCAATGGACACATTGAACTTGGTAATGAATTTCAAACTGATATCTTTCGTGTCTAACACGATGATATCTTCTTCAGCGAATTCAGTATTGTTCAGCATCCACGCATCGAACAGCATGATGAACATCCTCGCGTCTTGTAAGTAATCGTACTGCTCTAGGCCGGGGTCGTTCAGTTGCCAAAGCCAGATATTCCTTTTCCCCAGATATTTCGTACTGCGCCACATTTCTGTAAACAATTTTAACTGAGTTACAATATAATAGAATAGACGTTCATTGTTTCCAGTATTACAGCTATCATCATCATTATTCCCCTTATCCCAATTATTATTTGGGGTCGGCGCAGCATGTCTTCTTCCACACGTTCCTATCTGACGTCATCTCGCAAGTCACACTCTTTGCAGCCATATTATCTTTCACACAATCCATCCATCGTTTCTTTGATCGTCCTCTTCCCCTATATCCACCCAGATTCATGTCCAGCACCTTCCTTACCACGTGATCCTCTTTAGTTCAGTATTACAGTTAGTACATACATAAAATCAGACCAGAAGCAAAAGGTTTTTAAACTTCAGCATTATGCTTAACTCTCCCTTACGGGTTGCTAGGCGCTGGTTTTCAGCTTAAACAATCAATTTGGTGAATTGTTGTGTAAATAACATCCTTATCTCGTAAGTACTTAATACTTTATATAACTACTGTCATTTTTGTTTGTTATTAACGTCAAAACCAGCGGAAATTAATTAATCATTGGTAGATAATTATGTAAGTATATGTCAGAATACATTTCGACTGTTTTTTCGGTATCAATGAAATTTGTTGATTGATTGTGCTATGAATCATTAAACTTAATCTCATTCTAATAATAATATTTACAGTACAAAGGCCATAGTAAAGGTTGAATTCCTTATTTTTTTTTTAGCTTCCAATCACTGATGAATTAAACGGTAGGAACTAAACACCACATGTTCTGATTTTAATTATTTTTAATCTTTAGGGAGCAGATACTTTGCCAAACTTATAAAACATTGTTGATACATTGCTTTGTCTTCATCCGATAACTAATATATTATCGAAAACCAGTTAAATCACTCTATTCTACTTTGCTGAACAAGTTTAATGAATCTGTAATCAATTATAAAATCCCGGAAAGTACAACATTCTACCAAGACTAGAAAACAGATTATTTGTCATTAAAAACTGGTTAACTATGACCCGTTATAATAAGTGTAAATTGCCCCATTATATTCTTGTTCTTCATTGATTTGATATGTCATAACTCATATTGTGTTTCCTTGATAATTAATGGTATATACAAGAAGTAATTAAAGTATGTTTATTAAATTCTTATAATTATAACAAACACAGGATAAATGTAACTTTTTTAATTAACCATGTTTGCTATTCAATCCGGAAAATGTAACATAACATAACGAAGAAGACAAAAATGGGGTTTACGAATATTAAAAATCCTCCTTTAATTTAGAAAAGAAACAATAAACAATTTAATGATTATTTCCGTTTACAGATCTGTTGCTGAAAACATCACTGGAGTGTATTTTTTCTCATAGCTTCTCGAAAAGGAAAACTCCCTTGTTGTCCCTTGCAACCACAGCCTTATATTTTTTGTCGCTACTTCTTCCTACCGTTACCTTTTAACTAGCACAAAATTGATTTGGTATCCTCTATTTCCCACATACCTACATATACTATTATTCCACAAACTTCCTCTATCCATGCAGAGTGCAGACTACAGAAGTAGGTCACAACCGCATGTTATTTGCCAACGTACATTCAAAACTGCATTGTAACAAGCAGTGTCAAGGACAATCGAACTCAAGAGCTCACCTTGGCATCCGCGCTTGTTACTGTTCGGGCCGAGCGATAGACACGAATAAGGGCATCTGTTATACATATTGTGTATGTATGATAGTATACAAAATGTTTAATATACACATTAAAGTGTTTCAAAACAAAATTGTATATTTTCTTTCGGCCTAGCGGTCCTGTCCTTGGACATACAACCGTAAGTATGAATTTGTACGCTAATAGTGCAAATTGACAAATTCGACCCCTAGCGTAGGCAAATACCAAAGCCATTTTTTTTATAATTATATGGGCTTTGTTTATTATTGTAAGACACTGCAGCAGACTATACGGTAAAAGAAAAAATCGAAAGGAATTAAGGAAACCTGGAAGCCAAATTTGGAATCTGAAATCCTCAATCCGCAGTACGCTGGCATGGTGATCAATGCTCAAACCTTCCCTATAAAGGAGGTCTGTGCCCAGTAGTGGGACGCAAAAAGGCTGGTATATTTATATGTATTTACTAACTGGACTAGGTATAGTAGGTATCATTTTGGTTTTGCCCGTTCCTTTTGGTTGTAGTCAGATGTTATATACGTTAAATATATGGCCTTTCCTGATAAATACATTATCAACACAAAAAGTTCCAATCGAATGATTAGCATTTTGTTCAGTATTTTCCTCCAAACTGTCAAATTAGATACGCTATCATGATCAGACTGATCTACCAACACGATAACTTTAACTGTCTAACAATTAGGTAGTCACCTCATAAAGAATGTGTTATATGGTTTTTTAGGGGTCACCAATTTAGGGGTTACCTACAAATATGAAGAATAAAGACTTGTATTATGTACAGTGAATATAATATTTACATTGAAGGCGAAACGTGAACATAACAATACAAGATGAAAATGTTATGATATGAGAAAATTTTTGTTTTTTTCGACAGATGTCAAGTTCCAAAAATCGATGAGAAAATATTTTACAATTAATGAGGCTGTCACCGATGAGTTTGTAAACCCAAATCTGTGCGGAGGCAGCACCGCCACAGTTTCATTTACCTATTTACTCAGATAATGACACCTGCAAAGTTAGTACCCACATGCATGATAATTAACCCAGAACAAAAATAGAATTTAATAGTTCATTGTCACAGGACACTGCAATAAATATAAGCGACTTTTAATTCCAGTGTTCTGGCGATTTATTGCGGAGATTAAACGAATTAGTTACACCCATAAGGTCGCCCTAGATTACCACCGACCGTACGTTAAACCTTGCAGAATTTCATGTTATTTATCAGAGGGATGTTTTGGGTACCAACAGTATTACTCATTTGTTTAGTAGGTATTCTAGAATCAATTGAATGGATTTAACATACTTATCTTCATACCTTATTGATACAGATAAGATGTTATCAATTAATGAGTGTGAATCATTTTTTAACCGAAAATATGTATTGGATTACGCGGATAACAAGACAAGATACGGGTAGCAATAACAAGTCGAAAGCAGGTGTATTCTCTTTAGCCTATCAAAGATTGGTATCTACAATAACACTATGTATCTAACCAACATCCGTATTAAAAAATGATGAATCGTAAATCGTTGCCATTAAGTCTCAAGTCTTTGTCACTGTCTACTTGAAATGTGGAGACAAAAAGACATTAAAGAATGTCATTAAACAAATCGTCGTTCATGAATACGGCCGTTAGTATTCACATTAGATCAATAAAGGTACCTATAGTTGGCACGGTAGTTAGGTGAACTTTATGTAAGGCTTAAAGTTCAAGGCAGATCAACCCTACACTTGCTTATGCGGATATATTTATAGCGAGCTTTACTTGCTTAGTTATATGTTGAGGGCTATTCAAAGACCTGATACTTAGTCGGTGATACCTAGTGATTAATTGAAAATGAAATTAAAGCTAATTTTTAACATTACATTCAACATATTATTTGTCTACTAAAAGAAAGGAAGTTTTGCGACCATGACTGAACCTACATAATTAGCGTACCATTTAGTCTGTTTTGTTTTCATCTTATGTTCTGCAATACAAAGATAACCATACCTATCTTACTATTAACTATCTTTACTATTACACAGCATAAAGTGGTGTCTCTTCCAGTGCTGCAAGTTACTTACTAGAAAAAGTGGTATTAGGTTCCCTGATTCCATGTTTTCTCCAAAAAATCACACTTAAACGTAAAGTCTTTTATACAACCTACGATACAACAATTTTAGACTCACACGATTTTCAAGAGCTTCTGCATGGGAGGAGATAACGGGTCTCTGTGGTTGATCAGCTCTGGCGAGGTGTCCCTGATCCGGAAGAACAGTTCCACTGCAGTCTTTGTCCTATCCATGTCATAGTAGCAACTGTGGAGGAATCTTCGCGCAATCTTGTCATCTAAAACGTAGAAAAGTTAACTGTAAATATGTTGATTATTTATTCGATAAAGATAATTTATTCTTTAATTGGAGGTGCCATATTAATGGCACCTTTAATCCATCATCGTAGGGGTCCTGATAAATAGATATTTTACGTAAGACTATGTAATCGTATGACGTAAGAATGGACCAGATAACAAATATTTTACAGAGTGTTACGAAAAGTTTTAATTAGAAATAACACAAACAATGATGACTCTACAAAAGGCGTTAAATAGACCAAATTCCTACTGGCAGAAGTGTTTTTGTACTCTCCGAGTATAACCACTAAGGGAATGAGAGTCGCGTGGGTGCAATCCTTAAATGGCCTGTGGGTGTAATCCCGACGCAAAACAATATTAAGAACTCGGCTGACATCCCATCACTTTTATACTTAGACCCAACTGAAGCCTCACCATTAATGTATCAATGTATCACGACCGTAAACAATGGCTAATAACCAAGCTATAACTAGCTGCCTGAATGGTCACAAAACATAGCTTGGAACATTGGAACAGTTCCGCATAACAATACAAACAAAATCACTCTTACTGCTAAGAGAATAAAGGAGAGCTGGTAATATCTAAGTACGAACGCTGACGTGATGCCGCCCTAACTTTCTAAGTTACTAAACTCAGTACGTGTCTTTTGTGTGGAAACGAGAGAACTTAATTAATACCAAGTGATTTATCTAGAGCTAGTTTTATACGCTCTCGCCAACTATAGAGCACATTTTCTGACAGTATGTTGCAGACAAAGGCATTCCTAATTCTGGAATTCTTTTGTGCTAAAGTGCACTGAAGATTTTATTTCAAGAGACTGCTTTCTTTTTAACAAGTAGTTGCTGCGAAATATGTCTCCAGGCTGCTAAATATCGTATATAAGCCATTTTCCTGCTTTTTGCCAGAGTTACAGATAGGAATGCTGGAAGATTGAGAAGACTGAATCAAATAAAATACATATTTATTTATGTGTTTAAAGTAGATCTCAACGGCCTTCAGATGATGGTTAACATTTCGGAAAAAAATCTGCGATAGATCTCTTCAAGATAACCCAACAGTTACACCATGTTACCTTCTAATATTTTCGGATTATGATTTGTCAGTTATCTATTGCAATCTAATCATGTCACGCAAAACTATCGTAAACTCACTGATAGGTATTGTCTCTATTGTTTAAACTCTATAAGGTGATAGATATAAAATTAATTTAAACACGACGCCAGTCATTACCAAGGCATCTTTGTATATATTTTTATTGAACCGGTTTCTGATTTCTCGTTACCTTCCGATCAAAGATTTTTTATAAAAAATGTAGAGTCAGTGTTACGTGATGGTAAAACACGTTTTGTATCGTAAAGATATCAAACTGCGAGTGCTTTTACTACTGTTAAGATATCAGAATAAAAGATAAGTCAAATCGCAAAATAGCACTCATATTCTATGGAACCATCTACTATACAACAATAAATTCAAAGTCCATAGCGAATACTAACTTTTGGACCGTATTGCAAGTGAGTTTAAGTCGAAAGTCCTACATAACTTTGTAACCATTGTGAAGAAGTTGGTGTACCAGTTGTAGACACGTAACAACGGGTCCCTATTCATTGTACGTTCAGTGATGCACGCTCAATGCCTCAATGGCCGATCGGGTGGCAATTATTCTTTGTGATACTCGGACCAATCAATAACAAGGAGGTAGCATACTGCTTCTTTCAAGCGATGTAAAAAGAGGCTCTATTAATACAATCCACTTACAAGGCTTGCTGTGAATATATTAAGATGCTTTTAAGGTAAGCATGGATAATCAAACGTACCAATAGGTCTCATTTCCCTTTAAGTTAGAAAAAGAAAGATAGGTTAAACATGTGCCTTAATGCACAAACCTCGTATTAACGCTACGCCAGTTTTTATGTGAGAGTATGTAATAAAATGCGTTTTTCTCACACAGTACATAATGTATTCATATGATAAAATCTGACATCTGTCTGAAGAACGCGGATATTCACAATCGTTATTGTTATTTTCAGAGATGACGCTTACAAAAAAAATGTTTATTGGGGTACTTGAACTTTAATCTCAGCCCGAAAACATCTATGTTTAGTAATCTCAGTATTATTTAGTCTCAGTTGTTGGTTTTTATTAAAATTTTAATTTTAGCACTGTCACACATATATTATGTATACTACGCTGTTTTTTACCAAAAAAAATATAATATACTATTGTTTGTTCTCGATAGGAAGACATGTAATCCATGTAATCTTTTGCGGTTAGAAAATTAACATTGATCTGCGCTCTATTTAGCCAATCTTTGAGACAAGCTAATGCCGACGTATCACAATATAATGTATTTAAATAACATATTCATAATTTATTAAAATGCTGTTTCAATGTCGTCAAGTTTGGTCTACCTATCTGATTAAATTCGCATGACGTCATTCAAGTTCAAATCTTTTAATAGCTTTGCTAATTTTGGAACGTTAAGGCCAAAAATGCAATAGGAACTATTTTGTATATTTTTTTCTAGTTCAATATCAATTCCGTTTCTATTTTTAATCTTTCATCAGAAACCAAAAAATCACAAACAGATTCTCCAAAAACATTTGTTGAGGAATTTACGAATAAAATATTTGAAACTACAAACTCATGTAATTGCTCTATTTCTGGCTACTAAAATGCTACATAGAATTCTAAAGTCAGATGTTGAAACGAGAACGTTATTTGGTCCTGTATAGCAAGTAAATAGATTTACTTACCAATATCCTTCGGCAAATGAGGCTGCTTGTTGATCCAATCCTGTAGCTGCTCTACTTTTTTTTGTACCTCCGGTGACATTTTCTCGCCCATGTTGAATCCCTGAAGCAAAAATACCTTTTTAACACACATGGAAAAGAAATGTTAAAGGTTATTAGTATTGAGGTATGATCGACCGCGCGTCACTGGTTTCGAAAATGAATCTTGTACCATGTAATAAAGTTTTTGTCACTGACAAAGTGTTTCCATTGATGTGCTTTCAACCGTACATGGTAGGACACTATTGTTTCAATACCTATTGTTATCAACCAGACTATGAGACAGAGTTTATCACCGTTTATTTTCGTAAATTCGTTTAAAAATATCAAAAATGCGTGTCTATTTCATGACGTCCGTCGTCTCTCTGAAGATGTGGCTTAATAGCTTTCAGACGATGTGGGTATGACGTCACTCGTATTCGATCACTCTTTGTCATGGTTATAGGAATAAGTCTAGCCTAAGTAAGTACATACCCATAATTATAACGATAGCTTCACGTATGATTTTTGTTAAAAATAGAGTCGTTTCTTTCTCCAAAACGAAATCGATACGATTTATTACGATCATAAAGTTGTTTTCGTATATAAGTAAATTCTGACTGTGACTTCAATTTTCACATATTAGTCATGTATTCGGAATCGTGACTGATCATAAGCTTAAAATGTAGGTGCTGAAACACAATTTCCAAAAATAAAATCTTGATGCAAATGTTAAGAACACCCGTTAGTTTGGAGTCATCGTACCTTATAGTGATAATATTCTACAAAAGTATTTTATTTAAGAATAAATTATTATATTATACAGAATAATACCGGAGTACTTGATTTGAACGGTGGCATTACAAAACAACAAAATGGAGAGCCATAAAATGCCGCATAACGATTGCGCTAACGGTAATTTTCGTAAATTTAAATAGGCAAGATTATAAAATAAGCTTATTCATACGTTAACCATCTTACAATAGTATGAAATATTTACGAATTTAATTTTAATACATCTTATTTGCACTGCGAAGAATGGAATACCAACTTTAAATGTTTTAATTGTAGAGTTAGTGCTCATAGCTAAGGCACTTACGTTGCTTAAATTACCTAAGGCCATGTTTTACCTAAAACAATGTACAATCGAGTTTCTAATGTCAACTCTTTGTTTTATCCGCTTAGAAAAGGAAGAATCTTGCTCAATTTCCTGTCGATTATGTCAACACCATGAGTCTACAAACGCTGCTTTCAAAGTATGGTGCAAGTAGAGTACAGACTTATAGTGACCGACATTCGCCTATTATGTTATTTAAGTAATTATAATAATGCTGACATTCAATTAAATCTAGCGACCCTTGAGGCTAGATCAACATGGAAAACCAGCTAAAGGACATTTATTTAATCTTTTCAGGGTAACCCTAAGAGGTGACATGCGATGATATTTTGAAAATGGGTAAAGAGGCCAATAAGTTCGACCAGTTGGCAGCATTATTTTTAATTAGATATTAATTTCTCGAAATATAACTCTATCGCTTTGCCTTATTCTCAGCCGTGTGAGTTGAGAGTTCGATTCCCAGTATCACTTCATTCAATTGTTACTCACAAGCCGCTCTACCGAATGACGAGTAAAATTCTAGTTTTAATCGAATATACGTAAACAACGTTATTCTATAAGCTATAGAGACTTATCACTGTAATGCTACACTGGTCATACATTACTATCTCTATACAAGTACCGAGGTACTTCAATGATTACTACATGTGATTTAGATCCAAGGCACGTACACATACTCTATATACGTCTGATGCAGATAAACTTCGAACAAATTGTTGCAAAAATATGAAAAAACTAAATTAGTTTTGTCGTTACCCTCGTTTGGACAATTTGGATTTCAGCTTCGCAAAATTCGAGCAAAATAAAGGATGTGCAAACAAACTTTAAGATCCTTATCGTTTTATTTAGATCAATATGGACAGTCAACAAAAATCATTTAAAAATCAAAGTTAGGATTTGTACACCATTACCATCAAATTCTGTCATAAAAATAAAGATGTATCAAATTATTAATGTTATCTGATACGGTAATGTTTTACAATTGTTCTAGAAGGTTTTAAACCACTACTACATGATACGGAACCACAGAGTAATTGCACGGATGATTTATAATGGACAGGGTCCCAAGTCAATTGGGACAGTCGCTGTGCCGAGAAATAAGGGTCATTGGTTATGACGGGGCCAAGAGGGCAAGGTGTGTTTAGAAACTGCGAAAACTATACATAAGTATACAAAGTACTGTTATTGTTCAACGGAAGTATTATTTTTATCTCTTGATTAAAAGGTTGATAATTAGGTGCAAAGTTTATTGATGAGCCTTTAAAAATACCTAGACATAAGTCGCTAGCAATAAAATTTTGCACGATTCACTTCAATAGGATAAATACGGTTTGAAATTACTAGCTGTATTTTTCTATTTAGTGCAAGGAGATTGTTGCTGCAAACTAAATGTTATTACCTGATTGAGGTCTTAACAAGATAAGTACTCTTTAAAGTTGAGCAAAAAGGTTTTTTGATTTTCTACGTACCTAAACTAAAAAAGTGTAAGTATTATATCTACCCTAGAAAACGAACTTAGATTACCTCACAGGTATTTTCCGATACTTTATCAATTAAATATGGTGTTATTTCGCGGACGAGATTAGATGCCGCAATAAATTGATTATCCTGAACCATCTATTGACACAACATATCTACCGAAACATACCTACGTCATAGTAGCTATATTAATATCATAAATGCATTTAGAATAACCGATATACATACAGAGAAATATTATCTTGGTAGAAGTCGAAGAGATAATGCAATACATCGTTAACTTCATTAGTTGGGTATTTAGTGAAATTAATTACCAGGCCAAAAAAGTTAATGAAATAATTAAGCGTCGTTAGGCAAACTAAAACCTGTAAATTTTTATTTTATTGTTTAGACTTGAAGGAATGTTATGTTTTTATAGTTATTAGTTGCCAACACTTTCATGAGAATGTTCATCCTGATTAGCAGCTTTTTACTAACGTTCTAGTTCTGGACGTACCTCTATTTAGTCCTCTAGGCCTTTTGTCACATCCTTTCGATTTTTCTCCAGTCTCTTTAGAAAAATATATCTTTACAGAAAAAATACAAAACCGGAACGACTTGCACATTCACTTAGTTTACTGGGTACGAAAGAACTTGAAATTCCAATACAAAAATCCATCGTCATTGAAACAATCTCTTTAATAAGACCTATTGTAAAAACGCCTAAGATAAAGGAAGCCGTAATTCATATCAGTCACATTCGCTTTATCTCTGGTGATGTAATGATTTGACACAGTTTTTCTTGAGTTAGCATTTATCTGGGTAATCGTGTTTTCGCAAACATATTAAGTACCAAGGACAAGACTTAAACGACTTAAACGTTATTTACAGAGGGTTAAACGCCCTCAGTAAATAACGTTTAAACAATTTTAACCATAGTCTGTAACTAAAAGCAATTAACTGATAATATAAATTAAAACTGACGTGGACCAAAAAAAAATAAGAATTAAAATACATTGTCACTAAAAATTAAACAATGCGTTTTTGCGGCGACTCTTCTACCATTAAAACTGCAAGAACTCCAAAAAAACTGTGTTTATTCTACACGTTTTAATTACCTAAAAGTTTAGGACCAAAATTTGTGACCTAGACACTAAATAAGTAAAAAAGTTTATATCTAGGTACTTTTTAATGGTTCAATGCATTCGACATTCATTCCAATTAGGTATGCCTAAAAGCGAGTTTGCCAAAACGCAAGTAGTGAAAAACTTTGGATCATAATAATATAACACACGGAGATTAGCTAGAAAAATATAGGTTGTTAGTCTTTCTCATGAAGTTTCTATTATAGTGGGATAGCACTAACATAAAATGATGACACGACTAGACGATAGATACACGACTGATGTGCACGAAATTAAGTATTCTGCAAAAAAAAACTTAATATTTGAGTTACAAATGCGTATTATCCCATTTTCCACATGTTATTCAAAAAATCTATAGTTAGCCAAGAAATAAAACGAAAATTACTCGGATAAATGTTGAGAACCAACGTTCTTCCCATTTTTTTAAAATGCAGCGGTTATTTTTTATTTCGTCTCTGTTGTAGATTTAATATCTTTAAATACAGCGACACAAGATAATATTACGAAAATCACGATACCAATTATTCGAGTCAAAATAGTAAACATTTAACGATTCATTTAAAATATCCTTTGTTTAATTTTCAACGAGTTTAGTGGTGGAGTAATCCGACCTTTTCATATAATAATATCATTCACGTAGTTCCATTCATATGGGAGAATATCTGATTGCTTTATTTATAAAATAAACGTGACTATTGAAAAAATACGTCGAAAGGAGGTGAGGAAACCTACCTATTAAATTTTCTTGTTGGAATATAATTTTAAACAGACTGAGTATTTATGCTAAAAAATGTTTTTGTAATTTGACTATTTGTTAGAATAATCTGATGTTTTCCGTAAAACATATTTATTTAAGGATTTTACTTTTCATTAGAATTTTAGTGGGGATTTTAGCTTTTTTACATCGAATTTTATCAAAAGATCAAACTGATCCCGTAGTTCCCTAATTAGTTATACATTTTAAATGTAAAGGAAAACGCGTGGCTAAGGTATTGATGGTTTGGTTCACTTAGGATTATGGTAAAACGTATTTATTAGATAGTACATACTTGCCAAGATATTTTATGCTTGCCAATTACCATTATTACCGCTACAAATGAAGGTACTGTTGGCATAATCGATTTTATTGTTTGATGTGATAAGATAAATGCCTGAACGATGCATTTAGTTAAATTAACAAATGAGCATCGTCAATATTTTTTTGTTTGAATGTGTGTAAGAAGATTTTACTTAAAATTGTGTTATTTTAATACATTTTAAAAGATGTTTCAGGGTTATTGAACTTATATTTTGTTTACATTCATACGTTGATACCATGTCGACCTATCCACTATCTGTCTAAAATATCGGAACAATAAATACACAAGGTCAGTCGTAATGTTATCAAACTTTTAATTCCGCAATTTTTTTTTATGTATAACCGCTTTAGGAATGATCGTTATATTTTCCTGTTTAAAAAACTACGTTATAAGTTAATAGATATACCAGTGTAATAGTACATTTCAGTTTCGATACGCCTTACGGATGTGACTTAACATGTTGCGCATGTTATCTGCGTTTGCTAAACTAGTAATTAGGAAATATCCCCATTGTTAAGAAAATTTCATAGAAACTGTGATCTATGCATTTCGTGCGATTGATTTAACTCACGATAATATTTTATTGGCACACCTGCGCAAAATTTATCGACAAACTCTGGCAGAATTATATTACTAACGCTTTAGATATTTATTTAAACCATATCCTCCGACTATAAGATGGCATACAATAAAAAAGCGTAAAAAAACAAGGTACAATAAACAACTAAAGTGGTATAATGACATCATAAACTAAGTGCATGAGGTATCATCGCACACACTCATTTTACTTTTTTTAAACCAAGCACAGATAATAACAGGAACCCTTTCTATATTCTACAGGGTCTATACCTCTATGGGGCGGAAACGTATCAAAAATTCCACTTACTTTTGTTCGGCAATAACTCGAATTGTTCAAGGATTACCGGTACACGATTTATAACAGCTGTTTATAAAACACGTCTCGTGAGCGGCGCGCACGCTCGTACACTGGTGTAGTGTTTGGCTTGATGGCCGTCAGAAACGGTAAAACCGCGGCTTCGTTGATACGCGAAATAAACGATGAATTCGACCGTCGACGGCGCAAGAGCATGGCCACGATACAGGCTGCCTGACAGCCGTCATTTCGAACATGTGGAAAATGTTACAATGTTTGCAAAAACACTTTTATATTTTTCTGTAAATAGCTAGATAGGTAATTTGTTAGCTGTCTTTCTGACCAATGTGCGGATTATTAATAGATTCAAGTGTACCTAGAAGACTGACTGTATGCTCTCCCCGTGGGTAATTGACCACCACTAAGTATATTCTTGAACATAGCATTCAATTATAGAAACCAATTCAGATTTGATTATGACCACTGAGTATTTCTAGAAGTAACTAATCCAATTCAAGTTACATATTTAGTAAAGATAAGAAACTATAATTGATACAATTTTTGCTTCAGCATACGTTTGTCCACTGCTGAACATATAGTTCTTACTTATTAGCCCATCTAGCCATCTAGCAACTGGTCCACCTACACGTTCATATCATGATCGTCATTAATCAATTATTTACAGCGAAATGTATTTTAAAAGGATTTTAACGAGGTAAAGTGTTATTTTAAAATTCGTTCTCGATTTCCTTACAGAGATTGTAGTATTACGTAAACTAAACTACTATATTTTTTTATACTAATTAATAAAGGACAAAGAAGCAAAAAAATTGTTCGAAAGTCAGCCAGCCGAGGTGTAAGTTGGTATTTATCGCGTTCTGTAGTGACCTATACTCCATTTGTTTAGGTAATTAACTAAATGTAAACAATCTTGGTATGTCTTTTAAACAAAATGTGATCTTGAAAAATGTAAAATACGTTTTATAACTTGAAATACATTCTGATTTGTAAGTAGTAATATCCAAATTAAAAATTACTTTTTTGGTTAAAAAGTAACGCCAAGATTGTTTACATTTAGTTAATTACCTAAACAAATGGAATATAGTTGGTATAAGGGTAGCTCTCCGGTGGTTTTAGCCGGCAAGAGGTCGACATAATAATATTTACCTCTCCGCTCTCCCCAGGTCGTAGATAGTCCATGATTAGACGGATTACCCTAGACAAAAAAATAAATAAATGAACAATGCAATTTTTTAATTAATAGACAAATTAATTAAAAAATTGCAAATTATATCGATATATTCAATATACAAATAAATGTAACATATTTAAGGTTTGATAGGCTCAATGTAAATAAAAAATAAATACGATTTTATTACGTAATCTATAATTGTTTCTCTCTAAGTGGCTTGAAATCATGGAAAACATGATTTCATGTCTGCCTATTATTACCATACACGTGATGATATTATAATAATATTACAATACCGACTTTATTTTTATAAGCTAGGAAAAGATTAAATGATATTCATCATAAGAATCACTAGTTAAAATATATTGAAGTAAATTATCACAAATTTAAGGAACTTAAATACATACCTCAACAATGTGTACTAAATCAAATCAATATTAAATCTGGCGCCATTTGCACACATGTTTATATGTCAACTGGAAAAACCAATAGAAATGCGTCATGAGCCAGCATAGACTATAACAATTTTGTTGCCAAAGGCTATCCGAAACTCAGTGACAATGAAAAAACCGAACGTAGATACGGTTTGGACTTCTCAAAAAATATACGAAGAAGCCCAAACATTGTATTAATCAAATAAAACATTAAATATTTAAATGAAAAAATACTAAGCTTCACAGACTATTTGAGAACGCAACCAAATTATCTTACTTTTTTAAATAAGTGTTGCCATTGTAATAAAACTGTACAAGGAATTCTATTACTGATCATAAAATCAGAATCGCTTTTCATGAAACATTTAATTGCAAACTACATGAAGTAATTTGGCACTAGTACTTCAAACAAGTAAATTACATAAAAATAAATAGAGGTTTGCGTTGACTTCTCTTCATAATAGAATGTAGTTAAATAGACTGACAACACAAACTGCTGCAAGTTTGCGCATGCGCCGAATGGCGAATCAGTGACTATTCTTTGAGTTAAATATTTTTTAAATAAGAAATTTTATCGTTAGTTGGTAATATATTTATGTAAACGTGTAATTTATAAATTAATTTAGACTAAAACTTTCAGTAATATAACTCTTATATCGCAATTTATAAAGTGATAAAGTGTAACATTGGTGGCCATTACAAAACCTAAACTTTTTATCAGAACAAATGTCCATTTGATGTTTCGGCGACGTTGTGACTAATCCCACGGAAAGCTAACTAAAAATCGCGTATTGTGCTCTTTTTTATTACATAGAGGAATCCGAAAGTGTTGTGAACTTAATTATTGAGAATCCTTGTTGTAATTTATTTCAAAACGTTTTGTGCCGAACGACAATTATTGGGGTTGACTTCTCACAAGGAACTGTCAATTGTTACATTTTTTCGATACATTCATTTCTTTTAACGACAAATATTAATTAGCCGAACACGTATAACATTAGTTACTTGAAGATTGGCTGACTGCATGGCGATTTTGGTAATTTGACTAAGTTGGACACCCACATCGCTTGTTGTTACTCTTCAATGAACATAACATTGGCACGGCGACCTCTATTCACTCTCGCTCCCTTTCTGAGTAAAATCGTGTAAAATCATTAATTTTAATTGTGTACTAAAGAAACTACAGTTATCTTTTCGAGATTTCCGATACGAGTCGTCAGGTGTCGCCGAAACATTTGTGTTCACTTGGAAATTGTGTTTGCAGTGTAACAAAAATGATTTTGAGATAAATTGTCTAATAGTGCAGTGGTCATAGTATTGAAGTGAAGCAAAAATAGCAATAATAAAAAAGTGACAAAAGTGTTGTGTTGGATTGTGTTATGGCGACGCGTCGCTGGCTGGTGTCGTGGAGGCTGTGGTGACATGGGCTGCGCTGCGGCCCCGACAGACGCTGGAAACTGGGAGTGAGCTAGTGCTGGGCTTAGAGCCTGCACAACAAGTCTTGTATTATGAATAAGCGTGACAGCAGTAAAGACAAAGAACGACAGAGTGACGACAAGAGAACATCTACGTAAGGAGCTTTACTATTTCTTGTATCAGTATCTGCTTTTCATTACATCATCACCAGAAAATCAAGCAAGCAGGTTGGTCAGCTGTAGTATTCATGATGGGCTGTGCTTTGCTTGATAATGCCATGACTAAACCATTAACATCTTAGAGCTAACGCTTGGATCATGCTAACTTGTTTTCCATAACACTCCACCTAAAATACTCTGTTAGTGATGTAAGTTTATAATCTTTTATTTTGTAGTGTTAGTAATTTTCTATTTTTAAGTAGCTCCATTTGTTTTATCATTGTTTCTGATAATGTAAAGATTGAATCAGTAAAGTAGAGCACATACTCTACATGTAGGGTGACCAATGAGATAGCTATTTTGATTTATGATAAATATAAATTATCTTGATTCTAAAATACATACCATAGAAGGTCTTATTACTCATAATATTTTTAACTATGATTGTAGTTATAGGAAGTAATTTATTAAGTAGCATAATAATGCATGTTACATAGTTGATTTTTTATTTAGTGTCTTGTTATTTTGATATCAATTCCCTTACTTATTTTAAGTTTCTAATGAAGTTTGTTTTAAAAAACGAGCTTCTTTATTTTACTATTTAAAATTTTTAAAGAAATATATACTTTCATCAATGCATTGAGTCGATACAATAGTGTATTACAGTTGTGTATATGTACATTATTGTAATGTTTCTACTAATCTACTATTAAGCATATCTAAATTATACATTTGATTAGACAATCCATGACTCAACCTGCATTCTATTCCTACTTATGTATTAACATACCATTCCTTATACTGTTACTGGTTAGCTACATATCCAGTCTAGTATTTAGTCTTTCAGTCGGCTACAAGTTCTAAACAGATGCAAAAACCTGATCACAAATAGCATGTCAATGATCTCTGCGTATCTATGTAAATGTAAACAAACTTTTTGCTGCCAATCACATGTTTGTATCTAAAAATGGATTTAGCTTGAACACATAAATTTTGTTTGATGCAGTGTAATAAATTTTTAAATGAAAAATTTATAGACTGAAGATTTGGTTTGTATCAATTTTCTTAAAGGAAGAACTGGATTTTATTACCACAGATAATTAAAAATCTTAATTTTTTTAATACCTTCTTAATCACTAAATGATAAAGAGTCCTTTAATTGGTATCCTTATATCAGCAGTGTGGGAAACATGAGGCAAGAAGACTGTAGCCTAATGATTAAAACAGTCTATAACTTAGTGTGTACAGATATCTCCTTTACAGTCTGTTCAGTACAAAGATAGTGTATGAACACTCATTTGTACCTCACCAGGGAATCCCTAGGTGAAGTAACAAGCTGTACAGAATGTTCACTAATATTTTGTAGTTATGAGTCATACGTGAGGAGATAAAATAAATGTATATAATATCACTGAAATTAAAGTTCAAATTCAGTGAATCATCAGAAATAATACTGTTTTAGGAAACTTATTAGGCAGGGCCCTACTGTTTATTAAACAAAAAGTTTCAATATTTGTAGACACCCAATAGACCTAACAAATATGTTAAACATTTTATTAGGAAACAAGGTTATTTAACCACTAATGTCATGAGAAATTCAAGAATCTACAAATATGGGCACATATCTTACATAAATTAATTTGCATCAATACATAATACTACAAAGGATAACAACCTGTTTGTTAGGAAACTCTTTGCTCAACTAACCAAAGCTTTATTATGTCATTCACTGTAAAATAACAGTTTATATAGTAGCTATCTTATACCTAAGTACTGCAGTACAGATGAATCATTAGCATCTTGTATCACACAATACTTACTGCTGATAATATTCTTTATAAAAACAGACCTCAGCATAATTTATAGCCACAATCTTTGTCCACTGTAATGCATTGTTTACTGGTTGAATGGATTCAATAAAAACAGTACTCAGTTTCATTAAAAATATATTTCATTTTGGAATATTTATTTACAAAGTTTACATTGTGAGAAGAGTGACATTTCATAACTGACTGCTGACTTGACCAACTTTGTTGTTTTCTATAGAAATCAAGAGTGCTCTGCTTGAATGTCACTCAAAATTGACAAGTGAATTGTCTGTTATGTGTTGACTATGTATTTTTTTATATAAAGCAATTATGCATATTCAAAGTGACTGTTATTGTTATCATCTGAATAAATGCTACAATGCATAGAAAATAGTGAGTATTAATCAAGCTTCAATATTAAATTTCGAAATTTTGAAATTCAGTTCTACATTCAATGAGCTTATTCTGACATTTGATGCCAGAAAAAGTGAAATAAATATGAATAGTACAATTCTACCACATAATATTTATGTTACTGGTTATGTTTTAGTGTGGATTTAATACATTTAGCTATAAAATACTAAATGCTAAGTAAAGTTATTTCAACCAGTTATTTTGAAACATTTCAAACCTATAAAATTCCAAAGAGAATGTATGTACTTTAAAGTGGATAAATATGAATATTTAGAGATTCTCGAAACAATTTTAATTAGAAAATCAGCATTCAGAATAAAAAGTATCTGCATGTTACTTGCACAGCTAGATAATTGTCTCCTTCCATGCTTTCGGTGGTTGGGAGTGCATTGTAACTTTCACTTTTAAACTCAATGCCAATAACGGTTGGTATGATTCACTATAGCTGCTGTGTGTTTTGATGTAGCATGATATGAAGCATCTTATGAATTATGACATGCCATTTTGAGGAAGCGATAATGTTTCCTCAAGAATTGTTGATGTTACTTTGAAAGTTTCCTACATGAATGATAAGTAGATACAGTTTTAAGGTCAATATTTTTTTTTAAGTTACAAACTTTTTATTTCCTTTTTTATTTCAGATCAAAGAGATTGAGGTAAAAATTGATTTTTTGTTGTTTTTTATTGGATTATTTAGTTTCTTTTTTCAATATTAAATGTTAGAGGAGGAAGTATATTGTTGTAGGTATTTTATTTTCTTGTAACTTAGTTTAGTTATGGCCATAATGGTATTCTATAAAAAAAAATATTTTTTTATGGTAAACAGTATAGTTTCTTTCATTTTAACCTCCATAGGTTGTTCTAGTCATTCTAGTTTTGGTAAAAGCTTAATTATAACCATACAAATTATGCGAAAATCTTTACAGGAAAACATATTTTTATAACTTGGTTTTTTTTTCAAACAAAATCATGACTATAGATATAAGGATACTGTTTATATTATAAAATAAATATATGGTCTTCAAAAGAATTAACACTAATTTAATGGGAATGAGTTGTATTGTTATCATGTAGTGATATTGTAGTTTCAAAATAATGAACCATTATACCAAGCATTATTTTTAGTAATTAGGTTCTCATTATTTTAGTGAGTAATCAAGAAGTAAATATAACAGTATGAAGTGTTCCTTTTTTTTCAGTTGTACAATTTGTTGAATGAGTAGTCAAAATGTATGTTCAGCAAAACTATCGATTGATGAATAATCTAATCCGCTCATAAAATTAAATTCTTTGTGTCAATCAATACTACTTACTAATATTATAAACAGGTAGTTTGGTTTAATCAGTTAATTAGATTGTCTCTGAGATTACACTTTCTCAGGAAAAACAGATAAAAAAAATCTGCAACGGGTTGCTAGCAAGCACAGGCTAGCTATTTAATAATAATTCTATTGACATAAAAAGTTTACATTAATCAAATTAGGCATAAATCACAGAGGAAGGTATTAAAGTTTTCTTTCATGATAATGGGTTTAACTCTGAATACTTAACACTGCTGTTGTACATTATACTAACAAGATTATTGAACAGATTAAGTATTTAGTCACTAGTACATTGTATATAGCTTAAGGATTGGTGAGCTTCTTTTGTACAACCAATTTACCTAATACAAGCTGAGATTAGATGATAGGATGTTGTTTTTCTGTTGCCATGATCTTTGATTGTGTCTAAAAAAGATTTAGGCAAAAAATGTGTTTGTAGTACCTTGACCTTAGGCTGTGCTAGTTTAATTTATTATTGTTTAGCTGCAGTTTTTCTCATAGTTATATGCTAATAGTAAATGGCTATTCTATTTAGATCCAGTATCAACAAATTTAATAATTTCATTTATTATTAAGGATACTGTTAGTTCTAGGATTACTTAATTCAAACTAAACAAATTCGATTTCTAACTTTGGATAAAACTTTTATAAAGCCTACAGCTTCAATGGAGACTTAATTTAGCTTGGTCTACAATGCTATTGCTTACTCTACTTAGTAGTTAGTACCTACATGATAATACATTTAAATTGTCATAAAATTTTGAAAAAATGTATTCCCCTAAATATATTGATAACTTCCCAAAGATCCGATCATTTAATATGACAAACGTAGGCTTCACAAGCGCCATACACACGTTCCGATCGCGTTTCACGGTCACAAATGCATTTGGCACTAGAGAGATTTAAATTTACTACTATTGACATTATAACCTTCTCATAGTAATCCGTCATCGGCTCGCACGTTTGCGTACGATCAGCAACACAAACGTTTCGTTAAAATATCTGCACGCAATCAATGATTACTGGAGTGCTGTTAGATATCTACACAGGCTTTCCTAGTATAGTCAAAACGTACAAATTTCTCACTCTAGCTCAAAAATTCTGCCACTTAGAAAATCGGATTGTGTTATTGAACTTATGTTGCCGACTGTACCACTACGAGTTCGATACAGGTGTGTCTTGCGTTGTTCAGAATCCTGTCTTAACGAACGCTCGGCAACAAGTTTTTTTTTCCTTCTTTATGGCATTTCTTACTCGCCTAAACCTTATGAGTCATTTGTGATAGAGTATCTTTATAAGACGATATTCTTTTATTAATGTATCACTAATCATAGCCGTTAGGTTTAAACGCTGTCTTTGTAATTCTAATGCGGAAAGTAGCGATTTATTGTCTTAAATGCTTAAATATACTTTTGATTTTGTGGATAAAGTAAGGTATAATCATTAAAATAGAAACAGAACAAGTTATATGAATGCTATTAAAATGTTATGTACTTGCGTTAATGAATAGCGAAGGTAGGTAACATAATACCTTGTCTGTAGACTCAATTATCTTATAGACACCACAAAGCCCAATTCTCTTTAAATAGTGCTTAGTAGTTCTAGTACCTATTCCCAATAACAATATCGTTACACCAACACTACAAGATAAACAGTATTACAAATAGAAGACAATGTTTATCATCTTCATATTTCATACCAGATGCAAATCAGATTTTCCTATTGCATTGTTGTAGGCTTGCGGAATTTTATATTTCTTTCTTGTATTGTATCTATTGTTTTAAATTATCTTGACGAATAAACCTCATGTTTCCTGGGTTTTAGTAACTAAATGTTAGGTAATTCTCAATGTTTTGATTGTTGAATTTTCGCAGCAAACAACAGTTCCGAATTTCCTGTTAAGCAAAAACCTTTATTTTTATCAAGAAATCGGAAAGCTCGATCTATGCCAACGCCATGGATTTTAATCTATGTAGCACCGTTTTCGCAATTTTACTTTATGTACAAGAAGCTTGTTTGCCCAAAGGTTTCCTTCCCAATATATAATATGTCAACATTCCTCTACCCCCGTTCTCGTGTAATTTCCGTTTGAATGGATCATTCCTTTTTATTACTTGTCATAAGCTGTAGTTTATGGTATTTAAAACGACATGTGTCCTTTGAAAATCATAGTCATTATAAGACGTTGGTAAGACCCGATTTTCTTGAGGTTTATGCAAAGGTGTTGTTCAATCAGATTTTATCGCCATAACACTGCAAAAGCCATATCAAGGTTGAATGACTTCTCAAAACCTAGGAATTCTCCTAAAACTGGTTTTCCTTTACTTCGCTAGCTGTCTTAGAACAAATTCAATTTCTTACAAGTTGGTATTCAGGACGTCTCTGTTAATTTTTGCCGTCACGGCCCGACCTCTCAGGTAGTCATATACAACTGTATAAACATAAAACCGCCCGAATTCTCCCGAAATGAGACGAAATAAAGTTACCTCCCTAATACTTTAGCTTGACAAACACATAATCTGATTCTGGATGCCATTTGATCTAATATTTGAAAACATCTTGTAAACAGACTTGAAGCGGAACGATATTATGTATTTACGTACCTTTCTCATAAGATTATACGTTTTCAACGAAATTTCTCGTGGAACTAATCCGTATTCTAGATAAGACAGGATTATTCTATCCCGGAAAACTAATAAATTTCCTCGTGACCGGAGGTTTGGCCTATCCAGTCGTATTTAACTCATTAAATATTAACGTGTATCCTCTTCCATCTTATAGGTATATATATCTTGGTTTTTTATATCTTTACTTGTATTGATTCTCATTGCATTCGTCGTATGTTTTCCGTGTACCGTAAGCGTTTGTAAAGTAGGTTAATTAATACTTTTTCCAGATTAACAGTTGATCATTAGTATTTACTTGGTTTATCGTATGATTGTATAAAACGTCGTATTGAATTAGTAATTTTAAAACTTAAACTGTGTTTATTATGTCTTATTTTAATGGAAATTATGCTGAAATAGGAAAACCTATTGGCCACTTTAAGATTACTGTTTTTAATGCCATCTTCGATTTAATTCTTTCAAATCGCTAGCAAACATTTGCTATAATGAACAATGTATACCCAACACGTATTTTGTTTCTTAAACCGCAGCTTACCATATTAGGAAAAATATAGGTACAATCAAATTAGCAATTATTCATATCTAAAATTAGTAATTTTTCGAGATAACATTTAATCAGTCGGCTTTGATAGCGAATCTGAAAGGAATCCTGCGATATCCTGTAAATGAGTAGGATATTATTGTACTGATAAAGCAATTAAAACATTCATCAACACGCTTTTTAATGCATGCTTGCTTGAATTTTTATTTCATCACTCTCACATACTTACATAAGTTACCTTAGATTTAGTTCGTGTCATTAGTATGTGTACATTATGTTGACAACACCAAATATTTGAAAAGCCCTTTTAATAAAATTAATCAAACACTGATATTTTAAAATTCTCTGTCGATTACAGCTTCCATCAATCAAATTTTTCGGTTTTCTCCACTTAAATAAATAGATGTCAACTATCCGCTGTGCGTTAGACATTAAGTATTGGTTGTTTCCGTTGTTAGAGTGTGTTTACGTGATTGCAGCGCAACCGGTGCGGTGGGCGGGCGTGGTGTGGGCGGCAGCAGCGCAATGCATACGTCGAGGCATTCCGTCACCTCGTCTTCGGGCGTCCTTATGGTGGGGCCCAATTTCCGCGTCGGCAAAAAGATCGGCTGCGGTAATTTCGGTGAACTCAGGCTCGGTAAGTCTACAGAACACTTTACAACCAGTACAATTTCTACGGCTCTCCACAATCTAGCAATTCACAAGTTCAATGGCTTCATCAGACATCAATGTAGAGGAAACAATCAAGGAATTGAATTCCTCTTGGTGATTGAAGAAACTCCTTACAGACTTCCTTCGTTCTAACGAAAGTTTTCCGAATTCCCCGGACTGATTCCACATTTCTCCACCCGGGAAATACACAACAACTTAACACCAACTAATAAGCCTTTAAGACTTAATCAAAAACTGATTCACCTAGACCAAAGACCGGTGTACACAAATCTAGACATTGGAATGTTAAATCACATTATCATCACGCTTCGCAGACAGATTATCACAATTGATTGTTAAACAGATAGGGTCTGTTGATAACCATGCACTTGAATCGGTCATAGAGGCTAGTAACAAGTTTAAAATTGATTTAAGTAAACCAATGTAATTATATAAACGAACAGACGACAAAGTGACATCTGTATCTAACAGCTTATGCTTCTGACAGATTTCGTAGTAAATGAATAAAGGTGTTTCTGGTAATTTCCTATCAAGATCTGTGTGAATATTTCGAGTGGGTGGATTAGATATCGTATTTGTTATATTTACTCGGACAATGCCTCTCAAAGCTAGAAGGGTTTTCGTGTTAGTCGGCCATCGCGAATAACCCTTCAGGTAGAGCTATATCTGAAGGTTTCCGATTAAATTGGCACGTGTCTATAACAAGTTCTAGAATGCAATCTATTTTCAAACTCAATTATTTTGAACTTTGATTTGATGAGTCAGAAGTGATTGGTTTTCTCCTCTTTCGATGGTCCGCTTTAGTGTTGACTCACGAGAGAGTTACAACCACAAAACTTCAATGCAATTTATTTTGCTAGTAATGTTGAACGTCCAAGGAGCAATGTTGTTTTCCGTTAATTCTAAACATTAGTTGCCTACATAGCTAATGTACTTAACTCATTCAATGACATGGCCGTTACAACGCTTCTTGCCGACCTTGCGCGCTTACTGAAATATGCAAAGCTATTAATATTACTCATTTAGGCGCACCCAATGTTCAACTAAGATAATAAGCACTAGTTTCCCTGACAGTCTTATGAATTCCAACAACCAAAACAAACATTATTCCTTCAAAGTCTGTGCGGTCATTTTCAGCAATTCGTAACAGCCTCTTCCGAAAACTCAGTGATTTATGTGGAAATTAAACATCTGGGTTTTACTATCGGCACATTTGGCGTTACAGATTGTATCATTTCGTCATACGTAAAAATGAACAGCCATGTATTAAATACGGCTCTCAAAATGATGTGAAACTCATATTATATCAGTAATAGTAAAATACCTACATAATACCTAATAGTCTATGCCAACCATTAGTATAGATAATTATATACCTAATGTTACGATGACGAATCTCGTTGATAATGTCAACAAATCGTCGTGACAAGCAACGAACCTTACATAGTAAGGTCAAGTTATGATTGTCGTAAGATGCTGAAGTGATAGAAACAGAGTGTATCGAATGTAAATGTTCCCATTGTTGGTGCTGAAGAGAAATAGGTCACTATGTTGTCTGTTAGCGAAAGGCAAGCTTTCCATCACAATACCTACTACATATAAACTTACCGCTCCATAGATACAAACATTTTGTTGATGGCGTCTGGCTCACAGGAGGAGAAAGCGAAACTAATGTTTACAATATGTATCACAAATGTGTTCTACTATTAAAGAAATCGCAAATATGTTTTGGTATTGCAGACTAGTCTGTTAAACAGTTCTTATGAAAAGTCATAGAGATTTTATTAAATGTTGTGTATTTTTAGGAATGAAACTTGCATTAGGAATTCTGGATGAGATTTGATTCAAACGCTGAAAAAATAATTATTTACCCATTCATGAGGTTTAATAAAGTTGTTACTTGGCTTGTTCTTATACACATTATTTCAATCTAGATCTGAGAAAAAAATAATCTAAGTACACGAACATACGTTTAAAGCCTTGTTTAACAACTATGATTAATTAACCTCGATGTTAACAGCACAGTTATGTTCTTACTTTTTAACCTAGTTATTTATTTAACATAATACGAATTACCTACTCATTTTTTTTTTCCTTTAGAAAAAAACAACTCCCATCTAAGTAGTTTGAACGTTTTCTTTAAGAAGGGTTTTACAACCCATATCATATAATAATATAGTATTGTCGCATGATTTAGTAATCATATAAAAAATATTAACCGTTAATAGAGATTTCTTTTAGTGAATAAGAACGCTTTGGTCTACTACGGTCTAAGAATACTGGTCTCTTTGCTCATACTTACATTCTAAACACTTGTAAGGATCAAACGAGGAATTAATTTGCTAGTCATAACCCTGAAATAACTTCTATTTTTGATTCACATACATTAGACAAATTATACCTATATTTAGACATGGTTGCGTAGATTCTGGATCAAGCCCCTGTCTGAAAGTATGTTTAACAATCGTACCTAGTAAAATTTAGAATTGGTTAGGTACCTTCATTAAACTTGACTCATATTTCTAAAAAACGATTATATTTTTCTTTTTTTTTATCTATGCCATTCTAACGGAACCTCCAACCTCAAACATTAATTAAGGAAAGATTTACGTTAACATTCGTATGCCAAGCGACTTTAGTTGCTTTTGATGTATTCTAAATCCCAATTCCGATTAAAGCAGTCATGGTCTTGATCAAAGGACAAAAAAACATCCGTTCGGACCTCGAAACCCAGTTTTACCTGCGTCCGAGGCCATTCAAGCTCAATGTCTAATTACCACTCGACGTTTCGCTAAATTGCATGTAGATACTTGTTCAATTTATTCCGTAAATCTGTTGGTTCCATGTGTCTTATCTATGACTCTTAGCACGTTTATTTCTAAAAGCCAATACGTTTAAATATGCATCCAGCAGGTAGAAACGGAACGATGTAACAAAGGACCTCTGTATAATGGAAGACTTATGACTCATTCTTTCGCTGTCAGTATTCGGAAACGCTCTTTCAAATAAGTCTTACCCGGCGTTCACACGTGCCCAACAATATGCTTCACAACTATCACGCCATCTTCAAACCAAAGTAGTTAAGTAGGATATTTGCGATTTTTTTTGAAAGGTCAGAGCCTCCGCACGTGACTCTTATTCCCTTGGCAGTAAGGTTTCATATGGATGTACTGTCTGGGTGATTATATGGCTGCGTGCGGATGAGAATTGGATTCAACCTCGCGTCACTGAAAATAACATTATTGCGGACACGTGCGTGAGGTGATTAAGCCGATACATACATTATTTACTTTCCGAGCCTCATATTTAAAAATGTGCTTTCTCGGTACTCGGAATATTAATCAAGTTAAAAGTTCCACAAATAAAAAGCACCGTGTTACTCCTGTTTGGTTTCCTGTGTTGGTTTTTAAATTGTTTCCTCCATTTAACATTTTACCGTAACGATTGTAATCTAAAGAGCAATTAGAATTAATAGCATCTTGTTAGGCCATTAGTGCTTATATCGCATACTTGGTACTCATAGAATCGATTGTTCTACTTGTTTGCCGCAGAAGACTTCTCCGAACGTTATTGACTATAATTCTTTGAATGAAAGAAACGTAGAATTTAAATATACACGTTATCTTGTGACGTGTTTACATACTCGAAATAATCTACTCCATGTTTTCGACTATTTTTGTATTGTGACTTGAATCCGTGTTTAACTTGTTTGTATTATAATGATGTGATAACAAATAAAGCAAAAGCTGAATCACAAGTACCTAATGTACAAATGAAATCTGGATGTCAATGTTCAGGTACACAATATCATTTGTCCCGAGCGACGTACCGTACGCGAGGTAGCGTCATTCGCGTTGCCTAATTTAATATCTGTGTCACCGCCACACTTAAGCTTTATATCAACAGCGAACATTATTCCTCCATTTAATTTGTCCGCCCTGATAAGATATTGATTATTGAGATCTAATTCTATGTAGATACGATAGTATGACGATCTTTATGATCAGTGATAACGAATGATAAGCAAACACGCTGTCAGTGACGTTTGACAATCAAATTGAAATAATCTCGAGTATTCAGAACATGCCATATAAGACAATATCACGTTTTATTTTTAAAATGTTTACAGACTGCACTCCGAACAAAATTGTACCAAAATATACCCCAAATAATTATGCCCGAAGTTCGTTTTGATTGTTTTTTGTTACACATTTTTGGTAATCACAATTTTCTTTTTCAGGAAAAAATCTCTACAACAATGAACATGTAGCGATTAAAATGGAGCCTATGAAGTCAAAGGCTCCACAATTGCATCTAGAATACCGATTTTACAAGTTATTAGGCACGCATGGTAAGTTGATACGATTTTATCAATAAATTTCTGACACTTACATACTACACGGTGTAAGAATTTATCTTAAGTATTTAGTTTGCCACGGTTCCATTAGTTTTTGTTTGGAGGTTATAGGTGTTGGCCGGATTGTCCATGATATTTTTAAATAGGAATTAAGTTATCAGAAACAAAAAGGATTCATTCTAATCTACATCGAATGAAACAAATCTGTGAGTCAGATTCTCCAAAATATTGTCGACTTTTTTTACTCTAAATTAGTCAGTAAATTCAAAACGCGGTCACAAAGACCTGTTGATCAACGATACGATAGCGTTTTGCGCTTAATATCGGTCCACAACAGTTTAAACGGCGAATCATGATCTTCGTATCGAGGTAATGTTACGGGTAATGTAAGCACCGTTTTGTAGCGCTCAAATAAATAAAGCCTTCAAGTTGAAAACTTTCCAGTACAAAATTACATTCATTGATAAATTTACATTTTATCTCAATCTGATACGGGCGCATTAGTCGTGGTATTATCACAAATAGTTCAGCCGCTGACGTTTTGGTTCTTGTTTCATTGGCGATTATACGTATTTATCTAGGTCGCTAGGCTGTTCGAACGTCATTCGCCCTTATAGGCTACAAAATATACAAATCACCTTATATTTTTATTTTTTTATGAGGATTATTGACGTAGTTAGATGATAATCCAGATAATGACAATACAATTTGCTCAGAGGGCATTCCAAAAGTGTACTACCTGGGAACTTGTGGCGGCCGCTACAACGCCATGGTCATGGAGTTGTTAGGGCCCTCGCTCGAGGACCTGTTCGTACATTGCGGCAGGAGATTTCGACTGAAGACGGTCCTTATGATTGCTATGCAGCTCGTAAGTGCCGTAACAATTATCCGGTAGATAGGTGAATGTCTTTTTGACACAACACCGTAACCGATATCCAAAGTAATCGAAATTATCGCAAGTTTCGAGGGTTCGCACGCCGTGGTCATGGTCGTTGTTGAGGCCCGTCTGTTCTTTTTGTTTTCGTTATGTTTTAATGTATTAGGCAGAACACCTAGCAATGCTCTCGCGTATCCTGTCCTTTGAAGACGTCATTTAAATATCGGCTACAGTGTTGTGTCGTACAGGTGCGTGCGAGAGCAATGCTCGTGTGTTGAAATGTGAGTACTAAATTGTGTTCGGTCTGTCTCCCCTTCCTACCCCTAATTCCCATGGCTCCTGTAGCGCCGTCGACAGCGGAGGGCATACCGGAGGTGTATTACTTCGGCCCTTGCGGTAAATACAACGCACTGGTGATGGAGTTGCTGGGGCCTTCGTTGGAAGATCTCTTCGATCTGTGCGGCCGTCGATTCTCTCTAAAGACTGTGTTAATGATCGCTATGCAGTTGGTAAGTAAAACGAGTACACGCGTTTTTTATACTTAAAATTACCTATTATTTTTGTAACTCCGAATGCTTTTTTAATCAATTTGTCAAAGTCATTGAACCTAAATAACTGTATTGACTTGGAAATACGTCAAAGAAATATGATTGTAGAGCGGTTTAACTGCCTGACTATTGTGACGTAACTGATGCAATGCGACGAACAAACGCTTGCATTTATAAACAAATCACTTAGTTATAAATTAAGGCCTCAGGATTTGTATTGAATCGGGCATTTTTATATACAACGTTGATAATAGCGAGAGGCATTAAATGAAACCACATATTCTGTATATCATTATAAGGCTACACAACAAAAATCAAATCAATGTAAGCAACATTTTTATAATAACTTTCGTGAGGATGATTCATACTTAAAACGTTATAACGGTTTACTCACGCGTATTTATCGGGATAGCCCGACTAGTTTCGGACCCAACCGGAGCCAACTAGATAACTATGCCTATAAAACTTAGTCACCTAATCAGGAAGATACAGCATGTTCAAACTAAAAAAAAACTAAAAAAATATCCTGTGACTACACTATTGCTTACATTGATTTGATTTTTGTTGTGTAGCCTTATAATGATATACAGAATATGTGGTTTCATTTAATGCCTCTCGCTTTTATCAACGTTGTATAAACATATGAAAGATGAGAGATTTTGTTTGTTCGCTTGATTTGAGTAAGAGAATATTTTTAAAACTGAAATTTCATTCTTTGAACTTGATCCAGTTTTAAGAATGAGGTTGTATAGCTATATTAGTTATACAAAGATGTGTTCCTGACAAAACGCTCCTTTGGGTTCATTCTGTCCTCCAATTGCTTTTATAAAAGGGAAGAAAATAGCCACTTTCTATGAATTCATTTGTAATAATTTATGTTAACTATTTATATGATTGTACTAGCTTTAAGTCATAGTATCTACTATTGTTACTACAATGGCCAAAATATTTGAATATGCATCAAAGCAAACGAAAAAGTAATATAATATTCATTATTGTTGTAACTCTAGTTTAAAGGTAGGTACAAAAGTAGGTACTATTGACAATTCAATTACAACAGTCATAATACATTCTTTACCTATTCACTATATTTATAACAATAACACGGCTATCAATATAAAATAGTTGCTTATTAATGTTAATTTTATGTAATTATCCCGTAATGAGCTTTACACATGGATACGGGCTTTCAGACTATGAAATATTTTCCTTATTTCACTTGATAAGTGAAGGAAAGTATTTTTATAAACATACTTAGTAAAAAGCACGTAAAACACAATGAGCGTAATGAAATCTGTGCTTGATAGCTGTGTCCAAAATAGATCAGCATGTTGTCCATACATTAAAGTTAATTTCGGACTTTAATTTAGACCTGTTCTTACCACAGATTAAATATAAAAATAAATAACTGAGTTCACCTTTAAGGAGTAATCCCTTGTTTTGTAATCTTCTCCATTCTGCACCTTCATATCAAATAAACAATTACTTAAACATTAGCATTGACCCTTATTGCCTATAATTTGATGTATCTAAACAATCATATAACTCCATAGCCTTTGGCCCTTTAATAAAACCACCAGCCTACCTCAATTGTTATTGACATGTCACTAATCACGCACCATCTATATTTCAGTTACATCGTATCGAGTATGTCCACACGAGACATCTAATATACCGTGATGTAAAACCGGAAAATTTTTTAATAGGTAGAACTGCAACAAAAAGGGAAAAAATCATTCACATCATTGGTGAGTCACGTTTTTTCTCTTATTTATCTTATTAGCGAGTAAGCGACGATATTGTATTGTGTACCGAAATACATACCATGTTTTCCAAAGTACTATTCTTGGAAACGTATTTTTGTAATCTTAGTCCAGTATACGATAAAGGTTGGGATACAAAATCGATACAATCTTTTAGGGCATCACAGTATCAGAAAAATGAGAAAGCCTTTATCACACATTGAGTCAACATACATATTCATAGTGCAAACAAAACAATATAAACAGTCAGGTATAGGACCTAATTATCACTAATAGGATAAAGAGGATAGCAGCGTGACGTCATTGAAGTTATAAACAGGTCAACAACCTGAACCTAATAAATAAAAACCGTTATTGACGCAGCTGTATGTATTACCATTAGCTTTGATTAATTGGCGAATTCCTACAACAGTCGGTCAGAGAACTTCGAATTATCTATATCCTTATTCAAGGTTCTTATATTCTAGACCAACGTGTTTAGTCTTGTTTCTTTTATAACGAACATTAATTCGCTAGCATACAACGTGTAACGGAAATAACTCACATCCACAGACACCCCAAAAAGAATATACTTTTTTATCCACAATTAATGTATTGAAACATTTTTATCATTTTCTTAGATATTTGTTTTTATTACATATTGTCAGAATAATTTGTACAAATAATTGGCAAAACGCGTGGGTGCCCTATTGCTCAATACGTTACTTATAGCCTATAGCCTTATAGCCTTATTGCATCGACTTAAGGCTCATTTTCGTTTACTTCGAGTGCTTTATGAAAATAGTGTCTACAATTTAATTATTTCTAAATAATTTTTTGGTAAAAAAAAATATTTATTTTTATTAATGAAATGGATTCTGTTATCGATTCTGAACAAAGTAGTTTCAGGATGTGCGTTAATTATGTTACACGGTGTATATTAGTTGCTAGTTTTTATTAGATCAATGTATCATCAAACGTTCGCAACTGTTTCCATATTTGTCATAACTCTGTTTCGAGTAATTACACGCTTAATTGTTTATTCAAATTACACTGTCATTATTATCCGATTGAGTCATAAGTTTAAAAATGAAAGTCGTTGAGCGGCCGATTGTGAATTGGTCCGATTAATTAACTCCTTCCTTGTCGGTAAGTTCATTTTAATCGAGATATGGAAGAAATTATCGAAGCGAGCCGCTTTTACGCAAATCTTTAAATCAATTCATAATGCATTATTTAAATACTTTATCATAAAGGAAATAGGTAGCCTTTCGCGTAATACCTATCTTCGTTATAAATGTTCAGTGTTCATATCTTTGCTATCTCAAGTTCGCTACTTCTATCTTTTATTACATTTTCACTGAAATATAATAAATTCTCGCCTTGAAACTTCAATTATGCCCATTGACATTTTAAAAACAATTTAAATTCGCAATAGTCGTAAAGGAATTCTTGAACAATAATTAACCTAGTCCGTTATTACTCTATTAGTAGTAAGTTGTTCATGACGTGATAATGAAACTAGATAGCATGATACTGGCCATCTCAATGGCTTACTATTTATGCAATAATGTGATCTCTAAAGTCAACACGTTATTAAAGCACGTGCTATGCGTGGACTTGCGTACTTTGTGTTGACATCGGACTCGCTCGTCCTACAGCGGGGTAAACGAGCGTGAAGTTTTGTACACTGTGGGACTTGGTGGCCGTAGTACTGATGTCAGGCGACGGCGCGACATCACTGCGTGGTGTTACGTACTAAATTATTACTGAATGTCGTAGCGTTGCGTCGCCATGGTACATATATATCTTATGCTGCCTTCGGCTAAATGCCGCAACGAATCGAACGTCACAAGCTCAACATCACAAAATATTCACGTCTTATTTTATTTAACCTTGCTACGATATTACTGTTCTAGGACTAGACTATTGTCTGCAAATCTGCCAATTATTTTATATTTGTATAATGGAATTGTTTAGAATTCCCAACAAAACGAAACTTGGCAAGCTCTAAAGGAAACTGACTGGAATTTTCAAGGAGATAACTTTAAAATGCTAGATTGCAGATGTCGGTCAAACTTGAAGCCGCATTTGTTTTCGACTCTAGTTTAGAAGCGAATTTTTAGTACACATCTCCGTAATTATCAACGGCGGTAAAACCCACGTTCGGTGTGCTAATGCAGAAGTCATGGCAATTATAATGGGCAGTGTCAACGAGTCATTTGTGTAATGAAGCATTACGCTGGACATCAGCTCGTTTCGCTAAGTGATAAAGTCTCATTCATGTACATTAACGTCACGCCGATTAGGTAACGAGATATAACAATAGTAAAGTAATACAATCTTCGAACGAGGTCTGTGGTTTACAACTCGAGTTCTTTGAATGTTGGTTTTTTCTATATGCCTGCTACAGGCAGGTTTTAAATATTTATGGTAATGTATGAGCTACGGGAACTTTGTAGCACCATTGAATGGTGTGATTTGATTACAAATCTCGCGTGGTACAGTCATCGTTATAACTGCCGATGTATTGAATACATATTCTTGAACTGATCAAATTGAATGTCAAGACGAGGTCAATGTATTTAGACGTACAAGTGCGTAAATTCAACTAATTTTAATTAAAATTATGCTTGAATTAAAATTTTAAACTAATTTATGTATGTATTGTATTTCAGATTTTGGTTTGGCCAAAGAATATATAGACTTAGAGACAAACAAACATATTCCATATCGGGAACACAAGTCACTTACCGGGACTGCAAGATACATGTCAATAAACACACATTTAGGAAAAGGTAATGTTTGAACTACTTACTTAACTAATGACCTTACAACCTTCTAAAGTTGAATGACATTCATAACACATTATACGCTTTAAAATTACTTGTAAAGTACGCTCTAATTTGTATTCAGCATGCAACTTGACCAATTCATACTTAGAAGTACGTTATACGCTACCAGTCATAACCTAATATGTATTTATGTATATTTTCAGAACAATCTAGACGCGACGACCTAGAGGCTCTTGGGCATATGTTTATGTATTTTTTACGTGGTTCCTTACCCTGGCAGGGTTTAAAAGCTGATACACTTAAAGAGCGATACCAAAAAATTGGTGACACCAAGCGAGCGACGCCCATTGAGGTAAGTAAATACTGTTTACTTACCTAAATTATAGTTATAAAGCTTATAAGGTAAAATTACTCCAATAACTTATGAAAATGAAAGTTCTTTTTCAACCAAGTGCTAAGGCAAAACGTGATTAAACTTACTTCAATCCTTTCCTTCAACAGGGTTAAACTTATTTCATGTGTTAGTAGTGTTTTAAGATTACATTTTATAATTATCACATTTATAATTACACTAATGACATGACAACTAAAAGGAAATGCTATACATTTTCACATATTTACTATAAATTATTTTGCTGCAGTTTTCATTGTTTTATTCTTCATGTCAACTGACCCGTGTCACAAATCAAAGACGGCAAAAACGGTTGTCTGAATCTGCGTCTATAATCAAACTATTGATTCGTATTAATTTATTAACTTTGTGTTGCATTGAGGTCAAGACTAGGTTTTTAGGGCGATACGTCCTCGCTCTGTTCGCGTTCAAGAAATTGCTAAGACTGTTATTTATTCATGTATTGTTTCCTTAATATAATGAGGAAAAATGGATTTATCCTTACGTAATTGCAGTTGACCACATATTAGTCGTAATTTAAAATTAGCAAGTCTTTATTCCAAGGTATTAAGGCTTATTTTTGTTAAACACCAAATGAAGGTGGTTAAGGATGTTTTGAAGTATAAATACACTTCCTTTACTCACATATCCTGGATACATTGTTGTTGTTATTAAATTGCTGTCTTCAGCTCATGCAGACGAAAAAAAATCATGGTCATTGCACAGTTCCTGAAAATAAACTCTAAATAAAGTAATGAGTTTATCAGAGATTAAACAAATGCATTGTAATATAAAATCGGTAATAACTAAACGCTAAAGGCATGAATTATCGCCTGCGATGAGTAAGTATTGTTGGACGTAATCAATGTTATCGGTAGACATCGCAATACTTTGAACTGTAATAAAGAGTAACCTTGGAAGGACACCTGTTTTATTCCTGCTGTCCATTTAGCTGAAATGTATGTGAAAATTCTGGTTTAATTCGACCCGGCAAAGACTCTGGAAAAATAAGCGTTAAATGAATATCATGTAAAATGTATAATAATAATGCTACCGGACCGATTTCGGCCACAGCGGCTAGTGTAACTATGACACCAGCCAGCTACGCGGGACATAATATAGTGCAAAAGCGTGTGCACAAAAACAGTTGCACTCTCTATTCCTTTACTGTCATAGTTCGATAGGATTATATAAAATGTTTACATATTTTTATATAGTATGAGGAAAGAAGACATGGTGCGCCGACCCCAAGTAAAAATTGGGATAAGGGCAGGGGAATGATGATGATGATGATGATGATATGAGGAAAATCACGAAAGCGTTGAGTTTAGTTTACCAATCCTCTAAATGCATAGAAGCACAAAACTTAATATGCTTAAAAAAAAATAGAAAAAAATACCTGCAAAGGCACAATGCCTCATAAAATCGATAATTTTACATGCCATGACTTTAGAATTTGAATAGAAAGAAAGGTTATAAATATAAAATCTGTTGCATTGTCCAGGTGCTGTGCGAAGGGCACCCAGAAGAGCTAGCGACGTACCTGCGCTACGTGCGGCGGCTGGACTTCTTCGAGACGCCCGACTACGACCAGCTGCGGCGGATGTTCCGCGACCTGTTCGAGCGGCGCGGCTACGTCGACGACGGCGAGTTCGACTGGACTGGCAAGACCATGGTAAACAACTCAGTAGCATGACCGTAACGTAACGCTGCTTGATGTTATTATGTCTCCTTAACTAACCGAGGGCGTAGTCGTGACTCGTGTGTGTAAACGTTTAGGGTTGCCAACACGCACGAAAATGTTGCCATATTGATATTTTTTTTTTTAATTTCGCATTTTGTTCGTGTTTGCAATCTAAAGCGTTTAAAACTGCTAGAAAGGAAAGATCTAGTTTGCATTGTTCTTACTAGGTTTTTTATTGGGCTATGCCTGTGCCCGCGTTCACTTACGGGTAGTGAATGGGCCGCTCTTGAAAGTTGCATGTAAACTGTGTCCTTAATACCGCCGCCATGTTGTACGTACTTACCGATAAGTGGACGCTACTCGACTATCATACGCGCGATTCTCGGTATCAATATGTACTTATAATTAAATTCTAATAACTAGCGATTACGTAGCAAATATTTAATCTATTTTCTTTTTAATGACGTTAAAAGTTTTAAATAAGATATTTTTTAGGATATTTATAGACATAACAATTTATATATTCTATTTATTTATTTTTTTGTAACAGTAAATAGAAACATTCACGACTTTTTATCATCCACTATAACTTTACACCGCTGGCTGAGTCTATTCGCACACTTTCACACAAAGACATTATATTAGTTCCTAATATAATTCAAGCAAAAAACGATTTGTTCTGGAATGATACGCAACGTCCTTACATAATAAATTGTTAGAAAATGTGATAAAATACGACTTTTGGCACAAACTGTATTGGCACAATCGTTATATCATAACTCATAGTGTTAACTACCATTTAACACGGTAAGCTATCGTTACAGTTCTTCGAAAGAATAATATTCACGTAGAATAAGTATTCAATAATACCCAATGAGCAATACCTTGATTTCAAGGAAACATAGTTCACTTTCTAGGTAATGAATTAGGTATTTAATTTTAATTGTATTGTTCGATCTATCGATTCTAAATGCTAACCCAAAAAAAATACACCTTTGGCTTCATTTTGTTTTTATCCTTAATTTTTACACATTTAAGAACTCCTTGAATAAAAAGTAGGTATGTATCCGAGCATCGCGTGTGTGATACCTTTTATATCTGTGATGTGTTCATAACTCGATCGTGACTGTCTTGTTATCAACCTAATATCCGCTTGTAACACCACACTTTCATATATCTGTGCTTTTTAAACACAAGCTTTAACTAGTTGACAGTTTCTGAGTGCTTTACTCATACTTATTTCACCCATTGAATGTAATGTTAAGACATTAAGGAATTTACAGCCGTATTTAAAAACGACACTGATTAAAATATTACACTTACGTGACATGCTGTTATTTTCAAATGGAATCTAAAGAATCTATAGTCATAAGAATTTAAAATGTCACTTAGCTGTGTCGTTTTTTAATACTACCGTTATTTTTGTGTTCAAGAACTCTCTTTTCTTAGAAACCTTGCACAACAGAAGCTTTAATGAGTGTCTTAGTATATTGTTTAAAATTACCATTAAAAAAACATTCTACAAAATGACTGTAATGAATGATCGCTAAACGAGGTACAGAATTAGTGTTATTACTTAAACATACATTTCGTTTCGTGGAGTTTCTCTGTTTAAACGCTCAGATAAACTGAAGATGCAAATATATTTCTATATGTTATGTCGTAAAAAAAAACCTAAAACTAATTCCGATTAAAATTTGCACGTAATTTCCACATATTTTCTACTTTTTGCATCTTTTGTTTATAATCTAGTCACTATTTACTAGCATTGCTTGATAAAAATAATGTTATGCGTTTACTAATTTATTGGATAAGGCTGCATGACTTGAAAAACGATCTGTTTAGACGAATCTCGTTTTTATATACGATTGGTTTTGTCATCAACCATGAATAATGTGCAATTTCTGAAGAGACACGTAAAATGCGCCAAGTCTAGCGTACAAGTTACACGTGATTAGTCATAGTGGTCGCGCCTCAACTCATGGCAATCTTTAAATACGCACCTAACATAAAGAAAGCACAGACTATATAGAAACCAATCCTGGTGTAGACAATTTCTGTGGACTTGCCTAACCTTATGCAAAAGTTGACATCTCTCTGCGTCCGCCATTAAAGCCGACTGTGCCAATGCCACGTTGATCGCATGCGCCAGTTTCGATCCACATAAAATCCAAAAAAAAGTGTTTATTGTAAATACAAAATCATGCTTCCATACTTGTCAGCTTTTGCCATATTTTTATGAACCCTTATACTAGTGAAAATGTTCTGGTTTTACTAGTTCCTATTGCTTTCACACCTGCACTGAACTTCCAATTATGCCTTGCTTACATCAAACGGCATCATAATTTATTAACAATTGTTCTTTGGACTATAATTTTTGTTAATATTTTTTCTTTTTGATCTCACCGTACCATAACGGATAGCGGTCTAATTAATGAAATAAAATAATTATTTGAATTATATTTTCTTAGATAACATCGCTAATGGTAGAAGTTGCATAATTTATTATATTTGTTTAATAAAATAAAAATTTTATGCCCTTACCATTGTGTTTTTGTGTAGAGATTGTGTAAAATTTTCTTTATTATTTTGTCATTTAATAAAGCATGAGTTGTATTCATACACAACGCTACATAATTGATAATAATTTGTCAGCGTTATGTATGGTTTATACATTTACGTTGGTGTTGCATGCATGCTTTCGCTTTTGTCCGTTGCGCGTCGGACAGCCATCGAACATACACGTCATGCGCATGTTGCGCAACGCACCGCCTTCCAATGTGGTTAGGAATAAGTCCGACAAGGTTAGTGGTGACGGTATCGTATTCTGTAATTAACATGTTTGTGATCTCTAACTTATTTTAATTAAGTAATAATAATGTTTCATGGTATAGTGTGTTTTTCATTGTTTTAATATCATAATTGTGTTTGACACAAGTCTAGCATTTTATTGTAAAGTCAATCTAGTTATTAGGGTAAGCTCGTTTACATTGTTTTGTCATATTAAATGTACTGTAAATTATTCAAAACATTGTACTTTACACCACATTTTATGTAAATATTTTGAACTAAAAAAGAATATCTCACCCATTTGTTTAACTTATAGATTTCTGTACGATTGCTAGAGTATTTTAGTCTATACTATAAGAATATTTATATTAACAGTGCTATAATTATAATTCCAGTCTACACCCGTGGGTTCGATACCGACCGGTCATGAGATCGTTGTATCGCCGAACCGAGACAGCCATCAGCCCTTCCATAAGGTAAATACATCATTTATTTTATTTTTTTACATATATTTTAAGTTTTAAGTATGTATTTGTTATTAAATAAGTTGAAAATGGTTTTTATTAGGTATCTGGTGTACTTTGTACGTACTTTTCGAGATAAGATCACTGTTCATCATTCCCCTGCCCTTATTATTTTTTAGGGTCGGCGCAGCATGTCTTTTTCTTCCACACGATAAGATCACTGTTGTTTGAGAAAATTGTTTGAAACTTCCGTCGAAGAACAGGTTTCTCAATTAACAAGTGAAATGCCAAATAATCTAATTTCAACCTTATTTAAAAACAAATATGTAGGTGCATTAACAATAAAATCTGTTATCGATAAGAAAGCAATGAAGCCAGCCGCTTTAAATGTAAGAACTTTTCAATATTAAAAGTGTAACGGATTTTATTGTTATTTTTATGTATTGGTTACTTTGGCGAGTGGAGCTCATTTCAATGCTAATTTTATTTTAAATGTTTTTCTTTATCAATTTTATTTTATTTTAAACAGTTTGCAAGCTTTTACCATTTTAAAGCACTTCACTTTTCAGCTCGCCAGTTTTCAATATTCATAAAACAAAATTATTATATTTTTTAAATTTCTTTTTAATTATCTTAAATCTTATCTAAAGTGTTAAGTAACAGTCTAAAATCTAAAACTATTGTATAAATAAAAGTATATATTCTGTTTTTTATATTTCTTTTCTATTTTCTTTTTATTTATGTTTCTTTTTCTGTCTTTAAATTGGTGTGTGAAGCTGATTCCGCAAACTGATACAGCTTTTTTGTCGGTGCAGGATGATTTGTGTGATTATATGATTGGTTTGGTTGAGGACGATGAGGCGGCGCTAATTTCCGGAGAGGTTTGGTCCGCTTTCACAGTTCTTTTAGATTATTAGCACCCGCTGACCTTGATGCTAGCAAATCTCTCCATGACTGTACCAGAAATCCGATATGGAAGCCTAGTACGACCTCTTAAAGGCAAGCTCATTTAGACCATAAGAGAAGTATTGCGCAAGCTGTGATATGTTGTGAAGCCAGCAAGCTCTGGTATCAAAAGTGATGTACCATCATATTTTAGACGACAAACGGGAGTTATTCGCGATATAATTCGATATTTCTTTTCCCCCGACGTTTCGATCGCGTTGCACCAACCGTGGTCACGGGTGGACTAAGAAAAGAAATATCGAATTACATCGCGAATAAGTCCCGTTTGCCGTCTAAAGTATGATGTAACATCATCGGCAAAGTATCGTAACTTGCACACTATTTCTCGCAGTGTCTAAATCAGCTTCAAGACTGTTGCAGTTGTTAAAGCGAGACGGTGAATGTACACGTCGTAAAGCGCCATCTCTCTTCAATAATAGTAACAATCCTACCTTTAAAAGGTGGTAGTAGGCTTCTAGAATCCAAATTCCACAGAAATTGATATTGTCTTTGATTGTCACCCTGTGCTGCCATCTGTTGTTTTATTTTTACATTGTTTCGTAGCCCTGTTTGTGTGTAAACCCTATGTTAAATAATGGAATAGTTGATATTGCCCAAATTCCCACTGATTCATGATCATGTGTAAAAAATATTACAATTACAAAAAATGTAGAAATAAAACGATATTCGCTGCCATAATGCAGTCGCTATTGCTTAACGATTTAATCGTTATCTATCGTAGTTCCTTCTAACATTGTGTTTGTTTGAATTTTCGAATTGATTATCATACAAAAGGTTTAAGACAACCGTTCATTCATCAAAAGCTTTACAGCAATTTGAGTAGTCTGTATTATATTATAAAATGTGAACTGGAAAGTATATTCTTAAATCATATTTTTCAAACCGAAGATTATGTAGAGGCAAATATAAAAATTAGATTTATTGAAAGTTATATTCAGAGTAGTTAGTCTTGAATACGCAGTCAGCAGAACTCAATTGACGCAGCAGAATTCTCTCGCTACTATACTAAGAGGATTATTTTATCTAAATTCTATCTATCTAATTAGTATAAGAACTGCTTAAGTATGTCTGATATTAGCGCATATAAATCATCATTTTTCTCATCATACCATCAAACCTCGATGTGTCAAACCTTTTCATGTGTTTGTTTGTGCGTTTCCAAAGTTGTGCTAAAACCGACTGAATTTTGATACTTAATCTTGGTTGTCTTAAGTTTATTATTATTTTATTTATTTATATTTTTAATCTATTACATGTTTGGTGTTCTCTCTTCAATGCTATAATAATATATACTAGCAAATATCTGTATGTCTATTATATTCATCAGTAATTTTATAATAACGTATTATGCGACATGATAAAAATATTACTATATTAATAGCATAATATAAAGGCTTTTTAATATTATTGTGTAAACCGTTACTGTCCTATTACTGCTTCTGCAAAAAGGAGCTAAGTTCGTCCTGCTATCTCCTAAATTATAATATCATTCAAGCTCAATTATTTGTTAAGGTTTGAAACAAATCAGATTGATTCTAAGTATCACTACAGAATGAAATATATTAAACAACGTACTAAAGACAATGTATACAATTACTGTCAAAACTTGTTTATATATTACTAATATTGACCTCATATTGTCAGATGACAGCGTTGGCGAAGACGAAGGACTTCGGCACGGGCGGCACGGCGAACACGGGCGGGAACTGGCCGCACAGCGGGAAGGCCACGCCGCTCAACACCGGACACCTCACGCCCGCCGACAGGCACGGATCTGTGCAGGTCAGATATCTATACACGTACTAGGAAATAGTATCAAAAGTACCGTGAATATTAAGGCATTGTGTTTTTACGTGTCAATAATAATTTATAGTTATAGAGTCACGAGGGGTTTCTGAAAGATTAAAGTAAAAATGTGAGTTTTGCTCCTTAAGCAAAATAAATTCGAGTTGTAAAAAAGAAGGGACGATTTATAAAAGAGAATTTTATAGCATGTTTAAAGTGGTGGTTTATAGCGGATGACAGATGACATCATAGTCGTAATGGGAAACAGGAATTGGTTTTTGTTTCTGTCTGAGATTTTTTTTGATACTTGACCTTAAGATGATCAAAACATTGTCCTTACATTATTTGGAATGAAGTATGTTATTTGTTTTATTTAGTTAGTATTACGGAATGCAATGTGTTTCCATATTTATGTAATTTTCTTAGTCATGATTGAAGAGTAAACTTCGGGGTTGGGCATAGTTTTAATTTAGAAGTATTATTAGCCAACCCGACCACTAAGTATTTAGATCCTATTCAATCGTAGTATTTACATTACACACACTTGCATGTCTTTTATCGTAATTAATTATTATTTTTCGCATTATTATTATTTTATACGTGAATTGTGAATGTATATTGGTGTATTTATTTTTTAGCTATTGAAGAATAAACATTTTCGGTATGTGAAATTTCCCGGATCGGTATCCACGGTCAGTTTTGAATTTATTGCGACAATCCTTGTGTGACTGTCTGCATGACGCTTATGATGTGCCAGTTAAGCCCTACACGAATGGAATACTTTTCTCTAAGTAAAAGCAAAAAATAACTTCTAATTAAACATTTGCTGAGAAAAAAATAAACACTAACCTCCAGTTTCTGAAAAGCTGATCCAGAATCCACATAAAACCAATAAAAAACACTAACAACCAATACCCAAGTGTAGTGTCACTTGGCATGAAGGTTTGACGGGTGATTAAGTGATTTTTGTGTTGATTAGTCTCAGATCTCAGTTTCAGAAACTGGGATTAAGCAAAATTGCAATCAGTTGTGTTCTTAAACGCCTCTTTTAATCCTTAACATACATATGAATAGAGAAAACTACTTCATACGTGTATCAGGGCCTGCTGAAGCTTTAAACAGAGCACTGCCAATATTCATTCATAAAGTAATGTACACTACAAGGCTTTTTAATTAGGACGCTATTTTATGTTTTTTTTTGTAAACACTGCACGCATTACGTAAATCAATGTTGCCCGTGTTTCACTGATATTTTGTTTGCTTTTTTGTTTATTATAAACTAGCTTTTGCCCGCGGCTTCGCACGCGTTAAGAAGTATTATTGTTTAGCAAGTTAGTGTAAAAATTAGGGCCTACAAAACTTCCTTGTACACAATATTCTTAACTAATTTGTCATTTGGCGCTAAACCTATCAAGCTACTGGGAGAACTTACTCGTGAGCAAGCAACATAGAACTGCCCATGAGAGAAGCAATGTTCTCTCAAGTCAATACCCGCAAATTTGAGAGTTTGCCCCTGAGACTTGTTTATAGTCATGGCTAGTCAAAAATCTAAGAAGATTTCTGCAAACATCCCCTATTTCATCCCCTTAGGTGTGGAATTTATCAAAATCTTTCTTAGCGGATGCCTACATTTTAGTACCTATGTGCATGTAAAGTCTCAGCCCGATCGGTTTAATTTTGACAAAGTTTCATAAAAAAATTCATCCCCTATTTTATCCCCTTGGGGGTAGAATTTATCAAAATCCTTTCTTAGCGGATACCTACGTCATAACATCTACCTGCATGCCAAATTTCAGCCCGATCCGTCCAGTAGTTTGGGCTGTGCGTTGATGCATTAATTTCGATCGAATTTGATTACCATAAAAACGGTTCTAGTGAGTTAATCTTAAAAGATAGACATATACTGTCGCGGACATTTTTTTAGATCATTTCAATAGGAATAATTCTTACATACATATATTGTGTGTATCTTGAACCGTTTTCGTAGCGCACGCAACAGAAGCCCTCAAGGATAAAAAAAAAATCCCGTTTTTTTACACATTTACCATTATTTCTTCGCTCTTAATAGTTGCAACGTGATATTATATAGCCTAAAGCCTTCCTCGATAAATGGTCTATTCAACACAAAAAGAATTTTTCGATTCGAACCAGTAGTTCCTGAGATTAGCGCGTTCAAACAAACAAACAAACAAACAAACAAACAAACAAACAAACAAACTCTTCAGCTTTATAATATTAGTATAGATCTACTAGATGGCAACACTGTCTAAGAATCTAAACATTAATAATAATGGATTAACTTTTGAATCGACAAGACTAATGTTGATTCTTTTTTTATGTTGTAAATATTTTCGTGACATTAATTGGCTAATGCGGAAATATTTTAGAATTGGGTTTTATTTTAACTTATTTATTATTTCACGTTTAAAATCTTAGTTTGTAAGCTTATGTTCACAATGGTATTCTATATTTGGGGCTATGTATGTAAGTAGGATAAGCTCGAGTAGTTAGGAACATGGTCTATGTTGTAGGAGAGAGTATGTGTATATAACATGTGTGTATTTAGCCAAATGTTAATAAAAAAGTGTAATTTTAATGGTCAAAAATACAATTCCCTTTTGATAAAAATGTTTTGAGAAGGCTTGATTTTGGTCGGACCCCCTTAGTTGAAAATTGCAATTTTAATGGGCAAGTCAACGTAGTAACAAATTGTAACCTACAAAACCAACTTTGGTCTTCGTTTAAGAATTATAAGTATTTTATTAAATATATTTACGGACCAGTAGTGTATTAATAATAAAAAAAACTTTCTGATGAGCGTTGTAAAAAAAAAATATTTCCTCTTCAACTTAGTGTATTTAGTAATTAACAAAGTTCCGTTAGTTCAGTTAAGTTAAATAATCAAAGTTATTCCCATCTTACATAATTACTTACAAAGTTAATCCCATATCTCCAGGTGGTAAGTTCAACGAACGGCGAGCTGGGCGCGGACGACCCGACGGCGGGGCACAGCAACACGCCCATCACGCAGCCGCACCACGAGGTCGACGTGGTTGACGACACCAAGTCAGTGTTCCAACTGTATGCATACCCTTTTATTTCTTTTATTTTAGTTTTAAGACGCTTGCTTGACAGGTTTCCTAGTCATATTCATTGCCATTTTAAGAGGAGAAAAGAGTTTGAAAGTAAAAAAGTTTGTTTGCGATGGTATACAGACTTTTTGTTCATTAATAAAGAGATATGCTAATGGGTATCTAATAAGATAAGAAGAAAGGGAGACTAAATTCATTTTTTGGGGTAGGTTTTTCATATAGTAAATTTGGGGACTGATTGATTGAATCAGGTTGATCAAATATTGAAAATTTAAGTTAAATTCTCAATGATTATATAATTGATACAAAGGTTAACCTGTATTATTGTGAAATAAATTTACATATTTTAAATGCGATACAATTTAATATAAAGACAAAAAATATAAAAAAATCTATAGATATAGGTTAAACTTTACTTTAACAAAACTAACAGCTTGCTTGCTACTAACTTAGAAATAAGAACTAACTTTACCATCATTCGACAGTTCATTCATTTGACATAACACTAGGACACGTTTCTAGCACATTCCAAGCAATTTTATTATTAGCTTGTGTTAATATGTGTTCACTTACACACTTTTGTCACTCGTTGTGTGTTTTGTGTCTTCTTCGTAAGTGTTGTCTTAATAATAATTAATACTTTTTTATGCAAAGAGGCCTTTACCCTGCATTGAAATAGAAACAGAATTGTATTATTTGTATATTTATTATGGTGCTTGAATTTAAGATTAAAGACTGATAGCCTACTTGTGATTAATTCATATGGTGTGTCCATAGTTCATACAGTAATAGTTAAGATGTGTGCACTAAAAATATATAGATAAATGAACTGCTTTAGATTTCAGAATTTGATCTCAATTATGAGAAGTTGTGTTGAATTCAATAATAATTGTATGTTTGTAAGCTGTGACGAGTACATCTCAGCGTGTAAACCCGTATCAGTATCAGCTAGTCACCTGACAGACTCTGTAAATCGTCATGCAGGCAATCTGTATATTCCAGATGCTGTTGTTTCTTCAAACGCAAAAAGAAGAAGTGCGCGGCGCGCGCCGGCAAGTGACGCGAGAGCACGTGACCTCCCCCCCCCTCCCCGCACACACACACACACACACACACCCGGTTGCTCTGCACACACACACACAGCTGGCACGACTCTGTCGTCTACGTGCCTGTACTCTACGTTGGCTACCACCCTCATTTCAAAACCGTTTATTGATGGTTTGAAATCATGCCACATATTTATGTTTTTGCATAAAATGCGTGTGAAAACTCAACGTGTACCCCCCATGCGCGCTCGACACGTTTTCCTATCACGGTGGTACTCCTAGGCTTCACACGGCCGCGTTTTCTTAAGGCGTAACTAATGCCGCTGTTATTTAGACTGTTTAGATGCTACTTAAATTATAGTGACGACGAAAGAACGCGGTTAAAATATTGTAGACATCATTTCGGTGAATGAAATATTTTTGTTATATAGTGTAAATGTTGACAGAAGTTTTAAGGCAATAAAAAGAGGGTTGAGATGTACGTTGTTATTAGTTATAAAGTTGATATAATAATATACTTTCGTCGCACTATAACTTAACCGATATGTTTAGAGCAACTGGGTTTAAATGTACCAAACATGTATTGCAGATTACTTTAACAATCGTATGCTACCCGATCCCCGATAATCAGAATTTTTAATCAATATTATTTTAGATTTTGTAATTGAGTAATCCATAATGCTAACTCATTATACGAAGCTATCATAAGGTTTAGTTTCATTTTGACCTTACGAAACAAAGGTGCATATAAATGTATTGAGTGGTTGGCAATCATATATTACAGAATATAGTATACAAAACGTTATACTCGTATGTACCCGTTATATACATTTATTACGTTAATTGTTAATGTATAGAGAACACTTCCATTTGAATAACAAACATTACAATTTTCTGTTGTCACTGCTGTTGACATTGTACAATGGTTGATTAAATTTCGTATGACTCTCACTAGAAAATTGATAGTTTGTATTAGTTATTCTGATACGGTAGATAAATTATACATTTGGGCAGAATCCCCACCTTGAGTGTTGGGGTGGGGCGTTCTGAAGCGCGGTCACTGCACGGTTGTAGTTCCGCGCCGTCGGCCAACTGATGTCAATTCAATCGTTGTCTGCAACACCCTACGTATCTCCCCGATTACCACTGTAATTAACTGTAACGTTTTAAGTTAGTGAAATAGGCTCCCCAAGCTAATACTGTTGAAACGGGCGTTTAATGTAAGCAATAAAGTGTTTGAATTGTTTGCCGTGTGCGGTTGGCATAAAGTTTATATTTTTGTGTTCCCGTCCGTAGTAAATTACGTTTAATTTTCACCAAAACTTGTAAATTGTATGTTGTCTCTGGCGAGACGTGAGATTTACTTTACCTCATCGACACTCGCATTACGTTCATGGCCACTCACTCGCATCGGCGCGGCGATGCCCATTCCAGCACATAGTTCGAACAAATCACAGATTTGTGCATTAGCTCGCTCGTTCATTATTCATCAACACCCGTAGTTTAACAAATACTTACTGAGTAGTTGTATATCGCTTTGTTTCCGTTATTAATGAAGCAGTGAAATATTATTTTTGTACGTTGTGTTCATTACTATTGTGGTTGACTTACGATACGTGCACGAGTAATGGATAAACAGCCAATATTGTGACTTTATGATAAGTTTGTGTGTTGATGAATTACGTGTTTCGTCCGCCGCGGGTTGAATGTGGCGCGCTCGCGTCGCGCGTCTGCAGGTTGTGATTAACGATTCCACTGAAGTATTAATGTTACGGCTGTAATGCAATATGATACTATTCATGCAAGCCTATGTCCCGACATTTGTTTGAGAGGTATTTACAACAATTTCTTCGTAGGTATAATTTTATGTTCCGCTGTGTCTCCGTGTCGCGTGACGCGAGTGGGAGCACTCAACCCGCTGCACGTATGAGTACTTTTAGATTATAACTTTATTTAGTCATTGTTTACCTAAGTTCGATTTGTATGGAAACGAATATTTAAATTGGCTCCGTTCCTATAGTGACGCCACATAATTTCCTATCTTTATTTATATCTATTATTATAGTTTTTTAAGAGATAACCAGAAATTTATTAAAATAAGAGATAACGTGTAAGTAACGATTTACTTTTTCAATACATGCTTTTGTGACAAACATGACCTTTGACGGTTGATTGATTCGATAAATGTTATTATTAAGTGTGCAATAATTTATATAGAAAATCAATACAATAGTGTTAAAACGTAATTTGTTTCAATCGGTGTACCCCGTCGAGTCCCGAGTGAACTGGCATCTATATTCCTACAAGACTGAATGAAACATTTCACCTTGTGTACAAATAAACATACGTGACTCTGGGCTCATGTCAATTTGTATTGTTGCAATTCACTTTTGTTTGATTGTAAGTCTTATGACAGAATATATCATTTTGATTAGAGTAATGGAAGTATTGAGTAGTCAGCGTCGGAGTGTCGTGTCGGCGTCGCGCGCTGCAGTCGCGGGCGACAGTCGTGCGGTAAAACGGGGTGGTTAGAGATTGAAGGGGTGACTAGAAAAATAATATATGAGTTGCTTTCGGGGTGTCGTATAAGTTTGTTTACATGAACTCTGTCTACTTGTATTTTATTACACAGTTAAGAATCTTGAAATAATAATTTTGTCTCGTAAAACTTGCAAAATTTAAGAAAAACTGTGTCACTCTGAAAATGTATCTTTTCATCCCGTTTTACGGTACTGCGGTGTAGTACTGGCGGGCCGCGGCGGGAGTTAATTTTAGGCGTCGTATTGCGACGAGACTGAGATCATGCGTAGTGCGGGCCTCGCCCCGTGCGTGCGGGCCCGCCTGTCTGCGTTAATGTTATATACGAATTCAAATGTCACGAGATTCATGTGGCCACACGACTAGGGCGGTCGCTAACATGGTGTATAAATTGTACAGCTTTAAAAAAAAAACATTTGTATATTTTTGCTTGGACTGGAAGCGGCAAGGTTTCGACAAGCGTGATTTGCATAGGAGTAAGATATTTGTAGGTGTCGCTGTCATCGACGCGGCGCCGCAACAATATACCGAATTGTTTACATAAATCGTACGTAAAGTGCGTTGCTGCACTGCGCCGGTGACGCCGACATCATCGTAAGGTATTTTGAATTAGTCACGGATATGTAGTCATCACAAAATTGTATCCAATGCGTTAGAAGTTATTCATTTGGCTAAGTACGTTTGAAGTGTTTTATAACATAAAAAAAATAAACATCTTGTTGTGTCGTTTTCATATTTTTTAGAAAAGTATAGATAATGCGAATATTGTCGATATGTAAAAGGAAATTTTTAAATCAATTCTTTAATAATGGTTTTTGATAAATTATTGTAAACAAATTGAAGTATTCTTCTTGTTAAATGGATCGTTAATTCTTATCGTACAACCATTGCAGTATAATCGAGTGTAATAAACCTTAAGTCTTAATACATGATTAATACCATAATTGTACCTAATTGTTACTTTCTATTTGCTAGATAGAATAATCAAATTAGATTGGGTATTAAAGTCGAAGTGGAGCGTGTGATCTGCAGATTTGAACGAACGAGCTCTTCGTGTGTGTATAGTGAATGTTATAAGTAACAAATTGTTGGTAACAAGACTATGGTAGGTCGCTGGGAGTGACGGACGCCTCACGTAGCCGTCTCGTGTCCGGGAGCATTGTAAATTATCACTTGCATGGTACGATGTGACGTGAACTGTCGCTGATTGCTTGAACATTCACAAATACTATCGTGACTAAAATGTATTCGAGAGTAATAAATAACTACATTAAAGTGCACTTTTTTATTTTATTGCATACTTCGAATTGAATTTCTGCTATGTAAAAATAACAAGATTATTTATTGTAAAGGGCGCACGACGCGTGCGGTGCGTTGCCTCTTCTATCCAGCGCTCGCGGTAATCACTTGTAGTTAATTTAATTTTAATACTTCGCTTACTAAGTAAGTCATGTTCAGTCGGCTTGTGGACGCACGAGGAAGATTATTGAATTGTAGTTATTAACGTTTATGTATTATACATGCTTTTCCAACAGAATTGAATTGAATGTAAAAGTAAGTATAAAAATAAAATTCATATTTATAGAAACAATTCAGTGTTTATTTTTCTGTAAGATGGTAAATATGGGATATGTATTCAGTTATGTCACAAACCTTGTTCGAAATTACGAAAAATATTTGTTAATTCATAATTAAATAAAGCTTATTATAAGATAATCGTTTTATTTTTTGTGTTTTCCGGTTTGGTTTCTGAAATATTCTTGTTTATTGTGTAGGTATTCACGGTTACCCCTAAGAATATTATCAGACTGAAAAAGAGATTATAGGCCTATCAAGAAGGCAGCACTCAAATTATATGCAGTACATACTTCCAACGAATCTTTCTGCTTTACCACAATCAAATTTCAGATTGAAACTCAAGTGTTCAACTCTTTGTACCGTTATAGAACGGAGCTAAAGCACCTATTATAATACATTGGATGCTTACCTACATTCGGCAATTATCGTGTACTTAAGAGCGGGCAATACACAAGTATGTCAGACCGTTATTTCTGTACTGTTTGAAATGGTCATATAGTTATTGATAATTAATATCAAGACATTTAAATACGCGCGTATGAGTCGCGTTACATACTTAGTGCCATCGTTGAAATACAAGGCGCGCCTTTAGTTATTTTTATATAATTTAAGATTTATAGAAAAAATCGATTTGACTTGCAACTTCAATTTATACCCAGATGATATTTCTGATGCAACAATTGCAATCCTTTCGTTGCATTTTGTTCTCGTATTACCGGCTGTGTCTGATCAGGTCAAGGGACGGGTTCATAATGTCATAATAAAAAACCAATTTCTTACACAATTTATTCGAACCAACATTCGTCATTGTAGTCCATTTTGTTTAAACGCTTACACAATAAGTAGGTAAAACCAGCTAAAACTAATGCAAGTGAAGTACTTAAAATCAAATTCTAGCTAAAACTGAAACCTCAGTCACTAATATAATTGCACCAAGTCATAACAGAGAAATGCTTAGTAAGTAACTTATACTACACTTCTTAATAAAGTATGATTCGTAAATAAAAAATATATCTTGATTTCATTATATATTAATTTTGATTTCTCAAATAAATATTCAACAACTTTCATTCCCAGAAACTGACACACGGCCGCGTACTTGGTTTTAATACTTAAAACTAAATAAAATCATTCATAGCATTCTCACTAAATAAACATAATTATTATGTTTAACCTAGGGCTAACTGCAAGGGGTTGTACGGCTTCATGAGCTCGCACTAATCGACCATCCGGAAACACGAACTAACTACGCGAGGAATTATTTTGTTGAAACTAAATAATCGTAAAAAATACATTCTGTGTAAAATAATAGTAAAATAGTTATCTGAAAGGAAAGAAGGAATTGTAAAGCAATAAAAATATAGGTAGAATCTGTGCTAGGCTAGAATTCATTGAGAGTGCCGTTGACTACGAAGCTCTTGACTTCTGTGGTGTTGCGGGAGTCGTAGTCGGAGATCTCCTCGATGACGAGGTCGTCGGTCTTGACGGGCACCCCCGGCATGAGCTCCAGCAGCTCGCCCAGCTTGCGGCCCGTGGACAGCAGCGTGTTGGTGAGGAAGCCTTTGTCGTTCATCATGTCCGAGTCATCCTCCGTCTTGAACTTCGTGTCTATTTTGTAGAAGTTCTCGTAGTTCTCCTCCTTGACGATGGGCGGCATGTACTCGCGAGCGTCGTAGTCCAGTTCGTGTTTTTTCATGCGTTTCTTGAGGTTGGGGGGCCAGTCCTCATCGATGGGAAGGTCGATGTATCCGTTGGCCAGCACCTTGTGCGTCTCCACATTCTTTACCACCTGGTAGTCGTGGTCGGAGTGTGGGCGGTTGAAGGTGATGAGCTCATCCATATTGAACTCCCCATCATCGATGACTGTCTCGTCGAGCGCGATTTCTGTTCAACAAAAAGAAATGGTTAGTCACGTTCTATTTGCACACTACAATACACATAGCATTTTTGTTATGTAAAGATTAAAAATCTACGTGTTGAAACTAAAACAACTATAGATAAAACTGGTCATCTAGGAAACAAAATTAGTGTTTATAGTTAAAATCTATACTTTGTCGACATTACGTAACAAAAAAGTCTCTTCGAAATAGCCGAATTCGCTACAGTTAATTCGATAAAAAACAAATTGAATACTTTTTATGTATTAAATGCATTAAAAAGTTTCAATGGACTAAGTAGTGCAAGCGATTATGCATGGAGATCGAAATGTTGCAACGTGAAAGTTGATTCGCGAATCCGACCATAACGAACATCGAAAATTGTGTAATGCAGAATCAAAAGAGGTGTTACGTAACTGTCAATCTTGAAATAATTCTATAACATCCGTACATCTTACTTCAGTCTCGATCGAAATGAATTTTATTGTTACTTCGTGCATTTTAGAAAGTCTAAAATATTATTGATTGACGTTTGCCGTTCGCTATCCTTTCCATTAGATTTGAATGTTTATCCATTTAAGTTTAATTGTTTTTTTTTACAGGTATCGCTTAACTTAAAACGAACGACAGCTACAATTTAAGCCTACCTTTTTACATACAAAAATTACCAATGTAAATTAGTCAGTATTTTTTGTACATAATGTCTAAACACACAAAAAAGTAGGAAATATGTTGTTATTGGCTTTTATCCTACTAATATTATAAATGCGAAAGTTTGTATGTATGGATGTATGGATGTTTGTTACTCTTTCACGCAAATACTACTGAACCAATTACGATGAAATTTGGTATGTAGGTAGCTGAAGACCCAGAATAACACATAGGCTACTTTTTATCCCGATATTCCCACGGAAACGGGATCTACGCGGGTGAAACCGCGGGGCGCTATTAGTATTGGCATAATTTCACCTACTACGTGTTGCCACCATAAACCGCTTTACTGAAGGACGAAAGGTTATTGTATGTCCTTCTACGGCTTCCCGTAACAACGCACAGTTATGTTTAACCAAACTATGTTACACAAATTCTACTGATAATTGGATTAAAGATACGATATCGTATTCTCTGTTACATAACGAAGTTTTTTTGTTTAGTTTATGTAAATTTATCAATGACATTGAAGTAAAGATGGTCAAGTTCATCGCTAAGTTAATTATAATTTCGTATAACTTAATATTCTGTATCTGCAAATATTACGAGTTCATCAAAAATTTATAAGACCGTTATTAATTGATCGATGGGCGTTACTATCATTGTGTATCGACGTTCGGCGGTTAATATCTATCGCAAACTTACGTGTCTGTTGAATTAAAGCCAAGCCAGTAAAGTACTTTTTATGCTACGGCTAAAGTAACGAAACATACAATGGTACAACCCATCTGATGATATACAGCTACCGTAGACTACGCACTGGCTAACATCGAGGGGGTATTACACGCATGATGTAAGTATGCCTTTAAAAACAATACCTATAATATAGTTGTTGCCCGAAATAGCAATGAAAAATATGTAGACTGTAGCCGATTCTCAGACCTGCTGAATGCGTAAACAAAATTTCAAGAGAATCGGTCCAGACGGGTCAGAGGAGTAACTAGCGGTAACTGACATTGTGACACGGGAATTTTACATATAAGATTAGTATACGTACTGTTGGCGGCAGACAGAAGCGCGCGGGTTACAGCGGGCGAGTTGGCGGGTGTGTCGTGCGCTCGCGGTCTTAGTTCCTCGCGCATGGACGGCAAAGCCACCAGGGCTACTGACAACAGTAGCACTAGCAGGCATGTGGCCGGCTGTGCTGACTTACTGCCCGAACCACCGGTCACACCGGTTAGAACGTTCTGGAAATAAGAATAAGTATTAGTATACGATATAAATGTAAAGAGTTTGACAGTGACATGCTGTGCCGACCCCAAATAATAATTGGGATGAGGGTAGGAGAATGATGATAAAAGTGAAAAGTTTTCAATAATTTATATTGATTTTAAAACGTTTAATTAATTTCTTTCTAATGTATCTGAATATTCAGTCATTTAGCCTAAATGTGAAAGCCTAAGTGTGAACTAATTTGTTAGCATATTATTATTTTATGGTCTACACTGTAAGTCTTATTTTTTAAAGACAAGATTGTATCAATTTCATATGAATGTAGCAAGTATTTTCGTAAAGAAGCAAATAGTTCGTCATGTTTAGATACCTATAAGTCTGAATACAATTAACATTCTTCTTTTATTAAATTAAATTAAATTAAATATTCTTTATTTCAGGCATTTGAAACCCATAAGATAGAATTACACAAACATACACACTTAAAATTTAAAATAATAAAAAAAAAAAAAAAAAAAAAAAAAAAAAAAAAAAAAAAAAACTTAACCTAAATTAATGAGTACTATAAATTCAAGTCTTTTATTTCTCTCTTTAGATGGACGATATGGAATACAGAGGACACAATTGTGTTGTTACTCAGGGCTACTCTGCTGTGGAATGAGGCCCTGAGTTTCTGTAGAAGTGTGGCAAAACCTGTAACCCTGCTCTCGGCGAACATGTCAGTGGCACTACACCGCCAGGGCAAGTTCATCATTACCCGGAATGCATTATTATATTGTACACGAAGAGTGTTATACGCACTCCTCGTGTACCGGTACCAAAGTTGGCTGGTGTAGAGCGACTGACAGTACGCCTTGAACAGCGTCACCTTCACTTGTTTAGAGCAGTGGTAGAAGCGTCTGGCTAGCATGTTACTTCTACATGCTATACTGCGCCTCTGTCGTTCCATATCGTCATCGTCCGATATATTTTCTGTAACAATGTGTCCCAGATATTTAAATTTCGTTACAATATTTAACAGAGTTCCACATAAACTTATCGGCAATACGACATCAGGGCCTTTTTTATATTTAAATATCATAACTTCCGTTTTCTTTACATTGTATGTTAGGTGATGTCGAGTTGCATACTTCTCACATATATTTATTAACTGCCTAATGCCGTTGACCGACGGACTAAGCAGCGGACATTATTATAATTATACAGACATAAATCATACCTCTCTGTACTTTATTGTATATAATAGACTACAGATGTCTAGTTATCATTAGTTACAATCAGTTGCGATACTAGTAATTAGTAACAATTAACTGTTAACTCTCAATCAATAGTCAATGAATATATTTGACCCAAATAATTAAAACAGAGTTTGTATTGATTAATAATTTATGAATCAGTGTCAACAAGAAGTTGTACTGTAAATGCTTTTGAGTTTGATACAATCACTAAACTATAACAGGAAAATATATAAAATATATCTGATTTATCGCGTTGATGATAATTTACTAAACACGAATAGTCATGAATAGTGTAATGTTAATACCCTTTTTAATATGAGGTGTTTGCTTTGTCGGATTACTAGTCAAATACGGTTTACACAAAATCACCTTTGTCAATAAACACCGCTGGTGTAAAGAAGGTACCGCTGATTTAAATTACTATTTTGTGTAAAGATAACGTATCAAAGTAACATTGATAAGGTGTATAAAAAAACAAGCGACAAATTAAAGATCATCCTCATTCTAAGCAATACCTAAGTTTTAATAAGTGACGTATAAGCGCCGTAGTAGTCAGTACATAACAAGATAATGTTGTCACACTTCTGGGGAACTACACGCAAAGGAAAACCCTTCACGTAATATTGACGTATTACGTCTATAAATAGAATTAATAAATACTCATTTAGACGAAGCGAGAGATATAATACGAGGTGTGATGTTACATTGCTGGTTATGATTTATCAGTTTTTATACTAGAGTTGCGCGGACTCGCAATGATAATAATAAAATTCCACGACTTTCACACAACGCCATCTAGTCTCAAACTAAACAGAACTTGTATTATGAGTACTAGACAACTGATAAACATTCTTATATACTTTTAAATTCATACATATTACAGATAAATTACACCCAGACACAGAAAAAATTATCGTGCTCATCACACAAACATTTGTCCTGGATGGGAATCGAACCCACGACCTCCGGTATAGCAGTCAGGGCCACTAACTACTAGACCAAGAGGCCTGGCAACTTGCACAATACAGCTAATACCGTCTAATAAGGTTTTAATTATTATTAGAAAAGTATTTACCTGTAACCTCTTCAGCTGAGCGCTCAGTGACTGATTCTGTGATTGTAGAATCTTTATCCTTCGAATCAAGGTCTGATTTTCCGCCGTGCATTGTTTGACTCTGAAACAATAATTCAATGTTGTTATTTCCTTGAAACACGACTAATTAATTCAAGTAAATGACGTATTGTTTTGTAATTGTATAAATAGTATCGGTTATTATATTTCTGAGGTTGAATTTTGTATTATTAAAGGTATATTATACTGAAGAATCCTTACTTAACAACAAGTGGATAGATGTTACTCTATGTTTATTACAATTTTATGGGAACGTGACATAGATATAATATGGCAACAACTAAGCGTACTTAATCATGAGCTTGTAACCGATATTAAAACAAAAAAAGTATGTAACTAGGTACATTGCAACATGTATTTTAAAACCAAAAAACAATTTACATAATACTGGCATTTACAATAGCTTCCGTGTAATAAATAAACTGTATTGTTAAACGTTTTTCGCAAAGTTCCGTTATTGCAATATTGCTTCGGATAGACTTAACTGAAATAGCATTTATCGGTATTTTTGAGCACATAATTGGCACAGCCCGCATTGACTGCACTTAAAACCTTGATTTTAAAACAGTTTGTTGACCTATGCAGAAAATATCGTGATAAAAGTGCCTGCATGTTACTACTATTACTTTAGAAACACCGTAGTTTAGTGACTAATAAAACACACATACTTTTATACGAAAGAAGTTTATAACTTTACAAGACTGCCATTGGTTGTTAAGGACATAAGAATAATTTTATTTGCACAGCTGTTACTATATTAGGTTATGTAGAGCCATAAAATATATTATTACACTACATTATATTCCATACAAATATGTATAGAATAACGCTTAACTTGTGTGTCATTCCTATATACACATAATGTACAATTGTACATTGATAACACACGAACATAAAAATAATTAAAAGTACAAGCAGTAATTCAATTTATCTGTCCGGTGTAGAATGGTAAAACCCAATTAGTTATATAAGAAAATAATTTCCGAATTCGATACGGGACTTGTATTTTTTAGATAAAGACATAGGTGATATCCGGCGATAATGTTTATACTTAACGGATCCTTGTATTATAGTGACTAAGATAAATGATAAAACAATTATATCACTAATATTAGACGTAGTTTTAAATCACGTGCCAAAAATTACACGTTTTGTTTAATTTCAACTGATAAGACATGGTTTGTTAAGGAAAATGTATTTATAACTCGACAAAAACCATGCTTTAAAGTTGGCAGCCTTGTATCGTGGGCACCATTGAGACAGGTCTGCAAATAGCCGTCGGTTTCAACATTTTTAACAATCCTTAATGACATTAATCAGGTTTACTTTTTAGTTAACGACTGTCTTCCGTTGACAAGGTTGTTTTTTGTCGAGCTGTGTTAAATATATCGCTCGTGTACTGAGTTTTAAACAGAAGCTGGTGTTTCTTGCTCTTACTGCAATAGGCTATAGGCTTTTTGAAATATAAAATGAGTGCTTCAGCACAATTGCATCACTATCCTACAGGTTTACACGAATCTGTAGGTTATAAACCACACTGCGAGAACTGGTACGAGGTTGCGCAGGACAGACGAAAGTGGACGGATTTGGGGGAGGAAAGAAAAATGTAGCATAAAAATATTAAGAACATGTGTATAGACCTGAATTTTCTTTCCCAGTATTTGAACCTGTTCATCATTAAGTTAAATTATTAACTATAGTTTGATTATAATATTTACCTGTCCTCAAGCCCGTCAACATACTCCTTCTTCCTTTTCCTGCTGTCTTGTGCGGAGATCTTGTTCCTGATCTTGCGGCGGATCCTCTTCAGCTCTCTCTCCTCGTGTTTGGTGAGGGGATAGCTGGTCGGGAGCGCGATGCCTTCCTTGGCCAACAACCGTCTTTCCTCAGCTGTTAGTACGAGGCGAGGGTAGCCGTTCTTGCCATCGGGAACGGTTTCCTTGTGGTCATCCTCGTCATCGCTTCGCTCGCTGCCTGAGTCATCTACGGATAAAGTTAGTTATATATTATTTTATAACGGTATAATGCTAGTATATTGTAACAGACACATATTTGTTGTTTACCCTATATGGTAGTGTAAGATACTACGTATTATGGATTTACCTTAACCATTAAACCATTGTCCATAAACACGTAATTTCTATGAAAAATAAAATGTGTAATTTTTTAAATTAAATTACGTAAGTAGTGTGTATCTGTATGTCAAATTAAATTTAGAGAGTCAATATGACTGTATGTATTATAACAATGAAAGCTACTACGAAACATGATTCATCAGTATGGGCTAATATCAAACTGACATTTCAAAGAATTATAATTATCATTAAATCGATCTATAAATATCAAAGTAACTTTCATTTGAGAGTAACATTTAGCATACGAGTTATATCTGTGCGACATTAAAGAAAGTCAATATCGGAACGGGTCTGGCGGACTGGTTTGTTATGTCACTTTGTCCTGGCAATTGCTACCAATCAACCAGAACGAGGCGGCCGAATATTGCACTGGATATTATGTATGTGTATCACTAAGCGATTGAACGAGCGTGCGTGTCTTTTCTACGGGAGAACAAGCCTTTAGAATTTAGAAGCATTTCTGTTAGTAGCATGCATGGTTTCCATATTTTAGGAGAATCTACGAGTGCCGTGGAATAACGGGTTTAAACTTGCAATCAATTCGCAGTACTTATCAGAATAGAACGGTACAAGGTATTTAGGTACGTTCCTAAGCCGACATTATGTCATGAATATTGTAATAAGCTGCCCGCGACATGCAAGTTTGGACTACGTGACTTTGGACGACAACATTGCGAATGTGCTGTGTGCTGCTTTCGTTGTGAATGTCACCGATTAAATCCAAGCGTGGCAGACTACTTCTTTTCCATAAATGTACCCCATTTTATGTAACACATTACATTAGGTCAACTTTTATAATGTGTACATGTAATGGGGTATTCAAATCAAAGCCAAAAGCAGAGAGGCTCGATAATTGTCAGTAAATACAGTTTAAGTTAGTAAAATAACTGTGCTTACCACAATTATTTCCGCTGTGGTCATAATCATAATCACTCCGGGATTCCACCTTGATGTCTTGCAGTTTACTCTGGTGCAGGAGGTTGGCGGCGGCCAGCTTGATGTTAGACGCATTCTTAAGATCCGCAGCATTAATGATCTTGATGGATTTCAGGTCCTTCATGTCTTTGATAGTAACGGGGAGGAGGATGGACCGAGGGTTGCCGGCCATGGGGGCCACGCGGATCACGCGTCTCTGAGGCGCCACGCTCTCCACTGGTTTCGAGTAAACTTTAGTCTGCGGGTTCAGCACTTGTATGTTGGCGACTTTGACGGGTTTCTGCGGCTGAGCCTTCACTACAAGCTGTGGTTTCTGGGGAGTGCTGGTGCTCGCTGGAATTCTGATTGTAGGCTTCTGGACTTTAGGCTGGACGGCGACTTGCGGGGTATTTGAAAGACGCCGTTTTCTGTTGCCCTTGCCTATGACGAAAATACCCTATTTTAATATACGCCTGAATAAACATAGGCACCTACCTAGGTACATTTTAAAGCCATGATTAATAGATGTGATTCAATAAACGAGACATGCGCAATATCATCATTGTTTGATCAACTGCGTAGAAGTCGTACCATGCAATACCTACTCAATAAAATTTTAATGGAATACTCCGTCCGTACTAAATGTCTATACAATTATCAAAAAATATAATTTGAAATTATTTATACAAGTGTCGTATTGAAAACGGATCTGAAGGTCACAGTTGAAATTTGATAAACGAGAACATGATAAAATTCGTTGTAATAAATTGTATGGAATTAATGTAATGCAATGAGGTCTCCGATAAGGATGTATGCCTAGTATTTGTGAGATATGCTTGTTTTTCGTTGGCGACAATCTTTGCAATCATCGGTAGGTGTAATTAGTGGGTATTTACAATGAGCCGTACTTTAATCGATGCGCATGCATAAATAAATGACATTTTCTTTATTTCTTTTAAGTACAGTTGCAATTCATTGACAGACAAGTTTGCGTAGATACAGATACAATTTTTGTAGATGTTTTTTTATTATTGTAGGGACAAGGATAATAAGTATTAAACGAAATAATATTTTTTAAATAAGGTCGTGTGAGAGTTTTACTTAAACACAATAATTCAAGAGATATTTTGTAACATAATAATTGTTTCTATTTTTCAGTTTATAAATTTTGCAGACTTCAAGTAAGTTGGATTTATTTGCGAACGTTGCACATTTAATTAGTCATTTTATTGTTAGCAACAGCGTATATAACCTACATAAACGTCACAAACATTAATTACATTTGCTATGTTAGGTTTTGGACTTTTGCACTGCATTAAAAACTTTTTATTGCATTTTACAAACATGCAAATCACGTTTTTGGGTATGTATTCTCTACACGCTATAGCGTCCAGTGTGGTAAGTATTTTGGCTAACCAGTCATATTAGAGCATTTTAGAAACGGAGGGTACCTAACATACCTAAGTATTCGAATTAAACTGAGTTATTGGACCTAGAGGCCTACAATAACTTCCTCAAACAGAGTTGTGAAAGGGAGATGCCGCTCTACCTCTACCGTTTGGCTTCCTCTACTCCTTTCCTTTTAAAAGGTGCTGGTCGGGGCACAGTTGATTGTACATCAAAGTATTTGTGGACATCACAACAACAGACAAACAATTGAACACAAGTGAGCACTCACCAGGGCTTTGGAATGTATTTTTGTTGATAAAGCCGGGAACAACATTCTTCTCAAAGTTCAGCATATCAAAGGTATCGTCCACGACTTCGGTGGAGCTGTTGGACACATCGCTGGAGTCTTGGATGATGACGTCTTGCACGTTGCCGGGGCTGGTGGGCTCCAGGCCGACGGGGGAGGCGCCGGTATCCTCATCGCAGGAATTCTGGATCAGGAACGGGGAGAGTTGCTGCTCGAAATCGCTGTAACAACATGATTACGTTAAAATTTTGGACTATTTAAAACTTACACACACTATAGCGGACATAGCTTTGTTTCGGGAAAAAAGCTTCCAGATCGGGTATTCCTATAAGACTACAATGTCAGGTTCTGCATAAGGAAAACTGAATCGGAATAGTTTTAAAAGAGCCGGTAACACGCGTCCGTTACCTCTGGTTGTGTTACAAGAGTTTATAGGGTAATGCTTGCTAATCACGAAATGGAACGTGTCCCTATATGCGAAAATCGTGTAGAAACAAAAATTTCGTTCTGTTTAAGTATGTGCCTAAAATGCCCAGGAGAAAATCATGTTTACTAATTCCAATGTTACCATGCCGGCCCAAGCGTTCCGGTGAATGCGTGAATAAATAGTTTACATTAAGATAAGCGAAAGAAAGCCTAATTTAACCTTGAATTTTCAATAAAGTCGGCGTACCTAATCAAACATGTACTTACTATTATTACTTTGTTAGTATATTCAAAGCATTTACTACTAACTACGATAACTAATCTTGAAACCCATGCCGGTTTATGGAATATTATTTTTATACGTTTCGTGCTTGTAATATGGGTCCATTATATTGATGACAGAATAATGAAATACAAATTTAGATATTAAATTGAATGGCAAGGTCACAATTCCTAGATATAATAATATCTTAATAAAAGAACTTTTGACATTTTGGCTGTGGCTTACTTTAGAACTATTCTGGCTTTTGAGGTGTGATATGTATATTTAGTCCAGTCATTCTACCCGCAATCACGGAAATTCTAGAAATTTCTTACAAGAACTAATCATTCAGCATAAAATGTAAATGTACAATCGTACGCCACCTATCAAAACAGGTAAGCCCGCTACTTATTACCATGTTTTCATTGTTATCATAATCCTAATCATTACTCGGTATCAGTGGACGGAAACAATATCTGGTAGTCGTGTATATTTGCGATAGGTATCAAGGCCATTACATTCGTCCTTAAGAAATGAATGAACATTTTATGATTATTGAACGGTGAGCACTTGACATACATTTTAGGATCGATCGCTTGTTTTATTATTTAAAGTTTTCATAGCTTATGCAAATACGGTAAAGGCCGAACCTGAATCATTCAAATTCCATTCAATAAAGTGTGTATGTATGTAGCAAATACAGTACCCACGAAATATTTTTCTAGAATTTCTTTTTTTTTTGTACAGATGTCAGGTGTTATAATTCTTGAGTCTTGAGACTAAAACGTGGCCAAGTTAACGAGGGCATCATTAGCGTGGTCACTTAAGGTTCATGCAATGTGCAAGTACACGAGCAATTAGACACACTAGTTAGAGCCATAGGTAAGAAGGAACATCCCCATTCATTCTTTAGATGTTACTAATTGTATTTACCTAATAATTTATTCTAGGTCCCAATTAAAGAAATCATACAGAAAAATCATTTGGAATTTTAGAATTATGATAAGAAAAACCCAAACATTTTCGTTACCAAGCACAACTTACGAAAACATAGTACTTATCTGTGAATATGTAATGTGTATAATTTTGAGATATCGATAGTCATGTACACCACGAGTGCTTATGACTAATATTAGCCAAATAATACTAGCCATACTAGGTAGTATCTAGTACGCGTACGTATGAAGTAACTGTTTTAAATACAGCATGCATTTATGTTAATCCTTAAGGAACAGAATAAAATAAAATAATAAAAGTATGATAATATATCACTAGAATGACAAGGCCAAAGTTTGGATACAGTATCTAATATTTACAACGTTTATTAGTTAATCTGTTTATCGGGTCGTGGAAAGATAAATACTACTTGTTTTTGTGGCAGACGGATAGTTAATTACCTACACACAATGCGATAATCATTCTCCCCTGTTATTTATTTGGGGTCGGATTAATGTGTTTTTCTTTCGCTTATTTTTACTGCTTGTCATCTAAGCGTTTCCTTTCTGTTGGCAAGGTAGACTGAATATGAATGACACTATGATCTTTAGCACCTACTTATATGATTTCCTAATATTCAACAATTCAAAAATTGGTTCGAAAGTTGACTTATGCTACATAACAAATTAAAGAGACAAGTCCTTTACACGCGTCTCAGCTACGAATCTATCGACAGGAATTCTATTCCAGACTGAAAAATTCATCAAATTAAACTAATTACTAATACAAGTTTCTGTAAAACCATTCGATTAGTATACAAAGCCACAAGTTGTAACTGCCAGAAGCGAATCACTAACAAGCCATGAGTCAGGCCGAAATACGAGAATGAGGAAAATGTGAATGAACTAAGCTTAGTACCCGATCAAGTGGTAACTTAATCAATGATTCACCACAACACTGCGCCAAATCCATACGAAATCAGATAGATGACAAATTGATGAAGACTCCGGAATTTCGACACAAAACCTAAGAGAAAATAATCTTCATAATCTATAGACTTTTACTCTACCATACCGTGAATAATGATGAAATATGTGCGTGATTCAATACATTTTTTTGCTTATCAGAAATTACGCACGGCATTGAGTTTTTAATAAGCATTTACAATCAAATATATAGGTAGTTGTGAACCGGCTTTTTATGGATTCTAGTAAAAAATATATTCACCGTTCACTGTTGTACAAAAACTCGATACTCTGATATCGGAGCCTTTCTCAAATTTTGACAGACTTGCCCGAGTGAAAGGCATTGCAAGATCATATTTTCAGACCGGCTCGATCTAGTTCTTTCCAGAATGTTGTAATCAACAATGCGATTCAAGCATTTTATATTTATAATTTTAATGTGCGTACTTGCATAGTGATAATTCGATGCATCGACTGCAGCTTGGTATCTAGGTTATCAAAAGTGTTGCGTAGATAGCTATTACTTTCGATTAATATAGTCAGCATATCATTTGGAATTTAATAAAAACGAAAATATAATACGCAATAGCAAAGTTTGATTTCTTCTTCGGTAACCAAAAAATCAAGCATTTCTGCTCTTCAACATGTGAAACACCGGAGGTTTTCATAAACATTCCAGACTTCCCGGCCTTTAAAAACACCAAGACAGACTCACAGACTGTATATGGATTTTGCGGAAACGAGATAAACGGTCCATAATACATCCATAACACGAGAGCAAGTAGACAAGTAGCATATTGGTTAGCCCTGAATAAAGGATAACAACCCAAGAAAGGTCACCTAAAGGGCGTTGCAACTTTCTCGGCACACCATCTTGAGACAGAACAAACAATACGTTTTATCTTTATGATATCATTTTGTTCACTACCATGTCAACTATAGTATGCTATTATCAGAATTATATATTTATGCTTTATTATATCAATGTGTAGACAAGACACGGGATGTCTAGTATTAAGTCTCACCCTAGTCCTTTTTGTGGAAGTTGGTTCAAATGTTCAAATTTTCCCTTGACAATGATTCTTTGCCATTCATATTGTGTCTTACAATTTTTATCGGAGTTTGAAATTTCAAAAGGCATTCTTTTAAAATAATGTATTGGTAATGTAAAATTTATTCTGGACCAAAACGTATTAAGTAGATACTGTTATACACATTACAGTAACATTCTCTATCAACGTTTTTAACGTCGCAAAAAAATCAAGTTTTAATACGCACTTGTGCTCTCTACAATAATAATAACGGTACAAATCTTTGGTTAGTTGTAAAAGTCCAATGTGAGAAGTCATGAATCATCGTCAGATCAGAGGTTCTACCAAACCGCTTATAGTATTAATATTATGGGTGTGTAAGAGAGATGCTGCTATACGTCGTGTAGTTCGCCATTTCGCGTTCGCTTATTTAAGCGTTATTGGTAGAACTGCAGATTGGTTATTGTTGAATTATTAATAGACGGTGGAATTTATGACGGGTTGCGGATCTGTCCTTACGTAGTTCATTTTGTTCTGTGTGGCTGTTCATTTTGCTTAAAACAGCGGCATTTCGCGTATCAATTCAGACGATCAGTTATATGAAATAACTTGTTACCATGAAAATGGTTACGGATGCGGAAGTTAGTTATTAGCTCTATGTAAATGCATGTATTTAGATCTCATGTTGTAAATTGAAATACGAGTTTGCCTGTTTCTTTTTACGCCTAGTTTATACACTAAACCAACTTTGACCGTATGAAAAGCTAGATTATCAGCAAGTTACAAAAGCTAGGGATAAAATGGGGAATATGCCCAGATTAAATCAAATAGGAATAGAATTAAAAGACAATGTACAAGTCGTGTGAAATAAAGGAATAATATCTGATAGAATTATTGCGTAGTATTACGAAGCAAACAATTCAAGAGAAAGATCTTGAGAGATTGCACTCACGACCTAGCCCTGTTTACTTATTCTACCCGATAAGCGTGCCAAAAGACATACTTTTGTTTGTCACAACGTTAACGTCAGACAGACATGATTAAACTTGAATTTCATACATGCGAAATCACCTTGACCGTACATGCTGAATATTTTGTTTTTATCTGGGAAATATTTAGGTACCTACCTACCAGGGTACCTTCTCTTTATATAGAGGTAAATGAAAATAGAACTTAATACACATCTTTAAGGCTATTTTTGTAGTTACGTTAAAATAATGACTCAAAAATTCTCTAGCGATAAATTATGCGTAAATAGCTTATCAGTAAGCGACAGGTCGATTGACATAGCGATTGAACTGATACTTGACTTGTGCGCAATAATTGTTTCTATTCGGGGCATTTAATCAGTGATATTTCATATCTGTAGAATGTATAAAATGCATAATATATCTATAAACTATAAGCAACGTGTTTCGTTTAATTTTGTGCGATAATTTCATACTAAAGTCTCTTAATAAATAAAACGACTCATACACTTTATAAATGCATTGTTTCATATAATATTTACGAGTGTTGTTTAACCTAGATACGTCCTTCGTAAGTCCTGTAAAACAAGGTGTTTGTATTGCGTGCCTTTCAAATGTACCACGGGTCATTATATAAGTTATTGATACGTTTTATTTACGTAGATGGTACACGTGTTGACCTCAAAGCTATATAGTTCAACCTTTTTACTTTGTTTTCTATGAAATTATCGGGTCAATTGATACTGTATCAGTATGATATGTTTTACACGTTTAAGATACATTAAGAAAGGTGTATCTGTGACTATAGTCAACCGGACATGTCATTTAGATATTTATCTAATAGAGCATGTTTCAAAGTATTAAGATTTATTGCTTTGATCTTAGATACCTACTGGTGACCACGACATTGTAAACATTCAGGTACACGTGTAACGTATTAGGTAGGCCGCATCTTTACAAAATATTTCCAAAGAAGGTGGTCAAAAGAAATTATATTAAAACGGAAACTTAAACCATACTTAAATAGACAGTTGATGCAAGAAAAGACAACAGTTATTAATTTGAAAAGCAAAGACGGTGTGTGTGTACAAAAAACGGGAAAATAAAGCGAATCACAAATATTTGGAATGGTTAGCATGTCATAGAAGGCATGACACATTTCCGCTAAGGTATGCCGCTACCCACGCTATGTAGAAATGAATTCTGGGTGTGGCAGGCATGAAAGTAGAATGTACGTTTTGACAATTAATAGATATACATATAAACGATGAGTAAGTTCATAATAGAACTAGTTTTTCCTATGCTGCAATATTATTGTCTCGTAGCGTATTTTTAAGACATCTTGCATATCTTCTGGATCAGATTTTTTTCTATTTTACGGTCATTGATCCGTTCGTGATGTAAGAATTAAATCCGTGTTTAATAATGAGCAAAGAAGATTTCTTAGGCTTAGTTTTATTAGCATAGGCATTTTTTTTCTATCTAGTAACTTGATAAGTTAGACTACAGACAGTGGTAAAATTCTTTCTCACGTTACGATATTATTTCAAAGGATGCATAAAGACCGTGAAGGATACATTAAAAATGCCACTAACAAAAACCTGATAATAAAAAGAAAAAACTTTAAGTTAAGGGCCCCTTATTCCGAAAGTTTAGGCATTTAACGCACCGAAACGGCTTGCGCCCGCGTTTACCCAGGAGCCGTCGCGATTTGAACTCCGGTGACCTATGGCGGCGGGCGGGCACGCCACAGTATAAATAAATAAATCAGTAGTTCATATATACACCGTGACTTTTAGGTCGTTTTAAAAAAGCAGCCCAGTTCATGTATCCAATGACTAGTAAACGTTTATAATAAAAAAATATGTTTTTTTTAAGATTTGAATGAATAAAAATATTATTCATTATTATGACACAAGGCAGTTTTACGAACACTCTGTAGTGAGCGCGGTCCGAACCTTGTGCCAAAGGGGCCGCGCGTGCGGCGCGGCGGCGTCTTATCACAGGTCATTCACCTTAGCGTAAAACAGCTGTCTTACTATTGCAATCATAATGTTCGCAGTAAGTATGTAGCATGTATCTTCAACAGTTTGATACGTAAACATTTTTAACAGGATGTTTCATATTTCCAATGTATTATTTATTTTTTTCATGCATATTATTTTAATTAATGATAAAAAAATTATATTCGCGCCTAGAGGTATTTTATGACGGATGCATTGTGTGGACGACTTTTTTAAAACGACCTAAAAATCACGGTGTATATTGTGCTAGTAATAAGTAGTAGTTTGCAACAAAAACATAATAATATACTTAGCTTGATGTGCTATCCACTAAACTATTGATTGTCAACACTAATATGTTATGAATGTGTGACTAAGGAAAGCGATGATCATTCTATAGAATTTAAAGAATGGTTGTAGAAGATTTGGTGAGTACTATACAGCGTGGCGCTACCACCCCGACATTAATTTAACACGGTTAGGACTAGTAACCATGAATCATTTGAATCATGATACGTTTTGATATTACGTAAACTGAAAGACTTTTTTTTTCAAACAAACTAAATAATAAACATCTATCTCAAATTGTGGTGAGTTGTGATCGATAGCCATGTTCAATTTCTTTCAAATCTTATACGTAATAAAATAATGTTATAATAAAATCAAAACACAATATTAGTAAATACATCTCCTTGAATTTGACCAGGATGGAAATCTGCACCTTATAAAGGTGAATATTCCCATTATAGATTTTAAATTGACTACACTGACAGTGACATACTGACTTCTCGTTGCTCTGTGTATAGAAGTAATCATATTGTGACGTATTTATAGAATAAATACTTACGCAATACACTTTCGGATTATCTTCACTTCAGACACCCTTCTTTTCTTAATTTTGTTTTTTTTATTTACCATTTCAATCACTTACGTAAATTTGTGGTCGCGAGCAAAAGTTGCATAGGTCCTACCTCGATGGCGTCCGGCCGGACACTGGCACCGAGCGCGCGGTGCGCGCGAGCACTTTTACACGTATTAATTTTATTAAAAAAAAAATAAGCGCCATATTAAAATTGTATCCAATAATATCCCTGGCAAATCCGATTAGTAAATGAAATGTTAAATTTATATAAAATTACGTTCAGTCCAAGTCTTATAAAACTAAAAATACTTCTAAAATCGACCTTACTTCTGAATTTTTTTTTATCGAGCAAAATGTTAAATAATTCGTTTCTATCCAAAAAAGTCACTAGATAAAGCATGTATCTGTACTATATATTTTTTTAAGAATTTAAATATGGTGATTTCTCTGAAAAAAACTCGATCTAGAAACGTAAATTTCGAATAAGGGGCCCTTAAAGGCATCCCGTCATCACATAACATCGTACATTGCCAGCATTTGAAAAAAGAATTCTAATCACGTGCGTTGTGACTTACAGCACTGATTAGAATACTAAACACAATGTCGCTAACATTTTACGCTTGACCAAAATAAATTGGTCACACGCGTACCAATTGCATCAACATAAAGAGTCATTGGCTTCTTAACGGGCCTATGATTGGAGGCAATAGATAAAATATATTGTCGTTTCTGCTTTATGAATAGCTGTGAGTGCTGTGTCTATGCCAATACAGTCAGGCGTCTGTTGTCAGTTGCAGTGCAATTATTTTTGTATTACTCTTAAACTAGTTTGAGGTTACGACTGAGAGCTTCATTTTAGTTTGATATAATGGTGGTCTTGTTCAAAAGTATCAGATGTTTTATTACAGCCTAAACAATGACTTTTAGAGAAGATACGATCACAAAACTGGAGACTAACTGTAGCAAAAGAAACTTGACAGAAGTGTATGTCGATTATGGACAAGAATTATAGACTTAACATATGAAAGTGTTGGCATTTTGCACCAACAACTTGTAAAATCAATTTGAATAACATGCATTTCTAGTTGGCGTGCAAAATACATAATTTTCCTTATTTTTACATCATGCTGCTATATTCAAAAACCTAATACTGTGAACATGTTTACGCAACTAAAACTTGACTCACAGGTATTCAAAATCATGTCCATTAACCCGAGAATAGGCCCGACTCGTTTGACCGCTTCACAGTTTGATAATAGCCATTTGTGCCGAGCGAAAATGACCTTTATTACACCGTAATAAAGTTCCTTGACATTGACTTAGCTAGTAGGGTTTAAGGATATACGTATCTCCACAGATTTATTAAATTAATAACCTTAAAATCTCATAACTTGTTCCTCCCATTATACAAGAATTGAGTGATCAAGCAATCCAGTCGAAATGTAAATGTAGGTGAGCGCATTACACTAATTAAAATTAAACGAGTCCATTTACTAATGACGTAAAATTTCTACTAACTAGGACTACTGTTAAAAACAAAAGTGCACCCTTACATCATTAATTTAAAGTTGCAATTACGTTGTACAATTAGTAAAGGAAGTTTATGTTCAACGCACGTTATCTACGGGTCTGGGGTAATGTGTACGAACTGACCGAAGTGCAATAGTAAACGACCACGTCTATAATATTGCACTGCGCTGAAAAATGACTAAGACAGAAGCGAATGTTAAACTCATTATATCATTATAGGTAAACGACGAGACCGCAAGGTTGATTTAATGTTGTTTAATGTCTACGGATAGCAGTTGAAGAGTCGTTTAGTCTGTCTTTTCTTTGACTCGTTGAAGGAGGTCGTGTTTCATCATCTCTTGCGTATCTGATAAGGGAAAGAGGTTTGATTTGTGACTCAGCATAGTATCATTTGATAGATACAGTCATAGAACTAAATATGCGTGGCCTGTACTATTTCGAAATAAATTCTAGTAGCATAAGTTGTAATAACATAAAAACTCCATGGTATTTGAACTTCATGAAAGGTAGGGAAAATATATTGACACTAAACATTATGGTCATTAGTCAAGTGTGAAAAAAAGATGGTATGCCAAAACAGTTTGGTTAGGATGTAATAACGACCTCTGCGATGGTCAATGATCTCCATTGCTTGTTAAATAGGCGTGGCTAAGACTATTTATCTTACATACAGATTGAAGTGATTACTCATACATTATCATAAAATAGAATATAATCTCAAAAACATTCTCTTAATGTACATTTTTGCAGGTTTTCGCATTAACAACGTTACGTAATGTACTCAACGAAGTCTTAATACTATTCTTATTGCGCACATTTGGCCTAATGAGCTTACATAACGGCATTTATACTTATCAAGCGGTTCAATTAAGTACTGCTATTTATACTCTAACAATTCATACTAAATATTAGAACGATAATCAAATCCTTGATGAGAATCAGTTAATTATTTTGTAGGTGTGGACGAATTGATTACACGCTGATTCATTATGCTGAGTGTTGGTTCGTATGCAATTGTAATGTGCTGAGTGCTGAACACCGGTGCTTGAGACCGCTCGGCGACCCCATTAGCTTAGTAAAAGTAGTTAGCGGGGCTCGTGATTCAATACGAAAGATTGATTGGTCGAATTAAGTACCTAAGAATTCAGAGCTAGAGACCATTCTAAAGAAAAGTGTTCTGAAATGTCATATTGAGCAACGCGTGCATTAACTTCCACAGAAAGCCGTTGGGTTCTGCGTCTGTTGGCTTTCCGGTCATGTCCACTTAGGTATAACCCTAGCGTAATTTAGTGGACTACAATACCTCTCATTAAACTCTCCTCTCTCTTCTTGCAATTGACGTTTTTTTTACAAGAATATTATAACTATTACTTACAATTCAGCCTGGTCGCTAGATAGTCCACTGTCAGAGCATGAGCTGCTGATCGCTTCGGGTTTCGGTACGTTCTCGCACAGACCGAAATCCGGCATGGCCTCCTCCAAGAAGTTCAGGGACCCTTGCTCCAAGGAGAATATATTCTCCAGCAAGTCATCGGACGTCGGCCAGGAGTCCGACTGTAAATAACAACTACTGTTAAAAAAGTCTTGGCACTCAACCTATTCCAAATTCAAACAATAAAAGAAAAAAAATACGAAATTTAGAATGTGTATTGTGTTTTATGGAGGGAAAGGCATTATTTTTTTGCAATTAAAGTCTAAAATTCTGAGAATACAATGTTAATTATAAATTGCGCCTAATTATTAAATTATGTTATTAGTTAGTAATCTCCAAATTAAGGACATTGTAATGTAGGTTGGTCTAATCTTTAATGTAATACATTAGTACCCATTTGATTATCTACCTAGACCTGGAACAGTTATTAATAATATGATAAATACTGATAACATTATTAACAATTGATAAGGAACTATGATTATACACAAATTTTATGTTGCTTAGTAAAAAACTCAAAATTCTTGAGGCATTTTAATTTTAGTTGTTTAACACTGTCACTACCTATCACAATATTAATACCATAGATGTTACATATTTAGAAAACTCTACTACATTGATTTCATACATACATTAACCCCGAATTGTCCCATAATAAGGGAGAACCTAGCTTATCCCAAAACAATTGAAGTTACATTATTGTTAATTACACTTACAATATCTATGACAACATTACCAGTAAGAAAATACAGGTAAAAGTTTATTAACGTTAAGGAAATACAAGAGCCAAGTAATACAAAAACATTGTTGTGCAAAACCTTTAGGATGATGAAATATCTGCAAGAACCGAGAAAAGGTTGTAATAATCAATATGTATATGTGTAATTATATGTCTACAGGATTGGCGTTGTTATCTCTTATATTATTATACTTATATTTTTTTCCTGCATTATTCAGAAAATTTCAAAAAATATAATTATTCCATCCTTACATGCAAAGTGCGTTCAAACCCATTTAATGCATTCAGTAAGAATCTAACTAGATCTTTTTATTCTTATTTCCAATAAGTAATTTGAATATTAAAACCAAAGGGTTAATCATACAAGGAATTCCAAGGTCCAACGAGATAAGTAAACTGTGAGTCAGTAAGTTCGCTTTACATTAACTTTATAACTCTACTTTCATTTTCGAGATTCACTGAAGCCTTCTCAAGTGAAAGGAATAACATTTCACATTCAAGTTTCATGCATTACTTTACTTTATTAAGAGTTAATAGTGTGTGAAAAGCAAGAAAACATTTTCTTATCTTATTTGAGTATTAAGCATTGAGTTTCTATATCAGTGTTATCTTTTTTTATTTAGTTACAAACGCAGGTAGTTGCTGATAAGAAATTTGCTATGATAAACAGGTGTTTTAAATAGACAATGATGTATTTGAAACTAATTGGAATTTTGATAATAACAGAAAATTCTACCTTTAAAAATAAATGATCGATAAATTTAAAAAAAAAAAATTCTAAGATTACCTCAAAGAGAGACATTAAATCTACTTTTCTATCCATTTTTAACACTTCACGTTTGCATGGATAATATAAATTCACTTAAAACATTGGTCAATCACACAAAACTTTCGTTTATGGTAAAATATCACTGAAAATTGGTTCGGAGCACTTTTATATGAGCACAGTTATATCCTACTATAGGTAACTTTGTAGATGTCTTGTCTACCGGTGAATATTTATTAAAATTTATGCGGCATATGGATGTGATAGCGACCGCATGGTGCCTAGCTGGCAAATTACAACTTGTTTACGCGGCTTTCGGCCGGCGCGGCGTCGCAACTCTGACGCACTGCCCTAACTACTGATGACAACAACACAGCACGGTCGGTAGGGGAAACCCTCGCACTAATTAGCGGGAATTAACTAATTAGATAAGGAAGACACGGGAATGTTCAAGTCCGCGAGTGAGCTACGTCCGTTCACAAAACCAAATGAACGTATAACGGTAAAAGTGGGAGCGTGAGTTCACGAAAGCTGCTCAACGAGGTTCGACAATCGCCGGGCGATCACTGTATTCACTATTACTTCACCGAACGTCTGCGGCAACGCTCGCACACTCTAGTGGCCCGGTTCATCACAGTATCTGCGAGCCGAGCGATACCTTATCACTATACAGATTACTAAATACGTAACATACGAACCATTAGCCCGTCTTGTTGAAAATTATCCATTTTGTTTGGTTTCTTATTTACGTCGTCAAGCTCGTGGTCATTTCTTGTAAGATAGTCCAGGATCCTGTTCATCTCGTCACTGGGGAGAGTCATTTTGACCTGATAAGATCCACATTGAGGTCATCGTTTTAACTGTTTGAATAACTAACACAAAATGTTTATGTTTTTGGATCACTGTTGTATGATAACTACTTTATTCTGTATTTACAGCATTTTTACAATTTACAAACATCAGTTTACAAAATAAAAAGCGACATGACATTTCTTTACAACTTCCAACGTGGAAATAATGACGTCATGAAAGTAGGACACTTTTCAACATTTGATTGGTTGCTTGCATGATAAAACAGGGCATGTTGCTTACGCCATCTATTGAACAACTGCAGTACTATCAGAACGTTTTGTTCATAGTTTTCGGCGCGTTGTTAAAAAATATGCAGTCTGAATAAACATTCACTCTTTAAAACGTTTTAAGTAATTTTAATCATAACAGTAAATAAGTATGTAAGTACAATAATTTATACGTATGTAAATTAAGTTTGAGTTTCGTCTTACAAGAGTAACCTAACGTTACTAACGTATATTACAAAAATGGCGGCATCGCTTAATAGACTTTAGCAACTTTAAAATATTTCATCAAGTTAAATGTAAAACTGTAAGTTAATTCAAGTAACATGAATTGTAAAAAGAAAAATCGAGGTAATGATTTAATTATACATATATAGTATTAAGTGTTGACCTAGCTTTTCTGTATCTCGCTACTGATTGAACATTGTATTTTAATTTAACTATAATAATTTATGTTAGTAAGTACTTACCTACGTTGTATTAAATTTATTGAATCAGTACCAAAATACCTGCTTGATGACTTTATCAACTACAACTGCAGTGGATCTAAGAAGAAGAATAAAAGTGCGCTATAAAGTAGTTGGACACTTTTTCACACGTAGTTTTAAGGTAGGTACTTTTTAATTGATGTGATTGTTACGTTCGACAGCGTAAAAATGCCTTAATTATGCCAATTTCTTGGACCACAACCCAACGTGGGTACAATACTTACAGTCTTGGGTCACTATTTATTGATCTATAAATCAATAACGATCAGTTTGGTCCAACATTGGGAGCTGTCCATCGAATTTTGGCTACACTTCAAAAGAAATGAATCGGCTTCAAGGTTTCAGTAATACCGTCCCTTCATTGGATGGATGTCGACCTATTTAGCATAGACAATAATAATTGCATACATTGTTTAAAGTGTGAGGTCTGTTGTAATATAGAAAGGTCGAATGAATGGAACGAAAGACGATAAATCTTAATTTGACTAATTGAAAACGACATTGCTTCTAACTATACTCCATTTGTTTAGGTAGTTAACTAAATGTAAACAATCTTGGCGTTACTTTTTAAGTAAAAAAATATTTTTTAATTTGGATATTACTGCTTATAAATCAATTAACTATAGTTTTAGAAAATTTGAATGTATTTCATGTTGTAAAACGTATTTTACATTTTTAAAGATCACATTTTGTTTAAAAGACATACTTACCAAAATTGTTTACATTTAGTTAATTACCTAAACAAATGGAGTATAGTAGCTAGATTACTTATTAGAAACTTATAATGTAGCTTTTATTTTAATTTTACTGTTATTAATGTATCAATTTCTTTATTATTCTTAGACGACAAATTATATAAACTAGTAGGTATTTGTAACTAGCTTAAATAGTTTGCTTAGTTGCTAACAGATGTCGCTATGATACTTTAATTTAAAAAATAAAAACAAAGTTATAAACTGTGTCATACAGTTTAGTTTATAATACTGTTAATTCTATATATTTTACTGTCAACAGTTACTGATGTACTATGTTTTTGTTATCTAACACAAAAAACTCTAATAAAGCAGTTATTTTTTTTTGGATTCTCTGTTTCTCAAGAATCACGTTTTTGTAGGTATTTCAAGATTGTGAAGTACTTTTCTTTATTAATACGCAAAAACAAGGCAATCAGTTTAATTAACTGTTACGTAACGACCTAGTACTACACGCGTAACCTTTGCCCTATGAGAAATCAGTAGGTATTATTTTGATTTTGAGTCGCTGATAAGAATGTTTTACGTCAGTAAATAGGTCCAGGAGATTCATGTTTTCTTTAAGCCTTAAAACATCTTTTGTGCGTTTCTTTACGGTAAAGTAGTGGGTTCCATTAGTGGAAAACACGATAAAAAGATAGACCGTGAGTGGCACACTTAAGAAGTATACACCAACCGCATTTAAGTAGTTTATTTACACGACCAGTTCCCTTTATGCGAAGCTAACCCTGACAATGGCGAGGGAAACTGGTATGACGAAGTATATCTATTCGTTATGACTAATGCACGTGCCAACATACCTATAAAACACGCCGTTTTAGCATTTAATTTTCGTTTCATATCAAGTTAAGTACAACATTATAAAACTACAGCTTTATGGACATAAATACCATTTACTTTTTAATGATTTGGCAACATTCGATTTTTAATCGAAAAGCAATAATTGAAATACTTGTTAAGTAGGCACTTACGCGTGCAAAAATATAATATTAATCAATTTCTGCCAAGTCGAATACCTAATTCACAAACGGAATATGGAATAAAACTTTTAACAACTACTTACTATGCTTGTTTCTAAACTTCTAAGATCAACTTATTTTATTTAGCTACGATATATTAATAATTCCTAGTATTTTTTTGCTTCAAAACCTTTAAGGTAATTATGCCAATTTGTTACATATGTAATTAAAAAAGTAAAAACAACAATTCGGAAAAGTTCAAACAAAGTAATTAAGTAAACCTACGTTATGAAGTCAATTTACTTAACTATCGTTAATGTAAGCATAATTTTTTTTTTAAATAATATAATTGTTATTTGGTATTATGACTATAACTACATTAAACTTCTCGATTTTATTTCAATCTTTTCCTATATCTTTGCTGTGGACTAGTTAAAACTATACACTGAGGTTAGTTAGCGGTCTTTTTACGTCTTCGTTTGTTTGTACAACGGCAGTAGTGCAACTCCAAAGCGTTAAATTGCCTCGTATTGTTCTTAAACGACTTTTTAAGGTGTTCTTAAGGAGAGTTCCACGAAAATGTAGTGGGTTACTATTGGCAGTAACATAATTATTAGTTTTCTTTACATATTATGCTGCATTGAAGCTAAGTGCAGATTTTATAAATGCCAGTTTTGCCTGTCTTGGCAGGTCCGTAGGTCCATAATAGTGTAGCCTTCATCTGAATACAATAAGGTACTTACTAACAAATGCATCGCATCAAAGGCTGTTGTATTTATACCTTACAGCCTAAGCTAAGCTTGAGTTATAGTCTTCGGGCGATATACATTCAAGGAATCGCGAGATGAGGTCATATTAAATACTTTTTCAACACAACCTTTTCCCGAGCTATTCCAATCTTATCGGAATAAGCTGGATGCCGTATTATTATATGGGTTGAATTTCTACATTCTGACATCCGAACTCCTGTTTTTATGGGTAAAACATATTAATTAACTTTATAGACATTATGACACTAATTTGAACTGTGTTTAAATAATATTATGGTAACAAAGTGTTATGATCTTGTCTCAGTGATAGGTATTTTGAAGTATATAAATGAATAAGTAATAAAGCCATCTAGTTTTAAACTAAGAAAAGCTTGTATTATAAGTAATAAATAACTGAAACACACTTACAAACTTATAAATACGTACACATTTTTTAGGTATACATCCAGACACACTATGGGCGGGGATCGAACCCACAAACTCTGGTACATTAGTCAGGGCCATTTAAAACTGCTAGACCGACAGGCCAGTCAATATGCATAATATTTGAACATTGTGGTGATAAACTCAACTAAATCAATGATTTATGTGACTTTGCGGTTAACTAAAAGTAACTACTTTATTTTAGAACTTTTAGTTAACAAAGGGTTATAAAATTACCACTCCATAAAGCTAAGTGTTTTATTTCTATTGTTTATATACCTAATTATAGATATTATACAAGTGTTTATTATTATTCATTTATTGTTTATTATTAATTGTGTATCGTATCCTTTATTACCTACTCACTGCTATTCGCAACATTTCCAGTCGCGGATCTAATGGCAGAATTTCTTTTGACACGTTCTTAGTTCCATAAACTTAAAAAATAAATTAATTAGCACTGCAATCATTTGTTTTTATAAACATAAGTAAATCAACATAATAGGTCGGGGAAAAGTCTTTTCGCGTTATAGTATGTATGAAAATTGTAACAAAATCTTTCTCAAGTTTAAAATTTGCGTTTGTTATACATTCGTTTCCTTTGAGTTTATTTATACGATTGTAAAGGTCTACCTATACTAATTAAATACACACCAATGAAATAGAGAAATAATAATTTGGGCATAAATGTGACCGTTTCAGCGGAGACATAAGAATCATTATAATCAAATCTAGATGTTAACTCTTTGAGCGATCTATTCCGATCCAATCCCAAAAACTAATACCACTTGTATTTATTTCTTATCGCAGTTAATTTCTATTCCGAACGAATCCCACTCATAAACGAATCCCAAAATTAGTAAAATGGTTTGAAGGTACAGTCAGTAATAAAGGCTTAAGGCGCTTCGTTTGCTCAACGCTTGGCTGTGATTGGTTGATTAGGATTTTTAAACAATAGAAACGAGCTCACCTTTTTGCAGGTAAAAAAAGTTGGCATGTGATTCTCGATAAGACAAAATGTGTTTGTAAAGATTTAGGATTGAATTACGATCATTATATTAAATTAAAATAAACTTTTTTCTGTGACTGTACCAAAAGTTATGTTTTGGGATTCGTTGGGAATAGATTAAGTACTTCATTTAAATATTTGAAATATGGTCTTCGTTTTAAGCAAAATAATAATTTAATTTCCGAACTAATACCAGTGGTATTAGTTTTTGGGATTGGACCGGAATAGATCCTTTGAGCAGGTAGTTTGTGGTCTACATAACGGTATTTAACGGTTTGCAAAACAAAAATGTATCGTTGTTGCTGAGCTATGCTTCGTTTTGTTTTTATGCTCCTTTTTTTACAAACATTTTCGAAGAAATTAACGTTCGAAGGTCGTTGCCTCGGTGTGGTTTGCTTTGGCTGTGTAGTAGTATGTACACTTTATTTGTCATATCTTGTGACGCGAATAAGTCGGATACTTGTTTTTTGCAGACGTATTAAGATAGATACTAACATAAAATTAAAAATTGGAGACCAAAGTTCTCAGTTTGTGCTTAAGTTATTGCAAATTGGTTTAAAATTTACATTTTATCGAGGAATGGGTAAGATTCAAACTTGCGATGGCAATACTAAAGGATTCGTTTTTATCTCTTTTTGTTTATCATCATGATATAACGTGTTCTGTTTATTTTTTTCTTAAGTTGGCAATAACCGCAGGAATGCCACATATAGGCCTCGTTTCTATTGTGCCTATTCGTAAAGTATCTCTTGAATAGAACTTTGGCCCCCCTGTTCTGAATATGGCACGTTTTAACCACATTACGACGGCTTCGCGCCCAATATGACATATGACATTATCTGCTTTAATATTCTCAAGGTAATACATGCCTAGAATTTATTATGAATGCGTGGGTTTTCTCACCGATTTTCTTTGTTGCTGTGTCATAAATTGAAAATATTTTTACACACTCTTTTTTCTATTTGACTGTTAGACATATTTGTTTAGGGTATCTAAATTCTAAGTAACGGTGATATTTTTTTGAATACTCTAGAAAGGTTGTTATCCTTTACAGTATTGATTAGAGACGCTTTCGTCCTACGTCTAATATAACTCTACCGTTACTCATAACAATACCGTTTGGTACATTGGTCTGTAGCTCTTACTAAACAAGAGCAAAGTACTCAAAGTCACCATCAATCTTACATGCAACTTCCTATAGTAACGAGTTCTCATACAAGAGTAATGTCTTCTTGGAAACTTCCAATATTTATAGGAGTTGAATGGGTTTTTTCCTGAACAGTATACTCATTTTATGATATGTAGGGTATGAAGTAACTTTGATTTCAAAGGGCTTTGAGAGGAAGTTTTGGAAAGAACTGGACCTATTACTGAATTAGTTAGGGATCGACCTACTATGTGTATCATAATAGTGGTCTTCCTCTGTTCGTGTCGAAGGTTACTTTGCCAGATATGACTAGCCCTCAGACTAGCTGGATCTGCAGGTATGTTGTGTCTATTAAGATTTTAATCTTAGAAAATGAAGTTAGGATTTAATATCAGCCAATTGAACAGGATACTTGAGTCTTGTCCACGTGACTTACCATTTATATCGGGTCAATGACTTATAGGTATGTTTTTAATACAAAGTTACGTGTTTTTAATACGAACATATTATTTAATAACTTTAAGAATATAATAAATCTTTTGGTAAGTACTTGCTCTGTAAAAATAAAACATAATTGTACTGACTTCTGTATTACCTAACATGTTTTTATAGAACAGCCTAATTTAGTCTAGACGACCTTTTACTATACAAATGTTACAGATTGACCCGAAATATAATTTTTAAGAGGTGATTTAACGGAGAAATGTCCGATTTTTATTTTTACTTGTAAGGGCTTCGGACGGTTAAGTACCCATTTGCCGCAAATCAAGATTGATGTATCATCGACTATTGATTATTCCGCCCTATTCTTTTGTCCCCACTTTCGAGCCGGAATTAAGTTATCTACTACAAGAGTAGCCCTTGTGGACGCATTGTTTATTTTTGGACCCCTATGTACAGCTAGTGTATTGGATTAACTATAGTTAAAGATAACCGAACTTACAATTGGAGTTTTCCTCAAATATCGATTTATGGGTTTATAGGCTGTGGCTATTATTTTAATTAATTTAAATAAAATTAACCGATTGCTCGCACATATTGTTAGAAAATGGTTAATTCTACCGTATAAATAAATTCTTTACCTTTATTTGTACACTTGTATAAATAAATATGGGGATTTCCTGTTACTAAAACACTTAATACAGACATTTTATTTTAAATAAAAAACCAAACTCTACATTTTATTTAAATTGCTAATCGATCTTAGTATAATAGTAAAAATAATGAACGAATATCTTTATGTGCCATTGAACGCCCTTGACCAATACTTTCAATAACTTATTCCAAACGCGTACAATGGGTAGATATAACACTGGGCCTCTACACAGGGAAATAAAGATTTATACCAGAAATATCGACATTTATAGCGCCTATAAATATGTTATAGGTATAAAATCGGAGAAAGGTCTTATGAATATTTAAATGAAGATATTCAAACAATGTGTACCTTCTGCTTTAGTGTCTACACATAATTTTACTAATGAATGACCCGGACGGTACCATAAATTATCATGCTATCGTAAATTAGGTTATTTCCGATCAAAGTCTGCCCGCGAAATAATTGTTCAGCCATTTAACATATTTTATGATAATTTCCCGAGTTATGGGTAAACTCCCCGACCGTGGCAAGGTAGCGGTCGTCTCGGGCTCCAATCGCTGCGAGCGACCGAGAGCAAAGTAGCAAACCAACCAGTCAGCATCACGTGCGCGGACGTGACGGGCGTGTTTCGTGCCGAGCCGACGGATTATTCACGCGCCATTTGACAGTTATGCCGTGTCCTGTAATGACTGTAGTGCATCACAGTGTAACGTAGTGATCGTTGCTGCCAATAAACACGTGAGGAATTTGTCATAAAATCGCATTTTGGAAAGCGTAAAGTGATAACAGGGAGGCGGGATGCGAGAGGTGAACGCTCGTCACAGCGGCGCCGACTCTCACCGGCTACTATTGTCTAAGTGCCACGGAATCTTGGTCCTTCCCATCGGATTCCATCGATGAAGCATCCGCCTTTCGACGTGGGCTGCACGCGAAATACTTACGTCGGCGATTAGTCACAAAACCTAATGTTTACATAGCGAACCAATGGATACAGATAAGATAAAAACTTGTCTTTCGATTGTAGATTGTCTTTAGTGTACAAAGTGTTTTCAACTAAATAACTATGCAAATTACGAGCTAGTTTGGCATGCGATTGCTTGATAAATAATTGTTGATGCTAACTGTAAATAACTCGGTACTAGGTAAACGCGCATTGCCAGCAAAAGGTATAAGTGGCCTACTTAAAAATGCTATTATTAAAGTGAGTTTATCGACGACAACAAAGTCAGTAAATTTTAGCTAAATAATTACAATTTGTGAAACATTGTAATTGCAAGTAAGTAATATTAATAAAGTATATTTTCCTTCAACTTGTTTGTTTCATAAATATTAACTCTACCAATAAATTGAGCCTAAGGAAAATCTTGTTATTTTTTGTCTAATTTAGAATTTCACGTACTAAAATTTATCAAAACATGATTTTGTATGAAACTATTGTATTTCCTTCCCCCTTATTAGCTATTTGGTTACAAAATAAAAAAGGGTATGTCAATGATACTCAGTACAGAGAGATAATCTGTTGATGGTAAATAAAACGACACAAACATAACAAGTGACTGACATCATCTCACAACAATATGGACAATAACAAGCAAGCATTTAATATGAAATATCTCTTGCAAGGAGGTTATCTATCATATTGTTACGAATAAATATATTCTTAACTTACAATGATTTATTGAGTTCACGCCTACCAAGTATCTATAAGTACGCTAAACTTAGGTGATATTACCCAAAAAATACATTTCGTTTGTCACAATAAATGTCTGTTCATGAGTAATAATTTTCCGAGTACTAATAATAAATACCAGTTCTTAATTTATTTCCAAGTAGTATCTAAAGCAATATTTTTATTAAATACCAATTTACCAAGAATTTCAATATAAAATTTAGGTCAGGTCAAAAATCCAGACAAGCATTTTATGATAACGTTTGTAAGAAAAAGATCAAAGAGTCGACATTTGTTAGGACGAATTTTTAAGTAAAAAAAATATGTAGCAAAATCAATACCGGCTTATAAATAATGCGAAAAATGTTCTCATTGTAAATCTCGTAACTAACAGTTTCAATATGAGCCTACACAAAAACGCTGATGCAGACTACGATTCCATTCCCCGCTGACAATACAAAAACAAACAGCGAACTGAACGCGAATCATATACTTATACAAAATTATTTGCTTTTTAAAAGAGAATAGGAAACCCGTCCAGACTCGCGGAAATGATTCATGTCTTGTTTATCCAGAAAAAGGCAAATGTCAGACAACAATACTCTCGCCAAAGTAGGTTGAAGTATACCCGATGAAACGCACCGTGATTAATGGATGTCCAGTGATACGGTAATAAAGAACGGCATAACAGAACTCTGTCGGGGTCTACGCTTTTGTCCTTCATGTATACTTGACCCACTTATTGTGGAAGTATTGCCAAAGGCCGTACGATCGTCCAAGTTTTAATTTGGCGGATACCGATTTCCGATTGATTACTAATTTTCTTGCATAGACTTGTTAAGAAACCCTGTGTGATGTCTTCACTTCTTGCATACATGTCTATGTTCTATCTAGGGCATTCATTGTGATTGCCAATTCCATCTTTTCGCTTTTTTTTACACGAGTCGAACAAATTTTATGTAGCCCACGTCGAAAATCTTAATTAGGATTCGTTGATAAGCGTAACCCAAAGATTGATCAGCAATTCATGGAATAAATCTTTGAGAACTTAGTTAAACGAATACCTACTACAATTATTTTCAGTATAAAAGCCATGTGTGAAGAAGTATAATAAAAAATTGCAACTATCTCTACGTTACACTTGCTAGAAATATTTTTGGGACTTGGTTGAAGGAAGGAACACTTTGGGAAGTGTGTGTGCAATGCTGACAAGTACTAGCTGGTGAGTGTGTGTGTGAGTGCGTGCGATGGCGCGGGGTGCCGTGTTATTGTCGACCATCTTGGTGTCAATTTTGTCATTACTGGAGAGTACTTTTGCGCACTACACGCCTACATGGGCCGTCCACGTACCAGAAGGGAAGGACGCTGCCGATGCTGTAGCCAGGGACCATGGGTTCATCAACCTAGGAGAGGTAAGACACTTATTATTGTAACTTGTCTTTATTTTATCTTTACAGCCGCATCGACATTTATTATTATTTAACCTTGTACGTTATTTTATTGAGCAATATTTTTCTTTGACACTAATTTATTTATCACTGCGTTATTGAGTTTATTGCTTTAGTTATAGTCTTAATTAAAATATTTTGTTTGATATAAAATGTCGTAAGTAGTATCTGCAATTTGGTTTTATGCTTTTTATTACCCGCTTATGTGAAAACTGTGTGATTTCTAGTACCTAGCAATAACCATAAATCACCCAAAGTACATAAACGTGCCGTATTATTTAACGCATTCAGTACAAATTTTCCAGTATTTCCTTTTCGAATTTACTCAGAATTCTTTGTTAAGAACTAAAATCCGTAGCGAATTTTACATTTACTATTCTGATCAAGGAAATACGTAGCTGGGTGGTCTTACATAGAATTAGAAACAATTACGGCTGTGACTGTCCGTACATTTAGTTGAAAGGTGTGGTCTAATTTTAGAACGGTCATACCTTGGGATTTCATATTTGTGTCTCAAACAAACATCCAAACGAGTTTTGTAAACTTGTGCTGATTTTTTGGGTAAGATTCTAACTAGAATGGATGTTCTACATAAATAAGCAATTTTTGAAAATACTTGCAAATGTCCCACTTCTCGCAAAGGCTCTTTTATCATTATGGAGAAAGAAATCTTCATCACGAGAAGAGACTTTGCCAAAATATCAACGACGGTAAACACAAGAAGCAGCACGTATTCATTCCAAAATGTTATCCTTTTAAACATTCTGTGCGATATTCAGGCAATCGGCATAAGCTAGCTTCGTAATAAATACCAATACTTGATAGTTCTGAGCTTTTTCACGTGCAGGTTGGCACCTAGCCCGGATATCAGACCGGTCTTTGTATAGGCAAAGGAGAAACCTAACTTACAGATCCCGTTCAACAACATTATTTAAAATGTGCCCAGTCACGTTCTCCTTTTAGAAAAACTTCATTGCTGGACTTAGGTAACTTCCAAAATCGCGATATTTTTTCCTTTTGGGTTCATTTTTGATAGTTCAAAAAGCCGTTAAGCGTCTGTGTAAATAATTATAGATCATCTATAAATCACTCAACATATTTATCGACCAGATTAATCTTCGGAATGAATAACATCTTGAGTGCAAAAATCTTCAGTTACAAAATAACGAACAATACGTACTTTCGAGATTTAGATTTGATGTCAATGAAAGAGAACCGGATTCGTGGCCCACTATCCTGCAGTTAAAACGGTCATTGCCAGGTAATGAGTTTACTGGTCTAACCTTGAGTGATTCATTCGAAATTCAAAATCAATGGCCTATTATTCCATTGTTTTTACAACAATTAAAACTTCACTTAACATTTTAGGCTTCTTTTTAATGTTGACCAATACTTGACATTGGGTGTAATAAGGGATATGGTTTAATTTTGCAATAATACATTTTGAGTGCTATTGTTGAACCATTAGTTATTTTGACCTTTGTCTTCGGGTTTAATAGCGGTATAAAGTATTAACTACCTTAACCTTAATCTTCAACAACATTATTGACCACGTGATCTTCAAATTACTGCAAGGGAGCGTGTGAGATCATATAACAAGTAAACCGCATCGTTAACACTGCACTGAGATAAAATTAGTACGTTATTTCGGAGCAAATGTTGCAAACTTATGTGTTGTAACAACAGATTTCAGGAAATGTTCCATTTAGCATCACCGCCCACTACGCCACAATTCACGAGTTTTCAACGTCTTCATAAACACCTTGTTTAACCGCGCTTTAGATTAATTGCTAAATAAGTATACGAAACCTTAAACCTTATCCATGTTTATTATTACAATACAAATGTTTTAATGCTGTTACTAAAGCATGCCTCTTAAAATTCTCGGATTCTTATTCGAATTCAATATTTTATGTTGAATTTATGAATAAATTTCTTTTTAAATCTTATATTCTAAACATTCTCAATTTGTGAATTCTTTGCTCCAATGTTTGCAAGTATAATTCGTGCTTAAAAGCTTTGATCTCTTAAATCTTGAAGAAATGCGATGTCTTCAACCATTGAGAGTGGCAATAAAAATAACGTCCTAAATCTTTAAGCGATCTTGTATATTCTGATAGATAATTCAAAGAGATTCTTAAAATCTTAAATCTCTCAAAACTTCTAACTCCACGTTTAGAAAGCACTCGTGTGCGAAGTGAGGGGGACAAAAATAAACAGGAAATTTAAGTAAGCGCAGTTATTTATTTAAAGCGACAACTTCATTTGGAATTTCATCTACTTATGGCCATCTATTTATATGTCCGAGACGTTCGTCTTTAAATATAAACATCTCGAGGGCATGAAAGAAGCGAAAGAACGTAAATCTTCGCTCGAATTAGATTATTAAGTAAATACATTCAAGGAATACGCAGGATCGTATAGCTTAAAATACTACGTTTATGGAAATTACTTTCTCTCAGACTTGTTATATTATTAGAAACAACATTAAAAAGGTATCTACATGCTGATAAGCGTGCCTAGCAATACTATTGAAACAGAATGTCAAAACGACGTCAGTTGAAAGTATAAAAGCTTTGAGGCACAGTGAGCTATGGACAAAAGGACGCTGTCACCCGAGCCATCGCTTGCATGGATCCGATAACAAAATGCTGCCGTTGGGCCCAGACCTATGTGACGTCACCAACGCTCAGAGATAAATACTGACATGACGTCATACACACGTATTGACAGTCTGCGCGAAATGTGTCTTACGCTTGCTAAGTATAATGGTTGCCGAAATTTCTGAGATAAAGTACCATTAGATTGTAGCAGGATGTTAGTCTTTGTTATGTCTGCCTTGCTTGGGCGATCAAGCGAAAATCGTTAGCGAGTACATGTGGCACATAACGCAAGATTTGGGACTTCATTTATCATTGGCAAGATCTAAGGTTTTAAAGGTAGCATAAAGCTGCAAAATCCTTGTCTAACATAATCGACTGCGTTTTGTTTAGAACTAAATTGTTCTGGTACATAATCTAAGTGGAATAGTCTAAAATGTAACGGTGAAATGAGTTAGAAACTATGTTGTGGACAAATAGTTTAAACAAATACAACAGAAGCTTTATATTTACACCTAGCAAATTCCACCTATTCACCATTCTACCAAATTGAATTACGACTGGGGTTACCGTTGTCTTATATTTACAGTCAGTATTATTATAATTTGGAATTATATCTATCATGTTACGTGTAAAATGTTATCTTAGTGTCATCTACATAAGTGTATATAATCGTCGTTGTACCTAATTTTATATTTTTACTTTGGGTCATGCTTTAAAACGACAGATAATTCCGATGAAACTTCTGGATGAGGGAAAACACCGCAGATTTAAAGATTAATGCAAAAGAAGACCTGGAAACGATCTTGAAACTAATAACTATCGCTTACATGTGCTGTTGAATTCAATATTGAAGTCACTTGTATAGCGTATCCTACAAAGATAAACGTCTTGAGTGGTTAAGATTGGTCACTACTTATGACGACTTCGCCAAGTATTTCTTATCTGTTCGATCATTTACGCGGTAACTATTGGTACAGGCAATCAACGTCCTCTTAATTAATGATGGCTGGGTATTAAAAAGTATAACGTTATGAGACAAGCAAAAACGGGTTAAGGAAAAGAATCAATTTAATGATTAATTGGCTTTTTTCTTTTAACTTTTGGTGCGGAGGTTTTGCGTTGGTAACAAAACTCCGGTTGTATGCACATATATGGTATGTTTTGAAATAAGAGGAAAAGGGAAAATAATAATTAATTTAATTCAATTATTTTGAGGAATTTGTTGTAAATTATGATAGCATTCAAAATACGTATATCTGGCAAAATATATAAGAAAACTACATACATTTTAGTTCAAATCCAAACAGCTGTTCTAGATACAAAGTATTGATAGAATCATACAGGTAGTTCTAGCTATAGATCGCGGTGATGGAGCTGCGTTTGTATTGTTCGGCTGGCAGACGAGATGCGACAGACAGCCCTGATGTGTACATACCTATGTTTATCGTCATGTGCTACTATTTGCGTCCTACAACTGAAATACTCGAACACTCGCTTTATCCACAGTAAAATGGAATTCGATTTGTTTATTCCTTATCTCAAAACTGAATCATAAAATGAAGTTTTAATTTTATCGCGTATAAATTTCTCATTAATTGCAGATATATTTCTTAAATGCGTTAGTTATGTGTTTCATTAGAAATACTTTAGTAATGGTGCATACTTTGAGTGAAATGTATGCTTACATTAAGGGGATACTTCCTTAATGGGCTGCTCCTAAACTATTCGAGAGGACAGATTTATTCGAGTTTGTAGTGAGAAAGATTCGAGTAATTCGGGGCAATGGTACTCGTCTCGTGTCGCGCGCAGTGTTTACATTAATCGCAATACTTGCTAGTTGTTTCCTGAAAGACGTATTCTGTGAGGTGCCTCTCTGTATATACTGGGTAACAAAGATCTGCTCTGTCCTAATACACATGTTAATATAAATATTTGTCCTGTTAGGCAGAGGGCGAGATGAAAACATCTTTGTATTCTAATTTCGTGTCCTACGCAATCTCAACTGCGGAATTATATTTTTTTGAATAAGGAGTGAAAAACTAATAAAAATGTTAACAAGTTGACTTTATGTTATAAAGATTTACAGTCCATGTTTCTTTGTTATACCGACGCGCGACGCCCTATTCCTTTAGTGCACGGTTGCGGCGAAACGTGCACTCATCAAGTGTCGGACGGTTGCCAAAATGCGTTGGCGCCGACTGACGGCAACATGTTCAGCACAAGCCGCGGAAACGAGCCGGTGCCTTTATTGTGCGAGTCATTCACTCCGACGCCTTTAAATACTTTTAGTTAATTAGGATGCGAGTGTCAACGCTCTCGCTGATTTAATGTTTGACAAGCTGTAAAACCATTCATAAACTATATATAAATAGACACGACGCCCACAACGTGTATTGCACAATAGAAGATGCAATATTTAAAATCTTGCATTATTTACAAATAATAAGGCGAAAAGTGATAAGAAAACAACGTAATACGAACCAATAAGATGCGAGATAAAAATTGTGCCAGCAGTAGCTAGTAGAGCCAAACATTTACTCACACACAGAAAAAGCGTAAACACGCGCATGCTCAGTATTAATGAGTTTTCTAGCGGTTTTATGGGTAAAACTAGAACAAAACACACAAGACTCCGATGCCTGATAAATCGCTGACCTAACTACGAATAGTTCAAGGGGATTGTAAAATTCAAAAAGCAATTGTGAAAGATTTTCAAACAATGAGCGCCGGTACGGAATGAGATTTGGTTTTCTTTCGAATCTATTCTGCAGTCGAATGCGGGGTGAGGACGGGCGGGTGTCACGAATGCCTTTTGTAAGGGGCAATCGTCGTTGCCTTAAACGTTCTCCCCTGGCAGAGGGCAGGGGGGAGGCAGAGGCGGAGGGGCATCTGCTTTTGTGTGTCTACGGCTTTATCTCCGACCAGCCACAAACACAGTCTACAATGCCGGGCCCCGGCCTCTGCTAAACCGATTGCATTAACTCCACTAAGAAATAACTGCTTCGCTACGACGACTCACAAAAGACATTGCGACAAACCAAAAGTTTCTTTCGCTTCCTATCAGAACCGCTGAAGCTAATTCAATTTAAAACGAATCATTCATAGTCATTGACGAAGATAAACCAGGAAGTGAGTTAATTGAATTTTCAATATTTGCGTCAGTGACAAGACAATAGCAAATGGAAGTTGAAATTGTTATTGATCCAGTTGTGGCCAAAACTCCTGCATTTGACATGTATAAAGTAATCAATATTATAATATCTACTTAGCATAAACTAAGGGCGCTGTAGAAAAACGTTATTTAGCATTTCAAATAATCTTTTACTATGATTGATGTGGGTTTGCCGTTTGCACATTCAATCGGAAAGGCTAAGCCTCAGATTTATATAGATTAATGGTGTTAAAATTCAATTTAGATAGAATAGGGTCGCTAGAATAATCTTTTATAATTTAATAATGTATTTAACTCAGTATTGGATGGAGATTAGATAATTATTTTAGAAGTTATCCCAATTTACGTAGGTAAGTATCCACTCATAGCAGTAGGACTGAATTAACAGATGAAATTTGATTGGAATAAGGGTTGATGTTATGTGTTACTTTTGTAGCGCAAAACGAGGCAGAAAATCTGTAGAACATATTAGGTATGAATTGATTTGAAAAGGTTCTACTCTACTTTTAAGTTTTAGCTTAGTTATTATTCAACACGTCACTAATTCCGTTACCTTACCTTTGTTAGATGTAGGTATTTGAACTCTAACGTGAATCAAAAACTTCACCTTCCTACGCGTGACTCTATTCTAATCTAACTAGTTTCACTGTTCCAAAGTGTCGTTTCAACCCAGAGCAGGTAAGGAACTCAAATAAAATTAGTGTTTGAACCGTTTTTGGTTAAACTTAATTGAAATACGTTACATGTCGTGCAAACTGTTTCGCTTTTATATTAGAACACCTCTAATGAAGGTAACCGCTGATTGCTTCATTAGATGTTTCGCTGTGTCACTTGTTTTAGTTTCTACATATAGACAAGCTAATGTAAATATTTTGGTTCGATATTGTGGAATAAATGTACATAATCTTGTGAAAAATATTTTTCTGCTAGATGAGTAACAGTTGTAAATAAATAAACAAAAAAAAAAGATGTTTATTGTTCTTCTCAAATTACAATATTACAAAATTTGAAGTAGTCCGATTAAGTTATAAAATACTTGTGTCGGGGTAACAGTTGAATTTACTTTACTTTGTATAACTCTTTACATAAGAATTAAAGTTAAATTGTAGTTGACACTATTTACTATGCATTATTTATAAGATAAGACGTATCTCCACAGGTTTCCCACAATGTGAAACCGCGTTCTAGAGTTACGGTATCAGTTGAATAATTTGTTTTAAGTAAAGCGAGTTAATTGTAATAATGTTCTGCGAAATATAAAGATCAATATTATGACAATTTCTTGGAACACTTGTAAGAATACAATATAAACGTTAATGAAATGTTTCTAAAACATAGGTAACATCACAATGCGGTTGAGGTTAACCTACCAATCTGTGATAAAAACAATTCTTTGGAATTTTATCAAAAAAGAGTAAGCGACAGACTTTGTATTCGGTAAGGTCTGGTCTCAAATTTATCTTGGCTCCGTTGACCCGGTAAATTGTCGTCTTAACTTGAGGGAACCATTTATTTGCGTTTAGTCTCGATACTAGGCTTGTCTTATATTATGCAAACGAGTTTTCATTCGGTCCCTGGATTTAGGACGAAAATGGGAACCTTCTAACAAATCTTTCAAAAAAGTCAAATCGGAGAGGTTCGATAAACGTTTTCCATATTCTGTTCGTAATTTTAGGTTATGTCGAACTTGTTGTCACATAAAGTGATTGACTGTCTTTTGTCAGACTAACGATATTGTTCAATAGATTCGTTCGAACGGTATTCAAGCTAGGCTGATCTCGTTTTTTGTAGATAAGATATTGATATCAATCGCACCACTCAAGTGCTACGTGTATTACTTCTTTGCCAAAATTCTTTCATTTCTTTGGTTACAATGGAAGACTGAAATGTCTGCTTTGTGAAAAGACAGATTGGTACTTTATGGGACAAAGGCTTAGGTTTTTCTATAAGTTTTAGATTGAACGATAAATAGGAATTAGAAATAAACAAACATTCTCACAATAAATAAAGCATTTTCAGAGCATCCGTTGAAACAAAACAATTGTTTGCGTTTTAAATACATTAACTTGTCGTTAAAAGTTTTAATTAGCTCACCGTTCGACTTTATTTTATTTGTTACGAAGCTAAAGTAAATAATTCATTCCGTGTTGAACGTCTTTTAATTGATGTTTATTTTATGAGCTGCACTTATAATAATATTTTAGGCAGATATTTAATTAAGTACCTGCTTTACTTAATTTCAATCCTTGTCAAAGTATTTTTTTTATAACTTTCATTTCTTAACATGCTATGAATACCTATGATTTACGAACTACAAATTAAACCATCAGAAACTTAAAAGGATGGAGGCCAAATAGATGGAATCATCATCTTATGTTATTGTTAAACAATACAAAACAATCGAAATGAACGTGAGCAATAAAAAGCTAGTCGTGTTGTCAGTATGTTAGGGGAGCGATTACAAGTCGATAATAAGGTGGTCGGACATTGGGATGGGATGAAAAAACTTGTACCTGCCGTAACCGTTGTCCTAATGAAGGTCGATGTTGGGAACAGACAAATTATTACCTTCGCCGGATGTCGAGTCATACATTACAAAGGTAATCAGTAAATGGCAGGCCATTTGAGAACTATTCGCTTTTTTTGTCTTTACTGCAAAATTGACAACCTTTTGTTGGTGTAATTTGGCTAGTTGTAAGCATACCTGTCTTTTGCTAAAGGCATAACGAAGCAGGTAGGTACCTATTCAGTAGTGTTCTCACGATTTAACGTTTTGATCTTCTTTCTTTTGTTTTTATTCTGTCTCTGGCAACTTGACCTAGGCGTTTACAAACGTTCCAACGTACATTTATTTAACAATAATATTTTGACAATATCAGCTGTAGGTTGGCAACGGGCTTCAGTATAAATAAGATATGCTGAGAAATTATACTAAGTAATATCTACTGTCACATGATTGTTATGTTTGCAAGGTTGATCTGAATTTCAAGATTCTGTTTTGTTTGGTTTTCATACATTTGTTCTCATAACATTTAGGAATCCAGCTGTAATTGGAACTCGTGTAGGGAGAGTAATAGTGTAAAAACCCACACACTTCTTGTTAATGTTATTTAAGCAGAACAAAATATTCACATTACAGACAAATCGAACAGTTAACGTTGAATATTTGATAGTATAAGCAACTTAATTACGAACAATTAGAACTCCGAATAACTTATTTCATGTCTATGTTTATCTCGCTATATTACTAGCTTATATATTCATGCGTAATAATGCTCAATTACGTATTAATTACGGATTACCTAAAGTATTTTTTATCTCCGGGTTTATGTGTATGGTAATTAATTATACGTACGTGGGGATTTTTTGTTGTTATAAAGGATTAGGGGCCGGTGCGTGGCTGGTCCCATGCGCTCGCGGTAGGTCGCACGCCGACATAATAATAAGTCCATTTGAAACAATCTGCCTCCATCGAATCTTTTATTTGCCTTCGTCCGTTGTGGCCGTCTCGGTCCTTTGCTTCTTTTTAGTCGCCTCCCGTATTTTATTTTATACGATTTTTATCAGTACGCTACGTCCTGCGGTTTAATTTGGCTCGAATGCGGCACTTCTAGTTTTGTACTTGTTTGTTTAATGAGTTATTACGTATGTTCGCTGGTTCTTTTTGAAGTTAATCATTTGTTATCTACTGCAGTTAAAAATAAAAAAACACATTCTCTGTAGCCGTTTAACGTACTTTTTTATTTGTGTCTTCAGTACTATACATATTGGTATATTTTTAATATGTTAGGAAGGTACAGTGATAATTAATTCAAGGCACGTACGTTAAAGTATTAATTAATGAATTTATCTAAACTCACACCTCATTATAAAGCGTGTATGAATCCAGACATTAATTAAAACACGTAGTTTGCATATTTTGTGATGGGAAATTAATTAAACTTTTGATGAAAGTTAAGAGTGGGTACGTCACAAAGGTTAGATGGTTCGGATTTGGAATTATCTTGATAACAGCGGCAATCACCGTGAACAATTAATTACAAAGGTATAGGATAGGTGTTGAATGGATCAATAGAAATACCCTAATTTGCAATCTTAAGTATTCATTTTTCTATGTTAAGTATATTTCTTCATCTCGTATCATGTTTATAAGTATCTATATCTATACTATAATAAAAATGGTCGGGGTCAAATTCTGTACATTGAAGATATTTAAAAAAAAATGAGTGGGGGGTGCTTTATTATCGATACTGAAGTATAAAATGCAATTAAAAAAATTTTTGTCTGTCTGTCTGTCTGTCTGTCTGTCTGTCTGTCTGTATCTTGAACGCGAATCACGCAAAAACTACTGAACGGATTTTGATGAAACTTGGTATGGTTATAGTACCCACTCCGAGGAAGGATCATATCTACTTTTCATCCCGGAAACCGATACAGGGGGGGAGGGAGGAGAGGTGAAAGTCCCTCCCGCAACACGTAAAATCTACGAACTCAATGCAGACAATGTTTATACACAAAAATTATACGCAACTTGAGGTATAACTTAGTCTTTGTTTGATCAAAATCGGTTCACTCTACCAAAAGATATGATTAATTAAGTGAATTCAAGAAGTAAAATAATTACGTTACGCAATTCAGTGTAGTACCTACTTGCAACGACATCTTATGACAAAAAATAGAACTAATGTTGATAGATAAATTCTATATCCGATAGATGGCGCTGCATGTGCAAATTTCGTCGTTTTCTGAATCGCGGTGTTAAGATTTAACACCATTATATTTTTGCCGAAGGTCGGGCTAACATAAATACTATAATAGTTACCACTAACATAAATACTATAATAGTCAATAATAACTGGGGCTAACATAAATACTATAATAGTCAATAATAGTTACCACCGCCATCTATTATCTACGCCCAAAGTAACACCACAAACTGCCGTTTTGACATACTAGATGGCGCACTCACGATGACGTCATATTTCTGAATCCCGGTGTTAAGATTTTCCTGCATTTAATGACCTCTGTCAAAATATTTATTCGTATCGTGCATCTCTTGAATCTAACAAGGCTGATTGCATCATTATTATACTTTAAAGTGTGTCTCAATTAGTAAGTACTTCACTGCATGCCCAGTGACACATTCCTGTGCAAGTGTGCACGCCCCTGGCTACGTATTTTTAAGGTTTAGTTTCATTTCTTATTATTAAATATAATAATCTATACTAATATTATAAAGCTGAAAAGTTTGTTTGTAACTTTGTTTGAACGCGCTAATCTCAGGAACTACTGGGTCGAATCGAAAAATTCTTTTTGTGTTGAATAGACCACTTACCGAGAAAGGCTTTAGGCTATATAACATCACGTTGCAACTCTTAGGAGCGAAGAAATAATGGAAAATGTGAAATAAACGGGGAAAATTATTCATCCTTGAGGGCTTCCGTTGCGTGCGCTGCGAAAACGGTTCAAGATACCAAAAATATATGTATGAAAGAATTATTCCTATTTAAATGATCTAAAAAAATGTCCAGAACAGTACATGTCTATCTTTTAAGATTAACTCACTAGAACCGTTTTTATGGTAATCAAATTCGGTCGAAATTAATGCATTTGTTAAGAGTTGTATCAACGTATCAGGTTGTGAAGTCAAAATAATTATGTTCTTTTAAAAATTTTAAAACTAAATTGTCTAAAATAATAACAGAAAATGACGTGGACAAAGTCGTGGGTAACAGCTATAATTTGTAAAGCTAAGAAGGTTTTCCGCAAAAATAAATGATGCCCAAAATAATTATTCCACGCGGACGAAGTCGCGGGCACAGCTAGTATTTAACTAAAAGGCAAAAATCAAAGATACAATTTTGAGAATATTAATCTTTGAAGTTTTCCCTATTTGTTATCATGAAATTATCTTCTAAAATATTTAATGAACTGATGTACTTACCCATTTTTTATAAAAGCTTATAAAGATCCAAATTCCTCGTAGTCGAGTAACAACATGATATTAAAATTATTATGTTTATCTTCTACATAGCATAAATAAAGAAAATTACATTAATCGAGCTTAATATTAATGTATACAATGTACATAAGATCAGAGCGTTCTTTAGTAGAAAATAATATTGATAAATTATGTACATTTCGACGTAACGAACAAAGTAATGAAATATTAGAGAAAATTGGATTTCCTTAAATTGGATCTGAGATACATTGTTATTTTAGATTACTGGACGTAGACAGACAGTCTTTCACTGTCAGAAAGTTGTGGAATAACAAGAAAAGCCGACGGTTTTAGTTATGGCTGCATTTCTATCTACGAATACCCGAATAGCCTGCGAAACGTTTGTTCAGGCGTTAACTTTAAACCTAGAATTATTCAAGATGCGACCCGTAAAATGGCGCGTTTATCAAAAAAGGAATTCTAGTTAAAAATATGCGAAGAAAGCAAGATTTGCGAATATCGCAACTGCGGACAATGCTATTAAAGATTTGCATGCAAATTATTTTTAGTTGTGATTTTATTTAAATTGTGTGTTGACACTTTAATTTATTTTAGCTTCGTCGCTGACGTTTTGACTGCCGATGTGTTTTGGTACGTGTCATCATAAAATATGACTTGCAGCTGAATTGGAGGATAGCTGACGTTAATAAATTAACGTTCTTTATACCAATGCCATATGTACGAATCGTACTAACATTTGTAGTATAGTAGTAAGGGGTTTGATAATGTGCTATTAGTTTAAATGTCTATTACATTTGTAAGTTGAAAAGTCCTTTTTTAAATTCCTTAATCAGTCGTTTCTTTTTTAAATTCCGAGACACACAGAGAAGTAATTTTCAAATCATAAATCAAAATCCAACCTCAAAATATTTGCGGTTGAATACTTATTGTTTTATCAGCGTGTGGTATTCGTCGTATGTGACGTGCGATGCGTGCGTGCGACAGACCCGTTGTCTATTAACCTGCGGTGCCGTTAATTAATCTGTACTCTATGCTCTATGCTCCGCGTACTTGTAGTGGTTCAACTGGGACGCTCGTAATTACTTTTGCAGTATATGTTAATGAATAATTGCTATTGATAAAGTGTTTGGATATCGGATTTTTGTTTTGAATTACAAGATCTCTAACTCCTGTAAGTATGGTCCTCAATACCCGTTGTTTAACCAATAATAAAAAAGTAGCCAATTCCGATAAAGTCATAATAATATCTACTTTCGTTTCTCTTGAGTGTTTTTTAATGGTAATTTACTCCAAGTTGAATAAATGCTCACAACAAAATAACTCAATACTAAATACCCCAACGAAGCTCAAAAACCTTCATCCAATCCAGTTCTTCATCACTTTAGAGACCTACATATCTAGGCCAAAGTTTCTAAACCCTACCACAGAATCAGTTAGAACTAATAGCTCGTATTCGAGATTGTTAATCAGTGTCACTACACAATCTGGTCCATACAATGTAGACACTGACAGATTCATGACAGATCGTTCTATCAACGCATTGCCGGATCCGGTTCCTGTGGTAAATAGATTAATTCCGAACTGAGTAACTTATTGGATACCTGACGGAGGAGTTTGCAAACTAAATGGGTATAGGTATGACTGTGGAGGATTTTTATTAAATTATGTTGTATTCATGGTTTATATATTTAAGGTTACGAAACGTTATAGATTTATATCAAACGCTTGCACACGATAGATTCCTTATAATTCTGCCCGGGTATAATAATAATTATAAATGTTTTATCGCCGTCATAAATGAAAGTACCCCCCCCCCCCCTCCCAAAGCGCCATTAAATAGAGCATTGCCCACCACAAACGGATATTTTAAAAAGTCTTGAGTAAAATTTTTGACAAATTTGAAAATAAAAAAACAGTTTTGTCTTATCTTCTCTTTGAAAAGTTCTACGCACGATATCATATTATTATAATACATGTGAGCTGTAAAGATTCCAAAGATTTTGGAATCCATGTTTCATTAAATGTAAAGCTTAGAAGCCCAGACAGTCACGTAGCAACATACCTATATTCTTTAATCTGTGCGAATATGGAACGTGTTAACGGCAAGTCTAATATTAATCTCCAACCAGCGTATGATAAAGCAAATATATACATACAATTTTATGAGTATATTAAAATCTTACTTTAGGTTTCTTTAACGTATCGTGGAAAAAAATGTCACCAATAACCTTTTTAGAGTTCAAGCGCAGCAACCAAAGTCCATGAAGATTATCAGATTTACAAGGATTCTGAATAAAATTGAATTTAGTATTGAGACTCGGAAAGCAGCTTTTACATTAGCATTCTACTGAAATAAATGTAGAACTTCAATATTATAGACTATTGATTGTTTTAAATAACTTTGGCAGTTCGTAAATTATACTTTGTTCATTGGTTTTGCTGCTGTTTATAGTAGTTTGTACCAGATATCATCAAAATCTGATTCAAGTTTTAGTTATCAACACACAGTCAGACAAAGTTCCTTCGAAATCTTAGTACAGATATGATATTAGTATGGATATTTGTTTAGACATTCATGTTATGTAATTGAATACGGTTGCTAAGCAACGGAATACTTCAGTGCCCCTAATCATGTATGTTGGTGGTCTAAATTCCATCAATAAATGATTACATATTGGGTCGGGTTGGTTAATAGGGCACTGGCAACATAACTTCGTATTATATTTATGAAGGCTGGTATTTCAATAAGGATTTACATGTATTGTAATCTTTAATGTGGATTATCGAAGAAAGAGTAGCGGATAACATAAAACTATAGGTATTATCTTATGTTGAAAGGATTTTTTTACTACATAGCATGCGTTTGTTTAAATAATTCTAAGAAGTCTTCGTCGTAAAGGAAATAGATAATAACATCAGTGTAAAAGGTTAATGATTTAAATTGAATAAAAATAATAATCTCTTTATGTTATGCACTATAATACAGACCCCACTTTTTCAAAACCAAAAGATATGTCCTTAAAAAAAAGTATCAAACAAACAGCGTTTTTTTTTTAATATAAGCACCCTGTTACCTGATATCTCATTCATTACGCAAATAGAAACAAATTTCTTTAGAAACCTATATAATGGATAATTCCAGAAAATACATCATATAGATTTAATGTACGAAAGCGGATTACTTAGATCTAATAACCCTTTTACAGGTTGAACATCAAAGGTAAATCTAATCATTCCATATGGCATACTGAGAAGATAAAAATAAAATAAAATGTTTCTTTATTGGATAATTATAAGGCTCGCGAACCCGCCGCGTCAGCTCATGATTAAGGACTCCGTAGGGTCCGAAACTAGTCGGGCTATCCCGATAAATACACGTGCGTAAACAGTTTACGTTTATAATTAAAATGTTACGGATTATTTTTTTAATTGTGTCGGTATAAAATTCTGCTTTCACTTTCAGAATTAAGTATAATATTTATTACTGCAAAAATAAAAGTGTACACTTTCGCTGAATTTCTATTTATAATGTCGTTAAAAAACAGTTGAAAAGAGATTGCCAGATTTTTTCATAATTAAACTCTCAAATCTAACTAAACTAGACAATTTGTCCCTTAGGTATGAAAAGTCAACTTTTCCATAAAGACCACTGATAAAAAAACATGTAGTGAATAATTAAATAATCGCCCCTGAAGGCAATACAAACTAATGTTAACTGAAAAACCATAAGACAGTAAAAAAATCATTAATATTCATGAGTAAACAAAAAGCAAGTCAACAAACTATTCTATATAAAATTTAATAAACGCCTACCCTGACTCGTGGTATGCATTAAGCGTGCTCCCAAACGTCACCTAAAACAACAAAATTAATTAATCTCGTTAATTCCGTCCCGTTGCAATAGAGGTTTTTATCATAATTATGAAAGCACTTGCGAATGCACGTATAAGACCTTTAATCATTTTATTTTAAGGTAAATAGCGGCGGGGTACAGCGGGTAGACTTTTATTTACATTTTAATTAGTTATCATATCACCGACATGCGTGTTTCGAGTTAATTAATAACCTAAAACTATTTTGAGAGAATCTTTAGAAATTTTGTGCTCAAAATATTCATGGATTTGATGAAGATTTGTGTATTTGAAGTTAATATTTATCGGATAAGATAGAGACGGTATTGGAGATGTATTTGTCGATACCCCAAATGTTTTGATATCAGAAAAACTCATGGGAAATCACAATACGCGCCGAAGAATCAACTGAACTAATAGGATACGCTTGTAACTTAATAATCTGACGATATAAAGTGACAAAATTGTACTAAAACGGAGACTAATGTTAAAAATATCTGTTTATTCTTGTTGTTTTGAAATAATTACATTATTTAGAAGTAGACAATAAATTTCAATACTCTACCAAGCTAAACAATACCTATTCGGATCGAAGCGTCATGATTTGTATCGTGAACAGTGTCCCAAAATCTAATTTTAGACTTTACGTACGTTTAAGCTACGAATACTTGGTAGATAAATGGTAGTTCTAGCTCATTACATACTGAAATGAGTCCTAAAACAAGGCGTCGATCCATAACTTTCAGTATCTGTTACCTATTACTCAAGTTTCATTGAGTACTTTAAAAATTAGAAGGTTCAACTCGTAAATAACAAAATTAGGGTAAAGTGTTAGTTGGTAAACGCACGACCGCTCAGTAACAAGGCCTGTCAGTTTGTACGTCAAACAAGATAAAGTTTCCCTACAGGGAAAGGATCACAAAGGCTTGTTTCAAATTCAAACTCGTAACACGAAATTAGATTAAACCTTCCGAAGTCTTTTTTGGATTTTGAGTGAGCCCGACCCGTCCGCTCCATCTCATCTATATCTATTGCTCAATTCATTCAGACTACATTACTACAGTATAAATACATGCAGTAGTTTAACTCGGCTGTTTCTAAAAAATAAATGGCTTTAGCCACGCAGTCCCACCTATAGCATTTTAATACATCAACAATCCACTGTCCGTTCATCACCGCGACACGCTCGCGACTGTATCATGCCACGGTCATGCTACGATCCGATAGCGTTGGCAGAATTCGCGTTGTACCCGTTTATTTACTATACTGTGGCGTAACTACAGTGGAAAGTAATAGCCAAAAAATACTCATAATATAATACGATAACATGGAATTGTTGGAGGGAACAAAGTAATAATTGTTTGATAACGTTTCATCATTCTGACCTTTAAATATGCGGCTTTATCTGCGTTTTGGGTCATGATCATTTATTATAAACTTATCACAGATTTTAATTGCGCTGCTTGTACTTTAAACGGTTATTACTTAAATTATTTAAGCATTAGCTTGTGATTCATTTTCGTAAGAAATTAGAGCAGTTTCCTAATGTTTTCAAATTCGTCCTAAACTTTTTAATGGTCCTTTGTGATAAATTAACGAATAGACTGGAAGTTTTCTTGACAACAGTTCTAAATATAAAAATACACCATGTCCATTGAAAATAGAGTCTACTCTGTCCATACCAGTTAAAATTCACATTTCTTAAAAGTGTAGATACTTGAAGCGAACCTGAGACGTGCAGGATCATAACACTGTTACCTATTGCGGTGAACTAACGAAGTGCTCTCAAGTGTCGTCAAAGGACGCTAAGGCAGCCATGGTAAGGTAACGTGGCCTTTTCAAACAGTCCCGGAGAGGGCACTCCCTGCGAACGACCTCCTACCCGCAACGAAATGTATACAAACGGCAGCTTGCAATTTATTTCAAATACACAACTCAGTTCGACCGTGTACAGAGATTTTAAGAAACGAAATCTCAAGACTCTAGATATAACTCTAATCTTTGTTGAAACTACTTCTTATTGTCACGAATTAAAACAACTTTTTCAGCTCACCGAATGGCTGAAATCGTATTAGACCTTTTAACAAGTCATGCTATAAAGATATGATTAGGAAAACTTTTGAGCGACGCGACGAAGTAATGACTTGCGAAACGCTTTTTTTTAATGTAGCGTCGATTGGAATCGTTTTAGTCGAGCGTGTAAATTGGAAGCTCGATATCGGTAGTTTTGTGTAAGTTGTTAGCAGGCGCAATCAACTAATACTGGAGCTATTCCCAAATGGCGAAATGCGAACGCTCGAACGAAACGGGAAGAGCCAACAAAAATAATAACCTTAATTTTTCAATCCTTGTTCTATTTTTCTAATAGCATTTGGGAGTTGACTGGCACAGCGGTAATTTACGTAGATGAGGTAGAAAAAAATAAATAGCCGAGTTTCAACTTGGTTATCGTTGGAGATGATAATTTCACGGTCACCCTGAGGTCGTATTAGCCCCGCAAAACATTGGTTAATTTGCTTACTAAATTGGTAGCACTAATTAGGAGATGACATTTAATTAAAACACTTTTTGTTGGTCTGGGAATAGACGACCCGAGCACACAGCAATTGGCATTGTAATTAGGCGTGTTATATTTTTTGAGCAAAAACTTTTTACTCCGTTGTAAATGATTTTATATTTCTAGCAGTAAATAGCACCATACCGAACAGGTTTGTAGTATCTAATTGTTTCAGGCTTAGAAGAGTACATTTGAACTGGACATACGTACCTACCTACAATTGACTACAGACAAATCGGAACGTATAGGCATCCAAAACTTCACAGTTACAAAAGCGTTTTGCCTGTACATTATACCTACAACTCTACAAGTACTATATACTAATAGGCTCTTAGTAAAACTCTGAGGTACAACGTGTATGGCGGGTCTAATAATAAATTCTGAGGCAGTTTAATAAAGTCTAAGTTTACCTGCGTTCTGTATCGGTAGGCCAGCCGGTAATCACCAGTGGACCGGGATTTTAGGGTTCCAACTTTATGTTGCCAATTAATCTCGATTTACTGGCGTCCTGTCCTTAATAGTCCGCTAGAGTCTATGAACCAATGCATCTGTACTACCGACTTTATATTGCGACGCCATTTGTTAGCTCGGGTTTGTGGGTCACGTGGTCGAGTAATACATGCGTACTTGTACCTTTAAAGATAGGAATAGAGGTATGTTTTTTAGATAGCGTTAGTAGAGGACCATTCACGAAATGTTTAATATTCTGCTCTTCCAATAAAATAAATTCACCAAGAGCTGTCGATTGCAAAAACAAACGTTTACCTGTCCGTTCGACCGAAATAACTCGTTTTGGATCAAATTAAAATGCAATAAAATGTTCCTCTCAATACAATTCCAATCTCCCAATATACCACCGATATTATAGTTCCCTGTTTCTCAATATGAAGACTTATTCCTACCCGGCTTGACACATGAATATGATAATCCGTGAGCATAACCAAAATCACAGGTGGTAAGAACTCACGACGTTACCGCAAACGCAATATTCTATAACGCCTCCAATATGACAGACTTTTCGTGTAGTATGTAGTGACACAGCAATGTACGACGATTATTATGGGTAAACGCAGCCACCTGTGAATGTTTAGTGAGGGGAGCCGATATTATGAGACAATAGACTTAGTCTGCATTTGCGTTTTATGTCGTTTTTATTGTTCATCTTTCCGAGAAATGTGGTTGGAATGACGTCAGAACCACGCGCCTACATGTATTAGTACCTCGTAAAGAAATTATTACAACCTAATAAATATTGCAAAATGTCGGCGAATTGAAAATACAGATATTAGGTTCGTAAAAAAAGGTTTCGTGCCCAAACCTGTTAAGGCTTAAGTTAATGCCTACGCAATTATATTGATGCAAATTATATTTAGGCTAATAAAAGTAAACGGGCCAGCGCTGACCCAAATTACATCGGACGAGTATAATTCCGGGCATCTGCTTAAAATGGACATTGTCATTTTCCCCTTGAATCTTGTATACGAGAATATTAAGAAATAAGGCAAAAAGGTAAAGACGTTGCCTTTGTTTAATTTGCATATTAACAAAGACCGGGTTCTGATGGAAGCTGTTAAGATTTTCGTCTAGCAGTCTTAGATGTTGAAACGTGATCTTTTCTGTATTTTTCGTTTGATATTATCATGTTGTCGACCTCGTTTCTGGGGCGATTGTCGTGAGATGATGAATGATGTTCGGTGGGATGTCCCGAGCACTTTTTTACTCTTTGTGTAGTGTTCAACTCGAGGCCACCTTCCTTGATCGTCTTTTTATGACTCAGTAATTTTATTATTGTTATTCAGATTGTTGAAAACGCTTGTCAGCGCTCGTCTATTGAGACTTCAAAGGTTTGAGATTCGATATCGCCGTTTTATAGGGATGTAAATATTGTATTTCAGATTTTTGGGACGCGGCAAATATTTTTGCTTTGAAGTTTTTCCATGCTATAAATCTAAGAAGTGCTTCTAACTTTAGAACTTTCTTAATGTTGACATAGACATTGCAATTTAGACTAGATTGCTTTGAAGTGTTTGGGTCGAGTGATTTTAAGAAAGCAAGTAATCTTTGTCATTAAAACTGTTAGTTACATGTATGCCAAAGAAGACAAGATCTTACTTGAACTAAACTAATCTTTAGAAAGTACCCAAAGAGTGTGGTTTGGAAAGAAAACAGTTACCTTAAATTCCAATTTAACTTTTCGCCTTTCACACGTACTGCTATACAAAAACAGCAAGACAGATTTGATAAAAATCTAACTGCTTTTCACATAATGAGTCAGAAAAACCTAGGTCATCATGTATGCTCTCATTATTCACGTACTTAACTATGTTTCGCTAGTTCTTAAAAAATCCGGAAAAACACCAACTAAAATTCGTCTAAATGTATTTTCCTGTACGTTGCACAATGAAGACAAAAAATTTATGGCAATTTTTGATGGCTTCGTAGTTCGTACATTAAATGAAAAGTTGAAACGATTGTTATTTGAGGAATGATCGTAAATCTATTTAAAGACTTATTGAATACTCGGTTTTAATTTTTCCTCATCCACTGACTCTACATAAGTTTACTTGTGGTATTTTTGTCTTTGTCACACTGGATATACTAGATAGAGATAAAGTACCTACTAATTAACAAGTCAAAACTCTTGCTAATTATGTTACTTAGATTAATCTAGGATTTATCTTAGTTCTTGTACAATCATTTATAGTTCAGTGTCACGTAGAGCATGCGCGAGCGATCCCGTGACTCTGGCTTTGGTAGTAGAAGGGCACGGGGTGTTTTTAGTCATGAATCAGACATATCCCCAGGCGTGGGTTGAAATCATTAGCGTTTCACTCCGGAAAACAAAAAAAAGGATCTGACACGCGGAAAATTTCCAATAGACTATTTAATAATTATAATTGTTACATTATTATATGTATTGGCACTTTAACGGTCTATAAAGCCACCAGTATAATAACTCAATGTTCCATCCATATCTCGTGGCTATGAATCATTAGTAAGGAAGTGAGTCACAAACGTCTCGCTTGTAAAAATCTTTAAGCTAAAAGAGATCATTGTCGCGACCGACGAACGGAACCCTTTGAGGCGCACAGGCTGACATCTACATTATTCCTTTAGACAATAGACTGATGCCAGTATTATGGGCTTTTGAAGCAAAAACTGTTAGCTTTGTGAAAAAGAGACGGTGCTCTACAATGTGCACAGCAGCGACGTTGGCGTCTCACTTCCACATTGGCAGTAGGTTTGCTTCAATAGCTCATGATAAATGCAAACTTGACTCTGTAGATTTAATATTCATATTATTTTAAGCTATACAAACATACTTTCACTATTTTGATAGGAGAGTACTAGAGAAAGATAGAAATAGATAGCGTTTAATTAATTGTCTAATTTATACAAACTCACGGAGCGAGGAGACTAAGAATTTTCGAGTCGGTGGCTCTGTAACGCTTAGCTAATTAATTTAGTTCATCTATGAACTAATCAAATTAAGAATCCGAAACTAACTTCATTCTAAGTAAATGGGAGATTTTAGACTGTACTATGATAGTATAAGAGAATAACAGAGAAAACTCTTCAATTTTTCAAGTAGGGTACTTGACTGACTTAGGTATTTAAAAAACGATATCAACAGATCCTTGTAGCCCTATAGAGTAGAGTTAAGCAGAGCAGTATCAACCATGTTGTCGTATTTTTTTAAGTTTATTTTATATCCTGAAGCTGTATATGTTATGTGTAAAGCGAGGCTGACACATTTAAAACTTAAACAAAAATCAAGATAAATTTAACAATTTTATTTTCGTGATAAAAAACGTGAAGTAGTTTGTTGCGTGATAAACGTACTAACTTGTATCGTAGCTGTATATCATAAATATCCTTTCCTCCACCATTTTCCCTTTATTTTGTCTGAAACTAAATTTATGTTGGTCTTGTTTACGGAGTTATAACGACGAAGATAGTGGGGGGTTTAGTTAATTTGGCAAAACAAAGATAATTTATAACCGCAGTTATAATATTTTTGTGTTTTAACTGCTTGTTTTATTACTATGGTTCTTTTGTTTTTGTTTCAGGTATGTTTATGGTTTCCGATAGTTTCACAACACAGAAATAAACAGGTTGAATGAGAGTTGATGTAAGTAGAAGAAATTATGTTATTAAAATGTATGCTCGAAAGAAAGCTGTAATGATGTTTTTAAATTACTTTATTATTCTTTTCCTAAATGTATTATAAAATTTCATGATAATTAGCACTTTACTTGAATACCTAAAGTACACATACAATAGAGCTGAGACTATCACACTAATATTACTAAGGGGAAAGTTAGTGTTACATCTTCATGTTCGAAAGGTTAGACCATATTTATGAAAAGTCTTATGCTTCTTTTATCTGATAAGAACATACATATAAGGAAGTCAAAGAGCTGGCAATGGATAGAAGAAAATGGGAAACATACAGCTAGCTACATTTTGATGATGATTTTAGAACAGACACTTGCGAGACCATAACCTTAGGCAAGAGCTAGTACGGTTACAAGTACATCTTTCTCTTTAGGGCACTCTTAATCAGCTTCAATGCGTCGTATTATGCAACAGCAAACAATGCTGTCCAGTCATTGTGATTATCTCGCGGACACATTGTCCGATAAACAATCAAACTATCTTGCATTGCACGAGTCACGTATTTTTGCTGACGGTACCTTCATGTTGTTTTGTACATTATGTTACATGAGGCAACCATCTTTTGTTTTTATTGTGATGACTGGTGACATTTGATTCCTAAGTGTGTTATGTCACTGGGGTCAGTTAGAGCGTCAATAAAGTAAGATTCTACATTTTTGTTGCTCGTGAGTATAGCTTCAAATCATGCGGTGTTTTAAACCAGCTTCCATTAGAAAAGTGATGTTTCAACAAATACTAATAGAGGCGCTTAAATGTAAGAGTGTTACAAATAAGTCATGTGTCTTACCAAAAAGTAATATCATTTTCATGCATTTGAACCTATCAATATCAACACAAGTAAGAACGCCATTCGTCTTAAGGAGGGGCTAGTTTTATTAGGGTTTTGATGTAATAGATTTGAACGCAAATAAAATAAAAGAGTCGATATTACAAAGTAGATTCAAAAAAGTATATCTATACAGAGGATAATACTCGATTATCTCATCAAGTTTTTATAACCCAGTTATTTTTCAAACACCCAAAATAAAATTCCAGTCACGTAATTTACAAATTAAATCAAAAATCTTTCACGTTATTTTGTGTTTGTTATTAAAGCATAATGAATCAAAACCGCAGGCCTGGCTGCTGGCTAGTACATAATGTTTAATTACCACGACATAAAATGTGTGGCTGTGGTTGTTTATAATTATAATCGACGATAATGACGTTAGTTACCTGTATTATGAACTTTTAAACAACGAGTGTTGTTGTAGAGAAAGCGAGACGACGCTCTATGCACTGTATAACGTTGTCTTGCTTCCGTAACGAGAACAGTCTTGCTTTTGAAATGTGTAGTACGACTAAAGTAGCCATTAGGTAACTGTAGATATATGACTATATATTAATACTTATAAAGACGTATGTTCATATATTTTGCGTTCAGCTAAATGCAGTTTAGTTTCATGCGAATTAAATAATTTATAAACGAACATTAGTCTTCCAATCATCTGCTTGTACTGTCATGTAAGTTCTTAATTAGGTTTCATTAGGTCTAAAACTAGATCTAAAACTAGGTTTAAACTAGATTTCCGTGTGGTGTCCGGATATAAAGAATAGCGCCACCCCATATCCTCCACTGGGTGTCGTAAAAGGCGACTAATGGACCTTAAGACCTAGTGCACTGTACCAAACACCTTGGGTCACCCGAATGGTGGTGGGTAAACCACCAACAATCGCATTCCCAAAGAGGGTTAGTGTCAGACAGGCGGCCGACTATAAAACCATAGCCAAATCTATTAGCAACATGTTGAGAAAAAAAAAACATGTTGCGCCGACCCCAAGTAAAATGGGATAAGGGCAGGAAGATGATGATGAGGTCTAAAACTAGATGTAATAACTTCACGAACCATAATTCTATGAGAGCCGGCTAGCTGAGTGAGCGAATCATAAAAGTTATCATGCTCGTTGTACACACAAATCATTAATTATGACTTGTTGGGGTTTCCACGATGTGGTGTTTTTTCATAGTAAAAAACAACGTTTTAACAGATTACATTTGCATATATAACGCCTCCTCGAACAAGAGTAGGCAGATAGGAAGTACTTTAATCATTTTTTTTTAATGAGGGGCTGGGTAATATTCTATACTAGCAATTAATTGTAATTTTTGGTAGGTAATACTGATCTCGTGTAACTCACATAAAATCATGATAAACGTTAAAATCTGGTTATGAATTTGTCTTTTAAAATTAGTGCACGGTTTCTTGTGAAATAGCGAAAAATAAACTTTTAGGTACGTTTTATACACACGTTTCGTATCAATATTTGAGGGTGTTCTAACCCTAGTTCTATGATATTACCACAGTGTTAACAAATCAAAACTCATGAACTTTCATGTTCCATTCTTATTAAACGAGAACAAACATTGCCGATATTTGTTGAAGGTCTAGACTAAATACAAATATTATAAAATCGATATTTACCGAGAATTATAATAACCACAATTCCACATCCCTTTGTTTTTGCTGTACAAACAACTTTATTAAGGGCAGCATATTAAATGGTAAATTTTTTAAAGATTTAAGAATTTCATTTGTATAAGAAAAGTATAATACAATAGCTATTGTCACGTACAATTTTCCACGCCTCTTTTGTTTATACATCTTAATTAGTATAAATAGCGCGACTAAATGCCTTTTTTCTATATTGTTTTCCGAAATCCGAATGAATTTACATCTATTGAATATGTAACGTACTGTCAGGTAGGTTTTTCTTTTCCTGCTACTTTGTGGTGCAGTGTGTGAAAAAACCTTTTAGTAGGACGCGGAAAACATTTTAAAGGGTACCTAACAATTCGAATACACCTTGAATTAGAACCTTCATTGTTGAAAGAAGGTAGAGCTGTGTCGGTTTGATATCACGTTATTTTTTCAGATGGAATTAATACTAGTTACCGCTTACAAATATCTAGTATTTAATATTCGATTCAAGTGTAAATCTTTTCAAACGCACATCAATTTACAAATTCAAGCCGTAACAGACTTTACAGCAATGAGACTCCAACGATTTAACGCGTTCATTCTCTACTGAAATACAAGCAATCCGAATTCACGTACGTAAATGCTCTGAATACTAAATCAGAACTAGCAGAAGTTATAGAGTGGAGTCCTATATAAAAACTGCAAATGTTCGTTGTAACAGTTCTGTTCCCCTATTATTCACGTATCGAGTTAGCAATAACTCAGGAGTTTGGAACACCTGTTCTTCTACAAACAAACGTATGATCGGGAGTCATGGATTGGATAGTCTCGTGACAAAAGACTGATGCGATTTCGTGTTGCGATCGGCTGTTATCGTTCGGAACGTTTATTTGTGTTTTTTGGACTGTTATCCGTAGCTCATTCATAGCGTGCACATGCGGACGGACGATTTGTTCCTCTGTTTACGTGTTCGTGTTATTTGTTTTCTAATCTTTATTAAACATTTAATATTATTTCCCGTCTAACTAAACTAATTTTACGAAACATTAAGTTCTTTTTACTTCTACTCTAGTGTCACCCCAGTTTGTTTTAGTACTGATTTTATTGTGGCTACCTCAGCTTTATGAACAGTCAAAGACAATACGAATAATAGTTTTATAAACCTTACTTGATCTATATCGTTCTCGAGAGCCTTTCTACCACTTGAGGTAGCTATGGTAGCCCAGTATACTTACACTGTATTACCGAGATAGTTTCTAGCACAAGTCCACCGCAAACAAAGCGACCAATACGCTACTTATCAAGCCAAATGATCTTTATTGCCTCTTATTCATTCAGCCATCTGTGCAGAAACGTCACTCTGGTTTTAGATACGTTTTATGACAAGTAATTAAGACTTCTCTAACGCGAAATAAGACATGGTCATAAACGTCCGTCATAATGCGTCCCGAGACCCCTAACCGTCCATAAAGCACCATAAACATGTTTGTTTGTTTGCTTACTTTCTTGAACGTTAATTACCGAACTTGGGTGACGTTAAGACCTGTTTTACTAAAGCAATGGTGATTTACACCGATCACTCCGCCCTCGACAGTCGAAGATATGCTACTCCGCACTCGACCCTACCGTTTGCACCACCAGAATAGATTTTAATAGTAGTACGGTAAATTTCCTCCTTTTATGGCGGTCGTAAAATGTACGAAAGAGTTAAACAACGATTTGCTGCAACCACAAATAGGTGGTTTTACAACGCTGTTACCTACATCCCGATATCGGTGTTTCGAGATCGGGAATATTTTATCCGGTATGAGAGCGTATTAATACGGGATCGAATAGTTTAGGGTTGTCGAGCACGTCTCGTGCCCACGCATAGCTTAACTATAGTAGATAGTTATACGAAGATATTAACCTAAATGCAAATCATTTCGTATTTTCACTACGACTATAACATGTGTAAGGGATCGTACGAGTATTATCGCTCGCGTATCTTGTAAAAGCAAAATTTGCATGTTCTGTGCTTACATTGATAATTTGACAGCAATAATTTTACAAATATATCTTAATATTAATAATAATAATAAAATGTTTATTCACAAAAAGTTACAGATACAATTCACAGCAATTTACAGCTACAATCAATTAGAATTAATAGAATGGGTAGAGAACATTTTAATAGGTTGCAAAATCTGTACAATATAGTGTATAACCCTGCCTCTTAAACTAGGACAACCTGTATCTTAAGAGACAGTGTTCGACCAAGCAAGGCTTAAAAAATGATTTGATACAACAAGTAAAAACGGTGCCTATCTACCGCAGCATTAAATTGTGTGACTTACTGTGTGTGTGTGAATGTGTGTGTGTATGTGTATGTGCGCGTGTGTGTGTGTGTGTGTGTGTGCGAATGCGTGTGCGTGTGTTAGGGCTGATGTTAAGCGATGTAGGTTAATAAAGACTCCGTATAGGCATAGTCCTGTTGTAGTAGCCATTCTGTTAGTTTTGATTTTAATGTGTGTTTATTTAGGTTTAAAAGATTTAATTTCTTGTCAACCTTTTTATAAATGTGAGTACTTATAGTGTAGAATTGATGTGTTGCAAAGGTGGTTTTATGCGTAGATCTTGGAAGAAGATTTACTCGTTTGTTTGGATTTGGAGGTGGTAGACTAACATGTGTTCTTAAAATCGATCGAAGCACAAAGAGTTGTCGTACCGTTAGGACTTTACAGTCAGAGTACAATTCTGTGGTTGGGTATCTGTATGGCTTTTTCATCATAACCTTAAGGATGGCTCTTTGTGCTCTTTCGACTCTCAGAAAACTGGTTTTAGTTGCACCTCCCCACACAGCTATACAATATCCGAGAACTGATTGGCATAGGGCATAATATACCATCCTAAGGGTATCTGGAGTAGCCGAATCTCTGAGTGACTTGAAGATGTGAAAAAGGTGCATTGTTCTCGTGGTAATTGCATCAATCTGTTTGTCCCACCTCAGACCGTTGTCAATCTGCACTCCGAGATATTTTACGCTGTCAGCTCTAGTGAGTGCTGGACAGCCGCATGGTTTTGTTTTTGAGCATGAGTGAGCAATAACAGAGAAAGTGTGTGATGGTGTAGTGTTACGTTGAATCGCGAAGGGAATGTAAGTTGTTTTGTCCAAGTTGAGCGTCAGAAGGCTTGAGTTGAGCCATTCTCAAGGCTTCTTCCGCTGTAGTCTTGACGATATCCCAAGTTGGTCCCTGAACGAGGATCGCGGTATCATCAGCGTATGCGTAGATGTTACAATTAGGAAGGCTCATCCTGCAGAGGTCGTTTACATAAATTTGGAAGAGGGTTGGACCTAATATGCTTCCTTGAGGTACGCCATAAGTTACTGATTGCTCGTCACTCTGATATGTGTCAATTTTGACTTGTTGCTTTCGATCTTTTAGGTAATTACTGAAGATTTCTAGCGATTTTCCACGTACACCGACACGTTCCAGCTTTGTGATAAGTTTGGGAACAGAAACTGCGTCAAATGCTTTCGATAAATCGAGAAAGATACCCAGGCATTTTGTTTTACTATCTAGCTTTCTAGCAACCTGTTGCGTGAGATCCAATACGGTATCTTCTGTGGACACTCCGGGTCGGAAACCATACTGATTCTGAGCAATAATTCGGTGTTTATCTAGAAAGCTCCTTAAACGTTTGTTTAGGATCTTCTCCAGAATTTTCGAAAGGGCTGGTAATACGGATATTGGCCTATAATTATTAACACAGTTCCTGCTCCCACCCTTATGAATAGGGTGTATTATAGCCTTTTTAAGGGCATCCGGGAACACTCCTGTTCATCCGGGAACATATCTGTTGCATAATATGTAATGTGGACGTGGTCGCGCATTGCAGCGAAGTTCAAAAGTATTATCGCGTTGTTTTACTAAGGAAGGAAACACATTTTGGCGCCAGATATTCTAGCTAGTTACATAGTTTGTAATAAATCATGGTTACAGTGCTGGCTTGCAATTTATGACGTTCACATTATGATGTGGACTGGAATGAAATATAAGGTAGATAATGCAGTAGTTTGGGACGTAGAGCTGTGTCAGATATGCCGATGTGACGCGATGTGGGGATTAAGTTTTATAGTATTTTTCAGATTTTTTGTTTGTGGATAAATAGTAATGTAATGCGTGGTTTCATTGTTAGTTGATATATAATATGAAACGACATGCATACGAAATACTGCAGTCTGTATTCACAAAGGTACCACGGTACACAGAGACATGATGTGTAACGTATTCAAATCTAAATTTGCTATTTTGTATTTGACATTTTGTGGTTTACCGACACTTTACATAGCCTAAAATATTTGATATAAATTGCTGCTATTAATAGTGCAGAGTGCTAATTGTCCTATACCACATTTCATTCTGTCATTGACAGCGTCCCTATTACGAAGCAGTAAGATTGATTTTCCTGTATCATTGTTATAACTGGGACTGTTTATAAATAGACATGGGTAGGGTTACATAAATTTCTATTATGTTGTCTTGTTACCCTGAAATATGTCAAGCAAAAGGCTTCGCTAATTTCACATCAACCTTAAATATTGCGTGATATTTTGGTTGAATAATGTTTCGGTTAAATTGTGACACTGTACAGTGTACAGTCACAAACAAAAATGTGTGTACACGACCAACCAGTTGCAGTAAATTTCTTTTGTGAAATATCTGAAACTGTTAAAGTATATTTCTGGTATTGTAGGTTAAGCACAAAATGTTTAATTCGAAAGAAAGTTTCACGATTTCATAAATCATTTGACTAGGACTTATACTTCAATTGTTTGGTGGAGTATACATGTGCACCCGACACTCAGTGTCGTGTGGTACTCTGAGAAAAATGTTTTGTGAGAGTCCGAGTGCGAAATATTTTGAGAGACTGCAATAGCATAATTATACAAGCGAAGTCATCGTTAATGTTAACTGTTAAGTTTTGAGAAATACAATAATGATACTAGAAATGTCACTCTTTTAATACTCAAAACTTTCGTTTTACTATGATAAAAATCGTTATATTTATATACCATACATCTGAATGCCCACTAATATATGTCACGTCCATACATTTAAACAATATCACCCGCGTTAACACTATTAAAATAATTATCAATGGACTATCACCAGTCTAGATGCATAGATGGCAATAAAGTGGCCCACAGTAAGTCTCACATTTACTGTGGTAGTGAAAAAGATACCTTAAACATTACGCCACATTTTGTCAGTGTACCGCTCCCAATTACTTCGTCTGTTGCGAGGTTATTAAATCTTTTATAATTAGTGCAATGAATAAGACAAGCGGTGATTTGTAGCGCACATTAATTAATCTAATTTAAGGCGTTTGTTTTCTTTCATCAGTCTTCACAGTTGTTTGAAGCGAAGTCTGTTTATTCAAAGGATTACTGTAGAAAGCGTTTATATCTTAAGGATCTCTCAAATAACTCTTGTTCATATTCAACGTAATTATCTAGACGAAAGCTGGTTATGAAATTTTCGAGATTTTGGTAAATACTTTTGTTGAAAGTGTTCTTTTGTTGTGTTTGATCAAAGAGTTGAAAGTAATGCTTTTTGAAATACCCCTTCATAGTAAGAAGTAGAATTAGTACGCCATTAACAATTTCTAAATATTAACTTCACTTTTCGGCAAAGTTTCCAAACTATCATTACTGGTCGGTCCGTTTCAAGTTTTATTGCATTCATTCAATGTATTTGTACCCTTACTCTTAAGTAAGTACCTACTGAAGTAAATCTTATATCTACGTAAAATAAACTACATTAGATTTATTTTGAGTCTGAAATAGATTTCACTCGGATTTTCCTTGATAAAACAGAGTGCTTATTTTACGCGAATTTCTAGTACCTATTTACAAACTTATTTTCCTGACCCTTTACCCAAGTTACATTTCGCTAGCGTTAATAGAAAACGCTCAAGTTCATGAAAATGAAAATTCGCTTCACTTAGGCATGTAACTTAGATCTGTCAATTTCATACATAGGAAAGTTTTTTTATCAACGCTAATGATTTTTTAATTGTCATTTGGCTAAAGAGGCAGATCACCTTAACGGCTAAGAAAAGTAAAATCGTATAATTTAGTTTAGTTTAGGTTACCTATTTTGTAAAACATGTTTATTTCGTTACAGAATTAGATTTTGATAACATCTGAGCGTAGTTAATAAATAACTAAAATTAAAACTATTTTAGGTTTGAGCAAATTTATTTAACAATTCTATTTGCTAGAAATAATATCAGGTTCACAATTAATTTATGCCTACATTTCATCAGCTGTAGAAATAGAGCTGAAATTAAATCATAACCGAGTTATATTTTATGTATTTTACTTGTTAAGGCTTAAGTTATTAACCTTTCGAAGGTTAGATGAAATATTAAAGTTTAGTTTGACATTGATTTAATGTCAACTGTCAACAAAATGTAACAAAAGAATTGTATGGTTTTAACTTCAATATTACTTTTAGAGCTTTTATTGATAGCAAGTTAGTATATACCTACGCATATTATTTAAGCAAATGTAATACCAGAGTCCTAGACAGTAGACATTAAAGTTTATTAAAAAAAACTTGTATAAAAGAATTGAAAAAGATACTTTGTATAAAAGGTCTTGGATTTCTTCGAACTTAGGGTTTGATATCAAAAGAAAAGAGGTTGAATATCTAGTTCATAAATCATAAATCTATCATCTTCAAAAGGCTTTTGGTTACTTCGATTAACCTTTTGAACTAATTTTTCAGAACATTTACTTGTTACCTTTTGCAAATAATTCTTAAAATCTATTAGCTTTACTACCTTAGGTCCTCTTCTCCTTTGTCGGAATATTGACTCTCTTAAAAAATAAACCTAAAAGACACATTTATGTTCTTTGTTTCAAGTCATACAAACATTTATGACTGCACGAATAGCCGAGTGGTACGGGTCACCACGCCAATTACCACTGTGCGCAACGTGTCGCGGGTTCGATCCGGCGTAGGACAAGAATTTGTGCGTTCCACAGACGCTTGTTCAGAGTCTGGGTGTCTCTGTGCATGTGAATTGAATATCTGTTGGAAACCCCCGCGATACAAGGATTAAATTTGTTAGTGAGAGTTGTTAAAAAAAATGTTGTTTACTTTAGCTGTTCAAATGTCAAAGGCAGTCAGAATATTTTTCACATTTCAATATTATTCAGGTGGATCGATATACAAAGTACTATACTGTCACAAAATAAAACTAATTTATTTTGTGACACTAGTCTATAACTCTAACTTACATATCTGCTTGCTATAGAAAAGTCTGGAACAATGCAGACAGCTGTTTTCCAAGTTTCGTAATAAATAACAACTTTGCCGACTCGATGTAAGGCGTTGTGGATCTACCACGACACTATCAAGTAAAATTCTGAAGATTGTGAAAGCGGGATAGCACTACTCGGTATAGAGCGCCGTCTCTTTTCCACAACTGAAGTAATAATACTCTAAGCGTTGGTGGTAGGTTCGCTGATGATATGCGAGACAATTATCTAGTGCTGTTTACAAAAGGTATTTATATTTTCACCCCTTTTTAGATTGTGGGGGTAGATAGAGGTGTTTTGTGTTTGCGATGTGGTATGTTTTGTTTTAGTTGGTAGGTGTCTTTGTTTTACTGTTGGCTAGACTATGGTGGTCTTTTAGTGATAGTTCTTCCTCTTACAGGAAGACTTAAAACTCTCATGTCCTGTCGTTCGTTATCGACTTGATTTCGCAACTGCTAAAGTCTTATTGAACTTTCTTGCGTTTTAAGTATATCTACTCCAAACCTAAGATGCATTGGTATATGTAGGTACAGCGGTTAAAAATACAGAAAATTTTAAATTCATTAATTGCGAAATTAGATTTTAAAAAATCTAATCAAAATCACGTTCTGTCTCATGTAATATTCAGAACATAAAACACATTATAAACGTTAATAAAATTACACTACAATTGAATCGTAACACAATGCACATGTGTCTTGTTTACACAAATACTCACAATTTCCCTTCTATAATTCATTCTTATAACAAGAACGGCTCCCCTGTCTCCCATCCTCGTCTCGGGAGTGTCGTGAAAGGTGATAAAGGGATTAAGGGTGCAGCTTTCCACAGTAATATGCAATTAAAAACTAGACTGGAGTGAGTTGTTTGCTCAGGGTACTTACCTATTCGTGCCTTGTTGCCGTAGCAATGTTTTATTTATGATAGAAATAAAACTGGGAATTTGTTTTGGTAGGCGTTTTGTTTGTGGTCTTATTGTTAATTGTTATTCGTATTACAATCCGGAGATAAGTGTTAGCAGTGTGTGTCAGTAGTGTGAATTTTCTTATTAGTTTAAGTAAAAGAAGAATACATTAATCACAGCATAACATAGTTAAACTATCTAGGATTAATGAAAATGTTTTAATAAATACCAAAAGATGCAATATAATCACTCAAAATATATCGAAACTAAGTCTTAAAATCGTCTTTTTTTAATTAGTTAGCCAGCCTACCTATATGTACACGATCCTCTTTCATTCCACCGACAAACTCTAAGAATAGTAATATCTAAGATCCAAGACATTCCTATTTTAAGGCATAAAGCAATCACCAATACTTTAACTTCAGACTATCATAAGTTTTATCTCCGGCAATCTTCTCGAACTCCCAAACTCCTTCGGTGTGGGAAGATCGAACGGATATATATTCTGGATTCTGGTTCCGTACCGTTGTGTATAATTAGAAACGACGAGTCTACGACCAACTTCCCATTTCCCTGTTACGTTACGACACTTATGATTCAGATGTATTCCCGGACACTAGATGTCTCTTTCAAATGTTTTATGATTAATGTACATGTCAAAATAATCGATAATATTATGGATTTAAATAAAAAACGACAATAATGCAAAGAGTCCGTTCAGGTTCATGGCCCAAATGTAATGTGAAGTGCATATACTTTTACTTTAGTATATTATTATTATTAACGATTTTGGTGGGACTGTCATAAATTTAAATGTCCCTAATTAAAAATAGAATCAATAAAAAAGACAATAAAATCTATTCGGCTATTGTAATTTGATTAAAAGTGTTTGTTGTACACAAAAACATCAGCCAATCCATTTAAAAATATTGCATATATTTGCTGATGACCGAGTTTACCTACTCAAATTATTATTATGAAAGCATCTGTATAACCTTATGTTCTCACAAATAAATCAGACTGTATAGAGTCTAACTCTCCACAAAGGTTTTGAAAAAATGAAAATCGCTAAAAAGCCAAATTAGTTCTGAACTAGAAGAAGTCTTAAATTTTTTTCAAAGATCCTCTTTTGTATTCCACAAATTCCTAATAATCCTTGTCTTTATTCTTCTTATCTTTTCTCCTAGTATTAAGTTGCTAATGACTATTCATTGTAATCAATCTTACTGATAACTATCATATCTGTCTGGCGCCGTAGTAATTAGCAATTCGCCGAAAATCTTTGTTATTACAGCGGTCATCTCAACAAGCGATAATTTTACTAACAAAAAGATAGGCAGAAGTCTTTAGTAAAGACAAAACAAAAAGGATAAACGTTAGAGATTGCATTCAAAGAAGTAATTAAAGAGAAATGTTCTTTTCATTTGTGGAAGCAGGTAATATGTAGTTCGGGTCTCATCTTGACCTATTGTTAAGTATTAGATTACTTTTAGTTATTTTAATAATAATATGTTTTAGGCATATGTAAGTTAGCTATGACATTATTTGGTATCATGAAGGAACACACACATTTACATAGCAACAGTCAAATCTAATAAAAAAAGTATAATTATTCTCAACATTGACTGTGTAGGTATCCAAGAGGAAACCGTCACATTTTTTATCTCCTTAGCAACAACCAAATTCTTATACCAAACGTATTCCTTTATGTTTATTTTGATTGCCTTAATACTAGTTTAAAAGGAAACCAGTACATTGAGCACATTGTTAGTAGTTGCCATAGCAACGGCCAAATTCGCTAGTGAACTGGTCCGGTCGGAGTTTTTGTGTCCGCTTATTTTAAAATTAATGGCGGAAATCGGTTCAACGTCCGCGGTCGCACGCGCTTGCATTTAAATGATTGTCATCATAATGTATTTTTGTTTGCTCGTGTTTCTTTGTTGAATTGATTTCAGTAAATTAAGTATTATACTAGCCTAAAGGGTTTGGTTATAGAACAAATTTTGTTTGTCTGGTATAGTTTATTAAAACAACGATTTGGGAATCATTTATTGAGCATTGCAGCGTTAACGTCCTACAAATAATTAGGCGAACAATAACTACTTAAAAAAAAACATGTTTTTATATGTATAGGTAAACTTTCCTAAAACGGCTAGCAATATACCTAAACTTTATTCAAATCAAAGTATCAAATGCGTAATTTAAATATCAATTCTGTGTTAACGACCACAAACAAAACCGGTGCCTTTGCCAATATTTATCTATTAACAATACTATAAGTTGCATCACGCTTTGTATTTCCTATTTTGTATGGACAATGACCCTTCATTTATAAGCACGAGTTAAGAATACCAGACGGCCTATCGCCACTACTAAAGTAATATTATTTAAGTTGTGGAAGAGAGATGCCACTCTACACTGTGTATAACACCGTCTCACTTTTACACCCACAATAATATTTAGTTCTTGGTTTAAGTCAATGGTTGTCAAAGCGTGCGGTAATGCCCTCTTGTAGGCGCTGCAGGTCTAAAAGGAGGTGAAGACTCAGATAATTTAAGAATTAATCTAAATTCAAACTGATGATGATGTATGTGATAAAAGGGGCGCTCAAAACTATTAATTAAAAAAAAAATAAACTGTTCTTTTAAGACGTGTCAGTAGCTTTATTCCGCCAGTACCTTTGTTTGCCAAAATAAACCTTAATACTTTATATCATTTTAAAATTTTCTCTACAACTCATTCTTAATGTTTGTTGATACAAGGATTCCGCATTAAAAATGTCGTTTTACTTGGATTTTGGCACGTAACACAGTGTTGTGTACATCGGTTAGTGGAATGCGAGTGTGCATTTGACGAGGTGCCAACTAGGCCCAAGAAGTACTTCGAATTTAATTAAATAGTGCACGTGAACTGCGATATTATTGTCTTAAGAGTCATCTTTGTTTGTTAGTATTAATAGAACAGTGAATAAATTAGGACAGATTTATTTGTGTAGCTATAGTTTCTGTAGATTATTTTGAGATGATAACGACGTCTGTACCAGCTTTATTTTACTGATAATCTGCTGACTTATGACTTCACTTGTCAGCTAGTACATGTTGAAGTCCTATTAGAATCTAATAAGAAGAGTAGCCCGTTGAACAACAAAAAGCCTCATTAAAAATAATCATCAGACAGGACTCGAACCTGCGACTCCTGGCTGACTTCATGTTTAAAAGTAATAAATTAATTCGTTTTCAATCTAATCAGGGTTACCATTTGTAAGTCAGTTGTATTAATCGAAGCATGTTCCTTGTATATAATCGAACCCACGACCTCTGTTTCAGCAGTCAAGGCCATTAACCACTAGACCAACAGGCAAGTCTAATAATAGTTTTGTGTTAACAATAGAGACCTAATCATCCATAATATTATTAGATAGCATTAAATAATGATGTCAAACCTAATTCGTGAACAAAGGGTGTTTCAATGTTTATTTAAATAGGCTTTGCTTTCTAGCAACAAAGTATAAATGTGTTGCTATCTCGTCACCCTCTAAACTATAGAGTCTATAGTTTATAAAATAGTCTGTTATACAAGCGTCGGTCTATGTTTTTGTAGAGTACGTCGAATCAATATCCTGAGCTATATTTATATAGGCTTATTCAGATAAAGTCGGTTTCATTAGGACACTTACTAAGGTGTGCTTAAATTAAATAAAAAACTCAAATCAAGATAATTTGTTCTATGTCTGGGTCTGTAATATGTATGTATTTAGAAATATATAAATATGTTTACCAGTTGTCTAGTATTCATAATACAAGCTATGCTTAGTTTGAGATTGGATGGCGTTGTGTGAAAGTCGTGGAATGTTATTATTACTCTTTTTCCAGTTTATTTATAGTAAATACATAAATTTTTTTCCCGTATCTAGCCTGCAGAGATAGCAAAATGATAGTAATTTTCTTTTAAAGGCCGTTTTCCTTCAGTTTGTTTACCAAAAACGAAACATAATTTAATAATGCAGTAATACTGAACTAATGTTCATAATTTCTGCTTCTACATATAATATCTTTTAACAAAGGCCTTACTGTAAGCTGGGAACGATGTAAAGGATTTGAAATGTTGACCTATACAATAGCAAACAATAGGGTGATGTAGGTGTAACGTAATGGCAACATCTTCCTACAGTTTCATTCAAACTAAATGTATTATTTAATGAGCTCATTTCCATTCACATGAATACATACTTTTTGGAGTCAAAATAATATGTTATTTTGAAGCAATGATTAAATTGAGGATCATCATCCTTATTCCCCTGCGTTTATACCAATTATTATTTGACGTCGGCGCAGCATGTCTTCTTCTTCCACACGTTCCTATCTGACGTCGTCTCGCAAGCAACAATCTTTCCAGGATTTGAGGAAATATATTTCTAAAATTACACTACATAATGTGAAAGTGTGTGAGTGTATGTATGTATGTTTCTTACCTCTTAGTGTTTAAACGGTAGGGCCAATTTTAATGAAATTTTACATATTTATTTAATTATTCTTATGGAGTTAACTGATAAGCTTTTTAACCGACTACGTTAGAAAGAAGGTTTTGAAGCTATAATCGAAATCCACGAGGCTGAAGCCGTTGGCAACAGCTAATATTTCGATGAAACAATATTTAATTTATGTAACAAATACAATAATATTACACGTGGGAACATTTTGGCACGGTATAACGGACCATATTAATTGATTTGTTTACCGATACTCGTGTTAGAGTAACTTTAATTACTTACTTTTACACATGTTATTCTTATCTTGAAAATAAAATAAATTAATTTTCCTAATGTGTATTAAATTTTCTTAATATGTATTAAATTAGTTACCTAAATACCTAGTACTAAAAAAAGCCTAAACATTTAAAGAATGAAGATAGAACAAAGTACAAACTATTTTTTACTTGTTGCATGTCCTTTGCTGCTCTTTATTTTTAAAACTAAGAAAAAACAAAAGAGTGTCAAAATGTGATCTATAGACAAATAATAGACAGATCATCAAACTATGTCAGATTGGATGAGAATAATATCGCCATTTCGAAAGCTGCATCAAATCACGTGTTCACACCTGCGTCCAATCTCACTTAACCCAAACACCCATAACTTATTCGCATGATATTCACACATTTCATACGTATATAAATAAACCTCTGATCATTAAATAAACGCTGCAAATCCATAGACATACATCATGACTCACTGGCCTAGTTCCGGAAAAAGCTTGGCTAGAGTCAGCTCTATACAAATTGCATTAAGTGTTATAATTACTTGTTTAATTTCTATAACCTTTACGTGCATTACTTCGTAACTATCGCTTTTAAATGCTCCTTTTATACGCAATAAATAACAGGTAACATTTATGTGTTGACCTATTACACAATAACTATTGCGATAATTCATTCTAATATCAAATAGAAACATGAATGAAAAACTAGTTTCCCAGCTTTAGAATCACATCGGAAAGTAAGCAGTATTATTTTCTTGGTAAGTGCAAACGAGTCAAAGTTTTATTGAAGATGGCTTGAGTTTATTGCAGCGCGCTATAGAGTGAGACATCCGACGACCGTGCCACGTGATCTTGATACAAATTTAAACTTTCCTCCTTATATCACCTTCTTTGTAGCGTCTGCAAACTTGCTTTACGACAGCACTTTTAAAACCGTCTCTTGATTTGCTTTTTCTAATTTACAGTCGCGACGTCTTGATTGCTTTTTGCGAGAAACAAATTGAACCATAAATAAACATTAAAAATGAGGTGAGTTAAAAATAATATTGTTTCGCTTTGAAATTGCAAAATTAAATACGGTTTTTGTTTAAAATTTTAGCAAATGGCAATTTAAAGTTTGCGTCAATGGATCAGAGATAAAGCGGGTTGACGTAACTGAGAATGGACAATTGAATAGCGGCCGTTGTTGGATGTTGCTAAATAGAAATTTGAATGATCGGCGCGTCGGCGGGCACAGGTAGGCTGACATCGTTTCCAGGATGTGTAATGGTCGTCGCTGTGCCGTCCACAGATCGCATCGCGATACTAATCGAAATAGCCATTGTGTTAGTCCGGATGCAAACCGCACGCTCCAATCTCGCGCCCCGCACAATGCACGCGCGCACGCTGCCGATACTTTATACCTCGTAGGGTTCCCAAAACACTTTCCTTCTAATTAACTCTAATCTGATTGGCTTCATCAAATGAAATATCGATTCCCGTATTTGCTAAGTTCCCGATTAATTACATTTCCGCTTCGAGAACAACCCGTTGTTTTACTTTATCGTGGAAAACCAATCGGCTTTTCAAACATGTAATTAATTCTTCATTATTAGCGTCTTAGTGAAGTATTTCGTACGCAGGTTAGATTATTAAATATACTTCTATGTAAATGTTACGTTTTGAGCAAATTCTGTGAATGTAATTTGTTATTCATAACATATATTCAGTCAGTTCAGTCATTATTACAGTAGTTTATTTTTGTACGAGGAAAATTGTTGATTTAAAACGGCATCAAATATGTCCATTTATGATTTAACACAATGCTCTACATTTAGTTTGACATCGTTACCTGTTAACACGATCTGAATATATTGTGTCAACCCTACAAATCACAATGACATTTATCTAGCTAAAGCGTAATCTAATATTCCGGAATAGGTGAAATCCGTTTCATTCACGAGTCACGACAGCGTACAACAATAGTTTTGTGCAACTGTTCAGTCACTGGCGTATTACAGAGCCAATGTGTTATGACATGACCTATTTATGAGAGGAGAATAGAACAGTTAATTTATGTATCTTTAGCATCCAACATTTGAATAATTACATTAATTACCTACTTAGGTTCTGTAACGTATTGAACAATGTTGGACTAGCCTGTTAGTCTAGTGGTTAGTGGTCCTGATTGCTAAACCAGAAGTCGTGGGTTCGATTCCCAGTCAGGATATTTTTTTCTGTGATGAGTATGATCATTTTTTTCCGAGTCTGGGTGTAATTTATAGTATGTACGTATTTAGAAGTATATCAGTTGTCTAGTACTTTTAACACAAGCTCTGCTTAGTTTGAGACTAGATGGCGTTGTGTGAAAGTTGTGGACTATCATGTTAAAATAATGTTTGATAATATCATAATCGGTTGCTAACTGCAACAGAAATTAGATCGCATACTCTTTCAGACAATTGATCCGTGACATACTTAAATTAAGATCAATACGTGACTATTAATTAAGAATTATTGTAATGTTGATCATTTTAAATAGTTTTTATTGTTTATATAAGTGCAATAGCAACCTAGATTCGGAGTAATAAGTTTATTCCATAATTTCCTTCAATCACGTATCTTTGCTGGATTTTTTCCCTTCTTAGTAAATCTAATCCTGTGTCAAAGATCTATGGAAAATGATTTCCACAAAAATATTAAATCAGGAAATTAGATCGACGGTGTGCCCTGGTGATATCTTAGAAAACAATGTTAGGGTACCTACTTGTATTTTTATTGTAGAACTTTATGACGCTCATCAAATATACCGTTCACATTACCTCCGCTGCCCAGATTTCAGCTCACAACGTCCATGTTTTAACAGCAGCTAAAATACACGTTCCCTAATAAACAAAATATTATTAATAATGTTGTCTGATTAATGAAAACATTTCCAGCATATTATTGTAACACAAGACAGGTATGCTCTCTGTTTATGTATGCCCATCAAATATCTGTCATACAATAAAAACACGAGAGATAAATAACCAGAATTAGTAGTTATTTTAATAGCGTGTTTTTCCTCTCATAGTGGGTTGTAAAGGTATTTTAAAACGTAACATAAATTCTCGTGAAATTCTTTGTGTTTTGTCTCGGCGTATAAGATAAACAGATTCTCGAGATCTATGTTGACTTTTGATATAATAAATCGCTTCTGTATAGTAGATATTGTTTTAAACTGCTATATTATGAGATAAATATTGTCATAATAATATTATCAATAAAAAAACAGTGATCACTGGATATCTTGATTCTGTCTATTTGCTAGACATCTTAAAAAGTACTATTGTTTAGTCCATCATTTTTGGGCAAAGTTTTCAAGGTATACAGTTTTAAGACTGGCAGACCACTGCTTTACAAAATATATAAAAATGTGCGTACTTGAAACAAAAGTTCTAGTAGATGTAACTGCCATCTGTAAGAACTGCTGTCTATATGAAGTTCTTTTAAAATTGTCTGCACTGAAATGAGCGACAGCCCTTAATTCTCAATTTTCAACTAGAGTCAGTAACGTTTTGAAAAGGTCTACTCGAAATAAAAACCTTTTTATTTGAATCTTTTTCAATTAAAACTGGTTTATTGATACAAAATATCATTAAGACTATCATAACCGGGTACCGATGTTACTAGGTATATATACATAGTATGTATAGCTACACCATCGTTTGAGGTGGTCAAACATAGAAACCTCCTTCGTATATTTGTTGACTATACCACATTATGTACACAGTGTAAATACGGGAAGTATCATAACACTTGGAATATACCTTTGATGTTCACTGAACTGTTCATAGATATTCAGAACGCAAATATAATATAGCTCAGGTATATTGCTGATCTAACGAGATAGCTTATTGATTTAAGTATAGCTGTGGAACTATATAATTAATTTACTTGCGTATATTTAAGTTATATTAATGGTAAGACGTTTTTTAATAATGTTTGCAACCTCGTGGAAACGACTTTAGGAGGCCGACGGTCTCTCTTGATGTAAGTTTTGCCATTGGGTGAAAGAGATGCCACTCCACGCCGTGTCTTACATCTTAAACTGCAACGTCTTTGCTTTAAGATGTGGTGGTGCGTCAAAAAGCTGCCTCTTTGGTTAAGATTGTAGTTCCGATGTACACCTATTTTTAAGAGATATATAACGGTTTACTCACGCGTATTTATCGGGATAGCCCGACTAGTTTCGGACCCAACCGGAGTCCTTAATCATGAGCTGACGCGGCGGCGGGGTCGCGAGTCGAACTCAGTTCGACTCGCGACCCCGCCGCCTAACGTTATATATCTCTTAAATATGAATCATTCTCACGAAAGTTATTATAAAAATACACCTATTTTGACCAAATGTTTTTTGGCGCAAATAACAAATCGCAAATGTACGTCGCATTGTTAAATAATTATAAGTGACAGAGGTACAGTTAGAATAAGTGGCGAATTACAACTGTCTGTTATTTAAATATTCGATCATTAGCCATAGAACAGCCTAACAAATGGGCTGATGTCAAAGTCACTAGTGCAAGTTGCCCGTAACATACAAGTATACATGCACTTTACAACCAAGGTACTTAATGCACTGAATAATTTATAGGAGCCAATGAAATGACCTCAATGCTTGTCACGAATGCTACGATAACACCTACTGAATTATGGGCCATCGTATGATTAAATACTGCGCTTAATTAATTCCAAACAATAGGTTTATTATGATTGATTGTTATGATATAAATATTAAATGCAAATTACTTTTGGCGGTTTGTGTGTATTACGTTCGGTTATGAGATAGGAGATTTAAAAAGGTGTGGAGAGTTAGTTGCGCTGTTTTATTTCAACAGTAAGAGTATTTGAGAACCGATAATGGTGGTCGAAATTGTTTGGTTGAACGTATTCACCTCAGGAATAAATGTTCGAATAAAAACATCTAGGAAGTCTATAGGCTATCAAAACACAATTATTAGTTTATACGGGGATATATACCTATTAATAGGAGCAGGTAAAGACGCGGGGCTCTGCAAGTATAAATATAAAAAGGCAAAAGTATTAATACCCTTTTCTCTGTCAGCTTAGCCGCCAAAGTTCATTAATTTCGCAGACAATATCGGATTTGCTCTCGTTGCAAAGCGTAAATTACTATGATTGGATTTTTTAATAGGCGTTCGGTCTTGACGAGTAAGCGCCCACCAATTTGTTCAATTTATTTTATTTCATGTTTCATGCAGAGTGGGGTTATTCTGAATGTTGGTATTTTGCAATCAGATCATTGTAAGTGCTCTAAGTAATTTCTTAGTAGTATTTTTGATAAGTTACAGGTATACTTATTTAACGCGGAAAGTTTTGATGTAACAAAAAAAAATAGGATAAAAAGCATATATCAAATTTGATCAATTTTCGAGCAGACCGATAGATCAAAAACGAATACACATATACAACTTTCACTTTAAAAGTATGAGCACGGTCTTACTAACACGTATTTTTTTTCACTCAAACGCTTCATTACCCGACTGCTACAGAAAAGAAAATTTATGTCATAGTCATATTCAAGACATTTTAGAATCAACGTTTCCTTTTTAAAGCTGCAGGTATGTTACCTAAATGTCTCTACTATATCATAACCAAAGTCTTAAGTCTCTGTAGAGACATGTCTAGGCTTTGACGCAATCAGAATGCCTTTGACGGCACACGCGAGTATTTATGGCAATAAGGGGTAAGCCCGCATATCAGGTTAAACTTATGTTAGATAATATATGTTATGGGATTATGTGGGTGAATACAATCTTGTTGATATGTAAGAGCAATTTAATTGCGGTTTTTTTTCTGTATGCTCTTGATTTTTTGAGTGGGAACACTATTCTTAATATTGAATTAAATAACTTTATTAAATATCGTTACCTGCGACTTCGCTGGTGCGAATGTCGGTAATTGCTGCAAACACTTTATCTTCCTCTAACGCAGCTGGTGAAAGATTAGCCTATGTGTGTCAGCTAACTCCATGCCGAATTTTATCAAAATTGATACAACGGTTTGTGCACAAAAGAGTAACAGACATCTATTTATCCATCCATGCTCACAAACTTTCACGTTGACAATATTTGTATGATTTTGCAACAGCGACATTAGTGCTACTAAAATGTACTTAATGTAATATTTTTTTATACATATACATAATAAATCAGTTGAAAAGTGATGTTGTTACTTGTTACAGTTTCGCTGTCCGCGGGCTAATAGTAATTTCACAGATTTCTTCTCGCTCTCGTAAATCTAACTTAATACGTGGTCGTCCATTCCACTATTATTGTTTCATATTCAAAACATACTATTAAATTACTTGACAAGTGAGATTATAATCTCCTACTAATTGGTTTCGGGTTTCCAATATTTTATAGCAAATTACTAGCATTCCTTCCTTTCTTGTTAGACCGTAAGCTGATCTTAGATGGGCCAACAAAGACGTATAGATTAAATTGTCTTTAAAATCATACATCAAGTAGTAATTGAGATAGAGTCTGGGCGCGTGCTAAATTCAATACGTTTAGTCAAAGAGATCTAGTAGGGAAAACTGACAATGGTATACAGTTTCCTAAGGTTTTTATCAGCTTTTTTCCTTTATTAGCCTGTAAACGTCCAGTGTGAAACAAGGGTCACCCAATACACGTCACGGAGTGTTGTCATGGCAACGAAAGCGGCGTTCTTGTTATTAGTAGATAGAAACGTGACACTGTCTATTTTTCCGTCGCCCCTAACAACGCGTGGGATGATTTTTTTCAATTTGGTTACTCGATTGGGTACATTTTTAATAAAGAGCCCCTTTTTATCGCGCCAAGGGGTCTGTAGGACCTGGTATATTAACAAGGGATCGCTACGGTAAATTTAATTAATCGGTGACATGGACCATGGTTGTCGTTGAAGGTAGAGTAATAATTATTGCTGTGTAATTTAATTTGTGACCGGTAAATGGTAAAAGGCACACCCTGTTGTATGGGGCTATCGATTGGTGAAAGTGGGGACGGTACTATAGTTACACGATACGGGCATAATAGGGACCCCCAGTCACAAACAGGTGACATACATAGCTACAATATATAATATTGCTACTAATAGATGCCTCTGCATTCTCTCCAAGTAGTATGTATGCCTATTATGCCTGTTCCAAACATGCAAGACAATAGAAACAAATTACTATCGCCAAAAACTATCAAAGATGTCAATTTTGACGAAAATACTTATGTAAGGCAGTGTATTACATACGATGCATATGAACTCTATTCAGTATACTCAAAAGGTAAAGACGTGTTACCGTACATAAAATATCAAATAACATTTCAATTTGCCCGCAACGTGAACAAAACATAATAATAAAGGACATATTAAGCGCCGGGGGTTGGATTCTTGTGATTAGTTTTTGGCGCGCGCGCGAAAGTGGGTCACAATCTCACAATATTCGGCAGTTTGCATTTCACGCGAGTTTCAGCTATTATGTTCAACGGGACATGCCCGTTATGAACCAGCTGGTAAATCGAATGTGTTCCTGTATTTTAGGAACTATAACACTAGAGATAGATGTTATAATTCGTAAAACATAACTAAACAGTTTATTTTTTGGTTTTTGGGCTTAAGGTTTTATCTGTACAGTTTTATTACAAGTTTTGTTTCTTTTGTTCCAATATAATCGTTTTTTTTAATGGTTTACGAATTATTGTAGAATTTGTTTTGACAAAAACGCTGTTTAATTTTTGACTGATTGAAATATTATGTTGAAAGGTGTTTTTATGAGATTTTTTTATTTAGAAATTAGTTTATTTAAAATAAAATTGTAATTAATTTAGGCGAATATTATTATTTATCGAATAAATAATATATTACTTACAAAACCAATTTCAAGAAACACCGCCTATCGCGAAGCTTATTATTATAAGCGCAGTCAACCCTTAATGTTTTGCACAAATGAATTAATTTCGTATTAATTATGAATATATTCATTGTTATAATCTGAAAGGTTTAGGGAGACTGCGTTATTTCCCACGTGACTTGCGCACGTTCTCTCTAGAAACGATGGAAATTAATCGCGAAGTCAAATGCTTCGAGATTAACATAAATACTTTAAGCTTAATACAAGAAGATAGAGCTAATTAATTTGTCAATAATTAACATTACTAATAGCGTAATTTATGAATTAAATAATAATTAAATCTTCAAGGAAGGAATACAGAAGTTCAATTGATAAAAAATGTTATTATATATTCTGTTCCTACTGGTATTTCTTATCTAGCATTTTATTGACACAATAAATTAAAACTAGAACGTAAAACGATACTTACTAAGTTACGTAGTCAATAACATTAGGTTGATCAACTTTATGTTATGGCTACTGAACTTTTATGACGGACAATAATACGAGTAATTAAAATAAAATGTACCGTTAAACCGAATAGAAAATAAACATGGCTCCCGTATCAGGCACGTCCAGTAAACCAATTGATGCGTAGAACAAACACAAATCAGAAAACCGGCCAAGTGCGAGTCGGACTCGCGCACAAAGGGTTCCGTACTATCATCTATAACAGAAAATCACGTTTGTTGCAGGTATACTAATTTTTAGTCTGTTAATCTACCTACTTATTAAGATCAAGTAAAAATTGCTTAAATATTGCTTTTGTCAGACTCCCTTAATATTTTTGTTTTATTTTTAGTATTTGTTGTTATAGCGGCAACGGGAATACATCATTTGTGAAAATTTCAGCTTTCTAGCTATCACGGTTTATGAGATACAGCCTGAAGAAAGACAGACAGATAGCGGAGGCTTAGTAATAGGGTTCTGATTTACCCCTTGGGTACGGAACCCTAAAAATTGTTTCTTTTGTCCGTCCATATTATATGCTATAAATGTAAACGAACGATTTTTCAATTAATATGCAAATTCACATGAATTTTATGCTGAATTTGTCCGAAAGAGAGCATTACAATAAACTGTTTATTTGACCAATAATATCGTTCGTCAATTTTCAACAGTTACCGCGTAATAATATTGTGCGGGGATTTTATATTGCGTGGCGTTCGCTGGCATTATTGCTGGAGATTAATGATTCTTAGCGCGATATGGAGGCAAGCAATAACCAAGGAATGGGGTAGGAAGCGTCAGTAAACGGCTATATCAAGACTTAAAGTATTTGTATATGAGTAATAGTTCTTTTTCAATACGAAGTAGCGTCAGTTTAGGGAGCGTTGCCATTTACGTTAAATTGTATAGAGTTAGGTTAGCAGAAATTATACTATAGTACGTATTTTATCAATATTCTATTATGTAAGTGTGGTGTAGAGTTGTTGGTTAAATGTTGTTATTTCTCTAAAAAATAATGTGCGATAACAATAAATACAAACTACATAATAATATGAAGTATACGTAAGCGATTATGCAATTATTTTAAAACAGTATTACAGTTATTTATCAATGTTATTGAATTTTATTCAATTACCGAATAATATATTTAACGATTTTTTTAAATGAATTCGTATAATTTAGATTATTTGATATTACATCAACGTTTTATAACCTACATGTGCAAATGTTTGGAGTTATAACATAGTTTGAATATCAAATAATTATAAATTATAATTTTGTTTAATTAAATTCTAATAGGTGATTGACACTCAATATCATAAATTACATTGCCTAATGAATATTAAATAGATTTGTGAAAACTTTTAATTGGATTATTCAATGTTAATTAATATCAATCTCGGAATACTTTACCAAACTAATTAACTATTAAATTGTTTACAAAAATAATTTATTCATTAATTGATGTCATGCACACATAAGCCTCAAGGCTTGTGTGTAGAACTGTAAAACAAAATTTTGGCAAGTTATTCGTTGTTACTAAGACAAACATTGTATGTTCTTTATAAATGATACAGTAATTCTATGCAAACAAAAAATTGCACCAATTACATTTAATTCATTTAAACACTAGTTCGTCTATTTCTGTTCAAATCGTTTCATAGCGTGTCCTGTGCAGTTATAAATCAAAATACATCATCCAAATCGTTTGAAAGGGAGCTTACAAATAGCCATTGGGTACTATAAATGTATCTGTAACGTGACGGTCCGCAATGGGTGCGAACCGTCCGTCCAAGTCGCCCGATAAATTCTACCATCTTCTTTTAGCACGAAAATATGGGTGTGAAACACGCGATCTTGAAAGTTCAGTAGACCCTACACCATGATAATTACATATACTAGCAAAAGAGAACCTACGCTGATGTGTAAGCGGGATAGAGCGATACGTAAAGCATAGTCGTGTCTTGCTTCCACAATAGCAATGTTTTTAAAGATCTCGTGGTAAATGCACGGATAAATCGAAGTTCCACGGTATTTCTGTTATGTGAAAAGGATCTTTATAATTTAGTGTTATGGGTTTTCGAAGCGTAACTGAACGACTGTGTTATCTAAACGTTTAGGTAACCGTACGTACGACGTTACCGCTTGAATATTGCCAATTTCGCGACCTCCGAGATTATGGTTTTATATGAAGTGTCGAACAAAAGTAGTATGGACTTCGTGGAAGGAAGAAAGGAAGGTCTGATGTTAGTTTTTAGAGTCAGCTTTCTCAAATCGATACTAAGGCATCCTTTTACTAACCGTAATACTATCACTGAGCGTCGCAGTTATCCTTTCTGCTTGGGAAATAGGTTTAACATTAAATAGTGCAGTTTTCTTCAATATTCAATATCCTTCCGGCCAAAGTATTTTAAATCGTTAAGAACGTTTATGACTGGGTGACTGCTATCTCCTTCTAAAGTTATACTAACAGTTGTGGAAGCGAGATGCCGCTCTACGTCATATTGTGTGCCATCTTGCTTTCAAAACTGCAACATTTTTCTTTTAGCTGTTATAATACTTAGAGGGGTATAGTCAAAACTCAACACTTTTATTGCACTCAATATGAATAAAAGGTGTGAAATAATATTCTAATATAGTACAGTATGGACCCTGTAGGGCAAGGCAATTTAGAAGAATGGAGGATGCTAATTTTATTTTCAGTCGTTTGAATTTTGATATCTATTTTATATTTGTGGCTATACAAAACCCCAGTTTAGTGGCCTTGTGGTTTTGCGGTACAATAGCTTGTTGTTGAAATTGAGCTTGTATTGTGTGATTGTAGATACACTGATAGCTGTTATCGTTTGCAAGACGGCCGAAACCGTCAAAATCTGTATATTTTTAGTAGTTTTATTAACTGTAAGGCGAGTTTCATGGACACACAAGGACCCACTGATGTATTGTAATAATGTTTAATTGGTACCGTGAAGGTTTTATATTTAAAATGTATTTGTTATGTTTAATGGGCTATTTTTACAGGACAATAATATTATGAAATCTATTTTTTCTTCATTGTGCAATGGATAACATAATTTTTCTTAAACAATGTTTTATAAGACAATAGTTTAATATTTTGTAAACAAAAAATTCATTTTTACTTCCAATCAAATACAAGTGACATTGCAATTTCTAACAAAAGATGCAGCTTTGCCATTAGAAAATAGATCTTATGTACAGCACATAATGAATATTTACGAACAGCAGGCTATTCCTTTAAAATCAATTACTGTAACATAGTTACGGTTGAATGGAGTCGTGCTAAAGTCATTTTCAGTTTATTGAAGTGTAAAGGGTTCCATTGACAGTGGATGGTTGAAACATGAGTTGTTTCTCCACTCTTTTCTTAGTCCGCACTCCTTCGAGTAAATTGCTTTTTTAAAATTAAAGTGCTTCAGTTTATTTGAACTTTAAAGTCCAATTTCGTTTGGCTCTTGATGTTGTCTATACGAATGTAGTTAGATGAAGACTGAACTGCGTTTGTGTGATGAGATTGTAGATTGTGTGGATAGCGGATAGTGAAACGATGTGCATAAGGTTCATTTTTATTTGTCTTTGTTTTTCGTTGTTACAAAAAGGTCTGCATTCCGTGTCCATCTGCATCTGTCCTTGAATGAAATAAATTTAAAAACTACCAATTTTTTTATTGCGTATACCAGGTAATTTAAGAGGAATATCTTATCTCCATGTACCATACTTAAAGTATCATTTAAAAAAAAAGCATTAATAAAATGCACTAGGCATACATTGGGTTGTATTTTCAAATATAGGTTATTGATATGAATTAAAGAAGACGTATTTCATTGTAAGAAGCATGAACTATTTTTCAGGCAACGCTTGCTTTTAAGTTGTACACGTGTTGTAACCGTTACTCAAATTATAAGCACAATTTGTGTAAAAAACGAATTGCTTTTAGAATACCAATTCATCGTGTTTATTGAAAGTTGTTACGTGTTTTGGTAAAAAATCTACAAGTCAGGTGACTTTCTACGAAACGTTCTTTTTTTTTCGCTAAAGAGTGTCAGCTAACTTCATACCAAATTTCACACAAATTGATGTAGTATTTTCAGCGTGAAAGAGTAAGAAACATCCATGCATACTCACAAACTTTCGCATTTATGATATTAGTAGGATATGCTGTCTTTGTAGAACCAAGAGGTAGCTCTATACAGCATTAATCGGCGTCTCGTTTTTATTAGGATTTGCGTTAAGTTTTCATAATATTGATATACCTACTTCCCGTTCGCTACAAATTTCACCAAAACAAGCCATTCTTTTCAAATATTTTACCAAAACATAAGTACATACGAATGTAAATTTGCGATTCCTTATACTTAATGCGATCTTCGATTCAGTGATTGTAATCACGCTTTTATATACCTCAGCGGTAATCTTGTGAAATCTGTGTTCAGTAATTTTCCTTGTCATCTAACAAAAGGAACGGTAATGATCTATTCGGGTTCATAGCGACAGAAATCAGGACATATTGTGTATGTATTTGTTTTTATATTGAACAAATTTTGGCTGAAAGTAAATCAGTCTATAGATAAAGACTTACTTTGATGCTCGTCTGATTCTCAAAGCATTTGGATTTTAGAACAAGATGGTCATTGCTGGTGTACCACAAAACACAATCTTATGAAGAATGGCAAATAATATTGCTTTAGATTTCATTTATTTATTTATTATTATTAACACGACTAGCCACTTACTCAAACAAAAGAAAAAAAAAATATACAAGAAAAAGAAAGAAAAAACACAAGCATAAAATATATCTGTATAAAAAGTTGTATAATATTCATTTGCTTTTAACCTCTTCAGTCTAAATTCTGTATTCAAAAATCGACCTTATTGACAGACATCTTTTAAAGTTTTGTATAAAACCTTCATGCTACACCTACTTTAAAGTTAAATCGTTAGCAATTGTTTATAAACAGTTTAGTACAAACATAAATTAGTGAATATCATCTTTGGAACAGTATACAACGTTACATTATCTTCAGTAACTTTAGACATATCGTTTAGCGTTCGCTGTATACCTTTTGAACTAAGTTGAACTGGTGTCCAATGTGTTAATAAGGGGCCTTGGTAACTTGAATGAGTTGGTGTATGTGTTGCCTTCAAGTCTACAACGATGTATGTATGACTATAGACTATATATAACAAGTTACTACAATGTTTATACTTTATTTGGACTGTGATTGTTATACCATGTAGTTTTTGTTGTTTAGAATAGAATATAATGCTATGTTTATCATGATTTTTGACTGAAAATCCATATTACAGGCTATACGCCTTGATAAGACGCTTACAAATAGAATCAAAGATTCTAAACTTGACTCGCACTTGGCCGGTTACTTTTTTGTTTTCGAGCGAAACGCGAATGACTTCAACCCACGCCGAGGGCACGGCGTGAGATATGTCGGACTCCCACCGACTAAAATCACACCGGGCCTTCTATTACCTAAACCAGAGTCACGGGATCGCTCGCGCCTGCTCTTCGTGACTCTGGCTGGCAATAAACACATACTTACAATATACCCCGACTTCTGATATAACTGCAGCTCCATCTTAGTATATAATTAGCAGTCTGCAGACAGGGGAACTTTCCTTACAAACAGGTGCGGTTGACAGTTGCCCCGCACAAATATAATTACGTCTCGCATTATGCTCCCGTAATTAATATTGTTTGTTGCGAATGTTACTTATATGGAACCTTTGTATGTCAATACAAAGTATAGTCTTGTTTTAAGAGTTAGATCGATGTAGTGCCTAGATATCTGTTAGAATGTTGAATGTGATGATAATATCGCCAAGGAGAAGACCAAATATACTTGTCAAATATCAAATAACAAATGAGATTTTTCAGCGTCAAGAATAGCGCAAGCCGTATCTTTGCCAGCCTGTAGTAATATAATATAATATACTAGACTTTCACAAAACGCTATCTAGTCTTAAACTAAGCAGAACTTGTATTATGAGTACTAGACAACTGATAAACATACTAATTTACTTCATACAAACATGTTATAGATAAATTACACCCAGACACAGAACAAAGGATCGTGCTCATCACACAAACATTGGTCCGGGATGGGAATCGAACCAACGACCTCTGGTATAGCTGTCAGTGCCACGAACCACTAGACCTACATGCCTGTCAGTAGTAGAAATTCATTAGATGATATATTGATTATTTCTTGCTGTATAAGAATATAAGTAATTGTTGAAAGCAACGCTCCCATTGTTAAAACCCTTTGGATGGTTGGATGATTTACAAAGAGTGAAAGGTATAGAAGAAAAGTATATAATTTTTCTCAAAACAAGGTTCTCAACCTCCACCTCATTGTGAACACAATAATAATACTTATGTACTTACATTAGAATACGTTATCTTTATCACACAATATACGATACATCGGGAAACAAACGACGATCGATTCCAAGAATCCTAAAATCTTTCATCTCGATTGTCGAAACAAAATACAAATCTTTTTTAAAGTAATTCGCCCACCCTTGTCTCACAAACCGTACCGCGATGAGAATAATAATGCCTATTGAATTAAAATGAAACATTATTAGATTCGTTTATCCTGGAACAATCTTTATTTAGGTATACGTGCTATTTTTAGAAAGGAGGCTGTACTAAAATTGTTCTTGCTTCTTTACGGATGACGTATCTAGATGTCAATAAATTCGTGGGAAATTGTGATCAAATTTAAAATATCAGCTGTGCTGGTTAGGTATACTTGTTATTTTTAGATCAGTTACTTCTTACTCTACTCAGATCGGTGATTGGCCCGTTAAAATCAAACATAGCTTGCAATAGTACGCTGGACATGAATGTGGATGGATATAGGGGAAGAAAACGACCAAAGAAACGATGAATGGATTGTGTGAAAGGTGATATGGCTGCTACTGACGAGATAATGTCAGATAGAAACTTGTGGAAGAAGAAGACATGCTGCGCCGATACCAAATAATAATTGGGATAAGCGCAGGGGAATGATGATGATGAACCCCATAGCCTTAATAAATTACTCGTTTTAGAAGCCAGTAGTATTATTATTTTGTAATAACACTGTACAGGTGCCTAGTTACATAAATTAATACAATAAATACCAGTATTGTATTTCTCAGCTAAACGTTACATGGACGATCTTGACAAGGATTAAAGACAATAATAATATCTATTACAATAGAGATTTACCTTTCCATAGAATATAATGGAAAACTGTATTCATAGAAACAGTTGTTTTAATAACTGTTCTACTTACAGTCATACTTTCACTATCGATAATTATATGTAGCTACAATGCGGGTGTCTTGCACATAGAGATAAAAAGTATGAATAACTTTTGTTGTTTTCACTTGGCTTGCTACGTTTTCCAACTAGAAGTCGCTAAGTTCGGTTTTTGTTTTAAAAATTGAATTACTTAAAGATTGATGGATTGTCTAAGGAATGATATGAATGAAAAAGAAGTAAATGATACTGTGACGTCTGATTGAGGAGAATAGAGGAAAAAGACGTGCTGCACCGACTTCAAGTAAAATGGGATACCTAAGGGAGATGATGATTTGAATGTATCGAACCTTAAGGGTCATCGATTACAAGTTTGTCTCAAACATGAAGTTTTCTTGGAAACAATTGATTTGATTGGATTTAAAAACATTAAAAAGGCATCCACTTAAATAAAGCTATAGAAAACGTTTTGCACAAAAAGGTTTCACAGTCTTCCAACTGACTTCTTAAAGTTAAAGTAAAACAAAGTTGCAATTTATCTTTTAAGGAGAGCCTGTAAATAGTAGCAAGTTAAACAGCCGGTCACTACGGGGCTCGAACAATATAATTCCTGTACTTCATTATTAACTTCACAGGTGTTTGGAAAGTTTCCGTTTTTACCGCAGCCCTTAATCGGTGTAACCCAGTTTTGTATTTAACGTGTTTGGTTTTTCAATTGTGCGAGTTGAGGTTAAAAATATTGTTTTTTTGAAGAAAGTTTAAAGTATATTGATGGGATCTTCAGCTGTTTTTTTGTTCAATTATCTTAACATCTTTGTTTTTGAATGTTGAGGCAATACGGCGGAATAAAATGTTCTTAATGTGTATTGACCTAGTTAGTGACACATGTCATTTATAAAGGCTACATGAGGGAATATACCATGGTAAAAGAAAAATACAAATGTATGGGAATGACTTTCATTTTCGGGAAGTTACATTACTCTGACTTGTCAGTTCAATACATTGAGCAATTCGAGCATCGTGAGTAAGAAATAAATGAAATGTCGTTCTCAATCATTATAATTATCAGTTTAGTTATAAATTAAAAGCATCTTAACTTAGAAGTTAAAACTAAACAACGACAGACTTACACGAGTTCGCAATTTCTTAAAGTACGATATTAAAGTTAATGCTACACTTAAATCATAAAATGGGCTCCAACTTTCATGTCCTTGTAAAGCTAAAGACAAACAAGTTGCGAGACTTAAGATTCGTTCTAAAGTCTTACAACTCAATAAATTAATTTATTATAGCCAAACATTAAGGATTTTAACCTTATCTTAATGGCATATAAATAACAACAGGCTTATTTGTTTCAGGTACGTTGGAAAGGGCAGAAGCTGGTTAATCTTCCTGGTCCACTCACTAAAATCCAAGAAAAGCGTTTAATAAAAGATTCTTGTCGTTGTGCAAGCGAGATGGCGCTATACACAGAGTAGAGCGTTGTCTCGTTCCCACAATGGTCTTTGTTTTGCATTAAGAGTTTCATGGTACAGGGTGTAGATGCCTGGAGGTATGTATTGAAGGTGATCAGCACTTGAATGTCACTTGCAAGTGAACCAGTTCCGTGTGACCTTGGCGGTGCACGCATTTCTTGTAAGCACTAAATATTGTTTAGTGTTCATAGTTTTTGACAGCTCTAGATAACTGGTTGTTATTAAGGCACATTGCAATAAAATAATGACTACTTGTTTGTTCCATTTATTGAAAAAAGTAACTGTTGTTCTGATATTTTATGAAGTATTAATACTTTTATTTTATCTCAGTTTTTTTTAATTTTTCTACAGAAAATTTGTTTAGAAAATCAGTGCGTTAGAAAACATAAAATGTTGTGTTCCTACCTAACTTTCCTTGTAGACTTTAAGTAGGCAACTTAATAAACGAGAATATTGTGATAAGTATAACGAATTATAGAAAAAATATTAGTAGATAGTTGTCGATCAAAATAAGACCCAACATAAAAACAAACAGTTCAGTTTTGTTTAGGTTAACGTCAGCTGTCAGTTTCAATTACAGTTTCTCATACAAAACTTTATATTTGACAGTGGAATTGACGTTTTCGTTTGTGTTGCAATGTTCCCTTAGTTTGTTGAACATTATACGTGGAACTTTTGACATGTTTTCAAAATGTTTACGGTGTAAATATATTTGAGTATTTTGGGTTGTCGTACCTCGAGTTTTATTGTTTCTTTGAGTTCATTTTGGTTAAAATTATGCTGAATTTTTGGTCTTGAGATTCGTTTCTTTTTGCGTTTTCATTTAATTGCAATACATTGTTTATATTGTGACATTGAACATAGGTTAAATTCGAATCACTCAGAATTAGATTAAATTGAAAAAAAAAAAACGGGAGTTCATGTCAATAAGCAGTTAATTTATAATTATAATCTTTGATATAAAGTGCTGGCTGATACCAAATTGCTTTTGGCATTAAGCGTTAGACATTCCAATTTAAGTGCAGATTGTAGTCAGTTAACCGTTCCGTTAGATTTTAGTTCGTAATTGTAATTAAACACCAAGTCCTATTGAACAATCTGTAGAATCTATTTGACATAATTTAGAAGCATTTCTATCTTTCAGCTTTTCTACTCATAGCCTTCATGTACAACTTTTATCACAAACTTTCTTTCATAGGCTTTTCCGGGCTTTTCGTCGTATTAGCTAAATAACAAACGATGCTTGGCAACCAATTGGCCTGAGATTTTGAGTCTACTTCTTTAGTACTAGAAAACTATATCGTAGAGTGGTGTCTAACGTTTACTATAAATTACAAATCGCCTGGTTTCAAGACACGAATAATAAAAACGCCTTATTATTCGTTATAAATCTTCCATGATACATTCCCAACAGACGTTCACATGTCAGATGATCCGTGTATCAAAAAACCTCGCAATTCGATTCACTCGGAAACATATATCTTATGTATTACTTTTATCTCTCAAAACATCAAAGGATAGAAAGAGATGGAGGATTAACTTGTAACGAATGAACCACAATGGCTCACGTTTGCCCCGCGGCCGCGATCACGGTTGAAATAATAATAGACTCCTGTTTACTTAACTAACCAGCTTTGAACTTTAAGGTACTGCATATCTACGCTTGTTTATATAGTTTTAAAGGATTATTTTGTGAAACACTTGTAATCTTTTAGAAACTTTTTGTTGAATTTTTGAACGACTATGGGAATGCTTTTGTAAGCTTCCTCTTTTGTAAAAGGCAACTATGGTGACGACTAGTTCGTACTCAGGTACACTGGATTGATTCTTTTGATAGACTAGAAATTTGTGTGCAATAATTAATTTTAAAGAATGTTTAAACTGATTCGAATTACAACATAGATTACTGATTATAAAACACAGAGCACTTAAGTTACGTTCAAGTTAGTAATTGAATACTTGATAATTAATCAGAAAATGTTCTTAAACGAAATCCACTGTTTACGACGTTTCTAATAAAGTCCTTGGGCTTATAAACGTATGAAATAACCTTGCTTTTGCGTGGGGCTGTATTGAAAGGCCTTGTATGAAGTGTATGGAGCTTATGGATAAGTCTGACGTCGTTAAACCGTACGCGGGCGATCCGGAGAGCTCTCAAGTCTGCCTCGAGTCTTTACAGATATGTAGAATGGCCACAGACTTACGAATGTATAGACATGGCCAATATTTATTTTATAAATCGTCTGATTACAAACTATTTGGTTACGTAAGTTTTTAAGATTATTATTCTATGACATGAGCTTATAAAATACAAAAAGAAACGAAATAAATATAAAGCATAATAAAAATAGTTACAGTTTTTTTTGTTTCTTATATAGAGTAGTTAAACTCTTGAAGTATGTATTAAGTAAGCTTTGTTTCTATTTTTGTGCAACTAAACTCTTAAAGTATTTATTAGGTAAGCTATGTTTACACTTATCCCTACATAAATTTCTTGGCCGTACAGTTCAGTTAAAACATTGTACTCTGTTGTCTGTTTGTCGACGCCAATGTTTGTTTGTATTGCTTTGTTTGCAATAAATTACATTTTAATTACATGTTTGTATAAATAACTAATAAAAATATATTTATTTTCATAATTGGCTATTAGATAATTAACCGTTTAATGAGTGTGTTTACGTTTCATCTTTTGTAATGGTATGCTTTTTAAAACGCATTAAGTGCTCATTCTGACTGCATGGATAGCCGCGTGGTATAGGTCACCCCGCACATTAACACTGGGTGCGACGTGTCGCAGGTTCGATCCCCGCGTAGCACAAGAATTTGTGCGTTCCACAAATGCTTATTCTGAGTCTGGGTGTCTTTGTGTATATGAATTGACTGTCTGTGAAACCCATGCGATACAAGGATTAATTTCCTTAGTCCGGGAGTTGTTCCAAAAAAGAAATAGAAATCTCCTTTGTATTTAGGTACTACTGTAACCTAGAATAGGCAGTTTTTGTTCTATGTATTAACTTTTTAAAACTTCTCAATCATACAGAACGTCTCGTCTGCCCTATTTCAGATTCCATTTCCCCGCGAAACTATGGTAAACATAGTTCGGTCTAAACGACTGTGCTTAGCTACCCCAGTTCGAAATATTAGAAGCATTGAGTGGCTTTATGCTCGTAGAGTTTAGTGAGCCCGCAAACATTTTGTTGGGCCTTCAATTGTGTGAGGCGTCTGCCAGATATCGGTTTTAGGTTAACTGTAATTATGCCGACATATAAAGAGGATTTTGTCTCTCTCGACCTCTTTATTTCCTAACCTTATTACTTATTTTGTTATAAGTTCCTACCCCAAATGTATGGCGAAGTAATTGTTGAAGATTTTTTCGTGACACAATTTTTTTGTTTCTTATTTAGGTCTGAACATAATCCGATCTGTTTGATCTCGATCTAGAACGGTAGTCGAGTTTAAGTTAACAGCCAGTCCGTGTCAATCGTTCCGCCAAATACGAAATTAGGTTACCATCGGCATAATTATTCTTGGCTTCAAACGGTTGGTAATACGTACACCTACATTCCTGACCCAATTTATATATTGTTTCCAAAAAGGAAATTGCACCCCCAGCTTATTTTCTGTGATATTAGAGACTTTCATTCGAAGACGCCGATCTTTTGTTTTTTTATTACAATAAATCCATTCCGTTGTAATTCCCAAGGAAATACAAATTATTTCTCTTTTATATCTGAGGAGAATATCGTATTTAGGAGTGGCGACTGGGGACCATTCGTTTGCCTGGAAGAAAAATATTGCGGATGAATATTTTTGTCTGTATAAATTCGATTTGTTTTCCTTTTATTTCTGTAGAGTATATTTTATGGGAGCACTTGGCATTAAAGCCATTGCTCAAAGTGGACAGGAAGACACAAAAGGATTTAGTTTTCAATTACTTCTTTGACTGCAAATGATTTTGTAGCTTCTTATTTTCCTGGAAATTTGCTTTTACTTTATTAAAAAGAAATCTGACTTATATTTTAGAAATTGTCGATAAATACTTCGGTAATCGCAGAAATAATTAAATCAAAATACAAATGGATAGTAAAGGAAAAGTTTTTGTTCCTATATGAACTGATTTAAGTTCTCAACATGCTGTAGGTACCTATAATGCGTGGTCTACACGTAAAACATTTAATCTAGATGCACCCTAACAGTTGTAACGTATTTATTTAACCAACAACAACAGTGTGAATGCTCAAACATTGTCACGTACATTGGATAAATACTATTGCGCTTCACTTCGCTATTTGCTTGATTAGAACGTGGGCGTCATTAAATGTACACTACTCAGCCAATTGACGGAAACGTTTAGTTGGGTCACAAACTAAGGATAGTGATAATGAGCTTAATTCTCTGCAATTACAGTAGCACACGCTGACCTACTACTACCACGAACTCATTTTAAACAAGCGACAAATTTAATTTGACATTTGAGTTCTATTCATTGCTCGCTGTGAACTCTTTCAAGTAATCTCTAAGCTTTTTGCACACGCAATGGTTCATGTGTGCCCGTAAATGTTATACTACGTGTGCAGGTAATTGTGGTCTTATGGTAAGCGTATGTTGACCAGGATATGTTTAATTGCAGTAATATGTTAGTCACCTGCGCAGTACACACTAATTACGAGACCACGATTGATAAATTGGCACAATGTGCAGCTGGCTAACGTACGCAATAACACCTCATATGGCAGGGGGTTTGTATGGCAAGATTGATTAAAATTTTAAGCGTTTTTGTTGCTTTTTTAATTAGTAAATCTCTAGTTACTAGTAGTTACTAAGTACAGCGCTCCAACAAACGGAAATCGAAAGAAACACACCAAAAAAGTACAGCGCTTAAAATGAGGTTTAATTAATTTTAGTGTTCACCTACCAAAAGTCGAGGCTAAGTATTCTGTTACTTGAAAATCTGTTAACGTAAACATAAAGAGATTACGTGTACACACTTCAAACTTCTCAAAATTGTCTTCGTTAAGCCAATTATGTCTTTCAAAAAAACTTCTGGCATCTTAGGTCTTACCACCCCCTTTATACAACGTTGATAAAAGCGAGAGGCATTAAATGAAACCACATATTCTGTATATCATTATAAGGCTACACAACAAAAATCAAATCAATGTAAGCAATAGTTTAGTCACAGGATATTTTTTTAGTTTTTTTTTAGTTTGAACATGCTGTATCTTCCTGATTAGGTGACTAAGTTTTATAGGCATAGTTATCTAGTTGGCTCCGGTTGGGTCCGAAACTAGTCGGGCTATCCCGATAAATACGCGTGAGTAAACCGTTATAACGTTTTAAGTATGAATCATCCTCACGAAAGTTATTATAAAAATATTGCTTACATTGATTTGATTTTTGTTGTGTAGCCTTATAATGATATACAGAATATGTGGTTTCATTTAATGCCTCTCGCTTTTATCAACGTTGTATATAAGACTGTTACCGTTGTGGAAGAGAGACGCCACTCTACGCCATGTAGAATGCTATCTCGCTTCCGCGATTGTCATGTTAAGATAGGCTCCTAAAAATCCGATGAAAAGTTGAACATCGTATAATCTAGTCAAAGAACTTAATCCTATTAAGTCAATTACTCCCGTTGCCTATAATGCTCTTTTGCTAAGAATTAATCAATATTTCCTTCTTTGACGTTTGGAAGTTGTAGGAATTAATTAGTAACCAAAGTTCTAGTTCCTTTAATTATTCATAATAGGGATGACGGTAACTTTTTTTAATATATCGGTCATGTAGTTTAATTTATTAAAATGGATTCGTATTTTTTATTTTGTCCCGCAAACACAAATTGAACAAAGTACAGTCAATAAAACTTACGCGTGACGTCACTTTTTCGTTGTTTTGCGAATGCGTTACGACACAAACCTTCTTTCCTAAACTTTAAAGCAGCTTGTCTTTGACAAATTTTTATGGTTCAGATATACTATTTTTTTTACTGTGCATCATCTCTATTAGAAGTAGTTACCTTGAATTATGCAAAGAATAAAAATTCTTTCCAACTTTTTACAAGTGGCCAGTTTGCGTGTTGATCGTTTGAGAAGGTTAGTTCTAGCATTCCGGATATGTAAACTTTTTTAAATGTTGATTGTAATGGAGTGTGCGTTTTTATTGAATTACGGATTTCCTGAATTAAAAACTCGACAGTATTCGTAACATAAACGATATAATTGGAAGCGATAGTCAGAATTCAAAAAGCTGTTCTCTGTAATGTTTTTGACACTTCTGTTTTATATTTTTGTATATTCTTCGAAATGGGTAGCTATTAATATTAAAGTTCAGACTTTAATCTTTTTTTTGGAATCCATTTGTTGGGTTCAATCCATCCATAAACATATGCGCACGTGATACTTTGTTAAGTGAAGTTAAAGTTCGTCTAATAAAGGTGGAAGTGTTGTAGATACGTATACACTTGGTTCGCATGTACTAACGCAGCAAGTTACAGAGCTCAGACCAAGTTGTTCCGCACCCGGGCGCCGTTGTTTATAATTCCCCCGGTTGGTTTGGCCTTTGCAACTTTCATTTGTCTTGTTCCATCAAGCAACTTCGTTCGTTCTTAGTGGTTGTTTCCTGAACAATTAATTTGTTACATTGAGGCTGGATCCTTATTAGATCGTGTTACCATGTTTCTGTTACGAAAACGATATGTTTTTATGACGCGATCCCTATTATCGTTCCATTCGATATTTCCTACACGTGGATCATTCTCTATAGATTATTCCTAGATTGTTTGTGTTTCTAATTACGGTTAGTACGAAATCTATAATGACGTCTTTCTCGATTCCAAGCAGTTACGTGAATCAGAGAACAGACTTTAATGGAAATAAACGTCGTGCGGACGTAACAATAGAAATTTATGTGCCTTGTAGTTCAAGTGTAAAACAATTACAGGCGCCGTTGAAATATGTTAATTGCTAAATAATTGCATTCATTAAACGAATTTCATGGAACTCGCAATAGTTCGTGGAAACAGTATGGCGAATAATTAGGGAAGGGGGAGAGTCGAAAACTTTTAATTAGTTGAATTATGAGGATGTGCTCAATAATGCCTATATGAGTTTATGTGAACGAGTTTGTTCGGCGTAACATGGCTCGTGTTGTTTAGAGCTAAAGGCGGTAATTCCCGGTTATTCTCACAAGAGCTCTCGCCAGTGTAAGGGCTGTTAACTAACGTCACAACACCACCTGATGTTTTAATTTGAAATGTCGACGCTGCTGCATTTCTTTTGCTAACTTTTGAGATTATTCAGAGACAATTTAACTCGGAGTTTGTTGATATACGGTGGTTTTATGAAAGTAAATCTTTGTTTCTTTGTATAGAAATGCTGCCAAGACTGGGTATCAGTACTTTAAATAAAGACTTTAATAAACTATTCTTATGATTACCGGTTCACCAAAAACCTTACACTATAATATTCACAATAGTTTGGTAGCGTACTTGACCCTACCAAACTACTTTATATCATAGAAATATGAAACTTATAAAACATACACAGAATTGAGTTGCAGATAAATTAGCGAGAATTTATCACACCGGGCGGTGAAACCGAGCAAACGAGATTTAGGGGCACGCTAGACGCTGCTAAAGTAAGGTTCAACTATTTTTTAATGGAACTATAAATAAGCGACGATCGTTTGTCGCGAAATCCGCTGTAAGCTGACATCGATCTGAACATTATGGCTAGATTGTGAAGCAATGCCTTTTAATGTGGCTGTTTACGATTTATAGCGTTTTGTATCTAGTTTTATGATTCCTCTACGAAGATTGGTGTACTTTGTATTTACAGCGAAATTTTGTATTTTTTTGTAAGTTTCGTATCGCAAAATTCTCGGTTTTTATGACATTTTGAAGAGCTAACTTTGTTATCAGCAGTCTACACTTTAATATTTTTTCTTTTTATAAAAAAAATCGATAAATACATCATGATTGTTACCTAAGTAGCTTTTCTGCGCTATTGCACTGATAAGCGGTTACAGTATCTGTTTAATAGAGCGTTAACAGTTAAGTAATTTTTGTCGCGTCGTAATACGGGGCCAACCGCCAACATAAAAACTGCAAAAAAAAAACAAACCAAAACGATGATAGTTTTACTCAACTTCAGTATAAAGTCGGTATAATATAAATAAATTGTGGGCCTTAACCACCGTCAGCTTGCACCCTGTTCCCGATACCGGTTAGACACAATTTTTTTTTTGTTTTTAAATGTATATTGACTTTTTATTTTTTTTTATATTTATGTTTATTTAAAAATGTAATCTAAATGTTAATATTTAAATAAACTATATAAATAATCCAGTAATACTGTAGCGTATTAATAGCTCGTGTCGAAAATATTTAGTAGCAGCGTCAATAAACGTACATTGCAGTGAAACGGGTTTTGTCGGGCTTTTAATTTAGTCCGGCGTTTTGTAAAACTGAACCAATAGGATTTCAGACATTAATACGCGCGATATTTCAGGTACCGGCCGATCGTGCTGGTTTTATGTTGTACTAGCTTTGGTTAGTGGCTCTGCTTGCGTCGATATAGGTTTATGAAGGTTTACAGAATTTAAAGTAATCAGATTGTACAGTCTAGAGATGGATAGTTACTTTTATGATTTTCCTCATCACCACGCAAATTACCACTGTACGCGACGTGTCGCAGGTTCGATCCCCGCGGAAGACAAGAATTCGTGCGATCCACAAAGGCTTGTTCTGAGTCTGGGTGTCTTTGTGCATGTAAATTGCATGTTTGAAACCCCCGCCTTACAAGGAGTCGTTTTTATTTAAAGTTAACTAATAGTCTACAACTATACCACAAATATAAGTTTATCATACAGCTTATTACTAAGAAGCAATGGTCTATGATTACATCTAGCTTATCTCATTACCAGCTTTTAACTTCAATTCAACGTTAATTAAGATTAACAAGTTTAGATCGAGTATGCAGTTAGAGTTTCTGTAACAGTTACAACTGCAATTTAGAGCATAGTTACACGTTACGGAAGTGGGAAAACTTGTATAATTTAGATCACAGTGAAATATTAGTTGGCAACGTCACGTAGTATAGTCGTAAAGGAAACTCTTTGACTGTAAAGACTAAAAGGTTAATATGTATATTAATGGTTTGTGACTATTATTACGGCTCAACTTTGTTGTAGACGCATTAGATTGAGGTTTTATTATGCATTCTACATTTAGTTTATTGAAGAGTAGAACTAGGAATATAGTCGAATTGGCGACTATTTGTTTATTTAATAATTTATTTACGTACAATATATTTATTTATTGACAACATTCATTTCCATTCCCACCCAGGACAAATGTTTGTGTGAGTAGCACGATAATTTGTTCTGTGTGTAAAATTATCTAGGCCGATAGATACCTATAGAAACTTCTAAAAAATTTCACATACATTTTATGAAATGATCTTCAAATCATACTAATATTATAAAAGCGAAAGTTTGTAAGTATGATAGGGTAGGTGAATGTTAGTTACTCTTTCACGCTCAAACGGCGGGGTCAATTTTGATGAAATTTGGTATAAAACACAACCACTCATAACTAAGACCCTGGATCCTCATAGATTTTAATGTTTTTACAGTTATAGCCAAACATTCTTGCGGGGCGAATTCTCTAGCAACAGCTAGTCAATCTATACTCTATAATAGGTAAAACCACAAAGGTATAGCTTATTAACATCAGCTGATACAGCCATGAGGTTTACGAGGCGGCCTTGCGGTAGCACGTAACCGTCTCACTGACGTGGTGGCGTGGTGACGTGGTGACGTGCTTATTGACGTACTGTGGTAAATACCTTGACGGTATTAGTGTATTACGTATTGACGGTTATGTCTTGATAGAGTTATGTAAGGTATATAATAGTAATTTGAGTAGCTTATAAAATAGTAGTTGTTTTCTTGACTTGTTGTAAGAAATTGGTTTTTGACGCCGGCTTTTCCTTTGAGGATATTCGTAGAAGGTGCAAGAAGTTGTCTAAAAATTGTAAATGTGTTGAGAAGTACCTAACAATTATACATTTACAAAGTTTCGTCTGTAATAATGTTAGTGTAATAAAAAATAATAAATCCTTTTAAATGTGTCTGAAAAAAAAAAGGAAAAAATATGATAGAATTCCGTGATTATGATATGTAAGCTACCGACGCGACTGACAAGACACGCCTGAATCACACCTAGCCAAACACGATGGAGATTGGCAGTCGCTTCAAAAATAGTAAATTCGGAAGAAGTTTGAGCACGCTCCGAGCAAAGCATGCGATTTATTTTTATAGCGCAATACCTATACGATGTTCGTAATTACTAGTATCAAAACATTACCTCCCTCTGACGAAATCGGTTAAAAAGTAGCTTATGTGTTAATTCGGGGATTCAGCAAACTTTATCAATAATTATCTAGGCGATTGAGTGTGAAAGAGTAACGAACATCCATCCAGCCATGTTTACAAACTTTCGTGTATAAAATATGATTAGAATTGGTCGTATGTCAACTTTTACAAAACCTTTTTCATTACAGCTTTTTATTAAATTGTTAAAATACAATGCATTTTAGTCAGCCCTGGTGTTATAAGAACTTAGAATACCTATTATTGTATAATCTATTTGTTGTCCTACAAAGGTCTTCAAAGACGAACGTGAACCTGACTCCGGCCTCTTGAATCCTAAGCTACTTACATCAACTAGTACTTAAGTCATAAGTAAGATATGTACTGTATTTTCATCTGCATAATAGATACGAGTAGCTTTGCAACAGTTATCTAAAATTCCAACTTGTATGTAACTAACTACATATTCCGTGGTTAAGTTTCCTGAGCTAGTAAAGTTCAGAGTTGATTTCCTGAGTTAAAAGGCCAACTAAGTCTTATCAAACATCAGACTTTAAGTTTTGCTTTTGATAAGTCAAAGCGCATATGAATGTTGTATTTCTATTTCTGAGGCAATGCGAGTTTTAGATGTTAGTAGTTTTCTTAAGTAATTTGTAGATATGGAAGCAAGGATTTATAATTCACACAACGCCATCTAGTCTCAAACTAAGCAGAGCTTGTATTATGAGTATTAGACAACTGATAAACATACTTATATAATTCTAAATACTCGCATATTGTAGATAAATTACACCCAGACACAAAATCAAAATCAAAATCAAAAGGTTTTTATTTCGAGTAGGCCTTCTCAGGCACTTTCAAAACGTTACTGACTCTAGTTGCGCGGTTCCAAAATGTCATTCTTATGGAGAAGAACCGGCAAGAAACTCCATAAGTTACTCTTTTAAAAAATAGAAAATACAATTTATGTTTTACAACAATAATTATGCAACAACAACGCAAATTAGCAAAATGTACAGATTGCCAACTAGGGGATAAAATATTCTTTAAATAAAGAAAATAGAAAATAATTACAAAAGAAAGGGGAACCCGACTATTTTACCAAGTTAACGATGTTGATACATGTACAAAGCTTATGGGCACAAAGAAATAAAATAATAATAATCTTACATACAAAAAATATGTAGTCCTAATCGAACCCTAACAGGAATGTCAAGGCATGTCAAAGCTTCTCAAAATAGACGCTAAGGGAAAGCTGAAAATTACGCAGTAATAAGAATACTATATTATATTATAATAAAAAGCTAGCAGACTGCCAGGGAGACCACATGTGCAGAGATACTACATCCACGCGCGCCTATCCTCTACGTAATCACTAATCGAATAGTACGCTTTGCTTAACAGCTGAGATCTTACGGCATTTTAAAATTTATTGTTTGGTAATTTAATAATACTATCAGGCAGTTTGTTATAAAAACGGATAGAATTTCCTAAACAGAACAAATAATCGTTGTTATCACACAAATACTTGTTCTGGATGGAAATTGCACCCACAACCTCTAGTATAGCAGTCAAGGCCACTAACCACTAGACCAACAGGGCAGTCAAATTAAGTAGCTTTAGAATTTCAGTAGCTTTTACTCAAGGGGAAATGTACAAATATTTTTGTTTCTGAACTGGTAATACTTTTAAAAACGATTTTTTTTTACTTCTACAGTGTTCATTTAAAGTGTAAAAAACTAACTTCAGCAAGCCGTATTAACAGGTATATCCTGGTTGTGCAACTCACACCTTAATTGCACTATATTATAATAAAATAACATCATCCAATTTTAATCGACCTTCGTGATCAAACCTCATCTAATCCAGCCATTAGATGCAAGACGGAACGCTTCCTATAGTAACGGTATTTTCATCTCGTGCGCCGAGGCAATAACGTAAGTAATATCTAATTCTAATTTGCTATTGATTACCATCGTAATTTATCTATCGGTTTTAACAATTCGCACGCAATCGCTGATAGGTTTGCAATTCTGGATTTACGGTTTTATGATGAACAAATGAACTATGTCATATACCGGTATATACGTATGTATGTAAATATTTTATAAATATTGATTGTGGACAATATATTTTGTAGCATTTTTGTACATTTGTAGTAAAGTGCCGCTAACCTCATATAAAAATAAATTTAATTTTCCTAAGGTACCTATTTTTTTAAAAACTGCTCCCGCACTATGGAATTCCATCCTTATGTCGTAGTTCTTTTCACCTACTCGAAATAAAAACCTTTTGACAACTTCATGTGTCAATCGAGTATTGAACATTCGCAGATATTAGTCAAATATTCTGTAGATATCTGTAGGTCTCTAGTTTCTCTTCTATCGCTTGTGAAAGAATTATGTCTACTGACACGAGATAAGGTTCCTTATAGAAACTGCTCGAATAAAACTGAAGACCACACTAAGTAGGAAGTCTGAAAAGATCTATTGTCATCAGTAGATTGCTAAGAACAGTAAGGTCTAATGAAGATTACCCAAAAAGGGGAAGACGAAACGTTCGAAGGAAACAAAGTGACAAAACCCAGTCCCGACAATCCCCAAAATTGATTGAAATGAATCAAACGACGTATCAAAGCTAAAACAATTTAATCCAGTAACAAATAACGCGGGACTAAGAAATCCGACTCCGGCACAACAAAAGTCTTTAATCTCTGCCGAGATATTGGAGCTTCTATCGTATTTTCAACGTAACTGGATAAATATCGGAACGTCTCTGGTTATTTCCTATCGAGTGCTAGCGGAAATAAAGGTGGTGATCGAAATTACGGAATCGTTTCAGTTTGTGATGATGAGTCTTGACCCCATTGGTGAATTCAGACTTTAGTTTCTTTTTTTGCACAGTTTTTTTATTGTCGATAAACGTATAAAATTCTTTAAATATCTTTAAGGACTTAATATTCTAGAATGTAATCAGAAAAAAACCAATTCAGTCAAAACGTTTTCCTATACCTCAAGTTTTGAAATATGCACTGCAAATTTACTTAAATTTCTCATACATTCTATTCTTTTAAATTTTCTCAAAACTTCATACCTATGTCATCCTCAACATACATAGCTACACAACTTAGTACTAACGCCATTAAAAGGTTACCTACAGCTAATGGCACTTCACCATGAGTCACCATGACAAATGCTTCGTGGTATTCACACCAGCTCCTCACGATGTCGTGACGTTACCGGCTATCGCTAAGTGTATTAAACAAGTTTAGAATCTATTGCGAAGGTGCGGTCTGCTTTTGTTCTATGGCTTTAGTAGTTTGTGTTAAAATGAAACTAGGTACTCGAATGTATAAGATTTTAAAGATTGCACCTCAATTCGACTGTTAAGTTTATCTAGACCTATAACTGGACAGTTTATTCTGTGTAGTTTGTACGTCCGAAAATGTTATGTTTATTTTTATTACTAGCCTAAAATGCTCTATACTCTTTTACCATTTGTGTCTATATTGTTTGTTGCCTTGAAAGTTTTATATAAACTCAAAAAATCGACTTTTGTTATTATTCAGTGAAAGAGTGTCCACCTCTTTACTTACTCTAATCGTCGCAAGTTTTAACTCTGTAATAGTATGTGTACTGTTAATTTTGTGACAAAAAAATTAATCGCTATATAGTATACATGTTAAGTTATAAAGTATGGTCTATCACTCATAGCGGGACAACTTGTTATGTATAATGCAATTCAAACTAAACGAGCGTATGTAAAGCACTGCATACCACCACTAAAAATAAAGCACTACGTGAATACTCGTAAAAACATCAGCACATTTACAAACCCAACTTATCTCGCTCAGCAAAGGCGACAAAAACGCTAATTTGCAACCACATTGCGTGTCACCACTAAAGTTTAATTCGTTACATGAATTTATACCCACCGATGTACTTAAAACATAACTTATATGTCGACTAGTTTTTGCGTTTATATTGAAGGTTCCCAGAAGTGATTTTTGGTACAATTCGTTTGATATCTCCCGTAGGTGAAGCTAAGTATAATCGCCCATTTAGTGAAAAGAATTGCTTTGAGATTGGACTTGATAGCGTTAGAAGTCAGTTCCTACGGTAATGTTTTACTGGTTAAGCGTTATCGCTGGCAAATGACTTTGTTATATTTGTACTGATTAAAAATTAAATTACTTTATGTCCTATGCAGCTGGGCAAAGAATTTTTATTCCTTAAGATGACATACTTATCTCGGCATTCAATTCAATTTTATTTCGTTTAAGAAATCTATATGAAAAAAGTTTTATTCATCATGAACTCATTTGCTGGCATCAAACTACATAAATTGGATTGCATAAAAAAGAAAATCAAAGTCTATATCTCCGAAACAGTTTCCGTTAAACGTATGCACTACAGATTGCAAATATATAGAAGGTAAACAACTTTTGATCCGTTTGTATCCTACAGACAAACTAAGGAGTATGCAAATATTATCCTTACTAACTGGGTTTTTAAATACAGCTGTAGGGGCGAAGCATTTACGAGTTCTGGGAATATGCTGAAAGTATAACTCATTTCACTTCACTCAAAAATGAAAACAAAGACCAAACTAGTTATTAACCCTTCTATTTACTTTTCCTCTTCTCACTTTTTGTAGTTTCTAGGAAAGTCAGAATATTAATTATAGAAAATTTTAGTAACACGTGCAGACCTAAATTTTGTTTTTTTTTTGCAAATTTTGAATGGTTATAATTACGATTTTGATTATTATTTTTTGTTTGTAAACTCTGTACCAAAGGGATTGAACTGAAATCAACGGACGAAATTGACTTTTAGATTGATACCTTTCAAATTAAGAAGTGGATGTTGTTTTAATATTCTTTGTTCAAAAGTCTTTATTTCAAGTAGTGCACAACTACACACGTTTATTAGGTGCATTTAGTACATTCATAGTATTTTACACAAATCGACTGCCTGACCTTCGATCAAAAACTTTGTTTCCACCATTCAAGAGTACAACAAGAGTCTTTATCAGTTTAGCTTAACTGATATCAGAGTCACCTCTCACCTTCTTCGCACATAATATCATCAAGACTATCGGTAGGTCATAGGTTAAGTAACAATATACATCACAATACCAATTATAGCTGTTTTGCATAAATCTTGGGTATTTACAACCATCTTATAAAATAACAAACAAATACCCACCCAGGACAAATGTTTGTGTGATGAGTACGATCATTTTGTTCTGTATCTGGGTGTAATTTATCTATAATTTGCATGTATTTAGAAATACACAAGTAAGTTTATCAGATGTCTAGTACTCATAACACAAGTTACTCTCGTATACTTAATTTGAGACTAGATGGCGATGTGTAAATGTAGAAGAATATTTATTATTTATTACTTAAGAGAAGGACCCCTGTTTAGTATTCAAGCTCCACCTTATAGCACTGTGGCGATTAATTAGATGCCTTTTCACACGCACACAGACAACTATGGCGAAGTTATTCCGAGTGGAGTCACGACATTGTTGTTATGTGGTCGTTGTGGGGAGGATAAAACTTGATGGGTAATCAAAAATATAGTTTGAGCGGTAATGTAGTTTTGTGGACGATGTGTTGATCTATGTTGCATCAGGAAGTATGATCCAGTTTTCTTTAATTAATGTTTTCAGCAATTCCCTGCTATAGGCTATATCCTATAGGATATATGTTAGGTAGGTAATGTGCATCATTTACACTGATCCTTTGCCTCCACCAAATGTTTAAACCTATTTTTGACTTGCCCCATCCTCTTCTGAGATGAAAGGATGGAATAATAATTATATTATACACAGAAATCTAAATATATGTCGCTTCTAAGTTTTGTGTCTGTAACTTGACATATTTTTATAAGTTTGGTGTTTCTGCAGGTAATTTACACGGAAACAAATGACGAACGATGGAGAGTTATAAAATTCTCGTATTAAATTCAATGTGACGAATCTGGATTGACGTTTCGTAAAATGTTGTTTAAAAAAAAAACGTTTAAGTAAACGTGCTTCTGTGATAGTCACGGTTTGTTCTAAAATTATATATGTTTTCGGTTATTTATTTATTTATTTATTTTATTTATTTATTATTATTAGCACGGCTAACCACTTACACTAATAACAAAATAGAAACAAAAATCAAAATTATACATTCAAAAATAAAATAACAAGACCAAAATAAAAATAAACAAGCATAAAATATATAGGCATAAAGAAGAACAAAACAAAAACATATCTTTAGCATGCAATCATCTCGCAATACGCCAAGCATTCAGACAAGATCACCTTCCACTCATCCGCAAACACATCACAATCTGGTCTGGACTCCAGGAGAGCATTGAGTGCGGAAAGTGATCGCGGTATAGGCGACCTGGCGCGAGACACCGTGCGGCACGCAGGTACAGCAAACAATCTGTGTTTCCTATTCCGAAGATAATTGTCAGGTGTGAATATCCGACACAACTTTGTATTAAGTTCAGGAGCATCTACCTTATCTCTTAAGATTTTGCACATTATGATTAATTGGTCATAAGATCTTCTAACTTCTAAGGAATGGAATCCCAAGACACCTAGAAGGAATTTAGACGGGTACATAAAAGGATAATAACCATACCTACGCTTATATAAATATCGAAGAAATGCCTTCTGAACTTTTTCAAGCATGAGTGTGTATTTACTCTGGTATGGGTGCCACACACAGGAACTTGCTTCAAGTTTGCAGCGAACCAGGGCACTGAATAAAAGTTTAATGACTCCTGTGTTTTTAAAGTCTTTGGAAAAGGTATAGTCAATTGTAGCAGAAATGTAAAAATCGAATACTAACAAAGATAAAAAACCTGCTACCATAAATAATAGATTAAAAAAAAGGCAAAAAAACGCTGAACATTTTCAACCACACTTGAAAATTGTTGGTAAATTTGCGCAAAAACAAAAAAAGCTTTATGTACATAAATTTCGAAAAATCTCTTTAACAAAACCCTGAGTCGTACAAAAAGCATTTTTACATACGAAAAACCTCTTGTATAAGGGCTAAAGCGGTCACTGCTTATTTTTCAAGAGTTGGCCCTCGAAAGACGTTGCGTGTTCATGCCTCAACCGATAATTGGATGAGGTCATCGCACCTTACAGACAAAAACTTGTACTTACATAAAAGATAATGAAATGGAATTTTAAGCCCCTAATGTACTATATTTTTTGCGAATGTCCTGTACGTCGAATAGTGTATACCTACTAACTTGAGTATTTGCTTGTTTCGTTTGTCGTATTTAGTGTACAGTTAGTCAACATCAAATGTGTAAAAATTAACAAAAAAAATAAAGTTAAATAATAACAACTAAGCAAAATTTTTAGGACCAGAAACGTAAGTAAACGGTTTGTTAAAATCCACACAAAATTAAAAAAGGACTAAACCAATGTAAATTGCAAATCGTTTTCAGTTATAAGCAATCTTATAGGCGATAACAAACGTTTGAAAAACATTAAAGTGTTTAATTTCGTTATTAATTTACGCTCGATACATTTGGGCTATCAGCATAAACTCTTGTTATTTTTTGCGTTTGAGTTAAACGCAAAAAGTAACAAGAGTTTATGCTGATAGCCCAAATGTATGGAAATTACAGTAATAATTAAGGCAGCATTAGTGCTTATACAAATTTTAATATCACTTGTTTAGAGTGGCAGGTTTATAAATAAACAAAATAAGACGAATTACTTCTTTTGAAAGGTAAAGATAAACAGGTTTTACTTAATCTTGTTTTTGTTTAATACCTTTTTCTTATCAAGCTCCGATACGTTTTGCAATTATACGCGAGACTTGGTAAAGAGGAAAACGCGTCTAATACCTATTGAGAACAATGTTTTCGATTCATCTCTACGAAATAGGTACGATTTAACGACTAAAGTTGTATGCTTGTCGAACTCATTATGGAGTGAAATAGCAGTATTCACAAACGTTACTTAGTGACGTACTTTAAGTTTGTTTGTCTTAACATTCTGTTTAACAATGATAGGGAATTTGACTGGATGGATAGCCGAATGGTATAGGTCACCACGCCAATTACCACTGTACGCGACGTGTCGTGACTATCGCGAGTTCGATCCTCGCGTACGACAAAAATGTGTGTGATCCACAAAGACTTGTTCTAAGTCTGGGTGTTTTTGAGCATGTGATGAGCTGCAATTGAATGTCTGTGAAACCCCCCGTGATATAAGGATTAAATATCTTAGTGCGAGAGTCGTTAAAATAAAAAGAAAGCATAAGACAACATGACTCGTACGGAAGAATTTTAACTGAGTGACGTTTGTGAATATGGTAGTAAGACTATTTGTTTTAGAAATCCTTTTGATTCACCGTTCGTACTCTAACGCAAAAATAAATCTGTTGCTAAGAAATAAATCCATATCTTTTTATGTCCCTTTATCTTCCCATTTTGCCAAATGATCGATTTAGACGATTTTTTCTCGTGTTTTATAAACAAAATACAAACGAGTATCAAATGATCTCAAAAAAAAAATATGGCAGCTTGTAAATTAATGTAGTAGGTACTGCTATATCCTACAAAAACTTGAGACCTAAAATCTTTACCTACGCAATTCCGAATACAAGATCCAGTTCTTATCGTTTATTTATACCTACACCTAGGTATTCTAATTCACGAGGCATTCCCACTGAATCGTAATTGGTTTCTTGTTTCGGATTTCTTGTATCTCAGGATTAGACCTACCTGATAAATGTGGAGGTTCACCCCTCGTCACCGAGGGACCAATATCATACCCGAAGTACTGCTCTACAATAGTGGCTAGTCTCTCCTTCCCCTAAGGGACCGCGTACTTTACTAGTAAAGACCAAAATAGCCCGTACTCACTATTCTTCGCCGTTAATAGCGAATGTTAGTGCGATTTATTAATGCGGTGTCACGGTGCCAGTCAAGTGTGAAATGCAAGTCACGCCGGCTGTTCGTAAACCCTACACAATGTACTAGAAACTTACGCGCGCATTACCGCCTTCCCATAAGGAAAGTCAACCTTATGATAACCCGATTTTATATCGATACTTATCATGTAACGAACTGTAATCGAGAGGTTACTCGAGTATTCTAAACAAAGTTAAGCTTAAGTCAACGAGGAAATCGGATACGAGTTTGTTTATGAACTTTTGATATTTTTACTTACGCCTCAACTGAATTTTCGGATTTTATCACTCTTTTAAATAAAGACGAAGTAGATTGGCCCTTTATATAAAATTGATGAAGTATTATGACGTAAAAGTTCCCTAATTTCGCGCTTCCTTATCCCTACACGTGTTTAAATTTCAGTTAATGGAGTGGTCTTAATATATGCAAGTATTTTCGAGACTCGAAACTTCGGTCGTGAAGTCCGCTACTTAATGAACCGCGTATCTTAAGGAAATTTGTTTGGATTATAAAGCGGAGTGTGTAAACATCTTAAGAGTGGTCGTTACTTTATACTTTGTGATGAGAGATCGAGGATGTCCAGCAGTTTGATATATGATATGCAGAGATGTCGCTTGGTATAAATAACTGGTCGCGGAGCGTTGACCGAACTGGGTTGCCATTTAATTTATAGAGATTCCACTAAATATGTCATAACCGTCAATTTATTTTATAGTTGGAACGTCATTCAAGTTTTATAATAATATTTTATTGAATTATAGCTTTTATTGTTTGGAACGACCGTAAAACAGTAATGAAAGGTTCCAAGACACCCCTTACTCTAAAACATATTTTTTTCTCCAAATTATTTCCTCCCGTCGAAACACCGTTTGTATTGCAAATGTTTTTTTAAAGTAATGGGAGGTGCAAGTTATGTGTGGGGGAATATTTCTCATTATTCGGGGCACCCTCGTCTCTCGAGCAATTCTTTATAGTCTCAATATTGTTTCGGGAGGTCTTGAGCGACAAAATAAATGTTTGTATGGACCCCGCGTGTGCGACCTTCGTCTTTCGAAGATCTAACAATTTAAGCATTATTGCTTTTCGTATATATTTTTCACGGTGAGAGGGAAGGAAACTAGGAAGACTAATAGAGTTTTTTGTGTAATAAATTACTGTTTTTAGGGATTGGATATTAAATCTCACAAGTAATATGTGAAGACTTAAGAAAGAATAACCTGCCTATTATAATTCCTGTACATTTTAAAATTATTTCAAAGTGCTCAAATTAGGTAAGTCAGATGCACAAAAGTTAGGTACCTAATACATGTCATACAAGAATAGAACAGAATTCACTTTATTATACACCGTAGTTAAAGCTGTGACAAAATTGGTCTATTCATAAATTGGTGTTGTTAAGACGTATTAATTATGTCATGCAGTCTATGGCTTAGTGCGTGCTCCCCAATGACACCATAAAAAATATATTAAGAAAATATTATGAAGTACAATAACATAAACAAAAATAGGTTAATGTGCATTATACGGTGTAATATCCTTCTCAAGGAATAAATCTCGCTCGTTAATACTTTTATCGACATGAATAATTGAATGGAATACTTTGGCAAAGAAATATTCGAGATTGCCTCTAATTGGGTTATTGTTCCTGTAATTTAATTCTTTTGATTCATCAAAAGTTTATGAATCTTTTATGACCTTTATTTCGCGAGTATCAAGGGGTTAAAAAGTGTTCGCTTTCTTTTATTTTATTTCTTTTGAAAGACGTTTAAATGCGCTACTGGCTTTTACGGAGTAATTTTGTAATTTCGTTGCGTGGGAGGCGTTTCTGGTTAAAAATAATCGTTTGGATCAAAAACAACACGTGGTGTGCTAGGCTTATCCTACGCAAATATAAAAAAAGCCAGCTTCATTTTTTTTTAAAAGCTTTTATTTTTAAACGAAATTGAGATATTTTGGTGTTAACATTCTATAAATAAAGTGAATATATAGAGTTCTTGGTTCGTGGTGTTTATTATCACTTATTTTTAGAAATTCAAAATCAAAATACTTTTCGTTCGTCTCTAGCACTGTAAGCAATTTGTTCCTGTCTTTAATGACCATTAAACTTAATAAGAAATGCATCGCGTTAAATTATTCGAGCAAAATTGCTTAGTTGGCACCCCACCATAAAGATAGGGTGACTTACAAGTAAACAAACAACCGCGGTATACAACCCGAAGCTTTGTTTTGAAGAATTCAACTAACGCTGAAATTATTTACCGCTCGCGTCACATAAACATTGCATTCATAAAAACGAATCTAACATTTCCCTACACAAAGCGTTGGTAATTTATCATTCAGCCGTTCACTGCCTTTATTCCCCGTGCGAGTTTTATAGCAGCTCAATATTTAACGAATTCTTTATCACAAAGCCGGAAATTCGTACGTATCTGCTCTAGGTGTGTATATTTGACACGAAGGTGCAATTTTTCGTAAAAGCTTTGGTGAAACGGACGTCGGACCCTCGGATTAGACCCTCAATTACGGCCCCACTGACATGGAGACCCTGTGAAATAAATCAACTTGAATTAGTAACGCTGCGAAGTTAATTTTACTTCTTGACTATTCTTACTTTTTCATGTAATGGCGTTTGAGACATCAAAAGACACCAGTCTGCAGACTGCTTCATTAATTAGGGTGTAATTTTTCCTCGTTCAAATTAATTGCAGTAGTAATGTTTCACTTAATTTTATGGTTCTCTTTACGATCGCAAGTACCACGTTATAACGTGACGATTCGTTCAATTAAGACTAACTGCTAGGGACAAGCACTTGTGAACATTTTGCATTATCTTGTGAATTCATAAAAACAATTGAAACACCTTTTTGCTGTAATGTATTTTTCCTATAATATATTGGGGTGTAGAACCCCAAACACACCTTAAAAGGGAAAACAAAACCCTTTCAGAATTCCTTGCGCATCCCACCTTTTTATTGGAACACACATTTACCTACATATAGAAGTGGGAAAGATCTCGTGTGGAAGAACGCAGCAATAAACTCAATAAAATAATAATTTAAAAAGCAATTTTCGCAGTGTCGGTTGCCGTCTCTCAGTTCACTATCAAGAAATTGTGGATCGACCCGCTAAACTTTCTCAATAACACCGCGAAGGAAATTTTCAATTATTAACTTTATCCACAAATCGGAACAGAGTATTGCATAAAATTTCATTGAAATTTTTAGCGAATTTACTCAGCCACAGTGGCCACTCAGTGCTCAGTCCATTTTGCTCAATACTTCTGAAAGATTTATTCTTTTAATCCTATTTTCTCTGGTCCTTTTGCACCGATACCTTTTACTTTCACGGATTGACTATTATGTTCGTTTGTAGGATTGTCTTGAAAGTTTTAAGAGAACACGCAAAGTAATCCTAAGTAATGCGAATTTAGGCAGTTGTTTACTGTCCCCTATAAGCTTTTAGAATTAAGAATAGAAAGAACCCGAGGGGACGTCCAATGCCAATAAAGGATCAAAGGTAGACAAACTAAGGACTTTGTTTAAATTAAGTCGTTATATTACGTTTCACAGAAAATACGTACCTTCCTTAAGTCCTTTATTAAAAATGTAGGCTTTAGTTGTTAAATAATTCCGGACTATGTAATGTTAGATCACATCGTTTCGTTTGTGATTTTTAGTCTTATAATTATAATTAATTACACAAACATTCAACTTAAGCAATACTACCAGAAAGTTTGAAAAGTAAACAAACTCTTATACCTAAATATTATTTGTACGGGTAAAAATATCAAAAAACATCTTCCAAAATACCTCCAGAGTTACGTAACGCAACGGCGGGAATATTAACAATTTTGTGTTTGACATTGATCTTGAGTGTATTGGATAACTCTTAGGAAACTGATTTCATAATAAAAACTCCTTAAGTGGTTATTCGTACAGAGCTAACATTTGGTTTACGCTTTGACAACATTTTAAGTTGATGCTGTCTTGATTTTATAAGTATTCTACAAATATGGCTGCGGAAATGTGACAAAATATTTTTAGTTTAGTCATGTACCGTAGTTTGGAATTGTTTTTTAATCTGATACGTTTTGACGGATGAAATTCCAAGACTTATGCAGAGCTTAACTTCTTTCAAAATAAGAAACTTAGCGTAATAAGTTTTTGAAAGAATCTATTGACATAATATAATATCTGATATACACAACTGAAATTAATAAAAAAAAGGGTCTACAATATTAAACAGTAACGTCACGTTTAAAGCTTAGTTTTAAAGTGTATACGGGCGTATGACAGCAGTGTTACCTTATACTGCATGTACGCAGTAATGAGCATTCATTTAGAATAGAAATGATTTTACTTTACAATAGCATAATTCAAGCTAACATGAAATGTTCAAGGGATCGTGTATTGTCTTTATAAGGCAAATACACGATCTTTGTGTTATGTGTAAGTTAATATGCAATGAGTAATAATGAACTTCATATTTTAATATTTTTATTATAACTACTTATTTTAATTATTTACTGCGTTTCTGCTGCTATCAACCAATCTTAACCGTGATCTGTTGATTTGACAACAGATACAATTGATATTTTTTCAACCATATATCTACTCCAGTCTAACATTAAGAGTTCCATAAGAAGTTTTTAAGAAACTTGTCCAATACCATCTCAAGTATAATCATTTTGATCTATTTATAACCCGTAAATATACTTAACAGACTTAGAAGCCGTAAATTTCGTACGTATAAGCATACAAATCAGGAGATATCATCAACAAACATTCTAGATACAAGTTTATATCCACAGATATGAGTTAACAGATGCGCCACTTTGTAAGACAAACACACGACGCTCCTCACCGATTATCTCGATGTGTATAAATAAACAGGAACGCTTGAAATGTTAACTGTTAAAGGGATGTAAATTAGAAGGTATTTCTTGTAATGAACAAGGATTTTTTCTTGTATAAGGAATTATATGTATAAAAAAAGAGTAAATGATACTGTGACATCTGATAGGAGAGAATGGAAGAAAAAAAAGTATTGTCCCAAAGTAAAATGGGATAAGGGCGGAATGATGATGACGATGACGAGAAAGTAAGAAAAAGTAGTAAGAAAAACATGTTAACGAAAATAATACGCTAAAGAAAAAAGTTACTTAAAATTTTGGAAGCTTGTTAAAAAGAGCAAATATTGGACTCAAGAATCACCAACTTGCAGTGAGCACGCGCACACGGATCAATTGTGCGTGTGATCAATGCTCAATACTTTTTTACTTCACTTTCTTTTTATATTTATATTTTCTGACGGTACTACAGAAGGGTTTTAAGAATTCAGTAAAAGTCTTTGCACAGATGCGCCAGACAGTTTTTTAGACTAAAAAGAGAGGTTACTAGGCTTCTTTCAAACGTCTTCTTCTGACTGAAATATACAATCCACACATCCTTTATCTCGGTATTAAATGTTTTACGCTAGTTTTATTTGAGATTCAAGCGGAAGTCTTGTGACAGAAATCTTTTTTCCTCACAATGCATGCGAGTGTGTGCTTCAAAGTCAATAGTGACCTACTTCATGCAGAATCTTTCAATCCTACATGACCTAGCGAACTGTTTCACTGGTTTATTCTCGTTTTATATTTTTAAGCTTCTTTTAGGTTGATTTTTCTAGTGGAACATGTACTTATTTGCAATTTGAAGCGTCGTCAAAGTTGGCCATGAGTTTGATCGGGATTTTCGATTTCCGTCTCTTGGTAGTCGATTATCTGGTTGGGTTAAGACCAATTATAACTATCGTTAAAACTAAGCCTAAAGTAACTTTAATGTACCTTTAATCCCACTTGAATGTACAATACTCACTTAGAAGCAAGATGTCCGAATGGATAAGTATAAGTTTTGAATTTGAGAATTTCGTAGTGGGATAGTCGAATTTGTGCTGCGACTTCCTGATACTTGTAAGTTGACCTACAAAGATGATAACTAGAAGATGATCTTAATGATGTCAAAAATTAAGCTAGCAAGTTCGAAGCCAATTATAACGCCTTTTGATAAAAAAGAATATAATAAAATAGTGACTAAAGTTACGTGTTAACTAATATTCCTATTAAAATAATGTAACTCGTGTTCCATTCACGGACATTATTAGTAAACTTCTCTTGCAGCCACAGCGGTCAGCAGTTTCTGAACGGCTGCGGTCAATGCCAAACACCTTAACCGAACGAGTATTCTGTGGTTTATAAAGTAGTTCATATTTGCAGGTTTGATTTCGATTGTTAATACTTCGATTGATAGATGGCGCTTTAATTCCCATACTAAACGACAGCATGAGCTTTACAGGTGGCTTAAAAAGTCTGCATTTTCGTGAGACTGAATTGGGACATTAGTAAGGGTCGCTGACCTAACGTTGAAAGCTACAATCAGAAACGTCGTGTATCACGATTTCCAATTTTGCTGACTAAAAATGAGATTTAGCCTCGTCGTCCACATAGTCAAGTGTGATTCACAAAGCTTTTTAACCGTTCCGACGCGTTTCTTTATAATGGCATTTGTGTGCAGTTTTGTCAAAGCTTTTGATGCGATGCGACATCATTTAACACGAGTCGAAACGGGGTTTAATGACAAGTAGACTCCGATATAGAATACTTACCTATACAATTAGATCCTTAACAATTCCTTTAAGGCCATAAATTCCAATAGTAACTTCCTACATTTTTTTGCACAAAATAAATAGTTTGTGTTATCTTAGGTGTTTCTTAAGTTTCACAATTTTTTAGGTGTTCGTGTAAGGATAAGAAAAAAGTTTATTGAGTGAGAGTTTGTAAAAAATATAGAGTGCAAATTATACTAGAGGCCAAGGAAATCAGAGGCAAGGAGTCAACACTTCTTTCTGATTTCACTGAAAAGTTCTTCCAATGCATAAACTTGTATTGATTCACTCCGAGGTCTTCAGACCGCATGTCGACATCATGTTAAAGTCAATTTAAAGTTCCAGAGTCGAACTCGAACCAAGGTTTGTTGCAGGTGAATAATATTGCAATATGTTTATTTACTTCGTGGTTCGCCCCCGCGTCAAAAGTTTCCACTTTCCTGATATGTAAAGTAGTCCTTCGACTCTCAAACTATCCTTATTCGAAGTCATATCGTTTTACTCTTTTATGACGTGGAGGGTTTTGCTTGTGAACGTTTGCATAATACAATACTGTTTTAGAAGTCACGTTTTCGGGAATGGCTTTTCAAATAGGGTGTTTGTTCTACTTCTATTTTATACCTCATCAGGATCAAATGTCTGTTTTAATTAACATGGCTATGGCTATATCTGGAGAAAATTACAAGGCGTTCGGAACTATTTTGGTAATAACATAAGGTTATGTACATTGACTATATAATATTCATCCAATTAGGATGATTGTGGTCGGGTGATTTGAGTCCCGTAATTACGGTATGGGATAAGCCTTAGTTAGAATGAAAATTAATTATTTCTGAACATTTGGATAGATTACTATACTTATGGATAAAGTTAAATTTAATATGGACACAAATTTTAACCATGTTTGAATAATAAATTGTCTTATTTACAAGGACTCAACTTTGAGTGAACACAATAAAGATTTATGTCTACATAATTAAAACTTAGCACAATCCAAACCTGGCTACAAAACAATGCAAATAGAACCAAACATCACAAGGAGGAAATTGAGAAAAACTAAAACACTCCACGGTTTGGAGCCTCGCAATGAAATTAAGTATGCGCTGGCTCAGGGGACCTGCGACCCAGTTTCTGAACTGACAATCACTGTACAGTACCCCACATGAGTTGCATTTGGACCGATTAACACCTTAATAACAAAGTGTTAAGGTTGATTTTTGCAAATTATTGGTGTCATTTTCGAGGTCGACCGTACTCACATATTTTAGTCATGATGATTGATATATTTTAGTTCGATGCACACTGTGAAATCAATACACGGTGAAATCAGTTCTTTTTCGAGAACAACAATTTTGGTGTCCAAGCAACTACCGTCACACAAGCTCATAGAGATGCGAATAGACACATGGACAGACTAAGGGTGTTACCACATCGAATCGAATGATGGTGAATTGGACTATTCGACGTCAATCGATAGTTTCTATGATGCATATTGATCGATCAGCATTCTATCGCAGCCTACGATTGACGATCGATCGATTGGTGTGGTGAAACCCTAAGGCACATTCGACTGATGTTGTCTCCCGTACGAACAACCTTAGTAGGTCCATAAAGTTATAAGCCGTAGGGTAGGCAGTGATGTAAGATGAGTGTCATAATCTGAATGGTCCTCGACTTTCAGCTGTTTCAGTCGAAACGCCCATAATGAGCCTCTCTAGGTGTTGACCGATCTTAGCTTTCCGTATAAATTATAACGTGACCTTAATTTTTAAACAACCTTTCATATTTACCACTTGAATTAGATTTTCCTTTTTTTCTTTTTGGTACTGGTAACTGATTTCAAATTTCGATGTCCTATGTACAACGAAACCAGAAGTGATTTATAATATCATCGCTTTGTTGGCATCGCAGCCAAAAATGTAAAGAAAAACTCTTTACGCAGTTCTTTATGTTAAAATGTACATAGTTGAGTTATTTATTGTTACTTTTTATCTACTCGTACAAAATGACTATTATTTTTATTTCTACCATGTGTACGGAAGGATTGGGAATCCACTACTCCTTGTTCATAACGAAGCAGTGGCTGTCCAAACAAAACTTTTTCATATAATTGCAATCTGCTTTTAGTATGTAAGTAACTTTTTTAATTACAATGCAAGGATTTTACTTTTATCAATAACAATATTTCGTGGAAATGCTTTTTATGATAAAGGGAACTTTTGAGGATCGAAATAATTCAATTTCGGAAATGTCTCATGTTGAAAATTATTTGTTAACTCCGCGTAACGACATTTTTACGGTATGTCCGATTGAAATATGGAAGGTTATTAAAATAAAATTTCTGCTGAAATGTCACATTTCCACGTGAATATTCCTCAGCTTTGGATTATTATTTCTTTTCATGCTTTAATTTTATTTTTTTATTATTTTTATACAATCGGCACAGATTTTTAGTATCATTAATTTCAACTTTATTGGAAACGTGGACATTATAGTCTTTTGGTTTTAAGTCCAGTCTATGGATATTTTAAAACAAAACGTCAAGCGCTAATGTTTCAAAGAACTGTTTCATCATCGCCGGATTCTCGTCTATCACTAAGTATCTCACTCTAGACAAGGTTTAAGTGAAAACCGAACATAAAACAGGAGTTTCAGCGTCAACGTTCCATACAGAAAGGTCGAGGTCAAAGGTCGAGAATTGGCAATTATATCCTCATGTAGGTACCAAACGTTCTGACCTAATTTCTAAGGCTTTCAGTTCAGTGGTGTCGTAGCCAAGTATTTGTTGATAAAGTTTTGAATTCAATTAACATTGGCTATTCGCCAAATGGGGTTAGTAATAAAACTAGTCTTAGGAAATGTGTTAGCCTCATTAAGCCGTTGCCTTTGTATTTGCCGCCCTAAGTGAGTCCTTTTTTTAATAACTAGGTTCTTTTTTTATTTAGTCTATCGAAACTGGCCATTAATAAGTTAGAGGGCTCAATTGGCAGGCTAAATACTAAAATCTAACATTTTAATTTTTAGCCTAAAAAATTCTGTCATAAATGTATAGGGGTTGTCTGGACCTATTTAATTATAAGCCAAAGAATTTCAACGATCATAGTCAGCGTTGACACGTTTAATAATTTATGCTGGTGAGCGATTGTAAGCGATATCCGAGAGGTTTAAGAGATTGCGAATAGATGGTGCTATTAATTATGCAACGCTTAGTTCAGCACGACTGTGACCCAATTTAGTCGGCCGCCTCCTGCGAACAGCTGCGATCGTGTCACTCTCGACTTAACTTGTCTGTAGGCACTGATATTACTGCCTCTATACGTGAACTTGCCATTCAATGGCTGTATTGAACATTAAACTGACTCGGATTACGTCCTCATACACTCATGCTACTTTATTTTCATTAAAAAATATCAATTTCACTGCAGACAGGATTAAGCTTGACTTCGTAATTAATATTCTGAAAGAGCTGAAGGTTAACAGCTTAACGCCAAGGTGATAATCAATTTAAGAAAGTAAACTTGGCACGAACTCGCCACAATGTTCAACGAAAATAACGCAGCGACCACAAACAAAACCAATGTAATTAAGTTAGCTGGAAACAGATTGTTTAGTTTTGCTTCAAGATTAACAAGTTGATTGCTAAATAAACCTATTGGCGTTACGACTTATAAGGCTCTTGAATACAAAGTAAATACACATCGACGTTGATTTTCCAATAGCAAAAAGCGTAACAGCAATATGGAAAACGTCTTACGAACTCGAAACTCATCAGCATCTGTGATAAAGTTAGCGAGCGTTTCGTATAAAAGAATAAAGGCGTTTTGTACGCAGCAAACGCCGTGATTACTGCTCTCGGATTGCGTTGACTCGGCTCAATACTCTCCTATTTAACTTAGTTTGTCCCGCGACCAATTTCGGGACTACAAGGTCCCAAGTTCCTCGTACATTAGGTTTAGTTACGGACATCGCCAATTGCCCCAAGACTGCGAATTTGCAACTTTACACCATTTGCTCCCAAGTGTGTTCGCAGCACAGGTTCACACAATTCATTGTCAACAGCTGGTGGGTCCTCAAAGTGCGCCTGTTGCATATCAATGATGTTGGATGCTGTATTTTGGATTTTACATGCGTGTTTTTTTGTGTCGTTTAGTATAAATTGAAATAAATTTACATTTATATTTCTTGCAGGTCTACCGTATACTATTTACTTACGAACAGAAAGTTAATTGACTCAGTTAAATTTTGCCTAAAAGTTAAAATACTTGGTTTTTACTTGTGTTGCGGTTCAACTCTCGAAAATTTTACTTTTGAAGGAAAACATCCGCGAGTGTTTTCATTCCATTCCAACTTTAAATAGAGAATGTAAAATATCTAAAATTTTTGAAGTTCTACGTTCTTTAAAGTTATACGCTCTTTGAAAGTTTCAATATAAATTCCAATTTTGGATTTAGCACGATCGTCAGTTTCAAAAGTTTTGGAATCGTCGGACATTTGGACGGGATAGTCATTTCGATCGCCGAGTAAGCTGTGGCAAGCTGTTCCAAAGTTTCATGCGCTCTCCGCGGAGACTTCGTTAATAAACCGCATCCAAGTGAAGTTTCAGAGTAATCGCCGAAGTCTCTGACTTATTTAAAACGCAAATCGAATGACTCATATTTTTTGTCACGACTTAATAGATTTTTTCTCGCGGTTTCTCCGGCGTTGCGATTTGCTTTATGTTTGGTCTAGATACCATTGTGTAGGTGAAAGTTCCGATCGTTGTTAGTAACTCTCATTTGTACGGATGTCCAAGAGGGTACCTATTGTGCTGCATCTGTTACCGAGTAAGCGATACAATTAGGACGGTCAGGGAAACACGGGAAGGGAATCTTTGGGGATCTGTTTGGGTAGTTTATCATTTAGGTATACATTTATCTACGGACTCCGATCTCAAAGCCTAACTTGAGGTAAGTAAACAATATTGTATTCAAGCAAGGATATTATTGTTAATATTGCACGAAGCTATTCAATGTGTCTGGCGTCTGAAGCTGGAATAAGCATGAATAGTTCATTATTCGTGTTAAGAGCGTATTTTAGAGACGGAGAATAGTTCCCAATGTTCCTACGTTAGTAAATTTTAACAGATTGTTTGATGAATAGCAAATCTAATTTCACAATTTTGCATTTCATTTACATACTTCAAGTACATAGTTATTTGAAAATTTTGACATGATTCTTGGTCCATTAGTTTATCTTAAGGCAAAATATTGTTCAATACCTTTGTTAAAATATTAGTCTCTATTATAGTCTGTGGTGTAAATTCGCGCTTTTTAAAATGTTTGTCTATTCTTTTTTCACTCTGTGGACATCAACCACGCTCCAACCACGCTCTGCTACCACACATAATCCAATAACTCTAACAGGTTATGGGCCCAGTATAGCCCTGATAATCGTAGTGAAAGTCAGTGAACATAAAATTACAGTGAAAATCGCGAAAATATCGCATGCCGGTAAAACATAACCTCGAAGTTGACTGTTGGTTTTACGCACGGGTTTTACGGATCGAAAAACAAAAGAAAAACACTGAACATTACAAATATTGTGTCAAAAATGTCGTCAAGCAATCCTCTCGTAATGATCGAAAAGCTTACTGGTCGGGAAAACTATTCCACATGGAGATTTGCAGTCAAAACATATCTCCAACACGAAGACTTGTGGGACTGTGTTGAACCTGCGCCCGGTGACTCTGTCGACTCAAAACGCGATATAAAAGCAAAATCTAAGATCATCTTACTGGTGGACTCTGTAAACTACGTTCACATTCAAGATGCAAAGTCAGCAAAAGAAGTGTGGGACTGCTTGGCAAGTGCATTCGACGACTCGGGGCTAACACGCCGTGTGGGATTACTTCGAGATCTGTGTACAACAAATCTTACTGGATGTCTAAATGTCGAAGAATACGTGAGCAAAATTATGACCACAGCTCACAAGCTCCGGAACATCGGCTTTAAAGTAGACGACGAGTGGCTCGGGACACTGCTACTATCCGGTCTACCTGAAACTTACAAGCCGATGATTATGGGTATAGAAAGCTCTGGAATGAAAATAACTGCTGACTCAGTTAAGTCAAAAATTCTACAAGATGTCAAAATATGTGAAAATGACACATCTGCATTTGCCGCCAACCATAACTACAAGAATAAGGGTAACAAGAAACAACCTAGAAGAGGCCCGCGCTGCTACAACTGTAATAAATATGGCCATTTTTCTGCGGAGTGTAAGTCGAAATCTTCCAAAAGGAATCAAGAGAGTTCAAGTTATGCCGCTGCTTTCATAGCTTCAACACTTAGCCTGGAACAAGATCCTTGGTATATAGACTCTGGCGCCTCTGTACATATGACCAAACATAGAAATCTATTAGAACAGGAAAAGGAGCCACTTATCAAGACTATAAAGGTAGCAAATGACAAGTTATTATCAGTTCACAGTGCTGGTGAGTTGACATTAAATGTGTGTAATGATAAAAATCAGTACAACAAAATTCTGTTTCAAAATGTTTTGTATGTACCTGAACTGGCAACAAATCTACTATCAGTCAGTCAGATTATAAAGAATGGAGGTCAGGTAAAATTCAACAGTAAAGGCTGTTTAATATTTAATAAAAACAATGTTGTTGTTGCAAGGGCAAGCTTAATCAATAATATGTACAGGCTAGATGTGAAAAGTGAACATGCATACATATCCGAAGTTGACAAGCAAGACATGTACCTCTGGCATCAACGCATGGGCCATCTGAATTTTGAAAGTCTGGAGAAATTAATAGATAACACTGAAGGTGTACAGTTGTCTAAGAAAAATAAGAATATTACATGTGTCACCTGCCTGCAAGGAAAACAAACTCGCTTACCTCTAAAACAAAGTGAAACCAGCACTACTAAAGTACTTCAGTTGGTACACTCCGACATCTGCGGTCCGATGGAGACTAACTCGCTGGGTGGTGCAAGATACTTTATGACCCTAATTGATGACTACTCAAAGAAAGTTTTTGTTTATTTTCTACACAAGAAATCTGATGCATTTAAGAAATTTAAAGAATTCAAGAGCCAAGTGGAGAAACAACTGGAATGTAGTATAAAGTGTCTTCGCTCTGACAACGGTCTTGAATATATGAATGCAAATTTCTGTGAGTTCTTAAAAGATGCCGGAATTGTTCATCAAACCACCACTCCATATACTCCAGAGCAAAATGGAGTTGCAGAACGCATGAACAGGACATTGGTTGAAAAAGCTAAGTGCTTGTTAATCAACGCCAAATTATCTAAAGGATACTGGGCTGAATCTGTACACACTGCTGCTTATCTCATCAATAGATCTCCAATTAAGTCACTGAACTTCAAGACACCAGAAGAAATGTGGTCCGGAAGCAAACCAAATATCAGTCACTTAAGAATATTTGGGTGTGAAGCAATGATTCATCTTCCAAAAGAAAAAAGAAGAAAGTGGGACCCAAAAGCACAAAAAGCAATATTTATTGGCTATTGTGATAATACTAAAGGATTCAGATTTATTATTCCTGGCACCAAAACAGTAATCAAAAGTAGAGATGCAGTTTTTCTTGAAACAACTGTAGAGAGAAATTATGTTTCAGAAGTGTTGATACAGGACAGCACAATGTGTCACTCATCATCCGAACCAAATGATGATACATTTGAGAGCTCTAATGACACATTACAATCTGCCAATACTGACTCTGATCAAGATCAAGGTACTGACAGTGACTACTCACCAAACCAAAAGGTTGAAATACCGTCTCACTCCAATATAACACTGAGACCAAGAAATAGAGAATTATTTTCAAAACAAAAAGATGATGAAGAAAAAGGTTACCTGTGCTGTAGTGAAGATATTCCTGTACCGCTGAACTATAGTGAGGCGATCTCATCACCTGATTCCGAAAAATGGAAATGTTCAATAGAAAAGGAACTAGAATCACATAAGCAAAATGGAACTTGGGTATTGGTAGAAAAGCCTAAAGATGCGAAGCCAATTGGATGCAAATGGGTTTTTCGAGTTAAAGATGAACCAACAGGCCCTCGTTACAAAGCCCGTCTGTGTGCAAAAGGGTATGCACAAAAAGAGGGCATTGATTATGATGATACTTTTTCGCCAACAGTCAGGTATGACTCTATCAGAGTTTTATTGTCCATTGCAGCTCAAGAAAAGTTAGAAATAATTCAATTTGATGTAACTACTGCTTTTCTGTATGGGGAGCTAAAGGAAAACATCCTGATGACAGCACCTGAGGGACTAGACTGCAACCCTAATAAGCTATGTAAGCTTGTAAAATCATTATATGGGTTAAAACAGGCACCCAGGTGCTGGAACACTAAATTCAACTCAGTTCTCAATAAGTTTGGTTTTGAGAAAAGCAGTGCAGATCAGTGTGTTTATATAGGAAAAATAAATGGCTTCAAATGTTACCTGTGCCTGTATGTTGATGATGGACTGCTGTTCTGTAAAAGTAAATCTGCAATAATGGAAGCAATTAGTGAATTGCAAAAGAACTTTGAAATAAAAGTATACTCTGTGCCAACTAACTTTGTTGGGATGCAAATTGAAAAGCACAATAATTTTATTTTTATTCATCAGTCCAAATACATTGATCAGTTGCTAAAGAAATTCAACATGCAGGATGCTAACCCTAACTATGTACCTGCTGATCCAAATGTGAAGTTGCAGAAGCCTGAGAATGCACTGAAGAAAGATTATCCTTACCGAGAAGCAGTTGGATCACTTATACATGCAGCAACGGTGAGCAGACCTGATATAATGCTTGCTGTAAACCAGGTGAGTCGATACTTACATTCCTATGATGAACCCCACTGGAACGCTGTAAAGAAAATATTAAAATACCTGAAAGAGACAAAAAGTTATGGATTATGCTATACATCTAACTGTGACAGTACGGATTTAACTGGATACAGCGATTCAGATTTTGCTAATGACTTGGAAAACAGACGCTCAACGACTGGCTATGTTTTTCTAAAAAGTGGAGCAGCTGTCACTTGGTCATCACAACGCCAGCCTACTGTGGCCTTATCCACGACAGAAGCCGAATTCATGGCTGCTTGTGCTGCAACTAAAGAGGCTATGTGGCTTAGACAGTTACTCAGTGATTTAGGTATATTCAGACAAAAATCTGTGTGCATAAACATTGACAATCAGAGTGCAATAAACGTGATTAAAAACAGTGAATTTCATAAACGATGTAAACACATTGATATTAAGTATAACTTTATAAAAGAAAAATATTATAATAATATAATTAGTCTGAACTATGTACACACTAATAATCAGTATGCTGATATGTTTACTAAAGCCTTGTCTAAAGACAAATTTATATTTATGAGAAATAGTATTGGAATGTCAAAACTAAATTAATTTGTATGTGTGTTGTAGAGTATTAAATAGATTACATTATTTAGAAGTCCAGTAAACTTTTGTTGAACTTTTGTTACTGTACAAAACCGATGAAAGGCTTGAATTTGGTAGGAGTGTTAAAATATTAGTCTCTATTATAGTCTGTGGTGTAAATTCGCGCTTTTTAAAATGTTTGTCTATTCTTTTTTCACTCTGTGGACATCAACCACGCTCCAACCACGCTCTGCTACCACACATAATCCAATAACTCTAACAACCTTTCACAAGTAAAAAAAAAAACAAGAAACTTTACTCGCTCGTCACATTTGGCGTCGTTTAAACCAAGCATGGAGTTATTAGGTCTGGTTTGAACACGGCCTGCGGTGGTAGGCCCCTGATTTTGGTACATTCGGTACATAAAAGCGGGAGTTTTTGTTAAGCCGTCTTAACATTTTATACTTGTTTGTTTTCCTTCCTTACCTGAATGTACTTTTCCATGTTTCCAATAATCTACGTAATGGCTTTTTAAAAATGTTTCATTATTTAATGGACGGCTACCGTTATAGCGGCCTCTTTTAGAGTGGTTAAGTACGAGAGACTCTTGTTAAGAGTTCAGTATGCTTTTGTTTTCTTTTATAAGATTTTCCCATGATTTTTTGATGTGATGTGTAGGATAAAGACTTTTTGTTTTAGGAGTTTTAATATTGACAGTATTAAGTGTATGATTTTTTCACTTACATTTTAAAATTTACTAGAGATTTTTGGGATAACTTTAGATTTGAAGAAGGATGTTTCAGACCACGTTTTGAAAAAATCTATAATCTGTAGAAATTCTAAGGTATTTAAACAAATTGAGAACTACCGATAAAGTTACACTAAACTACCAGTTTATAACTACCTATTAACTATTTTACTAGTCAACGAAATCTACTTAAGGAATATTCAGCTTAGGGAACTGCAAAATTATTAATTCACAGCTTTTCGCTGTACTTGAGTGATAAAGTAAATTTTACACGGCATTTTAATAGAGCTCACTTCTTAAAAACGTTGTACCAACCTTCAAGTACTTAACTCAATTAAAAATACATTTTTATTATGAGGCGATATTACTTGACAACAATTTTTAAAAATAAAACCTACTTTCCTTGAATTACTTTAGCCCTGAGTTGACTTAACTTTTAATATCTTCATTATTCTTTTCCAGGTAATACGCTAGAAAAGTTGTTGGAAATTCTACAGAATCAACGCTTGTGGTAAAGTACATACCTTATTATAAGTAAACATAAGTAAACCAACATATGGTTTTACACTTTTAATTGACTTTTAGAAACAATTATAAGAAAAACACAATAATATCAAATAAGTACCTATGTCTTTTGAACAATTTTAAAAGGTTGACTCTCTGTTCTACTGCATCATCATCAGCAAGCTGGACTTAGGCATCTCCAAGTGCACGCCTATGAGATCAGTTTCCAGTTTTGTTGTTCTACTGCAAAAGCCTTCTATTTATTTCGTCATATATCATCGCGAATGAAACCAACGGGCATAGCTAGTATACTACAGAGTTCTAAGAATACTGTAGCTTTTTTGCAAAACGAGCAAAAATGTTATAAAGCCATCCACAGAGACCTTAAGATTTTGCTGATAAACATAAATTCAAATGACCACAACGATGTCCTCAAAATATCATTATTATAGAGCTTAAGGGGTTTCGGTGATCTTATGTAAGGGCTCTTATATATCGTAAGTTCGTAAAGGACGCTACAGGCCATGTGCCGAACCTCTTCACATAATCCCTTAGTCGCCGCTTGTAATACCCAGACATACCCTTGGTATGGCAATGGCTCTATCTATACGTACATAACTCTACTATATTGATTTATGTTAAAGTAAAAGGCAAGTATCCAAACACGGTAAAATGTAACGTTGACTTTTTTAACATAAAAAAAATCGAATTATATTCAACGTAATTCGAACTCACAATTCATTCTATTATGTCGTCATAAATTTCGTTATCGTTCCAAATTCAAACGAATTCATACAAATTTTCGAATCGATTCACTTGAATTAAGAATTCGAGAATAATCTCATACATTTTTCACGTTACGCTAAGAAAATATCGAAGCATCGTTCAGTGCCAAATAAAATACTCAACAGGGTAATTTAAAAGCTTCCGGGTCACTTACTCGGGCTTACTTTGTCTTGTATACTTCATTACACAAATATGCACCTTAATTCAACGTCTTAAAACTTAATTTCGCTCTACTTGTGAGGCAGTATGAAAATGTAACATATTTTTAAAGATATTCGACTTTATTAAATAGTAAACTTATTTCAGTAAATTTTGTGTGTTTTAAATATTATTTTGATAAGATATTTTTGATAAACTCATTTTGGCGAAACGTTGATTTTGGGAAAATTAGGTGACCGTAAAATAAGTGTGTTTACTTTAGAGTTTTCAAAATTTCATGTTTCTGTCTTTTTCTACTAGATATTTAACGATATAATAATTTATTGAATAGCGACGAATTTTACTTTTACTATCTAATCTCACAACAGCTTCTTTTTTTTTAGTAATGTTTTGTGTCATAAATAGACAAAGGTAAAAGGACTATTCTGCCAAAACTTTAAACTCAATTTTAAATCCAAAGCGAATAATTTTATACCTTCGCCATTTGATTTATAAAAAAAAAACGATCACAGCAAAAAGCAAAGGCTAACCTCTATTCAGCCGCGAATAAACACGAGTATACACCTTATCCGACTCATAAATTCCTTGTAAGATAATCTCGACGAAATAACGTTATTTATTAATTTCCCGTTTTACATAGTGCACTTAACGCCAGGCCTGAGAGCTGACGCGAGCAGGTACGCAACGTCGTACATTTTATAATAAATAAAATGCACGGACATTTCCATGAGAACATTTGCACTAAGATTTCTACTTTATTTTCGTGCCTTTGAAATGTGATACTTTAGTTTGTAGCTGCTGTTTATAGATATGATGCATCGTTAGAAGCTTAGTTACGGTCTAATTATATTCATCGTATTATAAATCAACGTAACAACGTACTTAAAACCATTAATTATTATTTAATGGATTAGAAAAAGAACTGAACTCTTTCAATTGCATGGTTCTGTCAGAATATGACAACTGACACATTCAGTTTTTAAATATAAAGATGTCAAACTATAATTTTTAAAAGAGCAAACAATTTCTAAATCCAAACATTCTATAGAAGTGTATACCTGGCCAGTAATAAACAAGCAGAACAAAATATATCTTCGATTTATTCCGCGCCAGTTGTTAGGGTCAGCTAAGGGCCTACGGTTTACCATGTTCTTGATAACGGACTGAGACCCGACCCTTTGCTTGTCTTGCTTTAGGCTGAACTTAGAACCTCCTTGGGTTCTCAGGTTCTCACATCGCTTATCTATGGCCAGATAGGTATAATCGATTCGGGCAATTATTTATTGTAATTTGACTGTTGGACCTTCTATCGGTTCAGTCCTATTTTTTCTGTGCAAAAAAGACTAATGATTAAACACAAATAACAGGTGCTTACAATCTTATTGGCACCGTTCTCACATTTAACATAGATTTCATTAATTACACAACATTAAGGTGAAGTTCAGAACCATAAATCAAATTGGTTATCTATGAACAAACATAGACACCATAAACATGACATCCCATGGAACTTACATACAATTTCTTGTTCCAATCTACGACTGTTGTAAGGTGCCATCGTAAATACTGATAGAATTACCGTTTTTCATTCGTTCATACATATTTTAGATCATATTATCATACAAATGTTTTAATGTTCCAGTGTTAAGGGTACTTTATTTATTCGTGTATACAAACTCAAAGTATGTTAAACAGACACAGGCCAGAAAGAATATCGGGAAAATAAAAAAAGTGGCCAATACCGTGAACAGGCTAACAGAATATGTATTATTTTGAAGAAAATAAAACGCATTTCAATTGTTTTTACATTTAAAACGCGAACAAGGTTTTAAAAAAAAACAATCGGTTGGGCTGTCTTACTTGGAACAGCAACGCGATGGTGCTTCACAATATGGATATCAAAATCTGTAATAGATATTCAAAAATCGTTTTTAAAAGCAATATCACTTTTTCAAAGAAAAATAAATACCGCATTTATCGATCTATTCGGTAGAACATTGGTGTATTTTTTTTGAGTCGTCACAAAGAGCACAGTAGGTATTATTGTATTGTTAAAACACATGTTATAATAATTAATATATAATGTAGGCAAGTTAAATATTGTGTTCTTATTTCGTGTGACGTAGTCGCGGCGTTGACCCGACGGCATAGATAACACTATCTGTTATTAATTACTCGGAAATATTACCAATGTTCAATAGCTACTACTATAAGTGCGATAGAAGGAATTGCAATATGATTTTAGAGATATTTTTTTGATGAGATATCGTTCTCTGATCAAAATTATCTGATATTTCTTTATTAAGTAGACTAGATTCGTTCCTGGCAATGTAATCTATTGGAATGATGAAAAAAATATATTATCCCACCAGTTTCCAAACATGCTTACATTGTTGGATGTAGTCTCGATCCTACAATACTGGCGTAATCAGGGTGTTTTTTTTTTGTGATGTGACTGTTAATAGTACTGAACGACTAGCCACTTTTCTTACAACAAAGTAACAATCTAAAAGAGTAAAAAGCGTAATCAATCATCTTCCGGCCGGAAAAAGAAAATATTTATGACTTTAGTTTTATGACAAATCCAAGGAGGTTGGTGACCTACTAAACCAGTAAATTCTCACATTTGTGACTGCTCCAAATCTCACTAAAGGGACATAAAACTTTATACGGCTTCGAAATACATTCGCCTATGTTTATACTAAGATAAGCGATTTTCGTTCGAGAAATCATGGTTAGGGTTATAACTCTGAACTCGCGTTTGCGAGTAAAACATTTGATAAGATAATAAATGTTATACAATGCTACCAAGTTTGAATTGAATGGGTGAATTAAGAACGAATTTGATAAGTTCCAAGACTTATTATGAGTTTGTTGAAGATAATTTAAAAATTACGGTTAAATCCGGCCTACAATGTCATTTGATGTCCTATTAAATTGTATTCGTTACGCAATGACTGGGCGATAAGTTAAATATTATTCCCGCGATTAGGAGGTCTATCGAGTGTTGATTTATATCAGGTGTAACTTATCACATTAGGCTCAAAACTGGCAGTGTTTTTTTCCTTCAGACCAACAACATTTTTGTCTGAGTCCGTAACTTAACATGGAAGATTAGTCGTATTTTTCCCATCTCTGTTATAGAGTGTGATTAATATTTTTTATTAAGCCTAAATAAGATCCCGCTGCTGAACAAAGGCCTCCCCTTTCTCCTTCCAAACCTCCCTATCTTTTGCGATTTTTAGCCACGTGCGACCTGCATATCTGACAAGATCATCACACCGCCTTCGCCGCGGACTAATACGACACTAATATCATACATTGTTTAGACAGTAGCAGTTCTATTCGACGTACCAGTCTCATTAGAAGTGTATAAACATGGCGTTGTTTACGAATCTTGCGGTATCAATTGCCGATAGTAACATTCCAAATATTGTCGGGCGGTGCTCTACATTTTTCAAATAGATATTGAATTCCTTGTACAAGGTGTAAGTGATGTTGGAAAGGAAATTTTGTATCTTTGCTAGAAATATACTTATTTACATGCTCAGAGCTACCTATAGAATTTTGAGTTAGTACAAGATGCTGATTAGTTCCTATATTTTAAGTAATTAGTATTTAATTCAATACGTGTAACTTAACCTGTAAGGATTTCAGTTTCTAATAATTAAAAAAAAATCAATTAATTAAATTGTGCTTGTCTGTTTACCTAAACCAGTAATTTTAGGAACAACTGGTTAGCTTAAAGTTTGAGAAAGACTTCAGGGTATTGAACGTCACGCTAAGACTAATAAGAGCGGTAAAAATACAGGATTCAACTAGTCTAAAATAAATGTTGAGTCACTCAAACATATTGACGTAGGTGTATCAATAATATGATGCAATTTCGAAGTATTGTTGCTTGCAATGAGATAAAGGCCTGAGTGATACCAGTTTACTGGTATTTGTACAAAATATAGATATTGATATTTGTTAAAACCAAATCGCCAAACCGCATTAAATAAGGGAGGTGACAAAAATTCAATAATTTTTTACATGGGAAGAAGTTACTTAGACCGGTAAGGGTGTCAACTAGGTTTTACAAGAAAATTTTGCCTAACAACAGCTTTCATAGCTTTGTGTAAATGTAAACAACAAGCCCATGGTTGGCCTTGCCATGAAAATAGCTAGATCAATTAATTGAGGTGTACTGTCTTAAGTGAAATTCTCTTGTCGACAACTCAAAAGTGGTCGCCGATAAGAATTGACCAAGAAATTATAACGTTCCGCTTGCTTCATTCGTTTTTCTTTCACGAGTTTTCTTAATATTTCATTGCTATATTATCGCTCCAAATTTACTCAATTAATTTCAGTAAAGTCGTTGCATTCACAACTTCTTTCAAGTTTTCTTCAGCCTTACATAAGATTTCGATAGTATTCAGTCAAAATTCATCGCATCCGTATAATACGGAGGCGCAAAGCGGTCGATATGTATTTGGCCTGAAGCCAGAAGATTTCGTCGCCATTTCTGCCAAACTCAAGAGGTAAACCAGTTTCTTGCTTACGTGTCAAAGTTATAATAGTTCTAAATTGCTTAAAACAATATCTTCAAGCTCTGTCACTTAAAACTAAACTTTCTTGGACTGAAGTGTAAATTTGCCTTGGAATTATTCATAGCTTTGTTTTTGAATCATGATTTTATAAAACATGTTAAGACACAACTAGTTTACAAATTCGATTACTTTTATTCCCACTCTTTATAGTTTTTTTCACCTTTTTATAGTTCTGTCATACCAGAACTAACGTTACGTCATTAAAAGGGCTGTAGTCTTAAATGTGTTCGAGTATCATTATCAGATATAAAATAATCATTCTTTTTGCTCTTGCACTTCAGGTATCCTTACTGCCTTCTAAACTGAGGCGTCTAAGTTTATTCTCACGAACGATCCTAAGGGATCATGTGTCTCTATTCTAAACATCAATACGTGATTTCATTTATCTGTTTTTATATTTCTTATCACAAGGCCACACAGATCGACCGCATCAGTCCTAATTACTTGGCTTGGTACTGCACATGTTTGCATCTCGCTTGTATCGCAATCCGTCATCGCTGTATCGTGACCATTTGCACTCTAATCATTATGTTTACGTTGTCAAATGGGTATTCCCCTGGAACATTTTCCTTTCACGTGTAGCTAGACTCTAGTCGGTTGTTTACGAGTGTAAAATATCAAGACATAAGAGTCCACGTGCGTGTAAGTTGTATAATTCCAATCAACAAAGGATCTTCTGTGCCTTTTCTTTTAATTCTACTCTTACAATTTCAAAGTCTGTAGAATGTACAAACATGTAAAAAAAGTCTTAATAAACATTAAGGAGTATTTATTCCATTTCGCAACGTCATTCTTTTGTTTTAAATGTACTTCATATTAGTGTATAATTTCATATCCTATTTCCAATAACACTTGAACATATTTGCGTACACTTGTGTCATGTTTTTATGAAGTGACGCATTATTCACGTTTCATCTCATTATTCACTTAAATTTTCTATTTAGTCAAGTGTCAAAGAAATGTTAACACGGTCTTAATATAACTTATGTAATTAACGCAGACGTCAATTCATTTATTAAACAAGATGAGTACCTATAAAAGAAAGATGATACATGTATGTGAAATGAAATTCAAAATTTGAAAGTTAAAACGTAAATTTATTTTGGCTTGACTCGAATTTATTAATGTTTTATTGGAGAATGCACTTACTAAGGTAAATAAAACGAATATTTCTATAGCAGTTCGACGACTGGCGTTCTGGAAAAAGGCCAGGGATCTCAGGTCGTTCCTCGAAAATTATTACGTGGGCAGAGCTCGAGTATTTCATTTTTCCTACATGTTTAGCATAGCTTGTAAAGTGACGGGGATTGCATTTATTAATGTGTAAAGGAGAAAGCCCACGCTAAGCCGCCAAGAGACAATCCATAAAACGTTTTAAGCAGCTTTAAGTTACAGGAATCCGCAGCTTCGTCGATGTTTTATGGCCAATAAAGTGATAAGCCTCGATTGTTACTGGCCTGTCTTCCTACTGCAACGTTCGACATAAATTCTATTAAGAGAATGAAATTTAAATTCACAATGGCCGTTTATAAAGCTGTCCATTCATTATCCTACATGCGGACGCGGTCCCGATAGCAGTGTGCATTATGTAGTCACTCGGTCGTTTTAACGTGAGCATTTTCTCGTATGTGGATCATATTTTATGGAAGGCTCCTCTGGTCATTAGCTCACCGCGTTTATGGGTCGTACCCTCACTGGGTCATTTAAAAGGGGAACGTAGATAAGGGCAAATAGGCTGATCTGGACGAAACGTGCTATCGAATACGATAAAATTTCATGATATTAAAAATCGTTAGAAATTTTAATGACTACCCTAAGCTTTTGTTTTAAATAATAATCAAATAATTGGTAACCCTACGTGAATAGAAAATTTAATGTAAAAATTAAATGCAATACTAATTAATTTTGAATATGTAAATGCGGACTAATATTTAACTACCCATTTGCCAACAGATGTTTTCCGCATCTTTAATATTAATTATTTGCTTTACAGTCATTATGAAAATAAGTGTAAACTGTGACAGCGAGATGATACATTATAAGGAACAATTAAACACGGTACTTACAAAAACAAATTTTGTAGCTATCAGTCTTAGCCGGACTGACATATTTCTTAATGTCAGAAAGACATTTAATCGTCCATTTGTTGTTTTCTTAATGAATTAATCAAGCAATTACCGTTTTGTCAGACATTTTCCTCATCTTAGCTCGTTATTTATTTCGAGTGCTTGACATTTTGTTCCTGTGCCAATAAAATGTTTATTGTTAATGCTGTGCACTTAACTTCTGCATATAAGACCTTAAGGACATATAATAAATGGTCGCTTAATGTTCCTTGTTCAGGAATCATCATAAATTTGAGAGTATTACTGTTGTCAGTGTAGCAAGTTCCATTATTGTCTGTTCTCCTCGAATTTTCGTTCTTTATAGTTCATTCTTATTGCCTTTATTACGATTGTTCCTTGTATCTCCTACTTTATTGTACGTTTCTTTCAGTTGTTTCTAGGCCTTTGTGTCGAAAATTGCGTTAAAGTAAAAGTTGAGGAAATATTTTTCTTTTTCCATTATTATTATACTGCCTGTTAAAAAATACTTGAAAGAGGTTTTATAACATTAATTACTGCTGATAACGTTAGTTAAGCTAGTAAAAGTGTGCTTGAAACTTTTGGTGCAGACTTGATAAATGAATGGGAACCCTCTTAAATTACTTGTGAAACTGCTGTTAATTGGTCCGTTTTCCGTTCGATTTAACTGTACGTATTACCAGTTATGTCATCGAAAGCGAACAGTATTTGGGGTAGGGAGTTATAAGTTATGTACAGACACAATGCTGTTCGTTTACTCTGAACTCTTTAAGCAAGACTGGACCCTTTGTAGAAGTAAGAGGCCGATCACTACTAGTATATGGTGCATTTCCATTCCAGTCCTGATTTAAGATCCCTTAGGTATAGGCATGAGCAAGCATCGGATAGAGGTGTCCCTTTTAAACGTTGACCATTGGTTGAAGGATCATGTTTTGGTTGCCATGCCTAGTTAAATACTCAGTGGTACCTGGTGCACATTTTCTATTCTTTACGCGTGACTCTTGTAGTGCTCTGTACTATTGAGTTCTATCACTATATTCACTATGACTTTCTATAAGAACGCCTTGAGTTAGAATTATTATTTCTGGATCACAGCACTTGTAGCATACAGAGAACCCGCGCCGTAATATTTGGCTTGGCGTACCATAATACCAGTCGGCTCTCCGTGCAGCCTTCATATGCTTAGAGCTTAAGAGGTGGTCTAAACATCTATACCTCTATAGTTTTACGTTCACCATTATATTTAAGCACAAGCCGCTACTGGACCCAACTTGAACGACCACGTTTTACGATATCATTTGTGAACCTACTTATATATTTTATTGGGGTCAGTTTTGTATTTCTATTCGTAACAATGCAAACAGTGATACTGAGGAATCGTTTTCTTGATATTGTGTACTTGTTGTGTTTCTGATAAGGTCCTTGCTTTTGCTTCGATGTTCCAAACGGATATGATTTTGATTCTATTTCTGAGGTTATAATAGCTTCTTTGAATTTTTGTCGTTCAATTTTGAGTGTTCTAACGTCCAAACGCACTATTGTAATGTTTCGTATGAGCATGAGAAATTATACAGGTCAATTTCAGATGTATATAACTTTACCTTCTGAAATTATTTATGTAGTAAAAATATCATTTAAAATTCACTTTGGCCTCTGCAGTGTTTGTCACGTAGGCAAGAGTTCGGTCAAATCGGACATTGGAGCATACATAACAAATTCTGTAAAGGCGTCGTATAAAAATAGAATTTAAATATTATCACAGCAATCGGATTATATTGCACTCAAAATACAGTTTTTTCCTCGTAAGATTTCTGAATACGATTAATCTTATGTTGTAGGTATATTTATTCAGCTAACAAAATAATAAAAATAACTATCTAAACCAAACCCGAGCAATAAAACTACGATGTCATAAAAACAGTGAAATAAAACCGATAGCCATTAGAACGGCTGCCCTTTAAGTTTCCAAATTGTATGATACATAATGCCGTCTGCTACGAAATGTATTCTGCACCGGAATGGCTCGAGATTGGGCATTCGTTATAAAAACACGGCTTTATAAATTGTTATGGATGATTGGCCTTAAACCCGCTGACAAGGTCACTCCTCATTGGAATACAAAAAGCGAACACCGGACAAGTATCAGAGTTATGATAGCCAAAGATCCGAACGCAAATGTGTCCTGTTTTTTTTGTCGCGGAGGCCACGACTTGCGTATCGCGCTCTCGCAAAACAATTCTCACAAACTTCGGCAAACTTAGCACAACGTTAATTTCAAGCGCTTTACTTGTCAAAAAGTTTAGCAATTGTGCCCGTTTGAGTAAGGCCGACTTTATGAATTAATCTTAACGTAAGACAGCGATATTTCAAATTCAAATTTTGGCGCAATGAAACTTTGATTGCTAAAAATTGGTTTCTATCTCAGCTTTTTTTTTCCCGAGCAATAATGAGTTTTATGTCGGCTGTAAAAATAAACAAAAACTGTGAGCTGTGCTTAATGGTTTGAAATTGTTTTATAACTTTTATCGCTAAAATATCGTAAAAAATACCTGTAGGTAAAGTTATCGATCGAATCATGAAGTGGATATTTGTAAGTATCCACTTTAAAACAGTTTTTGAATTAGTTGTATGCGATAAAGTAGATTTGTCTTTGCATCAATATTCTTAGAATACTTATTTAGAAGCTTACGAGCATTTTCCGAAAAATAAACCAATATATTTCATATTGGTTTAGCATAATAAAGCTAGCATAGTAAAGAGCATAAAGGTTTTTACACATCAATTTTGTTGTTTGAAATGGAAACAAAACCAAAATTATAACATTATGTAAAATTAGTTCTTTAAACTTGTTGTGACAATCGTGAAATTGGTTTAAACATTCTAAAAGGATTTCTGGTTATTGTTACACGTTGCCAGATACATATATACGCAGGCAACTAAAAGCTTTTTGACATGTACCCTTTTGCAGGAGTGATATGTGATTTTTCGAGTCCCTTGCTTAAAAAGTGGCCTTTGGCGAGTGCGGTCCATCCATTTGCCCTTGTGTCAAAGCAAATCATATTTTGATGTGATAAATGCGGCCTACCTCAGGATTTAGGACAAAAGTGACCGGGTAAGTGAAAACCGCTGTCATGCAAATGTCAAAAATGGCGTGACGAATAACATTGTTCGCATCAAAGGTTATTTGGGACCGTTTTCATTTACAAAAACTACAGCATTGTTCATTTTCTGTGCCGTTGTCCCTAACTGGGAAAATTTGTTGGCCTCAAAAGCTTGCTTATTTTGTTTATCATAATACAGTGTACAATTTATATTTGCTTAGTACACCAGAGTATAAGTGACTGCTAATAAAGATTTATGTAATTGTATGGGCAATTACGAAGCGATGTTTTGATTTGGCGAAGGAACCAGTTCAAATGTTGAAATTTAATATCAAAAAGCAAACTGCAAACATACATCATTTTCCTTTATGTTTTGGAACGTGTGAAGCGAAAATAGCGGCAACATTTCCAGGAAATATTGAAAATGTCTGCGTGATACTTAGTGCCAGCCGGTGATGTGGCAACAGACGAGTAATATTTATCCTCTAGTAGGTGCCAGTGCCGCGCATATTTAATGACGTTCACAGGGCGACGTATCGTGCAGACTACAGAACATTGCTTGCCAGTTAAAACTTATAAATCGCACTGGCAAAAAACACCACTCATTTCTATTTTACGACAGTCACACTTTCCTCACACCATATCGTTTGCGCTTTCGAACTCAAAACTTGGTCTGCCAATTGTAAGTGTCCAATACAATTTTACTTTTCCACCCAATGTCGATATGTAGTTCAGTTTCTGTACAATCACTTACTTTAAGTGAGACGTTAAACTTCCTCAACCGAATTTTCGCATAAGTGGAAAAGTGTGTTTTCTTGCAAAAATTATCCTAAGACGTCTGATGCGAATTGAAGAGGGTCGGGAATTTATAGAATGAACATGATCCGACCTAGATAAGGTGTGATGGTGGCCAAGTAATTACGATTGGCAGATTTGAGAGGTATATTCCCAAAATACATTAGCCGTTTAAAATATTCAGTTTCGGTCTTTTGCTTGATTTTGCAAATGGATTTACTCCCAATTGTTTAATGGAAATAGATGGTTCATCCTCATAAAGCTATTTTTGAAGGAAAGCTTCGATAATAATAAACGTTTATTTTAGATCTAAGTATCTACCTGTATGCTATACTGTATGCAGTAATGTCCCAGAGAAATTGACTATAATGTATGCACGTTATATTGAGTCATAAAAATTCTAATATTCCTAACATTGAAGTATCATGTGGCTCCGTCGGGTATTAAAGTTGATACCACTTTTATAACTCAGATAGTTATGCTACTAAGTGTGCCGCCAAAATTTCAACGGAAAATGCAGACATTAAAACTTATACCACCGCATTTTGGTCTGCGGTTAAAAATAGGTCCAAATTCAGCTTCCCTCACATCCGAGATAAGTTTGTACAAGTATTTAACTTGATTGTCTTGCCAACTTGGCGCTGACGTATAATAAAGTTTTACGAGACGCATATTAGTTTGTAAGTCGAGCGTTCTCTAATACTTTCGTTGATGTTTAGTTGAATGACACGAACTAGTCTGTAACTGCAATTACTTAGTTCCTTAAAAGCGTCGGAAACCTATTATCTAGGGTTTCTCTGACAGTGTTACGGCTCATTCGCTTTATGCGTTTCGACGCTCGTTAAACCGCGTGCAAGGACGATTTTGAATACAGAGAACTACTGATGTAAGCGCTTTGTCCTTTAACAAAAGCTGTTAGGAACACAATGTTTCTTAATTTCACGACTGTGTAATGCTTGTTTGTTATGTTAAAAGTTAAGTACGCTTAGTATTCTTGGTAATGTATTATAGTTCTGTCGTGTCGTGGAGAACGTGCTCATGCCTTAATAATTAGCTAGGAAGTATCAGTGTTCACGAGCCTGATGCTTTGATGAAAGGTGTAAGGCTAGTGTTCAATTATTGCATAAACATGTTAGCGTTCACGAGGCGGCAAGTAGGAACAATGGTCAAACGATGTGCGCGTGTTATTCAAAGTCAAACTATTGGATGGATACTATTGATAAAACCTATGATTATCATAATTAATTTGTAAGTATATATAGATGGATGGATGGAGTTAGCTGAAGCCCTGGACTGACGCAGGCTACGTTTGAAACGACTGCGTCGGAGTGGGTAATGTTCTGTGCTATAAACGACATTAGCACAAGCGAAGTCGCGGGCAATAGCTATTGCGCTAAAATATTAGAAGGATTTCGTGTTTACTAGATTTGATCGTGACAATTATTGTGCTATAAAATATATATTGAGATATTTAATAGAGATTGCTCTTAGCGATAAGACCGCTCATTGTGGCGCCATGTAACTTTTATGTTTGTCAAATCTGTTTCTCATATGGTGTGCAATGAAGAATATTCTATCTATCTATATTGGATATGCACATGCAACCTCCTTATAACAGTTTAATCTTCCAGAATCCAGTGCATCCTGTTTTCTTGTTAAATATTTACTTTCGAAGCACACCGCTCGTCTTTATAGCACCTACGGTCTTAGATATTCCATTAGCCGCTGCATGTTCCACTTTACTCTACCTTACTGATATACGAATATAAATTTCTTTGTATATTAACCCCGAACACGTTTCGCAAACGTTTTATTACAAAATAGGTATCAAGTTTTCAAACAAATTTGCAGTAAGTTTTGCAAATGTTTTGCAAGTGTATTTTTTGGTTTTTATTCCGCTATAGAGTTTTTAAAACGCTGCAGTAATATACAAAATATACGCTTCTACGCTGAATACTTTTAGTCTGGATGAAGCTTAAACAAATTCAATAGCATTTTTTAAGCCTGAAATTGAAATAGGCAACAAAACATTGGATTATATCTCTTTTTGTCCAGTATTAGTGTAACATATCGAAATAGAAAGCTGTTAATATCCTACCAAAGAAAAAATATGCAATGTATGTTATCTACCATTAACACACTATTTTGCCACCAATTTTCGTCAACCATTTTTTTCATTTTAGAATTAAAAGCACTAAGATTCTAATCCCCAAATCTAAACAATCACCAAACAACTAATTAACAAAACAATCACAGTGCGTGTTAAGTACACACTAAACAGTAATACACAATTATCATGACTTATCTGGTATCGAAGCGGCTATTACTCCGTGGCGTGTTATACAGTCGTCGACCATTTTATAGACGCATTAATACAACTAATTCTCGTCATTAACATTCCCGGCCTCGACCTTTGACCTGGATTCGTTTGATATAGAATTGTTTTACAGCTGTACTTCAGTGTATGTATGTGAAAGTTTTGTTTTTTTTTGTTTTGAGATATGATGCATGGGAGTTTCAAGCCAAGTCAAAGACGCGCGTTGCCTTAACTTATGGTAATTTTTAATGTCTTCATAGGAATAGTAATTTTTAAATCGCGCACCTAGAATAATGTAATTGACGTGTAATTTCCACACGCTTTTTAGTAGAAAAAAAAAGAATTTTGGTTTTATTAAAGCTGGAGAAAGCACCAATGACTACAATATATCTCATCTATTGTTTCTCAGTATTTTCATGATGTCAGCATTTAATCGTGTAGGAACTCGGAGCCACTACTTGCTTTGTGCCACAAAGTGCTGTTTAATTATAGCACATTGATTTGGTTCAATATGTGATATTAGCTACTAATAGTCTCTAATTTATATTGCAAAACGGAATACACACTGCGGTTTGGATATGAGCAAACATATACATACATACAGAGAGCTTATTGCGAAGTCATAATTAAAACGTACTTAATACGGGGTGGTATCCACCTAATTAACTTCAAACCGCTTTGCCAACTCAATCAACTAGTCGAAAAATCCAATTAACTAGTTCTAGAAGCTCCAATATCGGTGATAAAACCGCAATATCCCTACACAATGCAGGCACGAATACTTCAGCACCTAACTGCTATCTATCAGCGGATAGCAGTTCGTTTTTCACGGTTGTAAAGTACCTAGCAGTTGTCGGTTGTCGCAATAAGTCCTCCTGTCACGTCAGTCGACACCCGACTATTATATCACTTGGAACATAAATAAAGAGGCGCGGTCTCTTTGGGTAAACTAATTTCGAGAGCCACTCGATCGATGGAGATGTCTATCAATATTGGCCGGAACATTTAGGTGCTTTAGTACAGAAATGTAGGGATGTTTAGTAGTATTTTATTTGAATGTTTTTTATTAATTTGAATTAGGTTCGTAATTGGTTGAAGAGAAAATAAAATTAGTTCTAAAAACTGTCGAGTGTTGTTGTGGGGGTAAGACACTGTTGTACACATAGTATTTTGCTGATTTGTAACAAAGTGGCTTTAAAAACTCATGGTACAGAATAAAAAAAGATAATTATCAAAATACAAATATACCAGGTGAACGTACAAAAAACGATTGTCAAAAACTGTTTGAGAATTAAATTCAATCCTAAAATTGGCTTTTATATTGTTAAGCCGTTACAAAATCCAGGTATTGAATTTTCCATCTATATTTTTAATCCCAATTAAACGAATACCTTCAGTTGCTTTTTATTTTCAGCGTGATTGACAAAAATACCTATTCAATTACTGTAACGAGAATTTTAGATTTTTCGCTCCCTACAGTCTGACTTTGATATGGGAATTTAGGAGAACAATTTTTGAATGAATAAATTGTTTCAACTCGGTGGAAGAAATTTAGGTTACCTTTGTAGATAATCCCTTTGTTTTTCGCTCAAAAACATAAGTCGCCGTCAAATTGTTGTGAGTCAAAAGTTATTTCCTTTCCTAAGTAGGAGTGGGCGTATCAATTACAACGGTTTCACAAAGGAATATTTGGCATATTCACGAATAAATTTCGATTTTCATTAGCCTTGCTAATGGTATTTCCTCTGCTCTAAGAGCCAGTTTCCACTATTCCCTTTTATTTAAGAATTAAGCACGTTTTCGACCGCAGTTGGACTTGGCTTTTGTTCGATATTCAGATTTTGGGAAAACGTTACGTCATAAAAACAAGTGAATGCTAGTAACTTATGTGTTCTCGATAGCACGCGTAACTATAAGCTGTTTCTTGAATCCGACCTCCTTGGAGTCTCATAACCAAGATCCTAGAATAGCTTACGGAGGACGTGCCTTAATTTACTTTCTGTCAACTAGCGTTGTTCTATTAAGTTATATCATGCGTATAAAAATACATCAGCATTTATTTTCAGACCTGTATTTAAATTGTTGTTTATTTACTTACCTTGTACTTACCTAACAACATTCTTGGGTAATACAAAAAAGTTAGGCTTCTATTTATGTATGGTAATCCATATCGTCGCCTGTCGTTATGGCATTATGCTTAACTTATTATTGTTTTATATTGCTTGATAGTTGAATGGGATGGAAATACAAAACGCGTGCCAATAACACAAAAATTTTGACAAATGTATTCGATTTTACAAATAGCAGCTTAGTAACGCTGTGTAGAACTAAATGTCCTAACAATAGCAAACAAGTTTAACGTCACCACACGCCATTGTGAGGTGTAGTCATAACGGATCGGTCCTTCACCTGTCACTTTGATGTATTAGCGACAAAACGCGACTTGCTCGCATTTATCAGTGTTTGTCGTTTCAATTACCTCGTCTATCGGTCACTACTTAATTAGCATCCCTCGAGAGCAATTCCCTCATAATTTCTCGTGTAAATTCACTTTTTAGTACATCCTTTATAAGACCGAAATTCCTATTAAAATAACAAATGAACGATGTTTTATTATGGACCCGTTATTTCGCATCAGGCTGTGTTTTTTATGTTTTATGTGCACATTTAACTGAATGAAGTACGAGAATTTTATTAACTTTGGAACCTTTAAATTAATGGACTCTTAATGTCTATTTTGAGCTCGAAATAAATATAACGAAGCTTTCGTAGGGGTAATTTTAATACCTCTTGATAAGAGTGAAGGTTATGATAAAGGGCTAATTGCTAAACTTTGTTCTGGTCCTCTCGAATGCTTTATTTCGGAAGCTTTGTTTTAACAAAAAGTCGCATGTTCTTGCATCGTCCGGCGAAACTTAATATAAAAATACTCAACGGAAACGAGACATAGAAGTCTGCATATGCATAATAAGTATAATGTAGACTCACATTTTGCATATAAATGTGGTCTTCTAAAATAAAGTCTGGTACATATGTGCTTTGGGTTAAAATAGTATCTTTGCGCTGTGTCGGCGCTTTGAAGTTTTTTATATTTCTTTGTGACGAGCATACATTTATTCTTACATAATTTTTTACAATGGCACTGTTATAATTTCCTACTTTGTCCTAATCTAAGCTTGAGATGAGACGAAGAGATTCAAAGTGAAATGTCAAGGGAAATAAAGTCAGTCTTCGATTCTATCGGATCTATTCATCGGCGAAATCTATTCATCTGTCTCTTGTTTTTGCACGATGTTCTTCATACAACATGACTGAGTATTTAGCGTTATATGCTGTTAAACATTAGTGGACAATTTTTGCATGACTTGGCGGCAGCACTGCCATGCCTTCAGATTATGTTCACCGCCTTTTATTGCTGACTCTACCTATAGCCAGTACATTTCCACATGGAGGTTCTAATCAGTTTATTCCACATCTAATGAGGTGACCACGCGCGTAACGTGTGACGTGATGAAGACGCTAATACACTACACGATGTAACGGGAATGAGATTAGAACAATTTGTTATGAAAATTGTTTGATTATTGTAGTGTTGGTAAAATACTTCTAGATTTTTGTAGAGGTACTTCTAAATACTCCTAGAGTGTCCGTGTCATTTTTCGAGAATATTAATATACGATTTTTTCGTAAGATTGTGGTATAGGTTCTGGAAAAATTAGATCCATCGTATTCCGAGGCTATTTTACACATATATGGGTATCAACAATATTCAAACTTGATTTTGTTAACTGTTACCTAGGAATATGGTAGGTCGTATAGATATTGTTGCTAAATAACGATTCTGCATAAACTTAAAATTGTGTCGAACTTCTATGAATATAAAATTTTTCATACCTACTAAAACTTTATAAATCAAAAGTTTCCATCTAAAAATCGTCAGTTAAAAATAAATCAATCCAGAACAAATACATAAAACGTGAATTATGGCAAATAAACAGAAAATGCACAAACAGTGCATCGTAGAAAAATATAGAACGTAACGTGCAAAGGCGGGACGAGTTGTGTTTGCATAGAACTTCTCGTGTACACTGAATCTATGGCCCTGTTGTGATAAAGGAAAATGTTGCTACTGGTATAAATTTATTTTACCAAGTACAATATGCTAACAGTTAACAACTTATGATATTTGGAAATGCCCCTCTTTTAGGCAAATTGTTTTGTGCATTATATTAAGCAATCTTTGGTTAGTAAATGATATCATTTGTTAACAATTTACTATGAACAGAAACTACGTAAATACGAATCTACGAATATAGCTGTCTCGCTAAACGTAATATTAGTTTTAAAAACGACTGTCGCACTAAGGTGTTTAATCCTTATTTTGCGGGGGGTTTCATAGACACCCAGACACAGAACATCTTGGATCGTAAAAATTCTGCCTTACTCAGGAATTGAACTCGCAACACACTGCGCAAACTGTTAATTGGCGTGGAGACCTATACCACCCGGCTATCCGTGAAACAGTCAATACAATAACTTAACTCTAAACAGTAAGCGTTCAATCTCAAACACCGATCGAAGAAGTCACGTAAAAGCAAAGTTTCAAGTAAAATATTATTGTTGCCGATACTAGTTCAATAAAATCCCCACTGAGACGCTTTGGAAAAACATTATTAAATCTGTAAAGGACCAACGATTCGGAAAATTACGTTTTAAACGATAAAACGTCTTTCTAGACTCCACGCTTCAAAAGTAGTATTATAGTTCATTATACTTACTTAAAAAGGATGAAAATTGAATGGTACCCGTCTTTTACTAAAACCGTTTATACTCATAGCACTTCAATTCAATTGATTCTGAAGTATAATTATATTAAGAGTATTAATATTATCCGTTTTTAGAATCAGCGAGCTATGGAAATCGTCTTTAATATTATAGGTTTATAGGTCTCATCTCATATTCTAAAAGCAAAATTGTTGATAAGGAGCGAGATTACTCTATGCCGTGCAATACACCGTCTTACTTCAACAACTGCAAATAGCTACAGAAGTAGGCCCCAGCTGTTATTTCGTTGTCAGAATGTACTAAAACAAACAACAAATCAAAATTAGATGAATAAATAATACAATTAAAGTATCTAGTTTGAATTAAGAATACGACAGTCTTTTTTTCAGCAGTCGTTTTGACGCAGTCGCATAATAAAAGCGTGTTTCAAAATTTGCATAAATAAAACATCTTACCACCATCTTGGAACAAATGAAAGCGACACCAATCGTGACGTTAAGCCATGGATCACACTAATTACTTGCAAGACAGGCTTATCATGTTACGGGGCACATTAAAAACAACAAGAGTAATTGTCTTGTGGTGCGTATCACAATAATGGCATTCTATGGCGCAGTATTAGGCGAATGATATCCGTCACGTTTTGAGTACCTAACTTCGTCAAATGTGATGTAGAGACGTGTAGACAAAATAAGAGACCAATTCTAATTTATGTCAACCAATTTTTAAATTAAATAACTTTTTAAATAGAATAAGAGGCGTTATATGAAAGATTTGAAATATATTAAATAATAGAATTATTTGTAACAATTATTATTCTTGATTCAATTTGAATCGGACTCCAGTTGATGTCTTCACACCAAAATATTGTGTCTACCAATGTAGGATAAAATATACACATAACAGTTTCCATATACTTAAATTCTATAACTATCACGCTAATATCTTTTAGCTCGATATCTCAAACTTAAAGTTATCATTTAACATCAGTATCAATTCGCACGACCGAAGCGGTGTGACACAAATCTATCTGACACAGCAAACTTGACCGGGTAAACCCACGTACAAAATGTCAATAACTCTTTAAATAAAATATCACTTGAGTAAGATATTTTTGCACGCTTTACTAGTCCCGAGGGCTACCACCGGCTTTTAAAGCAAGGCCTTTGTTGTTGTGGAAACGAGATGGCACGATACACGTTATAGAGCGACATCCCTCTTTTACAATTGCTACCGTATTGGTACTTTAAGAGTTTGTGGCAGGCATACTGCGCTCATCCTACATAATATGAAGTGATATTCTCAGTGAGAAATGTTACGTAAGAGTACACGTTATCTTGTACCATCTAAGTGTAATTAGCCACCTCATTTGATATTCCAATCATGATTTATTAGGCTTATAATTTGGGTAACCCTTTGTGGGTGTTCATTTTCGGTTAAGTTTAAGGTATGTAATGCTACTTTATGTTTGTGAGAACGTAAATCTGGTGGCAATTTAAAATTAATGTTTATTTTGTTACATTTTTATGGGAACGACAGCGTGGTAAACATGATTTATTATTTTGAAACTTGCTGTAATAAAACATAGGTAAACAAGGTTAGAATTCATACCAATAAATAGCCATAACGTGTATGAACCGAACCTCTTTTACGTTAAATATAAACAAAATTTCTGTTTCACCAATTTCGTTCTAATCATACAACCAAAAACTATTCCTCATCGAACAATAGGATGAAACGTTAACCATTGCAAAGTTAACTATTAAGCCGGCGTTAATTAAAGATTATCAAGAGAACCGATGCAAGGAAACTGTGCTCACAATGAGGCACAGCGCCACGCCGTCTGCCGGCCACGGGGGGGGGGGGGAATCAGCTGAGAGGCGAAAGGGGGGAAAGGGAATGGAGACTCCTCCCGTAAAAGCCCCGCTTCCTACAATAGCGCACGTTTTCACTACATTGCGTTTGCCCCGATCTTATTTCCAATGAATTTCAGTTGCCGTTGAAATCAGTTCTTGCGACGGCACGAGCGACGCGACCGTGTCGTCCGATCGACGTCTTTAATATTGTATCGTGTTACAGCGGTTACTTTTATGCATTTACAATGGCTGAGTTTCTGAATCGAATGTCTTTGAATCCTTTTCTGCATTTACTGTTATTTCACTTACATTTTGTAGAATGACTTTTATTTGTTACATGGGTGGCAGATAGTGATTCTTTTTAAGCACCAAATTTAGAAACTCAATTTTATTTCGAGTCGGTAATTGTTCAACATGCTAAGGTTACTCAATACTAAATTCCTAATTAGCATTCTATATGTTTTACTGGTGGTGTATTTTATAGTCTAAAATCAATATGGACCCTATAGGGCACAGCCTAAAGTAATTGGAGAGTTTAGCAGATTTATTATTTTTGTATTTCTTTTTTCGTGGATTTTGTAACACAAGCCTTTAATATTAAAACAAATGTAAGCTACGCCAATTTAAATCGCGTCTAGAAAACAGCGTTACTAAAATGTAATAAAGTTAAGATTTCCGCGAGACGTGCTTACAAAAACTCGCGTTATTATGTGCAGCCCCGACATCGCAATGTTCACAGCTGCTGTAAAACGATCTAATATAAGTTATGAACTTAAACTAGACAGGTTCATACACTGTGATGTGTAGGTTAACTTTCATATTTGAAATGAAATCTGCTGTGACATGGTAGTTTGTGAACGTCTAGTTGGTTTTAATGAGTTTTAATACAAATAAATGTCATATTTAGTTTTTAAAACATCAATTGAATTAAGACATATAATAAGTAATCAATATCTACCTAATTAACTACTTTAAAACAAGAACTATTTGTAACTTTATTTTATTTTGGTACTTTAAAGAATGAATTTGATTTTCTTTTCAAGGAATCGAGTCGATTACTTCGTATATGAAATAACCTAAAAAATAATAATTTTAGTTTGTATCGACGTCATACACAGATAAAAGAAACCCTATTAGTTAAATCAAATGTTATTGTTAAAATATAGTAATTGTCATGATAAACTTTACTGAACTTATCACTATATTTCTGTACAACAATAAACTTATAGTCCTCCAATTACATTAATAATAATATAAATCTGTTTATACAAATTTAATCCTAAGAGATCTCACTTACAGAACAACTACCTATCTATCCAAAAACATGTAGTAGGTCCCACCGCATCCCAGTCTTTTTGAGGATTCAAGATGGATGCGAAGGAGAAAAGCTTATTAAGTCGATATTGGATTTTTAGCTCTCAGCTCTTTGTGCTTATAATAATGCTTTGTACCGTATTAAAGAAGCTTGCTCCACTTTATGCATACCTATGAGGATGGGGATATTTTCCATGAAACTTCTTAGCTTATTACGTTAAGTAATTTGTTCTAGGTTTAATAAAGTTTAGTCTGGCAGCCTGCCTAATTTTGCTTGTATTTTTATATTGTTATATAAATAGCTTCTTTGATGTTATTCTTACTTTTAAAGACACGTCATCGTTTTTTGAAGTAGGTAATAAAGTATTTTTTTCTGAATATTGTAGGTATTAACAATTATTATTAAATAGTCAACGTCATTACTTGCATGTGTTGTGCATTCCTTATGTTATAAAAGTAGTCCGTAAAATATAGGTAGTTGTAGAATAAAAAGTAATTTTGTATAAAAAAATATAATCTATTAACTTCATTTTACAACTAGAGTGCTATACACACTTATTCAATTTAACTATGAGAGAATAAAATTTGCTATTGTAGTTGATTCCCAAGGTAATTAAATAAAGATCGAACTATAAACCGGAGACCAATTGAGTGAACTGGATTGTTAAAACCATCTATAAATATTCTGCGGAGTATCTTTTGTCCCGCATTCGAAGTTCTGGGTATCAATTGAAAATCCCCGTGAAAACCACTCCGGTATCAATAGCGTGCATACTGCACTGAATGTTCACCAGAAAATAAATAACTCGGCTCTATATTTTATAGTGAAACCTCTATTGTGCTCAACCTTTAAAAATAATGAAAGGAATCTGAGAAAATGAATGCTACTTGCAATTTCTAGGAACAGAATTCTAACTTATATTGCTGGCATAAGATCATTAACGTTAAAAATAAATTCGTGTAGTATTTGCGGTGCTCCATTTTTGAAAATTGTAGGGTGTACTTTTTTTGGACGATATTTTTGTTTTAATTTTTATGATAGTTGAGGCACAGGTATTATTTGAAACAGCCAATTAAATTAATATGAAACTAATTGTCTGTGATATAATTAGATTTAATTATAGCTGGTCACAAAGTTCTTATCCTTTCCTGGGATCATATTTATATAATAACATTAATAAACTTATACAGATTTATTCATTGACAAATCAGAAATGTAAAAAGAAAACAAATTTATGGCTACTAGAACTGGATTATAACGAAACAGAAAATCTTCTCAAACCATTAAGATAACATACTTACACACAGACTGACAGTCCCGTGCGGGACTTTGTCTCGCACGGGGTCGCAGCATCATGCTGAGCGAGGGCCGTATTGCGTGGTTGTGACGCATACTACCCCCTCATGTTTGTTTTCTTTCTATTTTAGCCCTTTTTTTGTTTTATTTATTATATTGATTGTTTTGTACTTATGTATGCGTCCTCAATTACGCAATTAAATGTATTTTCTTTCTTTTCTTTCTTTCTTTTACACACCCTCACTCACACACACACTCACTCACACACTTACACACATCCTTCTATAACTCTATTTAATGCACATATATTTTAATAAGTTAGTAATGTACCTACACTGATATTATTTACTCCTAATTGTTTTTTTTTTTTTATATTCTTTTTTCATTTGTATTTTCTATCTTATAAAATAACATAACTTCATTTTATAAGGTATAATTTTATTAACTATATTATTTCATAAGAATTTATTAGCTGCATAGCTACATAAGTTAAACACCTAAAAATACTGTTTCAAGGAAGTATAGCCTGGTGATCTGTGGCACAGGTTTTACCTAATTCAGACACCAGTCTCTATGTTATGAACAACAAATTAACTATGTAACTAATTAGTGATGATGAGAAAAATAAAGATTTTATTACTTATTATTAATTGATTCGGTTTTTAATATTACGATACGAATAATTTTGTGACTTATTAACAGCCTAACAGACATACGAATATACTGTGGGCTCACCGTCAACATTAAATCCTAACGTTATGACATTATTTATGAAGTAAATGTTCCCTTGTTCGAAAGCTAAAACGCGTTGTTACACACATAAGCTCCTTGACTCGCTACTGCGATATTGTGCGGAAAATATAAGGGCTCTAAGCTAATACTTATGAGTCCGCCTCTGTGGTTGTTTGAATACATTAAGGTAGTAAAATATCATTCATATTAAAAAAAAATACACGCGAAAAGCATTCGTTAATGCTTTTAATAAAAAAAAATATAAAAGGAACAACATTGACGACTGCGACGAATTTTGAAATTCGAACATCAAAATTATTTTGACTGATAATAAAATTGTGCTGGCTGAATAGTAAAAACAATGAAAATAAAAAAGTTAAACAAAAAAAGCGCGGTAATATTTCGTTGTTGGTAATTGTGGCGAAACAAAAAGCACGGATTAATTTCATTTATTGTGTAGTGACAACAATGAAAATGATGAATTTATTATTTTAACAAGATTTAAATTCGAGGAACTACATAGAGACAAGTAATACCCTTTTATGTGAGTATCTACATTATAATATACTAGAATCCCGCCCCAGCTTCGCACGGATGAAATAGTGATGTATTATACATAATTATAAACCATTCTTTTGAAACTCTCTATCTATTAAAAAAACCCGCTTCAAAATCCGTTGCATAGTTTTAAAGATTTAAGCAGTCATATAGATAGGCATAGCGACTTTGTTTTATACTGTGTAGTGATTTGATCTTACATTTACAATAATGTTTGTATTGTTACTTTCCGTTCGTTGTCATGGCAACCGTCTGACAGATATTTCCGGACATTTTCCTTTTTGGTATTCCATGTCATAGGCAAAGAGGCACTCATGAATGATCTCGTCGTATTTACGAGTCGTAATATTTTAAGCGATTTATTTTTAAAAGCGGTCGTATGGAACTTGGTATATTATGTGTTTTTTTGTAAATTTTATGTAAATTGGTGAGCTTTGTATTCTTTGTTTATGTTGATCGTAGAATACGGTACTTAATGTACAGTCAGCTAAACGAAGACTATGGGGAGTATCAGTCATATAAGTCTAATGATCATTATTTGATACAATAACTTGATACTAAGACTCAGAAACTCACTGGTCTAAACACTAGAATTGATATTATGGATGTTTTAAACACCTAAATTGACTGAAAACTTGTTGACTCAATATTATATATACGTAGATATTTTCAAACATATTTGCATGTAAGTAACGAGTATTCGCTTTTTGCTTTATAATTGCACACTTAAAGTATTTACTTAAAAGCGCTGCCTGAGCACTTAAAGTGCGTGTAACTTTAAAATAACTTTAGTCAATATAAAGAGGAACTTATTTACTTAACTGGAGGTCCTTAAACTTTTGTGCAGATAGTTTCCGTTTATAATTAGAATGAATTTACCGTGTGTGACTTCTGATGACATAACTATTACGATAGTTGCTCTTTTTGATTGCCTTATACATTGTACAGAAAACTTTGTAGCTTAAAACGCAATCAGTAATAATTGTGTTCGTATATAATATACATCACATTTTGAAATAAAAAGGTTACACGTCATCACCATCATCATCATTTCCCTGCATCCCTATTATTATTTGGGGGTCGGCGCAGCATGTCTTCTTCTTCTACATGTTCCTATCCGACGTCACATCGCAAGCAACACTCTTTGACAACCATCCAGCCATATCATTGGTTAGTTAGTATCAGTTAGGTACACCTACACGTGTTGTTATAGTAAAGTCTTAACAAAAATCTTTACGCTATTAAAAAAAAACGCTACGAAAATAAACCTTATTTTACTTTTCTAACTAGCCTAAGCCGTATTATACAAATCGAATTAAATAAAATACCAAGTGCTTTTAATAAAACTGAACAGTGAACAGCTTTACACGAGTTCATACCGCGCGTGACAATTTTTTTAAAGCAAAGTACTGAAAGTCAGAACAGCTAAGTTAGTTGTTCTCAGACAAAGCTATTATATTACTTTTGGTAGACTGCTGGAAAGTTTATTAAACGTCTCGTGTTGGCAAAGACAATATCAACTTATTTTCTTGCTGAAAAGAATATTCAATGATATGAAAATCTGTCACGTTCGTCAGCAAACTATGTTTCTGGCTTAAACAGCGATTATAATCTTTAAAAAAATACCAAATAAGTACTTACTTACATGTTTGTTACTGTGTTTAATTCGTCTGTACTTAATTTGAATTGAAATTTGCATCACGTGAGCCTGATTATGGTGTTCTAGAATTTCATTTAAGGACATCTTGTTAACTTATCCTTATTCAGCAATAAAGAATTTAAATTTTCTATTATTTTACTGAACAATAACCGGAATTTTTGTTTAAATATAATACACCGAAGGAAAAGGCAATAAATCTTATGTGAGTCTGACACTAACGGTCAGTTATTTGAAGAACATAACAACAGCCCTGTTGGAACTTTCTCGAACGTGTAAATAAATGAGAACACGTCGGTTACACACTAAAGTTCACGCAGTAGCCCACTAGAACGTTAATAAGTAACAACGCTTCGGTTCTCTTTTTATTTTACGCACTAAGGGCTGGGATATTTAATGTTATGGCGCGGGGGAGAATCACAGATCCGTTTTGGGAGGCGACCCGTTGCCATGGAAACGGGACGCATGCTACCTGTACAGGGGTCCGTTAAACAAGATTATGGATACGTCTCGGTTTATTTTTTGACTTTGAAGCGAACGTTTTCCATTTCCTGGTTACGTTTTTTGTTAAATCCTTTGAGTCGGTATTTTCATGAGGGTTTTCATTTCGTTTTCTAATCACATCTATTTTGTATCTGTACTAGTATATTTATTATGTTGATAAAAGTGTGTCAAAAATGCTGGGTGTTTAAAAAACACATATACCACTGAGTTTGTTTCGACATTTCTTTTTAGGGTATTCAGCCAGGAAATCTCGAATCCAGCGTGCTGAAACAAAAAAAAAATAGATATGTAAAAGTGATATAATTATCCTACTTGAGTAAATGAATACTTTCATTTCATTTTGGAACACATTTAACAAAAAGCAGTCAATAATAGGATGTTCTTAAGCGTTTTTATGTGTCGTGAGATTTCTGTAACGTTACCCCTTAAAGCAAAAGAAACGGTATGAGAGTATAGTATTTGGCCATTTGACATTTTCCGTAGCACAAAGTAACCATTTGTTCATGTGCACCAGGTTTTCTATCAAACTAAAAGGGGAAGTTTCTCTGTAATTCATATCAAATAGCTTAGTAAACTTATGACTTAAGTTTTAATAAATTCAAGTTGAATGGAGCTTTACCCGTTTGTTCAAAAATCGTGTAGAAGCATGCACCGTGCATGCTATTTAGCATATTTAGTAAAATTATATGTTTAAAAGAATAAGGTGCATTCTAGACAATACAGTACTCTGTTATATCTTTTAGATATTTAACAGGGTACCTTTCAACTTGTATCCTTTTACTTAATGCAAACTACGTATTTTCTCGTTTTTCCCTTGAAATAAATGAAACCTTATATTTTGTAACTTGTTTATAATTTTATAAGGCATGTGTAGAACACCTTCACAGAAGCAATTCAAAATTATTTTTTGGTGTGAACGAAATACGAATAATAAAAGTTTATAGTTTAAATAAAACTTAATTTGGATCGGTATTTAATCCTTTGAAATTTTTCGGAACCAATTCGGTAGAAATTTATTTCGCCTTATTTTATAGTAAGTGAAATGAGCACATACTAAACGTAGCCTTGTTCATCGTTGTCGAGGCATGTCAATGAAATGGGCATGTGCGGAAATTGACAAACGTGCAAGTGTCATTTGCACGTACAGAATCAAACGCTAGTACTTCAACCAAGGTGGTATTGCATTTTTACGAATCGTAAAACAAGATTAAGAATGTTTTATCTATGAAGGTGTGCCAAGAAAACCGAAGCAATAAAATTTTGCATAGATCTTTAGCGAGTAAAATTCCAAGTTAATTTCTTTATAGTTGTTTAATTTATGCTTGAAACTTTAACTGTACTGCAGTCGAGAACTTCACATACCTAACATAAAATTTACAGTTAAATGGCATGTTTGTTTAATAATCACGAGTTGCAAACAAAAGCTTCTGTTCCAAGTTCTCTTGTTTGTTGGAATGCGGTTTTAAAGTTGTATTCTGTTCTCTTAAAACAACTACAGTGTTGTTGTAAATGTGATTGCTGGAAACCTTGCTTCGTTCATCCATACTAAACACTTTCGCCTTGGTTTCTTACTTTGAAACTAGAAATTCAGTGATTGTCCACTGATGTATTTTTTCTAGTTTTGTAAAACTATTGTGTATGTTTGTCGGTGCTTACAGGATTTTATTGTATTCATTTATTTAAAAAAGGTATAAAACCGAATGCGCGTTTGCCAATTTATTGGGTGCGTTCGGAAACAGAAACACGACTGAGTGGCAGCATGTGGTTGCCCGTTCCCGATTGCTATTGAAAAAAAGTAAAAAAAGAGATGAAATTTTAGAGTGTAGAATGGTCTGATTAAAAAAAATAGGGATGGAACCAGACGAACGTAATTCTAAAAGGTTTTTGGCGCGCGATTCAAAAGAGAGCAGTGCGTTCCATTGTTAATAGCTTCCAATGGATCGAACGAGGAATTTTTTGGTCTAACCAAAAAAAATGTGGTATTTTATCCGCAAATAAATACACAGGATATGTAAAACACGTAAAAATATTAAAAGATCTTCATAAAATGTAGTTTTGGTTTCAATCCTAAATAAAAACTTTTTCCAATTACTTGAACCATCGGATTTGTGCCAAGAAGCTCCATACACTCAGTATTGAGTGGTTATAGGATTAGGTACAACGTATATTCGCATCTCGCGCTTGAAAGGTTAGGCTTTAGGCAGCTTAGTGTCAACAGGTTTATTAAAAGAAAACCTAGCTGGCAACTCGTAAAGATTACCCTAGTGACCTTAACGGCCATGGAGTTTTTATTAAAAGGCCTTTTTGGTATTGCTTTGGCACTTTTATTTGCACTTGCCTACGAATTCAGAGGAATTTTAAGCGCAGAATTTTTATTTGAATAATTAATATAGACATTTTTCTTGAAATGAAACTGGTGTGGTATTACATCAACTCATAATATTTTTTCATTTTTTAAATATTTTATTATTTTGTTTTTCGTTTTTATTAGCGTAAACGGTTAACCGTTCTAATAATAACAAGTAAATAAGTAAAATAAAAAGTGCCATATCAAGCTCACCACAATAAACCTATGCATTAAACAATGTTTTATTCTAACCCAAAAAGAAAGTAAAAGCCTATAAACATCAATAAACGTTTGTCAATTTAACGCTCAAAGGAGGATTGAAGGATGAATATTACACAAAGGTGTTCGTGTCATTTGTCACCAGTCCCCATTACGGGCCAAAACCCTACCACCACCTTCTAAAACAAGACTCATGCAGTTGTGCAAGCGAGATGCCGGCCGCATCACGCAGTATAACTTGTCTCACTTTCACAACGCCAACGGTCTGGGTTTGAGAGGTCTTGGTACACGCACAGGTCACGATGCCCCCTAAGGGCGGCACGGTTTCTAAGGACAGCCATGTGCACTGACACGAAACTACCCCTATCAACCTTTATTCATAGTAAATACTGTAACAGAAACGTCCATTCATTATTTTGTATTAAAAAAAACATTCAGTTTACCTTTGAGTAATGAAAGTAAAATGAATAAGATTTCTAAGAATGAGTTTCTGATTAATTATTTCTTTGTGAATTAGTTTCTAGACTTAAGGAGCTCTTAGAAAGAAACCTTTAATAGTCCCGAATATCCGAGACAATACGCAAAAGTTGGGATTACAGGCTGGTTACATCAAATGAAGGTAGAGCCATATTGTTCTTCGAACAAAGACTGACGGGAACACTACTCATGCCTGTGAATGTTCGATTTTTAAACGGTTTTGTTCCGTTACACGTTGCTAAAAGCGTTTGGTGGCAGAACTGTGATTGGCTGTGATTGACAGACAAAATACGGGTGCCTGCTGCCTCAAACACTAGCCTAACTGAAATACAGAGTTTATTAAACAAACTTGTTCAAAACAAATATCGCTATAACTATTGATTTTATCCTGTAGGCCTGGTATGACCTTCTATATTTTCGTTCGTGTTCTACTTTCCCTCTTAGCAGATTTATATAATAATTCTTTTCATAAAATTAGATTATTTTATTACTCGAGCAGTTTAAACAAAAAAAAAACTTAATATGCTCAATTTATAGTTGGTTGGTATGAAAATTTACTAATTCTGTGAAAGTAGAAATGTGTAAAGTTACTAATTTCCGTTCGGCGTTAATCTTTGAACAGAACCGATTTAATTAGCGCCAACAAACTAGGACCAGTTTGAAGCACGAAATCCTTTGTTAAAAGCCGATAAGCTACCAAATTTTCGAGTAAGACACAGAAGTTCGCTTCGCTGCATATTGTATCGGCTTGGCTGCATGAAATCCCTTTTTCCACGCGAGTTCATAAATACGGGAGTTAACGGGAGTGGGGAATCGCCCGCGGCCGCTTGCCCAGGAGCCCGGCTTTACACCGCGTGTCTCGTTGACCGTAAAGACTACTTTAAAGTGAATCGTGTTGAGTTACAAAAAATAAACATAACTTTAAGTTTTTAAGCAACTGCTCCACTAAATGGGGCGTCGTTTAAAAATCTGGACTACGAGTGTTTTTGAGGCGATTTTACTTTTAGTTAATTTAAATTGATAAAATAAATGAATAGATATCATTACCTCACAGTGTTAATAAAATAATGCATAAATTGGACATAATATACTGTCATAAAACCTTCAGGTTCATTTAATTTATCATTTAAAATCTTCCTTTTAAATTTTCATCATAAGTTTACAGAGCTAAAACCCATCCGCAAACCGAAAATATTTATGGCTCTCAGGGTACAATCGTATATGTCCCGCGAGGACGAAGTGGAAAAAAGCCAGCGCACCACCATCCAAAAATAAACTTTAAAATTAATTGAATAATCAAATAAAGCTGAATATTGCTAGACGGACGTTTTCCCCAAACCATTTCGGACGGGACGAGAGCACGCGCTAAATAATGATTCGAATTTGCTTTATTTCAACTTGACGTGATAAAAATAATTTATTTTCTGAAACACATAATTATTTATGATTGAAAGACGAAATATGTAACGATCATAAGTACAAGAATTTATCCGTTTACGCTTCAACTCATAATTGGGAATAAAATATGATCGCGCGTTATGTAATAAAACTCAAATAACATATCAGTACACCACCGCAATGCGGAGATAGCTGTAATATGAAAATTTCAGTCGTCGTGAGCGCGACAGCTTTGCCAAAATTTTACTACCACTCTTAAATTCTTCAAGCATCAAACATGAGTTAAAATACTTTCGCATTGAGAAAAAAAACATCCGGGAACAAAGTGACGTTTTAGTAAAAAAATTACAAGAACTTGAAACTATACAAATAGTGCCCATTCGTTGAGCTTTTTTTCATTTTAACAGGCCACTCACACTCTGGAGACTGGGCGTCTTTTCATAAATTTTATATGCTACGGAGAAAAACTGAAATACGTTAACGCTATAAATTATATTGAAAACCGAGGGAATGTTTAATATGAATGTTTCGGAATATTTATTGAACTTCTCTGCAAATTGTATATTAAATGGAAATCCATTATTTTTATTAATGTTTTTTAATTGTTTTAAAAGATACGAGTACAATAGTCTTCATCGTATTAAAGATATGTAATGGTAAACAACCATATTACGTAAAGCGTGAAAATTATAGAAAAGGAATTTTAGCAAACGATTTAAATCAATTGTTCTCAGAAATTCAGGTATTTCCCTTTATCGAGGACCTTTACATTCGCACCAGTGTCGGACTCGAATTCCATACAACTATTACTATGCACGAGTACACAGTACGCGGGTCACTGCCCACTACAAGCTTTGGTTATTTCAAAACACATTTCGACTACTGCTGACTGAACTTGGTTCTATTGAACTGTACGTATATTAACGTCATTATTCTGTATTGGAGTGCCATAAAGCTACCGTGTTGAAGATTTAAGGAAACTTTATAATTGGAGCATTAATTTTTAGAGTTCTGTATCCAAAGGGTAAAACTGAACCCTATTAAGTCTCCGCTGTTTCGCTGTCTGTCTGTCAGCTAGAAAGTTGAAATTTTCACAAATTATGTATTTTCGTTGGCGCTAAAACAAAAAATACTAAAACTTAAAAAAAAAAAACATTAAGGGGTTCCCATACAATAAACGTGTTTTTTTTTATTATTTTGCTCAATATTGAAAACCGTAACTAGTGTGATAGTACGAAACCCTTCGTGCGCGAGTCCGACTCGCACTTCCCGGTTTTTCTTCAAATTATTATGAAACAAAATTTGGTATTTGCAACATTGTATCGCAGCTTGGCTCTCGATAGTATTTTGTTTTATGTAATGCCATATTTTTGTCTGTGCTGCGATATTGCGATGATATATGTGCCAGAATTCCATAAAAATAATTTTGAGCGTTACCGAACCGGTGCTCAATAGCGTGTGTTTCATCTATTGTTATCTTTTTGACGTTTCTCTTAAATATACGGTTGTTTTTTATTTACGGGAAAAACAAAATGACACCTTATGGTATAGTATTAAATGTTAAGAAAAGTTGTTATATAACGTAGACAGTTTAAAGTAAAAACAAATATTTTGGCTTGCAGTAAGAATTTAAATGAGGTTATTATTATTTAAATTAAGCTTTAAAATTAAGTTGTTCGCTTTGCTTTATAGCACAATGAAGAATTGTACATTGCCAGAGAATTGTAGTTGTATTTACTGATGTAATTTTTGTGTATTGTTCTTGACGTGTACCTACTTGGCAGGAACTTTACAGTAAAAATATATTCATGCCGTAATCTGATTATCCTCAAAGAGATTAGGTAAATGAATTTTTTCACAATACAATCTGGAATAAAGTTACTTCAATTTATATTCATTTCATAAAATAAACAATACAGCTAAATCGTTTAACGATTTTTAATTATTTACTTTACATACTGATATACTCAATGTAAATAAAACACATACCTAAACATTATTCTAGATACCACAAGCGTTTCGATTCAACTTAAACTCATACCCTTACTATCTAATCAGAATTAGGTACCAACACACCACTTTTATTTATTTATAATTTAATGGTACACCAAAAGCATATCACACATTATGTTTACATACGAAACTCTAAAGTAAAGTACTAATGTACAAGTCAATTATAGGTATACACGACATTTAAAATAACGTAGCAATTATACTATAACTATAACTACGTAATACTCTCTCATACGTTCTCGTTACTGATAATTCTTTTCCTTTTCAGATATTCGACAACCACTATCACTTCCACCATCACTCGATTGCGCGGCGGTCGATACAGCCCTCCCACGACCACAATGGGAAACTCGAGGGAGACAACCGCGTGCGTTGGGCGAAACAACAGCGGGCTCTCTCCAGGAAGAAGAGGGACTTCCAAATTATACAGGATTATCCGTCTACAGGTAAAAAATAAATGACTATGTAGATATTTTTTTTAAGTTTGCCAAGAACTAAGAATGCTTAAGCTTCCTATAAATGTTTTGTTGGAAATGAGTCGATTTGCCTGATACACAGAGATAGATGAGTGGTGTAGATTTAAAACACTATGTCATGAGGTACAAATGTGCGAGATGTTCTACGAGTACAATTCTCGCAAGAGCAATTTTTGGGTGTTCTTTGCATGTGATTAAACACCTAGGTGGTTTATATTACTACTATAAACTATTCTGTCACCTTCAGGAAGACATTATCATGGCCAGAAATAGTTAAGTACCTAAAGGATTTGAACTTTACAATTGATTATGAGTAGCCTCATAAAAATGGCAAAATACCAAAAAAAACTGACAGCTTTTCAAGTCGAGTCTTAGTCTACTTTATAACGACAGCCTCACATAATACAAACAACCTAGTCCTCATTTAATGACATCACTACAGCTGAGAACACATCAGATGCGCCGGCGCCGTCAGCGGCGTCGAAGCGCGACGCTAACTCCAAACGAGAGCTCCAACCGTCTCGGGTCAAGGGACGGCCAAGAGCCGCAGACTCCAAGTTCCAACTGAACGACCCCAAGTGGCCTCATATGTGGTATTTAGTAAGTATTGCATACATTTTTTCATATATCTAGTTGAGCTCTACCATTTTATCCGGATAGAAAAAAAAAGAATTTTGAAAACCGTGTGATTATGCTTCGCAGAAGTCAAATTAATTGGTGTGGATAGAGCGAGGGTGGAGAACATCCTTGTGTATTTGTCAGGGAAAATTAAATGAAAATGGGGTCTTTCTACACCCTCGCGTGCACGATATTGGTTTAAAAACTCAACTTTAAATCCCAAATTTACTCTAAGAGATATGAGATCGTGTTGTTCCTAAAGTCCGTTGGAAATTTTCCTGTATATCTATAATTATTAAAGTTAGGTACCTGTATAACATTTTTTTCGTCTAATTGGTAATAAAATAACGTTGTTTGGCTACACAATGAAACACCTCCAAATTAATGTAATTCAATACTTCTGGTCAATCAAGCCTTTTATGTTGGGAACGGACAGCTACAATAATAAACATATTTTTACAAAGGTATCATTTTCGTCGGGTTTTCCTGCAAATAAATACAATCACAAATATACGTGTTTATTTAAAATATTCTGTATATTGTCTACAAAAGACAAGCGAGCCAATGTTTCGAGCTAGAACTCTATAAAGTTGGAACAAATGGCGCTAGAAACTATTTAGTAACAAATAGAGAGTAGACAGACTAATGTAAAACGTCTAGACTTCTTATCTCTTACATTTATTTGCCTAAGCTTAACATAAAAATAAAATCTTCTATTGAATATGCAAAAACTGTCTTTCCTTGAACTTGTTTCAAGGATTTTCCTTACATTTGGGGCACAGATCGTTCAAAGCATGGTGAGTGAAGGCATAAAATACGATGGTCATTAGACTTTTTAGCTTATTTATATGGTCTCTGTAAAACTAAGTACCAGAGCTCCATAATGATACACAAGCTCTACCCAACTTATACCCCGCTCCTAAGGGCCGTAGCGTGATATTACTCGACCTATAGCTTTCTTCTATAAATAAAGACCCCAACACAATTTGAGTTTTAAAATTCTAACCAATAGTTCCTAAGATTAATGCATCCAACAGCTTTATAATATTAGTTGTGAACGTGTGAATTATCACTAACATAAATGCATAAATATTTGGTATAATTTTTCTACTTTGGAAAGTAAATTATACTCAGCTGTACTTTGAAGTATTCTATAATATAGAGTACTAGCCTTTGGCAAGGTTCTAGGTATAAAAGCCTGGCACTTACAACTGAGTGCTCCAGTAAATAGTTTCTTTGAGTAGTGTCAATGTGATTAGTACCTACTGAAATACTGAGTACAGATAAAACTGTCCTCGTCCTATGTAGGACTACCCTGAATAAAACTACTATTTACCTAACTAAACTTAAAAAATAAACCAATTTCCGTGTATTTTCTAAATCGTTTTCCTTCATGCAAAGTTTAACAAAATAAAAAAATAAAATATTCTCTTAGTCTAAGTTTACTCAGTTAGTGTTTAAGTGGTCCAATTATTTAAAGAATATCTTCATATAAAAGTATAAAAATAAGGTAATACCCAATTAGAGGCTATTATTTTACCAAGGCGTCTTTTAATAAATTAATAAAACATTCTTCGCGTAAATTATCAGAAAGCTTTTAAGTACTGTGTAAGTACTCGACTCGTTTTGTTTTTCTTTTGCAATTTCACGGAACCAAACGAGAAGTTTAATTTTCTTTGGGCAAAGTTTAGAACACTCTCTTCTTTAATATTGACAAATTGGAAGCCAAAATTGGAGTTCCATTAAGCTATTAGGGAAAAACAGTTCTTTCATAGACTCTGACTTTGCTAATGAGGTTTGAAATATTCTTGATTGTGTATCTTTACTACTTATTGGATATAACTTTGTGGGTATTTGTGTTAATTAAAACTTCGGAGTTTTACTTATAAAATAAGCAAGCGTAATCAGGAACCTCCCTCGAAAAACATCAAGGCTCAAAATTGGTAGAGCTAAAAACTCATTTGTAAAATATTTACCTAATATTCGGTGCGCAGAAATCAATCAAGTACAAATCATTTTTGATTTAGAATTTATGGTCAGCTGTTGTAGCCGATGCAATAGTTGATATAAAAACCAATTTCGTAAACGTATCTGTGAAGCTATCCGTCAATACGAATTTCCACTCTGGTCGGCGTTGCGGCCGGTATTTAATTTTCATTTGGTTTTGCTACTGTTGCAAATCAATTTCTACAATTTCATTTTGGTAAAATCTTTTGTAATAAACAGTAATGCTGATGAATTTTAGGTATTGGTTGAGCGTTTTAATTTGTTTCGTCATAACAAATTAATAATGAATGGGATATTTGTTGGTTTTATGATTGGAATAATAAACGATCAGTACGCATTGAAACACGGTCATTAATTATTTTATAGTCAAAATGGAACAGATTTAATTTATTATAATCGAAATTTATAATGTTTTACTTTGTTTAGAATCGAGGGGGAGGCCTAGACATGAACGTGATCCCGGCGTGGCGGGAAGGCATTACGGGCCGAGGCGTTGTGGTCACCATACTTGACGACGGGCTCGAGACCGACCATCCCGATCTAGTCTCAAACTACGTAAGTACATTGACCATTGTTCTTGTTTCCTGTAAGCCACACACTTCAAGGAAGTCCCCGCTTCACAGATTGCGCTCCTCTCACGACCCATCGAATGAATTTCTTTGTAACCGTCTCATTGTACGTTTGACGTCGGTACTTTTGTAGCGCGTCCTTTTGTCATTTCTCTCTAATATTCTTCGGGAACAAGAGCTACTGTTTTCCACGTACGCAAGAGATATGTTTGTAAACACCGATGAAATCAAAACGAGAACAAGTAATACGCGGGGATCTGCGATAAAAGGGCCTAGAGTGACATCTGTGCTGAACAAAAGCCGTGGAGTTTCAAATTACACGATTCATCTCGCCCGTGCCGGCTTTAATTTTACTGTTGGCGTTCGGAAAAAATAGGTAATTGGGTCGTGAATGTATGTGGCGATTTATGTGCAAGGAAAGTAAAGGCTACGTTGCCGCCTCGTACGAAGATTAGTACCGAAAGATCCCGCTTTGTTTTCGTACATAATTATGGATGAAACATGATAAGACATGTTTCAAGACGAGCGTAAGAGGATAAAGGGCTTATTGTGCATATATAAATGTTGTACGAGGATTATCTAGAAATTATTGTTGAATATATGATAGGTGTGTTCTTGTTGCTACCTCGGAAGCATTGCTAGGCAAAACTTTATAATTTCCTGCCTTTTGGAGCATTATATCTATAAGAGAGAGGTGAGACTCTAGGCCAGGTTATTGGTGTCATCGAAACAATTGATTTCATTATCTGTTATTTTAGTTAATCACAAACTAGAGAAACACAGTATGCGTACAATTTTTCGATTTATAACAATCGATCAAATTGAATTCTTGTTGCAGTAATGCAATACGTACACTTTGATGTCGATTAAACAAAAATTACAATATTTTTGATGACATAGTGTTGTATGATGTTGGGGTCCTCGACATTCCTACTCAGTACTCGTTTATTTTACGTAACTTATAAGCACATCTATGTACAACTGCGACCAATTGCAAACTTTTTCATTCTTACCGCAAAAATGACGCCAATTTCCGTATATTAAATAATAATTTGAATCAACATATTGTTGATCTTTCTAATAATACATTTTATCCAGGATCCAATGGCATCTTACGACGTGAACTCTCACGACACGGACCCGCAGCCGCGCTACGACATGATCGACTCGAACCGGCACGGAACCCGCTGCGCCGGTGAAGTTGCCGCCACTGCTAACAACTCACTCTGCGCTGTCGGTGTGGCGTATGGTGCTAGTGTTGGAGGTTAGTATTCTGTATTTTGTATAAGATTAATTGGACCCTGACTTAACCCACAGTTAGGTCGAAATTGAGGCAAGACAAAAGATATTTTGAAAATACAAAATTGTTCCTCTTAGAGCTATTACAGCTGAAACTTCAAACACCTATAACTCAAAAGTGGATTGGTTTGGGTAAGGTGCTTTCTGCGTAATTACGTCTAATTGCAAAATAAAGTAAATAATAAAGTTTAGTTTACTTATTAATAACTTCTGTCATAGACTGCGATCTGTATCACCTGAGGATACAGGATTTTTAATGATAACCAACTAATACCAATGAGATACTTAAGCGTGTATGTTTGACTGTCTTGGAACTCGCTACCAAAATTAGTCGGGTAATGTAAATAGGTGGAGTAATAACAATGCTCTTTACATCTTCTAAAGCAAGCTGGAGACACAGCAATCAACAAAGTTAGTTGTGGTAAAGAATATTATATAGAAGAACAAGAATATTTTTTCGTTAATCAAATAATACGACAGCCAATTCTAAAATTCACAATTGAAGATTAATCAACACCCAATCGCCATGAAACAATGCATTTTCCATATAACATATTCCCGATAACCGCTACATATTCACCATTCAGATCGCACCATGTATCTTGCTTACACCAGTACACATCTAACTACAAGGCAAAGCTCTAACGGAGTCCTGTTAGAACCAGCGCAGATTGTTAAAGCACTCTGATCTATCTTAATGATGTTTAACGGAGCGAAAGCAAAATATGTAGCGGTCTTTCTGTTTAGAACAAGGCGGTTAATTTAATGCTATCTGTGGGTAATAGGCCATTTGGATTGCACTGCTGGTCTTATAGATCAGAAGCGAAGAAAGGGAGTGCTGATTGGTATAATTTGTAATTAATGATAAGGTGCAAGGAAGTAGCTACGTTTGATAAAATATTCGATTGTGATCGTGAGCTGTTTTGCGCGGTAAAAGAGTTTAGAAATGCAATTTGGAAATAACACGCCATTGCGCCTGGCGGTTGTGAAAAAGTAGCAGTTTAGAGAAAACTAGCTGCTGCTGGCGACTTTATACGCGAAAAAAATTGGGTAAAAATAGATATTAGCCGTTTCTCAGTCCTACTAAATGAATCACTACATAATTTAAATCTGTCACTGTCGCTGTTTGTCTATATGCCCGCTTAAATGTTCAAAACTACGTAACGGATTTTAAAGCGGTTTTTAATAGACAGTCTTTCTAAAGAAAAGTTAATATGTAGAATACCACAGTATTAATAGCCGAGCAAAGCTTCAAGCAAGAATTTTATTCAAAGAAGATTATAATTACAATCTACACGAAACTACCCAGTGAGTGTGTGTGTTCGTAAATGGATCCTTGACAGATAGCCTCTTGCAATAAAAAGCGCAAAAAACAGTCTGTAATTTGAAATGTAAAAAGTGGTTACGCTTGAGAAGATAAATGTAACATCATCAATAACATCGCAAAGGATTACAGACGAAAAAAAAAGAAATAAAGAAATGAGATAGATCAAGTTCAATGTTTTATAGGCTAGTATTTACGTATTCGTAATAAAGAATAGGCGTCTGTCTGATATAATGTATAGCCAGCAAAAAAAGGCCATGAACACTATCATATTTACAGAGTTCCTGAATTCAATAAAATATCGTTTTCGGGCTGAGCCACAAAGTAGCTTTAAACATTAGAATTATACTGAAAACGTTTTTTCTTGACTATAGTGGCAAAGGCCTCCCCCAATTTCATAGACATTTTAACCATTGTTAGTACTACGTAAATCAGCGGGTCTTGAAGACTTCGTCCCCTCGCAAAGAAATGCCCTCTGCACTTGTTTACTGAATTTCATTGCTAACTGTACACCAAGCGTAAAATATATTAAGCAAGACAGATGACCTAGAATCTACTTAATAAGGGTATGTTTTTCTTGCCCAAATATATAAGAACAAAGTTATATTAGACAAATTAATGAAGCCAACGTTATTTAAAGGGTTGTGTTTTGTAATATTACATGTTAATAGTACAAAAAGTAATCTGTTGTTTGAAATTAGTTTCTATGTTGACTTCATTTTTGTTTCATGTGAAAGCAAGACAGATGTATTGCTAAATATTTATTTTGACTTTGGAAAACTTCAAGTAATTTTAATGTATATACATTAAAATCACTTGAAGTTGGACGGCCGTTGGAGTATACGAATCCTACAATGCATTCCTTTGCCTAGCGTAATGGCAAAAGTGCGGTGAAAAAAAAAGCTTATACACGGTCGAATTGAGAAACCTCCTCATTTTGAAGTCAATTAAAAAGGTGGCTGGGACCACCGGGAGGAAGGCGGAAGATAGGGCACATTAGGAGAGGCCTATGTCTAGCTGTGAACTGCGGTAGGCTAATTGATTGATTATAAATAAATATTATATAAAAATGGCAGATCGATATTGCTCTTCTTTGGTTATTTCTTTGTTTCGTACAAAGAAGGTTTTATTTATATAAAATGTAGACATATATTCAAATAAAAACAAACATAAAATGTCTAAGACTGACAAAATAATACCTACTGGAATACCAAAACTCATTACGTTGAAGAAAGTCTGAGAAACAAAAGAATATTTTCAAGTTTATTGTTACAGCGTATATGTTTTTATGCCAGTCGTAATTTTTTATTAGGTTTTTTTTATAAACATAGCTTCTGTTTTGTGGGATGATAGCCTGATAAAATGTTTATATCAACGATACCGTGGTTTAATTATGGTGACAAAGTATTCATAACGTAAGAAAAATACGTAATAATCCTATAGGTATATTTTTTGCTTTAAATAGCATGCCCTGAATAATGAAAAAATATTTACATACATTTACTTATCTAATTTTATTTTTATCCATGGTTGTGTAAACTACCATCACCTCATAAAACAAATAAGCCAAGGGTATGAGAAAGGACAAATTTTCGCAAAATGTTTAAAAAAATATTTTTAAGCGAATTTACGTTATTATTTATGGTACTAAGGGTTGACATATCCTTAGTGGGCCCTCAAAAATTGATAATTACTAAAAAAATATTGTGTAAAATAAGTCCGGTAATCGGTATCTTAGAATTTAAAAAAATCCAATTTATGATTTTATTTATATTAGGTACATACTTATTCCCAAAACAAAATACAGAGTTATTTCGTTTTAGAAACATTTGTGTAGATAAGAAATCACGAACTTTTCTCTACAATATAAGTACGCTTGTAGGATATAAAGTTATTAGCGTCTCGACTCGGTACTGCCACGAAGCGTATTCTATAACTCGCTATACGAACACTGTTTAACTTGTACCTCGCAGCAAAACTTCCAGTTTATAACAATTGCTATCCTTTATGTTACATGTATACTTACAAACAAGTAATGCGATAATATTGTGTGTATCTTTCCCATCTTTGTAGCGTAAACTTGTTGCAGTATGAGTTTTAATTGCAAATATTCCTGTTTGGTGTACTTAGATTAAACATCGAATAATTGTCGTTCGGAATTTAATAAAAAAAGTAGCGTCATAATAAAAAGTAGAGTACATTATTTTCCAAGAGTGTTTTGACCTTTTCCAGTCTTTGATCGACATTATTCTGTCTCAAATACATAATTTATGACAAGGCAAGTGTCAAGATATCGCTTCTCGCCATAACACATTTACGTCTGAATGTTTCAAAGAACGTCCCTTAGGATGAGCTGAATAATAAATTACAGGGGCTGACATGCACGGAACTCTAAATTAGCACGTATAACAGTTACAAGCGGGATAACAAAACATGTTTTTGTTGGGATCAACATTTATCTTCAGTCAGGGATTTTCACTTTTTATGCTAATTACGCCTTTGTTCGCACACACACGTACTTTCGAGTTCCAAATAACACTGAACTTTTTAGGCATCGAGTTTGGGTATGCCATTAAAACACGAGCTATAGTTGTGAGCGCGCTAAAATAAATTGTAAAAGTTTTAGTATTTATTTCTGCTATCATATTTCTGGCTTGACGTGAAAATTCCGATGAACAAAAAAGGAGGCCAGAATTTTTCACTTGTTTTTTTTGTTTTTATTTAACTGTGCTTTTTGAATGTAATCAATTTTAATTTGACTGAAAGTGCTCTAAACGACAGTCATATACACTATAAATATTAGCTAGAAATTAAGACGAAGGTAACATTTTACAAGGGTCTTACTTAATTATAACTCGGGGACGTCCAAATCGATAACATCGGGTAACATACATAGGTAGGTAACTCTAGCTGATCTATTTGACATAACGCTAATCAAATTAGTCTTTCAACAACTCCTAGAAATTGAATTTCGAGAATATGTTATTTTTGCTTACACATAGATAGAAATTCTCAGAAATCTTTGCATACAAGGCGGGTAAATTGTAAATAGTGAAAATAGTCCTTATGTGTAACCTAGTTATATTAAAATCAATTCTAAAATTTACCATGTGTAACACATTTATAATAACATTGATTTATAGGTAATAGATTCACCCACCCACCCAGATTTAACCCACCCTACGGCTTTACAGACATCATAAATCGTATAAAAAATCTGACTTCACTTACTGTCTTAAAGCCGCGATACCTTAAATTTTAAACGTGTAATTTTGTACATACTTATTTACAGAATTATGAATCTAAAATAAATAAAATCAGACCTCATATTCCTTTAAAAGTTTTTCTGCTATGAAATCTTTTTTCCTCTTCTAGGTGTCCGCATGTTAGACGGTGACGTCACTGATGCAGTGGAAGCCCGCTCCTTAAGTCTGAATCCTCAACACGTAGACATCTACAGTGCGTCCTGGGGTCCTGATGACGATGGCAAGACGGTGGATGGACCTGGGGAACTGGCGACCAGAGCTTTTATTGAAGGAGTTACTAAGGTAAGAAAAAATTCTAGAGTTAGTCTTATACGGGCGCAAAGTTTAATACCCTTTTACGTCTAAAAGTTCCACACCTTTAGACAAATGTTGATAAAATGTATTATGAAGGCAATTAATACCTTGGAAAACATAAGTTACTTTTTTCTGCAGGTAAGGCAGGAAAGCAAGTATAAATGTTTGTGACAAAAAGTGATAGTTTTATTTTTTGTTGTGATTTTATCAGTTAATTCTGCAACACGGGCGTTACGATAATTTACCAGTATCACGATGCAACGACATTTTTAGGCGTTCAAACTAAAATATCTTTATAAAACAAAGTTAAATTATTCGTATACACAGTTAAGTTAGATATCGACTCTTTCAATTAATAACTCTAAATAAGATTATTAGATCATTATTGTACAGCTAGCTAGGACTCTATAATTACACTCCATAACAAACCAACTGATGTGCACTCAAGCTCGCCCTAATAGCCACGCTGAAGGCGTTTCTATCAACTGCTGAATGACATCTACCAACCGCCGTATTCTCGGCCGAAACGTGCTCACATCAAAGTCACGAGCATTCTGTATTCGACAACCACATACGTGCCTAAGTGCTGTCCGACAAGATACTACGTAGAGCTACATTTTACTGTGTATCTAAAGTGAAATAGAAGGGAGTGATTTCTGAGGTTTCTGTTCATTGATATCAAACTTTTTATAGGGTTTTTATTAAGCCGTAGTCTTGCATTAAAGTATTAAATCTAAAAAGGAGAGTTTCTTATGCTCTTTAAACATTAAAGTGATTTCTGTCATCACTGAATTTTCTGAAATTAAACACCTCTACCTTAACGCTGCTTGTATTAAACCAAATATAAGCTAATTTTAATGCAGATATATCTTTCGATAAACAAAATCATTCCGAATAAAGAAGAAAAACAAAATACTTCTGTTACGATATTATTCCACGTATAACTATTCCTACTGTTATCGGGTATCCCCGTAACGAGATTCCTAGAAACGAATGGGGATTTCTTAATGGAAAAACCGTTTTGTATATTCGCTGTCTCGAGTGCCTTACCCCAGGGAGACAGACGATCGTATGTGAAGGCTTGTTGTCTTTAAGGTAACTCACTATAAAAAATTGGGTTATTATGGTTCGCTTGACAAACCATAACAATTCGATGTAGTATTCGACAAACTTACTTAAATGGATTATACGTTTCACCTCGGTAACGCATTGAATTGAAAAAGGCAAAACTTCCGTCCGATTCCCACATCAACTTCCCTATCTGTCTACACCAATGCTATACACACTTAATGAAAAGTCACAACACCAGCTCTACGTTAAATTCGCAACTTTAATTTTTCACTTTAGCTTCCCATGTAACATTGATACTTATGTCATAAAAAATAAGGTTTGTTTTTACTTCTTTTGTTTACGTGTCGATTTTGTAACTGAGTTAGTGAAGGGTAGGCGACCGGCCGTGCGACACAGCTAAAGCAATTTCAGTAATGATGCAATTATTTTCTCTCTCTATTTCCCACTATATATGGTCAAGTGTTCGCGAAGCATAAAATTTACATAACGTTGTTTCCCCTTTCAACTCTGAACGGTATTTGAAGGTTATTTATACAAAACTACAAGTACGCTCAAAAGTTACTTCGGTCGACTTTCGTTTTTATTACCTTAGCGGTTTTTCGAATTTAAATAGAAAGCGTTATGTAGTCGAGGGTAAAAACTTTGCGCCTAATACTGCTGTGGAACGATCTTTTATACCTTTTCAGGTAAACAGTATCGTGGTAGGCGCTTCGCAAATGTTCTATCTTTAATGTAACTTTTATTCGTAAACAAAGTTGTTTTAAAAGTATTTGAGGCCTTTTTAATATTTTTTGATGAGCATTAACATCAAAAGTATTACCGAACAGCAATATTTTCTGAACGAGGGCATAATAATAAATTTTACAATAAAAGCTTTTTAGTAGTAATTTACCGGATTATTTTACCATGTTTCATGCATCAGTTTTAATGTAAGAATTAAGCACTACGCTTAACAAACATGTAGAAGTAAGCGTAAATATTTCCAATTACTCGCTTCCAACCAAAATATTGATGGTATTCGGCAAATCAAAGGTATCATCGTTAATACCTGAACAGAATGTATTGATCGGTATTACCAATTGTGCAGATTCGTGGTCTCGAGTTCGGGTCACTTCGTCAACGACTGTTTAGCTGCCAATCACAGAGCACAGCTACTAATTAATCGCTAACGAGATACGTCTCGGCTAAACGTCGAGTATTCATATTGTATGTCTGATCTGTGTCTGGGATATTCAATCAAAATTTAGGTCATGGGCTTTCAACAGAAATACAGTATGTTAGTAGATAATTCTCTCAGCTTTGATTTATATTCACAATAGAGTACTTATACGTACGTTCACGTTATGTTTAAAGTACTAAACACTACTAAACATAATGTATTCAAAATAATTATATTTCAATATTCAAACAGCATTCCAAATTTGTCAAAACCGCTAGTTCTGCAACATACGTAAACCTACCAATACTCGAAACACGCGTGGATTTTAATCGCAGAACGTTTTGTTAGTAATAAAACCATCATACACGTCATCAACTCTATGGTGAGGCAAATGGCGTGACATTTGAATACGTCGAGGCGGCAAATACATTTCTATGTCATTTCCACACTTTTCGCTTCATGAAACAGCGCTTGAAAAAATGTGTGTTCATTTACGTCGCTCTACAATACGTCAAACCGTGTACTTATATTTTGATCAATACACGTCTAGTGGTAACACCCAAAAATTGTTCTATGCCTTTGTACGAAATATTATATCGAAAAACATCAGTGTTAGCAGCCGGCGGACTTCCCTAGAGGAAATGCTCGAAAATGCTGGTACATTTTACGGGTATTTTTTTCATACAACATTTCATCTATATGTAAAATTCAGCGTACAAATTCTGACGAGAAAATCAGTTTATGGATTCCAAATTAATAGGTTTACCAGGTGTACGAAATAGTTATACTACTACCATACATATAATTTATACTATGGCCCAAATATTTATATGACCCGTTTTTAGGTAGACGTAGTTACACTTGTATAACGCCTTCAACGTTACTCATATTACATACCAAAATAAATCGTATTTATGGTACAATATATATCACATAGAGAATAGAAAAATATGCTAACATTTTAGCTGGTCTATGTAGGTATGTGACATATTAAATACCGCAACGGTAAAGGTATTCAATACTTGGCCGTTTCAGAAGCCCAACCTGCGTATGGTTTCGACCGATCTTGAAATCGCAAATATTATTCCACCAAATCGGGTCAATAAAAACGCCAATAAACTCTAACCAGAAAAGAAATATCGTTTTTGACAACACTAATGCTTCTATTTCCGATACAGGGTCGCAACGGCAAAGGCTCTATATTTGTATGGGCATCAGGAAATGGCGGTAGAGAGCATGATAACTGCAACTGCGATGGCTACACAAACTCTATATGGACGCTGTCAATATCATCTGCGACTGAGCGAGGTGAAGTGCCTTGGTACTCGGAAATGTGCAGTTCTACCCTCGCGGCTACCTACAGCAGTGGAGGTCTTAATGAGAAACAGGTAAGTGATTACAATAACTGATATAAATAGTATGAAAAAGGTTTACATCAAACAATTTTCGTATTGTAGAGTCAGTATCAAATCATATAACAGCGCAACATTTAAAGTTCCCAAAATGATTGAAAGTTCAGTTGGAGAGATGTATTCGTCAGTTGTATATTATCAATATACGTGTATCATGAATTAGAATGTGTACATCGACTTCTAAAGCTGACTGTATCTGAGTGTAACAAGAAACTTCTTTTAAGCAGATTAGCGAAGTACTTTGTAGCGTTCGCTGCCTACGCATTAACTTATTACTATCCTTTAGCATCCTTTTCTTACATAATCTGCCATCTCCCTCCCACTCCTTTATCTTGGGGCGTCGAAATCCTTCAGATCCATTTTCTTGGTTAACGTATCGCGTGGATTTGTGAATGACTATCACGTTTTATTTCGCTTGTTTGCGGTATTACACGATCCCTCTGTTGTAGATCGTATACGTCATCTGGCTTTGAACGTTAAACCTTTTATTTTACCTATACTGTAATCAGAGTACTGTAATTTATACCATGTCTTTCTTTTTATAGAATTTATGAAATCGCCATTGAAAAAGGCAGATATCATAACACGTTTATACTTAGTTTGATTTTATTGTATAAGAGGTATCTCAAATAGTTACTAATTAGTGTACTAACTAACTAAACTTAGACTGCACATTATAATTCAGCATTGGATAGTTTTGTGTTACAAGACCTTTTAGTAAAACACCTTTTAGAATAAACAAGAAATGGAAATACAAACATCCTATAGCTAAGTAAAATTCATGTAATATTTTCATTCACTCACCGGGATTTCGAAAAGAAACTCGCTATTATGATCTTTTTACTGAAGGTTTTACCTTTTTACCTACTTCGGTCCTCGATCCTACTTACGTTGAGAGTAGTAAATGTCCGTATCTACACGGCTTTACCTACGTAACATTCTTTACCCTTTTAACACTGGGTGAGGGGTAAATAAAATTATGTCATTTGAATATAAATTATAAGGTTTCTCTTGTTAATTCCACGCTCAGAATTCCTGTCGACTTTTGTGAGTACACATTACAATACAAAGGGTGTTTACTCAATCAAAGTTACATAAACTTTTGGGTCAAACGAAATTGTTTTGAATAGATAAACTATTGGGTACGAAAAGTAATCGCTGGATACTTATTCAACCGATATGGTAGGTCCTTGACTTCGGTGTAAATATTGAGTGGCATATGGGTCGGTTCATATGATTGTTTTATTAGGAGTGGATAAACTAAAACTGAAGTGGTAGTCATGCTTCAAAACAATAAATTATAGAGTATTAAGTACAAAGCACACACTCCAGAAAATGGCTGAAAATGCTAAACTTCTTACAAGTTCTTATTTAAATTGTGAGTCAGGTCTTGTAAGGTAAATTAAAACCGCTTCGCCAAATCGATTTGCTTGAACAACCTAATGGTGATAATACAAATGTTATGGTACTTTAAAATGACTTGGTGGTGAAGCCAGAAGGCACTATGCCATGTAATGATACCATCTCAAATTGACTATATTTATTCCGCTAAAGTAACAAAATACAAAGAAAAGCAAAATTCCTTTATACGACTAACGAACACGGTAACTAGTAGTACAAAAAGCTAAATTCAGGTTCAAATAAATTGTTCAGTGCTCTTTTTACGACAAACTTTGACTACAGACTCTACATAATATGTACCTACTTGTGGCATTGCAACCTCTTTTCCGCTTTCCTTTCGGTCCCTCTTTATTGTTATGCTGTTATTTATGAAGCTATATTTTTTCGGAAGTGGGTATGGGATAATTCGATTCCTTGCAAACGAGGATGCTGATAAATATAGATCTAGATCAGTCGATTGTGATCATTCATCGCGTGTGAGTCAGTGTTATGATCATGATATCTTACTTTCTCTGATATTCATATTAATAAAGGTTATTTTTGATACGTATTACTGTGAACCTTTCTTCACACATAACTCCTGCGATGTGTCCACAAGATTTATCAAGAATAGCTAACATTTTATTGTTGTTCAAAAATAGATACCAAGAACATACATGAATGAACTCGTCTAATTTTTACATAACTGTTTATAGTCGGCTTCATGAAATAGGTGTCTAAAAATTTCAAATTATTAACACTAAATTATAACAAATGTTCGGCCGGGATACCACATTGCCTACCCCTGATAAAAATACTATCTTATTGACTCTACATTTTTTGACAATCTTACTTATCATTATTTCTTTCTATCAAGGTGGTAACAACAGATTTACACCACTCTTGCACTGTCGGACACACCGGTACGTCAGCGTCCGCGCCGCTCGCCGCCGGCATCTGCGCGTTAGCACTGCAAGCCAATAGAGACCTAACCTGGAGAGATATGCAGCATATTGGTAAGTTATTTATCTACGAAATATTCTATTTCTGTTATATGTTTCTGAAAGATTCTAACGAAATTAAGTAAATTGTCCCCTAAAAAAACTTCATTAACGTTAGTATGATGTAGTGTATTAAATCATCTTTCTTAAGTTTTCAAAGTAGATGTAAATCGCAAATATAAATGCTAAATATAGAACTTTATTCCTATACCACACATAACGTAACAGGTGAAGCAATACAATTCTGTCACTAACTCCAACTTTTGAAGTTTATTAGTAACTTAGGTACCTAGACCTGTTTTCATAAAAGTTGAGTCATGGCCTGTATTCGTGCCCCCCAAAGGTGGGTCGTTCACATTACTAAAGTACGCTACAATTAAGCGAACACTAATTTAGTTTCAAATTACGATTTTGAACAGTTTCCCAAACTAACTTGTTTAGTGTGGTTTCGACTTTAAAGTTAAAATTTTTGCTTCGAAACACGAACCTTCATTTCAAAGTAGTTCATTTTATTTTTCAAAGTTTCTTAACTAAACAGGAATTTAATGAATATTTACGTAAATAAACTGTTCGTATTTTTTTCTTGAATATTTAATTGTTAAAAAAAATGTGCAGTCAAATGTCTTAATAAGATACCAATAAAAGATAACTCGTAATAGCACCGTCGTTGCCCTTTTTATCCATATTAGCGTTTACATCATTTTTATTGATTTTTCATAATAACACTCAATACCAATATTATGTTACTACAAATAATAAAATCCAAAATATGACGACGTAAAACCAATGATCTGTGCGGATTTCCACCCCGCCTCGGCAATAATTCTCGCGATCCTTTAGTTGGCAATTTTCTTTACGACTTTCTGTGCTATTTTTGTCGACCCTCAGCTTTAGCTTTCAAGTCAAGCATGTCAAATAGCCGATCCGTGTTATTATTACTCTAAATCAACGTAAAGTATGAAACGGACAAAATATTTTTATGTGGAACTCAATAATCATATATTACAAGCATCAAAGTGATATAAGATATTTATATCTCATAAAGAGGTTAAATCAAATTTGTTGTAATTTTATTACATTCTTAAAGTAAGAGGGTAAATATCTATGAAGTATAATGACGTGACTAAATCACCAAAATAACGTAACGATAAGCTTACATATTTGTATTCAAATTGCCATTCTATATTACTGATATGGCTCTATTATGTCTAGAACTGGGTCTAAATATTAGTAATTTTGGCTTCATTGCCTAACAAAAAAAAAGGTTAAAGACCCTTTTTCTGTCACGTGATTTATTAAAGCTATGGTTAACGTTATCAAATATCCAACAATCATCTTCATGTAACATTTTATGTTTTAAATGTGTAATTAATCCTAGGTTACCAGGGTATGGTTTGCATTTTAATTAGGTTTTTAATTGATACACTTTTAACGGCTTGCCTACTTGCTTATTTTATGACATACACATAAGGAGTATTAAATAGCTACAGAAGACAACTACAGTCTGGACGTCGTCTTTACAAACGTCAGGACTAATTAGTAAAATGATATTACTTAATTTGTAACTAAATATCGAAACTGGAACTCATCAAAAGGGCCTTTTATCTTTTTCTCATGACATAGTTCAATCAACTTTAGCTCTAAGAGAAAGGCCCTAATCAGGACAGGAAGCCACAGGCGAACCCTTTGGCTAGAACATCTATAAACTTTCTATAAGACCTTTTGTTACGAAAGCCCTATCAAACTCAAATACTTTCAGACTTAAGAAATTACGCTTCTACTTGAGTTTATCGATTATCTTAACGAGAGGTTCTTAACAACACATTGGCGAGTTTCTAAAGGTTTTAGATAGGCTAAGAACATTTTGTATAGGATTATAAATTATGCTTGCTTAACATCATTAGTATATTATCGGCAAGTTACAATCAGCATCAGAACTCGTTTTACAAAGTCCGAGTATTTTGCAGTGGCATGTACGAATTTTAGTTTTGTATGTTTTAACTGTTCCAAGTGTCAATACTATTTTGCTACCTCATAGTACTAAATCCTCGCATGTGATTTTGTTTACTGGCTTCTGGCGCTGACTGTACCCTTTTATACCTAAAACTATTTTTACTTATTTTTGAAGAATACACAATTAACAAAAACATCCACCCACAGTTGTACGCACAGCTCGCCCTGAACGCTTAAGCATCGGCGGCGAATGGCGTGTGAACGGCGTCGGGCGCAATGTATCCCATTCCTTCGGCTACGGGCTGTTAGACGCGGCGGGTATGGTTCGCCTCGCCAAGACATGGCGCTCAGTGCCGCCGCAACGGAGGTGCGAACTCGCCGCGCCGAGGCCGCAACGAGCTGTACCTCCCAGATCTTCTGTTACGTTGCAGGTATGTTACATGTTGCAGGTGTTGGTGTGTAACATGTTGTAGGTGTAGATGTGTAACATGTTGCTGCATCTAAAATAAAAGAAGATAGCGGATAACCCTTCAAGCAGAATTTATACTAAATAGCTAGAGGATGGTAGGAAGGAAGAGTCTTTGCCTTACATTAGGGTGCTATTAATAATAATAAAAAGCTTGACTGGTTAGCTGCCGCATGAATAAAACTGTCAGTAATTGTCAAGGCGGTATGTGATACTTGCAACACATGTTTAGCACAGAATTTTGACAAACGTAAAAGTCATTTCATTCATAAGATACGTACGGGATTTTATTGTAATTTTGCTGGTACGTTACATATCACACGTTGCAGTATCAATTTGGTGCAATTTTGATAATATAGCGCATTGCAGTGAACTTGTGACGCGTCTGACCTCGAAATCCGGTATCGTTTATATAGTCAACACTGGAAGATAGTGTTTATGACTATTGGATGTAGTGACAAAATGAAAGTAGAAATATTATTCATGTAGTGGCGAAAAAGCGGTAAATGTAAAAAATTTAAGGTTCAGAATTTCATCGCAAATCGATGCGAGCTTGTGACCGTGACCGAAATGTTGTGGGTCATACAAATATGTCTGACACAAAATCACACTAGACATATAATCTGTAAAGGCCACAGAGAGCACTATTCACACCGTTAACCAAGTAGAAATTAAAATAACATTAAAACCACGTGAACCGAAGAAAGCGCAGAAATATTATAAAAGCTGAAAACTTGCAACACTTTCGAAGTTAATTGTGCGATAAAATCATAATAGAACGCCAAAGACCAGAACTTTTGCAATATTTAATTTAAATACCTTCTTTAACGGTAACATTCAGAATAGGTAACGTACCTATATTAACAATTGCAAAGCTTGAAATAAGTAGCGATATTATTCTCCACCAAGGCTTTTAGTATCACTATCGGTGTTCGCCAGTTTATGCTAATGGCGTCGGAAAAGCGTTCACACACACATTAACATACATAACCGTGCGTCTGTGTGCACTACATTCATTACACCAAGACCACTGTCATATTCAATTCAGTAAATCAACGAACACAGAACGTCATTAAAATATCAAGTATTCCGACTAGTGTTTGTATAATTTAGTCCCAAATGTATCTTGAGTGAAATTCTCGTATCTCCACCGCTGCATGTCATTGTACATTTATATCTTCGTATGTATGCAGCCAGCGAAATGTGTTTTCAGCTTATTGCATTTTGGCTCATCTCGAAAATGATGTTACATTTACGACCAAATATAATATATTATACCAATCTATATGTCAGGTATGGATTTAAAATGTTTGAAATCAGACAATACATTTTGAGCTTAAAAATTGTACGCATTCCTAGCTAATGTTTTAATTGGACGGTACCATGAAAATGAGTGCAGTGCAAGCTAAAAAGAACAAAAGAACACGCCAACTTCATGTCTGATTTGCGTACAGTGAAATGCCGTTATCATTCTACTTTTATTTCGAAAATGAGGATGCTGAATATAATGTAATAATGTTATTTGTGCAGTTGTCTCGAAACAGACTGTATTAAACGAATTGCTCTACAGTTAAGATGCTTTCAAAGACTTTAGTTACGTAAGCTGACTCAGTTTTCTGAATTGCAGTTGAAACGAAATTCGTTCATTAGGGAAACATTTTAAAAGGCCCAGCATCTTTAGGTTCAATAGTGAATCGTAAACGCAATCTGCGATTCAACAACAATTTCGTGGTGAAAAACGTTCTTTGGTATTTTTAATTATTCAATACCATTTAGGAACACTGTGTCGTGTTGAATTTTTTTATAACCACGGCAATAGTCCGGTAAGACACGGCTATTCCATGGTATTTTGTTTATTCTCGTGGGTAAAGTTCTAGCGACAGTGAAAACATTTTAATCCTAATTCTCTCACACGAAATATTTTGTTCAACCTATGCAACTTTTTATTGTTTTTCTATACAAAAATCCCAAACATACATAAACGTCACGTCTTTTTTCCTTGGCTTAGCTGGCAGGCAGAAATCACATCTTTCCATTTGTTACGATCCTGGCATACCACTTTAGCTTCATCCACACTCATCAATTGCTTCATACACGCCCGTCGGTTTAGGGTACTCTTGACCTGACCCCTTTTTAGGACTTTCCCTTTAGGACAAAAATCCCAGTAGCTTTACATACAGGACCTAATAGCTCTTGGTCTTGCAGCTGGATGTGGGCGCTTGCCCCGGTGTGAACTACTTGGAGCACGTGCAGGCGCGCGTGTCCCTGTCGGCCGCGCGTCGAGGAGACCTGCGCATCGCGCTCACTTCGCCTGCCGGGACTAAAGTCACACTACTGGCACCTAGGTATGTATAACAACTAGCCTGTCCAAACGAAGGTAATTCGTACAAGATCTAACTGCTGATGTAATCGTAGTTCATATTCATTTTCCTCTACATTCCGAAAACGCCATCTAGTCTCAAAACAATGGTTGAAAGCCACATTGCGTGTATTTTCCGCACATTAGATCGATTTAAGCTATTTTTGTGATATGGCTGTAAAGGCTTTATTTACAGTAGAGATTTCTGGAAGAAAGACAACATTCGATTTAGGTGGTATTTTAGGGTCATCTTAACCATCCTGGTAGTCTAGCAACACTTGTGCACTTGAGTAGCGATGCACTTTTACAGCACTAAACACACTTTAAGAGAGGTCCAAAGAGTTTCTTTTAACAATGGTTTTTATTCGAACGTGGTGTCCAGTCTCATGCAAATATCAGTGCCTAAACTATCACATTGTAGAATCTTTAGAGCACCTCTGATTGGCATATAAATGTCGTACCGAAGTACATGTATCTGTACTGGGACGGAGAATCGACAGTAATTGGGATATAATGGCTCACTACACAATAGCTCTCACATTGGATGCTTTACAATGTCCATTGTAGATATTCATATACATATTGTAGTGTCGCATAGACCGTTGTCAAGGCAAAGTGCTACATTCCGTCCTTGTTGCCGATAGATGGTCTAATGTCGAAGCTATTTGGGCATAGTACAAGCTCGTGCCTACAAAACGAAGTATCGGATGAAGTTCAATCATAACTAGGTTATTTGATAGGGTACTCATTGGTTTCTTTTAGAATAGGCTGGTGATTTTTCATATTAAACCTAGATGCTTTTCCAAGGAAATTAAAGTTTTTCATTTAGTACTGCAATCAGGCTCATTGTTGTTTCATTTATCTCTTTTAATCCACGGGGTGACTCCAAGGGAAGAAACCCGGTCCATTTTAAAGGCTTACACGGGGACACATGTCCAACATGCAAGGGCCTTGTTGAAATCTAAAATGTGATGGGACACCTACCGAGTTATTATTGTTAGCTTACCTAATTACTTACCTTTAATAAATCGTGCGCCAAGACGTCACAAGTATGAGAAACAACGTGATAGCGAATAAATAAAACATAGTCTATTGAATTACAAATCAATGTTTAAGCGTGACTGCAGGGAAATTATTACTATTTAACACTTAAATACTAGCAACTCAACATAACAGAATTACTTTAAACCATTACATACGGACCATACAGTTCCAAGCTTTTAACAATGTTATTAGATACACGCTATTAGACACACGATAATTATAATGATTGTTCAAAGTGTGACTACTGTATGAATAGATACTGTTGCTCAAAGCTAATGCATGACGCTATACGTGATGTGCTGTGACATGGAACAACGTGACCGCAAATACAAAATGCGCAAACTATTGAATTTTAAATGGACGACTAATGCGTTAACGTGTATTGTTTATGTATATTATTATTTAGGTACCACACAGTTTCGCGAATCAAGCAGAAATTTTAATTTGTTTATTTGTGGGGATTTGTAATTTTTGTGTATTACAACATAGTACTAAATATTGTCGCTTCCTGTCCTCATATATTATGCTTTGTCCTTTAAAACTTCGAAATTGATTTTAATACAGTTTTTTTTACAGAATTTAAAGGAGATTTGTGTGTGTAATTTGTTAGTATTGTACCTACTAAGCTGGGGCAAGTCGCTAGTGTAAAATAACTAAGACTAGACTACGTAAAACGTTTTAAATTTTCATAAGGTTTAGACATGTTTAGCATCCATCCGTTCTCACTAGCATCGTTTAGTCTGTTATTAAGAGCAAAATACGTTCCGGTTTAGCTATTAATCATGAACACGCTATATAGTTAGCCGTTAAGTTTATTAAGGCCGACACAAGACGCTAACTGGCGCTCGCTGGTGTAATTAGACAGTTAATTTTCCGGCAGGCCGCACGACTCGTCGCGCGCCGGCTTCACCTCGTGGCCTTTCATGTCCGTGCATATGTGGGGCGAGTCCCCGCTCGGCGTCTGGCAGCTAGAAGTCACCAACGAAGGACGATACATGGGTAAGTTATGTACATCACACCTACTAACAACTAACCAATAGTCCAAGCATTTTTGTCTTACTGATGTTAGATGAAAGTATTAAGTGAATCTTTTAATCTAAAGTACTTTTTAACCGCCGTTTTCAAGATTGCTTAGATTCAAATGAACGCTCTGTTACTTTAATGAATCATGAATAACAAAAACTTGGACTTTAATCCGCAAACTTTTTACGACCGCATTTTATAACGAATGGCTTGTCACAAAAGTCAGCGGTCTGGATATTTTAAAGGCCCAGAAAGGCTTAAAGCGACAGCCAAAAATTGTTTGCGAAAATGGTTATTAATCTTAAGCAAAAATGTTTCAAGTAATCCTTCGTAGTTAGTCTGAGACTAAATGTATATCAATTTTGCGTCATAGGCCGAGCAACATTGCAAGATTGGTCTTTAACTTTATACGGAACTAGCACGCCAGCGGCTAAAAACGATCCGATACCGTTCCGGAATCCAATTATACGCAACAAAGGCAACGCAACGCGACCTGTTGTGGTCCAGGCGGGGCGTAAAAACAATAGAGGTAAACCCTTGCCGATCGTGCCGACGTACACGGTGGGTATGGTGAAGAGGAAAAAGAACAAGAATTCAAAGAATCCGAATAGGAATTCGCAAAAGTCGAAGCAGAGCCGTCCGGCGACGCGTTCTCCGATCGAGAGCTCGTCTGTGATCGCTCGCACGTCGGCGGCGCCGGGCGCGGACCTGAGCCTGAACCTGCGCGGCGACCTCGCGGACCCGCTGGCGGACGCGCGCGGCCGCAAGATGTCCAGCCTGTTCCAGCAGTACCCCAAGATCCAGCGCATATACCCCGCGCCGCTGCAAGCTCACGGTACCCCGCATGCCGTGGCCGACGACACTTTCGTACTTTCGCCGCCTAGTTCCAACCTGCACGTCAATTAATTGTTCCAGAACCCGCCGCTCTTTGCATGTCGTGTGTTGCAATGTTTTCATTTTTATTCCGTAGCAAACTTTACTTAACGATTTTTTTTGTTAAATTGACGTTTGTTTCCGAATTAGTCATTAACAGTTTGTAGTAGACAGACAGTGATGGTTTATTTTTTGTTTGTGTGAATTTTCAGTTTATTTTTTTTACTGTTGTAGTTTTATAGTACCAAACCAATTAATGTGCCGATTTTTTTTTTGCTAGTCGTATTCATGCTTTGTATATTTACTTCTGTATTTTTGACATATCAGAATAGTTGCTTCTAACAAGTTTTCCAGCGATTTCTCTCTAACATTTTATTATTTCTCCAGCGGGGCCTTTAACTCAATGGGAGTTGATATTCTACGGTACGGAAACGCCTCCACAAGACGATGACGCGTCTCCTGAGACGAACTCCTTAGCGGCTGGTGTTGGAGCCAGTGCTGTGAATGTAGGAGCTAACTCTGGTCAAAGTGCGCCGGCGTGGAGTGGCGCTAATGAACCTGACTCGGTGGAAGAAGTGAGACAAAACGCACTCGATGATGACCTATCGCTCGTCTGGCACTCGCATACGGTGAGTCTACTTGTTAAATTTTACAAAATTCAGTTTTAATGTTTTTGACGTAGTAATTTCCCATTTACAGCCTTAAATCGTAAAGGACTTAGCTTAGCTGTAGGATTTTATATTAGCTACTTTAAGGAAGAAAACATTGAGAACATAAATGTTCTAAATGTTACTCGAAACGTAAAAAATGTTCTTAAATTACATTTTTATCAATCAAATTTAAGATTACGCAATTATGATAATTTCGATATTGTTAAGAAAGTCTAAATAACGTCGTCTATCTTCCAAATAGTAAACACAAGACATTAGATTCCCAGTGGAATGCTAGCGCATAGCATTGTCCTCCTGTTATTGTTAAACCCATACAAACATTTGGATGTTACAACGGCGGATATGTCAATACTCGGACAATGGTAATGCGTGTGGCATTATTGTTTTCAACACCTGTGCGCGGCGCTGTGTAAACATAAATGAATCAGATGAACTCTGTACAAATAGGCTATCTAGTAAACAGTGAAAGGTGTTAGCTACACAAAAATAAATATATAGGTACTACTAAAGAGTTCCTATAAGAAACGTTTCAAAAGTTTTGCAGAATTAAGCAGTAGTTTACTTATCCAACTTTTAAGGCGGTTTTGGTTAAGTACCTAATTGAAATTATGAGAACATTTTCTCGCCTAGTAATATCAAAATAGTAATAAATTATTACAAAAATTAACGATTACGTAACTGACTAGATAGCATTGTGGGAATGTTGAGGAATATTTATTTAAACCGTTAAAGTACATACGAGATTACGAAGATTTCTTTAGTGTCGCGAGTAGAAACTATTGTGCCGCGCGATTTCCGAATACCGTCGAAAATATATGTGCGTGAGTCAGTGCGTATACGAACTGCATCTATAGTTATCGCGGTTCTTAGGTGGGGATATGTGGAATATTTATTTATAAATTTATTTATACAAAAAATGCGTCATAACGTTGTCCTAAAATAGCAGAAGAGTTACTTATACACAGAGACAGTAATCGTATCGCCTTTGTGTATTAAGTGACACGCTTATCTCCCTGCAAGACAATTAAAGGCTGATATACAATAAGAAGGTGTATTATCGTCTACCGAAACATACACGCAACATAAATCTTCGTTAATGGATTTGGCAAAAGTACAATGTAAGGCGTGGAGATGATAGGAGTTCAACGCGAATACAAACGTTATTGAATGTTGTACGAAATACTAGTGTTTTCTAACTGTAAGGGCTCGACCACAAAAACCTAAGACTTCCAAATAAATAAATTTTCCTCAACATTCCCACAACACCATCTAGTGTAAAATTAAGTTTACAAGAGTAACTTGTGCCATGAGTACTAGACAACTGATAAATATACTTACATATACCTAATAAATACATATTATTGATGAATTACACCCAGGCACAGAACAAATGATCATGCTTATCACACATACATTTGTCCTGGGTGGGAATCGAACCCACGATCTGCGGTATAGCAGTCAAGGCCACTAGCCACTAGACCAACAGGCCCGTCATATTTGTTAGAAAAAATCTATTCAACGCAATACAGTCGTATCTATGGCAGATACTGATGGTTATCTCTTAAAGCAGGAGAAGTTTATATGCGTTTAGTGCGCTGTCTCATTTCCACAGTCCCTTTAGTCATCTTTTAAGAGATCATGGTGCAAGCTATGAAATAAAAATGAGAACACGAAAAAACAATATCCATACTCTAAAGCACTTTTTAACAGGTAGAAAAAACACGCATTTTTTTTTCTACCTATCAATATTGAACTTTAAATAACTAAAAAATTGTACCTGCGTTTAGCTTTTTGCTTGATTTTTTTGTTTAGGTTTAGAATTCACTGTGAGAGTATTATTTTCATATCCATTTCAATAGTTGAATTTAGGAATAGTTTTCATGTTTGCGAATATTTGGAAAAAGAAATGTTGATTCGACAGCTTATACTACTAAGTCACTTCACCATAAGGTTTTTTCAATATTTTTATTAACTTTTCTTTCCATCGTACCAACCACACATTAATTTGACAGGCCTGTTGGTCTAGTGGTTAGTGGCCCTGACTGGTATACCAGAGGTCGTGAGTTCGACCCCCACCCAGGACAAATGTTTGTGTAACGAACACGATTATTTGTTCTGTGTTTATCAGTTATCAGTGTCTATCAGTTAGCTAGTACTCATAATACAAGCTCTGCTTAGTTTAAGACTAGATGGCGTTGTGTGAAAGTCGTGGAATATAGTTTACTTTTATGCCAAATAAAGTAGTATTCCCTATCAAATATAGACTCACCTTTACCCTCTACGTGTACGAATGAGTAATGCCTTAGATTAACGCTTCTATACATCGTAAGAGCTCTTTCTAAGTGATACGCGTCATGTACAACGTCACAATGAGTGGCAAGAACTACTATTGTAATGTTCCTGCGAATTTCTACGTATTGGATTAAGGTTAGCCTGGCATTATTGTTATGGATTAGATGTTTTCTTAGCAGAAATTGTATTTCAATATTATTTGAAGGTTATCAGTAAATGGTACCTAACTTGAGATAGACATTCGTCTCAGTTCGGTGGAATTTAATTTCAATTTCAAACTAAATAAATAACAGTTTAAAAAGAATAATAAGTATTGACATCAGCCGTTTTGGTAGTTATAATATTTATAAAATTGTGTTAAAATTAAAAAAAAAAATAAAATGTTAAATTAAATTTCAATATCAATCAAGAAACGTAAACTTAGATTTGTACTGTAATCAATATAAAAATCATCAATTAAATAGAGGAAACAAGCTCTAAAAAATATAAGTCTAAGGTAAATAGATTGCATTTGATATATTTCAAAGACTACTAGTATTTCTCGGAATCCGTACGATCTATTCAGGAGCACATTGCGTGTGAAATGACATTTCCTAGAACGATTATGATATTCTAGAACTAATCTAGATTTAGTATGTAGGAGGTTCCTAGTACTATATCGCTGGCTTTGTAAGTCAGATAACTATAAGCTTCAAATAGATTAGGAAACGTAATTGTGTCATTGTGCATATGCATCACATAAAATAAATGCTTTGGATTTAACACATAGCTTAATTCTAGTGTAGGTAGGTACTACTGTGCGTAGTCCATTTGTTAGCCATTAAATAAAAAACAGACGTGAAGGAGAGACATGGAGCCCCAAATACTTTAACTAGGTATCCCTAAAGAGTCTTAATCAATCATTGATTAGACATTGCAGTCATTACACTACTTGATGGCCAAATGTATATCATTGCCAATATTAATATTTTATATAAATAGATCGAGATGGCACAGGACAGAAAAACGTGAAAGAAATTGGGGAGTCCTAAGTTCAGCCACTGCTGAATGACAGAATAGGCTAGGAAAAGAAGATGGTTCCGAAAAATAAAAACAAGCTACTTACTGAAATTATGACGTACAATCATTATGCCCACTGAATTTAAAAATCAAATCTCTATACTATTACATATCCAGTGTCTATCTTGTATCAATGGTAATCTACTCACTCGTTCCCAGTATTTATCCGTACGTTTGGCAACTGGGAAACGTTCGACCCTCGTCATGGCATTGCCAACTTCAATTATCACGATAAAAGGAACCTTTTATAGGAACAACTGAATTCTTTCAAATACCCGGTAAACTGTAGCGTGTTTGATAAAAGTTTAACGGAAAACTCTGGTGATTGTTGCTCTTTAGTGTTTTTAGTTTAGTTATGGATTGAGAAAAAAAATGTATCAGAAAGTAAAAAAAACAGCAAAAATTTTGAAGTACAGAAAATTGTTTTGGTGTCTCTTTGTCATTTTGACGTCATTTAATGTTATGATGCTATGTATCAATTTAATAAAACTTACAGTTCTTGTATTTTGTTATTTTAAGTTACTCCAATAAAGTATATTTTCATTTGGCTTAGATGTTTGGGATGCTGAAAACTAAGGAAGATTTTGCTAAAGTGAATGGTACGCAAAATAAAAGTACTTGACCCTGTGTTTTAACAACTTAGATGAAACGAAATTGTTACTAAAATTATATTATGTTAGTACAAATTCTGATTTCATAAAAAAAGATATCCTTTGACTGTGTCCATGAACAAAGTAGCAATAGCATTTCTTTAATTAAGAAGCTTTACGTATTAGTTAGTAAGCTCAGCCTTTGATATTTACATATCTACGTTAAATTTAATCTCAAACATATTTCAGCTGATTAAATTTCTTTATAAACTGCCTTGACTTGGACTGAACCGCTAAGACTTTGTGCTCGTAAATTAATTCATTCGCATCTGTTAATTTCATTAAAATTGCGTTTATGTTTCTATGAAAATTTCTCATTGGTGCATAAGAATGTTATTTATGTACCTTTCTCTCATCTTTTATGATATAGACATCGGGGGCCGTAACCTCCTTTTCACACATTCCGGAAATCGAGTACATTGTGCCGGTTTTCCGGTGGTTGACAATATACGAGCGATTTTCTGTTTCGATACATTCGTCGCCATATTGTCGACCGTGTGAAAAGGGGTTAATTGAAGTATGTAATTGTGTATTTTGTTCTTTAGATAAGCGAAGACAGTCCTCCGGAGACTGGCGACCCGGGCAGCGCGGGGCAGTACACGGGCAGCGCGTCAGGCTGCGCCACGCACGCGCCGCAGTCGCCGCACGCCTGCCTAGGTTTGTGCCTCTTCATCCTCCTGTTCATGTCCGCGGCCGACGCGTTGCTATGCCAACCAAACTCTTGTGACCAACGCAGACAGCCCCATAGACTAAGTACGCGCGACTGTGCACTAACTGCTAGCGTAAGGTTAGAGGTAAGACGCGAGGCGGGCTCGCGGCCCCCGCGCGCGCCCTGCTTGCGCCACACACCCGCCGCCCCAGCGCTGGGCCCCTAGTACTCGCCGCCGACGCCTGGCGACACGCATTGTGATTTTAGTTAAATTTACCGGGTTTATATATAAGTACAAGCTGTTATTATTCATAAATATGTTTGATTTAAGTTATGGTTATACCGCTGTCCGATCACAATGTCGGTCTGTCTAGAAATGCCGCAAGTGTACCGATTATGTCTGTTATATGTATTTAACAAATAAAAACACTACAAGCAAACTGAAAACAACTCAAACTACGCAGTTTCAAATTAATACTTTATAAGTTCTGTATAATCTGCAATCACTGCTAAAATTACATCTGCATCTGATATTCGGAACGCTCCTTTGATGCGTCAAGGAATGCTTCGGAACCAAATTCGAGTTTCAGGTTTGGCAATCATTACCAAAGCCTTTGACAGTATTGGACGTTTCGATCCCGTTATGATAAGCTCTAATCCTCGCAGATTTGCTTGATTACTCAGTAATATACCGCACTTCTAGCCTGCATCAATGCTTCTATTTGCTTATTCCGATGGTAAAACCGTACTTGCATGTCAAATTTGCACGATTTTACCATTACATTCAACCCCAGGGAGTATGAGCGGTAAATTTGAGCCTCATCAAGACTATCCAGTTCAAACTGGTGAAACATACTCTTTACGCCAGTAGTATTGTGTATCTTGATGATGATGTTAACTCGCGCGCGTTGTATACAGCCAGAGTTTATCAACAGTCAGACACAATCGGCGCACGTGCGGCGACCTTACGTTAGAATGTTTACCAATAGTTAGCGAATAATGCCGCGTCTCGTACCTAGCCTTCGTACTTAATGTTTACGACCACCTCCTGAAGGGAATGTGTTGTATCTACTTCACAATCGATGCATTTATCTTGTGAAGTCTCAAAGTTGACAAGCAAATGCGCCCCATTCTTAAACGCTGCAAGTATTTTAAACAAAACCTTTGCTCTCCAAGGAAAAGGAAGCTTGCTTGAACTTTGGACTTCACATTTTAATGTTCTTTCCCGTAATAAACGTCTGTTTCATTTGTATAGAAGCAACTTCGTACTTTGCAAATTGGCTGTTAGAATAAATAAGTGTATTCTCTAAAGACGTAACAATGTAAGTTGTTCATTTGTATAAAACATCACTTTATTGGCAAAATTATAATGAAGAGCTAGTGAACAAGTGCAATTACGTATAATAATGTATAATTACGATATCAGATCGATAACGTCCATTTTTCACGAGTAATTGCAATGTGTAAGTGACGAGTATGAATGGACAATGTATAGAGCTTTTTTAATCAATACAATACTGTAATATCTATGTGGTAAACATAAGTCTATTATATACGTATTTTTACATTGATTTAAATATTTTGCACTCTGTTCAATTTTTTATTTTAATATTCATTTTGGGGGTTTTAGAATTTAGAACGGATTTACGTTTTGGCAATGTCAAAGCAAATATTTTTTTTACTGGAACGCTAGTTCATTGTGCAACTATTTTCATTATGAACGTATATATTTTCGTTGAACTATGAAAATGATACCAAATGTTAGCGCATTTAGCCCTTCATGTGTTTAATATGCTAATTTATTTATTAATGAATATATTTAGATAATAACATAATGAAGTAATAAAATAAATTTATTTTAGGGTAAATCATATTACGATTTATTTACGGAATCGTTTTGGCGATATTTTTCATTAGTTTTATATTTTTTGTTTTTCTAAAGTTTATAACAGCTATTTCTATTTAGGTTAATATGTAAAGAAATCGCCTTTACGTACGTTTGAACAGGAATACATATCTGTTATGATAAGTTTCATGGTTATATTGTCCTTATTCACAGCGATGTGTTTATCGTAGCATAATTAGAGGGCTGACAGAAACCGCTTTCGGGGTTCAAAGCGTTTACACTCATACGTAGCAAATTGTACACAAACATAATTCTGTTAGTCAAATCAAATAAGCCTTGTAAGAGGCAGAGCGGATAGATACAAATTGGCTTAATGATAAAGATATTTACATTCATGTGCGGTTTATTGGTACTTTAATGAAACATTTGAATAGAATATTCAAAGATATTCAATTAAATGACTGCGATATAATTTGCTTAAACGTAGGTATAATGTTGTGTTTTGGATGTTGTCTGTTTTTACAAAGAGTTTAAGCACTTTCAGCTGTATCCATAAACGACACTACTAAGAGGCGAATTTAAATACCTTTTCGTCTATCTATATTCCACTTTGTAGTGATAGATATAGCATGAAAATTAAGAAGGCGATTTTAAAGTGTTTTTTTTTTTGTGAATGTGGCCGTAAGAGTGTTTCAAACCTTAAAACATAGAGTTCTTTAATTTTGTGTTACAAAAAGTCCTTAAAGGTAAATAATAAACAATGATATTACTTCGTGTGACTTAAATTATGCTAAGATAAACACTAATATAAAAAAAATGAATGTAGTTTTCATGTACTTGGACGTAACTCGTAGGTTAACATAATTGCATATTGTGGTTGTGATCATAGCGAAGATTGCCAATCCATATAGCATAGAACAATATAATAATAATAATTGTAAATAATAAGTAGGTATGTATCGATATAAATAAATTTGGAGACTTGTACAAATTTGCTCACAAACCTGTAAATTGAAAACGACTGAACGTTCATGATTTCTCATCGACTGGTAGTTTATCGTAATTTTAATATTATAAGTATCTAGAATACTTTTCAATCATCTCTATGATTTGAAGTACTTCATTTCACACTTACCCGAGTAGCAACGTGTTTATTTACAGTTAACTATCGTTCGATGGCCAAGAAATCACCAAAAGGCTCATGTTTTATAATAGTTTTGTTGTGTAAAATGTAAAATTGTTCACCGATTTCGAAGTTAAGTAGCAACCCAATGAACTGTATCTATTAATGTTAATGTTGAAGCATAATTTGTATATATTGAATCTAATGTGAACGGGATATAATAAAAACAATCTTTTATTACAAAATTTATTAAGAATTTCATTTTGACATCAATTGTAAACGAGTCTTGTCTCTGATGTAGCAATGATGTAGCATCATGGTACTAAGCAGTTAGTCGCATTTCGTTATTGTTAAGAAAACAAACTGTGTTTCGTTAGAGTTATTTTGTTTTTTTGTTAAACATTTGTTTATTGCATGTTTTGCTTTGCTTACACCAAGCTTGCTTAATCAGTTACCACTGCAGTCCACGCTTCATTAATTTTACATGTCATTTAAGTTATGCACTCTCACACTGTCAAATTACTTATCTTAATTTCTTCTCACTTTCCATTACGTCACATGAAATTAAACTTTATTTTATCTGATTTCATTTAATTTTGTGCACGTTCTTTTGCATGTATCTTAAACTCTTCTACTCTAACATTTGTTTGTTTTCGTAAACTGTTTCGATTTGACCTGTATGTATAAACAAAATTATTTGAGATCAGTGACAAGATTCTATGAAACCTTTCCTAAGTTTTCAAAACTTGCTTCCCTCTCTGTGAACTGGCATCGAGGCTCGCTCGACGCGCATCAGCATCATTTGGCAAGAGATCGCAAGCTGCATGGACGCTGGAAAAGGTGCTGGGTGGTGAAGGACTGTCGCTCTGTTGTTTCATGTAATTAAATATCTTTGTTCTCTTTCTTTCATTAGAATGCGCGAAGGGCTTGCATTTGTACACCGGTCGATGCTTCGAACGTTGTCCGGACAGTACATACGCCAGTGAGATTACAATGGAGCGGAGCTCAAGAAGACGTAACCTAACGTATTATTTCGAGGGCAATATTATGAAGCGGCAGTTCGGTGCCGCCCCCGAGCGGACCGCGTCAGAAGCTTTAGATATGGAGCCTGCAGCTAACGAGACCGCCGCTAAGCCCCCTCTCACGTGCCTTCCGTGTCATTACACATGCGCCACATGCGTGGGCCCTCACAACAATCAATGTTTGTCGTGCTTAGACGACGCACAACTCTTCAATTTAACTGACACCGAGCCCAAATTCTACTGTTACCCAAACACGGTATTGTCACAAATTAGCAACGTTAATTGGCATTATAGACTGAACGTTGCTCTTATTGCTGTCTTGTTCGTAGTTAGTTCTGTCTGTCTGTACGTCACGCTATCGTGTGCCGTTAGGAGGTATTGCTGCGGCGGGCACTACAAAGCAAACGTGGTTTATAACAAGTTGGCTGTCGATGACAAAATGCAGAGCGCGCTCGAGGTCGAAGAAGAAATTCATAAAGCGTTAAAGGACTTCAGCGAAAGCGATTCTGAGGACGACATGAATTTATAGCAACTGTTAACATTCCAACCCAAGTATTATGAACTAATCGAACAAGTGAATGATAGTGATTAGGACTCCAAACGGATGCAGGGCTCGTGTTGTGATATTTAAATAAACACTGTCACAATACTTTAATGAATAAGTTATAGGTTGTAGTAATCGATCAATGAGATTTTTAATTCGTACAAAAATTTTAATAATTTCGAAATTATTCCAAAGAGCTGAAACAAACTCTTAAACTATACATTTTATTTCTTGACAAAAAAAATCTATTGACGTGATAACATTGCACTAGTTAGGCTCTTACTTTACTTTTAACATTAATTTTATTTTTAAGCTAGTATAAATTGCTTTTTAAGTAACATTCCATTTTTTAATCTTGGAAACTTGGATCCAAAGAAATATTTTCGGTCCCCACAACACTTACTTGTTAGGGGTGCTCGTGTTTAGAAAGGGGCTGCAACCCACATTGCTAAGACTCCAACGGATATTATTTTCTAAATTGAAGTAATTTGATCAAAACTTCCTTTTCTCTCTAATATTTCTTTCTTTTCAACATAGTTTTAATACTCGAGACTCGCTCAAAGAGATTCAACATAATTTAATTTTCCTTATTTTAGTTTTATTTTACTTTAAGCTAACGTCATGATAATCGCATAATATTATTTTAGGTATATTTGCTCAAGATGCCATTCTATTTGTTTGTACCGAGCCCGTTGGTACGATGTAAATATTTTGTATGTAAATAAACGAGTTCCTATTTTCACATGCTGTTTTATTACAATGCTTTTGATAATAACCTTTATGCATGGAGTTTTTATGCTTATTTTATCGATCATAAAACGTTGGTAAGTAAATCTTCGTGATCTTATTCCCAAGCTGTGTAGCATTCGACATCCAGTCCTACTGGATTCAGATGAGTATGTTTTGCATAAAGCAAGGGCCTATTTGACCTCTGCAATCCATTTTATTGGTTAACACTAATAAGGTTGCATTTAAAATTATAATTACTTAACGACTGTCAAAGATCAAGGTATGATACTGCGGTCTAACAGCTTTCTACAAACGAATCGTAAAGATCGAAAAATAAAAATAGATAAGTTATAAGTCACAAAAATAAAGTCATTCGAATGTTACCTACATACAAAAATGACGTTGAATAATACGTTTTCCAACAACTTCAGTTATCGATAGGAAATAAAAGTACAATCACTTATGTGTCGTCACCTAGTAAAATCGGTCATATCACGATTTGTCGGGCAGTGCTCCAATCTAAACTGACCTAAATCTTTTCGCAGAACAGGAATAATGGCCTGGAATATCGAAAACGTTTGTTCTACTTGTTTGAACCATATTTAGAGGTTGATGTATGATATAAATAAGCCTTTGCTAGGCTATTTTTAGATCAAAAAGGTTTAAAGGTAACAACGACAAAATTTGTGAGACAATTGATATTTTCAGTTTCGCTCTGAATAAAAAAAACTTAAGAGTTCTCATTAGTCTATCTATTGAAAACTATTACATAGGCTCACGAAAGGAAACAACTTTATAATATATGTACTTATCTACTCGTAAAGTTAAGAATACCCTGCTGCCTAAAAATCGTTTAAAAGTATAATGACATACACAGACAATATTTCGTCCTACCTCCTTAAATTTAACACACGACGCAATATTCCTGATAACATTTAACACAAGGCCCATGGAATGATATATCCTCATGCGTCAATGAAACACCATTATTAAAGAGATCCCTCGAAATAAACGCGCCCGTGAAACGATCAATAAAGCTAATGTATTGGGTAATATAAGCCCCACACAAGGTGCGAGTATCTGCACGTAGCTATCTCTATTGTGGAGACGGCACTTCAAAATGTAATGATGCTATCAAATTGTTGATACAAATATTGTAAGTATAAAGGAAAAGGTAAGGCGGATGCTGTTTTGTAACTGTGTGAAGTGACAGTTTGAAGGAACGACTTGTCTTTATGCACCTCTTAAAAGTTGTATTTAGGTTATTGAACTGTTTTGTTTTGAACCCTAGAGTTACTATTTTTTGTTATCCAGATTTAGACATCGACTTTTATTACTTATCATTTTGCAAACTGTATGAATACCGTTCGATAGATCTTAATCGTAATCCTATATTTGACAATTCAAAGAAATTTAAAAATGTTTTTATCTTGGAAGTCTTCGCCTCCACTCCACTTCTCGCAAACAACAAAATATCGACGTTTCAACCCCCGTGTGCTGTCGCTATGAGGTGGCTCAAGATTCATCCGAAAATACCAATAATTACATAGGGGAGAAAAATAATATCGTTTCCCCTAACACATCGCTTATATCGTAGGTGCTTAATGTGCCCACTCCCTATCATATTACACCAATATTCCACCCATTGTTCGGAGGTCAATTTATTATTTGGTTTTCAAATGAATTCCATTATTATTCAAAGAAAAAACGCTTTCAACAGTTCCTTCCTTATTGAAAGTCCGTTTCCCTAAACGTCGAACTAAATTTGGATGTAACGAGCTTTTAAAAGTTCTCAACTTTTTGTTTAACAAAGAATTGCGCTAATTAGATTCATATTGCCGAAAAGTAGAAACAAAAATGTTTATTAAATGGAGTTAGGTAGGGTGTGTACTTTGTTAATAGAAAATTTGTACTCATACTTATAACACAGAGAGAGATAATTAGATTCGATCCTTTTACTTCTCTTCCGATTCATTTAATGCCAATAATCGAATGAGGATTGGTTGCAAAGATCCCCGCGTTCTAAAAACGCGTCAACCGCGTGACCTAATTCTTTTTCCTCACAAAATCATAGTCACACGGGGCGTGCCGGCCTGCCGGTACACGACACGACTCACTATGATAACGTTAACAGATCGTAAACGGTGTTTGTCCACTACGTTAAGCCGAGGTTGAGTTATAAAACAAACCATGTGAATCTATCTTAAAGCCCTTTTATATAGCCGGAGGCTTTTACTCTTTTTATAGACTATTGACTGGCCGACTGGGAAAAATAAACGAACGATCCAATCTCTCGCTACAGAGATGTTTTCACA